>OY728162.1:944745804-946058856 GCA_963277665.1 Viscum album
AGAGTGCACGATCCAAGATCCTTGGATCTAGAGCCTCTCTCTCTCTATAGATCATGGGAGAGAGGAGAGGAGAGAAAAGCCCATGAATAGTACTTGGCAAAATCCCCTCCTCTTCTATTTATAGTGCTTAATTAAAATACCCGGTATAGCCTCACCGGCCTCGAATATTTAACACACTATCAACGACATTTTATGACTACTAAACTAAGTCATAAATATTATTATCATTTACTTGTAATATATTAAAATATATTACATGATAATAACTGAGTCATTAACTCGACTCGTCGTTCCCATAAATATTAATTGAACCTAGAATAAATTTAATATTCGTCAATTAATATTTTTCATGTATTTACTTAAAACTTGTAAATACATTTAATAAATAAATTCAGTGCTCGTTATTCTAAACTCGAATAATATGAATTTATTTATTACATTGGTGGTAATTTAACCTTGGACAAATCTCAGACCCCTATGGTGGGGCCCACCATGTCCAAAAATCCTATTCAACCGAATAGAGCAGATTCTTGAATGCACTATTGTGTGTGACCCTCTAGACCTTTATCTCGACAGTAGTGAATAGTATTCACATACCAAGAGCGGGATCTAGCAACCCATCATGGCCCCTGAAGAGATAAGGATTATCACATCAGCGACAACCAACCTACGAACACGCACTGTGTAATATAATCTCTTTGTTTGTAATATCTCATAAAGCAGGGCGCACTCACGTGTCATCGCGCTTATCTTGCTTTATTGTTTGTTGATTTAACTGGACAGATTTACCTTCGACTGTCATGGTCATGGTCTTATAAAGGTACTACCATCCTTATCAACATGGCCTGAGATATATTACTTCCATAACCCGGAAGCGAAAAATCATTTCTTGGCCATTCAACCAATGTCATGTCACCAATGACGCACCCAACACAAACTACCTCTCCACGACTTCATTGTCATGATTTTTGTCTTGCATCAAAGTACGTAATCAAATGACATGAATTGGTAATGATCTCAAGTTAGGAGACCATTACACATGATCATAGATAGAAACATTCAATGACACCCGAAACATGTGGTGTTCCTATTGGCGGGTCAGTCCTCATGATCACACTACTAGAGATCACCAAGTGCAAACTTCATGAGAAGAAGTCTCAATACTTATGAGCCCTCAGCACCTGATGGTCAAACATCTACTGTGACCAATCAGTAAGATGTATCTAGACCATAGAACATATATTTAAGATTAATGACATAGTATCTAGAGGTTCTTATTATAACACGGAATCTGCTATAACCTTTTGATACGATAACTAATCTTTGGACATTACCATTTCAATAGTGGACACAGAAAAGTCTACACTATAATGGTAAGACGACGTCATCTATTGCTAACTGTATACACGATATGCTAATCAAAAGCACTGAATAGTTGGGTCTAGGGCACCCACTATTTCAACACTCCCACTTGCACTAGAGCCAACTTGTTAACCAAACTTGTTAGCTACTCACATGATGACCATCATGTTTCTGCTGAGTAATGGATTGAGCTACTGGGTACGCCACAGTTTCATCGTGTGGTTATTCTACTATAACAACCTCATCTCCTTGAGTAAAACTTCTCAAGAGATGGTATCCTGAGTATATCCCTTTTGACCACTGTCATAGCTTGACATATTGGCCAGTAAGAATATCATAATTTATATTAT
Organism: Viscum album; assembly: GCA_963277665.1. Classification (NCBI taxonomy): domain Eukaryota; kingdom Viridiplantae; phylum Streptophyta; class Magnoliopsida; order Santalales; family Viscaceae; genus Viscum; species Viscum album. The sequence continues at coordinate 944,747,517 of OY728162.1, forward strand.
GATAATACTTTTCTTACTAGGTGTGATTCCAAGAACTGGAACAAAGCATTGCTTTTATCTGCTTCTTAAATATCTTAGATGCTACAACGTACTCGGTCTTTGTAGGTATGGCTACCACTGGCTTATCTGAGCTTGACTCACTCATCGTCTTTAGTCTAACTGGTGATAGTAGATCACTTTGATCTATGGAAGACTAGTTTATATCCCTTGAAAACTAGTATCTTTTCTTCTACACTTACCATGTACGTATCTTTTGTACTTGCCGAAGTACAATTAGATAGTTCTGACTGCATCCCTGGTAGTGCTCCTGGATATAACTGATATCTATCCACTGTAAAATATACCTTGGAAATATCAGTTCTTGTACATATCTTGGCATGTGTGATTGATCCATTGCTCTGATGTATGGATTTCAACTCACCACATTTATCTCTTCCCATGTACCAGACATGCCAACCTTAAGAGATTATGCCCTATGACATAAGTAACAATTCATCTCTTGAATTCTTCCAACTTGTATTTTACAATACAATGTCACTATATGTACGATTGACTCAGACTAAGCAACCTATAGATCTACCTCAGTAGATCCCATTCCCTAGAACTTAGGTTGCTACTTTAAGTCAATCACTAGAGAATAAATATCATCTTGGTCTTAACTAACTGTGAGACCAATGTCTGTTTTCCATATGTTGTCGAATATATTTTACTTGGAAAACTTTAGCGCTCCCACTAACCTCTGGTAGACACATGGAAATCATTTGTTGCAAATGTATATTCTATGATCATGTTTCTTACTTTAATCCTAAACCGGATTTCAGTAACTTGCAACCTATATTAGGATTTTGTGACGTGACCATCCCTTTCTGGTTACGTCGTATAGACACCATCCACGATTGGTGGTCATGACATCCCATGCTGAATAATTTGATCATAGATATTAGCTATGACAAGTAAAATTCTAACAGATTTAGGCATAACAACTTGGTGAAACCAATCGAGCCTTGTTGGTACTGCGTTTGTAGCATCCATGTATCAACTCACTTGAATACCCACTGTAGTATTCAAAATAATAAGCCCCTTTGCACTTTGATACATGGAATCCGTTAATTGAATTTTAGTTGGTCTTATCAATTTTAGCTAATTTCCATACACTGCTTGTAGGAAATATTATTCACATTGAATAATAGATCACCGACCGCGGTGAATATAAAAACTATCACCATGGTTTTATCCTTCTTACGTAATATGTGTCTCTGGAATATACTTTGTTTCACGTGCGCTTGTGGAACTAGAACCTATGCCAATAATCTGTGCATTTTGAGCATTAACTAAACGCAAGCCAATATAGCTCCCACTATCTCTAATAGGGATGTGTGCCCTTATATAGAAGTGTAGTCTATCAGTTGACTACTATTTTTCTATCTTAGGGATTTATGTAATATCCTAAGCAACTGTTAGGATAAGTATCTTAGATGCACAATGTGTTTGTCTTGAAGCAAGTTTGTTTGTATCCGAACAAACTATTTGCATCCAAACACATTCCTTATGACATAATGGATTTACATCATACTATGACTCATATGATATCCATTTGTCATTATAGTTGGCATATGGTTGTGGGATATCGTCGTTATTTGCAAAACATTTCATGAAATATAATGGAAGTTGCTACAAGTTGCAACATTGATACTACTTACATCAAAATTTTGATGTATAACATATGTGTTTAGGAATTGCTCCATGCTACATGTTTGTTGATCAATGTTGATATGTAAGACTTCATCATCAATCCTCCTCATTAACATCAATGTCGTGATGTCGATAAGGTAATGTGCGTTTAGGAATTACTCCGCGCTACATTATCGTGATTGATGAATGCTTGGTCGATATATTCTCTAGTATCCCAACCCAAAGCAACTCATATCTCCTGACCATGCATATACTTCACTTTATTATTCCTTAATTACTTAAAGGAATCTTATGAAGTATATATACCTCTAGCTTATACTTGGAATAGTTCATGCTTGCTTGTTGAACTATTTCATAAGCTTTGTGACATACCTTTATTACTAAAGTCTCCTTTATCCAAACTAAAGACGTCGATAATACCTAAAGTATTTATTTGTGCCGAGCCTAAATATCATACTTGGTATGTTCATGATGTCCACTTTTAGTATTACTTGACAATGAATTATCTTATCACAACTGGGTATAAGTCTTACATTTATATTCATCACTAATTACCTATGATCCATGTATTACTGAACTAGTGATTGAGTTTAAATACCAAAAACAACATTCATTTCAGAACCTGAAAGAATGTCTCCTTGCGTCCAAGGATACATGAGATTAATGTTTGTGGTTATACTCTATAATAGTTCAACACGAATCTTTCACTTGACAATTAAGGAAGTCATGTACTTCTCACCACTAACATAGGTATCACCCTTTCACAGCCACTTGGAGAATACACCTAACTACTAGTAATATTTCTATACTTACTTGGTAACTGCATTTAAATACACATATGTAAAAATCATATAGTATTAAATACTCTAGTAAAAAGGAAACATTACATTGATGAATATGTCCGATGTAGAAGTGGCAACTTGCTTCTTTAAATCAATTTATTGTTTTTAAACTTCCATTGTATTATTTTATAAAATGCAATGCAAATAACCTTTGTTAATACCTCATTATTGAAGGACGTTGTGAATGTGTCATTGGCATTACTTTCCTTTTGGCCTTTTCGCATTGTCTTTCAACTTATTCGCCATAAGAATTAAAGATGAAATTATCTTTGATATTCTTATTATCTTGGCAAACCTTACCTAAATTGGTAATGAAGCGTTTACTCAATACTTGTTCGTTTTATAACTTAAAATAAAACTTGAGTAAAGGGGTGAAAATGGTATGAGAAAATGATCCATTTAAAGATCATGATCAATCTTTCAATTTACACATGCCGGTGTAAAATTGCCTTATTCATATCATTGTTTCGCTTTCTCCTTGCAAACATCTAGGAGATGAAACTTCATGTTTTATCATCCATGTCCTGGTGTAGCGACCGCAACTGACACCGGACGTTGATGAAAGCATAATGATATAACCATCATATGCTTTGTACATTAGTCTCCTGTAATCATTTTCACCCTCGCTTCTTGAAGTAGTTTAACAGTGTTTGGGACATTGGCACCTTGAGTTTCCTATATCATAGTACTATGCGCACACGCTTGTACTATTCATGGATACTCGTGTCAATGAGGACATTTACTTTGTCCATTATAATATCGCAGTTTTTAAACTTGTGGTATAACTTTCCATTTTTTCTACAAAAATGAATTTTAGCAGATGAGTGTCTTATTTGGATTACTGGTTTAGACGTTTTGATTAATTACTTTAATCATTTAATGTCTCCCACTATTTTATCAGATTCTAGGAACCCTCTGTGCTAGAATTAGAATACTCTGTCATTAAAGTATTCTAGTGGCAAGGATCCTGGAACCACCCATCATAGTCTACAAGTTATGGCGACGCCACTACTTGGAGGGTTATAGGTGGGCTTTTGGCTGGCTGGCCGCTTTAACTTGCGGTTACTTGATCTGTTGAGTGAAGTCTCAACTTCTAAAATCAGAACGTGATTTACTCAACGTTTGCCTCTAAAATTACAACAAGCTAGCTATGACTATTTCTTTGCTGCAATTTTAGTTAAGTCAACCCATCATTCTTATAAGGACTCCCCGATAGTAAGAGGCACTCTCAGCTATGGCATTACCGACACCTAAAATAGCCGGTTTTGTCCAAATTTGAACGACGAAAGACTGTTATGACTCAATATATCTTTGAGGGTTTTATTGTTTTTTAATGTGACGAAAGAAATCACTTTCTATTTAAATAAGCACATATTATGTGATCACACTCACAACTGGCCATGCATAAAATAGAAAAATCATCGCGTCACATGTTCATTTTATCTTGCATGCTTGTTTATTATTTCTATGTGATCGCGCTCTAACTACACATTCACAAAATAATAAACCATGCAGAAATAAAATGAAAAACTTGATCATGAGCCGGTACTAATGGTTGATATGTTGAGTGAATAACGGACCAACCGAGACCCTAGGGACAATACCTTTAGTCTTGTGGCTTGCAACTGGAATAGCAACGTCTGCTCATCCAATTCATCCAACTCTTGTCTGGTGTGTCGCCGTCACTTGGCGCAAAGTGCGTCATACCTTGTCTCGTCATTATACAACTGTACTCGCACGCAGGCAAGAGGGTCTCGGGGTATAAAAATACAACTCTGAGAATGGGCGCGCATACCCTTATACATATAATGACTTGAGACGACACACAGATCGCCTTTAAATAAATTAAACTAATTATTACAATATCATGCAATAATTAAATTAATTAAATACACAATCAAACACCAGACATGCATTGGTAGGTCGACGACTCATGACAAGTATACGCATTAACTGGCGTATATAAACTAAATGCACAATAAAATTAAACTTGCATTAAATAAATTTTGAGAGAATTTAATCGAATTAAAAACTTCACACTTGTTTTTAATTCAATTTAACGTCGTCCGGTCCTGATTAATTAATTTAATTTTAAAAACTAAAAATTAAATTAATTAATTAATTTAATTAATCTCCCAATTAAATTAATTACGCCGCAATAATTTTTTAAACCAAAAATTAATATTTAATTAATTTAATTATATACTGTATTTTAATTAATTATTTTAATTAATTTGATTAAATTTAAATCACCTGGGCCCATGAAACTTTGGGCATGGCATGTGCGGGTCGGGGGCAAACCTGCGTAGGCCCAATCCATGCGGTAACGACCCCGTGCAGGGGCATTATGGACCGGGCAGGTCCGCCCAATCTCGTTCCGGTTTGGGCCGACCCGCCAAAGCTCATTTCACGGCTAGTGTGGTTTGTGTGGAGCGGCAAGGGGATTACCTCGTTGGAGGGGTGTTGTGGAGGGTCGGCCCGCCGGAGGTGAGGGCCCGCTCGTCCGCGGCACGAAGGCACAGGCCGCATGGGTCTGCCGCGGGATAGTCCGAGCAGAATGGGCCTCAACCCACGATTCCGGCAAGGCGCGGCCTTGGCTCCGTGGGGTGCCAACGAGCGCAAAGGAGGGAGGTGCCTAGTCCATGGCGGGCGGCCTGGTCTGGCCGCAGGGTGGCCGGTGCGAGCGCCGCTGGCCAGGGTGTTGGCTCTTCAGGGCGCCGCACATGCAGGTTGGTGACCGGTGGGAGGGGCGACCGTCACCGCCCCTGGAGAGGGCTGTCGCGGGTCTCCACGGGAGGGAGACGGCTGTCGAGCGCCAACTTCTACGGGTCTCTGCGGGGCCGGGAGGTGCCAGACTGGGGGGACGTCAGGATGTCGGTTGGCCTGGGTGTGCCTCGCGACGCGGGGAGGAAGACCACGCAGGGGTCTGCGGGGCTGCCGCGGCTGGGGCGGCTGGGAGGAGGCTGGAGCCGGCAGCCAGGGGGTGTCGCTCCGTGCTTTGCCTCCACAGGATGGGAGGCTAGGGTGTTGGGCTCCCGCGGCTGAGCGGCGGAGGATGGAGACCCAGGCCGGCGGGAGGGAGAGAGGCTCTGGGGTGGTGTTGTGCGCCTGGAGCGGGAGAGAGGCGGCCCTCGGGGCCGCTGCGCTTGGGAGACTGGGGATCGCTCGACTCCCAAACAAGTTTCTTTTTTTTGTGACCTGCAAAAGCAGGTCCGCCCCTGCCCCCTCCCAATTTTTTTTTCTTAGACCTGCTTTGCAAGTCTTTCTCTTCTCCCTCTTTTTTAAATTAAAAGAGTTAGCTTTGAGGTCTTCCCACCCCTTTTACAAAATTTTCCAAAATCTAAATATTAGACTTTGGAATAATAATAATAATAATATTATATTATTATTATTATTATAAAACTAATATTATTAATATAATAAAACCAAATAATTTTATTATTATTATTATTATTTAAATTAATTTTAAGAAATTAATATCAAATCAAAATTGATTTTCCGTTGAGTGTTTCGGCCACGGGATTTCCGGTCGAAATACGAAACATCACCAGAATTCATCTTCGAATATGAATTCAAAACTTCGAATGGTTGCAGACTGGTCATATGATGTCTGATTCTGATTTCGTATGTGGCGTTGGGACCGTATCGATACCCTCTTTATATTTTAATACAAATTTAATTATTTCATTTGACTTAAAATCAACACGCGTCCCTCTGATACCACTTGTTTGAACTGGGCATGTAGCGAAAGCTCCAAACATGTGGGTTTTAAAAAAAATCCACCAACGATTGACGTAAACTTGTCGACGTCGGTGAAGAGCAGCCCGATCAAAGTCGAGGATCTTGCGTGAAGGGTTTTAAGCACAAAATAAACCGTAAAATACCTGGTTTAAATCCAAAGTCGCGCACGACGTCTGCTCGTCGTTGGCAATCACCGCTCGAAGAATCCGAAGCTGAATTCCTCTAGATCGTCCACACACTCTTCAAGGAATCTGCAGGAGCGTCGTTCGTCATAATCCGGGTGCTAGCGCAGAATTGCGATGACACCTTCGACGCTCCAACGATCACTACATCGTTTCGCTGGCGATGCCTGAGAGAGTGCTCGATCCGAGCTCCTTGGATCCAGAGCCTCTCTCTCTAGATCATGGGAGAAAGGAGAGGAGAGAGGAGCCCATGAATAGTACTTGGCAAAAGTCCTTCCTCTTCTATTTATAGTGCTTAATTAAAATACTCAATATAGCCTCACCGACCTCGAATACTTAACGCACTATCAACGACATTTTATAACTAATAAACTGAGTCATAAATATTATTATCATTTACTTGTAATATATTAAAATATATTACATGATAATAATTGAGTCATTGACTCGACTCGTCGTTCCCATAAATATTAATTGAACCTTGAATAAATTTAATATTCGTCAATTAATATTTTTCATGTATTTACTTAAAACTCGTAGATACATTTAATAAATAAATTCAGTGCTCATTATTCTAAACTCAAATAATATGAATTTATTTATTGCATTGGTGATCGTTTAACCTTGGAAAAATCCCAGACCTCTGTGGTGGGGCCCACCATATCCAAAAATCTTATTCAACTGAATAGGACAGATTCTTGAATAAGCTATTGTGTGTGACCCTCTAGACCCTTATCTCGACAGCAGTGAATGGTATTCACAGACCAAGAGTGGGATCTAGCAACTCATCATGGCCCCTAAAGAGATAAAAATTGTCACAGCACCGACAACCAACCTACGAACACGCACTGTGTAATATAATCTTCTTGTCTGTAATATCTCATAAAGCAGGACGCACTCAAGTGTCATCGCCCTTATCTTGCTCTATTGTTTGTTGATTTAACTGGACGGATTTACCTTCGACTGACATGGCCATAGTCTTATAAAGGTATTGTCATCCTTATCAACATGGCCTGAGATATATTACTTCCATAACCCGGAAGCGGCAAAACCATTCTTGACCATTCAACCAATGTCATGTCACCAATGACGCACCCAACACAAACTACATCGCCACGATTTCATTGTCATGGTTTTTGTCTTGCATCAAAGTACGCAATCAAATGGCATACATTGGTAATGATCTCAAGTCAGGAGACCATTACACATGATCGTAGATAGGAACATCCAATGACACCTGAAACATGTGGTGTTCCAATTAGCGGGTCAGTCCTCATGATCTCACTACTAGATATCACCAAGTGCGAACTTCATGAGAATAAGTCTCAATGCTTATGAGCCCCTCAGCACGTGATGGTCAAACATCTATTATGTCCAATCAGTAAGATGTATCTAGACCATAGAACATATATTTAAGATTAATGTCATGGTATCTAAAGGTTCTCATTATAGTCTGGGATCTGCTATAATCTTTCGATACGACAACTAATCTTTGGACATTACCATTTCAATAGTGGACACAGAAAATTCTACACTATAATGGTAAGACAACATCATGTATAACTAATTGTATACACAATATGGTAATCAAAAGCACTGAATAGTTGGGTCTAGGGCACCCATTATTTCAACATTATCATGATCGACGAATGCTTGGTCAAGATATTCTTCGACATGTCGGCCCGAAGCAACTTATATCTTCTGACCATGCATATATCATACTTCATTTTGTCATTCCTTAATTACTTAAATGAACCATATGGAGTATATTTACCACTAGCTTACCCTTTAGAATAGTTCACATTCTCAAGCTAAACTAATTCCAAAAGCTTTGTGGCATGCCTTTATTTGTAAAGGTTTCTTTGTTGAAACTAAAGACGTCAATAATACCAAAGGTGTTTAGCTTTACCGAGCCTAAATACCAAACCAGGTATATCCTTGACATCCACTTTTAGTTTTCTTTGACAAAGAATTATCTTGTCACAACTGGGTAAAAGTCTTACATTTTATATTCATCTGTTATTGCCTATAATTCATGTATCACTGAACTATTGATTGAGTATTAGATACTAAAAACAACATTCATTCTGGAACCTAGAATAATGTCTCCTTGTGTCCAAAAGGACACGTGAGATGAATGTTTTGGTTATACTCAATAATAGTTCTACAAGAATCGTTTACTTAACGATATAGAAGTCATATACTTCTCACCACTGGCCTAGGTAACACCCTTTCTCAGCCACTTAGAGAATATACCTGACTTCTAGTAATATTTCTATACTTGTTATTGTATATCAATATACACATATGTGATAATCATATTGTACTGAATACCCAAGAAGTAAAATTGAAACATTACTTTGATGAATATTCTTGAAGAAGCGGTGACTTGCTTCTTTAATTCAGTTTATTGCGATTAAACTCTCATAAATTTATTTCATGTTATGCAATGAAAATAATATCCTGTTAATACCTCTATTATTAAAGGATGTTGCGAATATGCTTTTGGCGTTACTTTCCATGAGCCTTTTCGCTTTATCTTTCAATTTGTTCTCAATAAGAATTAAAGATTAAGTTATCTTTTATATTCTTATTTACTTGGGGAACTTTACCAAAATCGGTAATAAAGAGTTTACTCAATACTTGTTCGTTTTGTAACTTAAAACGAGACTTGAGTAAATGGGTGAAAATGATATTAGAATAGGATGTATTGAAATATCATAACTCGTCTTTCAATTTACACAAATCCAGTGTAACCGTTACCTATTCATATCATTGCTTCGTTTTCTCCTTACAAACCTCTAGGAGATGAGACTAATTATTATATCATCGATGTGCAATGTAGTAACCGCAACTAACATCAGAAGTAGATGATTGCAAAATCACATAACCATCATATGCACTGTATATTAGTCTCCTGTAAACAATTTCTCACCCTTGCTTCTAGAGGTGACTTAACAAGTGTTGGGGACACCGACACCTGGAGTTTCCTATATCATAATACTATACGCAAGCGCCCATATTTTTCTTGGATACTCTTGCCGGTGTGGACATTTACTTTGTCCATTATTTATCGCAATTATTTATTGTGGTATAACTTGTCATTTTTCTACAAAAGTAAATTTTAGCAGATCAGTACTTTTTATCTGGATTATCAATTTAGACATTTTGATTAATTAATTAAATCATTAAATGTCTCCCACTATTTTATCAGATTCCAGGAACCCTCTGTGCTAGAATCAAAATACTCTATCACTTGAGTATTATAGTGGCAAAGATCTTCGAACCCCCCCTCAAAGTCTACAAGTTTTGGCTACGCCACTACTTGAAGAGTTCAAGATAAGTGTTTGGCTGGCCAACCGTATGAACTCATGGTTCCTTGGTCTATTGAGTGAATTCCCAACTTATTAAATCGTTACTTGATTTACTCAACACTTGTCTCTAAAATTACAACACGCTAGCTTTGGCTACTTCTTCGCTGCAACTTTAGTTAAGTCAACTCATCACTCTCATAAGAACGCTCTGGTAGTAAGAGACACCCTCAGTTTTGGCATGACGAGCATCCTGAACAGTCGGTTTTGTTCAAATTTGAAAGATGAAAGGCGATTTAGACTTGATATTTATTTGAGGGTTTTTGTGTTATTAATGTGACGAAAGAAATTATTTTTTCTATCTTCTTAGCACATACTATGTGATCGTACTGACAACTAACCATGCATGAAATAGAAAAATCTATCGCGTCACATATTTATCTTATCTTGCATGCTTGTTTATTATTCTATGTGTTCGCGCGTTAACTACACATACACAAAAATAATAAACCATACAAAAATAAAATGATGAACTGGTCATTAGCCGACACTAATGGTTGATCTGTTGAGTGAACAGACCAACCAATACCCTAGGGGTAATACCTTGAGTCGCGTTGTTTGCAACTCGAATTGCAGTATCATCCCACCCAATGCATCAAGGTCATGTCTGTTGCGTCGCCATAACTCGACATGAAGTGCGTCACCGGTCATCTCGTCGTTATACAAAAATACTTGCACGCATGCGAAAGGAATTGAGGAGTAAAAATACAAACTCTAAAGTGGATGTGCATACCCTTATAGATATAACGACTCAGAGACGATACGCAGATCGTCATTTATTAATTAATTATTACAAACCAGTATGCAATAATTAAATAAATAAATAAACATGTATCAAACATGCATTGGTCGATCCACGGTTCACGACCAGTCAATACACATTAACTCGCGTATCTGTAAATAAATGAAGAATTAAATTAAACTCGAGGTCATTTAATTGAATTAAAAATTCACTCATATTTTTAATTCAATATTTACGTCATTCGGTTCAGATTAATTAATTTTATTTTAAAACTAAAAAATTAAATTAATTATTTAAATTAATTAAACACCAAATTAAATTAATTTATTTTTAAACCAACAAATAATATATAATTAATTTAATTTACAACCGGAATTAAATTAATTATTTAAATTAATTTTTGATCATATTAAAATTAATCAGGCCTCAAAAACTTCATGCAGGACCTCTACGGGTCGGGGCAAACCTGAGCAACCTCAATCCGGGCTGTACTGACCCGTGAAAAAGTTTTCAGGGTCAGACGGATCCATCCAAACCAGTTCTCAAACCCGCCCGGGCAGCCATGGGGACAATTCGTTTTGGCCCTACCAAAAGGGTTTACCTCGGATAGGATCTGTCCACGGTGTGAACTGCTGGGCAGCACGTTGGACATCCGGAAAGTTGGCCGGAGGTAGGCGGCGACCTCGAGGTGGCCAAGGGGCAAGTCGCGAGGTAGCGCGGCAAGGCGGAGGCCAGCTGTCTGGGGCGGCGGCGCGGGAGAAGACCAGCTAGGGCGGGCCACAGGTCCTCAGAAGAAGGCGGTCCGGCCAGGAACCGGCGGTCCCAGAGGGGGCGAGACAACCTGCGACTGACGTAGAGAGGAGCCCGCCAGAGGCGGCAGCGATGGCCGATCTGCCGGTGGAGGGGAGGCCCGCCGTGAAGCTGCAGGCGTCCAGGAGGAGCGCGACCTGGTTCGCGTGCGGTGGTCTGCGTCGCGGCCAACTGAGGAGAGGAGGGTCGCCGCGGGTCCGGCAGGACAAGAAGCCCGGTAGGGCTGTGTGGGGCGGTAATCGCCGCCGCCTCCTTACGTGATCAGCCAATGCACCTCCTTTTGTTTGTTTGTTTTTTTTTATTGCCTTTTGACAAAACACAGTAGCACCCCACGCTAAATTCGTGATTAGCAGCTTGCTCCTTTTTAAATTTTTTAATAATACATTTTCTAAATAATAATAATGATTATCCATCACCCGACACGCAGCCCAAGCCCCAAAAATGGGATTTTAAGATTTTTCACCAATGAACGACATTAACTTGTCGACGTCGGTGAATTGTTGCATGATTACTTCCTCGGGATCACGCGTGAAGAGTTTTAAGCACAAAATTAAAACCATAAAAACCTGGTTTAGATCTGAAGTTGTGCTCGACGTCTTCTCGTCATTGGCAATCGTTGCCCGAAGAATCCGAAGTCGAATTCCTCTGGATCGTCCACACACGCTTCAAAAATCTGCGTGAACGCCAATCGTCAAAATTTGGGTGTTGGTGCGGAGTTCCGATGATGTCTTTGACGCTCCGAAGATCACCACATCATATTGCTTGCAATGCCTGAGAGAGAGCTCGAACCGAGCACCTGGATCCAGAGCCTCTCTCTATAGAACATGGGAGAGAGAAGAAGAGAGAGAAAGCACAGGAATAATTACCAGTGAATTCCTCTCTTCTTCTATTTATAGTGTTTATGAATTACCCGAAATTGCCTCCCGACCCCCGAATAATTAACACGCTATAAACGACATGTTATAACTACTAAACTGAGTCATAAATATTATTATCACTTTCTTGTAATACATTTAAATATTATGTGATAATAAATGAGTCATAAATTTGACTCGTCGTTCCCACAAAAATTAATTGAACCTTGAATATATTAAACTAATATTCATTCAATTAATATTTTCATGTATTTACTTAAAACTTTTAAATACATTTAATAAATAAATTCAATGCTCATTATTCTTAACTTGAATAATAAGAATTTATTTATTGCATTGATGATCGTATCTCCTTGGACAAATCCCGGACCCCAGTGGTGGGGCCCACCATGTTCAAAACTCATATTCAATTGAATATGGAAGATTCCCGAATACGACCCTCTAGGCCCTTATCTCAATAGCAATGAATAGTATTCACGGACCAAGAGCGGGATCCAACAACTCATCCCCCTAAAGAGATAAGTATTATCAGAACAGCGACAACCAACATACGAACACCTACTGTGTAATATAATCTCTTTGTCTTTAATATCTCATAAAGCAAGGCGCACAACTATGTCATCGCCCTTTTCTTGCTTTATTATTTGTTGATCTAACTGGATGGATTTACCTTGGACGACCATGGTCATAGATTTATCAAGGTACAACCATCCTGATCAACATGGCCCGAGATATATAACTTCCTTAACCTGAAAGCGAAAAATAATTGACCATTCAACCAATATCATGTCACCAGTGACGCACCCAACACAAGTTATCTCACCGCGATTTCATTATCATGGTTTTTATCTTGCATCAAAGTACGCGATCAAATGGCATACATTAGAAATGAACTCAAGTCAGGAGATCATTACACATGTTTGCATATATAAATATCCAATAACACTCGAAACATGTGGTGTTCCTATTGGTGGGTCTGTCCTCATGATCTTATTGCTAGAGATCATCAAGTGCGAACTTCATGAGAAGAAGTCTCAATGCTTATGAGTCCCCAGCACCTGATAGTCAAACATCTCTTGTGTCCAGTCAGTAAGAAGTATCTAGACCATAAGACCTTTGTTTAAGATTAATGTCATAGTATCTCGAACTTCTCATTATAGTCTTGGATCTGCTATAACCTTCTGATACGAAAAATAATCTATGGACATTACCCTTAAATAGTGGATGCAGAAATATCCACTATAATGGTAAGACTGCATCATGTATATCTAATTGTATACATGATATAGTAATCAAAAACACTGCATAGTTGGGTCTAGGGCACCCACTATTTCAACACATGGCATGAGGTATGTCAATCCCATATAGCCAACTCATACGTTCTCAATTCTCCGAGTATAGATTGACCAAGTCGATGAATACATCACATGTCATTCACCTATATGGATGAACACATCACATGCCCTCATCTGAATAGATAAGTACGTCATATATACTATGTAGGTGCGGTCTCACACTCCCCAGTCTATCTCAATCGAGGGCCAAAATTTCATACTTGTCATATGAGAGGACAAATCACATCTTAGTTTAACTCCAACCGACGATATGATTAGCAACATACCCAACCACCCCTTAATTTTATATTCCTCAATGCTTCTGTAAGAAAGGTATCAAAGTATGAATATTCTCATGATAGGTATCTCACGTACCTCATGTAATGGGGACTACATATGATCCATGCATCCCTAGTATATCAAAGACAAAGTGTATGACACTCCATGTGATATACTTTGTGGGTCATCTGTACACAAAAACATTTTTTATGCCTCATGAGAATATTTCATATCTCCATACAAGATTCTTACTCACTCTAACCTTAACATTTCATCATAACCTATAATACTCCATGACGAATATCAGTTAGGGATAACTCAAAGTCATGCTTATAGTGGTCAATTATCATTTCATTTCACAAAATGTATATCAATATATACATATATGCATCTAATATGAAAGAATGATAATGTAGAGATTTCCTTTTATATGATACATTTTATATTCCTAAAACTCTTTTAAGAATGCTTAACAAAACCCTACATAAGCACTTGTCTAACATATCATATATGTTAGACTACCAGATCATCCTTATGTTTGCTGCACTTTCTAGGGTTTCGTTAACTCATTACATCTATATGTAATTCCTACTACATCACTGTATGATCATATGATAAAACTCACCCACTAAACTCTTTAATGAGTAGCATCTTATGAAGAAATCAAGTTTGTATAATGGTGAGATTTAGAAATCATATTCTTAATATCCAACTCCTTGAAAAAAAAATTAAAACTCCTTAACTCCACAACATCAAGTGTTACGATGCCAACTTTTGTTGTCTACTTAAAACTATTTCTAAGTTTAACATCATCAGCATTCTTGGAACCCTTTCTTTAAATATTTTGGTAAATAATGTAACTATTTACATTATTACTTGCTAGCACATCCTAAAATCTATTAAGATAAAGTGATATTCACTTTGTTGCTGTAACTAAATGTAACCATTTACATTTCTATTTACCTTAATACCCAAAAAAACTTTTAGGATATTTAGTGAAATTCACTTTGTATTTTGACCGGCATAGTCCTTTAGGAAATAGTGATACTCACTTTCTCATAGTAACTAAATGTAACTCTTTACATTTCTCTTTATTGTCGTATATCCTAAAATTTTTAGGATATTAAGTGAAAATAAATTTAATTTTTGACAGGTGTAATATTTTATTTGTTAACTTTGAACTTCTCTAAGTTCAAACATACTCTCACTAGCCTCTTAGACAATATATTCTCTTCAGAATATTATTATAAGTTACAAAAACTCCTTTATGCTAGAAAATAACACTTAACTCCTTTTAGTAGGAATATTTAACAAATAAACTATTGATTCCATATCACATATGATATTCTATGTATCTGGAGCATTTTTCTCTAAAAATGAGACTTTATACTTTAAAATACACCACTGATGGGTGGCAGGAACATCTTCCCTCATATTTTAACAAATATCTGGATAAAAAACTTTTATCCTTGATAAAACATTGTTATCCCTATCTTCTTCTTAAAGTATGTTATATAATCTGATGAATCATAAACTATGTGCATTGAATTCATTAACTCATATTGTTCATAACTCTTTGTTAATAAGGAACTTCTCTTATCATATAAGATAATGGAGATGAATATACACATCTTTTACTTAAATCCATCTGAGATTGATTTATTCGTTTGCATTCAAATTATTAATGTAGCAACTCTTTGCTTCATCACTTTAATACAAACTACAAGCTTTATCGATTCTTCTAATGATTTTGAACTCTTGTATGTTTGCAACATGTGTGAGTATACATTTAGTATCATATACCCTTCAAAACTAAAGAATTGATTTCAATAACACTAATACCTGACATGGACATTCCATGGAGTTTCTCAAACTCCTTCAGGTATTCCGAACAATTCCATATTATGGAATCATTACTCATCCTCTCTGATAACACCTTCAAGTTTCAATGGCCTTGACTGGCTACTTGTAGAAACATTGTTGGACTCTCCGACTAATTTTTCTTCTTCTAGTTTGAACTCTAATCCACTTGTACTATTTACATAGTACAAAAACCTAGACATCATATGCTCAATTCATCTATTCGCAACACTTGAGGATATCGGGTAAACTTTTCTTCAACTCATTCATATTGTCAGAACATTTCCATTAAAGATAATTAGATGAATTCCTTTATTGAAACAAGTCATAAGGAAACCTTTAGTCTCTCCAAGTCATTAACATACTCAATCATATGGAGTATCATTAACATACTCAATCATATTGAGTATGTGAGACTAAAATTCCTTAGGTCATTTTGCATCTAATGCCTTTGAAACCCTAAGTGAAACATTTTATGCTTCCATAAGCATCATGATTCACATGTTGAACGACTTCAACACTTTACTCGAGAAGGAATTATTCTAACGACACTTGTTAAATCAATGAAAGCAAAGAAACTCACACTAAGATCGACCATGTAAGAATAAATGAAACCATGTGTAACCTAAAAATAAAGAAACTATAAATATACCTTACACCAAAGATGGTTGGTGCAACTATCATCATCACATATGCTTGATGAGGATCACGTGTAGAGGAAACCAAAAGATATCCCTCCTCTGGAGGTATCCACGGGCTACTGAACGCTCGATACTCGAGCAAGATCCTCCATCATCCATGACATGTCAGTGCATCATCATGTAAATGAGGTAGGAAAAGAGTGTTATGGGTTGTGGGGGTTTCAACTGGCTCGGGCAATCTCTCATATACCATCAAATAGAAGTAGAGCCCTTTAAATAGCCCTCAAGGATACTCCTCGAATGATCATTCATTAACTCGTACGTTATGAGTTAATGCATGCATTGGGTGTAACTTTATGTCAGTTCATGCAACGCTTTCATGAATGCATCTCTCGTTAGTTTCATCATATGAAATGATTAGCCAACGTGAAAGATCTTCTTGAATGATAGTGTATCATTCAGGCACCCAATCTATCGAAGCCAAATGCCATATGATATGCCCAGTCGTACACTACAACTTGCATGGGCTTTAAGGCAATGTTGTTTGGGAAAGGTTGTCATTGTTATGACTTATCTTTATCTCTATAAGGGTCATGACATGTTGTTAGACGTTGTTCTTGTTCTATGAGTAGGAATCATTGTTATTGATATAAGGGCCTAGAGAGTCACACACAAAGTGTATTCTAAAAGCTCAACCAATTTTGATGAATTGGAGTTTAAGATGAAGAGGATCTCATGTTTGTGAGTTGGTGAACGTTCGAGTATAAATGATCAGAAGTAAAAAAAAAAATACATTCAATTATATATTATTCAAGTTTAGAATAATAAGAATTGAATTTATTTCTCATGATATTCCCAAGTTATTTAATCTTATATAAGTGAATACGAGAAAATAGTTTTTTGAACGAATATTAATTATTTGTGTTTAGTTAAACATATTCAAGAGGAACGAGCCGAGTTTATGGTTTGTATTTCATCACATGACATGTGAGAGTGTTCGAAGCGAGTGATGAAATATTCATGACGCTTGCGACAAGTTAACTAAGTCATTTGTGACATAATGGGTCAATTTTAAGCTTTCATTAAGGGCTAAAGTCCAATAAAGAAAGTTAAACCTAGGTATAAAACCATATTTTAGACCTTAGAATGGTCCAAGTTGCTTATTGCATGAATCCTCTCCAATCATCTCTCTCAAGCATTAGAGTGAGAAACAAGAAGGAAGAACAAGATCGAATCGATTTTGCTTCACAAATGGATCACACATTCTTCTCGTGATCATATAGACGTCGTAAATTCCTTCGATACTTCATGTTATCACATGAGAATTAAAGAACAACAAACCAGGAGCTTAATGGAGCATGTGTGGACGATCTAGAGGGCTCCTCACTTGAATCCTTCAAGTGATGATACATCGATGATGAACAGACTACGTCGGGATCACACAAATGAATGAGGCATCATTTAGTTTATTTTCTTTGTGCTTAAATATTTTGGTATGCTATCTATTGGGATATCTAGGCATAACTATGCATAATTTTTTGTTATGACAAAGATTCAATCAAAAAAAATTGCAAATACCAATCTTGAGCCCTTCCATTGCACCTGAATTCCATCATTTTGTTTACATATATTAGTGGTGTAAACAAAACACCGGTACTCACTGCCAACGAGCATGTACCCAAGTGGTCAAAGCTCCTGTTTGACATCCAAAAGACCCAAAATCGATTCCGGGTAGGGACGAAATTTCTGAGACTGTAGTAGCACTGTAGTAGTGACTGTAGCAGTACTGTAGCAGTGGTGACACTGTAGCGGCGGAGGTACTGTAGTGACGGCGGTACTGTAGCAGGTACTGTAGCAGCCCCGGTACTGTAGCAGTGCTATTTACCGGAGGGCCCTTTGGGCCAAAAAATGGGCTTTCATGCCCTTGGGCCTTTCGGACGATGTAATGAGTTTCCCTCTACCCAAAAAAAGAGGCATTTGCTTTGCTTTAATAATAAAATGAGGCTTCGGCCCCAACCTTTTAAAAAAACACTGGTACTCACAAACTACTTGGGCTTGGCTTGGAAAATATTCAAATTTGATTTGATTTTTTTAAAGCCAAGCTTGAGCTCGAGTTACTCGAGGTATACATCTAGTTGAGTTCGAATACTAAAATAACGTACTCGAGTAGTTTATGTGATGGTTCTGGGTACAACGGAAGTGTGCAGAGGTGGGCGATATATTAAAATTTCTTTTAATAATCGTTGACCGAAACCAAGAGCGAAGATCTAGCACATCAAATTTATAATTAATTTATTTAATATTTGAAGAAATAAATATCTGAGCTTATGAACTTTCTTTATTGGTGAATATTGATCATCTGAAAAGTCCATTTCGGATTACCTTTGTTGTGTTATGAGGATTTAAGGATAGAATCCTTCTAGCGGTGATTCATACGTGCTCCTATGATTTCTGAGCAACACTACTCGATCTCCGGGTGTTAGCGCGGCGAGTCGGATATCTTGCGTTGTTCATTCTTGATCGCTCGTTCTTCGGTCTTGAAGAAAACTCTCTTAAACTTCTTGTTCTTGAGAGGGAGAGAGGAGTTGAGAGAAAATTCATTGTGTACAACAATTCTCTATTCTCAATTTGGATGTTCTACATAATAGACATAGTCGTCTATTTATAAAGTTAAATTTAAGTTAAAATATTATTTAATTACATACCGACCATTAAATAACATTTATTACCTTTAATAAACCTCATTCCACATAATAATAATTATATTATTACTATTTTGTGGTGCGCGCCAACTTGCACAATAACAAATATTATGTAATGGTCTTATTAATTAATATTTGTCATTGGATTCGATCTTGATCCGTTCGAACTCCAACATTTATTGAATAACCAAAAAAAATATTTTATTCATAAATAAATATTTTATTCACAATCTAGCGAATAAATATCTATTAAAATATTCAATAAATAAAATAAATATTTTATTCACATGTCGGTGAATAAATATTTATTTAATTTATGCGATCAATATAACTTGAATAAAATTATTCCTCAAACATGAGAAAAATATTTATTCCATTAATTAAACTCAAATAGAATTTAATCGAGATTAGTGGAAACACTTAGTGTGTGACCCTCTATGATTCTTTCTTGTTGACATTAAGTGGGTTTGCCTAAAGTTTAAAATTACTGTCTAGCAACGGGTCAAGGCACCCAAGAGAAAGAACTTAATGTCGCAACGTCGGCAACCACATACGAACGCTCACTATGTAATATAATCTCTTTGTCACAATATCTCATCAAGCAGGTTACACATCTGTGTCACTAACATATATACTCTATATGTCTTTCTTTGACTATCTAAAATAAACACATCATTACACCATGGTCATGCAATTTAATATAACGGTTCTATTCCAATCAAATGGTCGAGATATTAACCTTCATAAAGATGGAAGAGACAAATCCTTCATCGACTAATTCATTAATGACATGTCACTTGTGACGCACCCAACGTATCCAACTTCGTCATGAACTGTTATCGTCATAGTTTACGAAATACATCTAAGTGCACGAATTGTAACATGCATTAATAACAATCTTAAAGTCTTAAGGACCATCACACACGCTCGTAGATAGGAATATCTGATGACACCAAAACATGTGGAATTCCTACTAGCGAGTCTGTTCTCATAATCTCTCGTCTTAGAGATTACCAAGTGCGAACTTAATAAAAAGTTTTATCTGCTTACGAGTACTCGCACCTGACAGTTTATATACTATGTGTCACATCATAGTATGTTATCCAACTGCAGAACATTATTTGAGAATATCGTCATAGCACATCAAGGTTCTCATCATAGCGGGGAATTGCTATGACTTTATCAATGCGACATATACTCTAGAACATTATTACATTAAAGTCATGCAGAACAACAAACAATATGTAGTAAGAAGTTTTATTAATATTCAATACATCGAATATTTATGTAATCAAAATATAAACAGTGATCCTAGGACACCAACTCCAACATTATGAGCCCAATCGAACCCCCACGGCCCACCACACACACTTTGACATGCTCTCCTCTGCACCACTCGAAGCATTTGAATCACCAATGAGACTAACCGAAGCATGCCGCCCAACTCATTTGTTATTGAAGCACATTGCACGACACCTATCCCATCTCCCGAAGCTTGTTGTGTCACATTGCTTACCAATCACATCATTCTTGTCTGTCAAATCACCTCACTGGCAATGTCAAACCTCAATGATGCCTCCAGTGTTAGTGTTGCACCTACGTAGAAGATAAGGATGGTGACTCGAGCGATGCATCGTCTTCCTTGGCCACAGATCCTCTATGAAAGACCTCAAGAGCACTCCGCCTCTAATCTCTGAACTCGTGTATTGCCGCTCTTGGGCCTTCTCCTACTAAGGTAAACAATTTATTCATATGCATTCTCTTGGAGTGCTTGTTTAGATTGAAATCTGGAACAGAAAATCCCATGTGCATGCTTTCAGCAAAACCTCTTTGATTTTCCAGTCAATGATATAGAATGGATGGCTTCCCCTTGGATCTCTCATATTTGTCCAGCATTTTGATGCTATATTTAAAATGTACATGTGACATCATCCGTAATGCTAGGTTATTTTGCATATGATGTTGAACCCCGATATGGTAAGAGAAGGCCCATAGAAGAGAACAAAGAATGCAAAAAACTAGCGTCAGTGTCTCAATATGTTTCGTCTAATAAAATCTTATCAGATATGGATTTTTCCAGTCACCGCACCATTCTAATTTTTCAGAACTAGAGAAACACGCATAATAGCAAGTGCATACTTCTCAAATTTTGATTAGAGGAACCTGATTAAATTTATCAAACAATAGCCATGTCTTGTTTGATATTTTTAGTTGGGACTTGATATGTGCATCACATGAGGAAGGCCAAGTAGAAAGTTACATGCTTTAGTGAAATTTTATTTACTATGAGAATGAAAATGCTTTTAATCTTAAGTTCCATTTGATTTAGATGAGAAGGGGAATAATAAAGGGAAAATGAACGAGAAAGTGAATGAAAAAGGAGTAGATATGATGGTGATTTGAAAATAACAGCGTCACCTTCTAAATATTAGAAAATCCCCCCTCCGAATTCTATTAATCATCAATTTAATAAATGATGCCGGAGAAGAAATAGGTGCAGCTTACATATCAGTAATTGACAACATAATTGACACAAATAATCATCAATCCTCATCCTCAGAGCTACCAATGTCACTACTACTATAATCGCTACTTTCATCGTCCTGACCAAGAATATCAAGATTGACCCATGGAACCTGGATCGGCTCTGCAGCCTTCGGTACCCCCTGACTGGCAACAGCCCGCACCTGTTGCTCCTCAACTCTCGACGGACGCACAGGAAGGGAATCAAGCCCCAGCAATGGGACCGGGTCCCCGGGCTTCCATCCATCTGGGGGCAAAATTGGAAAATCACTAGGCAACTCAACGGGCATCCCGGGCTTCCATCCAGACGGGACCATGATGCTCGGGGGATGCATACCCGGAAGCCCCGGCAGATTGGCAAGTTGGTTTGATTCCTGTAATGAAACAGGTTGCTCGATGAGGACGCCGATTGTTTTCTCCTCATCTTTGACCGTTTTCGGTAAACCAACATCGAGGTCTGCAAAATGGTAGAGCTGCGAAGCACGCAATTGCTCTTCTTGCGGGGCAGGCGGGAGTGCCCCGCGAAGAGGAACCTGGCCACCGCCGAACTCTGGTGGTGCAAAGGTCGTGTAGCTTATCCGATGCGCGTACGATAAAATGTCTGACAGATTTATCTTCAATGCAACAGTTGTGAAGGAAGAGGAGGGCCATCCAGCGCCATCTTCAGATTTTGAGCGCTTGGGCTGGCGATAGTCCGAGTAATCATCGACGAGCATGTCAAGAACATGCTCAGCTTCTTTCAGTTTGTTTGCAAATGAGAGAATTGCAGAATCTTTGGCCCGGATTTCTCGAATGAGCTTCTGTTTGGCATCTTGAAGGTCGAGGATTTCTTGGAGCTCTGCAATGGCTTCAAAGAGCTGGGTTTGGAGGGTGGTGAAGAGGGAGAGGATTTCTTCAGGAGCTGACGGAGAAGGATTTATGGAGGAAGTTTGTGAAGGAAGGAAGGATGGAAGAGACCCACGGAAAGAAGTAAGCCAAAGGGATTTGTTGGGGGAAACTTCAAAGAGGCTTGATGCAAGGGAAGCCATTTGGAGGAGAAGGGATTGGGCTCGGGGGAGGGGTGGGAGGAGGGAAAGGAGGGCTGAGGAGGTTTTGGGGGCGATTGACAGGATAGAATGTTGCTGAGAAGGGTGTGATTGCTGAGCCTGGGAGGGAAGATTGGGTGCAGTGGGATTTGGGAGAGATGGTGAATTAGGGTTTGTTAGGCCTAATCTTGCAGGGGACTGTGCGATTTGGTGTGGAATGCTGTGCAACATTCTTGAATCCTCGCTTATTCCACAAAGTAGCCTGAAATTGTGAATTGACAGGGATTCTAAAATTCACATTCAATTATCAAACAGCTATAGCAACTGATCTAAGACTGTAAATAAACAAAAACTCCATTAAACAAATCATAAAAACATTTTTTTGGGGGGGGGGGTCAATCACAAGAACAAAAGAGGTAGCCATGCAAATGAGAATACATTTAAAAAAAAAAAAACGAAACCACAGACGTGGCTAAACCTTTTGAGACAGATTCTAAAACGGATATTGTTAAATATTCAAAAACAAAATTCATTTCCTCTGTTTAGAGGCAAATTGTTTCCATCTCTATTTTCAAAATAAAATCAATAGAAAAAAGTTAAAAGTGGGTAATTTCCATTTCTTAGACATTTAAAATTTATATCTACAAATATTTCAAAATCCATCACCAAAAAAATTTAGACATGTTTTATCTGTTACTATTTTTATCACCAACTTGGAAACAGATAAAATCTGTTGTTAAATTCCAGACAAATTAGAGAGACAGAACGAAAGAGACTTTTGCATGTCTTAAATTTTAGTGACGTTTTTTTCCTTTCCCTAAAATTTTAGTAAACTTTTATTTTTGTCTTTGCATGTTAAAATTGTTACTGGTTTAACAATTGGATTGTTCCGATGGAAGATTTTTCAAATTTGAAGAAAGCGCCGCACACGCCCCCCACCATCCCTTTCTAGCCGACCGTTGCTTTGTACGACACCTTGCCGGCAGTCTCCGCAGAGACAGCACTTCCCTCTCCAGCGTTGGGGAAGGCTGCCAGGGCTCCGCAGTCGGTGTCGTCGGTGTCGTCGGTGCCACCAACGCCGACGGTCCCCTCTCCCGGTAGGGCTGGAGCCACGGGGGTGCAGTCCTTTAAAGATCCTCTCGCTGGTCCTTCTCCGGCTCCCCCGTCCAGAATGCCCAGCATTCCGGGCATTTCACTTGCGCCTCAGTGCTCAGCTCGGGTGCATGGCCGCCCTGCAGTGGATCTTTCGGTGGCTGAACCTGGCACGGCCTCGGATTATCACCACTGGTCCTTGGTGGCTAAGTTCGGACGTGCGAAGCCAACACTTATTTTAGATCCTTTGTCGGCTCGTGGGGACTCAGTCATCCAGCGGCAGTGTCGGTGATCTCGAGGAGCGCTTTTTGTATTCATCTCTTCTCTAGGGAGGACTTCGTGAAGGCCTGGTCCCGGGAAGTTCGGTTGTGTGGTGCTTGGAGGTTCTCACTCTCCAGGTGGACTTGGGATGCGCATTACCGGAAGGACTCGAGCTCGGCGGCGGTTTGGGTGAGGTTGTCGGGCCTTCCACTGCTGCTGCAGAACCCGTCGATTTTACGAAGTGTGGGAGATGCTCTGGGCTGCTTTCTTTGTGCGGATGAGGACACACGAAGCTTGCAGACCGCTTCGTCAGCTCGCATTTGCGTGGAACTGGACCTGTCAGTGCCCCTGCCCTCGCACGTTCTCATTCGGGCCAGGTGAAGGCTTCTCCTGGTGGCAAAGGGTCTTCTCTACCAAGCACTCCCTCAGTTCTGTGAGGAATGTCATCTGCAGGGTCATTCTGTAGCTATTTGCAGGCGCAAAAGGACTCGCTTCAAGGTGGTGCAACCTGTGGCCGCCAACAAGATAGAAGAGTCCTCTAACCAGGCTGGTGTTCTTATGGGGGTTGGACAGGCTCCTGTCTCTCTGGTGCCTGTGACTGCTACAGCACCAGTGGTTGATCCTGGACATGGGTGCCTAACTAACTCTTCGTCCGAAATTCGAGCTCCTTCTCCTACGGCCTTCGCTTCTGCTCCTAAGGACCGTCCTTCTCCAGTGAGGGTCGTATCCCCGGCCCCGGCAAGTTTGGAGCGGGGCCGCTCTAGAGAATCAGAGGTCGTCGTCGTCTCGGACAAGAGTGTCCCGACTCCGGGGGACGATGCAGTGGTTGTCCCTTCATCAAGCTCGACCCTTAAGAAGTTGTAGGAGGTGGCTGTGAATGATTTCTCTACGGCCCTGATCCTGCCGGAGGGAGTTGCTCCGGACTTCGTTCCGGCCTTAAGTGTTGTCCTGCCAGAGGATGGATCAGGTTCCCCGCCCCAGCCGTTGTGCACACCAAATCGGTTTGCTGCTTTGGGTGACTCAGAAGCCGAGGTGAAGACTGGCGTCCTCAACATCTAAGAAGGGTGGTCGGCTGAAGAGTATCCCATCGTCGGTGGACAGCAGCCGGCTCACCCGTGCCAAAACCGAAGAGGCTCTCAACTCGTCGTGTGCAGATGCTAAACCTAATGGGTCCCTAGGCCGCAAGGCCACCACCCTAGTTTCCCAATGATCTCCATCCTCATTTGGAATGCCAGGGGTCTTGCAAAATACTCATTAGAAGCCAAATTGTCATCCAGAATAATATTTCATGAGTTCTCCTTTGCATTTTCTGCTACTTGGATACTCTTAGGAAGACCAATATCCGCCTCATGCTGGGCTATAGCATCATTAGTGCCATCTCCGGATATAGCTATGATATGCTCTTGCTGTCTCAGGTCCTGAACAAGCAAAAACTCGTCATACAGAAAATTGCAACACAAAACGGATTTGCTTCCAGCAGAGAGGCTTTCTTTCCGGCTCTCATGAACAGATATTTCTAATTCTGCGCTAGCCTTTGGAGAATTTGAAACTAATGTCTCCAGCACATCATGAGCTGCAATCACCACCAGGGAAAACGCTGCATATGAGGTGGAACCAAATTCATAAGCCATCAAAAATACAGTGCCCCGCCCTTTGGAAGGTATTGCCAATTGAGAGCACTGCATGGAAACACGTGAACCATCTAATCGTGTACTGTTCTCCATAAATGACTTACATGAAACGATTCTGTGAACCTTGACTGGATATATTTCCTCTTTCTCGACACTGCGTACATCAAGTCTCAAATTATAATCCGAATTTACCTCATCTGGCCGTTCTGGACTGGAATCTAGTTGGAATTTACCTCATCTGGCCGTTCTGGACTGGAATCTAGTTGTTGCTTCTTGTCGTTCCTCTCCCGAACAGACCAGCAAGTTTTCAAGCGTACTTCTGGAGTTTTTAATCCTTGAGGTACGTTCACATCTAGCTGCAACTGTTTCGGATATACCTGGCTTACTATCAAGTCAGCAGGGTCCTTTTGTTCGTGCTGCACATTTAGCGACTTGTGTCGCGGCTTCCGACTAGTCATCGCCTCCCGTTTAGGAATCGAAAAAGTTGGCATCGCCAACTGTTTGGCTAACACACGCAACTCCTCTCGCTTGGCAAATTGCATTTCCTTGACATCCGCTCCTGCTTTTCTCGGACTCACTACCTCCGCAGACAAAGTTGTTCAAGAATTGGAAGAATGTTGATGGACGAACAGCTCAACAGAAGCATGCGCTTGCGCCGGCACAATCTGCAGCATCACTTGTTGCAGTTGTCCAGGACTGGACGCTTCCTGCTCCTCAGCACATGCCAACAGACCTGAATTTGCCCAATTTTCTGAAGAATGAGTCTCAACTTGGGTAGTCAAAACCTCTGTTCCTTCCACTGTCGCACTTCCATAACTCTGGAGCAGCTCTTCTTTGAGTTGCGTCAAGGTGAACTCGGCCTTAGTTGCCTTCATCAATAAAGACCAAAGTCCAAGCAGACCTGACATACACAGTCATGCCATTGGTACCTTCAACTTCTCCGGAGTTTGACGGATCGAAAAATAAGCCTCATCACTTGTAATCCAAGTCTCAGGATCTTTTCTACCAAAAAAGTTCAGCATCATCTCTTGCCTAGAGTTCTCCACCTAACTCCTGGTCAATCTGGCCAATGACACCTAGAGGCCCTGCATTTGATTCGCCATACGCGTGAGAATATAGTTTCATGTTTCCACCACTGCGAGTCAGTTTCCACTGTTGCAAGTCGTTTTCCTCTACTGCTAGAGCAAAAACCGTTGTGTCTGCTTCGATCCTCTCAGTTCAGAAATTTCCTTCAAGTTTCTCTCTCTAGAATCACTCTTCCCGGTCGATTTCAACTCTCAATGAAAGGACCAACTGATAGGAATCTAAGTGTGAGAGAGAGAAAATCAATGATTTCTATTAATACCAACAGTAGCAATAGACAAAAATTACAACTGCTGCAGAAGAAGAGGAAATAGAAGGGAAAATAAGACTCCCTTGGGGTTTGCTACTCCCCGAGGCCAAGGCCTAACCCTCCAAACACCTTCCGTTATAAGCCAACCAGAAATCATTTGTATCCCTCCTTACAAGAAAACCCCCTTATTTAATACTCAACCACCACCAACTACCCCAACAATCCACGATATCATCCCCAACCGGCCACTGCCAGCCCTAACAAACTAATAAGAGGAAAGGATATTACTGTCCCTGGCATTAAACAATTACTCCTGCCCCTTCGAAACCAAACCCCAACACCCTTTCGCCACCCACACAAGAGTCTTCCAACTCGCCACACCAGCCTATGCTGCAGCAGCCAAATTCCCCGTAGCCTCCATACCACATTCCTATCAAGGCGTCTGATTGAGGAGCTCGGAAGCAGCCAGGAAAGTGGACTACTTTGCTGTGACAGTCAAAGTGCAGTTCACTTGGCAACGAATCTAATGCCCCATCTGAGGACAAAATACATTGACATAATATACCGCTTTATTCGGAAGTTTGAGGCAGCATTGTACCTCAATCAGACTTGAGTGGTAGAAGAAGAGGAAGCGGAAGGTTGTTTTTTGCCAAAGTGTTGGAGGATGTCGTGAAGGTCCTTGAAGCAGTCTTTAAGTGGGAGATTGTTGGAATTGTGAAGCCTTCTTCGAGTACCAGAATCAGTCAACCGTAAGGAGAATTTCCGGAACATGTTTCGGTGTGATGAAAGGTAACAGCATCAGTTGGTTTCAGCATGCAACAAAGGTGGGTCGGAAGGAACCTTCTTCCGATGGATGCAAATGCATAGTGGCCAAGTCACTAGATGATAGTTGGACAGAAGACACCTAACACAAGGATCCACTGGTGTGATCGGAAGGGCCATGGTTTCATCTTCCGGAGATTGGCGATCAAACCCGTTGATGTTACAGGAGATCGGAAGTGGCTGTTGGAAACGGATGGACCTCTGTGAATGTAGGAGGTAGATGCACCCGGTTGACCGGATGGGACCCGCTATATAAGTGGGTGGGACCATTTGGTGAGGTGTACTGCGATCATTGGATATTAAGTGATCTACGTGGCTGCCAGTCAAGGTGATTTTAAACTCTAATCTTCAGATGAAATGAAAAGCTGCAATGTTTTCTCCCATGGAGGTAGGACTAAAAGTTCGAACCACGTAAATCTTTTCCGTGCCTATATTTGACTTTTCGGCTTGCATGAATTTTTGGTGAGTTGTGATGAAAGTGCTGGAGTGAGTTGGCTCAGTGGGGTGATAAAGGTGAATCATTTTATTCCTTGTTCCGGTACACTGACGTCTGGAGAGTTCCTTCCGGGACCTGATTCAACGTTGGTGGTTCGGGTGATCTAACTTCCGGTGGTTGAAGTTAGTGCGGGATTCTCAACAAAATACGATTTCTATTTAAAATTATAATTAAAAAACGTATATAAATAAAAAGGAATGAACGGAGACAAGCACCTGTAGTTCCGGGGGTGACGGGAGTCTGGACCGGAGATGCGAGATTCTGCAGCACAGGGATGCGCGGAGTGAAGGGTCTTCGATTGGGAGTCGGGTCGGGACAGGCTGCCGCCCGGGGAGAGTTGGGGATGCGATATGCGGGTATGGATTTCGAACCAGGGATGCGAGATCCGAGACGTGAGGAAGGCCTGGATGCGGCGGGTGGGAAATCGAAGATGCCAGATGCAAGGCAGGACGATTTGCTCAGGCGGGAGGGGAACGCAGGGAGGTTAGGGCTTGGGAGGCAGGCGCCATCGTGGGAGGGAGGGAGGAAAGCGCCGCAGAGGGAGGGAGGGTGGCGGGGGTCTCGCGTCGCTCGCAGGTCGGAGGAAGGGAGGGAGGGAGGCTCGTAGAGGGAGGTTAGGGATTGGGATTTTGATGCAGTTCTAATTCTTTTTATAAATTTTATTAATATAATTTTTGTATTTAATAATCATATAAAAAGGGCTGATAATCGGATCCTATGATCTCATTTTATGGGATTTACATCGTCTCATGTTCGGCACCTGAACCTGAGCGTCAGGTTGGCCGCTCGATTCCCGCCACGTGGTTAAGACAATGGGGGACCGTTCCATTAGTTTGGGAAAGTAAAGAGAAAAGCGAGGGTTAATTACTTCCCGCCTAAACAAAGATGAC
The DNA here is from genome assembly GCA_963277665.1 of Viscum album. NCBI lineage: Eukaryota > Viridiplantae > Streptophyta > Magnoliopsida > Santalales > Viscaceae > Viscum > Viscum album. The sequence continues at coordinate 944,776,661 of OY728162.1, forward strand.
AGAAATATTTCGACAGCCGTAGCGGGAAACTTCTCGACGTCGAAACCCTCGACGAGCTTCTCAGCCGCGTCTGAGTCGTGGCGGATCCATCGTCGGTTGGAGTTCTGAGTGCATCCATGTTCTATTGTGAGGTCAGCCGCAGATCTCCGCGAAACCCTCGACGGTCGCTCGATCATTCCGCGAAGGTGTCCGCAAATCTCCGCGACTTTTGAGGGTCAGGTTGGCGACCCAACCTGCGACGATAAATTCCAACTTGTCGGGGGCGGCAATAAACCGTGCACGTTTGGGGCTTTCTGAAGGTTTGTTCACAGGAGGTGTTCTGACGCCGCAGTTGCAGCACGCATTTTCAGAAACGCTTTCTAAGAGCGTAGCAGTTTGCAGGAGGCGTTCCCATCAAGGTTTGGGATTCTGCTAGTCCCTTTCTCTATTATAAAGAACATCATTAAATCACAGTTCAAATTATATGATGGCATCTCTACTGCAAAATGTCACTACGAAATGACAATTGAAATTCCAAGTTTGAAATTTCAGAAGATTCGAATAAGAAAACTAGGATTTTGAATGAGAATTTTCCAATGGGAAAGTCTGATGGCAGTTTCCATTGGAAATTTTCCAGTGAGAATTTTTAGTGCGAACTTCAATTAGGACTTACTACTGTGAATTTGCAACTGCAACTTCCAATGGGAATTTCCAGTGTGAATTTGCAGTGCGAATTGGCAGTGCGAAGTGACAGTGCGAATTGGAAGTGCAAATTTGCGGTGCGAATTTTCAGTGGGAAATAGTAGTTTGAATTTGCAACTCCAAATTCCAATGGTAATTTCCACTAGATCCAAAGGAAAAACCATTAAACAAATTATAGACAATTGTGATCTAACACTTTGTGCAGATAAATTGTACATCACAGAATGACAGCAAGGGACCTCAATCTGAATGCTCTACAATGTGTAGATGCCATAAATTCATTTGATTTAAATGTTGTTCAAAATTTGTCTGACTGCTACGTCACAGAGCATAGCAATGAGGACATTACAAACTCAAAGAGCAGTGTAGAAATTAGCATCAACATAGAGGAAGTCCCAAATTCGGAAGAAAGCAACCCATGTGAAAACATTTCTAAAGAAAATAGTACATGGAGACCAAGTATTGAGATGACTTTTAAATCAGATTCAGATGCTTATTCGTTTTATGTTGCTTATGGAGGCATTGTGGGTTTCAGTGTATGGAAACAGTATGTTAACAAACATAAAAAAGACAGAAGTTTGGTAACATCCACATTGTATACATGCAACAAAGAAGGATGCCGAAGAGCAGACAAACGTGATGTCAATGTCAAAAAGCCACGTGCAGAAACAAGGACTAATTGCCCAGCACGAATGAGAGTTGTCTACATGTCCAATAACCAATATGAGTGCACGCAGTTTGTTGAGGAGCATAATCATCCCTTACATGCTCCCGGGACCATGCATTTCATGAGGCCACAAAGACACATTAGTGATGCACAAGGTGCTGAGTTGGATGTTAGTGACAGAGCTGGTCTGAAGCCCGGTGATTCGTTTTCACTTGCAATAGTTATTGCAGGCGGCTCTGCAAGTCTTGGATATACACGAGTGGACCAACTGAACTATCTACGGTCCAAAAGACAAAGGGAGTTGCAACTATGTGATGCTAATGGTATGTTACAATACCTAGAGAAGCAATCAAGAGAGAACATGTCATCGTATACTCAGTCCAACTTGACATGTGTGGTCAAATTAGCAACATTTTTTGGATTAACCCGAGAATGAAGGTTGATTATGAGCATTTTGGAGACGTTGTCGTGTTTGACACTACCTTCAACACAAACGAGGAGTCTAGGCCTTTGGGAGTGTTTGTCGGTATAAATCATCATAAGGATATTGTAATTTTTGGTGCACTATTGTTATATGATGAGACCGCAGACTCATTTAGTTGGTTGTTTAATAGATTTGTTGATTTTCATGGAGGCAAATATCCAAAGACAATTTTCACAGATCAAGATGCAGCTATGTCTAAAACAATTGGTTTAACACTACCTACAACAAGACACTGCCTATGCACCTGACACCTAATGCAAAATGGCATGAAACACTTGGCCCATGTAATGAAATATGACTCGACAGTGTTGAAAAAATTGAACAAATGCATGTATGGCTCTGGAGAGATTTCAAAATTTGAAACAATGTGGAAAGAAATCCAACTACATTGCAGTGATACGAATTCAACATGGATAGAAGATATGTACAAATTCAAAGAAAAATGGGCTCATTGTTTTATGAAAACTGCATTGACATTAGGAATTCAAAGCACACAGTTAAGTGAAAGTTTCAATGGTGTATTAAAGGATTATTTGAATCGTAAACTTAGTGTCTTGGAATTCTTCCAACAATTTGAGCGTGTGTTGGAGAAGAATCGGTATCGAGAAATAAAAATTGAATTTGATGGAAGGGAAAAGCTGTCACACAATCATTTTCCATATCATCTGATCATGGTTCAAGCAAGTCATTTGTACACTCAAAAGATATTTGATCTTTTTCAGCATGAACACCAACTATGTGGTGCTTGTTGCCTTAAGTCTTGTAATGAAATTGTTTCCCCAAAATGGTATCTTGTGGCAATGAAAGGTTCGTCAAATGACTATAGAGTAGAAGTGTACCAACAATCACCTATCAGAATTAGATGCACTTGTTTGAAATTTGAAAGTTATGGCTATTTGTGTTGTCATGCTTTGAAAATATTAAAAAGGTTGGATGTGCAGTCCTTGCCAGAGTTGTATATCTGTAAGAGATGGACAAGACAAGCCCGTGACATCCAGTTGGAAGACATCACAATTAATCATGCTGAAGAGGATATGGTAGCAAGAAAAGCTCAATGTTACCAACAGTTGACACGAATGGCAATAAAGCTTGTAACAGAATCCTGTGACTTTGAAGAAGGATATATAATTGGAATGTCAAATTTGAACAATTATGCCAGAGAATTGCAGGACGCCAAAAAGAATGTACCCTCAAAATCCAGTAAACAAGAGGCTAGCAACCAAGGTCGACAATAGCGTAAAACATCATTTAAGAGAAAAGATAAAAGGAAAGGCAGTGACAAGTTGAAAAGTTGTCTAGAGCGGGCAAGAAAACGCATCAAAAACTGGTGCAAAATCAGAAATCAAGAGACTACAAAACTGGTACTGCATTGTTATTATTTACTAATGTTATTGAAATAATACATTTAATGTTGTCATGAATAAATATTGTTATAATGCTATTGCAGGTAACAACTAGAGAACTGACAAATAGTGGTTGTAATGGACAAACTTTCACATATGTCAATGTAAGTATTGTACATTCGGTTACAAAACATTTTATATTGAAACCAACATCACAACACTTTATATAATGTGATATTTAAAACCTTATACAATATAAATGGTTATGTGTTACTCTCAGTGGTGGTTTCATGGTTGGTGTAACATCCCAAGTAAATAAAGAATAAAGAATTTTTATATTTATTAATATTTACGAATTAAATATTAATTTTAATTAAAAGGGGTTTCTACGTTCGATAGCGTACTCGGTACGCAACGATGAGTTTCTTTGAAAACTTACGTTGCACAGAAGTAATAAAATAATATTATTTTAAATGTTAGTTAACGAGTAGCCGTTGTACTGGCGGGAATGGATAGAAATAACTAAAATATGATTATATATGTTTTTAAATGTTTTTACATTTACCCAATAAAAGATAAAGACTTCAAATACGGAAAGAGTTCAATTTTAGGCATTTATACCCTAATTTTCACTAAAGGTCCACTTATCACCTTTTGACGGAGAACCGTCATTAAATATAGTTTTGATCGATCTTATAAATTCTATTGGACCAAATATAACTCTTCTTTAGAATCGGGACATCAAAATTTACTTTGTGTAAATTTTTGGTACCTTTCTGATAAAGTTCATTTTTTTAATGAATAGTGTAAAATGTTGTATTTTAATTCAAAACCTCTTTTTAATCTAATTTATTTATATGATTAGATTATCTTTTGAATTGGTTTTAAAGTGAAATTATAAAATATTTTTACCATTAAATCCAATAGCGGTCGTTGGAATTAATTTCACTTTGAAATCGGACTTAAACTAGTGTCAATCTTTTGATACTTATTGTTTCATAAAAACACGCTATTTGCTCTGACAGCAGGAATTAATTATTAAATTAATTAATGTGACTTATATGTTTTGAATTTTGTAAAATAGACTTCATTTTTGAATTCGGAATATCAAATATAGCTTCGGGTGAATTTTTGGTAATTGTCTGAAAAACTTCAATTTTTGATGAATAGTGAAACCACTAAGTGGTACTTATAAAGACTGATTTTCCGTTTAAATGAAATTTTGCCATCATTGTGTTTTGAATTTAAAAAATCCGACATACATGGTTGTCATTAAGAAGAAAAATGTGGTTCAATGAGATTATAATAATTTTTTGGTGAATAGTAACTTATTAAGTTCTTAATCGCGATTAGTGGTAATTAGTGTAGTTTAAGGTAAAAATAATGTTTTAATAATATGAAATGAACTTGACACATGTCCTACCCTCATTGGTTGTGTTATGGCCGACCAAGAAAAGCCATGGGTCAACTTGGGGACCCCATGGAGACACTTTGGTTGGGAAATGACATAAATAACTTTTTATTTAATGTAAAAGTAAAAATGACACAAACATGATATGTTTTACTAAAACAATTTTTAAATGGGGTTATACAACTTAGATTTTTGATTATAAATAGTCATTGGAAATCTAAAAAGCTTTCCTACATCATAGTATTTTTTTATAATTTTTAGACACTAAATAAATTAAATTATTTATGACATTATGATGATGCAGCGATGACCTCATTATTTAACGATTTAAATAAAATGGAAAGATAATGTAAAATCTATGAACTACACATGTCCAAAACCAATTGGATGAGTGGATTTCGAACCCTTATCACCTTATCCACGAATTATTTCAATTTGGGACCTTTTAAAACCGAAACACATTTTCAAATAAAGTAATATTCTTTTACTTTCCAAAAGTGCCCCTCCTCTCCTCTTATAAAAGGCCCCAACCTCTACCTCATTTCACACACTCCTCAAGCCTTTGTCTCGGCCAACCCCTGTCCATTTACTCTCTCCACATCCCTCTACTCATCCTAGAGGATTCCCTTTGGGCAGAATCCTTTCAAAGGAAGCCTTTAGGCTCAAATCAAAATGAGTTACACTTTTAAAGGTAATTCATTCTCTCTTGTTCATTTGTTTTATTTTGCTTCTCCAACCCCCTAAACTCTTTTTATTTACTTATTTTGTAACAACACCAGTATCTTCAATATACTAGGATGTTTTTATAAGATTTGTTTGAGCTACACTCTCACAAAACTACATCAAATGGTTAAAGAACATACGGTTTCCGTGGATGGCGAAATTCTGCCTCCCGAAACGATGATTGTTCAATACTCATTTAACACCTTCAAAGGTGGCCATTATGATGTCACTATTTTTATATATGATATATAATATGTTTATGTTTTCTTTAAGCTTCTGTATTTTTTATTTTGGGCATACCTTTATGGTTTCCATTATGGGTAAACACGATATCTTCATTTAAGGAAGTGCGGACTACCGCCCCCTCAAAGTGATGTGATTCGTTAATGCCATATGTGGGACATGTAAAGGATGGATTTAAAGTTATTATATATGATGTTATACTGGAATTATAATATACCTCTATATCATTATTATTTCTTTCCATTAAAGTATGAGATAGAAATGAAAGTAGCGTTCATGCGTACGTACGGCTTACCGTCTCCATGAACGATGCATTTCATTTCTTATCCCCAAATGTAATGTACTATTAAAAGTACATGTATATAATGGATATATATAATTAATGATATATCTAAATGATGAATATAATTCTGGAATTAAAATATACATACCTCTCATTTAGTTTTAATTCCATTAATATGACAAAGAAATGAAAGTAGCGTTCATGCGTACGTACGACTTACCGTCTCCATGAACGGTGCATTTCATTTCTTACCTCTAAATGATTATGTAATATTATAAATACATGTATATGCTGGATATATATGATACATATTATATCCAAATCGGGAATTTCATTCTGGATATAAAGAACCTTTGACCACACGAACAACATGTAATTGTAAGAAGTCCACTTTCGACTTAAGAACCAAATACTGACAAAACAAACATTGTTAACTTAAATGGTTACATAATGTTTATAACATGGCAATAAGTGATATAAAAGGAATAATGAACTTTAAAAAAGGTTCTTAATCAAGTATAAATTAACTCAAGTTTATTATTCAGGACGTTAAAGAACGATCGAGTCAAGTCGGACCCGAGGTAAGGGACTTCGTCTCAATCTCCTTTCATTGAGGCATATTTCGTTTTATACACAACTTTCTTTTATACGGTGTATAAACCCTTTGACTTATACTTTTATACAAAAGGAATCTTTTTCTACGAAGCGTTTTACCAAACGAAAAAAAGGAATGTTTTTTTAACGTACGCGGTGACAACGACCTTTTCCGCCGCCGCGAGTATTATTTGGTCTTTGGCTTCCTCAACAAGCCGTAATGTTTTTAGAATAAAATAAATACCATATACTCTTTTATGTATTTTGGTATTGAAAATGGTTTTGAAAAAGGATTCTATTTTGTCAATATATTTATGATATATTGTGATTGAAATGTGGAAATGTTATCATTCCTTTATATTGGTTTTATGTTTTATGATTTTATATTGGTACTTGGACATTTTAACGGGTGGTTACGTTATAAACCATATGACGGGTGGTGCCGTGAATACCAGGACGAGTGGTTACGTTATAACCTCCAATGCATTGGGTATGGAAGTCAGCCGTATGGCTATTCCATTAAGTATGTATGGAAATTGGCCGTATGGCTATTCCATTAAGTGATATGTGTGGAAGTCGACCGTATGGTTATTCCACTTAAGTATGTTTATGTCCCAAGTTACCTTTATATATGTTATGTGTTCCTTATATGGGTTTTACGGTAATACTTTGGTTACAAAAAGGTAAGTAATGATACTTTATTCAGTGAAGAGTTTTTACTACTTCATGAAGGTGAAGGTATTACTTTGATAGAGTATACATGGTTTACTTGATTTTGAAAACTAACAGTTTTCATTCTTTGTGTATCCCTTACTGAGCTTTTTATGCTCACCCCAAGTTTTTTTGAAATGTTTTTCACAGGACTTAATGTGGAATAAGGTCAAGTATGGGATCAAGGGAATGTCATGCTATATAAAACATGGAACTAGACATGTTTCTTTCAAGAGTTTTTTTTATAATGGAAACTTAGTATAAGTGACTACTTTGTAATCTTTTGAGATGTAATAGTTATGTTCTAATTTTCTAAAACTCTAAACCTGAAAAGATCCTCAACGTGAATTATTCTTTTAATTCAATATTAAGTAAGGTTTAAGGTCGGGGCCTTATAGTTGGTATCAGAGGTCGGTTTAGACAACTTTAGGAGTTAGAAAAGTGTTAAATTATAATATGATTGAAATGATATAGCATTTACGGATTACCATGTTGCTTCGCCTAAGATATTTCTGTGTTCAGAATGGTTTTCCGCAGAGGAAACAAAGCAGCTGTGTTGGGACGACATCAGGAGAAAGATAACCTTCCAAATCAGCAACCTGAGATGGTCAGAATCGGAACTAAACAGTTTGTTACAGTGATGGCACAGTTGACTCAGGATATAAATGGTGGTGGTATCCATGCACAAGATCAGCCAGATCAACCACAGAGGAAAATGTCAGTGGTGGAACATTTCATGAGGCAACATCCCCCATCATTTAGAGGATCATTTGACCCTGTGCAAGCTGAAGGGTGGATTAAAGCACTGGAGAAGATTTTTGATGTCATGGGGTGTTCAGAACATCAAAAGGTTAGTCTTGCTGTTTACCGTTTTGAAGGTGAAGTTGATCAGTGGTGGTCGATGGTGAAAAATATAAGGGATAGTGATGAGATTGAGGATCTTCACTGGGACGAATTCAAAGGTATGTTTCTTGAGAAATATTTTCCTAAGGTGGTTCGTCATAGGATGGAAAAAAAGTTCCTAGAATTGAGGCAGGAGGATGATTCAGTGGCTGCTTATGAAGAAAAGTTCACTCGATTGGCAAGGTATGCTCCAAACTTCATACGAGATCTTGATAGTAAAATAAACCGTTTTTACTCAGGGTTAAAGCCAAAGTATCGAAGGGCTTTAGCTTCTCGTGAGTTAAAAAGTTATGAAAAACTTGTTCGATGTGCGGAGAAGGTGGAAATGGAGTTTGCCGATGATCAGGTGTTCTATGACAAACAACAGAATGAGAGGTCTAGTTGGCAGGCAAAGGGGAAGAATTCATCAAACAAGCAAGGAGGTAAGAAAACCAAATATCATCCTGTGAGAAGTGTGGTAAAATGCATCCTGGAGAATGTTTATCCAAGTCTGGTAAGTGCTTTCAGTGTGGTAAGTCTGGTCATATTGCTCGTAACTGTAAGGAAGATGATCAAGCAGGAAATGAAAAGCCAACGATAAGATGTTTTAAGTGTAATGAAATGGGTCATTATGAAAACGAGTGTCCAACGAAGAACTCAACTGGGGGAATGCAGCCAGACTACAAGCAGAAAGGGGTGGTGAAATCCTTTGCAACAACTTCAGCAGATGTTGGGCCATCGAATGAAGTGGTATCAGCTCCAGGGAGCTCAGTATTTTTCAAAGATTGACTTGAGGTCGGGGTACCATCAGTTGAAAGTAAAAGAAGCAGACGTTCCGAAGACTGCGCTCCGTACTAGATATGGCCATTATGAATTTGTTGTTATGCCTTTTGGGTTAACCAATGCACCTGTTGTATTCATGGACCTTATGAATAAAATTTTCCATGAGTTCTTGGATAAGTTTGTGTTTGTGTTTTGAGGTTTGGGAAGAGGTTATGTATGCCTTGTGATTCACAGTTGAAGAATGAGTTGTTATGTGAGGCTCATAGTTCCCCGTTTTCAGTTCATCCTGGCAGTACTAAGATATATAGAGATCTGCAGGAGTATTACTGGTGGGATGGAATGAAAAGAGATATTGCTGATTTTACTGTGAAGTGTTTGACATGTCAACAGGTTAAAGCAGAGCGGCAGTTACCAAAAGGGATGCTTCAGCCTTTACCAGTGCCAGAGTGGAAATGGGAGAATATATCCATGGACTTTGTTGTGGGATTACCGAGGACATCTCGAGGTAATAATGCAATCTGGGTTATTGTTGATCGCTTGACCAAATCTGCTCATTTCTTTTCTATACGAGATACTTTCTCTCTAGATCAAATTTCCCGTTTGTATCTTAAAGAGATAGTCAGGTTACATGGAGTTCCTCTCTCCATTGTATCTGATTGTGATCCCAGGTTCACATCTAACTTTTGGAAAGGCCTTCAGAAGTCGTTGGGTACTGAATTAAATTTTAGTACAACTTTTCATCCTTAATCAGATGGGCAGTCAGAACGAACAATTCAGACCTTGGAGGATATGCTATGAGCTTTTTCGATGGATTATCAGGGAAGTTGGGACCAACATCTTTCTTTGGTTGAGTTTTCTTATAATAAAAGTTTTCATTCCAGTATACAGATGGAACCATTTGAGGCATTATATGGGAAGCGGTGTCGAACTCCAGCATTTTGGAATGAAGTGGGTGAAAGGAAGTTGATGGGACTAGAATTGGTAGAAGAGATGGCAGAAAAAGTTCAGCTGATTCCGAAACACATGAGAACAGCTCAGAGCAGGCAGAAGAGTTATGCGAATAACTGGAGGAAGGATCTATCTTTCGAGGTAGGTGATCATGTTTTTCTCAAGGTTTCTCCTTGGAAAAGTGTGACGAGATTTGGTAAGAAAGGAAAGCTGAGTCCAAGGTTTATTGGACCATATGAAATTCTGGAGAGAGTTGGATCAGTTGCATACCGGGTGGCTTTACCTCTGAGTTTATCTCAGGTACACAATGTTTTTCATGTTTCAATGTTGAGGAAGTATATGCCAGATCCATCTCATGTTTTGAGTCCAGAGGTAGTTCAGCTGGAAGAGAACCTATCTTATGAGGAACAACCGGTCCAGATTCTTGACCACAGGGAGCAGGTGTTACGGAATAAGGTGATTCATCAGGTAAAAGTTTTGTGGGAAAACCATGTGATTGAAGAGGCAATGTGGGAATCTGAAAATGCTATGAGGGATAAATACCCCCACTTATTTTGATAAGTGAATAAAATTGCGAGGACGCAATTCCCAAAAGGGGGGAAGGATGTAACATCCCAAGTAAATAAAGAATAAAGAATATTTATATTTATTAATATTTACGAATTAAATATTAATTTTAATTAAAAGGGGTTTCTACGTTCGATAGCGTACTCGGTACGCAACGATGAGTTTCTTTGAAAACTTACGTTGCACACAAGTAATAAAATAATATTATTTTAAATGTTAGTTAACGAGTAGCCGTTGTACTGGCGGGAATGGATAGAAATAACTAAAATATGATTATATATGTTTTTAAATGTTTTTACATTTACCCAATAAAAGATAAAGGCTTAAAATACGGAAAGAGTTCAATTTTAGGCATTTATACCCTAATTTTCACTAAAGGTCCACTTATCACCTTTTGACGGAGAACCGTCATTAAATATAGTTTTGATCGATCTTATAAATTCTATTGGACCAAATATAACTCTTCTTTAGAATCGGTACATCAAAATTTACTTTGTGTAAATTTTTGGTACCTTTCTGATAAAGTTCATTTTTTTAATGAATAGTGTAAAATGTTGTATTTTAATTCAAAACCTCTTTTTAATCTAATTTATTTATATGATTAGATTATCTTTTGAATTGGTTTTAAAGTGAAATTAGAAAATATTTTTACCATTAAATCCAATAGTGGTCGTTGGAATTAATTTCACTTTGAAATCGGACTTAAACTAGTGTCAATCTTTTGATACTTATTGTTTCATAAAAACACGCTATTTGCTCTGACAGCAGGAATTAATTATTAAATTAATTAATGTGACTTATATGTTTTTAATTTTGTAAAATAGACTTCATTTTTGAATTCGGAATATCAAATATAGCTTCGGGTGAATTTTTTGTAATTTTCTGAAAAACTTCAATTTTTGATGAATAGTGAAACCACAAAGTGGTACTTATAAAGACTGATTTTCCGTTTAAATGAAATTTTTCCATCATTGTGTTTTGAATTTCAAAAATCCGACATACATGGTTGTCATTAAGAAGAAAAATGTGGTTCAATGAGATTATAATAATTTTTTGGTGAATAGTAACTTATTAAGTTCTTAATCGCGATTAGTGGTAATTAGTGTAGTTTAAGGTAAAAATAATGTTTTAATAATATGAAATGAACTTGACACATGTCCTACCCTCATTGGTTGTGTTATGGCCGACCAAGACAAGCCATGGGTCAACTTGGGGACCCCATGGAGACACTTTGGTTGGGAAATGACATAAATAACTTTTTATTTAATGTAAAAGTAAAAATGACACAAACAAGATATGTTTTACTAAAACAATTTTTAAATGGGGTTATACAACTTAGATTTTTGATTATAAATAGTCATTGGAAATCTAAAACGATTTCCTACATCATAGTATTTTTTTTATAATTTTTAGACACTAAATAAATTAAATTATTTATGACATTATGATGATGCAGCGATGACCTCATTATTTAACGATTTAAATAAAATGGAAAGATAATGTAAAATCTATGAACTACACATGTCCAAAACCAATTGGATGAGTGGATTTAGAACCCTTATCACCTTATCCACGAATTATTTCAATGTGGGACCTTTTAAAACCGAAACACATTTTCAAATAAAGTAATATTCTTTTACTTTCCAAAAGTGCCCCTCCTCTCCTCTTATAAAAGGCCCCCACCTCTACCTCATTTCACACACTCCTCAAGCCTTTGGCTCAGCCAACACCTGTCCATTTACTCTCTCCACATCCCTCTCCTCATCCTAGAGGATTCCCTTTGGGCATAATCCTTTCAAAGGAAGCCTTTAGGCTCAAATCAAAATGAGTTACACTTTTGAAGGTAATTCATTCTCTCTTGTTCATTTGTTTTATTTTGCTTCTCCAACCCCCTAAACTCTTTTTATTTACTTATTTTGTAACAACACCAGTATCTTCAATATACTAGGATGTTGTTATAAGATTTATTTGAGCTACACTCTCACACAACTACATCAAATGGTTAAAGAACATACGGTTTCCGTGGATGGCGAAATTCTGCCTCCCGAAACGATGATTGTTCAATACTCATTTAACACCTTAAAAGGTGGCCATTATGATGTCACTATTTTTATATATGATATATAATATGTTTATGTTTTCTTTAAGATTCTGTATTTTTTATTTTGGGTATACCTTTATGGTTTCCATTATGGGTAAACACGATATCTTCATTTAAGGAAGTGCGGACTACCACCCCCTCAAAGTGATGTGATTCGTTAATGCCATATGTGGGACGTGTAAAGGATGGATTTAAAGTTATTATATATGATGTTATACTGGAATTATAATATACCTCTATATCATTATATTATTTCTTTCCATTAAAGTATGAGATAGAAATGAAAGTAGCGTTCATGCGTACGTACGGCTTACCGTCTCCATGAACGGTGCATTTCATTTCTTATCCCCAAATGTAATGTACTATTAAAAGTACATGTATATAATGGATATATATAATTAATGATATATCTAAATTATGAATATAATTCTGGAATTAAAATATACATACCTCTCATTTAGTTTTAATTCCATTAATATGACAAAGAAATGAAAGTAGCGTTCATGCGTACGTACGGCTTACCATCTCCATGAACGGTGCATTTCATTTCTTACCTCTAAATGATTATGTAATATTATAAATACATGTATATGCTGGATATATATGATACATATTATATCCAAATCGGGAATTTCATTCTGGATATAAATAACCTTTGACCACACGAACAACATGTAATTGTAAGAAGTCCACTTTCGACTTAAAAACCAAATATTGACAAAACAAACATTGTTAACTTAAATGGTTACATAATGTTTATAACATGGAAATAAGTGATATAAAAGGAATAATGAACTTTAAAAAAGGTTCTTAATCAAGTATAAATTAAATCAAGTTTATTATTCAGGACGTTAAAGAACGATCGAGTCAAGTCGGACCCGAGGTAAGGGACTTCGTCTCAATCTCCTTTCATTGAGGCATATTTCGTTTTATACACAACTTTCTTTTATACGGTGTATAAACCCTTTGACTTATACTTTTATACAAAAGGAATCTTTTTCTACGAAGCGTTTTACCAAACGACAAAAAGGAATGTTTTTTTTAACGTACGCGGTGACAACGACCTTTTCCGCCGCCGCGAGTATTATTTGGTCTTTGGCTTCCTCAACAAGCCGTAATGTTTTTAGAATAAAATAAATACCATATACTCTTTTATGTATTTTGGTATTGAAAATGGTTTTGAAAAAGGATTCTATTTTGTCAATATAGTTATGATATATTGTGATTGAAATGTGGAAATGTTATCATTCCTTTATATTGGTTTTATGTTTTATGATTTTATATTGGTACTTGGACATTTTAACAGGTGGTTACGTTATAAACCATATGACGGGTGGTGCCGTGAATACCAGGACGGGTGGTTACGTTATAACCTCCAATGCATTGGGTATGGAAGTCGGCCGTATGGCTATTTCATTAAGTATGTATGGAAATTGGCCGTATGGCTATTCCATTAAGTGATATGTGTGGAAGTCGACTGTATGGTTATTCCACTTAAGTATGTTTATGTCCCAAGTTACCTTTATATATGTTATGTGTTACTTATATGGGTTTTATGGTAATACTTTGGTTACAAAAAGGTAAGTAATGATACTTTATTCAGTGAAGAGTTTTTACTACTTCATGAAGGTGAAGGTATTACTTTGATAGAGTATACACGGTTTACTTGATTTTGAAAACTAACAGTTTTCATTCTTTGTGTATCCCTTACTGAGCTTTTTATGCTCACCCCAAGTTTTTTTGAAATGTTTTTCACAGGACTTAATGTGGAATAAGGTCAAGTATGGGATCAAGGGAATGTCATGCTATATAAAACATGGAACTAGACATGTTTCTTTCAAGAGTTTTTTTTATAATGGAAACTTAGTATAAGTGACTACTTTGTAATATTTTGAGATGTAATAGTTATGTTCTAATTCTCTAAAACTCTAAACCTGAAAATATCCTCAACGTTAATTATTCTTTTAATTCAATATTAAGTAAGGTTTAAGGCCGGGGCCTTATAGTTGGTATCAGAGGTCGGTTTAGACAACTTTATGAGTTAGAAAAGTGTTAAATTATAATATGATTGAAATGATATAGCATTTACGGATTACCATGTTGCTTCGCCTAAGATATTTCTGTGTTCAGAATGGTTTTCCGCAGAGGAAACAAAGCAGCTGTGTTGGGACGACATCAGGAGAAAGATAACCTTCCAAATCAGCAACCTGTGATGGTCGGAATCGGAACTAAACAGTTTGTTACAGTGATGGCACAATTGACTCAGGCTATAAATGGTGGTGGTATCCATGCATGAGATCAGCCAGATCAACCACAGAGGAATATGTCAGTGGTGGAACATTTCATGAGGCAACATCCCCCATCATTCAGAGGATCATTTGACCCTATGCAAGCTGAAGGGTGGATTAAAGCACTGGAGAAGATTTTTGATGTCATGGGGTGTTCAGAACATCAAAAGGTTAGTCTTGCTATTTACCGTTTTGAAGGTGAAGCTGATCAATGGTGGTCGATGGTGAAAAATATAAGGGATAGTGATGATATTGAGGATCTTCACTGGGACGAATTCAAAGGTATGTTTCTTGAGAAATATTTTCCTAAGGTGGTTCGTCTTAGGATGGAAAAAAAGTTCCTAGAATTGAGGCAGGAGGATGATTCAATGGCTGCTTATGAAGAAAAGTTCACTCGATTGGCAAGGTATGCTCCAAACTTCATACGAGATCTTGATAGTAAAATAAACTGTTTTTACTTAGGGTTAAAGCCAAAGTATCGAAGGGCTTTAGCTTCTCATGAGTTCAAAAGTTATGAAAAACTTGTTCGATGTGCGGAGAAGGTGGAAATGGAGTTTGCCGATGATCAGGTGTTCTATGAAAAACAACAGAATAAGAGGTCTAGTTGGCAGAAAAAGGGGAAAAATTCATCAAAGAAGCAAGGAGGTAAGAAAACCAAATATCCATCCTGTGAGAAGTGTGGTAAAATGCATCCTGGGGAATGTTTATCCAAGTCTGGTAAGTGCTTTCGGTGTGGTAAGTCTGGTCATATTGCTCGTAACTGTAAGGAAGATGATCAAGTAGGAAATGAAAAGCCAACGATAAGATGTTTTAAGTGTAATGAAATGGGTCATTATGCAAACGAGTGTCCAACGAAGAACTCAACTGGGGGAATGCAGCCAGACTACAAGCAGAAAAGGGTGGTGAAATCCTTTGCAACAACTTCAGAAGATGTTGGGCCATCGAATGAAGTGGTATCAGCTCCAGGGATCTCAGTATTTTTCAAAGATTGACTTGAGGTCGGGGTACCATCAGTTGAAAGTAAAAGAAGCAGACGTTCCGAAGACTGCGTTCCATACTAGATATGGCCATTATGAATTTGTTGTTATGCCTTTTGGGTTAAACAATGCACCTGTTGTATTCATGGACCTTATGAATAAAATTTTCCATGAGTTCTTGGATAAGTTTGTGTTTGTGTTTTGAGGTTTGGGAAGAGGTTATGTGTGCCTTGTGATTCACAGTTGAAGAATGAGTTATTATGTGAGGCTCATAGTTCCCCGTTTTCAGTTCATCCTGGCAGTACTAAGATATATAGATATTTGCGGGAGTATTACTGGTGGGATGGAATGAAAAGAGATAATGCTGATTTTACTGTGAAGTGTTTGACATGTCAACAGGTTAAAGCAGAGCGGCAGTTACCAAAAGGGATGCTTCAGCCTTTACCAGTGCCAGAGTGGAAATGAGAGAATATATCCATGGACTTTGTTGTGGGATTACCGAGGATATCTCGAGGTAATAATGCAATCTGGGTTATTGTTGACCGCTTGACCAAATCTGCTCATTTCCTTTCTATACGAGATACTTTCTCTCTAGATCAACTTTCCCGTTTGTATCTTAAAGAGATAGTCAGGTTACATGGAGTTCCTCTCTCCATTGTATCTGATTGTGATCCCAGGTTCACATCTAACTTTTGGAAAGGCCTTCAGAAGTCGTTGGGTACTGAATTAAATTTTAGTACAACTTTTCATCCTCAATCAGATGGGCAGTCAGAACGAACAATTCAGACCTTGGAGGATATGCTACGAGCTTTTTCGATGGATTATCAGGGAAGTTGGGACCAACATCTTTCTTTGGTTGAGTTTTCTTATAATAACAGTTTTCATTCCAGTATACAGATGGCAGCATTTGAGGCATTATATGGGAAGCGGTGTCGAACTCCAGCATTTTGGAATGAAGTGGGTGAAAGGAAGTTGATGGGACTAGAATTGGTAGAAGAGATGGCAGAAAAAGTTCAGCTGATTCAGAAACACATGAGAACATCTCAGAGCAGGCAGAAGAGTTATGCGGATAACTGGAGGAAGGATCTATCTTTCGAGGTAGGTGATCATGTTTTTCTCAAGGTTTCTCCTTGGAAAAGTGTGATGAGATTTGGTAAGAAAGGAAAGCTGAGTCCAAGGTTTATTGGACCATATGAAATTCTGGAGAGAGTTGGATCAGTTACATACCGGGTGGCTTTACCTCCGAGTTTATCTCAGGTACACAATGTTTTTCATGTTTCAATGTTGAGGAAGTATATGCCAGATCCATCTTATGTTTTGAGTCCAGAGGTAGTTCAGCTGGAAGAGAACCTATCTTATGAGGAACAACCGGTCCAGATTCTTGACCACAGGGAGAAGGTGTTACGGAATAAGGTGATTCATCAGGTAAAGGTTTTGTGGGAAAACCATGTGATTGAAGAGGCAACGTGGGAATCTGAAAATGCTATGAGGGACAAATAGCCCCACTTATTTTGATAAGTGAATAAAATTGCGAGGACGCAATTCCCAAAAGGGGGGAAGGATGTAACATCCCAATTAAATAAAGAATAAAGAATTTTTATATTTATTAATATTTACGAATTAAATATTAATTTTAATTAAAAGGGGTTTCTACGTTCGATAGCGTACTCGGTACGCAACGATGAGTTTCTTTGAAAACTTACGTTGCACACAAGTAATAAAATAATATTATTTTAAATGTTAGTTAACGAGTAGCCGTTGTACTGGCAGGAATGGATAGAAATAACTAAAATATGATTATATATGTTTTTAAATGTTTTTACATTTACCCAATAAAAGATAAAGGCTTAAAATACGGAAAGAGTTCAATTTTAGGCATTTATACCCTAATTTTCACTAAAGGTCCACTTATCACCTTTTGACGGAGAACCGTCATTAAATATAGTTTTGATCGATCTTATAAATTCTATTGGACCAAATATAACTCTTCTTTATAATCGGGACATCAAAATTTACTTTGTGTAAATTTTTGGTACCTTTCTGATAAAGTTCATTTTTTTAATGAATAGTGTAAAATGTTGTATTTTAATTCAAAACCTCTTTTTAATCTAATTTATTTATATGATTAGATTATATTTTGAATTGGTTTTAAAGTGAAATTAGAAAATATTTTTACCATTAAATCCAATAGTGGTCGTTGGAATTAATTTCACTTTGAAATCAGACTTAAACTAGTGTCAATCTTTTGATACTTATTGTTTCATAAAAACACGCTATTTGCTCTGACAGCAGGAATTAATTATTAAATTAATTAATGTGACTTATATGTTTTGAATTTTGTAAAATAGACTTCATTTTTTAATTCGGAATATCAAATATAGCTTCGGGTGAATTTTTGATAATTTTCTGAAAAACTTCAATTTTTGATGAATAGTGAAACCACTAAGTGGTACTTATAAAGACTGATTTTCCGTTTAAATGAAATTTTGCCATCATTGTGTTTTGAATTTCAAAAATCCGACATACATGGTTGTAATTAAGAATAAAAATGTGGTTCAATGAGATTATAATAATTTTTTGGTGAATAGTAACTTATTAAGTTCTTAATCGCGATTAGTGGTAATTAGTGTAGTTTAAGGTAAAAATAATGTTTTAATAATATGAAATGAACTTGACACATGTCCTACCCTCATTGGTTGTATTATGGCCGACAAATAAAAGCCATGGGTCAACTTGGGGACCCCATGGAGACACTTTGGTTGGGAAATGACATAAATAACTTTTTATTTAATGTAAAAGTAAAAATGACACAAACATGATATGTTTTACTAAAACAATTTTTAAATGGGGTTATACAACTTAGATTTTTGATTATAAATAGTCATTGGAAAGCTAAAAAGATTTACTACATCATAGTATTTTTTTTATAATTTTTAGACACTAAATAAATTAAATTATTTATGACATCATGATGATGTAGTGATGACCTCATTATTTAACGATTTAAATAAAATGGAAAGATAATGTAAAATCTATGAACTACACCAAACCAATTGGATGAGTGGATTTCGAACCCTTATCACCTTATCCACGAATTATTTCAATGTGGGACCTTTTAAAACCGAAACACATTTTCAAATAAAGTAATATTCCTTTACTTTCCAAAAGTGCCCCTCCTCTCCTCTTATAAAAGGCCCCCACCTCTACCTCATTTCACACACTCCTCAAGCCTTTGGCTCGGCCAACCCCTGCCCATGTACTCTATCCACATCCCTCTCCTCATCCTAGAGGATTCCCTTTGGGCATAATCCTTTCAAAGGAAGCCTTTAGGCTCAAATCAAAATGAGTTACACTTTTAAAGGTAATTCATTCTCTCTTGTTCATTTATTTTATTTTGCTTCTCCAACCCCCTAAACTCTTTTTATTTACTTATTTTGTAACAAAACCAGTATCTTCAATATACTAGGATGTTTTTATAAGATTTATTTGAGCTACACTCTCACAAAAATACATCAAATGGTTAAAGAACATACGGTTTCCGTGGATGGCGAAATTTTGCCTCCCGAAACGATGATTGTTCAATACTCATTTAACACCTTCAAAGGTGGCCATTATGATGTCACTATTTTTATATATGATATATAATATGTTTATGTTTTCTTTAAGCTTCTGTATTTTTTATTTTGGGCATACCTTTATGGTTTCCATTATGGGTAAACACGATATCTTCATTTAAGGAAGTGCGGACTACCGCCCCCTCAAAGTGATGTGATTCGTTAATGCCATATGTGGGACGTGTAAAGGATGGATTTAAAGTTATTATATATGATGTTATACTGGAATTATAATATACCTCTATATCATTATTATTTATTTCCATTAAAGTATGAGATAGAAATGAAAGTAGCGTTCATGCGTACGTACGGCTTACCGTCTCCATGAACGGTGCATTTCATTTCTTATCCCCCAATGTAATGTACTATTAAAAGTATATGTATATAATGGATATATATAATTAATGATATATCTAAATGATGAATATAATTCTGGAATTAAAATATACATACCTCTCATTTAGTTTTAATTCCATTAATATGACAAAGAAATGAAAGTAGCGTTCATGCGTACGTACGGCTTACCGTCTCCATGAACGGTGCATTTCATTTCTTACCTCTAAATGATTATGTAATATTATAAATACATGTATATGCTGGATATATACGATGCATATTATATCCAAATCAGGAATTTCATTCTGGATATAAATAACCTTTGACCACACGAACAACATGTAATTGTAAGAAGTCCACTTTCGACTTAAGAACCAAATATTGACAAAACGAACATTGTTAACTTAAATGGTTACATAATGTTTATAACATGGAAATAAGTGATATAAAAGGAATAATGAACTTTAAAAAAGGTTCTTAATCAATTATAAATTAACTCAAGTTTATTATTCAGGACGTTAAAGAACGATCGAGTCAAGTCGGACCCGAGGTAAGGGACTTCGTCTCAATCTCCTTTCATTGAGGCATATTTCGTTTTATACACAACTTTCTTTTATACGGTGTATAAACCCTTTGAATTATACTTTTATACAAAAGGAATCTTTTTCTACGAAGCGTTTTACCAAACGACAAAAAGGAATGTTTTTTTTAACGTACGCGGTGACAACGACCTTTTCCGCCGCCGCGAGTATTATTTGGTCTTTGGCTTCCTCAACAAGCCGTAATGTTTATAGAATAAAATAAATACCATATACTCTTTTATGTATTTTGGTATTGAAAATGGTTTTGAAAAAGGATTCTATTTTGTCAATATATTTATGATATATTGTGATTGAAATGTGGAAATGTTATCATTCCTTTATATTGGTTTTATGTTTTATGATTTTATATTGGTACTTGGACATTTTAACGGGTGGTTACGTTATAAACCATATGACGGGTGGTGCCGTGAATACCAGGACGGGTGGTTACGTTATAACCTCCAATGCATTGGGTATGGAAGTCGGCCGTATGGATATTCCATTAAGTATGTATGGAAATTGGCCGTATGGCTATTCCATTATGTGATATGTGTGGAAGTCGACCGTATGGTTATTCCACTTAAGTATGTTTATGTCCCAAGTTACCTTTATATATGTTATGTGTTCCTTATATGGGTTTTATGGTAATACTTTGGTTACAAAATGGTAAGTAATGATACTTTATTCAGTGAAGAGTTTTTACTACTTCATGAAGGTGAAGGTATTACTTTGATAGAGTATACATGGTTTACTTGATTTTGAAAAACTAACAGTTTTCATTCTTTGTGTATCCCTTACTGAGCTTTTTATGCTCACCCCAAGTTTTTTTGAAATGTTTTTCACAGGACTTAATGTGGAATAAGGTCAAGGATGGGATCAAGGGAATGTCATGCTATATAAAACATGGAACTAGACATGTTTCTTTCAAGAGTTTTTTTTTATAATGGAAACTTAGTATAAGTGACTACTTTGTAATCTTTTGAGATGTAATAGTTATGTTCTAATTCTCTAAAACTCTAAACCTGAAAAGATCCTCAACGTGAATTATTCTTTTAATTCAATATTAAGTAAGGTTTAAGGCTGGGGCCTTATAGTTGGACACTCCATATAGCTCTATAACAGTTCTGCTATTATTTTATTATGTTAATTAACTATTTCATTCAATGCTGACACGAATAAATAATGTTATAATAATGTTGTAGGGAAATGCAACAGAACCGTTGAATGCTGGTTACCATGATGATAGTTTCATGAATGTCAATGTAAGTACATATTGTTCTGTATCTTCAAAACCTACAAATTTAAAAACAGTTCATAGCAGTTGATATGTTGTCCTATTTGAAATCTTTTGCAACCCTTTTGTTAGTTATCATTGTAGTTGTTAATATATAATTATTAATGCAATTAAGAGCCAACAAGGAGGAATTTTCCACTACTGACGATTCAACATTCAGCAATGACTGCAAATGGGAATGACAACCTAAATATGAGGACCGAGAACTCATTGAAAGCATTTCAGAATTCAATTGATACACAACTTCAACTGCAGATGTCATCAGAATATGAAAATTCTTTTGAAAATCAGTTTTTATAATTGAATTTGTTGGTGCAGATAGGGAAATTGTAAAAAGCATCTTGTACATGATCAAACTGGAAATGTCCCCTCCCATTTTACAATGAAACAGTCCAGTGGAAAATTCAAATTCAAATTCCTAGTTGCAATTTGTATGCCTAATAAAATGATGTAAACGAAACTGCAAATTCCCACTGAAATTTTCCAGTGGGAGTTCCCACTGGAAATTCCCAGTTGGAATTTATATACACAACCAACTTGCATTAAAGGAACCGAACCACTGTTAACAGTGGGAAATTGTGAGTCAAAACATAAAACTGGAAGTTAAAGAAGTGACTCCAGATACTACAAAGACAAATATTAATTTAACACCCTTCAATTAAAATTCCCTATTAATAATTCTATGCCGAACAAGTTTCCAAGTCATTCAAATAACACAGTGCAGAGAAAAAAGACAAAGAACAAAGCAACACTTATCTTTAAACTAATGTTTGTTCATCGTGAAAATAAATTAACCATTTCACCCCCAAATCAACAACCACCATCACAAAAAGTCACAATAGTTATGTTTGTTATAGAACAAATCTCTGAATCAATGAATAAAACCCAAATCCCCCACCCACCCAAACCGTCATCCAACCAAACTGTCACAATAACCGTGAGGAGTTAAGTTTGTACAACAACAACCGAAATATTAATTTCACTCAAAAACTCTTTAGTCCCTTCAATCGGATCTGGAAGCAACCATATACATCTTACTCCCCACATCAACCACTGAGGTACTCCTTCTAGGATCATTTAAGAAATAATGCACCATAAAAAACCACCGCTCAAGAAGTTCTTTCTCCGTCAAACTCTCCGCAACTGCAACACCTGTAGCCAAACACTCCATCACATAACAAATAATCACCCCACAATCCAAACTGCAGTCTCCCTGTTGCGGGGTCTTCTCAGTTGTCATCTCCCATTTCATGTGTTTCACTTCTCCACAGATCAAGTCTTCCAACAAAGATTTCTGAAAAAAAACAACAATTAGCACACCGTCTTGAAATGTATTCTGAATTGTCATGCACATTCTAGAAGACCTTACCACACTAACTTCATCTTTTATAAACAGATCACTAGATCTGGTTCCTCTAACTGGTTGTAGTGAATTTTAATATCTAAAAACCCGATTCTTTAAATCCATAACTAACAAGGTCCAATGAAGGTTATCTGAGTTTACTGGACAAAATAAAAAAATCAGAGTTCTTCATGTTCTCAACTGCTACCCGCTTCAAAAAGGTCTCCTTTAATTTCTCATTTGACGAATACAAAAATCCCTATAAGCGAATAATAAAAGAGTATAAGAATGTACTCACAATTCACTTCAAACATGGAATACAAAAAATGAAAATCTGAAAAAATATAAGCTAATAGTTTTTCATAAACAAACAACAATATTACAGTGAAAGTGCTCGGCATAAAGGAAAAACTAATCATTTCTCCAATGCCAGCCATACTCCAAAGGTGACATTTTTCTTGAATAATAACGCTATATGCATCAATGACCTGTGTCCAAAAAAAGAACTCAATGAAAACTAAAACACCAAAGATGATTAAAAAAGGTAATAGAAGACATGCCATACTAGAAGTACAGTGCTTGTTTAACAAATCAATGATATTTTTAATATTGATGAGATACAAGTTTTCACTTGATTCCCAGACAACAACACTGTTTTCATAGAAATTCATTTCCCTTATCAGTAAATAGTCAAAGACGAAAAAATATAATAAATATAGTAAATAAATTACAATACCTCTCCCCATAACCATCAAGAAGCATAGAAACGAGCCTTCTATCATGAGACGTCACTATATTATACTGCTTCACCCACTGAGGAAATACCTGCGATAGTTTGGGGGTCAATGGCACCCTATTATTGGTTGTAACTTGTGGATATATATAGGGAGATTGACGCTTCATCTTCCTTGCTCTACTCTTCACACCCCTTACCAACGAGGTCTATATATTAGAGGCAGAACAAGTTGCAGTGGGATGTACAATACATTTTCCTTCATCCATGCGAAGTTCAACATTCACATCCTCCTCCTGACTCTTATCTACATCATCTGCTTCCTTCAGCTCATCTACAATAGTTTCCTCTATGCTTCCGTCAATAGCAGCAGATGAAGTTGGCTTCTTTTCAACTTCAATCTCTGTAATCTGAACATTTTCGAACATAGTTTCCCCCCTCTCCAATAACTACATTCATCTCCTCCTTCATCTTTAGTCTTTCTCTCAAAACTAAAATCTGTCTGTTGTTCAATTTTATTTGTGCCTGTAGTTTTCTAATATTCTTGTTTAGCTTCACATTCTCCATATACAGTCTGACACTCTCCCACTTTGAAACATTTTGTGATGCTGTTGTGATAGTTAAATGAACTTTTTTTCCTTAAATTATCTACTGAACACACTCTTTACCCTCACAAGGGCTTGACTGCAACCTAGAGCTCTTTCTCGGGGTCCTTTGAGTTTACAATGGATAGTAAAAACAAAAATGAAGATTTCATAAATTAATATAAAAATAAAGGACTAGTCGAAAAATTAAAATAGTAATAATACCTTGGAAGTTTCTTGCACAACAACAACAATATCTTGTAGACTCCACCGTACGAATAACTGTACACCCTCTCTTTTCGGAAGAACATTCTCTGATTTCTCGGAAAACCAATACTATAAAATTTAACATTATTAAGAAATGGTATACCGACATAGAAAAATTAATCATTTAAATAAAATTGAAGACCTTACCAGTAAACAAACAACACAGCCAACAACTTTTAAGAGAATTCTGATTTTTTTTCCACTGATGTGAGAAACTGCTCATGAATAGCAGCAGCCCAAGCATAACTCTTCACTTTTGCAAGATCTTCAAAATATGTAACAAAATTACAACCAATATAAGACCCAGAATTTGGGAAAAATAATGTCGCGCACGCAAACAGAGAAAAAGAAGAAGCCGCATCAGAGAAGTCTTGCTCCTCATTAGCTTCAACAGCCTCAAGAATTGCTCTCCGTAACACACCTTGAGACAATAGTTGTCTGACATTAGAAAACCTCCTTACCAACAATGCAGAACTATTAGGTCGTATTGTATATACAATAGAGACAGGAAATTCACCATCCTCAATGCCAAAAATATGCAAAATGTCAGCAACTCTTAAATCCATCAGTTTACCAGCTATCTCAAACATTCTTAAATCCACATTAAACCTCTGTAGTAAAAATAACACGGAACCATTGGTTTTATTGCAATCATCAAATGGAATTAAGTCATCAATAAACACTTTAAACAACTACCAAAACGACATCCTTTGAAGATATTTAATGTGATTGTCATTAATCTTAGGCCTGATGTCATTAAAATTTTTGAACAGCCCAGTCATCAAAGACCAGTAGTGGTTGCTAGCTGATGTAGACAGTTCTGCCATAAAAAAACAATATCCCTTAAAATTATCATTAAGAAAATTGGAATATTAAAATAATGCATAAGAGTTGAAACATAAAACCACCACTGAAAATTTCAAGTACAGCAATGTGACATGACTTTGAAAGAGCACGTTCAAATAATTGGACCAATCAAAATTTATGATGATAATGACATAATATATTTCCAGTGCACACTAACACTAGAAATACCACCACAAATCATAGTTCAAATTATAGTTCCATAAGAGTGAGACTTTCCAGTGGGAATTTCCAGTGGGAATTTCCAGTGGAAATTCTGCAAAATTACCACTGAGAATTCCCACTTGCTTATTTCCAGCAGGCATTTCCAGTGGAGCTTTACTATGGGGATTTACAATGGAGAATTTCCAAAGGTAAGGCAGTAGGAAATGCTGGTGGGAATTTCCAGTGGGAATATCCAATCCGATTATTGAGTGGGAATTTCCAATGGGAAATGCCGGTGGGAAATGCCAGTAAGATCAAGTACCATTTCAACACCAAAATGACTAGAAAATTACAACTACTTCAATTATAAAGTATTCAATAATTTTAAATGTAAATAAGTTTAATTGACAAATCCCAGTGACAATTCCAAGTAACAATTGCAAGTGGGAATTTCCAGTTAGAATTTCAAGTGTAAATAGACAGTGCTAGCAATATTCAGTGAAAATTCTCAACGTACAAGTCAGAATTGTACCTGAAAAAATTCTATAAAATATTACGTACCTTCAAATTATAATGGCTGAGAAACCCGAATTTCCAGTAGAAATTTTCAGTGGGAATTTTCAGTGGAAATTGTCAGCAGGAATTTCCAGTTTGAATTTCCAGTGGGAATTTCCAGTGGGAATTTCCAGTGGGAATTTCCTATGAAAATTTCCAGTGAAAATTACCAGTGGGAATTGTTTGTTAGTAGGAATTTCCAGTGAAAATTTTTGGTGAGAATTTTCAGTGGGAATTGCCAATGAGAATTTCCAGTTATATTGACCGAGGGAATTGCAAGTGGGAATTGATAGTGGGAATTCCCACTAAAATTTATAAGTGGGAATTCCCACTAAAAGTTGCAAGTGGAAATTCCCAGTGGAAATTTGAAGACTAAATTCCCACTATGAATTCCCAGTTTGAATATGGAGTGGTAATCCGAGGCACAAGTTCGAAATCTAGGTGTACAAATTCAATACATTCTCAAATTGTTAGGTAGGTCCAACTTATAATTCCATAGGAATCTGAACTTTTAGTAAGAAATTTCAGTGGGAATTGCCAATGACAATTGCCATTCAGAATTACCAGTAGGAATTTCTACTGGTAATTCCCAGTCAAAATTATAAGTTTGAGTCCCTAGTGCAAATTCTGAATTTGAATATCCTATGGGAATTCCCAAGGTAGAAGACATAATTGTACCTCTAAAATTTCAACACAGTCCACAAAGCTTTATGTAGTTCCCAATTATAATTACATAGTAATCCGATCCTCCACAGGCAAATTCCAATGGGAAATTCAAGTGGAAATTCACAGTGGGAATTATCCATGGGAATTTCCACAGGAAGTTGCAACTCAGAATTCCCAATGAGAATTTCAACTATAAATTCCCAATGTGAATTCCCAGTTGGAATATCCACTGTGAATTTCCAACATACAATTACGAATTCCAGATTTACAATTTCAACAGATTCTATAAATTGATATGTAGTTCCAAATTATAATGGCATAGAAATCCACCTAGTGAGAATTTACATTGGGAAATCCTAGTGGGAAATCCTAGTGGGAAATCCAGTGGGACGTGGTAGAACAAATTCACACTGTGAATTTCCAGTCAGAATTTCCACTAGCAATTTCAACTGGGAATTCAAGATGAAATCAGTATGAATTATCTCTCTGATATTACAAGTGATTCAAATTTAAATTATTCAGTACTACACAAATGTAATTGATTTCCACTGGGAGAATCTATAAAAAATTCAGAAATCAAATTCCAAACTGGCAGTTCTTAAAATCAATGCAACAAAATCGAATACTAACTACTAATCAACTATTATAATTCAAAATGGAATTATCCAGTAAGAAATCATAGTAGAACAGATGCAGTGAAACAAATAAATTGTAAATTCCACTCAAATCTTCCATTTTATCAATTACTGGGAAACAAAAACTTAAACTTTGGAATTTCAACATCACATACTAAAAAAACCAGAACATCACATTTAGACTATTCCAACTCAAAAAAATAAAACCGCATTGAAACAAACAGAAATTGCATCTCCCTATCCTCTTAAGATTTACAAACAAAGAAATACAAAATTGTTAAAAAAACAGTCAACAAATAGAAATTGCATAAACAATCTCCCATTTTCCTTAGGATGGTGGTAGAAAACTTCACTTGGCCAAGATATTCAGTGAAGAGTTCACTAAAAAATTCACCTCTGATTACACCCAGGGTTTCTCCGACGACGACTCGACCGAGGTTCCCTCAGAAGTCGCAGAGATATGTGGACACCTTCACGGAGATCTGTGGCTGACATCACAATAGAACGGGGATGCGCTCAGAACTCCGACCGACGATGGATCCGCCATGACTCAGACGTGGCTGAGAAGCTCATAGAGGGTTTCGACGTCGAGAATCAGAACCCCCCCCCGTTTTTTTTCAAAATCGTGATCGAAATCTAATTTTAATCCAAAGGTGAGTAATTTCTCTATACATGTGTCACACATCCAACCGGCAACCTGAGGGTCAGGTTGGCGACCCAAACCGAGATGATAAATTTCCCATTTTATGATACATAAAAAGATGTCAGCCATTCAATTAAAAATATCAGACTACTTTTTCAAAATTGGTTACGTCTTTTATACCTATCAAAAATTTAATAATTTTTTAATTGTCATAAAAATAACAAAAAAAATATAGTGTTTAAAAAATTAATAATTATTGTGAAATCAATCGAGTTCCGTTTGAAACTGAAAAGAACTTTGAAACTGTAGATGTATGTCCGATCATAGGTGGAACACATCGTTGATAAAGCAAGCATCAAATTTGCGTATGGCGATGGTGACGACAAATAAAAAAATAAATATAAGAGAGATGTGAAGTAGAGGAAAGAACATGATGTAGAGCCCAAAAATCTCCTTTCATTAGCATTTACATGTATTTATAGAATACATAGGAATTCCAAAAGTTGGAATATTAAAGGTTAGGTGCATGAAGGGTTGCATTGGGTAATGAGGAGTCATGACCATTATTATCATAATTATGGCATTCATTAAATAATGTTTCATAACACTCCCCCTTGGATGTCATAATTTCACGGAATATTATATAGTTTTCATTTAAAAACCCTATGGAAAAAATAAGTGAATGTAAAGTAATTGAATTTCACATTATGGTGCCTCATTAAAAACCTTATTAGGAAAACCGAGTGGGAAAAAACTGATGAAGGGAAAAAGAGTGCAGCGTTCTCAATGAAACACTCGATGAAAACAAAATATTAAATAAATTACCCTAATATGAAATCTAATGAAACACTCGATGCTAACAAATGTTATGTCATGCCTAGGATAAACCCCACATCCTGGACCCAATTGTGATATTTGATTTATCTTGTGATACACAGTTTGGAAGATACATTGAATTTTTATAATAATTTATAATACAAATATTAAATGAATTACACTCACCTACAATGTAACTAAACACTTGACACTCACAAATCTAATATCGCGTCTAGGGTAAACCCCACATCCCGGACCCAACAGTGATCTCCAATTTGTCATATGAGACACCGTTCAAGTGATATTCTATTATTTTAAAAAAATAGCACGTGTCTTATATAATATATTTAATATTTTTTATCTATGTTGAGCCTCTACGGGCCCCGTAAACTGGTGCTAACCCGGTGCCTCACTCTGCTCATATTTCATAGAATATTTCAAGATGGTAAAATATAATAATAATTTGCAACTAGTCAAAATGATCAGAAATAATTATTCTTATTCTTGTTGTTTTTTAGATAACTATGGACTCAGTAAGTAGACACCAATATCTATTATGTGATCGTGATTAGATAAATAATCACAAAAAACTAAACAGAATTGGTTTAAATCCTGTCTACATTGAAGGTGTTGAAACCTTTATATCATTTGCATCATAGAATTTAGATTTTATTTATAAAGGGACACTTAAATATATGTGTCAGAAATGTGATCGTAGGACATTTGAAACATTTGATAATGTTGGACTTCATCTATTGTGTTCCAGTTTTCAAAAAGATTATATTTTTTTGGTATCAACACGATGAAAAGAGTTCAGTAGAAAATACAATTTTTTTGGTTCCAGATCCATAATTTTAGAATTTGATACATGAGGCAGCTAATCCATATATTCCTAAAACAACAACTCAGAATGATATTCCAAATCCTGAATCAAAACCTTCTCATTTTTACAATTTGTTGAAATCCGTTGAGGAGACTTTATATCCAGGAATCCAGATAAACAAACTTGAAGCTGTTATAAAATTTATGTCTATTAAATCATATTTTGGAATGTCTAATAGTTTTTTTATCAGATTTTATATTTGGTTAATTTGTTTTTGCCTAACGGAAATATATTGCAAGTTTAAGTAAAAGGTTGGTTCATAATTTGGGTTTAAGTTATCAGAAGATCCATGCATGTTTAAATGAATGCATATTATATTATGGTGATTATGAATCTTTGGTTAATTGTCCAACATGTGGAGAATCAAGGTATAAAGGGGCACAATAAGGAAAGTATAGATTTCCCATGAAGTAGTTGAGATATTTTCTAATTATACCTCGTTTACAGTGTTTATTGATGTCTCGCAACATAGATGGATTGATGGCATGGGATAAATAAAATATTTCCACCACAAAATCTTAAATCATCCATGTGATGGTGATTCATGGAAACATTTTGATCAAACATATCCTTCTTTTGCTTTAGAACCTCGTAGCATATGGCTAGACCTTTCTATTTATGGTTTTGTTCATTTGGTGCTTACGACAGTCAATATTCTTATTGGCATGTTTTCATTACTCCTTATAACTTTCCTCCTTGGATATTGATGAAGGAACCATATATATATTTGATGCTATTAATTCCAAGACATACAAAGAATAATATTGATGTTTATTTGAGGCCACTAATTGATGAGTTAATTTAATTATATAACAATGGTGTGACTACATTTGATATAACTACATATCAGAATTTTATATTGAAGGTTGCATTAATATGGGTGATCAGTGAATTTATGGTGTATGGTATGTTATCTGGATGGAGCACACATGGTCTAAAATAATGTTCATACCGCATGCACGAGAACAAAGAATTTATGCTTGGTAATGAGAGAAAGATTAGTTATTTTTATTGTCATTGGAAATTTATTCCTACAAATCACACTTTTCGAAGGAACAAAATTAATTTTACAAAAGGTCAAATTGAAACAGACACACCTCCGGCAGTGCTCTTAGGTAATCAAGTAAAATCTATTATCTATACATTACCTTATGTTACTTTTGGATCAACCATAAATGAGAAAAAGATAAATGGTTTTGGGAGAGATCATAATTGAATAAAGCATAATATTTTTTGGGACTTTCCATATCGGTTTGATTTATTGGTACGTCACATGTTAGATGTAATGCATATTGAGAAGAATGTTTTTGATAAAAAAATTTATACCGTGTTGGACACACCTAGCATGACCAAATATAATGTAAAGGTACGATTAGATCTTTTATAGATTTGCAAACATCCTGAACTTCAATTATTTGAAGACGAAAGATCACACAAATTAATGAAGCCAAAAGTATCTTACTCACTTAGTAAAGAAAACCATTTATTATTCTATCAATGGATTAGATATTTGAGGTTACTAGATGGTTATGCTTTTAATTTGTCTCGTTGCATTAGAAATGGGTATATTACTAGGTTAAAAAGTCACGACTGTCATGTCATAATTGAAAGATTAATGCCTATTGGTCTTAGAGGGCTGTTGAATTCTTCAATTTGGGACATGTTGACTGAAATATCATATTTTTTTTCTGATATATTTGTATGGAAACATTGGATTATGATTCATTGAGTTTATTGAAAAAAGTTGTTTTAATTTTATGTAAATTGGAGAAAATATTCCCACTAGACTTCTTTGATTCCATGGAACATTTAATATTGCATTTTCCATATAGAGCTAAATGTAAAGGGATGATACAATTATAGTGGATGTATCTATTTGAGAGATGTATTCAAAAATTAAAGAAGAAAGTACATAACAAAGCATCAATTGAATGGTCGATTGTAGAAGCATACTTACAGGAGGAAATTTCAAATTTTTGCTCTTATTATTTTCAGTCGGAATATCCTTCAAAATATAATCACATAGGCCATAATGAGGAAAATGTTGATGATGTCATAGACTATCAATTGTTAGTTTTTAATCTTCCTGAGCTTGGTTTCAATGGTTATCACGAGCGATGACTTATATATGAAGAACTGCACAAAGCTCATACTTATGTTCTGTTGAATTGTGAAGAAATAACACGATTTATGCAGTAAGTACTACTTTTTTATTATTTTGTTAAATATTTATAAAATATATCTTTATTTATATTAACTTTTTTGTAGAATATATGATGACCATATCAAAAAAAAAATACAAATTACTTCTGCTACTCTTGAAGAACGTCGACAACAAAATTTTGTATATTGGTTTCAAAGACTGGTAAGATAAGTTTCTTTTGATGGAATATTAAATATTTTTTTCAATGATATCTATTATTAATAATTTTTAATGTTTATAGGTAACACAACTTGAAAATAAAATTGACAGTCAATTATGTGTGCTTAAAAACCCTCCATCGAAATTGGTAAAATCTTATAATGGGTATGTAGTTAATGGATTTTGATTCCATACATGAATATATGGCGAATCAAAGAAATCGATGAATAGTGGTGTTCATTTGAAAGGATACCATCATAAGGAAAGTGAAGTTGACTTTTATGGTATAATATATGAAATAATTGAGTTATGTTATCTGGGACCAAATTATGTTACAATGTTTAAATGTCATTGGTTTGATACTGATCAGGGGTTGCGAGTTCATCCACAACATGGAGTCATTGACATTAAATATTATAGTATTCTCGCATCAAATGAACTATTTATGTTGGCACATAAAATACATCAAGTTTACTATGAAAATTACTGTGATGTTTTGAGATATTTGAAAGACTAGTGGAGTGTGATAAAAATAAAATCATGTGACAGTTAGTTTATTGAAAATAAAAATGGTCCTGTGGAAGTAAAACATATTGAAAATTTTCAAGAAACATCCCAAAATATATCTCTTACCCAACAAGATATAAATATTGATGATGAAACCCTCCAGTTAAGGGATGATGATATAAATAATGTTGATGAAGTAATAAGGGATGATGAAACTGAAATTTATATGGAAGTTGACAATGCTAAAGATGAGGATGAAGACATTGATGTCGTTGAAAATGGTGATGAAGATGGCGATTGATGTATTATATTTAGTTCTTTAGTTACATGTAATTATTATATTCCAATATTTATTAGTTTTTTAAATTTCATATTTGTATTAAAAATCTTTTATAGGTACCATTATTTTATTCTAACATTTATTAGTTTTCTATATTTCATATTAGTATTAATAATCTCTTACTGATGAGAATATTTGTTTTAGATGGCTGGAGATAATCCCGATGATCTATTACATTATCTCACTGATATCAGACTTCTTGCTGATGAGTTCAATTCAGATCCTCCTTCTCAAGCTGGTGCACCTACTAGGAGGGGGCGTGATCTTACTAGATTATTGATTCCAGATCCTATTCTAGAGAGAATTCCATCCATTGACTTTGATCCTTGTTTATAGATGTATGTTTAATTGTTTAAGATATTTATTTTATATTAACTAAGTGTATTAATTTTGATAATAATTTTATGATTATATATTTATTTTAATCTCCACAGTTTTTCACATTTATCCATTGGGAAGACTGGTACGATTCCATGAAATTATTTTTTCGAGCCATGGGTGTCATGGGACTTGGTACCCATCACTATACATGACTAGATGTTCAACCACTGGATTTTACATTATTAAATAATATATATATATTTTTAAAATTTATTTAATTACTAACATATTTTTTTTAATTGACTTTCAAAATTTATTTTCTTCGATTTCTGATAGCCAGAGAGGTCCTATCAGATTGGCATTAAATACTTGTATACATGATCTCTTTCATCGGTTTATACACAACATCAGAAAGCGAGCTATGGATAAAGCTTGTGCTACTGTTTTCGATCAATCTTGCATTTACTATCATCCTGACTATATATCACCTCAGGTATGGGATAGGTTGTGCTTCTTCTATCTAGGAGAGACTTTAAGGAGGAGATCATCAGCTGGACATTAGAATCGGGGGAGGAAATAGGTCACCCATAGGGTTGGAAGTCATACATTTTCCATACATCGAAGAAACATGGTAAATGAAATTATTTATTAATGTATATATATTTTAACTATAACATATTGTTTTGACAATAAAGAATGAGATATATTAAGGGGACCAGATGTTCAAGAGATTAATAGATAACATCCATGGAGGGAAATCATCCACCCAAGTGAGAGAAGAATCAGAGAGACTCTTAGTTGCCAAAAATGGGTTGCTTTATTCTCATATCTTTTAATAAAAGAGAAGGAACAAGCTACAAAATGGTGGAGAAGTGACCAGATCTTAAAAATGAGAGGACTAAATGACTAGAAACCTCTTCCCATTGTGTTAATGGAATTAATAACCATGAGGTAGTCAGATTCCACAATGATGGACTTCCATCCTCTGTCCAAAGCGAAGATCATTCCACTGTAGATGGCGTGGGCTTCCACTATCAGGGGATCCCAGAGCACAAAAGAAAGCTTATGGAAGGATGCAATTATATGACCCAAGAAATTCTGAGTAATAGCACCCAGACCCACCTTACATTTTTTGGAAATATCCACATCAACGTTAATTTTAAGGACATCCTTTGGAGGGGTGGTCCAAGTGAAGGTATGGGGGGGAGGTTCTGGCACAAAATTCATATTTTCCAGGGGCTTCCAAATATCCATCCAATCTCTGGCCCAACCAACCCAAAAGGAGTGAGGTCTGAAAGTTTGGTTGAAAACATGGTCATTACGCCTGACCCAAATAAACCAAACAAGAGTATATAAATGGGTCACCGATTCTATAGGGAGAGAAGTAGACCACGCCACCAATAACCCTTTAAGATTCGACGCATGGGAGAGGAAGTTATCAGCATTGGGGTTCCCAGTTTTACAAGTCGCTCGAGCTCTAGGGAAGTTCATGATTACATGAAGAGGAGATTCTAGAGCAGCCAAATAGAAGGGGAAGAAAGGATAGTCGACTGCATGGCGGTGCTGGAGGAACTCCAAGGAGGGGAGGATGTCGTTGCAAAATTGCCACCAGAAGAATCAGACTTTGGGAGGGTCTAAGATGTGACATAACAAATTATAGTGTTCAACATCTCCTGGATTCTAGAATCTGTAGGCCATAGCATAGAAAAAATGAACCGAGAATACACATGATGCATCTTTACTCTAGAAAATGTTTTCATTCCCCGAATCGTTAAGTCACAGGATGCTAAGAATAATATTTTTATCCCTTTCATTAAAACACATTAACAATTTCTCCAAGAATCATCCATCAACCGTGGCATTAAAAAAAGAGCAGACCTTCTCATCCTCAAGATTAGGGATAACCAGAGAGGTATCCAACAAACCAATATCATCCGGAATCCATGGGTCTTTCCAAATTTTGACCGAGGAGCTATTCCCAATCCTCCAGCCTATCCTGGATTTAAGAAATGTAATATAACATGTTTTTTATATAATAAAAGATGTTACTGACCCATCTATTATGGATTTTGAAGTTTATAAGAAGATGTATACTGATCCCTTTATAGAATAAGTTGTAGGTGAATAACAATGCCATATTGTGGTTAGTGATTTTGTTTAAAAATTCCATGAATATTAATTTTAGTGTTATTCTAATTTGTCATTATATTTAAAGGAAACATATGAGGCTGTGACTTCTCATTCACGGGAGAGTCAAGTTGAGACTGAACAAGATGTTACTGCTGATTCAGGTTTCGATGAGGGGGCTTGGATACAAGTGACTTCACAGGGTGTCGAGAAAGGTCAAGTGATTGATATTGGTTCTCGACTGACACCTACGAGTTATTATGGTATATATGTGATAGCATCAGTGAGCACAAAGGGAGTCTATGGAGAGTTTACATCAATGTCATCGTCCGCTACACAGTATGAGAGGTTGAGAGCTCAGGATGAGATGATATAGTAGATGCAGAAGGAGAGGGATGAGGAGCATGAGCAACAACATCTAAGAGATGAGTAGATGATGGAGTATTTGCGGCAACTTTCACGTGGAATTGGTATGAAGTTTCCCCCTGGTCCATTGAGTGATCCTCCTCCACCAGATGATAGTTGATGATTTATGAAGTTTTTATAACTTTTTTTTTGTAATTTGGTATGATAGACATGTTATTTTTTAACTGATGTATTACTTTTATGTCTGTTTTAATTTGTTTAATTTTCTATAATACTTTTTAAATATTTGTAAATTTATTAATTTTTTTAATGTTTTTAACATATTTTAATTAATTTTAGGTTTTTTTAATTATTCTTAAGTATATATATATATATTATTATTTTTCTATATATTTAATATGTTAATTAATTTTAATAATTTTAATAATTTAAATTATTTTTTAGTATATTTATTTTGTAAATTAATTTTATATTATTTAATATTTACATTTTCTTTAAATATATATAATTTCATTTTTTTTTATTAATTTTTTTATATTTTTTAAAATAATTTTAATAATTTTTGATTTTGTTTTTTTAGAAAAATTTGTTATTTGCAATGGATGAATCCATCCATTAAAAATAACCTTTTGAAATTTTTTGCAATAGACAAAGGGCCCATCGCAAATAAACACATTTGCGATGCCAGTATCCACGACGAGGTATTTGCGACAGATTCCCATCACAAAACGTCATTTGCAACGAGAGTCCGTCACAAATACCCCATCAAAATTACCTTAAATTCCTATAGTGCATGATGATTAATTCAAAATACCAGAACATTCCATGTAATTTCATGATAAAATAATTCATTGATTTTCAGAAAAACTCTTTGAGAGTTTAGATGTTTTTCAAAACATCTTAATGATATGATGAATAGAATGATTCATACAAACCACATGATGATAAATTCAATTAATATTTTCCCTTAACTTAATATGGATACAAGAAATATATCTTATTTAGTTCACTCCATAATTTATCAGGTTGGGTGAAACTTTCATAATTTTTAATATGCCTTAGGCATTTCGAACCCTTTTTGGAATTCATATATAGATGTTTTAATAAATAAAGAGTGAAAAAATCAATTGTAAATAATCAAAACATATATAAATATCCAAATATATAAGGAAGAATATTTCTTATAATAATATCATCACTATTCAATAGTCTTGGTAGTTTGGATAATTAATCAAAAACTTTATAAGTTCAACGTATCATAAGTTCTATTAATATCTTTGGTTAATTATTATGATGTGGACATCTATCAAAATCCATTTCCATCGATGAGTTTTAAAAGCATTAAAAGCAAGTATATCATCAACAACATTTGACAGAGATATCATAATTTTTCTGGTACCAGTGTCACTTCAGGGACAATATCTAAAAAGATATAATGTTATTGATTTATTCATTTTCCTTATTAAGGGAGAATATATTTATTACATTCTACTCATGGTGAAAAATGATTTTATATAATAAGTACAACCACACTTATGGTGTGTATAATTAGACTATAGATTTTTAACACTTTACATTCATGTAAGTGTTGTAAGCATCATGTCAATGGTTCTAAAAGTCCATTTTGTATATAGTACGTGATACTCAATATTTATTTTAATCAACATACATATCATGCAATGTATACTCACCAGTAGAAAATAACACACGTGATCATTTAGTGGATGCATATTTCATATATTATTTAAATAGATCACATGGTAAGTGGACACACCCATATATACTTCATATTTTGTTCTTTATAAATATATGGGAAATTTATTTCCAAAATAGCTACTAATTATATAAATAATTCACCTAAAAAATAGGCACCTCATGGTAAATTATTATACAGGGGGAATTCATAATAACAACATTCACTTTACCAAATCAAGGAGAAAAAATTTGATCAAACCTCAAAAACTCTCAAATATTTATGATAAAATTCGAAGTATGAGTGGCACAAATCCTATCAAAATTGTCATGAATAATTTCATTCTCTTTAAGCAATGAGATAATGTAATTACATTCACATCGAAGAATGAATTAATTCATTGAATTTCATGATCCATGAATGATAATTCATTATTTTTCAATAATGATCATCTTATATAAAATATTATTTTTTATTGATTATGATGATCATTATTTCTACCACTTCAGGTGGTAAAATAATTTTTATAAAATACATAGGATTATCAAAACTATGTAATTCAATCACTTTGTTTATGAATTAGAAGAATAATAACTGTTGAGTCAATAAGGTTTTCCTTACGACTTTTCCATTCCTTCTTGTTTTGAAAATCACAAGCACCTTATCCTAAAGCAAATCTGATTTCACCCTATATTTTACTTCTATAAGGAAAAATTCCTTACCCAAGGAAATCTACCCTTACCTAGATTTCATTGCTCAAATCATAATTTTTCTTAAGTATAAAAATCAGATTCATATCTAAAAACTCGGAATCGTATAATACTTATACATGAAGCATTCTGTTTTAGGATCCGAATTCCTATTTATAACTTTTATGAATTTCTACTCTGAATTCCCTATTACAAACTTTTATGAAGTTCAACTCTTAATTCTGATTAAGAAACTTATATAAAGTTCTAACTACAAATTCTGATGATGAATTTTGATTACGAATTCTCATTACGAATTCTGATGATGAATTCTGATTACGAATTCTCATTACAAATTCTGATGATGAATTCTGATTACGAATTCTCATTATGAATTTTGATAATGAATTCTGATTACGAATTCTTATGATGAATTCTAATTAAAAATTCTCATTACGAATTCTGCTGATGAATTCTGATTACGAATTCTGATTATGAATTCTGATGAAGAATTATGATTACGAATTCTCATTATGAATTCCTTAGAAAAACAGAATCTGAATATCCCTATATTATAAACTCCGAATTCATTTACTTACACTCCGAACTTTAATTTACTCCATTCCGAATATCAGTTTTTGGTTATGCTTACACTTTTTCTATTAAAAAACGATGTCATACTTTCAGTTATTAACTAACTGTTGTTTGAGTGAAACGTGTACAGGTCCCTCCGAAATTCAAGGAAGAATATGACCGTTGGAGGAGGGAGACGACCATTGGAGCTTTTCCTATAAATAAGAGCTCATTTGAAAAGAAGACACAACTTGAAAACAGAACTTTGACATCTGTGCCTACATGCTGTTGAAGTGATTTCTAGAGAGAGAGGATCTTATCAACTCTCAAGCTTCGTGCAGAAAGTTTGAACGACTTGTTCAAAATTTTCCTTGTGCAGATTTTCTCTGTGAGACTCCGATTATTGCTGTGTATAATCGAGGGCTTCTGGGGATAGGAAGACAGAGGTTCCAACACCTTGAAGTTGAGAGCTTCCTTGCTGAGGAAGAAAGAGGTGTCGACTACCTGATAGTTGAGGGCTTGTGGGGATAGTAAGATAGACTCCGATCTTCCTATCAAGGGCTTACCCTGGTGTGGGTAAGATAGACTTTCTTGAAAGTATAAATCAAGGGACCTTTATCCAAGGTTGTTGGATACCTTTCTCTTTGGGTTAAAAGACTTATTCTTGTTACTTGTTTTGTTATAAGTTTTTCCACTGCATTTGTATTGTTAAGGAAAGTATAACTATCTTGTACTTCCTTACTCTTGTACTCTAATATAGTTAGATTCTATATGCTTTAAGGTATAATCTTCATCTTTGTAAACTTTTGTTAAGTTTCATTTCCAGAATCACTTTTCCGGAATTTAGCA
Source organism: Viscum album (assembly GCA_963277665.1). Classification (NCBI taxonomy): domain Eukaryota; kingdom Viridiplantae; phylum Streptophyta; class Magnoliopsida; order Santalales; family Viscaceae; genus Viscum; species Viscum album. Next base: position 944,816,131 of record OY728162.1, read on the forward strand.
AGTGATTAGAACTTATAGAGGTCTTGTGAATTATCTTGTTTAACCTTGTTAAACATAACCATCTTTAAAAGTTCCAAAGGAATTTTTAAAAGGTACAATTCACCCCCCTCTTGTATCTGAGAATCTCATTCTTATTTCGATCTTACGTTTGGTATTATAGAGTATATCATACTCAGACATACCATCCTAACAATTGGTATCAGAGCTTGGAAACCTCAAACCCTGTACAAATTCAACAATTGGTATCAGAATTTGGAAACCTCAAACCCTTTACCAATTCAACAATTGGTATCAGAGGATTTGGTTCAATCTGAATTAATCTCACGATTAGATTCAGAAGAGAATTCTCGAAATTAAATATTCGGGTTCACACTTCCAGATTCATATTTTTTTCAGAATCTATTTCTCGGACTCATATAGTTCAGATTCACTTTTTTATAGAGATACTTTTGCTCTATATTTTTTTTCTTAGAATATTTTCCTTGTTTACAAACTTTTTCTACTAACAAGTTTTTGTGGAAAGACTTTTATTAAAGATGGAAGAAATCAATGTTGGTTCCATAAACAATCTCAATCCAACCAGACCACCTATCTTTGATGGTAATGATTACGAATATTGGAGAGATTGCATGAAGACTTTCATTATCAACACTGGGGTTGAAAGTTTTATTATGCTTACCAGTGGATACAAAATTCATGATAAAGAAGTAAGTGCCTTTACAAATCAATAAAAGCATCAATATCAACTTAATTATAAGGTAAGCAATACTTTACTTTGTTCAATGACTAGAAATATATATAGCCAAATTTCATCTTGTGAAGTAGCAAATTCTATATGGAAGAAACTTGAAGTTACTCACTTTGGAACTTACAAAGTAATTGAGACCAGAATAGCCATGCTTAGAGCTGAATATCATGGTTTTAGTTTTCCTTATGATGTACCCATATGCAAGGTGCAACAAAGATTCATGAATATTGTGAATAGTTTACAATCAATGGGTGAAAAAGGATTATATGATGAAGCCCTTGTTAACAAGATCATCGACATCATGCCAAATGAGTGGGAATATAAAATGACTGCAATTGATGAGAATAGAAAGGTTACTCAGATTATCCTTGATGAGCTATTTGGAACTCTTCTTCAGCATGAGACTAGAATGAAGAGAGATGCTGATATTGTGAATAAGAATAATGGAAATGGTAGTGTAGCTTTTACTAATACTTCCGATCATATGAAAGCCAAGACTCCTGAGAGAGTTACTAGATCCAGATCTAAGAAAGTTGTTATCCATTCTGAATCTAGTGGAAGTGAATCCTAAGAAAATGAATTAGAAAATCTTGCTTGAAGGATGAACAAGATAGCTGGACAAAGGAACTTTCAATCCAAATACTATAATAAGGAAAGGAAATACAAGAAAGATTATGAAGTTACATGATATGAATGTAAGAGAGCTGAAAACATAAGACCTGACTGCCCTATGCTCAAGAGAAAAGAAAGAAAGGAAAGGCATTTTGAGAAAAACAGAAAGAAGTATTACAAGTCCAAAGCTAAGAAAGTTTTGAAAGCTAATGACACATGGAGTACCAATGGTGGAGATTCTTCAGATGAATCTTCAGATTATAAATCTTCTGGATAGAAGAATCTTGGTCTTTTATCCAGGCTACCTATTGATAATCATTGCTTGATGGCTAAGGTACAAAATTCTGAATCAATGACCAATGTTTCTTTAAATGCTAATGATATTAAATATTATAATTCTTCAGATGAAGAATATTCTTCTGATGAAGATAATACTTTACCCACCTATGAAGAAGTTTCTAGGTTTTCCAAACTCCTTGATAATGAGAATTCAAAAATCATGAAAAAACTTGATAAGGAAAATTCTAAGAATATTATTCTTACTAAGGAAATATCACAACTTTCTAAATATCTTGAAAAGAAAATGCTGATTTTGAAAGTATTTCAAAAAATCTTGAGGAAGTAAGTTATGAGAAGAATAAACTTTCTAAAGATCTAGAAAACGTAATTTCTAAGAAAAATGTTTTCAAGCCTAGATCTAGTTCAAATGTTTTTGAAGATAAGAACTTAGTCATAAAACTCAAATATGAAATATTTTCCTTGAGGAAGTGTTTGTCAAACTTTACCCTAGGTAAGGAAAATTTTGATAAAATGTATTCACAAATCCGACCTCGAAGGAATACTTCTGGTTTTGGTTATACTGGTTCTAAACCGATTTTTAGCAACAATTACTTTGTTCCTCAAAGTGCCCTATTCTTCACTAAGTGTCAATGTGGTTGTCACTAGGAAAATAATTGTTCTCTAAACAAAACCCAATCTTTATGATTTCATAAAGCTTATTTTTCTAAGAAGATGTGGGTTCCCAAAATTTTACTATCTGAGATTTTCGGATCCAAGCAAGTCTGGATTCCGAAAACCTAAATTTTTCTTATTTTCAGAAAAATAGGGAAAGTACTAACAACAATACATGGTACATGGATAGTGGATGTTCCCGACATATGACTGGTAACAAAAACTATTTTGAAAATATTATCAAGATGAAAGGTGGAAAAGTAACTTTCAGAGATAATGCTTAGGGAGAAATTATTGGTATAGGTAACATCGTTCTTCTTGGAAAAACTTTGATTTAAAATGTTTTATTTGTTAAGGGTCTTAAGAACAACCTCATCAACATAATCCAATTATGTGATGAAGGCTACCTTGTGAATTTTAGGAATGATAAGTGATTATTACACAATTCCAAGAAAGAGTTTTTTCTTTCAACCCATAGGAAAGAGAATGTTTACACACTAAACTTAGAAGACCTTAGGAGGGAAGAATTACCTTGCATTAGTGAAATGGAAGATCATTCTTGGTTATGGAATAGAAGGCTAAGACACTATAACCTTAGGAACTTATGCAAACTTTCTAAGAAGAGACTAGTTAAGGATCTACCGGAGCTTAGATTCGATTCTTCAAAAATCTGTGACCCTTGTCAATATGTCAAGCAACATAAATCAAGTTTTAAATCAGTTGGTGAAGTCTCAACCACTGATGCATTACATTTAGTGCATATGGATCCTTTTGGTCCTACACAAACTGGAAGCATTGGGGGCAAATATTATGTATTTGTCTTGGTTGATAATTACACTAGATTTATGTGGGTCTATTTTCTAGCAAAGAAGTCTAAAGTTTTTTTTATTTAAAAATTTTTAGAGACCAAGGTAAAAATGAGAAAAACCTTCCATTGAAAACTATTTATAGTGATCATGGAGGAGAATTCCAAAATTATGATTTTGAAACTTTTTGTAGTAGAAAAGGCATTACTCATAACTTTTCAGCACCCAGAACACCTCAACAGAATGGTGTTTTTTAAAGAAGAAATAAAATTCTTCAAGAGATAACTAGAACCATGTTGAGTGAGTATTCTATTGCCAAACATTTTTGGGTTGAAGCTGTAAGTACTACTTGTTATACTATAAATCGAGTTTTGATTAGACATTTTCTTAATAAAACCCCTTATGAGTTATGGAATGGTAGAAAACCTATACTTTATTACTTTAAGGTTTTTGGCTACTAGGTATTCATTCTGAATACTAAAGATAATTTACACAAATTTTCACCAAAATATGATGAAGGAATTTTCTTAGGATACTCCAAAACTTCTAAGGCATATAGATTTTTTAATAAAAACACTTGTACTATTCAAGAGACGGTACATGTTAAATTTGATGAAACCGATCCTTTTGTTTTTAAACAACCCAAAACCACATCCTAGGATGTATTTTCAAAAACTGATTATCAACCTATGATAGAAGATCCTTCTGATAAGGAAAATGTTCAAGAAGATACTCTTGAAACATTTACCTCAGAATATTTCCTACCCTATGTTGATGAACAAGTTTTACAAAACCCAAATCAGTCATTTCTAAAGAATCATCCTAGTGATAGTATCATTGGTGATGTCAATAAACTCGTAAGGACTAGAAGTTCCTTAATAAATGAAGTAGAGCATCTAGCATTCCTTTCGCAATTGGAACCAAAAAGCATTGATAAAGCTTTAGGTGATGATGATTGGATTAAATCCATGCAAGATGAACTAAATGAATTCGAAAGGAATAAAGTCTGTACCTTGGTTGAAAGGCCTAAGGAAACTTCTGTAATTGGAGTAAAATGGGTCTTCAGAAATAAGTGTGATGAAAATGGAATCATAGTAAGAAATAAAGCTAGATTAGTTGCTAAAGGCTATAATCAACAAGAAAGAATAGACTATGAAGAAACCTATGCTCCAGTAGCTAGACTTGAATCTATTCATATTTTACTTGCCTTTGTAGCATTCTTCAATTTCAAACTTTTTCAAATGTATGTGAAATGTGCTTTCCTTAATGGTTATGTTCAAGAGAAAGTTTTTTTGAACAACCTCTTGGATTTGAAGATACAAAACATTTTGATCATATTTTTAGACTTACCAAATCTTTTTATGTCCTTAAACAAGCCCCTCAAGCTTGGTATGATAGACTTACAAGATTTTTCCTTCAAAATAACTATGTTAAGGGAAATGCAGATCCAACCCTTTTTATAAAGAAAGATAAGAAAAATGTTTTAATTGTTCAAATTTATGTTGATGAAATTATATTTGGTTCAACTCAGTAACCTTTAACTGATTCCTTGACGGATATAATGAAATATGAGTTTGAAATGAGTATGATGGGTGAGTTAACATTTTTCCTTGGTTTTCAAATTTCCCAAAAACCAGAAGGAATCTACATATCCCAACATAAGTATATTAAATATCTTCTTAAAAAGTATAGATATGAAAACACTAAGAGTATAAGTACTCCCATTGGTACCTCAAACACACTCGTAAAAAGTATGGATATGAAAACACTAAGAGTATAAGTAATCCCATCGGTACCTCAAACACACTTGATCTTGATGAAGCTGGGAAACCAGTAGATCAAACGTCTTTTAGATGAATGATAGGAAGTCTACTTTACTTGACAGCTAGTCGTCCAGACTTAATGTTTTCAGTATTCTTATGTGCAAGATATCAATCCAATCCTAAGGAATCTCATTTAAAGGCAGTGAAAAGGATTTTTCGCTATTTAAAGGGAACCATGGATTTAAGACTATTTTAAACTTCTAGAAATGATTTTATTTTAAATAGTTTTTCATATGCTGACTTTGGTGGATGTAGAATGGATAGAAAAAGTACATCCGAAACTTGTCATTTCCTAGGAGATTCATTAGTTTCTCGGTCCTGCAAGAAGCAACACTCAGTATCACTCTCCACTGCTGAAGCTGAATATGTAGCAGCTGGAAGTTGTTGTGATCAAGTGTTGTTGATGCAACATACACTCACAGATTATGGCTTGATTTTTACTAAGACTCAAATTTTGCGTGATAACACAAGTGCCATTGCCCTTAGTAAAAACCCTGCACATCACTCTCTTTCAAAGTACATAGATATTAGGCATCACTTTCTTATAGATCACACACTAAAAGAAGATATTATTCTTCAGTTTATCAGAATGCAAGATCAACTTGCTGACATTTTCACAAAATCATTACCCTCCAATAGATTTGAATATATTAAACAGAAGTTAAGAATGATAACCATGAGGTAATCTTCCTCCATTAACTTCCTGTTGAACCAATCTCCTTACAGTAATAAAATCCTTTTCATAGGGGGAGTACATCTATTATTGAAGTTTTTCAAAATTTTCATAATGAAAAATCTTCATATTTAGTTTTTCAAAATTTTCTTAATAGAAATTTTCATAGTTAGTTTTTCAAAATTTTTGTAATGAAAATTTTCATAGTTAGTTTTTCAAAATTTTCATAATGAAAATTTTCATAGTTAGTTTTTCAAAATTTTCGTAATGAAAATTTTCATAATGGAAATTTTCATAATGGAAATTTTCGTAATGGAAATTTTCATACTGGAAATTTTAGTACTGGAAATTTTCGTAATGGGAATTTTCATAATGGAAATTTTCGTAATGGAAATTTTGTAATGGTAATTTTCGTAATGGGAATTTTTGTACTCATAATTTTCATAATCAAGTTTTGATAATCAAACTTTTTACAATAAAACTTTTAGATCTTAAGTTTTTCATAGTAAGTTTTTCATAGTGATTTTTTCGTAGTCAAATTTTCTTTAAGAAGAATATCACCTATTACGAATAAACTTCCTAGCCAATCCGAAAGGTATGACTTCCTTACTTAAGTTTTCGTAGTCACTTTTACCTAATGGTAGTTTCTTTTTCTTTTAAAATTTCTTAGATTCAAGTTTTATTAAATCCGAATGTTTTTCTTAAAACTTCAAAAGATCATATTCAATATTTCCTTGCGGGCATGTTTTCAACCATCAGATCAGATCAGAGAGTTTCCCAACTGTTAGATTGGTTTTAGAAGATGAAAGGTCACTTCCATCGCCTATATAAAGGAACCCCAAAGGGTTGTCCCACATCTTTTTTCAAAGATTTTGCATCTTGAAGCTCTACCTCAGTTCTTAAGTCCGTTTTGAATCTCTAAAAGTTCCTCAGTCCGAATGTCTGCAGAAGCCCCTTCTCAGGACATGTCTTCAGTCAAGCCGATCTAGGAGTGGTAGATATATAGGGAGAGGTAGTACACCCAAAATTCTTCAATAAGTATGATTCTCTAATTTCCAAGAACATCAAGCTCAATGGATGGAAAGATGTATCCATTTCTAAAACTCGAGCTCAAGATGTGGTGTATCCAGACTTGCTCATAGAGTTTTATGAGTCAGCCAGTTTCTTCAAGGAAGATGGAAGGGAGAAGTTCTCCTTAAAAAGCTATGGGAAGACGTATGCTTTATCTTATACCAAGGCAACTAGCCTGGTTGGAATACCCTATGAAGGAGAGGCAGAATTTTTCTCTCATAAGTTACCAGAGGTTCATGGTAGTTTTGTTAAGGCAAAGGCTATGGAGTGCCTTGGTCTTTCTCATATCAACACTACAAAAATGATCGCACATCTTTCAACCAATAATCGGATTATACAGCTTTGGGTATAAGGGTTTATCATATTGAGGAAGGGTGATAAGGATACCCTTAAGAAGAGCGACATGTATATTCTAGATTTTTTGGTAAATCTAAGGAAGGTGAATCTCATGAGACATATCCTCATTATGATTCAAAATATCAAGAATGGAAATCTTAGAGCTCCGATCATTATGTATCCGACATTGCTTTCTAAGTTGATAGTTCGGTGCCTAGAATCCTTCAAAATTTCATGTAGCTCCAAGCGAGAAATTGTAAGGTGATGATGATTAGTGATGACACCTTAAAGAGGATGAAAGTCGGATTTTCCAAAGAGATAGGAGAATTTTATGATTTTCCAGAGGAGGAGGCAGAACCCATTCCGAAAAATGTAGAAAATGCTGAACCCTCAAAGAAGGTTGGTAAGAAAAGAAAGTTGAAGGAAGTTCAAGATGAAGATAAAACCCCAAAATCAAAGGAAGTCCAATCCGCACCTCCTAAACCAAAGAAGAAAAAAGATTATCCAGATGAAGTGGTTGAAAAATGGAGGGAAGTTAAGGAAAAGAGGAAATAAGGGGAGCCACAGTTCGGATTGGACCCTGCTGAGTCTAATGCCTTAAAAGAAAAAGATGCTGATGAGTTAGAGAAGCAGGCCAAGTAGAAGAAGCTCAAGAAGAAAATGTCTGAGGCTGAGATTGTTCAATCTCTTTTTAAGGCTACTGAGGTTGCTTCAGAAAACATTCCTGTACCGAAAAACTTTTTGGTGGAATAATTACCTGAGACTCCAGGGAAGAATTTCTTCACTCTAGAAAAACCACAAGAGAATATGAAGGTTGTGGAAGAGAAGGAAGCTGCAAAAGAAGTACAAGAAGCTGAGAGTAGTGATGGCTCTGATGATGTAATCAACCAGGTTGAAGAATATCAGGAAAAGGAAAGTGCTTCAGAGAAATTTTCACTCCGAACTTCTCAAGACGGATCCTAAAAATTGGATACACCCACAAATGAAGAGAAGGGTGAAGTGGAAGTGAACAAGCCATCTGAAGAAGAAAGTCATAATCATGACTTTATCCATCTCAAGGATATTGTGGCTAGTGCTGAAAAAGAAAAGATTGATGAAGACAAGATTGTACAACTTTCCGGAAGTGAACATGAATCCCCTGATGAAGAGGCCATTCCGAAGATCAGTAAGGGAAAACAAATAGTGGTGGATAACCCAAAAAAAGACATTTTAAGGAAGAAGGAAGTTGGAGGTTCTTCAAAGATAAATCTGGTGGAAATAGAAGAAGAACAATCTCCTAGTAAATTGTCAGATTCGGAGTCATCTGCCTTAGGGCATGATTTTGTTGTTCAATCTCTGAAGAAGATGGTGGATACCATTCCGATCTTTCCAGCAATTGAGTCTAGATGTTAGATGCTTCAACATAGTATGAATTAGAAATCAGACTCTGTATCAATGGTAATGGACAGATGTGTGAAGATTGAGGTAGATTTCAAAAATTTCATGATCAATTATGAAGCTCACCGAAGTTCCTGCAAGAAAATGACCAAATGGTCTAAGAATATTGTTGAAGATATGGAAGATCTTGATCAGTTCTAAGAAGATGTTAAGGAGGCCTTTGGTACTAAGGATTCCAAAATGAAAAATATTTCAGACATCTTTCAGGAAAAGCTAACCCTTGAACAAAATTATCGGATTCAAGAGGTGAAAGATCTGAATGGGAAGCTGAGTTATATTATTCAAAGTTTGAAAACAGAAAAGGAGCTTCAGAGTGAGATTCAAGAAAAACTTGTGAAGCAAGATGAATTTCTAAAGGCTCAGGAAGAGGCCATGAAGGCTCAGGAAGAGGTCCTGAATACTCAAGAATAAAGGATCACAACCTTGGAGAAGCAAGTAGAAGATGACCACAAAGAAATAAAGAAGTTGAAGACAATTGTCAAGATGCTAATGCCCAAGGAAAAAGAAACAAAATAGACCAATCTAATATTTTGTTGCATTTTTTTCCTTGTACTAATATTTCCAATCATAATGAAATTGTAGATGCTTGTATTTTTTGTATTTTGTACTAATATTTCAGGTACCATATTGTTTTCCATTCCCTCAAACTATTTTTGAAAATCACAAAGGGGGAGAAAGGAAAAAGAATTCTAAAAGAGAGATGAAAAATCTAAAGGAGAATACTTCTAAGTATAATAAGATCATTACTAAGTAAGGGGGAGTGATCATTATGAATATTTCCTCATTCAAATGAAAGTTATCATTCCGAAAATCTAGAATACGATCCTTAGAGTTCCAAAGCCTAAGGGGGAGTTAGTCATATTCACCATTTTCCATAAACAAAGGGGGATATGCTTTAATTTCAAAGTCTATAAATTCATTCTAAGTCCTTATAGTCTTTTTCGTAAGGATGTTTGTGCTTTCCAAAAAGGGGGAGATTGTTGATTCAATAAGGTTTTCCTTATGACTTTTCCATTCCTTCTTGTTTTGAAAATCACAAACACCTTATCCTAAAGCAAATATGATTTTACCCTATATTTTACTTCTATAAGGAAAATTTCCTTACCCAAGGAAATCTAACCTTACCTAGATTTCATTGTTCAAATCATAATTTTTCTTAAGTATAAAAATCAGATTCATATCTAAAAACTCCAAATCGTATAATACTTAGACATGAAGCATTCTGTTTTAGGATCTGAATTCCTATTTCGAACTTTTATGAAGTTCTACTCTGAATTCCCTGTTATGAACTTTTATGAAGTTCAACTCTTAATTCTGATTACAAACTTGTATAAAGTTCTAACTACGAATTCTGATGTTGAATTCTGATTACGAATTCTCATTACGAATTCTGATGATGAATTCTGATTACGAATTCTGATTACCAATTCTGATGATGAATTCTGATTACAAATTCTCATTACGAATTTTGATGATGAATTCTGATTACAAATTGTCATTACGAATTCTGATGATGAATTCTAATTACAAAGTCTCATTACAAATTCTGATGAAGAATTCTGATTACGAATTCTCATTACGAATTCCTTAGAAAAACAGAATATGTATATCCTTGTATTATAAACTCCGAATTCATTTACTTACACTCTGAAATTTCATTTACTCCATTCTGAATATCAGTTTTTGGTTATGCTTACACTTTTTCTATTACAAAACTATGTTGTGATTTCAGTTATTAACTAACCATTGTTTGAGTGACACATGTACAGGTCCCTCCAAAATTCAAGGAAGAATATGACCATTGGAGGAGGGAGATGACCGTTGGAGCTTTGCCTATAAATAGGAGCTCATTTGAAAAGAAGACACAACATGAAAAAAAAAACTTTGACATCTGTGCCTACATGCTGTTGAAGTGATTTATAGAGAGAGAGAGATAGGATCTTATGAACTCTCAAACTTCGTGAAAAAAGTTTTAATGGATTGTTCAAACTTTGCCTTGTGCATATTTTCTTCGTGAAACTCCGATTGTTGTTGTGTACAATCGAGGGCTTCCGGGGATAGGAAGACAGAGGTTCCAACACCTTGAAGTTGAGGTCTTCCTTGCTGAGGAAGACAGAGGTGCTGACTACCTGATAGTTGAGATCTTGTAGGGATAACAAGACAGAATCCGATCTTCGTATCGAGGGATTACCCTGGTGTGGGTAAGACAAAATTTCTTGAAAGTATAAATCAAGGGACCTTTATCCAAGGTTGTTGGATACCCTTCTCTTTGGGTTAAAAGACTTATTCTTGTTACTTGTTTTGTTACAATTTTTTCTGCTGCATTTTTATTGTTAAGGAAAGTATAACTATCTTGTAATTCCTTACTCTTGTACTCTGATATAGTTAGATTCCATACTCTTTAAGGTAGAATCTTCATCTTTGTAAACTTTTGTTAAGTTTCATTTCTGGAATCACTTTTACGGAATTTATAAAGTGATTAGAACTCATAGAGGTCTTGTGAATTATCTTGTTTAACCTTGTTAAACATAACCATCTTTAAAAGTTACAAAGGAATTTTTAAAAGGTACAATTCACCCCCCCTCTTGTATCTGAGAATCTCATTCTTATTTCAATCCTACGTTTGGTATTATAGAGTATATCATACTCAGACATACCATCCTAACAATAACATCCACTTCAGGGGATAGAATTGAATGAATTACTTGAGGTGATATTGGTAATTCATAAGCACATGAATAATAATTTTTCTCTTGACATTTCTATTGTAGGAACAATAATTGATAAATGAAGATATTATTCAATATAATGTAAAATGACATTATTTTTATATCATCCTTCGATGATGCATTATTTTATAAATATTAATAAAAATCATTCCATGCTATAAATATTTATTATCATCAAACCACTTCTAGTGTTTATATTGTTATTATTTTAAACAAATACAACAAAATTATCATTCGCAAAACATTATATTTACCTTGAACTTGATTTAAAATAAAATCATGTATATTTGAATTCACTTCGAGGAATTAAGAAAATAATTTTCAATAAATATTCTCATTCACTTTAGGAAACTAAATAAAATTATTTTTTCGAGTTTAATAGTGTCTTTAAGACGATACCATGAATATTCAATTCATCAATTTCATCAATTTCATCCACTTCGAGGGATGGATATATGTAAAATATATTTACGATTATTTTTCATGAAAATTTTATTTCTCTCAAATATTTTATAAGAAATAAAATTAAAGAGAAAATAAATAAAACAATATGATATTAAAAAAATACATTTAAAGTAAATATTATCTCCATCACGAGCCTTTATACAACATAATCAAAACTTGAAACCTTTAGGGTGAACAAAGGAATAAGAGACATGAAATTTTCTGGTTCATGGCATGATCAGTGAACTTCATATCAACATATGATGAGTACATGATGTTTATTACTATTTTAAAACTTCGCCTAAACATATGATAGGTACATACTGTTCATTGTTTGAACACTTCCAGTGTCTTCATTTTTTTGTTTGATGAATTATGTTTCTCTCAACATCATCCACATTAGTTATTAATCAAACATGTTATCTTCGGGGAATGGAGTAAAAATTTTCATCCATGAGTCATTACAACTCTTCAAGAGCTCATTCTTTTCCCCACAATAAAAGATTAATAAAATCATATATTATTTTTAAATTTATCAAGAGGAGAAAAATAAAAGTAACAATATCATACATAGAAAATAAGACTCGCCTCTCTTCAAATGAGTGTAGGTCGATGATAGGGCTAACATTAGTGTCATTATGATTCACAATGAAGATAAGATGATCATGCTGAGAACATGTTGTGAAATTGATCGAACATCGATTGAAATAGTGAAGAATTTCAAAACCAGAGATGTATGACTGATCATAGGCAAAAAATATTGTCAACAAAGCAAGCATTGAATTTTCATATGTCGATGATGATGATAAATATAAATATAAATATGAGAGAGATAATGTAGAGACTTGGTTTTCCCTTGTAAGAATTTGAAATATTCCTATATATATTTCTAGAGTTAGGCGCTGAGATGAGATGTGATTCCAAGGCCCAGTGTTCCTGAAATTAATTTCCTAAAAATATTAAAAATATTTTATATTTTTTTCATGTAGTTTCTTAAAGAAAATGAAATAAATCTTAAAAGTAAGTTCAAATCAGAAATCTAAGACCACAGTTGAGTTCGTAACGTGGTTTTTACCCTAAATGCGACCTAAAATAGGTCAGCATGGGGCGTTCGAACATCTCACCCATTGAATTATGTTCATTGGATTAATTAATTTGATCTAAACTATTTTACTACAAATACATCATCATGGAGAATTTTCCATGGTTATCCTCATAATCCTGGAATCGCCAACGACGCTCTTCCTCTCCTTCTGTTGGAAAATCACATCGAACGATGATGAAACATCAGATCAGAGTAGATCAGGATGTAGTGAATGCAAAAACTTCATTCGATCATTGGTAGACATGTTATTTGAAAATTAATGATCCAATATCCATATAAGACTCATAAATTTTTGGTTTATTCCCTTTTTGATTAAAATGGATGAGAAGATCAATTCCCTCTATTGATCTACGTCAATTGCGGATCCTTGACATGCTCCTACATATCAGATTAATTTTATTATTTCAATTGTTTTCTAACCCTGGATGCATCGTTCTTGATTTTTGGCTAAGAATTATTGAAAATTATCATTTAAAGAACCATTATTATGCTTCCCCCCCTCAGGTTTTTCATGTTATTCACCGATAGGACCCCGTGATCCTAGTTCAACATTAGCGGGTGGTACCGAGCTCGATCAGACCCTCGTAATCGTGACGAAATGACAAATGAGGTACAAATCGATGAAATGAGGATAGATCTGGGATGTTTATGTGGCATGTGTGATATTTTTGACAAAAAAAGATATAATCTTTGATGCTGACTGAATTCGAGGGCATGTGGTGCATGATGGAACTCCCATGGAATGATGAGGTTGATTTCTGGCGAATGACGACCAGAAATGACAAATCCAGCCAATATCTACTAAAATCTGGTGAAAATGAGGTGAGACCTATAGAAGAACGGCATGAATCAAAGCATATATTACAAATCTAATAATCTGTGAAAAACCCGACTACACGCCATGTACAGTGATGAACACACAGTATGTATCCCTCTCGATGTGGCGGTTAGGGTTTTGGAAATCTATAAATTTGTCACAATGTGTAGCCTTCCTACACGCCATGTACCTCATCCCCAGGTGGATGAGCTTTATAGTGGATCACATGGGTATGACCCCATGGACCATGTACTAAAGTACATAGACATGAGGTCAAGTACACAATCATGGGTGGTTATAGGGTCATGATCAGAACACGTGATCGAGACACCAAGAAGCATGAGCACCCCATGTATAACCTTTACACACCATGTACTCCTACATAGTTGGAAATCTATGTACCACCAGGGACATGAATAGTTGAAGGAGTAGGAACACACGCCACATGGGTCCCCTCACACACTGTGTATCCCTTAGATCCTTTTGAGGAGACTTTAATATTCTATATCTCCTTCATTTGAACTTATATTTTGGCTAGTAAATAGCCTATCCTGAGTGTCTTTCCATGTGGAATGTGATGGTTCCCTCAAATGTGGATTTTGAGATATTATGTGGAATTTTCCAGGCATGGAGCCTATTTAAGGCAATGCTTGATGATGATAGATATCAGACAGGATCACTAGAGGCTACTTATAGAGTGGACCCCCATCAATATGGGTGCAGGTCCTCTACAGTTACCTTCCAAGAAGAACCCCCCTATTGGACAGGGCATGGGTCCTCGACCTATAGAGTGGAACCCCATCATCTTGGGTGCGAATCCTCTACCTTCAGAGTGGAACCCCCTATCGGATAGGGCGCAAGTACTCGATGATTAATGTGGAACCCCCCTTTTCACACTAGGGTGTGAATCCTCAACCTATCGAGTGGACCCCCCCATCAACATGGGTGCGGGTACTCTAAATTTAACTTCCGAGAAGAACCCCCTATCAGACAGGGAATGGGTTCTCGTTGACCAGAGTGGAACCCCCCTGCCAAAACAGGGCACAAGTCCTCAACATATAGAGTGGAACCCCCCATTAGCTTAGGAGCAGGTCCTCTAACTTCTGAGTGGAACCCCCTATCGGATAAGGCATGGGTCCTTGATGATCAGAGTGGAACCACCTTGTCAAACCATAGAATGGATCCTCGACCTATAGAGTGGACCCCCACCAACTTAGGTGTGGGTCCTCTACCTTTCGAATGGAACCCCTTATCAGATAGTGCATGAGTCCTCATGATACTAGAGTAGAACCCCCCATCAGTATTGGGAGCATGTCCTCTATAAATATTTAGAGTGGAACCCCCTGATGCACTGGGGAGTAGGTCCTCTACTTTGAGTTCACTCCCCCTCGGTTATATGACACAGTGGTGAGGCGTGGGTCTTCACACAGTTACTTTTGGGTAGATATGTTAGATGCTGGGAATTGTTGATGGACTTTTGGAATTGTTGGGGACTCTTATTTATAGGTTGATTTATGAGATAAAGATCCCATTTTTCTCTTGTTTGGGATTATTTTGACTGAGCACACACACACACACACACACATATATATATATATATATTTTCATATCTAAATTCATACCTTTGGATTTGGTCACTATCTTTCCATGACAGATGCACAGTGTATGCCACATGCTTTCTGTGTTTATATTCCTATGGTTGAATGAGTCTACTCTCCTGTTATGGGTGGAAAATATTCAATGGGTAGTTCATCCACTCACTGCGTTGAGTTTCCTATGCTTGGATGAGGTTACTCTTTCTCTTGATTTGAGTTGATATGCACCTATGTACTATTCTAATATCTTTCTATTTCTTGTTTTATCTCTTACTACCCCCTTTCACCTTTTAGGGAATCCTACTGGGTATGTATATACTCACCCTTTCATGGGATTTTACCACACATATCGTTTCTTATGAAGATGATAGACAGGTTTACAATGACTTCAGGGGAGCTTAGGGATACTGGGTGTTGTGGACCACGTATGATGATCATAGATTAGATATCAGGAGTTGGGATATCTTGGTATTTTACTTTTCTAGTTATGTTAGGTTGGGACACTTTTCTAATTGAGTGTGTATTTTTCCCCTTTACTTGTTAGTTTTCACTATCTTACTTTTGTACACCCTAGAGGTTTTGCATGCTTGGTTTACATTCTAGCTATTTCATCTTTTTTTTATTCCTCTGCACTTATGCATTGAGATGGTCAGGTGTGTGCATACAGGTACATTAGAAAAAGGCCTCCCATTTAGAATATGCCTTTCAGTGATTGTCTCCACCCCTGGCCTATGGAGGTGGGATCACGGTAGTTGCGGCTCAAGCCTTGACTTGGGTCGGGTCATGAAAGATTGGTATCAGAGCAGTTCATTCATTGGGATGTTGTATGGAGTAGTCCCCTTATGAATATTTGGTTGAGTTTAGTGCATTAGTGCCAAAGTGTCTCAATTGCAGCTATCAGGTCAGGGAATCTAGTGATGGTGTGGATGGCTGACGTATCCATTCATTAGGACCTTGACAACCTGCTTGTCAGCTCAGCATACCAAGACATTTATTACAGGGATCAATGGTACATGCATCATATATGATTGAGACTTTGACTATCCATCCTAAGACAGCTCCCCATTGCTGTTATATATATTCTCATCTGATCATGGTACGTCTTGATTAAAATTCAGGATGCCTCTATGATGACAGACAGCCAGGATACTAGTTCTAGATCGTGATGACAATCCGATGAGTGATGAGGCCACTATTCAGGGTCCATCTAGTGAAATTATTTCTCAAAGTGGGTAGGTAGAAGAACCTCCACCTATTGAGTAGTAGATCATCCTAGTAGACTAGGATGAGGATGCACGCATACTTAGCATTCTCCACTAGTTCTAGTGCCAGAGGCCGTTTAGGTTCCATGGCGAGCCAGATCCTCAGTTAGTAGAGGACTGGCTAGAGTTAGTGTTCTGTGTCTTCAAGATCATCTGGACACTGATGAATCAGGTGGTTGTACTAGATGATATCCTTTTCCACAGAGCAAATAGGTGCTGGTGGAGCCTTGTTACACTGATGCACGATGAGTTGACACTCTCATGACCTGAATTACAATAGTTGTTTTATGAGGAGTACTACCCCTACTGCTTATGCTCGGTCCAGATTCAGAAGCTTCTTGAGCTGCAGTAGGGAGGGATAACATTGGATGAGTTCATAGATCTTACTTGGTACTCCATTGACATGATCTAGGATGAATTCTTCTGAGCACAAAAGTTTGAGCAAGGAATATGCAGAGAGATATGTGTCAGCCTAGTGCCCTTGTGAATCCCCACCTATGTCCGGGCGTTGGAGAAAGCACTAGTGAAAAACAGATTCCTATTATAGGGATTCCATACAACTGGACCTGGAAGTGGGCATTATAGGTCTAAGTTATCTACAACATCTAGTAGTTTCCAAACAATAGGATATTGATGCAACAAACCTCCCTATAATTTTACTTAGGCACATGGTCAGGGGAAGCATAGAGCACCAGGGTATCCTGAAGAGGATATGAGATATGCTTGTGATGGTCGAGGTCACATCATATGAGACTGACCAACCAGACATGCTGAGGAGTATAACCAAATATCCAACAAACCATCATGTCAGAGGCATCACCATGACCAGGGATCTCCTAGGCAAGGGTAGGGCGGTCCCGAAGGAGGTAAAGCTAGCAGAAGAGCAGGAGTTGTGGGTGGTGGATGACTCTATGAGATACTTCCACCACTACCACCACCAGGAATCCCATGTGAGGCTCAGGAAGCTAGTAGCTGGGGCCTTGGATAACTGTAGGCTCTGGAGGCTTGTGACCCCACAACACACGATATGATCAGAGGTATGATATGTGTTTATTCTACTCTTGCTTCACTATTAATAGACATAGGTTCCATTCATTTTTTCATCTCTATACTCATGGTGTGAGAGATGGATCTCCCAGTTGAGGAACTATCCTAGAAACTTCGTCTTGAGGTTCCTATAAAGAATGGTTTTTCTATATCTTTTATTTTTTGGTAGTGTGACCTATCACTTGGTGGAGATAGGTTCACATGGGAACTTTTGGTCATTACGATGGAACCCTATGATGTCATCTTAGGTATGGATTGGTTGTCCATGGTCCGATCCTATATTGAATATCACCATAGGTGAGTCAAATGCCTACGCACTGATGGGACGATATTCACCTTTATGGGTGAGAGAGATCTCATGGTAGGATGAGTTGGCTATACAAGTAGGTGGCTGCATCCCATCACCCATTAGTTAAGAAGTATAGCCCTTGGAATAATAGGCTCTTCAGCCATCTGGATTTTTTTAGTTGTAGAGGATTATATGGAAATATTCCCTGAGGATGTTCTAGTACTACCTTTTAGGTGGGAGATGGATATTTTTATCGATTTACATCCCAACACCTCTTTGATATCTTATGCAGTATATTGGATGGCCCCTATCAAGCTCTGGGAGCTGCGTTTGTAGTTGCAGGACCTTCGTGAGAAGGGTTTCATAAGACCTAATGTTCCTCCCTGGGCAGCTCTGGTGTTTTTCATGAAAAGTTATAAGAGATAATTCTGATTTACATGGATTATTGTCGCCTAAACCAGATCATGATAAATAAAAAGTACCCCTTATCGAGGATTGATGACCTCTTTGACCAGCTGTGAGGTGCACAATGGTTCTCAAAGATTGATCTATAGTCCAACTATAATTAGTTGAGGGTTTGTGGGGCTGATATTCCAAAGATGGCATTCTGATGTTGTTACGAACACTATGATTTTTTAGCGATGCTATTTGGTGTGGTAAATGCCCCCGCCTTGTTTATGGCTTTGATGAACCAGATCTTCCAACAATACTTGGATCAATTTTTAGTCATCTTCATCGATGACATACTCATCTACTCTGCATCATAGGAGGATCATGAAAAGCACTTAAGGGTGGTTATATATTTTATTCGAGAACAACAACTTTATGAGAAACTCTTGAAGTTTCAGTTATGGATACATGAGGTTCACTTCCTAGGGAATGTCATTTATGAGCATGGTTTAGCTGTGGACCTAGAGAAGATCAATGTAGTGATTTCTTGAGATCCACCTAAGAATGCGTCAAAGGTGAAGATCTTTCTTGGCTTGGTGGGGTACTATAGAAGGTTTGTGGTAGACTTCTTTAGAATTTTAGCCCATTTGACTACCCTGATATGGAAAGGTCAACCGTTTAACTAGACTGGGTAGTGCTAGGGGGCCTTTAAGAAGTTTAGTTTTAGGTTGATGAGTGATCCTATGTTGATACTACTAGAGGATGGTCCAGAGTATATAGTGTATTATGATGTCTCAAGAGCTAGGATTGGCTATGTGTTGATGCAAAAACAGGCAATTATCACATACATGTTGAGGTACTTGATAACCCATGAGAAGAAGTAAATGACACACGACCTAGAGCTAGTAGTGGTAGTATTCTCCTTAAGGATGTGGAGGAAATACCTTCTGGGGGATCACTTTGTGGTTTACTCAGACCATCATAGTCTCAAATATGTCTTCACACAGAGAGACTTGAACCCAAGATAGTGGTGATGGTTGGAGTTCCTAAAGGACTATAACTTCAATATAGTATATACTCCAAGGGAAATATAATATCATATTACATTAATAGAAAGTCCAACCTCGCTTGGTGCATGAGGCTTTTGAGTAGTTGTACTCCCTGCATCTGACCCCAGTGGAGCATGAGAGTATAGTTTTTATTCAGTTGATGATGTTGACTCCTCTACTTCTCGAGCATGTGATAGAGTCCCAACTAAGAGACATTAACTGTGAGGTCTTGTGTGACTAGATATCCATAGGGGATTCCCCAGATGGATATTCTAATGGAGGGGATCATGTCATCTTTTTTCAGGGATGGATGGTGGTTCCAGTCATGATGCGGGAGGAGGTGATGCAAGAGTTCCACACTTCTCCCCTAGATATACATCCTGATGTGGAGAATATGTACAAAGACCTTCAGTAGCAGTTTTTTTGGTCCTACATGAGATGGAGTGTAGCTGATTTCATCTCTTGGTGCCTCACTTTTTAGCAAGTGAAGGTTGAACACCAATTTTTGGTAGGTTTGTTGCGGCACCTTGAGATCCTTTAGTGGAAGTGGGATAAAATATGCATGGAAATTATGACTGATCTTATGCTCACAATATAGGGTCATGATTATATCTAGGTGATATTTGATCAAATCACGAAGTCGACACACTTCCTTGTTATCAGAGAGTAGAGTTCTATGGAGAGTTTGGGGGCGGTTGTATGTATGGGAGATCATTCACCTCCATGGGGTTACCTCGATGATTATCTTCAATCATGAAACACATTTTACATCATGATTTTGGAGGAGCCTATAGGAGGAATTTGGGACCCAAATGAGGATGAGTACAACCTTTCACCCCCAAACCAATGGGTAGACTAAGCACACTATCTATGTGTTGGAGGATATGCTGAGGGATTGCATGTTAGATTTTGGCTGGAGCTAGGAGGATCACTTACCCTTGGTAGAGTTTGCGTATAACAACAAATACCACTATACCATCTACATGACACCTTTTTATACCCTGTACAGGAGACCTTGCAGGTCACCCTTGTGCTGGACAGAGATTGGTGAGACATCTCTTATGGTCCCAGAGATGGTTTAGGTGACAACGGAGAAGTTTTAAGTCATCTGTGAGCTGATGAGGATGACCTAGAGAAGATATAAATCTTACATAGATCACCATCGTAGGCCCTTGGAGTTCGAGCAGAGAGACCACATTTTCCTGAGAGTCTCTCCATGATGAGGATTATGTAGGTTCAGATAGGGAGGAAATCTATCCATGAGATTCATCGAGTCATTCGAGATTGTGAAAAGGGGTTTTGTGGTTTCTTACCACCTCTCCCTACATCCACAACTAGAGTGGGTGCATGAAATCTTGCACGTGTCGTAGATAAGGAGATACGTGCATGACACCACACATGTCATCGACTAGGGTGATCTAGTCATCAAGGATGGATCCAACTTTATGGATCACCCAGTGGAGATCGAGGATCAACAGGAGAGGACCCTGAGTGGATAGACTATCCCCTTGGTTCGTGTGTTGTGGTAGAATGAGAACGTGCAAAATAGTTATTAGGAGTGGTAGAGTAAGATGCGGGCTCAGTATATCGAGTTATTTATCTAGTTTTGATTTTTAGGGATGAAAATATTAAAGGAGGTAATGATGTATAGACTTGGTTTTTACCTTATAGTACATTGAAACATTTCTATATATATTTTCAAAGTTAGGTGCTAAGATGACATACGATTTTGAGGCTTGGTGTGCTCAAAATTAATTTTATAAAACTATTAAATATATTTTATATTTCACGCACGTAGTTTCTTAAATAAAATGATATAACTCTTACAAATAATCTAGGATTAGAAATACAAGACCACAATTGAGTCCATAACATGGTTTTTACCCTAGGTACAACCTAAAATAGGTTAGTACATGGCGTTCAGACATCTCACCTATTGGCAGTATGTTCAGTTGATTAATTAATTTATTTGACATAAACTATTTCCCTACAAATACATTGTAATGGAGAATTTCCCAGGGTTATCCTTATAATCCTGTAATCACCAATAATTCTCTTCCTCTCTTTCTATCAGAAAATCACATTAGATGATGATGAAATGCCAGATTGGAGCATATCGGGACGTAGCGAATGCGATGAATTCCTTCAATCATTAGTGGGTGAGTTATTTGATGATGAATGATACAATATCTAGGTAGGACTCATAAATTTGTGGGTTTTTTCCTTTTTGATTAAAATTATTGAGCAAATCAATTTTCTATATTGATCTGCACTAATTTTGTATCTTTGGCATGCTCATATGTATTAGATTAATTTGATTATTTCAATTGTTTTCTAACCTCGGATGCCCCGTTCTTGATTTTTGGCCAAAAATGCTTGGCAACAATCATTTAAAAAATTGTTCTTATTCTTTCCCCCCTCGATTTCTATGCATTCTTCACTGGTAGGACCCCACGGTCTCAGTTTGAAATTGTTGGGTGGTACCGGGCTCGATCAGACCCCTAGAATCACGAAGAAACGAAAAAAGAGGTACAGATCAATGAAACAAGGATAGATCTGGGATATTTATGAGGAATGGGTGATTATTTTAACAAATTAATATTGAATCATTGATGATGATTTAATCTGGGTCATGCAGTGCATACAGTGGAACTTCTATGGAATGATGAGGTTTATTTTTGGAAAACGATGGCTAGAAATGATAGACCCATCCAAGATCCACTAATCTCAGGCGGAAACAAGGTGAGATTTGCAGCGGGATAGCCTGAATCGAAGCATAGATCATAAATATGAGAATTTTTAAAAACCCGACTACATGACATGTACAGTAATGAACACACAATGTGTATCCCCTTGGCTGAAACGACTTGGGTTTTGGAAATCTATAAAGATAACATGACGTGTATCCTTTTTACACACCATGTACCTTGTCCCGGGGTGGATGAGCAGTGTAGTAGATCACACATGTAGGACCCCATGTGGAAGTACACATCCAGACACATGTCTATGTACCAAAGTACACGAACATGGGGTAAAGTACATAAACACTAGAACACACAGGCAGGACCCTGAGTGGCATGAGAACGCCATGTATAACTTCTACATGAATTATAATCCTACATGGTTGGTGATCCATGTACCTATAGGGATAATACCAGGTGTAGGAGTGGGATCACATGCTGTGTGGGTCCCCTCACACATCCTGTACCCCTTGGCTCCTTTTGAGGAAACTTTGATCTTCCATATCTCCTTCGTTTGAACTCAAATTTTGGCCAGTGAGTAGCCTATCCTGAGTTTTTTTCCACGTGGAACATGATGGTGTCCTCAAATGTGGATTTTGAGTTATTATGTGAAAATTTCTAGGTATGGTTCCTATTTAAGGTGACGATTGATGGTGAAAAAGATCAGGAAGGATCACCAGTGGCTACTTATAGAGTGGAACCCCCCATCAGCACGGGCACGAGTCCTCTATAATTACCTTCTAAGTGGAACCCCCATCGTATAGGTTGTGGGTACTCGATGACTAGACTGGAACCCTTATGTCACATTAGGGCATGATTCCTTGACCTATATAGTGTAACCCCCATCATCTTGGGCACAAGTCCTCTACCTTCTGAGTAAAACCCCCCTATTGGATAGGGCACAGTTCCCCAATTACCAGAGTGGAACCCTCTTATCACACCTAGGCATGGGTCCTCGACCTATAGAGTGGAACCCCCCATCATCTTGGTCACATGTCCTCTACCTTCCAAGTGGAACCCTCATATATTATAGAGCACATGTACTCATGAAACTAGAGTGGAACCCCCCCATCATTATTAGGCATGCAGGTCCTCTAAGGATACTTATAGAGTAGAACCCCCCAAATTTACTAGGGCATGAGTCCTTTACTTTGAGTTCCCCCCCTCAGCTATGTGACACAATGGTGAGGCATGGTCCATCACATGTTTACTTTGGGTAGATGCATGAGATGCTGGGCATCGTTGATGGACTTTTGGAACCATTGGTAACTCTTATTTTAGGGTTTAGTTGTGAGATGAATATCCCCTTTCTCATTTGAGATTCTTTTGAAGAAGAATATATATATATATATATATATTCCTATATACATCCATACCTTTGGATTTGGTTACTCTCTTTCCATGATATATGAAGACATGTGGGGTATGCCACATGCTTTCTGTGTTTAGCTTATCATGGTTAGATGATTCTACTCTCCTGATATGGGTGACAAATAATTGATGGGTAGTTCATATACTCATCTTTTTGATCCCCCTATGATTGGATGAGGTTACTGTTTCTATTTCTTTAGGTTGAGATGCACCTATGTACTATTTTAACATATTTCTTTTTCATGTTTTATATCTTACTGTTCCACCTTTCATCTTTCAAGGCATCCTGCTGGGTATGTATATACTAAAATTTGCATGGACTCTATCCGCATGTGTCACGTCTTATGCAGATAGCAAACAGGTCAACGATGACTTCAAAGGAGCTTAGGGAAACTGGGTGATGTGGACCGCGTACGATGGTTATAGCTTGGAGATCAGGAGTTGGGCTCTCTCAATAGTTTACTTTTCAAGTTTTGTTAGGTTGGGACACTTTTTGAGTTGGGCATGTATTTTCCCCCTTTAATTGTTAGTTTTCACTGTCATATTTTTGTACACCCTAGAGTTTTTACATGCTTGGTTTACTTTCTAGCTGTTGCATCTTTTTATTATTATTCCTTTTCACTTCTACATTAAGAATTTTGGGTGTGTTTGTACATGTACATTAGGCAAAGACCAACCATTTTGGATATTCCTTTCAGCACTTATCGCCACCCCTGGCCTACGAAGGTAGGCTTGGGGTAGTTGCGGCTCGATACCTGGCTTGGTTTGGGTCATGATAGATAAGAAGTAGATAAAAGAATATATTTTAGAGCTAAAAATCCCCATATTTAATTAACATTTCCATATATTTATAGAGTATATAAGAATTCCAAAAGTTGGCATATGAAAGGTTGGGGGCATGAAGGGTTGCATTGGGTAATGAGGAGTCATGACCATTATTATCATTATTATGACATCTGTTAAATAATGTTTCATAACAATAATTTTGTTATTTTTATAGAAAAATTATTCTCCATCTTTAAAAATTAATAATTTTTGAAGAATTTAAGAAAATAATAAATTTTATATAATTCAAAATATTGATATTTTTAAAATCTTTGCAAAATAAAATATTTTAAAGTTAAGTATTATTTTTTTTCAATTAAAGTTAAATATTAATTTTTGAAAAAAATGATCTTATATTTCCAAAAAATTACAATTTCAAATTCTATTAATGAAAACAGGAAAAAATCTCATTTAAAAAATATCAAATTTTAAAATGTTTAAAAAATTAATAAATTTGTTATCCATGTAAAGAACATAATTTCTATTTATATTTCACAAACAATCATAACTCACTTCATAGAAACAAGGGAAATCATAATTTATAAAAATATAATGATTTTTTATTTTTTTAATGGCATGGAAAAAATTATAATTCTTTTATGGACATGAAAAAATATTTTCCATGCAATACATTAAAGATATTTATTTAATGAAATTTCAAAAACTATCATTACATTTAAAATAATTAATAAATTTTAATTTTATAAAAAGAGATGTTTTTTCCTAAATAAAGATAAAGATATTATCTTTTAAATCTATAAACATTTTTATAACATATTTTTTTAATGTAATAAATAATTAATACACATTTTAATGTAATTTCATATTGTTTTTAAGGAAAAAATACCCTTTTTTGGATTAGAAAATCATGTTTTTGTTCAAATACAATAAAAAAACACCAAAAAATTTCACACTAAAATTCCATTAGAATACACACTCAAAAAATACATGGGATAATCCAATCGAAAAATCCATAGAAAAATTATAATATAAAATCCACTGAAAAATATCACTAGAAAAATACCTTTTAAAAATTAAACTATAAAAATCCATTTGAAAATTATGCTATATAATTTTAGTGGAGAATTCTATTGAAAAATTGTATTAGAAAAAATCATTTGGAAAATCTATTTGAAAATTCCACTTCAAAATTCACATAAGATATTATACTAAAAAATACAATGGAAAAATATAATGGTGGATCTACTTGAAAATTCCACTGAAAAAATTAAGTAGAAAATTTCACAAAAGTGTTCCACTTAAATCATTCATTAGAACATTGGAATATTCCATTAAAACATTCCACTAATATTCCACTTACATATTCTAGTGCAAACTGCCTTTAAAATATCTGGAATATTCCACTTGCATATTCTAGTGAAATTTTCCATTCAAATTATTCAATGTGATATTATACTGGAATATTATATGAGAATATCACACCTTTCAATGGATAATTATATTGTAAAATTTAACATCAAATTTTAATGGGATTTTTAACTTAAATAATTCATTAGAATACATTGAAATATTTCAATGAAAAATTAGGCTGGAATATTTCATAAGAATTTCCCAATAGAATATCTCAATTAAATTTTCAACTAAAAAATTTCATTAAAAAATTTCACTGTAACATCCTAATACAATTTTTCAGTGGGATGTGTTTTTAAGAAAATCGTACTATAATATTTCAATGGATTTTATAGTAAAAATATTTAATAAAATATTCAATTAAATTCTCCATCACAATATTTTAATTGAAAATTATACTAAAACATTATAGTGTATTTTTATGATGAAATTTTCTATTTAAGTTACCCCCAAAATATTTCAATTAATAATTTCACTAAAATAACCTGATGAAATTTCATAAGGAGAAAATTTTGGTTGAAAATTTCAGTTAAATATTTCAAAAAATTTCTATTGAAAATTTTCAATGGAATATTTCATTGGAATTTTACACTTGATTTTCCAACTAGAATATTATAGTGAAAACATTCCACTATTTTTTTTAGTAGAACCTTGAGAACAAGATTTTTCAATGGATTTCAACACCATTATTTTAATTTTTTTTTTGTAAAGAATGTATTTTAAAAAATCTATACATGTTCAAAGAAAATATTTTTTTTGAAATTTTCATTCAATCACTAGTTAATAAATGGGTATATGCGGAGATCAAAAATGGGTAGTCGCCAATATATATGGAAACCCATAGATTTAACAACTGCATGTGGCAGTCACAAAAACTCTCCCCACCCGATGTCCCACTCTGCACACCCAATGCTTGCATCATCATTCACATCTCCCACCTACCATCAACTACACTATAAAGAAGAGGTTTCAGTGGTGATTAATTAGCGACAGTTATTAGGACAACTGCTAAATAAATCATATTGAATATAACTTATAATATAGCGACGATTTAATATAATAACTGCAATATTTTTTATTTTAAAATCTAGTGTCAGTTTAGTTTAAACTATCTAAAAATCTTTAAATTATATCGAATATCCCTCCACCTCCTACCCAACCCGATCCCCTCACCCATCCCTCTCTCCTCGACCCCTGATGGTGACCACCCTGACCCCTCCTCTCATTGACCCTCCAACGGTGACCACCCCCTCTCCCCACCCCCCCTGACGGTGACCGCTCCCTCTCAGACCCTCTCCCCCTCCTTAAACCTCGACAATGACTACCCCCTATCGGACGCTCTCCCCAACCCCTCGATGGTGACCAACCCCTCTCCCCGACCCCTGATGATGACCACCCCACTCGGCCCAATCCCCACTCTCCTTGACCCCCGAACCATGATGAAAACTGCCCCTCGACCCCAATCCCCCATCTCCTTGACCCTTGATGGTGACCACCCCTCATCCCCAACCCCCCTTCTCCCTAGCGATGACTTCCACTTTCTTGTCCCTCAGCTCTGATCCTTGTGACCTCAACCACCCTGCTCCTAATGATGACCCCGTAACAACCCTCGTGATCCTCTATGTTCTTTTAGGAGAGTATTCCTATTTTTTGTTAAATTTTAATTAATTATTTATATATTTTTATAATTAATTATTTATTTCTTGTGGAATGATATAGGTTCCCAAGGTGTTTTCAGAGTGTGGTGTAAGACTTGAAGCTTTTACATTTTCATCAAGAGGTAGGTCAATCTTTCAGTTTTGTGTTGCTTCCCCATTTAATAATCATTTAAATGTTTTTAAAATGATAATTTTCCTATTTAGATCCACCTCAAGGGCCATTATGGGTTGTATTGGGGAGAATAGTGGTTTTAGATGTTTCATAGAGGGGTTTTTGTTCAAAAAACCCAATCATTTAGCATGCAGTTTAAGAACACAAACTGCATATAATTTACCGCTCTCTTATATTTTTTTAAAATTATGTTATGAAGTTAATATATTAAATAAAAAACACTCTTAATCATGATTATAATGCATAAATATTACTACAACCTAATTAGCTTCAGATTTCATGAAGCTTTCTATATGTGCTACTCTCTTTAAGTTGAGTATTGTTTTTCAAATCGATTCTGGAAATGTTGTAAAACCATAATTTCATGCAATACTATGACACATATAGAAACACATGCACCAGATATCACAGTTACAAGTTCTTTTTTTGTGATACAAAAATATTGATTTTTATAATTATCAAAGCATGATATTGCTACAAAGACAATCATGTTTCTGTAATATAAAATTAAAATTGATAATATATACAATACAGAAAAGTTAGAGATCATTTAATAAAATAATTATGTTCTTGTATTATTATGGATTGATAACAGTACACTCGGTATCACAATTACCTATCTCCTCTACATTATTATGAGGGGTAATATTTACTAATTTATTATTTTTATGTTTTTAATGTTGGATTGAATCATTTTTATGTTGAATTTGTGTTATGTTAAATCAAGACCCTACCCTAGTCAATGACGAAGTTGGGTGATGATTAATTTTTATTATACTTGTTTGATCAAACATTTATATCTTTATATATAAATGTATAAGTAGAAGAGTGAAAATCCAATACCTATGGATAAAATATGGATTAATTTACCTCAAAAAACGACTCGTTATGCCAAGGGTTTGGAAGAATTTTTAGATTATGAAATTAAGAACCAATCAATGGATGGTAGAATAGAATGTATATGTCCTGATTGTAAATTCAAAAGATGGTTGATTAAAATTGAAGTATATGGGCATTTTAAATTAAAATAGCTTCATGATCAATATGTATGTTAGATTTGGAATGGTGAATCAAATGTTATAGAAATTCAAAATAATGAAAATCCTATCAATGAAACACAAAGTGATTTGCTAGAGGGGAATTCAGTTTGAAATTTGATAAATGATGTAATTGGATTTATGATATACAATGTCCAAGATTTTAATATATCAACAAAACCTTTAGTTAATCCTACATAGGTTAATCTTTCTTCGAACTTCAGTGACTAAAAAAATGAGTTTTATGAATTAGTTGAAGAAAAACAACAAGAACTATATGAATGGTGTGCCAAGTATTTGAAGTTGTCTTTTCTACTTAAGTTGTATCATATCAAGTGTCTCTATGTAATTAATGAAAAATAAATTTTCATGATTTTAGAGTTTCTTCATAATGAATTTAGTGAAGATAAGATCCCTACATCATTCTATGAGATGAAGAAAATGATCAAAAAACTTTTACTTGATTATAAAAAATACATGCATTCCCTAATGATTGGATGCTTTACTAGGGAGAAGATTATGATACAGAATAATTCATAAGATGTCATACAAGAATATAGAAGTCAATAAACAACAATTAGAGTGTAAATCAATGCAACCCTAGGAAGAAACTGAAGAAGAAAAATCTTTTAAAGGTATTGTGTTACTTTCCTCTAAAACCACGCTTGTAAAGATTATTCATGTCATATAAGACTATATAAAACATGAAGTGGCATGCTTAGGATTATAGAAAATATTTCTTGATGATATATCCAAAATATTAAACATCATGGAAGGTGTTTTATTCATTATATCCAGATTTTTCTTTGGATCCTAGGAATGTACGTTTGGGATTGGCTTCTGATGGTTTTAACCCTTTTGGTACTTTAAGTACTAATTATGGCATTTAGAAAGTTGTTTTGATCCCCTATAATCTACCTCTATGGATTTATATGAAGAATAGTTATTTCATTATTTTTATGATTATTCCTGGAAATAAAATGCTTGGAAATGACATTGATGTATACCTTCAACCTCTAATCAAAGATTGTGAGAATTATGGGATGATGGTGTGAAAACATATGATGCTTCAATGAGAAAACTATTCAAAATGAATGCTACTTTAATGTGGAAAATTGGTGACTTTCCTGGACAAGAAAACTTATCCATTTGGAAAACTCATCCTCATTTGGCTTATCTAGTTTTTAATTTTTATTTTGAACCTCAACGATTACCTCATAGTAAAAAATGGTGTTTTATGTGTCATCGTCGATTTTTTGTTGCTTCTCATAAATTCAGGTTTAATAAGACACAATTCAATGGAGATAATGAATTGAGAAATCCACCAAAGGTGTTATCTGGTTCAAAAATCTTGGTAAAATTAATGAATTCCACTATAGAATTTGGAAAATGTAATCAGTTTAAAGACCGGGGGGGGGGGGGGGGTATAAGGCACAATATCTGAAGTAGTTGGAATAAAACAGTGTAAGAAAATGAGTATAATTTTCAAACTTACTTATTGGGAGTTTAATTTGATACATCATAATCTTAAAATAGTAAATATTGAGAATAACGTTTGTGACAATGTAATTTTTACATTGCTTAATGAGAAGGGTAAATCAAAGGATAACCTTAATGATTGTAACACTACTACAAAAAACGGGCTTTATCAGTGCTCAAAACTAGCTTTAACAGCACTAAAAAAGCACTGTAAAGCTCAGAGCTAATATAGTGGGGGTCCCTTTTATTAGCGCTCTGAAAAGCACTGATAAAGGCCCCTTTTATCAGCGCTAAAAAAGCGCTGATAAAAGACCCCTTTATCAGTTCTTTTTTTAGTGTTGATAAAAGGGACCTTTATCAACGCTTTTAAAAAGCACTAATAAAAGTAAAAAAATAAATAAAAAAGAATTATATAATGCGGGGAGAGCTTTTAACAGTGATTGACCCCCCCTTTATCAGTGCTAGGCAGTCTCCCATGCACTACCCTTCCCGCACATCCTCACACGCATGCACCCCTTCTTTTTGCTTCCAACTGAACTCGAACCTGCGACCTCCCCCCTTTCACGGCTGCACCTTTACCACTAATCCATTTAGTTTTTTTCTCTATTTAATGATATATCTATCTATATATATATATATATTTATATTTATTCGTATATTGATATAGATTCATATTAATATAAATATATTTATTCATATATTAGTATATATATATTCATTCGTATATTTATATATATTAATATTTATTTATATATATATATATTTAGTTATAATTTTTTATCCGTATATTTATTTGTATATTAATATATACTTATAAGATTAGTTTTAAATACATTTATGAAATATGTTTTTATGTGTGTTTATAAATAAATAAATAAATACATACATACATATATACAATACACACACACACAGACATATATATTTATGAATAAATACATATATATGTGTATTTAAAAAGCCATAAAATGTTAAAATGACTATAACTTATAATCCAAAAGCCCGTTTCAACTCCATAACCAGTCAAATCAAATAAAATGAAACAATCTTCGTTATAATATGTGGTACAGGCCTAACGGACATCCGGATCAAAAGTTATACTTGTTTAAATGGTAACAAATCGGGGTATCTCGACTAAAAACTCAGTTTTGGAGGCCTTATGGGCCTTTTTTGGCCTTAAAAAACGTGACAGAAGCTTTTTTTGGGTCACCAGCACATAGATCTCGCCACAGGATTTAATTTGATATGCTGTAGAGCTCAAACAGACACCCGGATCAAAAGTTATGGCCGTTTGAAGTTTGAGTTACATTTTCAACTTATTTTAGATCTTTTATTAATTGTTTTGATTTTTTGTGTCTTCAAATTGTTATTAAATTATTTTTAATCAATAATAATTAGAAAATTATTAATTAATAATATTTTAAAGTCATTTTCACTAAATGTTTTATATATTAAATGTAATACTCTATTTATACGTATCTAAAACATATTTAAAAAATATATATTATATTTATATCAATATAAATATACTTATATAACAATAATTTATTTTTCATGATTTTTTTTTGAAACATAAAATTTATCACTGGTAGGAAAAAGCATTGATAAATCCTCCCTTTATCAGCGCTACTAAAAAAAGCACAGATAAAGGGGTCCCCTTTATCTGCGCTAAAAAAAGCACCGATAAAGGGGGGCCTTTATTAGCGCTAAAAAAGCGCTGTTAAAGGGGGGCCTTTATCAGCGCTTTTTTAGTGCTGTTAAAAGTGCCCATTTATCATCACTTTTTTAGTGCTGATAAAGGCCCCCTTTATCAGTGTTTTTTTAGCGCTGATAAAAGGGTAGTGCTTCCCTTGCCCATTTTTGTATTAGTGTAAGGATTTGGAATCAATGAATATAAAGCATAGTTTGTGGGAAAATGAGAATGAAAAGTATCCTTTAGTTATTTTTATAATGAAAAATTATGAGAAATATGAATTCCTTAAAACTTTAAATAATGTGAAAGTTCTATATGAATATTCAAGTAAAATTTCAATGTGAATTGACTTAAAACATTGAATGTTACATGGATTGAAAATTCACGACTCACATATTTTGATGGAATAGTTGTTTTCATTGGAACTGTATAATACATTACCTAAAAAAGTAACTATGGTTCTAGTTGAGTTGTGCACATTTTTAAGAGATCTTTGTGGAAAAACTCTAAATCAAACTAAGCTTGATAAACTTCAAGAAAAAATTATTTTGACACTTTTTCATTTGGAGATGTTATTTCCCACTTTATTCTTCACAGTCATGATTCATTTGACTATTAATTTGGTAGAAGAATCTAAACTTGGTGGATTGATACAATATAAATGAATGTATCCAATTGATAGGTATGTTGATATTATTTTTATTTTCATTGGTGAATTCAATTTTATCAAATCATTGAGTAATTTTTTTAATACGTTTCTTATTTTTTTTCATCAGGTGATTAATTAATTTGAAATCATATATGAGGAATAAAGCTCAACTATAAGGCTCTATTGTTGAAGGTTACATAGAGGAAGAGTGCTTGAAATTATGTTCTAGGTATTTGGATGAGATTGAGACTAGATTCAATTATGTTGGACATGTTAACGACATCTCTAACAATTCTCATTTTGAAAACCAATCATTGGTATTTCCAACCATTAGACGGCAAATTAGAAAGGGGTCAAATTTTACACTGACTAAATTGAATTTGATACAAGAACATAGATATGTGCTACTCAATAGTCTTATTGAAAATCCATTTATTGAAGAACTGTGATTGTAAACAAAGAGGTGACTAAGGGGTCGAACTCGAAATGAGTTGGAATTAACAAAAGCTGTTAATAAGAAGATTGTTGAATGGTTTTACCATTGTGTAAGTATATACTCATATTCATATTATTTATAAGTAGTTATCTTGCCTATGTTAAAAGTAACACCTTATATCTTATTGTTTAGATAATGAATGTTGAGAATCAAGATGAAATATCAAATGATTTGAAGTTTATGGCTCAAGTTCCTCTGAGAAATGATAAGAGATTTGATGCCTATAATATTCATGGCTTCAGGTTTTGTACAATTTATTGTGAAGAAGACTTAAGACTAAAAATAGTTGTGTATTTACACTTACATAGGTGGTATAATATGGAAATATGAATGATATAGTTGAATTAAACTATCATGGTCAATTTTCAATTGTCTTATTCAAATGTAAGTGGGTCA
This sequence comes from Viscum album, assembly GCA_963277665.1. Taxonomy (NCBI): domain Eukaryota; kingdom Viridiplantae; phylum Streptophyta; class Magnoliopsida; order Santalales; family Viscaceae; genus Viscum; species Viscum album. The sequence goes on from OY728162.1 coordinate 944,849,203, forward strand.
ACATTGATAGGGGTATAATGAAAGATCAGTTACATTTTAATTCTGTTAACTTCTCTCATTTGATCCACACCGGTGAGTGCAAAGATCATGATCCATTTATCTTGGATTCAAAAGAGAATATGTTTTATTATGTGGATGATAAAATACATGAATTTTAGAGTGTTGTTGTACACTTGAATCAGAGAGACTTATATGATATGGGTGATGAAGATCAATGGGTACTTTGTGACAGTGAACCTCATCAACCATAAAAAAATGAATAGATTTTTCTTAACAATATTGTAACAATAAAACTTTCAATATATGGTTAGAATGAAGCACTCATCGCAATGGAGGTTGATAACAATGAATACAATTAAGGAGAAGATAATTGAATGTATACATTGGTAAAGAAACTATATTATAATTTCTCATTTATAAGTGTCTCGTACATATATACATTGTTCTATTTTTTTGTAAAAATATTTTATTTTTTCATTTTTTTATAAATTTAATATATACGAACCATTTTAATTTCAAGAATTAATTCCAAGAACAAAAAAATTTCAAGATCCTTATCGATCAGCATCTCGGAGCACTCCACCACTACCATCAACTTTAGTGGATCCGAGTGATTTTTTTGTACCTGAGACTTCTAGAAAGCTAGCCGTTTCCTCAGATGTTGTTGGTATCCCACCTACTGATTCACCTCCAGTGAGGGAGAGGCTATTCACCCCTCCATATAGGGGATATTGGTGAGTTACCATTACTAGTATGTATGTCATTACATAAAAAAACTATATATTTTATTAATTTTTAATGCATTTTCCAAACAAATAAAGATTGAAATAGAAGGGATATAAATAGGAACATGGAAGATGTTTGGTACCTAATGGACTTTAATATTATCATTCCATTTTATGAGTTCAAGGTTCCTATCAGTGACGCTTCTGGAATATATGGGCATATTCTTGGACAACTTTCTTGTGAGATGGTGATCATTCCCACTACTTATAAATATTATAGGCATATTCCCAAAACTTGTAAAAATTAGGTATTTGATAATAAATTAAATGTAATATTAATTTAATACTCATTGATAAATAATTTAAAAGACATGAGTAAATTTTTTTAATATACTTATACAATGTTATGTTTTTTTATTTCTAGATGTTTTTTCATTTCGATGTCCCTGACTTCATTTCACACCCATGGACTCTGAAAAATTTAGGCTAGAAATAGAGAGATTTTAAATAAATATCATGGAATGATTTTAATGACACATCTATGAGCTCATGAAAGATTTATGAGAAAGTACCTAAAGTCATTTATCATGAGTAATGAAATTTGTTTTTTGATATTAACAGAGATGCTTCTCATGTGAAAATTACAGATTTTACAATATCTTAATAACATAAACACAATAAAATTATAACTTTTATTAATGTTTCTATTTTTTGTAGGAATTATTTAAAAATATACCATGAATCATGAGAAACAATTAATTCCTCATATCCTTGGGTCTCAGAGGTTTTTGAGAAAAAGAATAATTTTGGTTTGTATTTTATCCATTATTATTTATATCATTTTATTATAAGTTATGGATTTTTCAAACTTTTTATTTTTTTATAAAGGATAATTAATAAGGACACTCTATTAGTCAAATAAATATGTGGTTTAAAGTTCATAGGAAACCCAATGACAGTTTTGTAAATGAATCTACAAAAGATGTTGAATTAAGTATTTTTCATTACTATTTCATGTTATTTCATTACTATAAAAACATAATAATGAAAAATATATTATAACAACAAAAAAGACTTAAACACAATTAAACAAGGCCAACTACATAGATCAAATGATTCCAATGGCATCATTTAATCCATTTAACCAAACCTAATTAATTGGGCTTAAGACTTGTTTATTGTTAAAATTTATTATTCATTATTATGTTTTTATAGTAATGAAATAAAAATAAATAGTAATGAAAAATTTATTAATTAGACAATATTATGAAGTTCAGATCATTTAAAAAATCATTGCTAATATTTTTGTATTATCAGGTTAAAATTCAAGAAGTCTGGGATGAGAACCCTTCACAATCATCATAGGGTTTCCAAAACGATTTAGTTGTAATAATTTTAGGGAAGGAGTACCCCGAACGTGTATGGGGATGGGTTCTAAGCCTACTCCATCAGCTGTATTTGGTAGGGAATTGTCACATGTTACTCTTAAACCTAGTATATCTTTGAGTAGTTCCATTGATCAGTAATCACAAAGATAAATTGTAAGGTTGAAAGAAAAAGTGCAAGAAAAATAATCTTAGAGGCAAACACAATATCAGTGGCAGTCGACAATGGGAAATTATTTAGTTTGTATATTTCAATGGATGGCCGACACGATCCTCGAGTAAATTTCTAGCATTATAGATTATCCTGCTGAGGTGATTCTAAATTCCATAAATCATTCACACATTTTCAAAGAACACATATAACTTCCATAAATAAAACTAAAACGACACTTTTATATTGAAAATAAGAAATTTGATACATACCAACCACATCATGTGTTTAATTGATGTTTGTTTGATTACTACACATTAAAAATGAATTATGGATCATTATACTAAAGTTTAAAAACAATATGAGCTCGTTTTCTCAGTTTTGACTCAGTAAACAATTTGTAAAGGCACCAAATCCTTTAAAAGTGTGTGTCAAGGGGTCAAAACTAGGAAAACGATGTCGAATTTCAATGAAATCAAAGGACAATGATCATAGATTTATTTGTGAAATGTAGGAACCGATGACACATCATTAAGAGTTATGGTTTTCCTAGGATTCCCATAAAATCATTTTTAGTGTTTTAAACAACTAAAATGTGCATGTCATGGTAAAAACCCTAAAAATGACCACATATTGTTGTGAAATCATGGGAAAACCACCTTTGAGTTATTTTTTATGTGTAATCATAAAAAACACATCAATCCAAAATGTGGTGTAGTTAGAATGACTTTAGAATTATTTTGTAAAGGTATCAAAGACTTTAAAAATGTGTGTTGGGGGAGGGGGGGGGGGGTCAAAACCAGGAAAACAATGTCAAATTTCCATGAAATCAGAGGAAAATGACCCTATATTGATTTTTGAAGTGTAGTAACCAATGAAATGTTGTAACATCCCTTGATCTAACACTCTACCACGTGGCCAAATAAGGTTGGTTATGGGACCTCAAGTGTGCTTATTTGTACACCAGAGGCTACTGACTAACAGCAGGGGGTGTGATAAGTATAGTGGGGAGACTATATCCCCTAGTGCAAAGTTAAAAAAGTGAACAATCAATAGTAATAAACATAAGAGTAACAAAAAAGTGGAAACAATACAACATATATCTAGGAAATAAAATGATTAACTGATAAACCAATAATAATGAATATTGTAATGAAAGGATAATATATATCAAAATATAAAATTGAAAGCAATATGAATAAAATAACCAACTAACATAAAAACTCAAAATACCCCTGTCTCGAACCCCATGTTGGTCCCATCTCCAAACTCCAACCCATCCAATAAGCAAAAATCACAAAAAAAGTCCCTTTCCCTTATCCATACCTACATCCATGTAATCTAATTAGGTACCAAATGGAATCCCAAATAGGGTGTGAGTAAAACTCAGTAGGTCGACACCACTATGTGTAAAAAAACCAGTCTGATAAATAAGAGCATGTAATAAAGTGATAAAAAGCTATATTAATCAATCAATTAATATGACACATAAATCAACCTACTTTGGAACCATTCCAGTCTCTAATAATTTAGTGAAACCATACCAACCATAACCATAAACCATTTCATAATCACATAAATGAGTAGATCCCTCTATATAATAATTTCAACCTCAGGGAAAAGCCCTATATATAAGCATTTCAACATCAACTACGCCAAGGGAAACATTGAAGGTATATTTTTTCCAATGAGCCCATACCCAAGTGGTATAAGCTCCTTCTTGGTATCCAAAAGACCCAGGATCAAATTCAGGAAGGGAAGAATTTCCAAGTTACTATAGCAGCACTATAGCAGGGCACTGTAGCAATGGCGGAACTGTAGTAGTGGTGACACTATAGTGGTGGTGGTACTATAGAAGCCCAGGTACTGTAGCAGTACTATTCATCTAAGGTCCCTTTGGGCCAAAAATGGGCTTTCAAGCCTTGTATTAAGGCCACTTGGCCTTGGGTCTTCGGGCTATGTAATGGGTCTCCCTCTACCTAGTCAAAAGAGGTCTTTACTTTAAATAATAAAATGAGGCTTTGACCCCAAACTTTAATAAAAAAACATCAACTAGGCTAAGCCCACTATATAAGCATTAAAACCTTTGGGAAAAGCCCTATATCTAATAATTTCAACATCAAATTGGGTATATCATATTATATAATAATTTCAACATCAACTGGGCATATCCCACTATATAAGAATTTCAGCCTCTTGGAAAAGCCTTATATCTAAGTATTTCAACATCAAACTAGTCATAGTTTGCCATATAATAATTTCAACATCAACTGGGCATAACCCACTATATAATCATTTCAACATCAACTGGGCATAACCCTATATATAATCATTTTAGCATCAAACTCAGCAAGTCATAATAGCATGGATATCATAATATCACTCCAGAAGCCTCAATGGTTAATTATGAAAATTACCATTTGTCTTTTAGTTACACTTTCTTTTATATATCAAATTATCAAAAGTCATAAAATAACCCATAATATATTACCAAAGTGATTATATATCAATAAATAACTGAAAATATCATGTCATACTAAATATACTTTAATACATTATCTAATTCATTATTTATCAAGGGTTCTCTCACCCTACAGGTAACCATAATCTAGGTCGCAACGTCAATTGAATCCAAAAGGATCAAACGAATAATATAATTCATGATTTATAATAATTCATCATTCAATTAATTAATGCACACATCATGGTGGAACAATTGCAATATTACACATACTCAATAATTAAATAGACCATGGGGTTAAGTTTAGACCACTAACCTTTATTTGGTGATTAAGCATTGCTTCCAACTGAAATCACCAACAGGAATGGAGGAAAGGAAGATCACAATATGTAACCTAGATCATGAAATAATGAGATCAAAACGAAAAACAACCATGATCAAGATATTTACATTGCAATGACTGGAGAATAACAGAATAGATGGGTAAACCTAAGAAAAACAACTCACTAGGGACCAAATGCTTGATTGGGACATCAGAAAGGGATGTAAAGGCTTCAAAATTGCATGGGGTTGTCTAGGGTTGAGAGAGAAGAGGGTTAATGTGATATGAATGAAAATTATAAGCATTGTGTGCCCTTAAAACCACCCATTCTAAGAAATACATGATGTGAAAATGGATTACATGGTGTGTAATTCTCGATTATGAGGTATGCTAAAAAATGCATTTCCTTGGGTGATTTTAACTCTGATCGAACATTACACATTGTGTAATGTGAATTCTCAATGTGTAATCCAGTTCACACCATGAACCATTTCATAACCAACATTTATTTCACAATATCTTCTCGGAGATAGTTGCGTGACATGTAACACATATACACAATGTGTAAATGTCCTGCAGGTATCTTTAAGACCAAAAAAATATGTGGAAGAGCCTAAAACACCTTTGCAACCTTCTAAACTCATGGAAAAATCTCGTAATACCATTTAACACATTTATTCCCAGACTCCATTGATTCAAAAAAATATACATATATTAACTTTAGGTTATTTCCCCCCAAAAAGGTTCTTCGTCTCCGAATGTGACTCGAACTACAAGATTTAAAGACAAAGGAAAACACAAAACAAAACAGGTTTAATGAAAAACTCAAAGAGGGACGTATCTAGAAAAATGAGGGATCTTACAACTCCCCACCATATAACATCTCATCCCTAATCTGATCCAAGCATCACTATGGGGTCTCAATGAACACGTTTGGCCACTGTGCTCACATATTAGACTCCCTCTCATAGGTCTCCTCCTAAACACGTCCATGCTACTACTACACTCAAACCAAAGCTATAACCTTTCCCCAAAGATAATTATCACTAGGATCCAAAATTTGTATCGAATTATCCTCAAAGGACACATCTTGAAAAAACCTGATGTCCTTGATGTATATCACATGAAAAGGGTTAAGATTACATCTTCGAAGCCATGACACGTGAAACATGACATGCATGGAACTATAGTGTTTTATAAGGGCTAATAGGTATTTCACTGGATAGACCTTGTCCACTATCTCAAATAGCCTAACAAATATGGGTTCTCACTTTCCCCTTTTCCTGATACGAAGTTTCCCCAACCTAGGAGACACCTGAAGGAAAACACGACAAGTAACCTCAAACTTTAGAGGTCATCTATGATGGTAAAAATATAATTTATACCTTATTTGCATGGTCACCAACCACATCCTGATTAACTTAACCTGCTTAGACATCTCTAGCATGATACTAGGTCCGAAAAATGCTAACTAAACTGCCTCTAACTAATAAAGAGGCGAACTTCATGGTCTTCCATACAAATCATCAAAACGCGCTATTTGGATTAATGATTGGAAGTTGTTGTTATATGTAAACTCCACGAATTCCATATGATACTCCCATGAACCACAAAAATCAAAAACATAGAATCATAAAATATCCTCTAGAATCTGAATAGTCTGCTTAGATTGACCATGAGTCTAAGGATGATAGGCCATACTCAGAAGAACTTGGGATCCCAAATCCTTCTAAAGAACCTTCCAGAAACATAATGTGAAACAAGGATATCTATCATAAAATATAATCCTCATAACACCATGAAAATAAACTATATTACACACCTAAAGTCTACCTAGATCATAAATGGTGATGGTCTTCCTGATAGGCAAGAATTGGGTTACCTTCATCAGTCGAACTACAATCACCCATACTGCATCGTTGTTATGGGTTGTCCAGGGTAATCCTATCACAAAAGTTATAGTGTCATCATCCCATTTCCACTCAAGAATACCCAGAGGCTACAATAATCAAGGAATCCTATGATTCTTGAATTTCACCTACTGTTAGGTGAAAAATATCACCACAAATCCCACCACCTCCTTCTTCATACCTGACCACTAATACTATCTATGGAGATCACGATACATCTTCATGAAACCAGGATGTACTTCCCAAATAGAAGCATGAAAATATCTCATTATCTCCTCATGTAATCCCATAAGAACCCATACTCATCCACATAAAAGAATAGAATTTCTAATTCCAAGATACCATCCCGCTGGTGGATCCCCACCATATAAGCTATCTCTCAGAACTGAACCCTTCAGATTAGATATATGATCTTTCTCAATCTTGTCCAAAAGAAAAAGTATAATAGGTGTCAAAGTTGAAGATACTCATCCTCGAGACTCCTGAACATCTAGATGCATGTCTACAATGAGTGCCATCATTAACCACTCACTGCAAGACTCCTACACTACCTCTATCTACGTCTTTTGGCTCAAATAATTGGCAATGATGTTTCTCTTTTCTAGTGTATAAGACATATCAAAGTTGAAAACTGTAGATAATCGACTTACCTCCTTTGATTAAGGTTCAGGTCCTACTAAGAAAAGATGTACTTGATGTTCTTATGGTCTGTGTACATCATGAACCTCTTGCCCAAAAGATAGTGTCTCCAATATCTCAGGGCATGTACCACTGTGGCTAACCCAATATCATGAGTAGGATAATTCCTATCAAGGGGTATAAACTAAAGATACCCATAGCTTGACGTACATAGACATTACATTACTTTTTCAGAATACTTAATACATGAAAAAAACATACACCTAAAGACCGTATCAGTTTAGTGTCTTTGGAAACTCGAAACATAATCTTCTAATCATGGTGAAAGATCTTCAACATCTCCCATAAAGATCTCCCCCTTTTGTTTTCTTACCTAAAACCTTTCTTTATATCCCGGGAAAAAGAAAACATATAAAGGGTAAGTTCAAATGCTTAGTAAGGGTAAGCATGGAGAAAATAAAACAAACCATATACATTTGAATTTAAAAACATGAACATAATGTTTAAACATCAAAATCATGAGCAATGGCATAAAACATGGCAGTACGTAAGGCATAGATCATAATGCAACATCAATAATGCTAAAATAGAATGGTGACTAAAACATGTAATTGTGGAAAGACATTAAGCACATGATATGATTTCTATAGTAGCCAAGGCATTTCTTCCAAGACCATCATTGTGGACAAAGTCCCTTAATGAATCGAGTTCACTCATCATTCCAGTCCTGTATCACTGAACCGGATTAACTTGCTGTTCCAGCCATGTCTATCTCATGAGATATAAATCTTTACCCAATGAATTGGAGGGATATATAAGTCCCACCCATCTCATAATGAAATCATTCTTTCGTGTGCCACAAAATAAACATACATCATTCATAATAACCCAACGAATAAAATGGGTTTCATAAACATCATCCCATCATAACATAATCCATATAAAATAAATGGATATCATTTCATCATAAGAAAAATCAAACCATGTAAATAATAGAGACATTATACTTGAAACATAAACATACTAAATAATGTCATCTGAGATGTAAAATAGTTTTGATAAAAAACTTGAAATGAATTATTGAGGAAAATATCCTTTCTTCTTCAAAATAATTTTCTTTTCTCAAAATGCCATAAAATTTTAAAAGAAAAGGTTTTTTTTGAAAATAATCATGAAATTTTGTAGAGGAATCTTCATTTAAATAAGTCATTATGAAACCATGAAAATCCATTCACACCGTATAAGTTAAAAAAACATTCTTCTCATACTTTTGTTGGAAAAGTCAAAAAGTACCTTATATGGCAACCAAAGGAAAGATTACTTCCATAAAATGTGGTAAAAAGTCAAAAAAGGGTAAAAATGACTTTAAACATACATGTAAGAATAGTAAACATTTTATGAAAACATTTTTAGAAAACATGGACATGGATGATAAACATAACCCCAGTAAATACTTAGGTATAAGCAATCTCGGATAAAAATGAGATTTGCAAAATTATCCCTTACCTTAGGTCCGATTTCTTTCATACATGTCTAAAACTCTTATATAGTGGGTTTAAACATATTATTAACTTGTAAAATAACCATAATAATATTTATGATATCATATATGATTCACTTATGACTTTATATTACCCGTTCTTTTGTAAATTCCATGTTAAATCAGCGTTTTGGGTAAAATTATTTCATTTATCGTACGTGTTTGGACTTTTTGTTCTTGATATTATTACTTATATCCTTATTTAATTAATTACAGAATGAAAAACATGATTTATATATAATATATATTCATCATATAAATATATATGATAGATCGATAAATGGAAATGAAATACACCGTTCATGGAGATGGTAGACCGTACGTACGCATGAACGCTGTTTTCATTTTCTTATTAAATTGAATGAAAGTAAATGAAATATATATATAAATAAATCCAGTAGCATTATTATGTCATATGTTTCATTATTACTTATTATATATACTTTATAATCATTCTTGAATGGTTAACATGGAGAATGAATCTCATCGCATCGTGGAGATGGTAGTCCGTACGTACGTACGAGCGAAAATATCATTCTTTTGATATTAAAATCGTATATAATTGGATGGTATATCATATATAAAGAATCATAATAATGTTATATTTATTATTTATATCATTTATACTCATTATTATACCCATCCAAATGATTAAATGTTTTAATAACAAACTACACCATGACGTGGTGACGGTAAGCCGTACGTATGCACGTGTGGTGACTTTCTCATTCATAGGATGGATAAAATAACTAATATGGTTGTAAAATTTTTATAATAACATCACAATATATATAATATTCTGTATTTATTATTTTATAATGGAAACAACAAATAAGTAGGAAGTGGAAGAAGAAAGGATCTTGAAATAGGTGGTGAGATATTTACCTCTTCTTCAGGTTCTTCCTTTTGATTTGATCAAAAGGGATCCTTAGGTTGGCTTTCTGACTAAAGGAAGGCCTCTAGGATGAAGTTAGTACAGTTGAGAGGATATTGTTTTAGGGTTTGGCTAATCCAAATGGATTTGGTGGTGTGAATTAGAGAGAAGGGGGAGTGCCCTTTTATAAGAGAGGTGAGGGGCACCTTAGGAAAAACTAAAAATATTATTTTATAATAAAGTCATATTCGGTTTATAATGGATAAAAATTGATTTATTTAGAATATGAAGTGGGGATTGGTCGAAATCCTCTCAACAAATAGGTTTTAGACAAGTTTAGGTTACCATTTTAACCTTATCATTTAGATTTAACTCTAAGTTATATAATTTAACTTTTACCGTGTCTTCTTGTATTATTACACTATATGGTTAATAAACTTACTATAAACTACCAATAGAACCCCAATTGGTTCATTAATGTCATATATATTATTATATAAGTCTTTTAGCCAAATCTTAAACTTATCCAATAGAATTAGGACATGTTCTAGGGTAATAATAATATCATTTTTACCCTTAATTACCCTATTTACTTTTAACCGTGGTAAATAAAAGTAAAAAGTTACTATTCACCAAAAATTATTTTTATCTTATTGAACCAAATTTTACTTAATGATATCAACTATGCCTCTAGGATTTTTGAAATTCCACTCACATAAGTGGTAAAATTAAGTTTTATGTAAATTTGCAAATTCTCCTAGGAGGTGGGTAAAAGACGGTAAAAAGTTCAATAAAATTTTTATATATCTAAAATTATTATAAAATGACTCCAATGAATTAAATTGAACTTATATAGGTATTATGTATCTATTTTGACCTAAAATAAATTTAAATAAAATAAATTATTATTTAAATAAAAATTCGGTTTTAACCAATAACTCAGTGTTTTCACTATTCACCAAAAATTGAAAGTTTTCAGAAAAATACCAAAAATTCACCCTAGTCTAATTTCGATATTCCGAATTCCAAAATGAAGTGCGTTTTGAAAGATAAAATTTAAAAAATTTCAAAAAGTGGGTATTACTATTCATAACGGCTAGTTTATATAATATTTTAATAAGATATCGTTGTTTAGTGAAACCCGGTATTGCGTACTACACATGCTATCGAGGAAGGTCGCGATTGCGTGTAATGCAAGCCAAGTCAGGGCTGCCTGTAGTGCAAGCTCCCTTTGGTGTTGCATATAACATAATCAAAACTTATTTCATTTATACATTAAAAAATCTATACTTAATGTTGTGTAGAATAATTTCCACAAAACGAACTTGAAATTGTGTGTAACACGAGCCAAGAATAGTGTTGCGTATACTGCAAGATAATACAATGTTGCATATAGTAAAATATAATCTTGGTGTAGTGTACAATAGAAGACATCAAAAAAATTAAAAAAAATGTATCTCATAAAATCTCGGTGTGTTACATTTTACCCCCCTTAAAATGAATTTTACCCTCGAAATTCGTTGGGGTTATAAATCATTTACTACTTGAAAGTTTCATTCAGAGAAAACCACATCGTAAAAAGGAATACTAAAACTTAATTTTAAAAAGTGAATTATAAAACATAATGGTTAGCCAAATTAACTCATCAATGGGTTTCCACATAGGAGAACATAGGTGAAAATATGGATATGGAAGAGAAATCTAACCATAAAATTCTGATGGAGAGTGGTAGAGAACATGGATATGAAAAAGCCAACAATCACAAAGCCATAAATTTGCGATGATCTATGAGACCATCTAGGACAACGTTTTTGGTTTTTAAGATCATTTCCCTAAAGATGAAAAAAATTGGAATTAGAAGAAATACTTAATTGATTTTGGTACAATCTCACCGTTGGTCATTCCTTGAACAATTTCCACTTTATCTCTTAAAGAAATGAAGTTGAATTTGTCATTCGTGAAGTGTTAGCAGATCATGCGATAGAATGATAGGTCATTCCATCTATCTCAAACAAAAGGTTAGCAAAAGTTATTATATATACATAAGTCCATCTATGGTGAGATTAATCGTATATGGTTCCTAAAATGGACTTATACTTCATATATCATACCACTTAATAAATTAAAACTAATTTATACTAACCAGGGACTTCCTGTAGGCCAATGGTAGGCGATAAAGGCATGTCGCACTTTGGTTGTGGGTTCGATTCCCACAGCCTTGTCCGACGTGACGGGTTGTCGCCCATTCTGTAGGTTTTCCCTTTTCTTAAACTATAATATTATAACATTCCAGAAATAAAATCGAAAAAAAAGTTCTAGCCTTAAACAATACTATCTGATGTCCAACTTAATCCATTCCAAACATAAGACTTATCCAAAATACTTCTTTCCAAACTCATAGTATAAAGAGAATGATTACTAAAAAGGTCATATAACAAGCACATGAATACCATCATTTATCCCTCATATATCACAAGATATATCTTGTTGGTCACATTCCAAACATGTGATTACCTTAATCATGTATTCTCTTGAAACATGAGTTACCATAGAACCTTAGTGAAAACATGAATGCTGTCAAAATTTAACTCTTTCCACATACCAAAATCCCAAAAATACTATATACTCAAACCATGATATCTTTTTGTCCTTATATCTATCACGAGCTCATTGATAATATCCAACATATTATTTTCTCTTTATCCCTTCATTATGCGCATATCACCTGCTTTCCAAAAATATCTGAATAACCTTTCATGGTTACCAGTACCATTCAACGTATACTTTCAAATACTCAAGGAAAAACAATAGTGTAACAATCCTTAGATGTTTCTTTATTCCATAGTACCATTAAATTACCTATACAAAATTACTCTTGATAAACATAAAATAATTCCACTACCTTCTTAAACCATGGACCGAGATTCATCATTTTATTCCTAAACACTTCTTTCATATCATATATCATCTGTAGTCTCCTCATCATCATCAACATAAATACTACCCATACGACCATGATGATTCTCTTCATGAGACTTTCCCTTCGGGCATTGGTTTTCATAATGCCCATACATTCCACATTTAAAACATTTAATTGTTGTTGATGTCTTAGCAATACCATTATCCTTGTCCATAGTGTTAACTGAACCCTTTCCTTTGCAATTACTGGATTTGTGTCCATATTTTCCACACCCAAAGCATCTTCCAATTCCTTTGAAACATTCTCCTTGATGTCTCTTCCCACATGATTTACGTGAGGAAAATTGAACTTTCTTTCCACTATGATCATCATGAAACTCCTTCTTTCTCTTATTAACTGAGTCAGGAAACTTACCAAAGTTGAGATTATTGATCATATTATGAGATTGCTGATTAGTCATAATAACGATGTTTCGCCTTCCAAATCCCATTTCATTTGCTTGATCATGAAGAATATCATTCCATTTTCCATCATATTCTCTATTAACACGAATCTTCCCGTTTCCAGCCATTTTCTAAAACCCAAAAAGAATAGTGTGAGAGGAAAAAATCATGCTAGGACAACAACATAATCAAGGGGAGTACTTTCAATCTCTAATATCATAGGTTTAATCCTAGGTTATTCATGATTGTTATCATAATTCTAGGACTGTAACCTATACTTATACTTAACCTTAGGGACATTCCTATACATACCTTAGAAATATCTCTAGGGATCTCACTAAAGTTTTTGGATCCTAGTTTCCAAAGGTTAACTAAACCTTCACTCTGATACCAACTAAAGAGACCCATAGATTGATGTACATAAAAATTACATTACTTTTGCGGAATACTTAATATATGACAAAAACAGACACCCAAAGACCGTATTAGTTTAGTGTCTTTGGAAACTCGGAACATAATCTTCTAATCATGGTGAAAGATCTTCAACATCTCCCATAAAGATATCCCCCTTTTGTTTTCTTACCTAAAACCTTTCTTTATATCCTGGGGAAAAGAAAACATATAAAGCGTGAGCTCAAATGCTCAGTAAGAGCAAGCATAGAGAAAATAAAACAAACCATATAAATTTGAATTTAAAAACATGAACATAATGTTTAAACATCAAAATCCTGAGAAATGACATAAAACATGGTAGTACGTAAGGCATAGATCATAATAGAACATCAATAATGATAAAATATCATGGGGAATAAAACATGTAATTGTGGAAAACCATTAAGCACATGATATTATTTCCATATTATCCAAGGCATTGCTGCCAAGACCATCATAGTGGACAAAGTCCCTTATTGAATCGAGTTCACTCCTCGTTCCAGTCCTGTATCACTGAACCAGATTAACTTTCCGTTCCAGCCATGTCTATCTCATGAGATATAAATCTTTAACCAATTCATTGGAGGGAGATATAGGTCCCACCCATCTCATAATGAAATCATTCTTTCGTGTGCCACAAAATAAACATACATCATTCATAATAATCCAATGAATAAAATGGGTTTCATAAACATCATCTCATCATAACATAATCCATATAAAAGAAATGGATATCATTTCATCATAAGAAAAATCAAACCATGTAAATAATAGATAAATTATTCTTGAAACATAAACATACTAAATAATGTCATCTTAGATGGAAAATAGTTTTGATAAAACACTTGAAATGAATTATTGAGGAAAATATCCTTTCTTCTTCAAAATCATTTTCTTTTCTCAAAATGCCATAAAATTTTAAAAGAAAAGGATTTTGTTGAAAATAATCAGGAAATTTTGTATAGGAATATTCATTTAAATAATTTGTTATGAAACTGTAAAAATCCATTCACGCCATATAAGTTAAAAAACATTCTTCTCGTACTTTTGCCGGAAAAGTCAAAAAGTACCTTATATGGTAACCAAAGGAAAGATCCCTTCCATAAAATGTGGTAAAAAGTTAAAAAAGGGTAAAAATGAATTCAAACATACATGGAAGAACAGTAAACATTTTTTGAAAACATTTTTATAAAACATGGACATGGATGATAAACATAACCCCAGTAAATACTTACGTATAAGCAATCTCGGATAAAAATGAGATTTGAAAAATTAACCCTTACCTTAGGTCTAATTTCTTCCGTACGTGTCCAAAACTCCTGTATAGTGGGTTTAAACATATTATTAACTTATAAAATAACCATAATAATATTTATGATATCATATATGATTCACTTATGACTTTATATTACCCGTTCTTTTGTAAATTCCATGTTAAAGCAGCATTTTGGGTAAAATCATTTCATTTATCGTACGTGTTTGGACTTGTTGTTCTTGATATTATTACTTATATCCTGATTTAATTAATTATAGAATGTAAAACATGATTTATATATAATATATATTCAGTATATAAATATATATGGTAGATCGATAAATGGAAATGAAATACTCCGTTCATGGAGACGGTAGACCGTACGTACGCATGAACGCTGTTTTTGTTT
Organism: Viscum album; assembly: GCA_963277665.1. NCBI lineage: Eukaryota > Viridiplantae > Streptophyta > Magnoliopsida > Santalales > Viscaceae > Viscum > Viscum album. The sequence continues at coordinate 944,864,669 of OY728162.1, forward strand.
CCTTATTAAATTGAATGGAAGTAAATGAAATATATATATACATAAATACAGTAGCATTATTATGTCATATGTTTCATTACTACTTATTATATATACTTTATAATCATTCTTGAATGGTTAACATGGAGAATGAATCTCATTGCATCGTGGAGACGGTAGTCCGTACGTACGCACGAGCAACAATATCATTCTTTTGATATTAAAATAATAAATAATTGGATGGTATATATTATATAAAGAATCATAATAATGTTATATTTATTATTTATATCATTTATACTCATTATTATACCCATCTAAATGATGAAATGTTTGAATAACAAACTACACCACGACGTGGAGACGGTAAGCCGTACGCACGCACGTGTGGTGACTTTTTCATTCATAGGATGGATAAAATAACTAATATGGTTTTACAATTTTTATAATAATATCACAGTATATATATGATACTGGATTTATTATTTTAGAATTGAAAAAATAAAGAAGGAGGAAGCGGAAGAAGAAAAGAACTTGAAATAGGTGGTGAGATATTTACCTCTTCTTCGTGTTCTTCCTTTTGATTTGATCAAAAAGGCTCCCTAGTTTGAATTTCTGGCTAAAGTAAGACCTCTAGTATTAAGGTAGGACAGTTGATAGGGTATTTGGGAAGGGGTTGTCCGATACAAATGGCTTTGGAGGTGTGAATTAGAGATAAGGGGGAGTGCCCTTTTATAAGAGAGTTGAGGGGCACCTTAGAAAAAAATTAAAATATTATTTTATAATAAAGTCGTATTTGGTTTATAATGACTCAAAATTGATTTATTTATAAGATAAAGTGGGTATGGGTCAAAATAATATCAACCAATAGGTTTTAGACAAGTTTAGGTTACCATTTTAACCTTATCATTTAGATTTAACTCTAAGTTATATAATTTAACTTTTACCGTGTCTTCTTGTATTCTTACACTATATGGTTAATAAACTTACTATAAACTGCCAATAGAACCCCAAATGGTTCATTAATGTCATATATATTATTATATAAGTTTTTTGGCCGAACCTTAGATTTTTAGGACCATTATATCAATTAATAATATAATATTTGTTTTAAAAACTATTTTATTTCAATTTTGACACTATTTGGTATTTTGTTTTTTCTAAATTCATAACATCATTATTACATCTAAAACAATTAATATAACAAACCCTAATATGTTATATTAACCTAAAACATTATTTTAATTCATAAAAAGTCTCAAATTACATTTATTTGGGTATTTATAATATAAAGTATGTTAATATTTCATTAATAAGGTAATTACTACATCATCATTGTGTCATAAGTAAATTAATTTATTTAATGTCTAAAAAATATAAATAAATTACCATTATGTAGGAAATATTTTTATATTTCTAATTAATATTTATAGTATAATTTATCTTATGTATAAACCTATATTAAAAATGTTTTATTTATTAAATTTTGATTTTAACTATTTTAACTCTTCTTTAAATAAAATAATAATAAATGTCCTAATCTAATCCAAGTGGACGTAAAGGGTAATATTTTATTCCTAAGGTTGTTTCTGGTTGAATTAAATTTATCCAATAGAATTAGGACATGTGTTAGGGTAATAATAATATCATTTTTACCCTTAATTAACCTATTTACTTTTAACCGTGGTAAATAAAAGTAAAAAGTTACTATTCACCAAAAATTATTTTTATCTTATTGAACCACATTTTACTTACTGATATCAACCATGTTTCTTGGATTTTTGAAATTACACTCACATAAGCAGTGAAATTAAGTTTTATCTAAATTTGCAAATTCCTCTAGGAGGTGGGTAAAAGACGGTAAAAAGTTCAATAAAATTTTTATATATCTAAAATTATTATAAAACGACTCCAATGAATTACATTGAAATTATATAGGTATTATGTATCTATTTTGACCTAAAATAAATTTAAATAAAATAAATTAATATTTAAATAAAAAGTTAGTTTTAACCAATAACTGAGTGTTTTCACTATTCATCAAAAATTGAAAGTTTTCAGAAAAATACCAAAAATTCACTCTAGGCTAATTTCGATATTCCGAATCCAAAAAATGAAGTCCATTTTGAAAGATAAAATTTATAAAATTTCAAAAAGTGGGTATTAATATTCATAACGGTTAGTTTATATAATATTTTAATAACATATCGTTGTTTAGTGAAACCTGGTTGCGTACTACACACGCTATCGAGGAAGGTCGCGATTGCTTGTATTGCAAGCCAAGTCAGGGCTACATATAGTGAAAGCTTCCTTTGGTGTTGCTTATAACATAATCAAAACTTATTTAATTTATACATTAAAAAAAATCTATACTTAATGTTGCGTAGAATAATTTCCACAAAATGAACTTGAAATTGTGTGTAACACGAGCTAAGAATAGTGTTGCATATACTGCAACCTAATATGGTGTTGCGTATAGTTCAAGCTAATCTTGGTGTAGTGTACAATAGAAGAAATCAAAGAAATTAAAAATAATATATCTCATAAAATATCAGGGTGTTACATAAACTGTTTGGATCCATAAGAAACCACTCAACCCTCTTGCATCATAATTGATCTGAGTCCAACTCTAGATGCATCACAGTACACGATATATGCTTTACCCAACACAGGTAAAGTGAGTATAGGTACTATGGTAAGACTACCTTTCAGTTCCTAAAAATATATCTCAGAAACATATAACCAAACAAACTTTACCCCTTATTGGTCAGTCCTGGCATCAATGTCACCAAACTGGAAAATTCTTGTATAAAGTGCCAATAATAACTAGATAAACCCATAAAACTCCAAATCTCAAAGTCATTATTGGGGCTCTCCCAAGATACGATGACCGAAACTTTGTATGGGTCCAATAACACTCCTACCTCTATGATAAAATGACCCAATAAGTTCACTTTATCAATTTGGAAATTGTATTTGGGTATATTGAAGTAAATACAATGATCTATCAATATGGAATAAGTTTGTTTTTGTTTGTTGGAATCTTGTAAATATCTTTCCATATTCATATATTTTTAAAATAAACCCATATTTTATGAAAATAACTTTGTTTCCTTTATCAAAAAGTTATGAAACACTTAGAAATTTTTGTTTCATCCCATCAACAAATAAAGCTTTATTGGATTTCAACTTTTCTTCCCCAATGATGGATGATGCAACAACTTTTATTATGATAGATTCATCATTAATAAATATTAATGTTCCTTATTTTAAATATTTCACATTCTTTAAAAGTTTCAAGTCTCCTATCATATGATAATAACACCCACTATCCAAGATTCAAGATCATTTTCCTTTTATAACTTTGAATGCAATTTCAACAATAAGAACTTTTTCTTTCACTTTATCTTTCTTCACGTCTAGCTTCTGAGAATTGTTAAAAATATTTTTTTGTTCTGGTAATAAAACAAGACATCCTTTTACAATATGTATATGTTGTTCACATCTTTCAAACATAGTTTCTAGAGGTTGGAACCTATTTTCAACTTTCACACCAACCTTCTCTGATTTCTTCAAAACATTATTCTCAGGATTCTTCCTTTGAGAGGATTGAACCCCCGTCAAACTTTACCTTCTATAATTCATAGAATAGTAGTAATATTATTGATTAAACCAACACATATTTTTCTTATGTCCAAATCCACCACAATACTAGCAATATCCATAGAAATAATATTTTCCTATGTAATTTCCATATTGTTCAGATTTGTGAGCATGTTTCTAAACTGCCTTCTTATATTTCTCATCAAAACTTTGTTGGCCACCAACCTTTTTGTTATCACATAAAATCTTATTTTTCAACTCAGATTTATTTCTATCCTTATTGAAACCATAAGTAGTAGAAATTTTTTTAAACTTATAATTTTTAGAAACTTATGAATTCTCCACTTTATTGGTTTTGGCCACATACATAACTTCCCTAACTTTCTTTTTATCAAAAACATTTTTATCTTTCTTATAAAATTTTAAAGGTATATTTTTATCCTTCTCATATTCAACCTTTCTATAACTTTCATCAAATTTAGAAATATAGTTCTTGAAAATTTTAACTCTATTTGCATCTTTATAATTTTTTTGTTGGACAAGTTCCAACTCATTTTCTTTTTCCTTCAAATTTATTTCCAAATGTTCATTACAATTATTTTATTTCTCAATACATTTCTTCAAATAATCAATCTATTCCAGCAACTTAACTTTCTTATCAGGAAAAAATTATTTATTTTTTGTTGAGGAACTTTCATATTTCAATTTCCTGATCTCTTTCTCAAGACTTAGAATGTTTACCAGATATTCTTTCAATTCTTCTTTTAGAGGAAATTATAATCGAGTTACTTATTCTTCTTCAGAACTGCTTCTTCTGAACTCTTCATTGTTATCTGTAGCAATGAAAGTATTCTCTTTATTATTCTCAGTAGAATTTTTAAATTCATCTTTACTTTATTCTTCTTTACCATCTTTAGATAAAAAAAATCTTCTTTTGTATTTGGAGAACTTTTTATCTTTCCCTTTGTAATAATATTTAGCCATATCAACCTATTTCTTCCATGATTTTCTTTACTTTATATCATATTCATCACTATTGTCTTCATTATTTCTTTAGGGACATTTTTTAGTAAAGTTCCCAACAACTACACATTCAAATCATTTTAAGGGAAGTTTACCTTACTTGAAGTAAAGTTACCCTTGATCTTGGGTTATGAAAATCAATGTACTATCAACCTTACAAGAAATATGGTACAAAATTCTCATTAAAAATATATTGATATCAAATACCAATTCATCAAAGATCATGTGGAGCAGAATTAATTGAATATGGAGTATGTTCCTACACCGGTATAGGTTGCTGACATATTCACAAAACCTTTACCGAAGGAATAATTTTTCAAATTGAGGTTGAAAATGGGAGTCCAAACTATTTCTTATCATGGTTGAGGTATGAGTGTTTGTCCCATAACTCATCTATTCTTTGGATAGTGTTTTCAATGGGGATAATTATTTCATAAATCTATCCATTGATATGTACTAAACCTTTTAAGGAATCATGTATGTAGGGGGAGTTATGGATAAGCTGTGAAATAAGCATGTAAGTGTGTGAAATATTCTAATAGTTTGTTGGAGTGGTTATAGGAAACTTGTGTTTATAGGTAAGTAGAGGAAGTAAAGAAATATGTGAATGAAAAAGTGAAGTAAAGTTGAAAAGATGAAGAAGTTTTATGAGTCACTACTTTTGGATAGCATGGTTTTGTTGTCAATGATTCTTGTTTCCAATAATGAGTTATATAATGTAGGATTATAATTCATTGATAAGTAATCCATAGATTGAGGTTAAAAAATTTAGTGATTTATGAACCTTTGTTGAAAAAAATCCAAAGGAGAATATTTTTGGGACCAAGTTGACAAGAAGTTGTTTTTGGAAGTTGGAAGAAGTTTGTACTGAAAGTATTATCTTTTATTGTAAAATAAAAGAAATCAATTCACTTTGTAAGTTTTTATGATCATATGAAAATGGTGAAATGTTGAATTGTAATTATAATATCAGATTCAAAATTCTTAAGAAGATTAGATGCAAAATGCTTAAAGAAAGTCCATTAGATTGTGAAGAAGTTTTCTGGGAGAAAAGGTTCATCAGACTCACCTTGGGTTCAGAATGAAAGTTTCAATTATAATGAGAAATTTTATAAAATTATAAAAGTATCCATACTAAATTTTATGATACTTTTCTGATTTTTAATTCTCAGTTGTCATAAGTTATCTGAGAAAATTGTGATGCATGCTATTTCAAGGAAAGGGGGAGAACAAGTTCTGCCAATCGGTTTGAGATTTGATTGGAAAGAAAAAATATTCTAAAAGGATGGGAAGTCATAATAATTTCCATTTCATGTTAGATGATTATATTCCAATATTAAATGTTATCAAAGTCACAAGGAATCCATTATACAAGAAGAAGTTTATGGAAGAATGAAGTTTCTGAAGTCAAAGTTTTTCGACTTAGTTCATCAGTGTAAGATCACCAGGCAAAAACTATTTTGAAGGCTGGAAAGTTTTGTTCAGAACGTGAGAAGATGAAGATGTTGGTTTTCAGTCAGACCAATAATCCACAATATAAAAATATTCAGATAATGAATTTGGTAAATGATGAAAGTTTGTGTGTACTGTAATCAAAAAAGGAAAGAAGTTGTTGTAGATACCGGTCCACCGGACATGGTGTGCCACCAATTAATCGAAGGTAGAATTGTTTTTTTGGGAGTTATTGGGGACAATGAAAAATAAAATAATTGTAGTTATTTCAGACTTATGCGTGTAATAAATTCAGAGACCGATCAATAGGAGAAAGTTCAACAATGCAGTCAAACATTTCCACCAGTTTGAATTGTTGTGTTTCAATTGGGTCAAGAGATAAAGAAGAACTATCTATTGTTTTCATAAAATGGGTGAAGAGTCATAGGAAAATAAGTGTATTCAACTATAAAACTAGATTTGACATAGATACATTAGAATGAGATTGGGAATGATTCATCAGGTATGGTCTGACATTGATAAAGTCATCAAACACAGGATCATTGGTCTGAAGAAAAGAAGAAAATGAGTTCTACAAAAGTTTTTATCAAGAGGGTTTGAAGCCGATGCTAAAGTATTCCCAAGGGGTGATGAAATATTTATAATTTGAGACTATTTTTATGGCAAAATAAAGATAACTAAAGTCTAATGAAGTAGAAACAATGTTTATGTAAGAATAGTTTTAATGTTTTATATCTAACAGTTGGTATGGAGTATTAGAATGAACAGTTTGTTTTCAGATGGTGCTAATCATTATAATGAGAAGTAATTTATTTTCATTTGACCAATTGGTACAAAGAAACATAATGAATAATCTACTATCATACATATGTATTCATCATAATGAATAAAATGAAATGAAAATCATAATTGGACTGAATAATGGATAGAAAGTTTGAAGTGAGATGAAGATGTGAGAAGATTTGATAAGTTTCAAGAATAATTGAGAAGAGTTGAGAAGAACTGAAGAAGTCAAAGATATATTAAAAATAAAGAATAATTTGAACCTTCTTGAAATATGGTTAAGTGAGAAAACTTTTTAGATTTCCACCTAAACCACTTTTGGTGCACCTATAAAATGAAGAGAGTACATTGTACTTTATGAAATATTAGAAAACTGTTCATTTTTAGTAGAGGAGACAGAAGTTCTGAAGGTTTAGTGAGAAGGATATTCCAAATAGAGCATTTTTGAAAAAGTTTTCCAGACAGAGGAAGAAAAAGGAAGATCTTATTCATTGATTATTATATCAGATTGGGTCATCAGATTGGGAAATAAAACTGAGATTTCTAGACTAAGGCAGAAGCAGTTTAGAATTGTTTCAGTAGTATTATAGAAAACTTATATTTCTAAACTGAGAAATAGGACTGACAAATCAGACTGGGATATTGTACTGAGTATCATTACGAATTATAAATAATTTTTTACCTGCTATTTTATAGGAAAGTGAAGATTTTTTTTTGAATATGAACAAAAGTGAAAGTTGATAATGTAGCACAATAACATGTTTTGAACCAACTGGTAAAGGTTTCTTTACTTTTTATAAATTTTTTTATTACATCATTTGTGCTAACAGAACCACATGCACTATTGTATTGATCATAGTTCTACATAAGTGTAAGGTTATATCCTACTTGTTTTTATCCACACAAAAGAATTGTTTTCTAGTGGATTGTGTGGTATTATATTGTTTCCATACCATATCAAGGCTGTAGCTAATCTTGTTGAGTAGTGAACCTTGTAAATTACTATGTTCCTATGGATGTGTGATTATTTTTTTTTCCAAAAAAGTGATAAATATTTAATAGGAGGTGAATGTTGTTTCAAAATAAAGGAAACTTAAAATAAAAATATATCATTGATTCACCCCTCCCCTATTAGTGATATATTAATCCTAGATGGGAAATATTAATAGGAAACTCATAGTTCATCATTCGACATTCATCCTAAAAATATTAAGATTTATAGAGATTTGAAAGAGTATTTATGGTGGGACGACATGAAGAGAGATACCAAAAATTTTGTATCACGATGCTTGGTATGTCATAAAGTTAAGGCTGGGTGAAAAAATTATAAGGGGATGTTACATCAATTACCCATAACAGAATTGAAATTGGAAAAAATCACCATGGATTTTGTTGTTAGACTCCCCAAAACACCTAAAGGGCATAATTCTATATAGGCTGTAGTTAATCATCTTACAAAATAATCACACTTCATTGCTAAGAGAGAAGACTTCTATCTTGATCAGCTTGTCAGAATATACATTAAAGAAGTGGTAAGGTTACATGAAGTACCACATCCCATTGTATCTAATTGAGATATCAGGTTTACCTCAAAGTTATAGAAAAGTCTTCAGCAAGAACTTGATACAGAGTTGAGTTTTATCACTGTGTATCATCCTTAAACAGATGACCAGTCTGAGATAATAATTAAAACCCTAGAGGATATGATAATATCTAGTCTATGGATTTCAAAGGTGTTTGGAAAAAACACCTTCCTCTAGTTTAGTTTTCATACAATAATAACTTTCACTCAAGAATTTAAATGTATCTTTATGAATCTCTCTATGGAAATAAGTTTAGAGATCCAATGTGTTGGAATGAAGTTGGAGAAAGAAAGTTATTGGGACCTGAAATAGATGAAGAAATGATAGAGAAGGTTAGACCCATTCAACAACACATCAAGGTAGTTTAGAGTTAGTAGAAAAGTTATGCTGACAATCACCAGTGTGATCTAGAATTTGAAGTTGGTGATAAGGTGTTTTTACGAATTTCTCTATGGAAAAAGGTAATGATATTTGGAAAGAAGGAAAAAATAAGACCTAGGTATATCAGTCCCATTGAAATTATTGATCATATTGGGATAGTATCCTATTATTTGGAACTTACACCAAACATCTCTAAATTCCATGATATGTTCTATATATCTCTCTTGAAGAAGTACATACCCAACCCTTCACATGTACCAAACTCAGAGTTCATACAGTTGAATCATGATATTTCTTATAAGGAACAACCGGTAGAGATTCTGGATCCTATAGATAAAGTTCTATGAAACAAGACCACTCACCTGGTAAAAGTTTTATGGTGAAACCACCTATTTGAGGAAGGTATGCGGGAACTTGAGGATATGATGAGTTCGAAGTATCCTCATTTTTTATATCAGAGTGATGAATTTTTAGAGAGAAATTCATTTTAAGGGGGGTAGAATGTAACACCTTGATTTTTTATGAATTATTATTATTTTTAATAAAGTAAATTTCTTCAATAGATTAAATTACAAACAAAAATGATTATCTTCGATAGTTTGTATTACACACAAAACCGATTTTAGCTTGCGTCACACGCAACAATGAGTTTTACGAAACCACGATATATTATTAATATTATTATTTAAATGATACTGTTATAGCCTAGTCATTAAAATTAGACATATAAATAATAATAAATAATTTTTAAATATTAAATATAATGGTTTTATATAAATAAAACACATTGATAAAAAATTCTTAATTTTCGGTAAAGTCTTTATATGTTCCGAAAATACCATTCTATCAAAAAAAGTTATTTATTTATTTTTTTGAACAATAATAAAATTATTTTTTTCACTTTTAGAAAATTTTTTTGATAAAATAAACTTCATTTTTTAAATTTTCATGTCAAAATTAGCATAGTGTTATTTTTTGGCATTTTTTAAAAAGATTAATTTTTCAGTGAATAGTGAAAAAATACTGGTTTTTATTGAAAACTGCCTTTTCATTTAAAGAATTTATATAGTTAATTATTGTTTTAAAATGGTTTTAAATGTAAAATTACTTAAATTATATATCAGATAATACAATTTAGGTTAGTGAAATCATTTTCATATTTAATTATGATATAAAAATTTTTCAAATTTCGGAACATTTTCTCTTTAGAAAACCACTTTCTTATCGCCTTTACAGGTTTAATTATAAATTAAAAATTTCCACTTATGTGAAATGGAATTTGTAAAAATGGATTCCATATTTTTAATCATCGCAATTTATATTATCTAATAAGGCCAAATTAATTTTTTACCCTAATGAATAGTAATAATAATAAAAATTATTTACTATGGTTAAGGTAAAAATAGGTTTACTGAGGGGTTAAACTAAAAAGATAAGGGTTAAAAATGGACCAAAATTTGTAAAAACCCCATTTTTGGACATATTTTTACCTTATATCTTCTAGGATATATAATGGTCCATTTTGGAGCATTTGTTTCATGAGAAAAACATGAGTACATTATTTTCTTTTCAAAAATTACAAGTGTTCCACTCACTACACTTGTAAAGAGCCACACATTCTACTCTACTATTAATACTTAACAAAAAATTGGTTTCTATAATACCTACCCAAATAACTTATTTAATTACCTCATAATATCCTATAATCCTTATTTTGGTCATAAATCTAACCTAAGAATCCTTTTTGTGAAAACCAAAAGAAGTTGCCTTGAGCATTTTATTTTATTTATTACTCCACTTCATAAAATTATTATTAAACCATAATAATATAATATACTCAATATCTTCCATATAATTAGATGTTTTTATGTTAAGTTCATGACCTAAAACTATATCCTCTTTCATCAAATGGGATACAAAATCATCATTCATGTGTACGACAAATTACCGCCTCGCGAACTGATGTTATTCGTTTTCCATCACCACCTCTAAAGGATGGATATAATGATGTATTAAATGTTTATATATGATTTTTATGATATTATTATACTTTTTGAATTATTATATCACATATACCTTTATAATTTTTATTTTCTGGTAATACGATACTGTTGCTTGTGTGTACGGTGAACTACCACCCCAAAAAGCGATGTGATTCGTTCACACATTACATGAAAGGTAATAAATAAGGTTTTAATGAAAATATATTATATATATGAAAGAAAAATGATTCTTTAATTTTAGTATATTACTTACCATCATTTATTTCAATCTATCAAGATAATGGAAACAATGTTCATGCATTACATATGACCTACCGCCTCCATGAATGATGTATTTCATTTTTATCCTTAAATATCATGGATTACTCTAAAAACTTATATACTGAATATATATGATATTTATATCATGTTTAATTTTTTTGGATATTATATAACCATGATAAAATTAATGGTAAAAAATAACAAATAAAAACATACACAAAAAATAAAACAATTATTGGCCGAAATACGACTTTAACATGGAATTGTTAATAAACAGTTAATAAATGATCATAAGTAAATCATATATGGTATGATATATATATTATTATTTTTAATATATTTATAATAAACTTATATTTATTATACTGTAGTTTTGGATGTGTATAATGGAAGTCGAGACTTAAGGTAAGATTATTTTGTCTCAATTTGCTTTCATTGTGATATATGGTATGTTATGAACCTATCTTCTTTTATGATGTGTATATATAGAACCTTTGACATGAAATATAATGAATTTATTTATTCTCATGATATTTTATTTTTCATTTAATGTTATTCTTTCATGGGTATTACAATTCAAAGTTACCAAAGTGGTAAATATTTTATGTTACAATCTCATCGTCCATCAAGACTGTTTATGATTATGTTTCCAATGATAGAATTTTATGATCCATCTCTCAAGAAACTAATGAATTTTATTATACTCTATTTATTTCATTAAAATTCATGTTTTACCTTCATTTTCCTCTCTTTATGTACTTAAGATATCAAAATAATGTTTTTAAGGAAAATCGTCTTTATTTCTCTCTTCAGTTGAAAAATAGTTTTTATTCCAAAAACATGTTTTATAAAAGTTTTTTCAAAAATATATTTAACATTATCAAAATGATTTATTAAATATATTTTTAACCATGTTTTAGTTTTTTACAAAATGTTTTTAAATGAATCTTTATGTCATTTTCCAAACAATGCCTCTTTGGATTTTGCTGAAAATGTGAAAGGAATCTTCATTTTAATGTCTACAACATTAACAAAATTCTCCACCATCATGAGAAATCATTGATTTTAAGTTTCATTTATAATCTTATATGTTTATTTTCAAATAAAATTATTTTGAAAATGTTTTATTTTTTTAAAAATGTTTTTCAAAACATAAATTTATTTTCCTCAAGAAATGTTCCAAGTGATCTTTCAAAATCATTTTACATCAAAGATGGAATCCTTTGATTCTAATTATGATTTAATGGGGATATGATAAAATTATAACATTATTATTATTTCTATGGATGATTTATGTTTATGATGAAAAGTTATTTATTAAACCTATTTCTCCTTCACAGGATATACCATGATAAAATTCTTATGAAACCTAATTCTTTTCACCAGTTATGCTATGTTGAAATGATGAAATGATTATGAAACCTATCTATTTTCCATAGGTTATGATATGATGAAATTTTTATGAAACCCATTTAATTTCATGGGTTATGATATGAAAAGTGTTTTATGATCATATTACACACATATGTATGATTTTCATTATATGATGGGTGGGACCTATATCTCCCTCCAATGCATTGAGTAAAGATTTATATCTCATGAGATAGACATGACTGGAATGGGGAGTGAATCCAGTTCAGTAATGTATTTTTATACTATGATAGTTTTGGGAGTGAACCTTGAGTACTATGATGGTTTGGGGAGTTAGCCCATTCCACTATGATAACCTTGATAGTGAGTCTTTACTACCATGGAAATGATTTTCTATGCTTACATTTATTCCACAACTTAATGTATTATTCCAATGTTATGATATCATGGATAATATTCTTTGATTACCTTATGATTCATGTCTTATTAAATTCCAATATTTATTCCATGACTCAATATTATGATTTTGATATGTAGGGTATGGTTTTCAAATGTTATGATCATGTTTTCATACCCTCATGTTCATGTTATGCTTACGTATCTCCCTTTTTTTACCCTTACTGAGTATCCAAGATCACCCTTTGTTATGTTTACTTTCCCAATGTTATTAAGAAATGTATTATGTATGATATGTATAATAAGGGTTATAGTTATGAATAACATAGTGGGAGATGTTGTAGATCACTTATGGACCAGCTGTTCATGTGTCCAAGTTTCCAAAGGCACTATACCTTTATGATCCTTAGGCATGTGTTTGTATAATTTAATTAATATTCATCTAAAAAGATGTAATATATATTTATGAAAATTCTAGGTCACTATATGTTCTTTTCTAGTGGAATGAGTTGGGAAGTCTTTGGAAAAATTCTACTAAGTTTATTCTCACCCCCTGCTTGGGAACTTTGGTGTGTTTGTAGATGTCATACACCAATATATAGGTAAGGGAAATGTATCATATTTTTCTAGGTCTTGTAAGTTGGTTTTGTATATTGGATCTTGTTTAGGTGGTTATTAGGATTGTGACTTGATGTATCTAAGTCATTATCACAAACTAGGTTGGGATGCCATCCAACCTGACACCCTACCCAACCCATGATAAGGCCCGAGAGGTGTTCCTGATCCTCTCAGGCTGGCGACTAGTGTCAGGTACCAAAGATGTAATAGTGGAAATGATTTCCCCCCAAATAAATAGATATAAAACAAATAAAATAGAGCACATAGAAAAACTAAGAGGATCTATAAACACCAAAATACAATAAATACATAAATAGGATCCAAATACAACTATAGTGAAACAAAAACAAAACTGAAACAAAACCATAAATGAAACCAAACCGAGTTTGAAACGATATATATGTTACCTCTTGGTCACCAACATCTATAGTAACTATCCCACTCCATAGGAAAACCTGAACAAAAACCCAAACCTACAAAATAGCTCAGGTCTACCAATGCCGATTGGCACAAGTAGGGTGTGAGTGTACAAACAGATCAATAGGTAAGAACCACAGAATCCATACAAGTCCTTTACTAAAATAGTCTATAAACGATAGTTTTAAATATATTTAGGAAAATAAGTTTTCTTATCATTTTAATGAACCAAACACGAATTTCTTGGAAAATATAATTTTAAAGACAATACACAATTTCCCCTTTTTGAAACAGATTTCCATTTTAAAAACCTAGTTTAACAACCATAACCCAAAACAAAATCCAAAACAAATGATCAATAGTGTTATATAGTAAATAAAAAGATAGACTAAGTGGAAAAAATACCAGAAAATAAGGTAACCAAAGTGCATCAAGATAAAACAGGATATACAGATATGTAATCATGGTCATTTTCTAAACATCTCTAGAAGTAATCCCTATACACACTTGGTTTAGACTAAAATTTTGGTGTATTGTGAAACTCCATAGTCAATAACTAACTAGATACTATAAACTATCCTCACCAATGGAAAACCCACATGACATCTCAAAAAATCTAGGGGGTACCAGTCAGTCTAATTGGGACCAGCAAGAAACCATCACTCAACCCTCTAGATGATATCCAGGAATCACATGATAATAATATAAATGATAATGGGGAGGTCATCACATGAGTGTCATGATTCAATAACCCACAGATTCCACTATGCATGCATTTCCCAAACCCCGAAACCAACTATGCGAATGCCCTCTCCTCAGAAGGACGACCATATGGTTCCCACCACACATAGAACCAGTCAAAAGTGCCAACCAGGCCTACATGTCACATAAGTTTTAAAAAAAATTCCAAAATAACAAAAATTACCAACCAAAATTTTAAATTTAAAAATTACATTACATTTCCAAAAACATTTCCAAACCCAAGATGAAAATACCATTTATGATCAAAATGTGAAAAATGGGCCTTTTGAGTCATTTAATTACCAAATTACACTTCAAGGTTCCAAACATTCCAAAATTTAAGTAACACATTTGAAAACAAAATTTGAGATCATTTAGGAAACAAGGAACCATTAGAAATAGTTTAGGTTTTAGAGGAACCATTTGAAAAGAGGAGGGCCATAGAAGAGAAGAAGAAAGAAGGTAAGGTGTTTTGAAATATGGTGTTTAAGGTGAACATCATTAGAGAAAACCATCATCATTTATGTTACTATCCACATGTTCACACCGTGAACATCTGGATATGTCCACATCCCATGGAACATTTATTAAAAACCATAAAAGCACCAAAGGTTTTAATTAAATAAACACAAGTAGCATAATCACTTCACACAAGAACCCATACTTAAGTACCAAACCATAAAAGGCACCAAAATTTACTCATAAGCACCAATTCAAAAACAACTAAGTTACCAAAACATAACAAAGTATAAACAAAATTCAAAACACTAAATATCATTTTTAAAACAAATTGTCTTTTTATCAAACACCTTGCACATATAAATGTATATATATGGGAATAATCATAGAAATCTCTTGAAAGCAAATTTTCTTCAATTTTTACAACATAAAAACACTAAAATAAATCAAACAGACACATCATAAGCATAATTAATACTTTTTATAAATTATATAGAAATTATCAAGCACCAAATGGTATGCTTCAGAAAGGAAATGGACAAAACACTTACCTCAACGGTGTGCAAACATAAAAAAATTACAAGATGAGGAAGAAAAAAACCCAAGAATAAAATCACATATCCTAACATCAAAGAAAACATAAGAAAAAAAACCTAACCCCTAGGGTTTGAACAAGAGATAATCAAGGCAAGGAAGAACCAAGAACCAAGATAGAGAGAAGAGAAGATGAGGAAAAACAACCAAAAACAAAGAGAGACTCACCTTAGAAGCTTGGAGGAGAAACCATGGATGAAGGAGGGACAAAGGGAAGGTGTTTTGGGGACCCCTTGGTGAACCTAGGTTGAGAAAGAGAGGAGGGGGTTTAATTGGGGTTAAAAAGAGAGAGGGGAAAATATATAATTTCAACTTTTTAAAGAACCTGGGAAACTCACACGGTTAGGCCGCATGGTTTTCCAAAACTGTGTGCCAACCATGCGCAACCTACTAGAAAGAAGGAACACCCACATGATATGGACACATGGTTTGGGTAAACATGCACTAACCATGAAAAATAGTTTTTTAAAATTGTAGAGCCTTCCTGTGCGCTTGTCTTACGGTTTCTCCTAACCATGCACCTTACTCCAAACACCAAACTCAATCCGCATGGTTACTCCTTTTTCTCTCATATTTTAGGCCAATCCATGAAAATTCCATGCAAGTAAAACCATTATAGAAGAAATTGATCTAAAAATTCCCTAATCCTTAATCAACCACATGCTTTTCCTCTCAAACCCTGCACACAAACCGTGAATAGGGCCAAAACACACCCGAAAACTATAAAACTCCCAAATTATCAATGATAACTCAAACAAAACCTCAACCAAAAGGTAAAATATCAAGAAATAAGAAAAAATAAGAGAAAAATAGGGTTGGAGTGTGACAATTATCCCCACAAAAAAAACTCCCCCTCATAAAGTCACCTAACTGAATAAGAGATAAAACTAGAATTCAAATGAAACCTTGATCCCCAGTGTGACCTTTAAAATCCACAAGTCACACCTGACCAAATCTAGGGAGGATATCCATAAAGAGAATATAAAGGTATCCCCACCATAAGAAACCAGATAAAACTGACCAACCCTATAGGAATACACAATAATACCCATGGTGGGTCTTCACACCATTTAAGAATCGACCAGATTAGACCAACCAGCACAGACCAAAATGGGAAACCCAACATGAACTAAACTGAGAACTACTCACACAAAAAATATCCTACCACAAGGGACCTCGATGAAAGAAAATACAAACCAAGTGGAAAACCAATCCATAACTCATCATTCCACAGGATACAAGCTTCTCCAAAACGAGCACCACCCAAAACCAAAAATTGATCCACAAAAGGCTAACCTCACTGATTCCATAATTCCAAGAACAACTACTGATATACAAGAAAGAGAGACCATAAGAATTTTACAACATCCTATAACCTTAAAAATATAGAAAACTACAATAGGGACTTAAGAAGTTCTCTCTTCGACATTGGAGACAAAAGCTAGGCCAACAACCCTACCATGCTAAAAATTTATGACTGTGTGAAGAGCTTCACTCTAGGTATAATGGTTAGAGTCTTGGTGCCTTGAAATATTTTATGTACCATAGTTAGGAGCGGACATCATCCGACCAAAACTTCCTCTTCTAGGAACATTGCTTGAAAAACTTTTCGAGGTGACCCTAATGACCACATCATTGAGAAACCATAAAGGACTATGGAAAGATAAATTTTAATTCCTAAACCCACCACAATGAAATCATATAATCGAATGGTATGAAGAATGAGGGAAAAAAACTAGAAAATGAGACTTCTTAAGAACATGATCATCTGGTACATCCTTATCACTAGATGGGGAACCTTTACAATCATGAACTCCAAGAACCAACTCAGCTAGAGATGATTCATCTACTAGATTCTGAAACCAAAATTACCTAGATGAGAGAAATTTATCCTTAATATCTAGATAAATATCCCCAAAAAGAGAAGAGCTTTCACCTAGTTCTCTGATGTTATCTCTAGAGAAAAAGAAACCAACTCTCCAAAGTGGCCAACATAGGCCTTCACCATCCGATAACCCTGCTGAATTCCCAAGAGCTTGACCACTTTCCTAATATTAAACTCCTTAGGTATAACCCATCATATGAAAGTGGTTTTAAAGTCTTCCAAAGACATGATTGCTTGAAATGATGGAAGAAGGATCACCTTCCATCGATCCAAACACAAACCTTTAAATGAACCCATAATAGCTTACAACCCCATTGATTTGGGAGTTCCAAAAAACCCGAAAATACTTTTTACATTTTTAATCCACTCTAAATCTTCTAACATACCTTGATCACTATGAAAAACTGGAAATGGATAAGAATAAATTGACTCTGCCACTCCAATGGGAGTCCGGGTAGGGCCAAAAATTGGAGAAGACCCACTAGAAACCTGTAGTACCTTTTTGGGTGGAATAATCTAAATAACATAATAAACACAAAACCAAATCAACATCAACTCAAAATTAAACCAAAAAGAAACATTCAAAACCAAAACACAAAGATCATAAACTAAACATCACAAAAAAAAATAAGTTACTCTTTCAAAAACCACCATTTCCACTTCAAATTCCTAAATCAAATTATTCTTAGGCCACACTTTGACTAAAAAAATTCATTTCCAAATCCAATTTTAAACACGCAATCCCACTTTTAAATTAAAACAATGTCCCAAAATCATTTTCATTTTGAAAATCCATTTTCCTCAAAAATCATTTTTCATTTGAAACCACTCACATAGACCAAAACCAAACCAAAACACTACTCACAGAAAAGCACTTGAAATAGGAAAATAGTGGCTATGCCTAACCGAGTCACATGGTTTAGAAGACCATGCCCTGAGAAATCACAAACCATTGGAAGCATCCTGAACCGTGCACTTAGGCTCCACATGGGTCGCTAATCTATATAATACCACTATAGAACACCAAATCACTTACATTTTCATTCCCCAAATAACACAAACCAAACAAGAACCAAAAAAGTAAACCTAAAAACTCAAAATAAAAGACTCAAGTCCCAGACTACCCCTGGTAACTCGAGGATCAGAATGAGAAATAGTTTATGATGCTCTTCCCGTACCTACCTCAAAAATTTCGATAGTCCTATATCCAAACTACTTAACCTTACAAAATAACAATGGGATGCTCTGATACCATTTTTTCATGAACCATGCTATGATTCCATCTGAACTGACATCGGACCTGGCCCAAGATAAGTCCCAAGAGGTGTTCTCGATCCTCCCAGGATGGCGACTACTGCTGTAAACCAAAGTTATCATAGTGGTAACAATTTATCTCAAGATAAATATATATATAAAAAACTAAATAGAGCATGCAGAGAAACTAGGAGGAACTATAAATACTAAAATAAAATAAATACATAAACATGATCCAAATACAACTACAGTGGAACAAAATCAAAACTAAAAAAAAAACTAGAATTGGAACCAAATCGATACTGATGAAATATCCACATGACCTCTTAGTTATCAATATCCATAGGAACCGACTTTCCCCATAGGATAACCTAAATATAAACCTAATCCTACAAAATAGCTTGGGTCTACTGATGCTGAGTGGCATAAGTAGGGTATGATCATAAAAAAACTCAGTAGGTAAGAACCACACAATTGATACAAGTACATTCCTAAAATATCTCATAAGCACTAGTTTGAAATAAATTTAGGAAAATAAGGTTTTCTTATCATTTTGAAGAACCAAACATGTCTTTATAGGAAAACCAACTTTTGAAGACAATACATAGTTTTCCCATTTTGAAACAAATTTCCATTTTAAAAACACAATTTAAAAATCATAACCTAAAAAAAATATAACCTAAATGATCAACAATTCTATGAAATAAATTAAAATGATAGAATAAGTAGGAAAGATACTAGAAAATTAAGGGAAAAAATGAATCAAGATAAAATGGAACATAGATATATGTAATCATGGGAATTTCATAAACATCCCTAGCAGCAATCCCTAGATGTAATCAGTTAAGACTAAACTAAAGTCTTATAGTTAACCTCTATAGTTAATAACCGATTGAATGCTCTAAACTATCCTTACATGTGGCAAAGCCCACCTAGAATATCAAAAAATCTAGGGGTACCAGTCCGTCTATTCAGGACCAACAAGAAACCATAACTTGACCCTCCAGATGACATCCAAGTATCCCATGATAATAGTATAAAGGAGTATGGGGAGGCCATCACATACATGGAATAAACCAATAATCCACATATTCCACTGTGCATGTCTTTCCCAAACCCCAACACTAACTATGGGAATGCCCTCTCCTCAGAAGGATGACTATAGGGTGCCCACCACACATAGAACCACTAAAAGGTTCTAATCATAACTACATGTGACATAAGTTTTAAAACCAATTTCCAAAAAATCACAAATTATTAGCCATAACTTTACATTTAAAAATTAAATTTCATTTCCAAAACCATTTCCAAACCCAAGATTAAAATACCATTTAAGATAAAAAGATTCCAAATGGGACTTTTGAGTTATTTAATTACCAAATTACACTTCAAGGTTCCCAATGAGAAAAAAGTAAAGAAAAAAATTTGAAAACCACATTTGAGATCATTTAGGAACAAAGGAACCATTGGGGTCTTAGAGGAACCATTTGAAAAGATGAGGCCTAGTTAAGAGAATAAGGAAGAAGGTAAGGTGTTTGGAAATCTGAGGTTTAAGGTGGAAATCATTAGAGAGAACCATCATTATTTTTTGTTCCTATCCACATGTGCACCCCGTTCACATATGGATATGACCACATCCCATGGTACACTTCTTAAAAATAAAAAAATTACCAAAAATTTTAATTAAAGAAACACAAGTAGCGCAACTACTTCACACAAAAACCCTTATTTAAGTACAAAACCATAAAAGGCACCAGAATTTACTTACAAGACCCAATTCACAAACAAAAAAGTTACCAAAACATAATGAAGTCCAAACAAAATCTAAAACACCCAATATCTTTTTTAAAGACCAATTTTCATTTTATCAAACACCTTGCACACATAAATGTATATATATAGGCATAATCATAGAAATCTCTTGAAAACAAAATTTCATCAATTTTTCCAACATGAAAACACCACAATAAACAAAAAAACACATCACAAGAATAAGAAATACATTTCGAAATTACTTATAAATGATCCAATATCAAATGGTATGCTTCAAAAAGGAAATGGATGGAAACACCTACCTCAACGGTATGCGAATTAAAAAAAATTAAAAGTAGGGGAAGAATGAAGAACAAGGAGTAAAATGAACACCCTAGAGCTAAATAAAACACAAGACCAAAATAAACCATAAAAAATAGGGTTCATCCAAGATAGAATCAAGTCAATGAATAACTAATAACCAATAGAGGGAGAAGAGAAAAGGAGGAAAAAAACCAAAAAACCAAGAGAGAATCACCTTAGAAGGTTAGAGGAGCAACCATAGATGAAGGAGGACTAAAGGAAAGGGGGTTTGGGGACCCATTAGTGTGACTAGGTTGAGAAAGTGAGGAGGGGATCAAATTGGGGTTAAAAACAGGGAGGGTAAAATTTGTAATTTCAACTTCTTAAAGAACCTGGGAAACTCGCACAATTTGGCCACATGGTTTTCCAAACTGTGCGCCAAACATGTGCACCCTACTAGAAAGAAGGAACAACTACATAGGCTGGCCGCATGGTTTAGTTAATTGTGCACCAACCATGAAAAATGGTTCTGTGAAATTGTAGATCCTTCCTGCATGCTTTCCTCACAATTTCTTTTAATCATACGCAAGTCATGCACCTTTCCCCAAACACCAACCTCAAGCCGCATGGTTACTCATTTAGCTCGCATGGTTTAGGACTATACATAAACATGCCATGAAATTCAAACCATTCAAGAATAAATTGATTTTAAAATTCCCTCATCTTTAACCAAAAACACAATTTTCCTCTCAAATTATGCACACAAACCGTGCATAAGGACAAAACACACCCGAAACATCCAAAAATAATAAAAATATTTCCAAGAAATAAAACCAAACCTCATCCAAAAGGTCAAATATCAAGAAATATAAAAAAATAAGAGAAATACTAGTAGCAAAATTTATTTTCACATTATTTTTTATTTTAAAATTTCAAATTGATTTTCAACCGATTTGTTTCCCGCTAACATTAAAAGTGGGACTTTAAATGTTGGTTTCTATAAACCGACGTTAAAAAATAAAAGTTTGACCTTTTTATGTAAGTTTTTTTTGAAAAAAGACATAAAAATTATGATTCTATAAGGTTTTTAATGTTAGTTTTTGATAAAAACTAAAATTCAAATCCTCATGGAAGTTTTTTAACGTATATTATTCAGTAAATGATTTTAAAAGCATACTTTTAACATCAATTCATGAAAAAAAATGTTAAAAGTCTTAATAGAAGACTTTTAATGTTATTTTTTTTCAAAAAACCGACATTATAAATGTTTACCAAGTTTTATTTCATTTTCCAAGCTTTGATTTGACTAGTCTTGGAGCCTAAATAGAGTTACAAATCAAACATTATGACCATCATAAGTTAGGATTCTCTAAGTTTCAATTGATACAACTCGTTTCAAAGAAAAAAATGAGAAACATAAAAATAAAAATTATATAAACCAAATAAAAAAAAGATAAACGTAAAGATTCAAACAAATATCAATGATATTATTAGTTTCCTTCGAATATGTATGTTTTTTTATCATAATTTATCTTCTTTTTAAGGACTAAATCATATTGTACTGAAAACAGTGATCGATAAGTAATTTTTCACCTTGGTTGTAAATTTCATGTGAATTTTTTATCTTTGAAACTTGATCAGAAGAAGACTACATTGTTATAATAAGAATTATCAAGATTTTTAATGATGAAGGAAAATAATAATAAAGAAATTAAATGATTAGAATAGATACCATGTTCAAATCATCGATTGAAGATGCATTGAGAATTTGATTGGATCGAAGAGGTCGAGAATGTTGAAAGAAAGGAAGTATGAATTTATATATAGTAAAAACATATTTTCAGTGTCATTGTATTAAAATTTAGGAAATATCTTAAATTTGAAATGTGTGTTGTGAAAAAATTGAAATACCAATCCCGTTTATTTGAAATTTTACTTTTAATGTCGGATAAATATATAATAAAGTTAAAAATTTTCATGTATTGGGGTTTTAACATAGGTTTTTTATAAAACTAACATTAAATGATCTATAACACATTTTTAACCTTGGATATTTAGTAATTGATGTTAAAATCCTACTTTTAATGTTGTTTCATGAAAAAAGGACATTAAAAGTACTTATAGAAGATCTTTGATGTTAGTTTTTTCAAGAAATGATGTTAAAAGTCACTTTTAACCTATTTTTTTCTTCAAAAAACTGAAATTAATTTTTTTACCAAGTTTTAGTTCATTTCTCATGATTTGATCTGACTGGTCATGGAGCTTAGATGAAGTTACAGATCAAAAGTTATGTCCATCAAAAGTTGGAATTCTCTAAGACCTATCTTAGAGAAGTTCAACTTTCGACATCCATAAATTTTGACTCGTAAGTCCGTTTTAGCTCCTTGAACAATAAAATAAAATATTTGGAAATGAAATAAAACTTTTAAAACATTTTTAACATTTTTTATTTAGTATATGACATTAAAATTCTACTTTTAATTTCTGTTCATGAAAAAATGATGTTAAAAATTCTTATAGAATTCTTTTAACATAGGTTTTTTTTCTAGAACCATTGTTAAAAGTCAATATTTACATTTGTTTTTCAAAAAACCGAAATTAAAAATGTTTACCAAGTTTAAGTTCATTTTTAAATATTTGATTTTATTTGTCATAGAGCTCAAATTGAGGTATATATAAAAATTTATGGCCATTGAAATTTGAAATTCTCTAAGAATTCTCATAGATAATTTCAGTTTACGACATCCATAATATTTGATCTGTAAGCTCGTTTTAGCACCACAACTAGTAAAATCAAAGCTTGAGAAATTAATTATAACTTTTTAAACATTTTTATGTTAGTTTTTTTAAAAACCAATTCCAAAAGTAACTTTTAATGTCGGTTCCCGAAAAAAACCGACATTAAAATTCTTCTATGAGGACTTTTAGGGTTGTTTTTTCTTGAACCGATGTTAAAAGTAGGCATTTAAGGTCTGTTACTAAATAATCGATGTTAAAAGTATTCCATGAATACTTTTAACATAATTTTATCTAGAACAAATGTTAAATGTGGGATTTTAACATCGGTTATAGAATTACCGATGTTAAAAGTCCTCATAGAATACTTTTAACATCAGTCTTGAAGAACTGATGTTAAAACACCAACGTTAATGACCATTTTTCTATTAGTGAATACTGGGGTTAGGGTGTGACAATCATGTTGTATTTTGGATTATTATTTCTCATTTCTATTATCACTCTAATACTATTATACTATTGACTTATATTTTGTTTTTATTTCCTTACTCATGCATCATATAATGGTTTGAATTTTTATTTTGTATGTTGTCATATTGTTTTATTTTACAAGGAAAATCATCCCCTAACTGGTCCCGAATCCCTTGGAATTTATTTCCATCTTTTGGTGTCTTGGGGATGTCACTTAAGGTTACCTATACCTCTGCCTCATTCCAAGTCAATGGGTGAGGGGTGAGATTTTAAAAATGGTATTAGTCTTGTTCAGTCCTTGGGTTGGGTTGGTAACAAGGAGATAGGAATGTTGAAACTTGAAATGTATAGGTTAAAAAGACAAAGATAACCTTTTTATGATTAAATTAAAGTTACCATGGTGGTTGGGTACACAAGTGTTCTAAGACACTTCTAGGTATGTTGTCATCTCATCATTATCAGTTTAGTCGATCGGTGTTGCATATCATGCATTGATAGCGAGACTTACCACTAGGAATACATTGTTCATATACCGTTAAATGATTTTTTAAAATGATTAAAATGATATACTTTTGGAAGAAATGATTAATTATGGTTACATATGGATATTTGGAGTTTTTTTAAGCCTTCAATTTATAGAGAGAGAGAACTAAATGGTTTTTTTTCTAGTTATAGAAAATGGAACTAGGTAGATGTCATGGAAATCAATAGGAAGAGGCAATAGAGAATGTGGATTCACATGATCCATAGGTGAACCAATAACTTATAAAATTATTATACAATATTTTTATGCCATTAATAAAGGAATTATAAATTATGAACCAAGGCAAGTGTATCATTCAATATAGTTTTAGAAATAAAACTCACCAATTTTTTGAGGGGATTCCAAACATGAAAAACTAGAAGTATGGCTCAGCAAAATGAACATAATTTTCAATTTTCTTGGTACACTGGTAGAGTTAAAATTGAGTTTGGAAATGTATATGTTAGAGAATCATGCACGATAGTGGTGGGATTTATTTTTTCAAGATAAAACCGACCAAGAAATATTGTGAGAGGAGTTTGAGGAATTTTTCAACAAAAAATTATTTCCTCACACATTTAGGATATCAAGGACAACCAAAATTTTCAGCCCAAAATAGGAAACTCTTTCTACAATAGAATATCCATATATGTTTATGAAATTAGTTCTATTTTCTTTGGAAGTTTCCGCTAGAGTATCCTTTAATGCACACATATTTGAATCTAAACTGTAACTGAAGATTCACCCTATGATAGTTATTCTTTGTATTATATAATATATGGAAATGGCGAATAAAGTGATGATATATGAAATAAATATTTATAGAAATCCCACTGGAGGGAGTCTATTTATCACTATAGGAATAGGTGGGAACTCAAAAACCGGGAATAAGTGGAAGAGGGACACCTACTTCTAGGGTGGTGGAGCATCTTAGTTACAAATGATGCGATAGGTTAAATTTCCTGCAAGACCCAATATAAATATTTGTTGTTTTCAATGTGGGTATACTTCTCATAAGAACCAAGACTATACGGCACCACCTAGAGAATTTTACAACTATAAATATATGGGATATCTTCAAAATTATTATCACAGTGCTCCAAAGTCTAGTGTTGGTGATCCATCTCATATTCCTTAGACATTATATGCTTCAATGGGGCAGTCTCGTCAGAATAATTATCATCCTCAAAACCGAACAAGTCATGGTGATTCGAATAATTCCATGACTCCTTAGGTTCTTCAATATCAACAAGGAAGCAAAAACCATGGATGAGTGAGTAATAAATTATATGGTGCTGAATAGATGATTTTAGATGATCAATTTGGTCCTTTGATGGTGTAAGGTATGATTCTATTTAATTATACCATTATGAATGATTTGTTTGATATTGTCACATCACACTCTTTCATTTATTATCATGTGGTTGATCATATGTGTTTACATGTTTATATACTACCTTATGTTTTAAAACTACAAACACCCTTTGGGCAATAAGAGTGTCAAGAATTTAAGTGTACAACGAGTTATATAGCTATCTATGGGGTTGAGTTGATTTGGGATTTATATATTCTTGAGATGGATATATATCTATGATCTATTTTTGGGGGTATATTGGTTGACATCATTCAAGGACCATATCAATTTTTATTCCAGGTAGGTTAGTTTCACATCATTAGATGGCATTGAGTATCTATTTAAAGGAGTTTGGGATATAAAAACAGATAATAAATGACCTTTGGTAATAATGATTAGAACTATATATTATCATTTGGCAGTAGTAACTTTGGTATCTATGCATGAAATTATAAATAACAATTTTCCAACCATCATTGACCAATTTTATGATGTCTTTCCCAATAATTTCTCTAGGTTTCCACTTGAAAGAGAAATATAATTTATGATTGATCTCTCACTAGGGACCGGTCCTATTTCACTTCCATATCTTATGATGGAACATATATAATTGAAGGAATTGAAATTTTAGTTGTAAGAGTTGTAAATAAAAGGGTTCATTTAATCTAGACATCACTATAGGAAATACCCATCCTTTTATGAAGAAGGTAGATATAACTCTCAGGGTTTTGTGTGTATTATCATAATCTTAACCAAGTTACAATAAAGAATCTAAATACTATTATATTAATTGATGACTTGTTTGATCAATTAATGGGAGAAACATGGTTCTCTAAGACTGAATTACGGCCAGGGTATCACGAACTTTGAGTTCAGAAGGAGTACATTCTGAAAACAGATTTTTGAAGTCATTATAGTCATTATGAATATATGGTTATTCCCTTTGGCTTAATGAATTATACAGAGGTATTAATGGTATTGATGAATCATATCCTTAATAGGTATATTGATTACTTTATATTGGTGTTTGTTTATGGTATTTTGGTGTATTCTAGGACAAAAAATAATCATGAGAAACACTTGGCCATAGTGTTGGGTATCTTATGGGAGCATCGCCTTTATACAAATATTTCAAAGTGTGACTTCTAGATATAATAGGTATGCTTCCTTGGTCATTTAATTTCTAAAAGGGTAATTTATATAGATTTTGAAAAGGTAGAATCTATTATCTCTTATCAACCATCAAATAATGCCTTTGAGATACACAGTTTCCTAGGGTTAGTAGGATATTACTGATGATTTGTTCATGTTTTTTCATGACTTTACTCACCAATTATAGCTTTGAAAATGAAATAAATTTCTTTAAAATGGAATAATGAATTCTATAAATATTTCCAAGAGCTTAATATTCACCTAAAATCAACACCTATCCTCATATTTATAGATTCAGGATAGGGGTATGTGGTATATTACAATTCATAAGGATCTGGGTCAGGTTGTGTTCTCATGTAAGGAGACCATGTTGTTTTATATGGCTCATGACAGTTATAGGTACATGAGAAGAACAACCCAACACATAATTTATAATTGGATGATATAGTACATTCCTTAAAGAAGTGGTGTCAATATATTTTTGGTGAGAAATTTATGGTGTTTATAGATCATAAGAGATTGAAACACATTTTTTAAAAAATGGACTTGAATTTAAGGAAACACAGATGGATGAAGTATTTGCAGATTCTTGAATTCAACTTGATGTATACACTAGGGAAAAATAATTCAACGGTATATGCATTTATGAAGTCATATAATCATTTAGATAAAGAGAATTTAGATAAATGAAAACTAATATATGTTATAGCTGATATGCATCTTGATTGTTCGGATTAAGGTGATATTATAGTTTTATTTCTAGTTTCTATTATTCTTGATTTAGTTGATTAGGTTAGAGTTTCTTAGATATCCAATACTAAATGTTCAGTCATGAGGTCAAAACTCAATGGTGGAGAGACCATTGAGGGATGGAAATTGGATGGGAGTTCGGTTTTATGTTTTAGAGATGAGATCATAATACCTTTAGATTATCTGGAACAAATTCTTTCTGCCTACCACCATTTACAATGGGTTTTTCATCATGGTATTTGGAAAATTTATATGGTGTTGAGAATATAGTTTTGGTGGTATTTCATGAAGAGGAAAGTGACCGTGTTTGTTTCAAGATGCCTCACTTGTCAGCAGGTCAAGGTAGAGCATCAATGACCAGCTGGTATGTTACATTATTTACTAATTCCCATGTGTAAATGGGAGCACATTGCCATGGATTTTGTCATAGACCTACCAATAATTCTTATGAAACAAGATTCCATATGGGTGATTTTGGATCAACTCATGAATTCAGCTCACTTCATCCATATTCATGAATCCAATATGGTGGAAGATGTGTACAAAATCTGAATTCAAGAAGTTTTAAAGATTCATGGTGTTCCGGTATCAATTGTCTGGGAACCTGAGTTTACAACACAGTTTTAGAAATACATGTAGTAAGAACTCAGAACACAATTGACCTAGAGCACATATTATCATCCACAAACAGATGGTCAATATGAATGAATGGTCCAAATGTTGGAAGACATGCTAAAATATAGAGTGATGTATTTTAGAGGCTCATGGTAGGATAATATACTATTAGTGGAGTTCTAATACAACAATAGATATCAGTATTAGATACACATGGATCCTTATGAAGAATTATATGACCATCCATTTTTTTCTCCACTTTGTTGGGTGGAAATAGATGAGACTTCAATTATCGAACATAGCCTAGTACACGAGACAAAGGAGAAGATTTAGATGACCGGGAAGAGAATGGTGATGACTTAGAGTCATTAGAAATCTTATATGGATCAAAGTTGATGAAAATTATCATTTTATGTGGCTAATAATGTTTTTTAGAGGATATATCTAAGGTTAGGTAAATGTCATTTTGGTAAATAAGGAAAATTTTCTCCCCAGTACATTGGCCCTTTTTAGATACTTGAACAAGTGGGTGATGTGGATTATTAGTGTAACACCCCAAGGTTTTCTAAAAATAAATTGAAATGCATGAAACCTTGTTTTAAGTAGATATTTATAACTATCATTTAAACTTAATTTTCTTACTTCTTTGTTTTGAATTTTGAAAAACAGACATACACAGTTGCGATCAGGGTGATATTTAGAATTTGATAGAATTAACCAAATTTTAGGTGAATAGTAACCTACCCTTATGAATAGTAACATGCCCTTATGAATAATAACTTTACCTTATTAATAGTAATATGACTCTTATTAATGGTATCCATACACATGGAAGTATAAATAAATTTAGGCACCTTAAAAATAATGATGAATATTTTAAGTGTTCGTATTCTTCAATTAAATAATGATTTTAATTAAAAATTAAATTTATCATATTTATTAGATTATTTTTGAAGAAGGGAGTTCATTTTTGGATTATACACATAAAAAAATGGTTAGAGTGAATTTTTGGTATTTTTATGAAATACTTGATTTTTTGGTGAATAGTAAAATACATTAATTTACTATATAGACATTATAATTTAAATTTACTATTACTAGAATCATGAGTGATGTAAGCACCCAAATCTCAAACTCACATGCATATATTACTATTCTAGGTCATGAAATACTCACTATTGTGTGTATTGTGATGAAATAATAAATTAATGATTATAATATTAAGAATACCCTCCTCCCCTCCACTATATAAACTACCCCTCACCCCCTCTTCCCCCGCACACCACTCAAGATTCAATACTTTTCTAAATTATGTTAAATACTCCTATCAAGACCTCTCCCCACGTACAAGGACTGATGGTCTCACCAAAAGGCAAAAAACAAAGTCCTTAAAGAGTTTCTGAAGGGGGAGTACTCAAGAGGTGAACCTCTCTTTTATTTTCTTTCAAATTATTTTTCAAGTTTTATTATTTTGTTGCTCTCTTCTCACCTAACCTCATCCAAATTACATGA
Organism: Viscum album; assembly: GCA_963277665.1. Lineage (NCBI taxonomy): Eukaryota > Viridiplantae > Streptophyta > Magnoliopsida > Santalales > Viscaceae > Viscum > Viscum album. Next base: position 944,894,640 of record OY728162.1, read on the forward strand.
TGATTCTAGTACCTTACATGTATTGGATTTTCCTTATGCTTATGTAATATTTTATCATCATCTCTCTTTCCCCCCTCCTTTTATACTATAAATGCAAACACCGTCTGAGATGTGTTAATTTATCACACTCAAGGAAGACGAGTTTTCAATTTGCATTACTATTCTCAAGACTAGTAATGAAACCTTTTTAATGGTTGAAACATATTTTAATATATGTATTTTACCTTATGAAATGTTCTAGAATCCTTACACACTCATAATACAAAATAATAATACAAAACAAGTTCATTATGCACAAAATGGGAAAAGTTAATCCAATCATTTATCAATAACTCTTAACTAATGAATCATCCTCAAGTATATAACCCAAAATAATTATAAGAAAATTTATAATGTCACTAATAATATATATTTAAAATTATGGATGTTTAACCACATTTCACATGAACTTACATTTATGAACATAATTAAACATGTCATGAAAACCGAGGAAGAAAATGATTCCAAAACAATAAAATTGAATCTCTTAAAACCCATCAAAAAAGTAATGAATAAACCTAATAAGGTTATACCATATCAATTAAATGTTTATAAGGTTATGTAATTATTAATTAATTAAGATAAATTTTATTATTCTGGTCGTTAAGAACAATCAAGAACACCTTTGAGCTTAAGGTAAGGGATATCTTAACTCAATTTCCATTCGTTGAGTTAAACATCAATGTCATTGGTTTTGTATTTTCCTAGAATATGTGTGAATGACATATGATTTTTTTATTCTTTATATCCACTTTTATTGTGTGGGTTTATGCTTTTCACACAAAATTATGTCATTGATTTGTCCTCAATCTAATGATACGTTCTTTGTAAGGGATCCTCTCACTCACTTTTATTCAAGAACTTCCCCTATGTTGTGTCCTTTAATTATTTAATTCATAATAATGGGGTATGTTTTTTTACCTCTTCCATACTACCCTTATGATATTTAAATAATGTTATACCAATTTACCTCTCATTATTCCCTCAAAAGAACACCTGTTACCATGCCTAAATGTTTGTAAGGGGTTTTCTCATCTCACTTTCATTTCTACGAGATTTCCATTGTTCACCAATTATTTATTATATGTGGTGTATGTGTACTTCCATTTGTCATATAATATCATGATCACCATTATATTCATGATATTAAATTATTCATCTGATGGTTATTAGGTTTTGGTCATATGATTTGACTGATTACATTGTGGTAAGGGACTTTGTCTCAATTTCCATTTCGTTGTGAATCACTTTGTATTGTGCACCTAATAATCCTTATGTGGTGTACCTAATACCCATTAGAGATAAATTTTTATTTGAAATTATATTTCTATTAAATATCAATTTTATCGTATCATGGATATGTTTATTTTCTAAACACTATACCATTTTATATACAGTGTTTATTTGGAATATTGCTTTAACTGTGGAAACATTGATGAATCTGTATTCTCTATTCTATACAGATAATGTAAAGGCATATTGATCTTGTATTGAATCTACTTATAAATAATTATTTGAACATACGGTGATGGGGTGGGGCCCACTATAGCACCTCGATGCATCAATAGGTCTCATGTGACAATCGGTTGGCGACAAACCCTTCGAGTTTGTTTCTAAAATCAGATGGGTTTCTAACCACATACTTAAACCATTTAGACGGTATAATGGTATCATGTGCCAGATACATGACGTATAAATAATAATAATTCTCTTTATTCATTTTTCAGTTATTACCATCCATGAGGTTTTCACTATGACAAAATATATGGATGCAGTTTCATTCTCAGTTTATTAATGACGTGTGTTTTTCATTTATTCACCATGCCATATTGACTATGCCAAGTTGTTTATGATTCAGTTAATATTGATTCATGCTTCCACTATTTTCAACCCTTACTAAGAATTTGAGCTTACCCATTTAATTTTTTTTACCTTCAACAGGTTATGAAGAGGAGATAATTTATTGATTTTCTGTGGATGCAGTTTATTAGTTTTTGTTATGTATTGTAATTTGAGTTACATCTATGTATCTAGTTTATTCAAGACTACTAAACTGATCATTACTTCATGATTTCATTACTTTTAAGCATTAAAATGTAATAAGTAACGCACCGGCTATGGTATAGAGGGTTCGGGGTGTTAGAATTAGTTTAATTTACCACCAAGATCCAATTCAGTGCATAATGTGTTACATGTATCCCAATTGAATAAGTACCAGTCAATTCTTGACCATGTGATTCAATGGGACCATGTTGATCTTGAACCAAATTCTACTTTGATTCATGTTCCAGTATGAATTGTGGACAGGCAATAGAATCTATTTCCTGGGAAAATAATCAGTTTGGTATGAGTTTTATGGAAGCATGGCCAAATTTAGGAAGAAACATGGGAGCATGAAAAGGTAATACAAGAGAAGTGGCCCAATCTATTCTGAAGAAACATCGATTTTCCAATTTTTGATGATAGAAAGAACATTGGTGGGGGGGGGGACTTAACACCCATAGTTTGAGGAAAAACTTTATTTTTTACTTTTAATTTATGCTTGGAGTTGTTGGGTTAGCCTCTGAAAGGGTTTGAAAGTGTAAGAGGAGGATTAAACTGGAGTCTGACTATTGGAGCCTTGTGCAGGAAATATTTACACCATAAATAGGTTTTACAATGTAAATATATTAGGGAATAATCCATTATAATCATTTATGCCATAAAAAATCTTTGGATGATATTCTTACATCATAATATGTATTTATTCCATAAAACCATCTTTTCCAAAAAATAAAACAAGGCATTGATTTTTTTGGAATTAGTGACCCATCGATGGATTTAAAATGAAAATTTACAATTTATTTCATGAATTAGTATAGGAATAACTAGTTTTATTATGGATAGTGGTTGTAATTCTCCTTAAATGACTGTTTCATTCCTCTCAGCTTCCAGGTCACCCATAGGTTATTTTTAGAGAACTTAGATTCCCGAACTCTATTTCCAATAGATCTTCAAGCATAAGATAGTGTAAATAAAGGTTTGGGTCTTGTTCTTACTTCTTATATTGGATCTATCTTTTTTTTATCTTTAAAAAAACCATAGAACAATATTGGAATACTGGGATCTATATGTTGGAATGAGTTCTTATGAGATATTTTTGGGTTTTGTTAGATGAATGGAAGGAAGAAATGAGATCGGTGGTTTCTTTGTAAACCCCTTATGCAAAATAAACATATTTGAGGTAGGTGGATTCTATCTCACTCTACAGTTCTAGAATTGGAAGGACTAGATTTTTTAAAAAGGTTTTACTTGGATTTTCATCGGTATTTCTATGTTATTTTAGGAAGATTTTTTTTTGTTTTTCATTTGGAAAATTGGAAGGTTTTTCGAAAATCCTATTGGTAGATGAATTTAAAATGTTTATTTTTAAATTATGAAATGGTTTGGATACATGAAAAATGGCTGAGGAAAATGTATTTTTGTGAAATTTTTTTGGCATGGAAAATTGGAAACATTTCATTAGTGTGTGTTCAAGGGAAAAAATTTGGTTTAATGTACCACCATTAAGGTTAGACATGTTACAGTAATGGAGTACCACTGTCAATGGTAACACTAAGCTTGAGTGTATTATGTGTATCGATGTGTGTGTGTTTCACATGGAAATGATTATACCAAATGGTTAATGATGACTATAAACTTTATTTTTGGTTTTTTCTCATGGATTTCACTTATGGAATTGTATAAACTATTTATATGTTTTCACAAATATTTTATATAAATTATGCTAACTTGTTCTTCCCTAGTGGAATGAATTGGGAAGTATTTGGGGAAATAACACTGAGTTTATTCTCACCCACTTCTTGGGAAATTTGGTGCATTTGAAGATGTTATGCATTGATATAAATGTAAGATAAATTTATTATATTTTTATAGTGATGTTTCTTGATACCTTGGGCTTGGTAGGTGGTGTTAGATCTTGGATCTTGTTTGAGTGGTTCTTGAGATTATGACCTGATGTCTCTGAGTCATATTGTCTTTTGGATTATTATTTATTATTTCCATTATCACTATGATAATGTTATACTATTGGTCTATATTTTCTTTGTATTGTATTATTCATGCATCATATAGTGGTATGGATTTTTATGTTGTGTGCTGTCAGATTGTTTTCTTTTACATGGAAAATCATCCCCCAACTATTCTTTAAGCCCTTTAAATTTATTTCTAGCCTTTGTTATCTTGGGGATATCACCTAATATCAGTATCACCTCTGCATCTTCCCAAGATAATGGATGAGAGGAAATATGTTACAACAATCCCTATACAACAACCAAGATCCACCTATTTAGTTGGTGGCCTACGAACATGTTTAAATAAATTATTTTTTACAAAAAATAGAATAAAAAAATGATGAAATGATTAATATATTCACATGTCAAAATTAGAAAGAAAAAAAAAAGAAAATAATGCAAGCATTTAACATGATTCTATCCATGTTAGATCTACTTTCATAGTTTAAACACAACATCCTAAATTTTTTATCACAAAAAGAAAATTATTAAGATACAAGACTCTAATGTAGTGAAAGACCAAAGAAGATATCTGATGAGATGAACCCTTCACTTCTAGAATCAGAGGTATTTTCAACGGGCTATTTGTGACGGGATCCCATCTCAAATAGGCTTTAGCGACGGGGGTCCCCATCGAAAATAGCCCGTTGCAAAAAACGGCGTCATAAATATTTTTTTTTGTGACGAGCCCGTCACAAATACTATTTTTTTTGATATGATCCCATCACAAATACTATTTTTTTTTGCAATGGGAAAATTTCTTGTCGCAAATAAGCCTCTGATTATATACATTATATATCATTAAATCTTTTGCAACAGGCCTGTCACAAATACTATTTGCAGTGGGGAAGTTTCCCCGTCGCAAATAAGTCTTCAATTATATACATTATATATAAAAACCTTTTGCGATGAGCCCGTCGCAAATACGTTTTTTTAAAATATATATTTAAACTATTTACGACGGGCTCCCGTCGCAAATACTAGACAACGTAAAAAAAATATTTAATAAAATTATGATTAATGAAAAAATAATATTTATAAAATTAAAATAATAAAAAAATAAAAAATATTAAAATTCTCAATATTCTCAAAAAAATATAAAAAAATCATCAAATATTATTATTATTATTAGTAAAATAAAAAAACATTAAAAAATATAATACTAAAAAAATATATTTAATAAAATTATGATTAATGAAAAATTAATATTAATATTATCAAAATAATAAAAAAATAAAAAATTATTAAAATTCTCAATATTTAAAAAATATATAAAAAAATCACAAAATATTATTATTATTAGTAAAATAAAAAAATATTAAAAAATATAATACTAATAATAAATAACAAAATATTAAAAATAAAAAAAATTAAATTATGCAATATTCGCACCAATGTAAAAGACAGAAATTGTAAATAGTTCATATTACAACAAATCTTGAATTCAGATGTTTTTAACATAAAAAAAAATCACGGGGGGGGGGGGGGGGTCATCTTCTGGAGGAGGTGGAGGAGCTGTAGGAGATGGTGGAAGAAACTCCATCCCTAAACTATGAGTCAGATGACGCATGTACTCCATCTGCTCGTGATGTTGCTACTGCCGCCATCGACACATCTCCTCCTCGTGCTACTACTGCTGCTGACACATCTCTTCATGCTGCTTCTGCAAACTCTCTATAAGCTTAGTCTGAGTTCGCAATTGCTCCTGATACTATGAGGCAGAAGATGATGCCTCTCTACGAGCTCCTCTCAAACTGGATGTCGACATCGCAGCAGTACCATAATAAGTACCTGGAGTCAAATGAGAGCCGATACCAACTACTCGACCCTTCTCAAAGCCATAATGAGTTGCCTGTATCCATGTCGCCTCATTGAAATGGTGGGCACTGTTCTGATCAGTCGTCTCGTCTTGACTCTTAGCCTATGTCTGAGAGGTATCAGCCTCATATGACTCCTTCAATTCCAATTTTAAATTAAAATTGTGAAAATATTATATGCAGTTAATTTTCAAACTGAAAAAATAATACTAACCACAATCCGATGCTGGCGATCACCTCTAATATCTTTAGTGGCTGGATCAATGTACATCCTCTGATAAACGTCATACTCCGTAATATCGGGATGCTCAAATGCCTATAGAAATATAAAATAAATTTTTTATATTTAAAGTTATATAAAATATTTAAAAAGATACTTACCGGATTCTCTCTATGTGTACTGAATGTATGACTACCAGCTTGATGCGTCACCTCCTGTCCCCCCTGGTTCTGCCAACCCACTGAAGATCTCCTCTGAAATCTACCACCTAACCAGTGTAAACACAATCCATCTCAAATGTGAGATGAAATGTACTCTGGTCGGTGGGCTCTACACAACTCATCAAATTCTGTCACTCTTGCTTTCTTAATGGCCGTCCTTCTCAAATTATGCAAAAACTGATGGAAACAGTCACACATAGACACCTTCCATGCTGCATGAATAGTGTCACATATTCTATCATTGATGGGATACCATAAAACCTACAAATAATTTATAATATCAAGTTATTAATAAAATAAATTTCAAAATAAATATTATTTATTTACGTACCAACCAATGATTGAACATGCTGAGCCGTACATCAATGGGAATCTATTCCCATGTGATCCATGGTTGATAAAAATAATTGTGCAAGATAGAACTCCCCTATCCAACAAATACATGTGAAAAACTGTGAAAAAGGAATAAATAATCAAACAATTAGTATATATATAAATAAATTAATGAAAGCTAACTAAAATATACAGGTTACCATACCTCTGTGTGCGTGGATCGAAGCCAAGGCATGGACATCACTCAGGGAAAGGGTCAAGAATCATAAGTCGTGCAAGACTGCACCCCCTCCGTGTACCCCCTAAACCACCAGTAGGATGAGGGTCAGATGATTCAAAATCCCCCTCATCCAAAGGTAGATCAGCCTCCTGAAACTCAAGAAATAGACCAGGATCCATCTGAAACACAAAATGATTATTGTTAGCAGATAGTTGAAAATAACTATTATATATAGATATATATTAGTTATGATTATAACCAGTATTTAACTATATAAATGTTCACCTTCATCATCATCTTCATATCTGACGATGTCAATGTCTTCTATTCCTCCTCGGCATCATCAATATCCATATGAGTTTCAGTTTCATCATCTATTGTCATTTCAAATTCATTTGTACCATCATTAACATCTTCTTCACCATCGATCCTTAATTGTGGGGTGTCATCATCGATATTCACGTCTCTTTGTGAAAATGATGGATTTTGAGCAGTCTCTTGAAAAATTTCAATTACTTCCACTTCAGCAGAACCACATTCAGTTTGAGTAAACTATTTTTCTTGAGATTTTATTTTTATTATGCTCCACCAATCACTCAAGTCTCTTAAAGTAGCACAGTACTTTGCATAATAAATTTGATGTTCCTGTTGAGCCAGTAAAAATGGTTCATTTAATTTAAGAAGACTTTTATATTTAATATCAACGATTCCATGAGTCAGATGAACACGCAAGCCTCTTTCAGTATCTAACCACCGACATTTAAACATCGTTATGTAATTCTGTCCTAGATAACACAGCTCAATAATTTCATCCAGAATGCCATAAAAGTCAACTTCAGTTTCTCTATGATGCGATCCTCTCAAGAAAACTCCACTTTTAATTGTTTTTTTGATTCTCCATATGCACGTGTATGAAATCTAAAACCATTCACCACATATGCATTATAAGATTTAACCATTTTAGATGGTGGGTTACTCAATATACACAGTCTATTATCAATTTTATCAGCATTTTGAGACACCTTAAAATTTGTAAAAAAATTATCAATATAATAAATAATAAATAGAATTGATATTAAACCATCAATAATTTATGTTACCAGTTTTTGAAACCATTGAGAAATTTTTTTTGTCTGCGTTCTTCAAGAGCATCTGCTGTAATTTGTGAAAGTTTTTTCTCAATATGATTATCATATAACCTACAAATAAAATAAGTTTACATACTGTAACATAAATTATAGAATAAGTGATAGAAGCACTCATAGTAAAAATGATGACATTTCTTCACAATTGAGCAGAACATATGTATGATCTCTGTGATGTTCATCATCTGAAATCCATCATTCATTAACTCCACCAAATCCAAGATTTGGATGATTAAAAACTGATAATTGATTTTCTATTTCATCATTAATATTCCCCTCATTCCATCCCATGCGATTTTGTTTTGAGGGATATTCAGATTCAAAATAACGAGAGCAGAAAAAATCAATTTCCTCTTGCAAATAAGCTTCAGCAATTGGGCCTTCAACTGATGCTTTGTTATGTACTTTTTTCTTCAATTTCTTCATGCATCTCTCGAATGGGTACATCCATAGAAACTATAAAGGACCTACATATTTATCTTCATATGGAAAATGTAATATCAGACGTTCCATTGAGTCAAAGTAAGCTGACAGAAACATTTTTTTTCCAGTTTACATATAATTACAACAACATCTTTTTCCAGTTTTCTTAGCACATTGTAGTCGTTTGTCGCTGCACAAATGTCTCAAAAAAATATGATATGTCTGTTATCGAATCCAAAATCATAGAATTCAACAAACCTCTGAATCCAATCAGCATAATTCTTTCCATTATAACATGACAATCATGACTTTTTAATATGGTAATATAACCATTCTTAACACATCTGCCCAAATTGGAAGCATAGCCATCTGGAAGTCTCAAATCTACAATCCACTAAAAAAATAATAAGAGACTCTCTTTGGATAGTGTATAAGCTTCTTTTGTCTTCATTAACCTCTATGATCTGACATTTTCAAATAGTTCAAGTTCTGGTCACCTGCAAATTTGGGCAAGATCTAATCGTGCCTTTACATTATCTTTGGTCTTACTTGGTGTATCCAAAATTGTATGAAATAAATTATCAAAACAGTTCTTCTCGATATGCATGACATCCAACATGTGACAGAACCATAAATCAAACCAATATGGAAGATCCCATTTTTTTTTTGTTTTATCCAATTATGTTCTTTACCAAATCCAAGAATTTTTTGTTGGTTTATTATTGGCACAAATGTGATGGGAGGTAATGAAAATACAATTGATTTTAACTTTTTACCTGAGATCATTTTTGGAGGTTTATCCCTTTCAATTGTACCTTTCTTTGAAATGAGATTTGTTCCTTCTAAAAGGATGATCGGTTGGAAGAAATCTACAATGACGGTCAAAATAGGAAGGTTTTTTTCCATTGATGAGCATAAATGCTTTATTGTCTTTCATACAGTAAGGACATGATTTCATACCATGTGTACTCCAACCAGATAACATGCCATATGCCGGAAAGTCACTAATTATCCACATCAATGCAGCTTTTAATTTGAAATTTTGTTTCACAGTAACATTATATGTACTAACACCATTACTCTACAATGTATTTAACTTATCAATCAATGGTTTCAAATAAACATAAATATTTTTTTTCAGATGTCCTAGGATTAATAAGGTCAAAAAGATATAGGGCTCCTTTATCAACATCCATGGAGGTAAATTGTATAGAGTTATAAAGATAGACCAACATGAATACTGACTACCATAAGAACCAAATGGACAAAAACCATCAGTAGAAAGACCCAATCGCACGTTTCGGGTTTCTGAAGCAAAAGACAGATGCAGATGGTCAAAATGCTTCTATGAATCACCATTAGATAGATGATTAAAGCTTTTATTAGTTGAAATCTTGCTTTTGTGCCATGAAATCATTGACGCTATGTTCTGAGACATAAATAAATGCTGCAACCTGGGTGTAAGGGGGAAATATCTCAACTGTTTTACTGGAATTGATCCAGACTTCTCTAGTTGAGCTTCTTTATTCCTCGATTTTCCACATGTGGGACAACTATCCAATGACTCATTTTAACCAGAATATAAGATGAAATCTATCATGAACCAGCTCCCAATTACCTAGATCTGGTGCCATACAGAGGATCGAATTCAGTTCAGGCTCTGAGAAACCAGCCACTTTTGAAAACTTCTTTAGTAATGGCTATACCTGAAATTTTTTAAACAAAAACGTAGGGTGAGTATAAAAATTCCCGGTAAGGGGTTTAAAAATAACATACTATTCCCAAAATAACTTTTGAAAACATTCTTTAAAATTCCATAAAACATTTTCTTAAAAGAGTTGTAACATAAATAATATACCATGGAAACTGTCTAAGGGATATAAGTGCACAATTTAAAGCATACTAACCTTATCATGATTCAATTAAGGATATGATCATTCATGATAATAAACAAAAGACATTCCATGTTGAAATGTAAGTACAACATTAATAACTAAGTGTAAAGCATGATCAGAGATGCACTTTAAAAAGTAACTTCAAATTTCATCCTTTCACATTTGTGAAACATACACTGTCCATTAAAACTCTGAATATTGCATAATAATATGCCATACTTATACTTCCTATGATTATCATAAACATAATTTCTTTAACCAGGAATATTCTACTAGTTGAATAATCCTCTGGTTAATTAATTTACATAGTCTTAATGAGGAAAATGCATATGACGGACTGTGTCAAGGCCTCAGTTAAGACGTCTAGTGATTAAGGCCTCAACCAAAATTCATAACTCAAAATTGGGAAAGGCCTCGACCAATTTCGCTGCTAGTTCTCTCATGAGACCTACCGATGCATCGAGGGGCTATAGCGGGCCCCACTTGTCACATAATAAGTCCAATGCATTCCTCATACATCTAAATCAAAGTGCACACCCCACTTTGATTTATTAAATTACATATCCCATATCAAGACAAGTGTATAAGTTACTTGGTTTCTTATTTCAAATTCCATTTTTATTCGTGGTGTCTCAGACCACCTTTAACAATCAAATCCATAAACTTAGAAAAGGGAATAAAAGTTTAAATATTCCCATCATTCACATTTATGCATGAGTAATGATTTTGGCACATAACTATGAATTATGTGGTCAAGTCATTAATTGGTACATAATTTAAGATTACCTGTGATGACAACTAACAAAAAAGAAATACCATCTTGATCACTTAAAATGACAAATTCCATAACCATATTAATCAAGAACATTCATGATTAAATAAAAAAGGAATCTTAACATAATAAATAAAAAGGTAAACTTATCATTTCATGCAGTTTACTAAACACACATTATCTCAAACATTTATTATAAATAAGCCTTTGTTTACTACATTAAATGTAAAAACACAAAAGTATACGACTCAACCTTTAACATTATCATTTTCTATAAAGGGTGAAGAGTAATGAGTACCTATGAACATGAATCCACAAGCTTCCAATATCTATATTGATGAACTAATCACATTAAATGAAAGAATTTGGAAAACCATGATTAGGGTTTCATGTTGTGTAGATATTAATCCAATGAGGCATGCATAAAAATAATGATTGGTCGATCCAAAAACATTTGAAAGGTATGTTTAGTTCTTTCTTTGCAATCCATGGAACTTTATAAATAAAAATAGGAATCAAAGTTGGCATGCATACACACGTACCCACATACCCGATTACACACCAGGGGTATATGCAAGGTTCTCATTCTACGTTAGTTGGACACTTGTAAATTAATTAAAACATGGTTTTCATTACTAGGGCACAATTATTGAATTGTTTAAAAAAACGCAATTATATCATGTGTGCTCATATATAATAACACACACAAATAGATGTAAAAGTTTCCTACACAAAGCGACTCCATGCATTGTAGTCCTTTATTATCTCACAACTCAAACTTAAAAATCCTTGATCTAGGATAATGAAGTTTATGAAAATCAGAGAGTCCTGTATTTATACTTATATATATTTTCATATAAACATGTATATATATAACCGATTACAAGTTTGAGGCATAAAATCAATTTTCATGGGTCGTCCATACTTAGGGTCCTATAGCTTAAGATCTTGCAACCCTTAAAGAAAGAAATAACCTCAAACCGCAGGGAAATGTATCTAATATTACAAGTGTATATACATACATATACAAAACTTAAAACCACACAAGCAAGAAAAATATTACTCCCCTACCTTAACTTGAGGAGGAAGAGGGGCTGGGGAGGTGTTGGAAAACTTGGAGGACTTGTTGAGATCCAATGAAGTCTTGGGTGCAAGGAACCAGGAGGTTATTTGGATTCCTCAGATGTATTTTATAACTAAAACTATACAATATATATATATATATATATATATATATATATTTAATACAATTTGAATGGGATTCGTGGCCACCATGGATTATAAAAAGACTAGGGAAAGAGGTCTCTGTGGAAACCGTGAGAGAGAAGGGTCCGATGACAGTCACGGGAGAAGAAAAACAGCAGGAGAAAAGGGTATAGGGTGACTGGTTCGGGGCACACCGCGGAGAAGAAGACAATGATTTGAGTAGAAAACCGGGAGGGATTTCAACAGCCAGGATCAGATCTCACTTGGGATCAGGGGATCAGATGCGTCCGTGGTATTTAAAGATATTGAACGGCTCAGATTAAGTCTAGATCTGATCAGACGTCACAAAAACCCACCAAAGCATCGCGGTTGCTGAATGCCAAAAGTGGGATTAGAATCAATGGCCCCGATCACATGCAGTGATATCCGATGACTGCGATCACATTTCGCCCAAAAAATTGCTTCCCACATCAAAATAGGGAGGCACGTACGACTTCCTTATAAGCCTAAGCCTCTAATCCATAGCTCAGAAATCACACAACACACACCTAGGGGGCCTTACACACGGGATCCTGCTCCCCCGCAAGCCTCGACCTACCCATGCTCTCCGCGGCTTGCACCCGCGTTGGGCGCTCATGCGCTCGCTCCCAAATCTCTTTTGTGCCTCTCGAGTGACCTATGCACAAACTCAGGCTGGCCCATGCATGGGCTGAGGGCTAGGCTCAGCCACCCAGCATGTGCTGCCTCCCTCGGCCCAGCCATAAAAGGGATGGCCCTAGCGGGCCCAAAATTTTTATACTAAAAAAATATGAAATCTTGAAGGAAAATAACACTATATAGAGATTATCCTTTTATACATGGATTTTATTATAAGGTTAATGTTTGAAAATTAAACCTTTTCCTAAATGTATTCTCTAAGGTTGTCTATAAATAGTAATCCTTTAACATTAAAAGTTATAAACCGAAAGATAATTCTTATACTAGTGTTGTAGTGGTCTAAAACTTAGTTTAATTAAAAATATAATTCAATTAACAAGAATTTAAACATAGTTTAAGACATTAGATGAAAATATTTACAACACACTTGAATAAATTGCAACATGTTTTGAATTCCTTATTACATTTTAAAAACACCAATGTATAATTCAAAACATTTCATTATGTTCTCTTAAACTCATGGATAGGAGTAGTTTCATATTTTTTCAATTCCATAACCTAATTATTTAGAGGACATATATATAGACATATGTTTTCAATTAATTAACCGACATGGCCAACAACTATATTTATATCCATTAGGATTCCATGGTCATTCAGGGCAACGGTAAGATTATTACCGTATAAAACCAAGCCTAAGAGTTCCATAAAACTCAAAGGAGGAAAAATAGTTCTCATTGTACCATTGGTGCTTAGTGTAGCCGCAGTGGCTTTGGTTGATCTCATGTTCATTATTATGGACACAAAGGACCCTTATTACCTTCTCAGGGTTCTCGTTGTTTTGGGTGGTCTGATAGGATTTTTAATAATTATTTTTGGTTAGCTTGGTTTCCCGTTTGACTACGGTGTTCTTATTTGAATAAAACTCCTTGCGTCCATTTCATGTGCTTATTCCATTGCATCATATTATTATTTTCCATAAGAGATAAGTTTTTTTCTGGTAATAGACAACATAAAAACATAGAAATTACCATTATATGAAACACAAGTTCTTGGGGTGTCACATTATTCCCCCTATGAAGAATTGCATCCTCGCAATTCCTTTCGTATAACTACAAAAGAAACTCTCCGATGTTCTTACCACCATCACCATCTTAGACAGTCCTCAGGTGCGTTCAGCGGGAAACCCAAATAGATGATCAATTCCTCAAGTTCTCTGATCTAGACACACCTCAGATAGAAGAGGTTGAACTCTTGTATCGAACACTCAGGCTTACAGAGGAAAGCTCGAACTGTAGAAAGTTTAGAGATATCTGAATGAACCAACTCACGAAGAACTCTCTGAAAAATGTCTCGATTGAGAACTTCTAAGTCATAGACATTATCGTAAAGGATAAAACTGAGAAGTTGGTACATGTAAGCCACACAAATATTTCCCTCTAAATATGCCTCTTGAAACCTTACTCTGGACGTGTAGTTCTGACCTAGGGTGAAGCATAGAAAAAGCCCTTCATGGTATTTTTCTCTTCACCTATACTCGGCCAGTTGTGCTATGGCTATGCGGTAGAAAATCAAAGAATTCCCTTGATAGGTGCAAAGAATGTCTATAATTTTTGTCACTTAGTATAGTTGTTTGCACGTTTTTTGAAGGTTTTCGAGAGGTAGGTATTCCTATTCAGAGGTTTTGATCGCAATGATATCGTGTACCTCTACAGGGAGAGATAGTATATGGGTTTGTCCTTCCATCTGAAAATTTATTATGAAACTTCACTTAGTAATACTCATTCAATAGGTATAAATAATGTAAGGGTAACAAAAGAAAAGACAACAAATTATATTCTTATTCAATCACTAGTACATAAAATAAAGCAGGGCTAATGGTTTCCCCAAGTTCCTAATACACAAATCCCCAATTCAAGTTCAAAATTATCGATCTCCCAAAATCATATGCAACCCGAGAAATTAGGTTCGATATCATGGGGGAACATATGGTATCTCCATAGATTGACAAAAGGGGTGTATAGCTGGGAGACATCATTATACATTTGATGTATGTACACCCATCGAGTGGCTTCATATTCAAGAACTTTGAAATCCATCACTTGACTGTAATTTCCATAGGATAGAACTTGACACATAAATGCTGCACGGAGGTCTCCCGCTGCTGCAGCTTCTTAGAAGGATCTGAGGGATTGGATTCACTTCACTACGGTGAATCATCTAAAGAGTCCCTCATAGTATTTTCCCCATTGCACGTAGGATTGAAATTGGGCTTCCATCATAAAGATGAAATCCAGACCCACTCCCCGGTGGAGTCGAAATATTCGGGGAGAATTGGATATATCATAAAGATGTTTTCATTTCATACGAATATGAGAAAAGTTTATATAATTTTCATGGATGGATATTGAAATTATGTTTTCCAGGGATTCATTGGGAAGGGACATAAGGTTAGTACCTTCATTTTCTATCTGAAAATTAAGAAAAAAATGTTCTTAGTATTGTTCATTAGTATTGCTTAAGTAAGTTTTTGTTGTTCAGTTTTGGTTTTCCAGATTCATCTGAACTGAATCCTCGGATACCAACTATCATGCCCCAGCTCCTGAGTACCCGGAGCCGGTGCCATACAGAGCATCAAATTTAGTTCAGGATCTGAGAAACCATCTACTTTTGAAAACTTCTTTAGTAATGGCCATACCTGAAAAATTTTAAACAAAAATGTAGGGTGAGCATATGAATGCCCAGTAAGGGGTTTAAAAATAACATACTATTCCCAAAATAACTTTTGAAAACTTGATTTAAAATTTCATAAAACATTTTCTTAAAAGAGTTGTAACATAAACAATATACCATGACAACTATCTAAGGGATATAAGTGCACAATTTAAAACATACTAACCATATCATGATTCAGTTAAGGAAATGATCATTCAGGATAATAAAAAAAGACATTCCATGTTGAAATGCAAGTACAACATTAATAACTAAGTGTAAAGCATGATCATAGATGCACTTTAAAAAGTAACTTCAAATTTCATCCTTTACATTTTTGAAACATACACTGGCCATTAAAACTCTGAATATTGCAAAATAATATGCCATACTTATACTTCCTCTGATTCTCATAAACATAAGTTCTTTAACCAGGAATATTCTACTAGTCGAATAATCCTCTGGTTAATTAATTTACAAGTCTTAATGAGTAAAATGAATATGCCGGACTGTGTCAAGGCCTCAACCAAGACATCTAGTGATTAAGTCCTCAACCAAAATCCATAACTCAAAATTGGGAAAGGCCTCGGACAGTTCCCCTTCTAGTTGTCTCATGAGACCTACCAATGCATCAAGGGGCTATAGTGGCCCCCACCCATCACATAATAACTCCAATGCATTCCTCATACCTCTAAATCAAAGTGCGCACCCCACTTTGATTTATTAAATTACATATCTCATATCAATCCAAGTGTATAAGTTAATTGGTTTCTTATTTAAACTTTCATTTTTATTCATGGTGTCTCAGACCACCTTTTACTATCAAATACATAAACTCAGGAAAGGGAATAAAAGTTTAAGTATTACAATCATTCACATTTATGCATGTGTAATGAGTTTGGCACATAACTATGAATTATGTGGTCAAGTCATTAATTGGTACATAATTTAATAGTACCTGTGATGACAACTAACTCAAAAGAAATACCTTCTTGATCACTTAAAATGACAAATTCCATAACCATATTAATCAAGAACATTCATGATTAAATAAAAAAAAGTAATGTTAACATAATAAAAAAAGATTTAAACTTATCATTTCATGCGGTTTACTAAACACACATTATCTCAAACATTTATTATAAATAAGCCCTTGTTTACTACATTAAATGTCAAAACAAAAAAGTATACGACTCAACCTTTAACATTGTCATTTTCTATAAAGGGTTAAGAGTAATGAGTACTTATGAACATGAAGCCATAAGCTTCCAATATCTATATTCATAAACTAGGCACATTAAATGAATGAATTTGGAAAACCATGATTAGGGTTTCATATTGTGTAGATATTCATCCAATAGGATGTGCATAAAAATAGTGATTGGTTGAGCCAAAAACATTTGAAATGTGTGTTTAGTTCTTTCTTCGCAAACCATGGAACTTTATAAATAAAAATAAGAATCAAAGTTGGCATGCATACACACACACCCACATACCCGATTACACACCAGGGGCATATGTAAGGTTCTCATTCTACGTTATTTGGACACATGTAAATTAATTAAAACATGGTTTTAATTACCAGGGAACAATTATTGAATTTTTAAAAAAAATACAATTATATTATGTGTCATCATATATAAGAACACACACAAATAGATGTAAAACATTCCTACACAAATCGACTCCATGCATTGTAGTCCTTTATTATCTCACAACTCAAACTTAAAAATCCTTGATCTGGGCTAATGAAGTTTATGAAAATCAGAGAGTCGTGTATTTATACTTATATATATTTTCATATACACATGTATATATATAACTGATTACAAGTTTGAGGAATAAAATAAATTTGTATGGGTCGTCCGTACTTAGGGTCCTAGAGCTTAAGATCTTAAAACCCTTGAAGAAAGAAATAACCTCAAAATGTAGGGCAATGTATCTAATATTACAAGTGTATATACATATATATAAAAAACTTGAAGCCACAAAAGAAAGAAAAATCTTACTCCCCTACCTTAACTTGAGGAGGAAGAGGAGCTCGGGAGGTGCTGGAAAACTTGGAGGACTTACTGAGATCCAATGAAGTCTTGGGTGCAAGGAACCGGGAGGTTCTTTGGATGCCTCAGATGTATTTTATAACTAAACCTTTACAATATATATATATATATATATATATATATATATATATATATATATATTTAATACAAGTTGCATGGGATCCGTGGACACCATGGATTATAAAATGACTAGGGAAAGAGGTATCTGTGGAAACCGTGGGAGAGAAGGATCCGGTGACAGTCACAGGAGGAGAAAAATGGTAGGAGAAAAGGGTATAGGGTGACTGGTTCGGGGCACGCCGCGGAGAAGAAGACAATGATTTGAGTAGAAAACCGGGAGGGATTTCAACAGCCAGGATCAGATCTCACTTGGGATCAAGGGATGGGATGAGTCCGTGGTATTTAAAGATATTGAATGGCTCAGATTAAGTCTAGATCTGATCAAACGTCACAAAAACCCACCGAAGCACCATGGTTGCTGAATGCCAAAAGTAGGATTAGAATCAACGACCCCGATCACATGCTATGATATTCGACGACTGTGATCACATTTCGCCCAAAAAATATCTTCCCACATCAAAACATGGAGGCACATGTGACTTCCTTATAAGCCTAAGCCTCCAATCCATAGCTTAGAAATCACACAACACACACCTAGGGGGCCTTACACACGGGCTCCCACTCCCCCACAGGCCTCGGCCTACCCACGCTCTCCGCGGCTTGCGCCCGCGCTGCGCGCTCATGCGCTCACTCCCAAAGCTCCTGTGTGTCTCTCAGGTGACCTATGCCTGAACTCGGGCTAGCCCAGGCATGCGTTGAGGGCTAGGCTTAGCCACCCAGTGTGTGATGCCTCCCTTGGCCCGACCATAAAAGGGTTGGCCCTAGCGTGCCAAAAATTTTTATACTAAAAAAAAGAAATCTATAGGGAAAATAACACTATATAGAAATTCTACTTTTATACATGGATTTTAATATAAGGTTAATGTTTTCAAATTAAACCTTGTCCTAAAGGTATTCTCCAAGGTTGTCTATAAATAGTCATCCTTTAACATTAAAAGTTATAAACTGAAAGATAATTCTTATACTACTGTTGTAGTGGTCTAAAAATTAGTTTAATTAAAAATATAATTCAATTAACAAGAATTTAAACATAGTTTAAGACATTAAATGAAAATATTTACAACACACTTGAATCAATTACAACATGTTTTGAATTCCTTATTACATTTTAAAAACACCAATGTATAATTCAAAACATTTCATTATGTTCTCTTAAACTCATGGTTAGGAGTTGTTTAATAATTTTTCAATTCCATAACCTAATTATTTGGAGGACTAATATATACACATATGTTTTCAATTAATTAACCGACATGGCCAATGACTATATTTATAGCCGTTAGGATTCCATGGTCATTCAGGGGAATAGTCAGATTATTACCGTATAAAACCAAGCCTAAGAGTTCCATAAAACTCAAAGGAGGAAAAATGGTTCTCATTGTACCATTGGTTCTTAGTGTATCCGCAGTGGTTTTGGATGTTCTCATGTTCATTATGACAGATACAAAGGGCCCTTATTATCTTCTTGGGGTTCTCATTGTTTTGGGTGGTCTTCCTGTAATCTTGATAGGATTTTTAATAACTATCTTTGGTTATCCTGATTTCCCGTTTGACTACGGTGTTCTTATTTGAATAAAACTCCTTTCTTCCATTTCCTGTGCTTATTCCATTGCATCATATTATTATTTTCCATAAGAGATAAGTTTTGTTCGGGTAATAGACAACATAAAAACATAGAAATTACCATTACATGAAACACAAGTTCTTGGGGTGTCACAAAATCATTTGGATATGCATGAATCTTCTGATAACTAAGGCCCAAATTATGAACCAACCTCTTTCTCTCATACTAATTTGCAGGCAACACTATTACTTCAAGTAACAGTGTTTTATCCAAAGAAAATATCTGATCAAAACAGTTGTTTGACATTGAATTATCTGATTTAATAGCCATAAATTTTTCAACCGCTTCTAATTTTCTTATCGTGCAACTAGGATATAATGCATCCTCAGCAGACCTCAACAACTCATAAAATTCGAATGGTTCCAACTCCAAAGTTAAATCAATATCATCTTGAGTTTCAGTTTGTTGAACAGATGAACCTGCAACATCATGTACTAAATTTTGAAACCATGATGGATCCAAAATCAAGTTATTATTATCTTCTCTAGAACTACGTTCACCATGTTAATACCAGAAAACATAATCTGGTTGAAAACCAAACTGCAAGAGATGTCCCCCAACCTTGTAAAATGTGTCAAACGTTCTCAGAGAACATTTTTTACAAGGACACTTTATTGTGATTTCTAAAAAATATTCTGGTTTTGATGATGCAAATGATAAGAAAGCTTCAAAACCCTCAATATATACATGATTTAAACCAGAACTGTTTAGATTTATACGCTGATTTATCCAAGCACGATCATCTAATAATGACTGTTGTCGACTTCCTTATTCCATATTTTTCTACAAAATATAAAATCATTACAGTTTTTGAATAATTTGAAATTATAAAAACACTATCTGAAAAAAAGATGAATAATTACAAATACTTCTTAATAATTACCATTACTTACGAGAGACACAATTTATTATAATTTATTATTATTTATTACAATTTATTACAATTTATTACAATTTATTACTATTTATTACAATTTATTACAAATTATTACAATTTATGACAATTTATCACAATTTATTACAATTTATTACAATTTATTACAATTTATCACAATTTATTACAATTTATTACAATTTATTACAATTTATTACAATTTATTACAATTTATTACAATTTATTACAATTTATTACAATTTATTACAATTTATTACTATTTATTACTATTTATTAATATTTATTACAATTTATTACAATTTATTACAATTTATCACTATTTATTACAATTTATTATGAATTATTACTATTTATTACCATTTATTACCATTTATTACCATTTATTACTATTTATTACTTTTTTTACTATTTATTACTAATTATTACTAATTATTACTAATTATTACTATTTATTACAAATCATTACTATTTATTACTAATTATTACTAATTATTACTATTTATTACTAATTATTACTAATTATTACTAATTATTACTAATTATTACTATTTATTCCTATTTATTACTATTTATTCCTATTTATTACTAATTATTCATATTTATTACTAATTATTCCTATTTATTACTAATTATTCATATTTAGTCCTAATTATTACTAATTACCCGTAATTATTACTAATTACCCGTAATTATTACTAATTACCCGTAATTATTACTAATTACCCGTAATTATTACTAATTACCCGTAATTATTACTAATTACCCCTAATTATTACTAATTACACCTAATTATTACTAATTACCAGTAATTATTACCAATTACCCGTAATTATTACTAATTACATGTTATTATTACTAATTACCTATAATTATTACTAATTACCTGTAATTATTATTAATTACCTGTAATTATTACTAATTACCTCTAATTATTACTAATTACACCTAATTATTACTAATTACCCGTAATTATTACTAATTACCCATAATTATTACTAATTACCCTTAATTATTACTAATTACCCGTAACTATTACTAGTTAGCGTTAATTGCTATTAATAACTACAATTTACAACTACTAATTACTAATTACCACTAATTATTTATATATAATACTAATTTTCGTTAATAATTATTAATTATTACTAATTATTAATTATTACTAATTATTAAGAATTAGTACTAATAATTTCAAATTTATTATTACAAATAAATAATGATAACAAAACTATTTAATTCTAATTTAATTACAACTAATCAAAAATAATTAAAATTAACATAAAAAAATGAAATAAATACTAAATTAAATAAAATATAAATACCTTTAAACTTGATCTCCTATTGATGTAGACGACTTCACAACTTCTTCGTAAAAAAAACTAACTCAGAGAAAATTTTACTCTAAAAACAGAGTTCAGAGAGAGAGAGAGAGGAAGTGAGAATTGAGGGGAAGAAAAAGAAAAACAGAAGGGGGGTATATATATGTTAGATTAGTTGCGACGAGACTATTTGCGACGAGTATCCCATCGCAAATAGAACTTTTTGTGATGGGACCTGTCGCAAATACCTTTGCTTGCATTAATTGCTGTCGGTGGATAAAAGGGTATTTGCGATGGGACCCGTCACAAAAAAGTTTCCTGCCGACATACTTTTTTGCGACGGACAACATCTCGTCACAAAAACATATTTACTGCTGCCGGTATTTGCGACGGGTCTCGTCGCAAATACTCCTCCGACCGACGCACTATTTGCGACGGGGGATTCCCCCCGTCACAAATAACCTTCCCGCGCTTTGGCGCGCGGCCCGTGCCAAATTACGCTTTACTTTTTGCGACGAGACCCCAAATCCCGTCGCAAAAAACCAGTAATTTGTGACGGGTTGAAACCCCTGTCGCAAATAACGGCTGGGAGGGACTATTTGCGACGGGATTAATTCCCGTCGCAAATAGTCCGTCACAAAAGGCTATTTTTCCTATAGTGCTTGCTAAACCAGGCTGTGAACCTCAAATCTATCATGTAGAGTTAAAGATTCTCCCTCATGGATGGATGTATTCTATACACACAAATCATATAAGGATACATCAAAATCTAGAAGCAGAAATAAGTATGAAACCAAAAGAATCTGCTTATAGTTCAAGATCTCTACACCAATATCCTATAACAACTAGAATGGAGCTCTGCACCTTTGAAACCTTCACATATGAACTATCCTACTCTAACAGAAACAAGATCCTCCATCGATCTCAATCTACACTGAAATGATACACCAAGAAAAAAATGCAAAGAACAAAACACCCTCTTTCAGCAAACAACAAGACCTCTGAACAAGCCTTCCCCTCCAACACATAGATGGCACGGATGAAACACATTGTTCAAAATGATAACTGAGTAATATCTTACCAGGACACATGACACTAGACAATATGCCTCCCTAGACAAACTCATATCACACTAAAAAATAAAGATAAATAAAACATACCAGGAAAGCACAACCCATGCACACAAGAGCCATTAGATTAAAAGGATCAACAAACCCAAAATCCCAACCACACAAATCCACTAATAGACAAGGAAACCATTTAAAAAAAATTAAAATAAAAAAAATCACAAAATATTGCCTGGAATTAACATTCTCTATGTAAAATATACATAGATGAAAAAAACTAATTAAACCATTTAATTTCAAACCAAAAAACAATGTACCACACATGTAAATTAAAAAATATCCACCTTTTTAATAAAATTTATTAATCACAAATGTTTTTAAAAAAATATGTCATAGAACTAATACTATATTCAATAAACCTAAATTGTTTCTAAGCATTGATAACATAATAGTTTTAGTCAAACTATCAACCAAGTTATTAGAAGTGTATATCTTATGAACACACACCACCCCATATTTTATGAATTCTCTAACAAAATGTAACATAATATATATTTTCTTTGAACCAAAATGATAAACATGATTATTATGTAAGTGCAGGGTTGAATGAATATTACAATATACATCTATATTACCAAAAGATAAATAAAATTCATTTATCATGCCTTTTACCCAAATTGATTCTTTAATTACTCCAGCTAAAACAATGTATTCTGCCTCAGTGGTGGACAATGAAACAACATATTGCATATTATATTTCTATGAAATAGGACCAATACAAGAAAGAAAGATATAATCATTAATAGATTTGTAAGTGCTGACATTAACAACATATTCAAAATCAATAAATCCTACTACATTATTATCATAAGTACTTATTAAGCCCAATTTGTGTGTCTTGTATTTATTGTCAATAATTTTCAATGAATATAGAGTATCATTGATGATTGATGTCAATATTTTGAAGAATCAGTGAAGAATAAGTGCTTGGAAATTTTGTTTAAGAACCGAATCTCATTAAAGAATAAGAGGATCCCAATAAGAGTGAAGAAGAAGTGTTTGGAAGTTTCATTGATGAACCCATGCTTGTTGAAGAACAAGAGAATCATAAGAAATGTGTTATTTATATTATGTGAATGAATTTATAGGACACATCTCAGAAGTTCTTGAGATTTTCCCCATAATTTATATGAAAATATAATGAGTTTTATCTATATTGGAATTTGAAACCATGGTATTATCCTAGAATTTATATAAAGAAGTATGAAAATAGAAAAAATATGAGTTGTGTAAATGTAAGTCCCAGAAGGCACTCAACCATGTAAAGGAAACCTTACCCAGGTTGTATAAATTATAACATACCATAACATAAACAACCCATAATTACACGATTTATAATAAGGGTTAAACTTTCTTAAATTTCAAGGATATTTCTAGTTTAGAGTTTTAAAGAATTAGAAAAACTACAAAATATAAAACCATTAAAATACAAAGTGGACACTTCCACTCAATGTCTATTTTTCCAAAAAGATAGAATTTTTAAATCTAAACTCCTATTTTATTCAAAACATGTTCACTTCTTATAAGATGGATCCCATAGAAAAAACATAGACCTTGCTATAGATCATACTCAACTTTAAGACACATGAAAGTCATTTTAAAATGTGGGATGAACCCAAAATTATAAGAAAGGGATATAAAAAAAAAGAAAACCCATCAATCCATTTAAAATTCATGAAAACCAATAGGGAAGTTTTCCTTTTTACATAATAAAATTTTGAGCTCAAAATAATCATTTACCTATTCATGAAATAAACTTTAAGGACCAAAGTTTTTATTAAACATTTTGTAAGAATTCATGAAGGAAAAATAACAATTCATGAAAGCTTTACCATGAAAACAAACCTTTAACACTTATAAGATCATAAAATTTCCTTTAAATCATAAAATCATTGTTTACCTTTTAAAATCAAAATATTTCCATGAAAACCCATTTTCAAGCATAGATAAAACATACAGGAAACTAGGGAATCACAATTTCACCATGGAATCACCTAATAGGATAATTCCAATATTCTCTTAGGAGTAACTCACATCAGTCACCTCCATCACTTTATAAGAGTAATTAACTCTATCCATATTCTATTGAGAGTAACTTATATAAGTTAACTCAATCAATTCATAGGAGTAGTTAACTCCATCCACATTATCTTAGGATTAACTTACATTAGTTAACTCCATCACTTTACCCAATGCATTAGTGGTCTTTAACAGACCCACCCATCACATAATGGACATAATCCCATAAGGGTTTGGGTTCAATCCCCATTCCCACTTTTATGAATAATTCACACGTGTCATGTTTTAAAATCAAAACATTTAATAACTTTCACTTTTCATCATATCTTGAAATCAAAGAAATTTATAACTTTCACTTTTCATCAGAAAAACCATAGAATTGGCATTTCATCCCATAAGAAAATCCACTTTCAATTATCTCATAAAATTGAGAAGAAACACCCTTTTATTATAAAAAAATTAAAAATTAAAACTTTTAAATAATTATCAATAATTAATAAAGGACATGATAATGGAAAAATCTATGCATGCCATATACATTAAAAAATATTATTTTTCACCTCTGTAAAAAGAGTCAAAAGTGATCCATTTCAAACCCATTTAAAAATTCAAAGATAGTTAAAAAAATTACTTTGAGAATATTGGAATTAAAAATAATAACATTCTTGAAATATTTTAAAGAACATGGACTTGAAAGATAAATATTGTGAAAAGAGAACATTAAAACAAGGTTTTAAATAAAATCCCTTACCAATTTCATAGATTTTGAATTAAAAGGAAATTGAAGAAGAGAAATTTAAAAATACTTGTAAACTACTTCAATTTCATTAAATTAAAATTAAATACATCCACATGGCATTATATACACAACCAAAATAAAACATGTGGTGAAAATGGCATGAGTCTAGAAAAAGGAAATTGATATGAGAAATCCCTTACCTTGAGTCTGACTTACCACATATGTTCTTTAACTCCTATATAATAGACTTATATTAAATATTTACTAGATTAATTAACTTTTTTAGGTTTATACATTTATAAAAATCCCTTTTATTTAATTTATTACCAAGTATTATATAGTTACTAAATTGATTCAGTTCATATCAGAGGTTTTGGGAACATTCAGTTCATAACTGTGAAACAACCTCAGTAGGTTGAAAATTGGTCAAAGAACTTATGGTTCCATAATATATAGAATAATAATAATTAAATATTTATTATTTTATATATTAAATACAATTTTAGAATCATCTATGAAATACAAACATGAAAAACTAACCACATCGCTTCGTGGAGGTGGGAGTCCACATGTAAGCACAAACTATGTTATCATTTTTCACTGGATTAAAGGTATTAATGTAAGTAATATATTATATTTACATAATAATAATTATATCATTAATATAATAGATATTAATTTAATCTATCATAATAATCATCCTTGTGAGGAGGTGATGAAAAATGAAACACAACCCTTCATGGATGTGGTAGTCCACACGCATGCACAAATGATGTTTTCATTTACCATAGGATGGAAAGATAGATAAGAATGGTTTTGGAATCAAAATAATAAAATTTAATTATATTGAATATAATTATTTTATCATATCATCATAGTTATAGAATATTTTATGTATGTGGACGAAAATATAAACATGAAAACACTCGGTTAAGTGTTAAACTTATTCTTTAGAAAACATCATTTAGAATACACCTTAATCCTTCTAGGTTAGTATTTTAGTTATAGAAAAACCTCTATGACATGATTAGTAAGGTTTTTAATGGATTTTAGTAGATATTTTTCGAGCTAAATGGATCAATAGGTGCACGTAAGAGAGTAGAGGAGGTTCTTTTTTATAAGTGAGGTGGCTGGAAAACTTGTAAATACATGAAATATTAATATATAATATGCTTATAACTCATATAGAATAAATAAAAAGTTCCATATCTTATAATATAAGGAGTATAAGGTCAAAATAAATTCAATCAAAAAAATTTATACAAGTTTAATTTTCACTTTTAACCTCATCTCTTAGTTTATCTCCCACATTAGCCATTTTAACCTTAACCGTGGTAACACGTTTTTCAATATATAGGAGTTATAAAAGTAATTTTAAAAATAAAAAGTGGAAAATACATGGACCATTCATGATAGCATTGAAAATTTCCTATATAAATGTGTTATGATAGGATTTTTATGATTTTATAATGATTTAAAAACTATTTTTAAACATTAAATACCATTTTAATATTTAAATCATTACTTATCCTTCCTTGTGATCCATAAAAACCATTAAAGTACGATGAACCTATCATAGGGTGGTAAAAAATCTAATTTATTTTCCTAGTGAGACATAGTGGCTAACCAGTGTCATATAACTTAAGGATCTTTGTAGTCAGTTCAATCATTAATTCTAATTTACATAATCAACTTTTTTTTTGTATTTTATTATTTATGAAAATGATTCAATTTTGAGTTTTTTATTTTGAAAAAACAAATACAATGAAAAACTAAAACCTAAATGCATATGTAGATATAATAAAGGTTAGGAAGAATGGTCTTAGTCTTAGGGTTTGATTACGTGGGCCCATTTATTATTTATTTGTTTAAATTCAATTTGATAATTCATTTTACAAAAATTCAAAAATGAATTACTTTTCTTCAATTTATTGAGTGTGTAATTTTAGAATGACCAGGAAACCTATTCATTACACCAAATCCAACCTACTCTAATATATAAATAGGATAACACCTTGACTGAGAGTGCAATTCCTAAAAGACCTGACTCCAATTTCTGTTGTTTCATCCCTTCAGGCAACCTTAACTCCACCGTATGAAGTGTTTTCCTGTGGAAAGAGAGGAAAAATAATTAAATTAAATAAAATGGATGAATTTGAGATCCATTACATGGTGGAAAATTTCCACACATGTGAACTTCTCTAATGTTACCCACAAATATAATTATAACATTTAATAATTTAAAGCACAATAATTGAGAATCTTGACTCCCCACCCCCAAGGCCAAGGCTTTGGTCAATTACTTATCATCAAAAAGTGTAAGAGATCATGGTGGAGATATGTAATAGAGGAATATATATATTAAGAGATAGATATAGATGAATATGGAATAAAAATTTAATTAAAAATATTGAATTGTGTTACATTGAAAAATAAATTAAAAACTTAAACAATAAAGAAACCCTAAAAAGCAGTAACAACCCACCTCCTCAACACAATGATCGAATCACTAGATTGATTGATATTGATTCCAACCATACCCTCCTTTTTAGTGTTAAATTGACACTTGGGATATCATAAATGGCCCATTAAATGGGTAAAATTCATCCCAAGTCATAATGGGTTGTTCAAAGAGGTGTCCGAATTTTATTTCATCAAATATTCTTGATTCTGGGTTTTTATGAAGGTTTCACATCATGAATAGTGTTATCATGATGTGAGTTTTTAAGGCCAAGAATTTCAAAGCTTCATTCACACTCTGAATTCTTCTCTAGGCCATATTTATATGTGTCATGGTGTGACCATATGTGTCATGCCATGACTTGTGATGCCATCATCCTAGTTTCCTTCTTTTCTTCATACTTTGGTTCTCATATTGTATTCCTTCAATATTCACATTATGAATATCATTCATGAAATGAATTGTTTTTTTCTAAAAGGTTTTTGTTTGTTTCAGTCCAGTTATTTACTTTTAAGCATTGGACTTGGTCCTTCAATTGTTCTTTATGACGTTCCATCATTTGCATTGTTAATTTATTTCCTTTTATCTAATTTTTTATCTTTTCCTATATCTTGCCACAAATTTTGAAAATGATTAAATACCAGAAATATAAATCAATTAATGTTCATAAAAATGTATTTTGAATTCAAATATACATGAAAAATGACGATATGTCAATTCCCCCATACTTAGAACTTGTTTTTCCTCAATCATGTAACAAATACTTAAATTTAAAAAGTAACAAAACTAAATATTTAGAAATGAAAAATAAAATTTCAAATTTTGGACAAAATTATTCATCCAAATCATCACTCTTGAAATAAATAAAATCAACCATGCATTTTACTTTTCCTCTTTTGAAATAACAATGCCTCAACTTACCTCAATTTTTTTAACTAATTCATCATTTATGTTCATTCCACTTTGAAATTTACCTCATATTGAATTATTTTTTACTCATATATGAAGGAAAAAAATGAAAATATAATTTCTCTCATACCTCAAGTATTTGTCACTTACCATAGGCCTCTAAGATAACTAACATCTCCACCGCATAAAGAAATAAATTAAAATTAGTCATGAGGTATTTTAATTATAGTTCAAATGTATTTGGGTATTATGATAGGTAGGTAATGAATAAAAATAAGGATAAAAAGAGAGGTTTAACTCTTTAAACTACTACATGATATCAAAAGATAATCCTAATGAAATACTCTTGAAAAAATGTCATCTCCCAACTCTAAATGCTCAAAGTAGACACATGATAAAAATTATCACAATGAATGAATTTCACACTCTTTATTTTTCTTTTTTTTGTCCAAAAATTATTCTTAATAAAATTATCACATCCACTATCTAACCCCATATGATCAAAAGATCGTCAGTCTGACAATGGTGATTTTTTATCCTCAAAAGATACAACCAATTTTTTTTTCATTTTTTATATTATTTTTTATAAATAGAGGTGAAAAAACACAATTAATTATAACATTAAATCTCCACAAATCTCATGAAACCCCCCAAAAAAATTAAGTACATCCTCTACTACCATGGAAAATGAACCCCCCATGCTTAGTCTTTTTAATATCATGAAATATACTATGAGTAGGGTATAGATGGATATAATAGGCTTGTAACGCATCTCATTTACTATCAAGTTCATCCATATATTCTATGGGAAAAAGTGGGATTGAGGTCAAAGTGGGTCTAAGGATAATAAGTATCAAAAAAATAATGCCTCAATCATATTCAAATTATTTCTATTCAATCATATCTTCGATGATATGGTAGTAAAGTTATAGAAGAGAACATGTCTAGATCTCTCAAGAAATTTTCTATATAAATAAATGAGAAATATTTGGTTCAAATTTTTCCTCAAGGATGAGAATATATGGTTTGAGACAATTACTCATGTCAATGCACAAAAATAATAAACCAATCCATATCAATTTTAGAAATTCAAAACATGCAAAATCCAAGAATAATTTCATTTACAAAAATCAACTCATCTCCAAAAATCATGATTTTTCAAATTAGTCCCCTTGTACTTAAACTTAATCATTAATTTTACTATTTCACTCACCTAATCATGTCAATATTGAAAGTTAAAACATGTAATAATGATTACCCAAATCAACTTATGTCTCCTTGATCGACACTAGAGTATAAGAGTTCAAGTGGGGCATATAATTAATCTTTTAAAGTTAAAAAAATTAAAATTATGAGAGTAACATAAAATAAAGAATTGAAACTCATAATATCTTTAAGTTTAATCTTAAGTTTGGTTTTAATAAATTTCTATTCATTCAAGTTATTTTTTATAGCAATTCATGATGTGAATCCTTTTCATGGTGTAAATTTTCATTTTAGAACTTAGTTCCACAACATTTTCATGACATGAATTCCTTTCACAATGTGAATTCAATTCATGATCTGTATTTAATATGAACTGTGTTTAGGTATCATTTTTAATTTTCTTCTTCCTTGCACAATCATGGTCCTATAAAATAAAGTTAATATTTAAATTATAAGTACCATGTTATTTAAGTTCAAAAAGATAGATGGATCAGGGTGTCATCCTAATTTATTCCTAAAAATTAAAATGAAAATAAAAGATTGGAAAGATAATTCTTGGTTTTATCCATCATGCGGGCCCTGGGTTTTGACTACCTCTAGATGGGCAGTTCCAGCTGTCATTTGTAATCTGATAGTGGGTGGAGTTTCTTGGATTTAAACTGTAACATATTATTCTTTCCAGCATTCACTTCTTCTTATTTTCATAAGAATCTATAGATATATTACACTAGATCTATCCCCTTCGTAATTAGGTAAAGCTTATAAGGAGGGGGTAAGATTAAGTATGGTTACTCCTCATTTTTGGTTGCTACTTGTGAAACCTCTTCTTTATTATCCAGTGTCTTCTCAAGATGTGTTGTATTAATAAAATATTCAAAGGGAGATTACGATTTTAATTTTATCTAAAAAAATTAAACTTGAATAATTAATAATAAATTCTTCCCACTTTGTGTACACAACTTGTGTCTATATTACTTTAGGCAGAGCCACTTGGATCTCCTCATCAGATTATTCTAATAAGTGTTAAATTTTTTCTAGGAGCTCTATGTGTTCATCAACAAGTGCATTTTCTTATCCATTATCTTCCTCTAGGGAATAATAAGAGTCACCCAATTCTATAAATTTAAACATGGAAATGTAATAATCAATTAAAAATTTTCAAATTTAAATGAAATTGAGTTTAGGAATGTATTATCTCCCTAATTTGATTTGATTAAATATCTTATTTAGTGGAAAGTGCCTCTTAGAGTTGATTTTTGCTGGATGGAGGTAAGTAATTAGTATCCTCCATTATTTATTGAAGTTCCACCAATTGGGTGGTTTCTTCATCTTCTATGGATAGAGTGATATGTAATGGTGCTGGCTCTTCTAATTTGTAACGAATAAGGATTTCATATTATAGTTCATACTCATTCTAAAAATTATAAAAATATTTTTGATCTCCCACACACTGCTCAACAGATGAGTCTTCCTCATAATGAATCCACTATGGCTCTTCATGGTCAGTTTGAATATGGATCTCCAGATGGTTCAGTTGTGAATAATCTTCAAGTAATGCCTCAACCTTTTGAAGGTCTTTAGAGAAATTGGGCAGATCTAATGGTGCTTCCTCCATGGCCATTAGTTCATGTTTTGGTTACTTGAGTTATTCATTGACATATTTAGTTAGCAATTACATTTTTCTCCCAAATTTATCAAGTGTTATGTTCATCCTTTTCACCCGATCATTTAAATCATTTTAAATAACTTCCTCTTGGTGTTTCACCTATAATTAATCACTCTATGCATAATAAGGGTTGTTTTAATACATCATAAAGATTTTTTATAATTTATTATTATTATATATATATATTTTAAAGAAAATAATGATAATTATTTACAAAAAATGTGAAAATAGAAAAAGTGAAAGAATAACCACTTAGTTCCCTGAAAACTATGCCATGTTTTTATGATTCTATTATAGGGAGATATAAAAGCTAATTTATTTTCCTGGTGAAGCATAGTGGATGATTGGGGTCATCCCACTTGAAGAGATTTGCAGTCGGTTCAATCACTAATTCTAATTCACCTGGTCTACCTTTTTGGTATTTTATTATTTATTAAAATAATGAAATTTTGAGTTTTGGTTTTGAAAAAATAAATTCAATGAAAAACTAAAACCTAAATGAATATGCATACATAATGTAGGTTAGGAAGAAAGGTCATAGTCATAGGGTTTGGTTATGCAGGTTCCTTTATTATTTATTTTTTTAAATATAATTTGTTAATTAATTTTATAAAACCCTGTAAATGAGTTAATTTTATTTAATTTATTAAGTGTGTAATTTTAGCATTCCTAGGACAGCTCTTTAGCACATTAAATCCCACCTCCTCCAATAGAAAAATAAGATAACACCTCAACCAAGAGAACAATTCCTAAAAGACCTGACTCCACTGTATGTCATTTAATCCCTTTGGGAAACCTTAACTCCACAATATGAAGAGTTTTCTTGAAAAAAGGGATAGAAAATAATTAAATTAAATAAAAGGGATGAATTTGAGATCTGTACTATAGTGTACCATCACCATACCCATGCACTTCTCTCATGTTCACCATGAATAGAATCAAAACATTTAATAATTTAAAGTGTAATAATCAAGAACACCATGAAATCTCCCCTAAGGCCAAGCCTTAGGTTAGTCACTTACCATAAAAAAATTTAAGAGATAATGATAGAGAGTTTTAGGAGAGAAAGAGAGAGATTGATATTGAGAGAGAGATAAGGAGATGAAAGAACACTTTAATTAAAAATATGGAATTGCGTTCCATTGAAAAAGAAATTAAAAACTAAAATAGGAAAGAATTCCTAAAATCCATCAGCTTCCCACTTCCTCATCATAGTGGGTGAATCCCTAGCTTGAATGATATTGATTATAACCCTATAACCTCCTTTTATTGGGTTCAATCGATGATCGACCTATCATAAATGGATCATTAAATGGGTAAAAGTCATCTGAGGTTATAATGGGTTATTTAAAGAGGCATCCAATATTTATTTTTTCAAACACGCTCGTTTCTAGGTTTGTCCGAATGTTTCACATCATGAATAGTGTTTTCATGACGTGATTTTTTGGGGTCAATAATTTCATGAATTCATTCATGATCTGAATTATTCTCTTGGATCTATATACATGTGTTACAGAATGACCATATGTGTCATGTCATGACTTGAGATGACATTATCCCAATTGCCTCTTTTTCTTCACTCTTTGGTTCACGTCTTATATTCCTTCAATATTTAAGTCATGAATAACATTCAAAATGTGAATTGTTGTTTTCTAATAGGTTTTGGCCTATTTCAACCCATTTATTCACTTTAAATCCTTGGACTTAGTTCTTCACTTGTTCAGCATGGTCCATCGTTTGCATAATCAATTTATTTCCTCTTAGCTCATTTTTGATCATTTTTCATGTCCTTCCACAAATCATGAAAACGATTAAATATCATAAATATTATTCAATTAAATTTAATAAACAATGCGTTTTTAAGTCAAATACATATGGAAAATGTTGGTCTACCACTTATCTAAAACATATCACTTTTAATATTTTTAAAATTATTTACTTTGATTTTTCACCGGCTTGCACAAGCATTGCATCAATGATGCATTAACATTCTATGTAATTATACCATGAAAAAAAATCACTATCATAAATATAGATTATTTATATTAAATTTTATCATATAGAATCATTCATATAGTATTTATATCTACATCCTTATCGTGAAAATATAATAACTGAGAGAGAATAACAATTTTGGAAATATAACTTTATTAATATAAAAAGGGAAGTCATATTCATGGAAAGTGCCTCCAAATTTGACCATTAATGATGAAAATATCAAGGGAGGTCGAGCATAACCCCATACAACCAATTAAAGATAGGAATTTGTGATATTTTAAGCATTTAACCCTTTATTGAATACTATTACCCTATTTTATCCTTTACTATGGTGATAAATTTATACCTTGGTTACTATTCATAATGACAAAAAATAAAATTTAAATCATTAATAAATTTGAATCACCTAATTAAAAAAGTGAAATACATTTTTTATGATTCAATTTCTAGAAGTTTTAAGAATTACTATTATTATAAGTTCACAAAACACAACAAAAAAATGTTTTTCAAAAAATACTTGTTTTAAGCATAAAAATTATTTTATACCAAAATCATGTATAATGTTGATTCCCATAAAATTAATTGATTTTTTAATAAAATAAAACTTATTTAACTTTAAAACAAATCAAACACCAAATATAACATGGAAATTACTATGATTAAATGATAAGAAATGATAGTTTTTGAAAATTGGTATTTTTCACAATTTACCCTAAAATCAAAATTTTCAAAAAAACCCCAAAGAATTATATTAATATTATTTTGAAATTCCTATTTCAATAATAATTTCCACTTTATCAAAAAAAATTCTAAAAGGGAAGAAATTAATCATAATATCTATGTACAAAAGATGATACAAACCATTGTTAACAAAATTTTATTTTTAAAGAATAAAATAAATTTATATTCATTCCTAATATTGTAACCATAATTAGGTTAATTTTATTAAATATATGGTCTATAAATTTCATTAAAATCTTTTATCTATAACGATTAACTTAATTTACTTTGATAAAAATTCTTTATATATACAAAAAAGTGTTCTAAAAAAATATATCAATTAGATTTATCCTGTACCCCCTTATTTTAATAATCCCAAATCATGTTTATAATGTTATTAATGAATTTAATGTTTTTTCTGGAAAAACTTTAAAAAATGGATAATTATAGACCTTACCATTCCACCTTACCATGTGAATGATTTGAACTAACCATGAAGGTCAAGTGATCATGTAACCTTACCACACGCTATATTTCACCCGACCACATGAACAAACTACCTACCATGTAAAAATTTAGAAAATTATGTCAAAGTAATGAACCAACCATTAATTGAATTAGAAATTACCATGTGTTTAGAATCACCTTACCTCTTGTTCAAAAAACCCACCGCATGACATAGATGTACCTACTGTGAGTACAAAAAGACCCAGTCACGAGAATAAGTGATGTGGCCATATAAAGAAATCAAGATACCATTACAAGGTATATAAAATTTTCATTAAGTTATATACTGACCACATATGTTATTTGTAGTAACCATATAAATAGGAATTCCAACCACAAGATCAAATGAAATGACCTCATATAAACTTATCATTCCAACATATCGTATCAATTGACCATGCTAACCGACCATGTAAAATCACTGTACCAACTTTCCATGCCAACTAACCATGTTTTAAGTAAAGAAAAATTGTCATGTATAACTTAGAAATGGAGGATTTGAAATCTCTAACAACTATTTTTTGAAGCCTTAATTTAAGCGCCAGTTCATTTAATACTGCATTGATTATTCTCCAATAGATACTTTTTGATGAAGATATTTTAAAGAGAAAATATGATTGCGTGAAGAAAAGTGTTGTGCTATAATGGATATGTACTCCTACATAAAATAAAATAGGATCCTACATGTGTAAAAATTGGATCAAGATAAATCTGCAATGATACTCTGTTTTTCTGAACTCACTATGAAACTTGTCCGAGCTCCTTCTAAAGAAAAATTCAAGGACTCCAAACAACTAAATCCATTTAGATAGAGCTGAATCACATTTCCTTATCTCATATATTTTGAAATTTCTATTTATGATTTAAATTTTAGATGTATTTCATATTGATCTACTTATTTGTAAAAACATAGTATCTTTCACTAAACTAGAGAGTACTTGATACTCTCACTATTTTCTTCATTTCTATTCCCATGAAAAACTGTGGAAAAGGTATTGTGTGACCTGGTGTCTTGATTTATCCCATGTATTACTATGGAAGAGGCTCTATGTCTGGACAACCATGTGTGCTGGTGTCTATAAAAACAGATTCAAGTTGTGGATCAATTTATTTCATAATTAAATATTTAGAAGCAGCTTATTTCCAAGTGGAGGGGATCAAGTCCTGTCTTAAGACCTAACCCCTTGTTAAATTTTCATTACACATTATCTATTTTTTTATTTATTTTAAATAAAACTTATTTATTGTTTTCTAAACTATTAAATATAATTTTACTCTGATAGTTAACTTAAACTAGTGTTTTATATATAGTGTTAGATACGAGTATATTATTTTCAAAAGTTAAAGTATTTTCTAAATAATTTTAACTAAGCTATGATCGAGACTTTGATAATATTTTCCAAAGATCAAATTATATATTTCTACTATTTTTTCTAACTAGGAAATTTTGTTAAATTGGGGATTTGATTTTTAAATTTTTTAGGATTTTTTATTAGAAACTCAATTCACCCCCCTCTTGAGTTTTCCACTCGGATAAAAATTTGGTATCAGAGCACTTTAAATAACATCTTTTCATAGTGATCTAGTTTTATTTAAATATATTAAATTTATATTTTATCTAACTTTAGTTCTTTATGGATAATCATAGACTTGAAATAACTACCACCAATCATCCTTCTTATTTTAGTGGAAAAAATTATGATCAATGGAAAATTAAGATAAAAATTACTTTAGAAAGTATGAGATTTGATATTTGGACTATTATTGGAGATAAATATGAAAATACTTAAGCTGTTAGATCTTATTGGAGTGATTCTACTATGGTAACATATTATTGTAACTATAAATATATAAATTATTTTTACTAGGATTTAAGAGAAGATGGATTTAACAAAATATATGCTTGTTTCATTTCTCTTTAGATTTAGGGTACACCGGATATTTCTCATGAAGAAACATCTAATGTTAAAGAAATGAATTTAAACAAATATACAATATATATGACACTTTTAAGATGAATATTGATGAATAAATTTTTGATATATATCACTGGTTCAATGAGATTATTAACATGATTCATGAACTGGGAAAACATATTACTGATAACGATCAAGTCATGAAAATTATTATATGCTTACCAGACAGATGGAGAGGAATATTTGTGTCTATCAGAGAGTCTTTCGACATTAGTATGCTACCAGTATAATAGATAATCAGAAATATCATGATGTATAAATAAGAATTAAAAGTAAAAAAATAGGAAGTGGATGAATCTAAAAGGAATCTAGTAGCCTTTAAGACTCCTGAATCTGTTAAAAAAGAGAAGATCAAAGTTAAAAGTTCAAGTGATGAGGAATCACCATCGAATAATGATGAAGAAATTAGCCATCTAGTAAGACATTTCAAAAATTTCCGTAGGAATAATAGGTTTTTTCAAGAAATAAAACTACAAAGGTAAATATGATAATATAGGTAATTATAGAAAAAAATAGTGAAAGGATGATTCTTCCCATTGAGTAGTCTGCAATGTGTGAAAAAGGTAAGGACATCTCAAATTAGACTATCCTAAGCTCAAGTTTAGGAAAAAGTATGAGGACAAAGGAAATAAATATAAAAAATATATGAAAGACACTTAGAGTGACTCTTAGGATATCTCAAGTGATTCATACTCAAGAAAATAAGAGAGAAATGACAAAGCTAATATATGTTTTATTACAAATACATCTGAGGTATTAAATGTCTTTCCTGAATCTTCTGTACACACTTCTATTCCTATTGAAATTGAAAACCATGATGATAATATGTACAATGATGAATTATTTGAATATTGTAAAATTTTGAGAGATTCATTTAATGAATTAAAGGATAAATATTAAATTTTAAAGAAGCATCATTCCATGTCCACTTAATTTAAAACTAATATTACTGTTGAAAAAGACAAAAATTCTCAATTTCTTAAAAAAATAACGAGATTAAATTATATAATGAACAATTAAATAATGATATGGAGATATTTCAAAATTGAATAATAATATTAACCCATATTCTTGGTAAACAAAAAACTCCTAAATATACTACTGGAACTGGATACCAACCCAGATAAAGGAAAATACATAAGAAAAAATTCATCCCGAGTTCCATTTCTGCTGGTTCTATTAATAATTATTAATTTTTTTGACCTAATAAATTCTTTATTTTTGAAATTATAAGGTATTATTTTAGGAATCCGGTAAAGTAATTATTAATTCCTAAATCACTTATTACTAACATCTTTGGACCTAATAAAATATGGGTACCAACGTTATTTCGGGTTTAAATATATTTTGTAAGAAGCTTGCTTGAAGAGTTACAGTAACTAATTATAGTCCCTAGATAAGGGATGATCCAAATATATGACTAGAGACTACTCATGTTTTAAGAACCTAATCAATATGGATGGTGGACATGTCACTTTTGGTGACAATTAAAATTGGAAGATAAGTGGGTTTGGTCAAATCAGTAACTCTAGTAAAATTTTAAGTTCTAAATTTTTATTTGAAGATGGATTAAATTATAATATGCATGTAATTTCAAAATTTTGTGATGATGGTTTTATTATTAAGTTTGAAAATAATTCTTTTAAGGTTTTTTATGCCAAACATTCTTTATTTTTTACTACTATGAGAAATGAAAATGTTTATGCTATAAATTTAATTTATTTATCTTCTTAGAATGTTTCTTGTTTGAGTTATTTTCACAAATAATATTGGCTTTGGAATAGGTGACTAGACCATTACAATATTCACTCAATTATAAATCTAACTAGGAAAGGTTTAGGTAAGGATATACCTATGTTAGAATTATCAATAGAAAAAGTCTGTAATCCCTGTCAAAAGGGAAAACAACACAAAATATATTTCAAACCAAAGAAATAAGTATTAAGTTCTCAAACTTTAGAGTTGGTTCAAATGTATTTTCTTGGACCTTTTAGAGTTTATAGTTTAGTAGGAAAAAATTATGCCTATATTATAGTGGATGATTATTCAAGATACACATGGTTGTTTCTCCTTACTCATAAAAGTGAATCTCTTTCCTATTTTTCAAAATATTCTTGATTTATAGAGAATATTAGTAGACTTATAATTAATACCTTAAGAAGTGATCATGGATATGAGTTTTAAAATCAAGAGTTTAAATAATTATGCTCACAACATGGATATAGTGACAAATTTTCTGTTCCTAGGACCCCACAAAAAAAATGGGGTAGTAAAAAGAATAAATAGAACCCTTCAATAAATTTCTTAGACCATGCTCAATGAGTATGATTTACCTATTTGTTTTTTTACATAATATTTAAATACAACTTGTTATATAATTAATAGATTTTTAATTAGACATCTTTTACAGATAACCCCTTATGAATTATGGAATGGTAGGAAACCAAATGTTAATTAATTTATAATTTTTGGTTGTAAAGTATTTATAATAAACACAAAATAGAATTTAAACAAATTTTTATCTAAAAGCGATTAAGGAATTTTTCTTATATATTCCACAACCATTAAATCATATATGGTATTTAATAAAAGGACCAAGATTGAGGAATAATCTTTACATGTCAAGTTTGATGAGATAGATCCACATGAGCCTAAGAACCCTTTAGAAAATCTAAAAGACGATCTTTCAATTCCATAAATAAATGATAAACAAAGTGAAAATTCTACAGCACCTCATGTAGGTAAATTTACCAGTTTAAAAGAATAGCTTGAAATTGAACCTGTAGACGAGAATAAGGTGTCAAAACTTATATTACTAGAGTTTTTAGGACTTATAAATATCATGAATTAAATGAATTTGTAGGTGAACTTGATAAATTAACTTAGACTAGAGATTTTTAATACCCCAATACTTTATAATATATTTATTTTAGAATAAATTTAATTTCATTGATAGCTTGCGATGCATGTAACACCAGGTTTAAAAACAACACAGTTTAGTTGTGCTTTGTGCACATAATTTAAAATTAATTTTAACAGTTTTAGAAAATTTATTTGAAAAAATAAACACCATTTTTTCAATTAATAATATAAAAATTATATTTGGGTAAATTTTTGGGATTTGTTTTGAAAGGTTTCATTTTTTGATGAATAGTGAAAAATTCTAAATTTTAATCGAAAACTTACTTTTCGTTTAAAAAATTTATATTGTTAAATTATTTTTTGAATTGATTTTAAAGTAAAATTAGTTCAAATATATATCAATTCATATAATTTAGTTCATTTTAATTTTTTTATATTTAATTTAAATATAAATTTTTTTTAAAATTTTAAACATTCTCTATTTAAAAACCTTCTTTCTCTTCGCATCTACAAGATTAATTTTAAATTAAAATTTTCTAATTTTGTGAATTAAATTTGGAAAAATGTATTACATATTTGGAATCATAATAATTTATAATTTATAATAAGTTTAACTTAATTTTTTACCAACATTATTAGTGAAAACAATAAAAATTAATTACCGCAGTTAAGGTAAAAATGGTTTTACCGGGGGATTAAACAAAGAATATTAGGGTTAAAAATGACCTAAAAATTTTTAAAAAACACATTGGATGGAAATATTTTGACACATATGACCTCAGGTTCTATTTTTATGAGTTTTTGTGACACTTTTCCATGAAATCAACCCAGATAACAAGTTAAGTAAAGAAAAAGAAAAAAATAAACCTTTCTTCCTTTAAATATCTTTAAAGATTTGGGAGAGGGACAAAAACAACATAGGTTAGGTTATAGATATTATTTTGAAATATAAATTAGTTTTTTATCATAATAATTTATCTTTAGTTTTTATTGTTGAAACAATTACTTAAAATTTTTATAAAATGCCAACGCAGTAATTATTTAGTTAACAATAAAATAAAATAATTGATAGTAAAAATATTAAAAGTGAAGTAAATTGAATTAATTATTATGTTAAATTATTTTTTAGATGAATATATCATTTTAAATATGTTTTTAAAAATAGATTCAAATTCCATCACTATCTTTATATTTTTAAATTCAATTCAAATGAATAATGTTAAAGATGACATTAATGTTATTTTATTATAAATTATATTTTATTAAATGATTTAAAATTACTAAAAATTCTATATTATTCCAAGTTAATTTAAAATGATAATAAATATCAACCATTTTCCATTAATGGACCATTTTTTATTTTATAATGAATATATTTACCCCTAAATAGAAAAAAATCTATTAGCGTTGTTAAGGTTAAAGCAGTGTTTTTACACGTTAAATGCATTTATGTTAAAATTAATTTCCAAAACACATTGAATTTTATATTTTTTAAATTATATATTATATTTATAATAATTTTTTCTAAATTATATAATAATTTATACTTTAATTTAGTCTTAATGGATAAATTACCTAGGTTATAAAACTAGTTACCATACTGAAAAACCAAAATGGTAAAAGTAGGGAAACTCATAAGTTAAGAAAAAAAATGTTTAAAAAATATATTTTAATGTGTGTTAGAAGTTTTTATCAATAATATAA
This sequence comes from Viscum album, assembly GCA_963277665.1. NCBI lineage: Eukaryota > Viridiplantae > Streptophyta > Magnoliopsida > Santalales > Viscaceae > Viscum > Viscum album. Next base: position 944,936,264 of record OY728162.1, read on the forward strand.
CCCCTATAACCATTTAATTATCTATTTTTTACTTGAGTTAGGATTGAACTCCCAATAGTGAACACTTTTGGGTATTTACAAAAATGTCACTCCTCCTCAGCTATAAAAGGGCACTCACTCCCCTCACCTATTCAAACCTTCTAACCACTTTGATTCAAAAAATAAACACCCAAATAACTTCCTTATATCCCTAATCTCATCATAGAATAATTATTTTATGCATAAATCCAACCTAGGATGGCTTTAGTGAAAACCTAAGGAGGATATCCAAAGAAGAGGTAATGTTTTTCAATGAGCATCATTATTTTATTTATTTATCCACCTCATTAAATTATTATTAAACCATGATGATATAATAAAATCAGTATATTATATATAATTTTATGTTTTTATAATATTTTTATGACCTAAAACCATCTACACTTCCATAAAATGGGTTACCAAATCATCATTCGTGTTTACGACGGACTATCGCCTCACAAACTGATGTCATTCATTATTCCATTACCACATTTCACGATTCGGTATGATGATGGATATAAAGTATATATATAATATTTATAAAATATTTATACATATGGACTCATTATATCATATATATATTTATAAATTTCAGTCCATAAGTGATAGGATAACGTCACTCGTGTGTACATTGGACTACCGCATCGGGAAGCGATGTTATTTGTCTTTCACTAAAACTTCACATAAAAGGTGATAAGGATAAAGTTAATGATTATATGTGATATACATGAAATAATTATCATATTAATGATATATTTATCACTATTTAATTATAATTCATAGTTTTAATTTTCTCACCTTTTCACTCACTTAAAGATGATAACATCATTCGTGTACATGTAGACTATTGCCTTCACGAAGTGATGCGACTCTCTTTTCATCACCACACCACATGGATGATATATATAAGTATAGAGTATGGTATATATGATATTATTATAATTATTTAAATATTATATATTACTTACCTTATTTATATAATGATCATTGGAAAATGCAAGCGTTTCTCATTCGTACGTACGACCTACCGTCTTTATGATCATAACATACATCATTTTTCATAACCATATTTCATGATTGGTTATAAAAATAAAATTTATGTAAAAATATGATAATTATTTCATGATTATTATTCTAGAGATTATGAAGCTATGTAATATTTGTAATAACTGGATCTTTAATGTCAAAACACGTATAAGAAAACAAGGCAATTAAAACCGAAAACAATAAAAATAATGGAATATTATTAATAAATGGGTGATAAGATGTTATAAAGGGATAAAATATGATATTATAAATATTAATATGGTTATTTTATAAATTTAAAACATTTTTAAAACCATTATAATGTATGTTAAATAATGTTCAACCAAAAGGAAGTGTGAGGTAAGAGATTTTGTTTCAATTTACATTCCATTGAGACTTATTTATTATTATGAACCAATTCATTTTTATGTGTTTTATATACCACCCCATTGAAATGTAATATCACGATTCATTATTAATTCATGGTATTTTAAGTCTCACTTTGAATCATTTCATCCAAGGGGATTTGAATTAAAAATTACCAAGTGGTAAAGTTATTGTGAAATATCACTTTCTTTGGGATTGTTAACTTTATATTGAAACAATCAATTTATTGTTATCATTTTTCATTGTAAATTAAATTTATATTAAATATAAATATTATTTAATGATGGATATGATTATTTCTTAAAACAAATACCATTTTTTACATACACTGTTTACTTTGAAAGTTATTTGAATAACTGGGGAAATATTGATAAATCCGTATCTTTTACTCAATATGGATATTTGATGATAAGGAATATTGATTCATGAATTAAATATATTATTTGATATATGTAGAATGATTTAGACCTACAGTGATGGGTGGGCCCCAGTACAATATAACCCCTAAATGTATCAGTAGGTCTCATGAGACAAAATATGTTGTCCAACTTAAATGGGTTTTTACTTGTAATATTAAAACTGTCTTGTGAATGGTCTTGATAGTAGAGGTATCATGATGCCTAAGATCTTGGAATCTAATAATTAAGTATTACCTTCATTAAGATTTCAATTAATATTATCAATTATATTTTCACAATGATATTATCTTTGGATTCATTTCATTATCAATTTATTGATTAAATGACATGAGTTTTAGTTATTTACCTTTACATATTGATTACGCCTTATCTATTCATGCAGTCAAGTTATATAAATGGAATTTGTGTTTAGTTACTTACCTTACTATATTGATTATTATTTAATAATTCATAAAATTATATACTATACTTAAAACTTACTGAGCATTTGATCTCACCCTAAATTTTGTTTACTTTCCTCAGAATTTGAAGAAGATAACCTTGAATGAGTTTTCAAGGATGTAGTTTATTTACTATTGTTATGTATTATGTTTTTTTACTAATGTAAAATGGGTATCATGTATGTATCTAGTTCTTTAAAACTACTAAACTAATCAGTCCTTTGGGATTCAACCCTTTGTATCTATGCCAATGTAATAAAGGAACCTGCACTAGGCTACTAGGGCTGGGGTCATTACAATTGGTATTAAAGAAAGTTTAGTAGAAACATTGGGAACTAGATTTAGGAAAAAATTGTTTAGGGAACATAACCCTAAGTCATAATTTAAGGATAAGTATATAATAACATCCTAAATTTTTGTTAAGGTAGATAATATTTGGTTTTTCCAAGAAATACATCCCCATATGGTACTACAAGTGGACATGGTTCTAGTACAAACACACCTAGGGACAATGAATCCAAAAAAGGCACATCAAACTTGACTTAATCATTACCCGATACATGAAAATGGTCCTTACTATGCACTTGGTTTGACACTCCCAGGGGATATGCATTGGATAATTCACATTTTATTTACAAACCATTATTAAGGACTAAAAGTAAAGATAACCCCAAAGAAACCTTGTTTATGATTATGAGATTATTCATGCATAAATTTTTTAATTTGTGTTAAGTATTTCACTAGTATTGGGATTAAAAATTTTGTTTCATAATGATATGATATATTCTAGTGTATGTCTTCATTTATAAATGATGCATAGTAGAAGCAATGGGAACCTCAATACTGCATGTAATCCAAAGAGTAAGAATGTTCGTGTCTTTTATGGGATTAAGAAAATATTTCACAGAAAACCAGTCTTCAAAAAATTATCATCATATGAAGACATAGTATCATGTGATAAAAAGAAAAAATTATCTAAGTATTATGGATTTGAAGGAAATAAAGATAATAATAGGATGAGAGATAAAAAATCGATAAATGGAAGAAGAGAAATAAATATTTTCCAACTTGTGATACATGTGTATGAAACACCTTGGTACATGATTAAAAGGAAAAAGAGTTTTCTTCAAGTTTTAAGATAAATTAAACCATGGTTATTATTGAAATGGAAAGAAAAATGTTTCCAATGTTCAATGCATTAACTATAAGTAAATGAGGGACTATTCAAATGAATGCCCCAAGCGTCAAAAGAATATACCTCAAAAGAAGTTAATAGATCATGGTTAAGCTTATGCTATTATCATAGATGAAGAGGAATGATTGATGTTCACATGTTTAGATCCAAGATTTATTATATTTTATTATTTTCTCTACGATATCCTGGTTATAAGAATTAAAAAATGTATAAGGATTGTACTTTAGTATTTTTTTATTAAGGATTTGAAGGCGAATGCTGAATAGTACTGATAAACAGGAAAAATGATTCAGTTGCAAGTTTAAATTCGTGGAAAACACATGATTGAGGGAAATATAACCCTTAATATGTTCCTAATGTTGAGATAATTATCTTTGTATAAATGCATGATTGATATGGATAAAGTAAATTGGATAGTATTAACTACCATGGAACTGATTAATGATTTATTGAAAAAGTGGTTTATGCTATCATTGATGGAGTCTAAATCATTTTTGGATTTAAATAATATATTCAATAATCTATGTTTTACTTAATTAATAAGGAAGAAATAATGTTTTTAGAATGGTTTTATGGTAATTCAAGTTATTACCATGTTTCATGAAAATACAGGATGAAGGTATTCCCATGTTTGGTATGTGATGATTAAGAGATACTTCATATTGTTTGGGGGATTTATGATAAGTTAATTTTAGAAATTTAGTGACCTTATTTCTAAAGTTTTGGATCATAATATTTTGGAAAGGTTAACCATTTATGAGATGCTTTAATTCGAACTATGGATGAGGTTTTATAGATTAATGTATTACTTCACCACATGAAGATTTATACATATTGGATAACTAGTGATAACCATTTTTTTATAATAATAACTAGATATCAAAGTAATGACTTATCATTATATTATGGATTTTGTGATCCGTTAGTTATTTAGGTATAGAAAATTCACCTTCATTTCTTTGAGTTAGAGATGATGTGTAAATTAATCAATCAAAACCAAAGGATGATATTTTTCTTATGAAATGGAATGAAATAAAATAAGTATATATTCTCATTAAAATTCATAAAATTTAGGAAAATTATCTTATAATAAAATTTTATCCTATTATCATCATTTCAGATTATATCAATGAATCTTTTCACATGTATTTGGTTTATGGTTTTTTGGTCGTTAACCTTCTCTAGACCACCAAATTTCTTATGATCAATGACCTCTGTCACTCACCATTAATCCTTGGGTGTTATTATTTTCTTTGATATCCATGTTTTAATTTCCCACCTATGTTCTCCTACTTGGAAACCTAGTTATGTGATTATTCCAGATGACTTGTGTACTTCACATTCTCTCTTATTAAGAGGAAATTTTATTAACCCTTTTTACGGTGTAAGTTTTCAAAAAAATAATTTTCAAATGTCAAACCCTTGATTACTAAGATAAAGTTTAAATTGAGAGGATGAAATTTATATAATTTTAGGATAATTTAAAACCCCAACACTTTTATAATATTTTTATTTAATAATAAATTTAATTTCATTGATAGCTTGTGATGCATGCAACACCGGGTTTAAACAAAACACAGTTTAGTCGCGCTTTGCACACATAATTTAAAATTAAATTTTGACACTTTTATAAAATTTATTTGAAAAAATAAAAATCATTTTTTAATTAAGAATATTAAAATTATATTAGGGTAATTTTTTGGGATTTTTTGGAAGGTTTTATTTTTTGATGAATAGTGGAAAATACTAAATTTTAATTGAAAACTGCCTTTTTATTTAAGTAATTTATATTATTAAATTATATTTTTAATTTATTTTAAAGTAAAATTATTTAAATTATATATCAATTATTCCAATTTATGTCATTAGAATCATTTTTATATTGAATTTATATATAAAAACTTTGTAATCTTTTGAACATTTTCTCCATAAAAACCTGCTTTCTTGTTGTAATTGTGGGGCTAATTTTAAATTAAATTTTACCACTTATGTGAATTAAATTTTGGAAAAATGATTACATATATATTTTTAATTAGAATAATTTATAATATCTAATAAGGTAAACTTAATTTGTTACCAACATGAATAGTTAAAAAAGTAAAAATTAATTATCACGGTTAAGGTAAAATTGTTTTACCAGATAATTAAAAAAAGAATATTAGGGTTAAAAATTACCTAATTTTTTTTTTCAAAACCCATTTAATGGAATCATTTCAAAACTTATTACCATAGGATTTATTTTTATGAGTGTTTAGGACACTTTTCCATGAAAGTGACCTATTGGCCCATAGGAGATTGTTGGCCACCCTCTCTAGTGTTAATAATCACAAATCATGTCAAATCTTATTAATAAGGTCAAATAATTTCAATCATGTTTATTTAAGATTAAACAAGTGAAATTATGATTATATATGATCACATATAAGTTTAACACATTCTAATACTATTTATATTGCAAGATAGTCAAAATAGAAAATCCACCTAAGTACGAGTCATTGTCACCGACAGAGTAAATGTCTCCCTGACAGACTGACACCGATAGAAGAGATGAGACACTGGCAGACAATTGAGTCACCAATGACAACAGAATAAGTCTACCTCACTAATTTTGACAGCACAAAGGACTCACTGATACCTACAGTTCAATTGTCTCACTGATAGAAGGACCTACCGACACAAAGACCTACCGACACATGGTGCTACCGACGCAAGGACCTACTGACGCATGGTGCTACTGAAGCACGGTGCTACCGACGCACAGTGCTACCGATTCATGGTGCTATTGAAACAAGAACTCACTGACAGTGCAATTGAGACACTGACAGACCAACTTACTCTCTAACAGTTAAAATGAGCCACCGACGCAATGAGACACCGATACTGATAGAAGGGATCATCGATGAAACGAGTCACCAAAAGAAGAAGATACCAACAGAGAACTCACCAACATACTGTTTAAATTTACTTTTATTTAATATTATTTATAATGGCCACATTTTGAGTGTTTTAACACAACTAATTAATTTAATGATTTTTGCAAACATATTTAATGAGAATGTCAGAAATATGAGGTACAACACCTACCTAAAACATACACATTGTTGAGATGCAAGAAAATAAAAGAAAAGGACTCGAGATGATTGAAGAAGCGCATGAAAGAGATATACAAATATTCACATAGACATAGTAGTAGACCCACACGAACAACATACAAAAAGGAAGAACATAAGAGGAACTCTCATTTTTTTCGGCTAGCTGTGAACCAAAGGATTTCTGTGTACCAAAGTTCAAACATATCTGTAGCATTCAACTGAACCTAAGGAGAAGAACATCTCATATTCTTGGAAGACAGAACATAGTGCTCCATGACACTCTTTTTTCAGTGTCTGCTTCTAGAAGAGGATTCTAACTTAAACTCTGATACATCAAAGAGTCCAAAGATGAACTGCATAACACACAGAGGCTTCAAAACCCTATCTAGAATCCATTTATTTATTATATACCTTTTTATTACATTTTTGAGCAGTGTGTCCATCTGTCAGCAAAACACACACTGTCTCCTACACTGAACTAGAGAATACTAGATATCCTCACACAACTATCTTTTTACACTTTTTTATCCCACATATAACTTTGGTAGAGGTTCTGTGTGACATGGTTTTATTTTGGTCCCATGTAGAATTATGGTAGAGGTCTCGTGACCTACACAATTTTAAACTGTTGTGTAAACCCTGATCCACGGTGTGGATCAAAGACTTTATCTATATATAGACTACTTACTAGCAGGTGATCACCAAGTGGAGAGGACTAAGTCTTTCCTTGAGACTAAATCTCTTGTTTTATATTCACCGTGTTTTCAAATTTAGTTTTCTCTATTTTTAACTGTATTTAATAAAACTGAATTTCACTTTGATAGTTAGTCTTGGATAGTGTTTATAACAGTTTTGGCTTATTTGATTAGTTTCAAAAGTTGTATTAATATCTCATATTGTTAAAACTAATAAATAATCAATCTTCTAAGAAATTAGTTTAACAGTAATACTATTATAAATTTAATACTTTGATTAACTGGCCTGTTAAGTTTTAAATTAGGGGAATATTTTAAATAAGTTTGTTAACAAATTTTTTTATAGGAACTCAATTCACCCCCTCTTGAGTGTCCTAATTTGACCAACATTTGGTATCAGATATTGTTTTTAAACTACTATTTTCAATGGTTTCAAATCTTTTTATAATCTGTTCAACTGTGATTTAGTTGTGTTTTAAAGATCTCAATTTTTTTACTTTTAAATTTTTATCTCTTTAAAAATATTTTCTTTAGTATGGATAATAGATTGGAAGGTGCTGATACAAATAGATCTCCTTAATTTAATGGAACAAACTATGACCAATAAAATATTAAGATGAAATTTTTTTTAGAAAGTATGGGATTTGATATTGGATAGTTATATAAGATCAACATAAGATACCAAAGACTACTAGGAATACCTTGAGTGATTCTTTAAAGAATTATTATAAGAACAATTGCAAAGCTATAAATACTCTGTTTTGTGCACTAGGAGATGAAGAATTTAATAGAATATCTACTTGTACATCTGCCAATGAAATTTGGGACACTTTAGCTATTTCATATGAAGTAACATATAATGTTAAATAAATGGGACTTAAAACTTATACTATTAAGTATGAAAATTTTAAGATGAATCCTGATGATCCTATTTCTAACATATATCTCAGGTTTAATGAAATTTTTAACACCATGATATCTCTGGGAAGATCTGTTATAGCCAAGGAGAAAATCATGAGAATACTCAAATGATTACCCAATAGATGGAGAGGGACTTATGTATCAATAAGAGAATCCTATGAACTTAACACTTTTCCAGTAAAAGAGTTGATATGCAAGTTGATGATGTATGAGGAAGAACTAAAAGTAAACAAAAAAGAGGATGATGAACCCAAAATAAATTTTTTTGCTTTCAAATCTTCTGCATCTAAACAAAAGGAAAGATCAAGATAAAACTAAAAGTTCAAGTGATGAACAATCATCAATATATAGTGATGAAGATATGGATCAGATAGCTAGAAGGTTTAAGAAATTTTATAGAAAGAAGAAATTATTTAGAAAGATCAAATAAAAAGGAAAGTATGATCATAAGGGCCATTGGAAAAAGGATTGGAAAATAAGTGACACTTCAAATGATATTGTCTGTTATTAATGAAAAAAGGGACATATAAAGGCTGATTGTCCCAAGCTAAAGTACAAGAAGAAGTATGATGATAAGGATAGAAAGTATAAAAAGGCCATGAAGGAAACATGGAGTGATTCAAAGGACAAATAAAGTGACTAAGAATCCTCTCATGATGAAAATGATAATAAGTCAAATATGTGTTTTATGATAAAAACATCTAAGGTAACACTAAACTCTCCTGAACATAATGATAATTATTCTAGAGATGAAAGTGATTATGAAAATATGACAAATGAAGAAATGTTTGAATATTGAAAAATGATAGAGGAAACTTTTAATGAACTAAAAGATAAATACAAATATTTAAAGAAACAACATGATTTGACTACCACTGTTAAATCTGAACTTCCTATAGAAAAAGAGAAAAATGATCAACTGCTTAAGGAAAAAATGAGCTTAAATTGTCAAATGGGAAATTGAAAAAGGATTTAAAAAAGTTTAACAATGGTAAATATATCTTGGTTCAAATGATTTTTAAGAAATTTTCACCCCAATACACTAGTGGTATTAGCTACTAACCGGATAAAATAAATTTTTTTAAAACTTATTTTTATCAAAATCTATAAAATCCAGTTTCATGCCCTGTTCTAGAAAATTTTCTACAAGTTCTATCCATGAAACATCTTCTACTGTTTCAAGTTTTTTTTGGACTAAATAAAGTATCTTTATCAAAAAGTTTACATAATTCTTATAGGAAACACATAAAGAAAATTTGGGTTCCCAAAACTCTTATTACTAATGTTACTAGACCCAAACAAATCTAGGTACCAAAATATTTTCTTGTATAATCTATTTTTGTAGGAAAGTTGTTTGAAGAGCACCTGTAAAAGCTTATGGTACTTGGATAGTGGATGTTCAAGACACATTACAAGAGACTACCCATACTTCAAGAATCTTATAAAGATTTATGGTGTTCATTTCACTTTTGGTGAAAATGCTAAAGGAAAAATCATTGGGCTTATCTAGTTTAGTAACTCTAACTCAGTTTTAATTTCTAAAGTACTTTTTGTTGATGGATTAAAATATAATCTACTTAGTATCTCTCAGTTATGTGATGATTATTTTAATTTTAAATTTGAGGATGATGTATGGAATGTTTTTAATTCTAAAAATGAGTTAGTATTTTTTGATTTTAGAAATGAAAAAGTTTATGTTGTTGATTTAGATTCTTTAATTTCTCAAAATATTTCTTTTTTGAGTGATTTTCATAGAGAATCTTGTCTTTGGCATAGGATATTAGGGAACTGCAATATACACTCACTTAGAAAGCTTACTAGAAAAGGCTTAGTCAAGGATCTACCTAAACTTGAGTTTCTAAATGACAAAGTTTGTAATCCTTTTCAAAAGGGTAAACAACACAAAATCTCTTTCAAACCAAAGAAATAAGTTTCAACTTCTCAACCTATCAAGTTAGTTCACATGGATATATTTGGAACTTCTATAGTTTCAAGTATAAGTGGGAAGCACTATGTCTATGTTCTTGTAGATGACTACTCTAGATATACTTGGACCTTATTCTTAGATCACAAAAGTGAAGATTTCTCTCATTTGACCAAGTATGCTTGGACTTTAGAAAATATTAGTGGTCTTAGAATTAAAACCCTAAGAAGTGACCATGCCCATGAGTTTGAAAACCGATAGTTTGAATCCTTTTACTCATAAAATGGATATATTCATAACTTCTTTGCTACTAGGACACCCAAAAAAAAATAGAGTTTTAGAAAGAAGAAATAGAACCTTGTAAGAAATTACTAGGACCATGATTAGTGAGTATGAACTAACTATATACTTTTGGGATGAATCTATCAATAAATCATGATATATAATAAATAGAGTCTTGATTAGACCTATCCTTAAGAGAACTACTTATGAGTTTTGGAATAATAGAAAATCCAAGGTTAACTACTTAAACGTTTTTGGTTGCAAAGTCTATATTCTTAACACTAAGGATAATATGGAAAAAATTTCCTCCAAGTGTGATGATGGAATTCTCCTAGGTTATTCAATTTCTAGTAAATCCTATAGAGTCTTTAATAAAAGAACCAAATGTGTGGAAGAATCTGTACATGTCAAGTTTGATGAGACATATCCACATGAGTCAAAGACCTATTTAGAAAATCTTGAGGATGATATATCAAATCTGGACATCAATACTAAGTCTTCTGGACACCCTATTAAGGAATCTGTTAAAACTTCAAGTTATTGAAATTCTCTAGACTCTATTAATGATCAAATCAAACCTGTTAAAGAACATGAAGTGACTAGCCCTTCTTTTTCTAGACCTATTATAACTCTCAAGAACCATCCTTTAGATGATATAGTTAGAGATTTAGAAAAAGGAACTTAGACTAGAGATTATCTAAGAAATCAAGTTGAACATCAAGATTTCTTGTCATATCTTGAACCTAATAACATAAATGTTGCTATCAATGATGAATTTTGGGTGATGGCTGTGCAAGAAGAGTTAAATAAGTTTGAAAGAAACAAAGTCTGGAAACTTGTAGATACACTCAAAGACACCTTGACTATAGGCACTAAATTTGTGTTTAGGAATAAAGTAGATGAATATGGTAATATAGTTAGAAACAAATCTATATTATTTTCACAAGGTTATAGTCAAAGAGAAGGGATTTACTATAAGGAAACATTTTCAACAGTATCTAGAATTGAGGCCATTAGAATCATTCTTTCCTATATAGTGCATCTAGATTTTAAACTTTATCAAATGGATATCAAGAGTGTATTCTTAAATGGGTATATAATTGAGGATGTTTTTTTAAACAACCCCATGGTTTTACAAATCACCACTTTCAAAATCATGTTTTTGAATTAACTAAAGCTTTATATGGTTTAAAACAAGCTCCAATAGATTGGTATGATAGGCTCAACAATTTTTTTTATTTCTAAAGGTTTTACAAATGGTATTTATAATCCTACCCTTTTTATAAATTTTTTTTCCAAATATGTTTTAGTAGTAAAAATCTATGTAGATGATATAATTTTTGGATCCTCTAAGAATTATTTATGTGTTAATTTTTCAAATATTATGCAAAGATAATTTGAGATGAGTTTAATGGGGGAACTCAAATTCTTTACTGGATTTAAAATATTCCAAAATAAAGAAGTTATTATTTTAAATCAAAGTAAATATACAAAGGATCTTTTAAAAAGATTTATATTTGAAAGAACTAAGAGTAGTGACAATCTAATGAGTACCACTTGTAAGTTGGACCTTGTTAAAGATGGTAAATATGTTGATCAAACCACTTACAAAGGAATGATTGAGAGTTTATTCAACCTAACTGCTAGTAGGCCAGATATTATGTTTATTGTGTGCATGTGTGCACGTTTTCAAGCAAACCCAAAATAATATCATTTAAATTCTATCAAAAGTATTTTTAAATACCTCAAATATACAACCAATTTAGGATTGTTCTATCCTAGAGTACAACCTTTTGATTTGATGAGTTATTCAGATGTTTACTTTAGTGGCTGTAAGTCAGATAGAAACAGAACCTCTACCACATGTAACTTTTTGGGAAAGTCTCTAGTTTCATGGTGTAGTAAGAAACAAAATTATGTTTCATTATCTACTTCTGAAGCTGAATATATAGTTTCCTGTAGTTTTTGTGTACAAATTTTGTGGATGAAACACACACTACTAGACTATGGATATCAATTCTGACATATACCTTTAAATTGTGATAACACAAGTGATATTAATATTTCTAAGAATCATGTTTCACATTCTAGGACAAAACACATTGATGTGAGACATCACTTTTTGAGAGACCATTATAAAAAAGGTGATATAAATTTAGAGTTCATTGGCACTGAACATTAGCTTGCTGAAATTTTTAATAATCCTTTGAACATTGAAAGAATGAACTACATCAGACATGAGTTAAAAATAATCAATCTATAGGACCTTATGTTGTTATTCCTTTGATAATTTTAAGTAATTTTTTCATAACGACACTGAAAGTATAAAGCTGAAAATGTCATGCCGACACCGATAAATTTGTTATACCAACACTATGTAATGATGACACAACTGTCATGCCGACACCATTAGTGTTATGAAAAATTTGTCATGCTGGCACCAATTCCTTATCATGCTGACACCATTAGTGTTATGAAAAATCTGTCATGCCGACACCGATGTCTTGTCATGACAACACCATTAGTGTTATGCAAAATTTTCCATGCCAACAGTGATGACTGACTATTTTTATCCGTTTTATGTTTCTATCAAAATGACATTGTTTCATTTATTTTTTTGAACTCGGTTCACAATTTCACGATTTTACAATTTCAAATACCCTAAATGATATAAATTTTAGTCGATACACTTTACTTATTTACCCTTACACTCACTTAGACATTTCTCTCTCTACCCTCGAACTTTCACCTCCCGACCTTCAAACCAGATTATTGAAATATCATGTGTGAAGTGAGATCTTGAAGGTGGTTCAGGAAATGAGTATCATGTAGCTAAGAAACAAAAAGGGTAATCAATAAAATCTTCTGGACCTGTGAATCCTGATCTGGAGAACTACGTAGTGATTCCAGAAAAGGAGGTTCTTATAGAATGGTTGTTGGAAATAAAGTCTTTACTACTTAGGGTGTTACAATATTAGGTTTGGATTGAATGGTTTTGAGACAACAAAATACCTTTTTACCTCAAGTTAGTTCACGATTTTTACATGAATGTAGCATTTCTGCTGGAAGGAGGTGAAATGGCTTGGATCAAACCAGTTGTTAAAGGAAAGAGGATCCATTTTTCATCTAAACAGTGGGATGAATGTCTTAAGGTTCCCCATGAGGTTTTTTTTTTGATGACTACCAAGGTACCTCTCCACATGAAAGTGATATCTTTCATTTTGAGATAACTCCGAAGGAGATTACTAAAAATAATGAGCATAGAAGACCCATTGATATAGAGTTAGATGAGGAGTGTATAATTTTGTTCAAGTTCATAAAACATCAAATATATCCTAGGAAAGGGGAATTTGTATCTTTAAAGTATCAAGATGTCTATTTGATTTATCTACTGAGAAAAGGGATTAATGTAAATCTATTTAGATAACTTTTTGTGCACATGAATAAAATGATCAAGACTTCTTAAAAAACCAATTCCCTGTTTTATCCAAGGTTGATCTCATCCATGTTGAAACAGAAAGGTTGTGTTAGTAAAGGAGTTGAAGTTGTTTTTGAGTGCAATGGTATCTTCCTAAGAAAAAGATATGTAAAAGGATAAAGATAAATTGGAACCGATGGAAGAAATAATGGGTTAGGGATTAGGATAAATTATATGATAAGTTCAACCCAGTGGACCACCCTGTTAGGCCAAGGAATATGTTGGATCCAGTCCTTGGACCAGATGAGCAAGTTGTTTACTCTTCATATGAGGAAGAAGTGCCTGCCACACCAGTCAGAGATCAAGGGTCAGCTATCAATGATATGAGTGATCCTGACACCATTGAATCTCATAAACGTTTTTCTTTTGGTCCTCCAAGTCCACCAATTACTTTACCCTCAGATGAACCCACTCTTGGAATAAATATAGATGAGGAGACAGAAGTCTCAGGCAGTGTAGAGTATGTTAGCGAGTATGGTATCTCTGAAGATGAATCTTAAGAAGAATAAGAAGATGAGATAGAAGAAGAAGAATCTAGTAGTGATGAAAGTGGCAGTGGCAATGGAAGTGTTAGTGAAGAGGAAGTAGGTGAATAAAATGAAGATAGAAATGGAAATGAAGAGCACGTCTCTATCCATGGCACTACTGATGATGGCAATGGTGAAGGCATTAAAAGTGATGGTGACTATCATGATGATGATCAAGATAAATATGTATAGATGGTTGATGCTTTGGTTCAGAAAGCTGTTGTAGAACCTTCTATAGTTTCTGTTGAAGAAACAAGTGTAGTTGAAACTCCAAGAGAAGTGGAAACTCAAGTGATCCCTACACCTCAATTAGTGTATGAAAGAAGAAGATCTCATGTTGAGGATGAGAAACCAATGAGAAAAGCACAGATTGAGGGGGAGATTCAAGATAGAAGAGATCAATATAAAGGGGATAATCAAGCTGGAAGAATGATACTTGACACTCTCACTCCTTTGGATGATGATGTTATGATTGAATGGGAAAGGAATCTTGGATATGTAGCACTTGGTTTGGACTATGAAGACTTAGATGATGAGGTGTTTGTAACTATTTCCAAAGAATCATTGGCTGAGACCCTTCCTAGTGGCTCTGTCACTAAAGAAAACTTTGAAAGGTTTAAGGATGAAATTTGTTCAGATGTGATAGTATCATTTCAATCTCAGATGTTCCATGAGATTCAACAAGATAGAATGGAAAAAATTCAACTGAGTAATGAATTACACACTCTCAAATCTTCAATAGAATAGATGAAGCAGTCTGTGCAAGTTGCACCTATTTCATTTTAGCTAGTTGGTGTGAGTGATCCTAATGCAGTTAAAGTTCCAGAGAAGGTTATAGATGAAATTCAACCAAACTTAATCACAATGGCTAAAAAAAGTATTGAAAACACCACCACGATAAGAAAATAAATGAGCGGTCTTGTCTCTTTAATATATCATCTAACCTCTGAGTACAAAGGCTCTATGGAGATTATTCTTAAATATTTGAAGACTTAATAACTCATCTCCTACTGATCCTTATACCTCTGGTCAGTCATCCCAAGATTTGGACATTGAGGTAGTTAGAAATTTTGTTAAGGAAGAGCTTAAAGCTTTGTTTGGTGCTTTTGGATTGGATAGCCTTGAAAAAATTGAGAAGAATAGTGACCATGTTAATGATATGACCAAGCTCTATTCCAAGAGTGCAGAGACTCCCAATGATCAAATTAAAAAAAAAGTGGATCATTATTTCAAGAAGATTATTACCAAGCATCATATGACCAGTATTTTTAAATATTTGAAAGAGACTTTGACATTGCCTCCAGTGGAAAAAGATTTTAAGGATCAAGTTCAAAAACTGAAGGACTTCAAACCTCTTCTTGATAAGTTCATGGATAATAAAGACGATTTTGAGAAATATATGATGTATAGTGGTGAAATAATTAAGGATTTAATCAAGCTGTAGAATCCATACCTTCATGTATAGAGTGAAGAAATTTTGGTGCCTACTATTTCACCTATTGAACCTGATGGGTCCGTGCTTCCACCTCAGATGATAGTTTCTCAAGCCTTTACTCAGATCATACTAGTGATCCAAGAGTAGAACCAACCTCAGATGTTGTCACAACACAAGACTAGACTTGTCTCTATAGTTTCAGAAGGGGTAATCCTACCTCCTTTGAAGATCTATTCAGAACCTCCTACCTCTCATCCTACACCTTTTGTTGGACCTTATATTGACCCCTCTAAGAAAGGGAAGGAACCTATTAACCCTAAGCAGTAGGATGGATGATTTTTTTAATAGAGCTGATGTATTTTACTTTTGTTATATTTTTCTAGAAATTTTTAATAAATTGTACTTAATTGATTAATGGAATTCAGTGATCTTGTCTTTCATCTATTTGTGTTATATTTATTTTTCTCTGCTACATATTAGTCCTTTGATACCTATTTCCTTCTTGATTGGAATCAAAAGGGGAAGAATAATCTTTGATACCCTTACAATTTTTGATAATCCTAAAAGGGGGATAACCGTTTCGCATTATCCTTATTTATTTTACCTTTGATATCACTCTTATGTATTTTATTTTACTTACCTATAATTACATATGGGAAGAAAAGGCATTAGTCTTTGATACCATTATTTTTGTTTCCTTTGATACCATTACTATTTATTTTATCTCTAAACCTTATTTATATATTGAGAAAATTCATCAGTAATGAGAGATGATAAGTATAATTATTATACTTCACATAAAATGATTGTACTTTATAATGCCATGATTTTTAATCATCAAAAAGGGGGAGATTGTTGGCCTATAGGAGATTGTTGGCCACCCTATATGGTTTTAATAATAATAAATCATGTCAAATATTATTAATCACTTCTAATCATTTCAAACATGTTTATTTAAGATTAAATATGTTTAATTATGATTATCTATGATCACATATAAGTTTAACTCATTCTGATACTATTTATATTGCAAGAGAGTAAAAACAGAAAATTTGCTAAAGTATGAGTCACTGACACTGATAGAGTAAATGTCTTGTTAACAAATTAACACCGACTGAACATATGAGACACTGACAAACAGTTGAGTCACCGATGTGGACAGAATAATTCTGGCTCACTAATGCTGACAACATAAAGGAATCACCGATATCGACAATTCAATTGTCTCACTGATAGAAGGACATGTTGATACATGGTGCTACCGATGTAAGGACCTACTGACACATGGTGCTACAGTGGTGTTACTGATGCATGGTGATACTGACACATGGTGCTCCAGACGCATGGTGCTACCGACGCACGGTGCTATCGATGCATGGTGCTATCGATGCAAGGACTCACTGATAGTGAAATTGACACATTGATCGACCAACTTACTCACCAACAGTTAAAATGAGTCACCGACACAATGAGACACCGATGCTGATAGAAGGACTCACTGATGGAATGAGTCACCAACAGAAGTAGATACTGACAGAGGACTCAACAGTATACTGTTTAAATTTACTTTTATTTAATATTATTTCTAATGGTCACATTTTGAGTGTTTTAATGCAACTGATTAATTTAATTCTTTTTGCAAACATCTTTATTGATAATTTCTGAAATACAAGGTACAAAACCTACCTCAAACATGCACATTGTTAGGATGTAAGAATATAAAAGAAAAGGACTTGAACTAATAGAAGAATCACATGAAAGATATATACAAATATCCACGTAGACACAGTTTCAGATCCACACAAACAACATACAAAAAGGAAGAACACAAGAGGAACTCTTATTTTTCCTGGTGTTGGATCAAAATATAGATTTATATGTATATTAGATGACACAATACAAGAGGGGGGTGAATTGTATGTTTAAAAAACATTGTATTTAAATACTTAAGAAAGAACTTAGTTTAAGAGGTCTTAAACTAATATAATTCAAAATCAATACAATAGACTATAAAGTTCTTGAATCTGATGGAAACACTAAGATGTAATACTATAAGTATTATAAAACAATAGTATTTTAATTGAATATAATGATCAGATTAAAATGTTAAAGACTCTACCATATAGAGTATATAATCTCTCAATAAAATATGAATCTTAATTGAAACAATTACAATTGAATTGAATATAAAAATAAAGGGGAAACAATACAATTACCTTTCTAATACAAATAACAGTGGAAATGTAAAAGTATTACAATTATTTTTAACCCAAAGAGAAGGGTATACTTTCACCTAGGATAGAAGGTCTTTCTTACCACCACCTTGGTAAGCCCTTGATTCAAAGATTGGTATGGATGTCTTCCTATCCCCATAAGTCCTCGATTAATAAGGTAATCGACACCTCTTTACTTCAAGCAATTGAAGGCCCTTGATACGATGATCGGTTGCACGTCTTCCTAACCCCGGAAGCCCTTGATATTTACCACAATGATTGGTCGCACAAAGAAGAAACAAAGAACTTATAGGAATACAAGAACATGGAACAAGCTATTCACTTCTTGTATCTTAAAGGCTTTCTCACTATGCAAGAGAAAAGTCACAACATCTCTATCTAGAACTTTATAGAAGAAACAATTAAATATTATGATTTAAATGACCTCCTATTTATAGGCTTCAGGTTCCAACAGTCATATTTTCTCCAACGGTCATATTTATATGAGAAAATTGGAGGGACTTGGACTCCTAACTTTACAATGGTCAAAACAAAACAGAATACACGACATCATTTTGATTGGTAAATAACCAAATCAACGACATCGTTTAAGTTAGAAATAAGTAAGTATGAAACAATGAGAATGAGATACATGCAACCAGTATTGAAGTTATTATAAGAGTGTAATGCATTTCATAATTTCAATACATAACTTGTTTTCTAGGCTTAACAAGATAACAATGCATATCGATTACAAACTAAAATCTTGTTACGATTATTAACTTGGTTACGATGCTTGGGTACAATACATAATGATAATATAATGCATAACCTAGTTATGATATAGTGATTATGACACTTGATTAAGATTCAGAATCAATCTTGGTTACGATATCATGATTATGATACTAGGTTACGATGCAGAATCTATCCTGGCTAAGATATCATGATTACGATACTTGATTACGATTCAGAATTTATCCTGGTTACGATATCAGTTATGAAGAATGAGTATGATGTGGTTACGATACTATACTTATCTTTATTATAATAAAATACATAGTCATGTTATGATTACTGATTATAATACAATACAAAGATATGTTACGAAGCATATGGTTACGGTGCATAACCTGGTTACGATTCATCTAGTTATGATTTTTTCTTACAAATTAATAACTAAACTGATTACGATTTAATGCATAATCTGGCTATGATTGAAACAACATATGAAACTAAGTAAATGAATCAATAAACAATAATTTAATATGGATACATCATGTATGAAAAGGAAAGTGAGTGATTAAGATTGTGTGATTTGTGATTTCCAAAACAAATGATTTATGGGAATGTTGAAACATGTTTTGACTCAACACCTGCTAGCTATGAACCAAAGGATTACTATGTACCAAAGTTCAAACATCTCTGCAGCATTAAACTAAACCTAAGGATAAGAAAATCTCATCTTCCTGAAAGATAGAACACAATGCTCCACAACACTCTATTTTCAGTGTATGCTTCCAAAAGAGGACTCCAGCTTCAACTATGATACATCCAAGAGTCCAGAGATGAACTTCATAACACACATAGCCTTCTAAACTCTATCTAATATCTACTGCTCTATTGTGTACCTTTTTATTACATTTCAGAGAAGTCTGTGAATCTGTCTGCAAAACAAACACTATCTCCTTCACTGAACTAGAGGATACTAGATATCCTCACACAACTATGTTTTACACTTTTTTATCCCACGTAGAACTGTGGTAGAGGTCCTGTGTGACCTGATTTTATTCTGTTCCCATGTAGAACTGTGGTATAGTTTTTGTGACCTGGAAAGTTGTAAACTATTTTGTAAACCCAGATCCAGGGTTTGGATAAAAACCTTTATCTATACAGACTGCTTGGTGGTAGGTGATCAACAAGTAAGGAGGAATAAGTCTTGTCTTGAGGCATAACCTCTTGTTTTATATCTGTTATGTTTTCAAATTTAGTTTTCTCTATTTTTACCTGTATTACAGAAAACTGAATTTCACTTTGATAGTTAGTCTTTGATAGTGTTTATAACTATTTTGGACTGTTATATTAGTTTCAAAAGTTGTAACAATATCTCATATTGTTATAACTAAGAAATAATCAATCTTATGAGAAATTAGTTGAACAATCAGACTATTATAAATTAACTACTTTGATTAACTCACATATTAAGTTTTAAATTGGGGGAATATTTTAAATAATCTTTTTAACAGAATTTTTTATAGGAACCCAATTCACCCCCCTCTTAAGATCCTTACTCTAACCAACAGTGACCTATATATTAAGTTACTAAAAAGACAAACAAGTACCTTTCTTCCTTTTAATATCTATAAAGCTTTGGGATAGGGAAAAACAACATAGGTTCAATTATAAATATTATTTTGAAAGATAAATTATTATTTTTATCATAATAATTTATATTTAATTTTTAGAGATGAAAAAATTACTTAAAATTCTTAATAAATTCAAACTCAATAATTATTTAGTTAATAATAAAATAAAATAAATGATACTAAAAGTATTAAAAGTGAATTTAATTGAATGAATTATTATATTCAACTATTTTTTAGATGAATATATCATGTTACATAGGTTTGAACAAGATATATTCAAATTCCATCATTTTCATGATATTTTTAAGTTCAATTCAAATGAATAATGTCAAAATTTAAATTAATGTTATTTTATGATAAATTATATTTTATTAAATGATTTAAAATTTATAAAAGTACTATATTATTCCAAGTAATTTTTAAATGATAATAAATATAAACTATTTTTACATTAATGGATACATTTTTATTTTATAATGAATATATTTACCCCTAAATGGAAAAAATCTCATTAGCACAGTTAAGGTTAAAGGGATGTTTTTTGCACGTTACATGCACTTCTATTAAAATTAATTAAAAAAAACATTGGATTTATATTTTTTAAATTATATATTATATTTATAATCATTTTCCCAAATTTTCTAATAATTCTCACTTTAATTTACTATTAAAGGATAAATTAGCTAGGTTTGAAAACTAGTAACCATAGTGAAAAACTAAAATGGTAAAAGTAGGGAAACATAGAAGTTAAGGAAAAAATGTTTAAAACATGTGTTTCAATTTGCAGTTTAGGTGTTTATCTACCATATAATCCCTCCAACACTTTAGTTAACAATTTTTTATCCACTTTATGTAGGATTTACTTCCAATAGTGAACACTTTTGGGTATTTATAAAAATTCCACTCCTCCTCAACTATAAAAGGGAACTTACACCCCTTACTTATTCACACATTTAAGGCACTTTTGTTTAAAAAAAAAGCCAAAATAACTTCCAAATATCCATAATATCATCCTTGAATCATTATTTTATCCATAAATCCAACCTAGGAAGGATTTAGTGAAAATCTAAGGAGGATACCCAAAGAAGAGTTAATGTTATTTAATGAACATCTTTATTTTATTTCTTTCTCCACCTCCTTCAATTATTATTAAACCATGATGATATAATAACATAAATTTCTTAAATATAACGGGGTGATTTTATTATAAGTTCATTACCTACAACCATCTCTACTTCCACCAAATGGGTTATGAAATCATCGCTCGTGTGTATGGAGGACTATCGTCTCACGAATCGATGCCATTAGATCTTTCATTACCACATATCACAGTTGGGTATGATGATGTATCTAAAGTATATATATATATATATGATATTTATAAAATATTTATACCTATAGAGTCATTATATCATATATATATATATATATATATATATTTATCTTCCATTCTGTAGGAGATATGATAAGGTCGGTCATGTGTACGGTGGACTACCACCTTTCAAAGCGATGTGATTTGTCTTTCACTAACACTTCACATGAAAAGTGATAAGGATAAATTTAATGATAATATGTGATTTAAATGAAATAATTAGCATATTCATAAAATATTTATCGCTGTTTAAATATAATACATCATTTTATTTTTCTTACATTTTCACTCACTTAAAGATGATAACATTATTCATTTACGTTTGGACTACCGCCTTCACGAAGCAATGTGACTCTCGTTTCATCACCAAACCACACATATTATATATATAAGTATATTATATGGTATATATGATATTATTATAATTATAGAAATATTATATATTACTTACCTTATTTTCATAATGGTCATTGGAAAATGGAAACATTATTCATGCATATGTACGGCTTACTGTCTCCATGATCGCAACATACTTCATTTTTCATAACCATATTTGATAATTGGTTTTAAAAGTAAAATTTATATAAAAATATGATAATTGTTCCATGGTTATTATTCTGGATATTATGAAACTATGTAATATTTTCAATAATCATATCTTTAATGACAAAACATGTATAATAAAACAAGGTAATTAAAACCCAAAACAATGAAAATAATGAAATATTATTAATAAATGGTTGATAAGATGTTATAAAAGGATAATATATGATATCATAAATATTAATATGGTTTTGTTAGAAAATTATATCATGGTTAAAACCATTATACAGTAAGTTAAAAAAATTCAACCAAAAAGAAGCGTGAGGTAAGGAATTTCGTCTCAATTTACATTATATTGAGACTTATTTGTTATTATGCACCAATTAACTTTTATGTGGTGTATATGCTACCCATTTAAAATTTAATATCATTATTCAGTCATAATTCATGGTATTTTATGTTTCAATTTGAATCATTTCATCCAAGGGTATTTTACTTGAAAATTACCAAGTGGTAAAGTTATTGTTCAATATCACTTTCTTTTGTGATTGTTAACTTTAGCTTGAAACAATAACTTTATTGTAATAATTTTTCATTGGAAATTAAATTAATCTTAAATATACATATTCTTTAATTATTTATATTCTTATTTCCTAAATCATATATCATTTTTACATATAGTGTTTACTTTTAATGTTATTTGATTAACTGGGGAAATATTGATAAATTAGTATTTTCACTCAATACAGATATTTGATGATAAGGAATATTGATTCATAAATTAAATTGATTATAGAATATATGAGGAATGCTTTGTAATTTTAGAGATGGGTGGGTCCTAACATAATATATCCCCTCTATGCAATGGTAGTTCTCATGAAAAAAAATTAAGTTTTCCAAATTAAATGGATTTCTACTTGTATTATTTAAACTGTCTTATGAAAGGTCTTTACAGTGGAGGAAACATGATGGATGAGATCATGGAATGTAATAATTAAAAATTTACTTTATTAAGCTTTTAGTTATTATTATCCATGATAGTTTTATAATGATATTATCTATATATGCATTTAATTCTTTGTTAATTGATTAAATGGCATGAGTTTCGGTTATTTACCTTACTATATTGATTATACATTATTTATTCATGCAGTCAAGTTATGTAAATAACTTTTGTATTTATTTACTTACCTTTCCAATTTTATTATTCTTTAATAATTCATGAAATCTTCCATTATTCTTAATTCTTACTGAGCATTCGATCTCACCCTTATTTTGTTTCCTTTCCCCACGATATCAAGAAGAGAACTTTAAATGAGTTTTCAAGGATGTAGTTTATTTTTTGTTGTTATGTATTATGTTTTATTTACCTTTCCCAATGTAAACAGGGTATCATGTATGCATCTATTTATCCAAAACTACTAAACCCATCATCCCTTCAAGATTTGACCCATTATGTCTATGGCAATGTAATAAAGTAAGGCACTGACTCCATGGTACCAGGGTTGGGGTCATTATAGATTCTCTTAGAAATCAGATTAAACATCAAGATTTATTATCACAACTTGAACCTAAGAACATCAATGATATAATTAATAATGAGTAAGGCACTGACTCTATGGTACCAGGGTTGGGGTCATTATAGATTCTCTTAAAAATCAGGTTAAACATCAATATTTATTATTTATTATTATTATGTATTATGTTTTATTTACTTTTCCCAATGTAAAATGGGTATCATGTATGTATATATTTCTCCAAAACTACTAAACTCATCATCCCTTCAGGATTCAAACTACTATATCTATGCCAATGTAATAGAGTAAGGCACTAGCTTCATGATACCAGGGTTGAGGTCGTTATAGATTCTCTTAGAAATTAGGTTAAACATAAAGATTTATTATCACAGCTTGAACCTAAGAACATAAATGATGCAATTAATAATGAATTTTGGGCAATGGAAATGTAATAATAACTCAATTAGTTTAAAATTAATAAAGTATAGGAACTAGTTAAAATACACAAAGACTATATAACCATTGAAACTAAAAGGGTGTTTAGAAGCAAGGTGGATGAGTCAGGCATAATAGTTATGAATAAATATAGATTGGTTGCACAAGGATATAGTCAATAAGAATGTATTGAATATGAGGAAACCTTTGCTCCAGTATCTATACATGGATCCATTAGAATGTTGCTTGAATATGCAACACATTTGGATTTAAAACTATATCAAATGGATATCAAGTGTTCATTAACGATCTTTTTATTGAGAAACCCATGGATTTAAAAACACTATATTTCCAAATCATGTCTTAAAATTAAAAAATATTTATATAGTTTAAAACAAGCTCCTAAATCTTGGTATGATAGGATCAACTCATTTTTGATTTCAAAAGGTTTTACCAAAAGAATAGATGAACCTACCTTATTTATTAAAATAATTTAAAATGATTTTTGGGTTGTCCAAATTTATGTTGATGATATTTTTTTTATCTTTTATAAATTATTTTTGTACATAGTTTTCAAAAATTATGCAAAGTGAATTTTAAATGAGTTTGATGGGTGAACTTAAATTGTTTCTTCATTTTTAGATCTTTCAAAATAAATATGGAAATATGTTAAATCAAATAAATTATACTAAATATCTTTTAAAATGTGTTTGTATAGATAGTACTAGAGGTATTAATACTCCCATGAGTACTAGATGTAAGTAGGATCTCGATGAAATTGGGAAACCAGTTGATCAAACCACTTATAGAGGTATGATTAGAAATTTACTATAATTAAATAATAGCTAGACTAATATAATATTTATTGTGTGTATGTGTTTTTGTTTTTAATCAACACTGGAAGAGTCACATTTACTATATGTGAAAATAATTTTCAAATACCTCAAAAATACTAAAAAAATTGGGGTTTT
This sequence comes from Viscum album, assembly GCA_963277665.1. Taxonomy (NCBI): domain Eukaryota; kingdom Viridiplantae; phylum Streptophyta; class Magnoliopsida; order Santalales; family Viscaceae; genus Viscum; species Viscum album. Next base: position 944,961,523 of record OY728162.1, read on the forward strand.
TTATTCCAAAGGATAATAATTTGATTTAGTCTATTATTCAGATGTTGATTTTGGTGGTTGTAAGTTATATAGAAAAAGAACTTATAGAACATTTCCCTTTTTGGGCTATTCTCTAGTTTGATGGTGTAGTAAGAAATATAAATCTGTTGCATTTTCCACTTCCTAAGTTGAATACATAGCTCCATCCAATTGCTGTGCACAGATTTCGTGGATGAAACCAACATTACTAGAATATGGATATCAATTCCGATATTCCCCTATAAATTTTGATAATAGAAGTCAGATAATTATTTCTAGAAATCATATATCATATTATAGAATAAATAACATTGATATTAGACATCACTTTTTGAGATATAATTTTCAAAAAGGTGATATTACTCTTGAATTAATTATCAATAAACATCAGCTTGCTGATATATTTATAAAACCCTTGAATGATGAGAGAACAAATTATATCAAACAAGAATTGGGCATGGTAAATTATTTCTAATTGTTTTGATTTATCTTTAGTTATTAACTCCTATGTTAAATCATTTAACCTTTATTTTCTGTACTTTTCTGAAAGTAACTTTGAGTTGAAATCCACAAAGTTAGTTTTTCAACTATGAGTATTTGTTCATGTGTTTTGTATTCCTACCATGAAACTTAACTCATGAGGTAACCATACTTATCATGAGTATTAATTCACATGGTCGCTATTCTTACCATGAATATTTTCTCACACAGTTAGTGCTTACTTACAATGATCATTTTATACATGAGGTTAGTATACCTACCCTGAGGTCGCAATCAACCTGCCTACCATACCTTTGGTCTCACAGATCCATGACCAGCAGACCTACCATGTCTATTTATATACTTATAGATTTTCATAAAAGTTTTTTGGTGGTATTTAATTTATTTTTATTTTTATTTTACTCCCTAAATGATTAAATTAGATTTTGAATTAGAATCTGAATCGACATGTATATTTTCCCCAAAATATCTTCCCCTCTTTTGAATCCTTATCTTCAAATTGAAACCCAATTGTCTTGAATTTTATCTCTGTCTTTGACCCAAACCTTCCAGTTTCAAACTTCTCTCACAAACCTGAATATTTCAAGAAATCAAATGGATCAAAAAATGATGATGATGAAATGTGTTTTGGAAATAGATTTTCTTGATCATTCACCTCTTTCAAAGAATTTGAAGAAATAAAAATATTTCTCAAGAATGATAGTGGATCTGAAGAATATGCACCTAGTTGGTCATACTATATCTGTATAAAAGTAGATAGATGTGTAATGGTTGAAATATAGTAAATATCTATTTTAGAATGCAATTAAGGAATAAGGGTGGGATGAGTGGTTTAAATAAAATAGTAATCCTTTCTATCTGAATATTATTGTAGAGTTTTATACACACCATGCGTTCTTCCATAGAGAGAATAAGGATATAGTTAAATCAATGATTAATACATAATTTTTATAATTCTTCTCAAGGTTATGGGAAATGTGTTTAGGTACTCCTCACAAAGGAGAGTTTGGAGATTACCAAAGCTCACCTCTAGTTAATCATAAACACTTTGAGTTTAAGAATGCTTTAAATGAGATCACAGGAAATGGAACTCCTTGAAGACCTTGGTCTATTGAGTTGAGTGGAAAATATAGGATGCTAGTTAATTTTATCTAGTATATTATTTCTATAAGAAAAGGAGTCTTCAGTATCTATTTTTCTTACTTTTTATGAAGAATGGAGTTCAGATCAACCTGTGTAGATATGTCATGAGACTTATGGTTGAATTGTGTAATATTAATTTGACATTAAATTATTTACCCTACTCAAAGCCTATCTAAGCCTTGTTATAGTACAAAGTTTTAGTTCCTTAGGGGGTTGAAATAATTACCTCATTAGATGGTCTCTTCCGTACACATAAGATTTTTATACAAATGAGGGTAAACTGAAATCCATGGAAAAGATAATGGTGGCTAACCTAGAAAAGGTTTATGAAATATTTGACCCAATAAAGTACATAGTTAGACCTATAGATCTTATTGATCCAGGTCTTGAACTTGATGAGATAGTTGAATTTTTAGATTATGAGGTGGATGTTAGTGAGAAAAAAACTAAAGAAGAAGATGAAATTGTAGATATGGATGAAGAAGAAAAATTTGTTCATGAGGATAGTAGGGAAGCATCTCCTTATATGTCTTTTGGATCTCCTAGATCTCCCTTACCCTTTACATAAAATAAATAATATCTTTTATCGAAGGATCTGGATGACATAGATGTTTTTATGAGAAGTTATAGGCCCGAGTTGGATGATTCTAAGGACTTTGAGAGTGCTGAATTTAGTTCAGGTGGATCATATATGGTGGGTAGTACTCCCAGTAATATTTTCCTAGATATACCATTTAAGGGAGAGAAGTCCCCTAGAACTATTATTTTTGGGTTGGATTATCCATATCCAGATGATGATAGGGGAAGTTCACCTGGAAATGGTGTAATTTCCCTTATGCTCAAACAGTTCTAGAGGTATCTCTTATTAATATTATAGAAACTCAAGAGAGGATTGAGGTATCTCCCATGAGACAATAATTTAATCAAACTATTAATGATATATTTGGACCTACTCTAACCAAATAAGGTGAATAAACTTATCTAGGTAGTGATCATATTGAAGATGTTAAGGATAGTACTGATTCTATTCATTAGGAATACATGGATGTTTTTTCTAGAAGTTTAGATGAACTAGATAGAGTAGTATTAGTGGAGAATGTCTTTGAATTATATGGTGGGCCTCAGGATTATGATCCATCTACCTCTATTACATGTATGTCATATGTCACCAAGTATGACTTAGATATGTTCAAATCAATGATGATGGATATGTTCAAGATTTTTTTTTGAAATTTTGAAAAATCCTTACAAAAAGTTAGAAAAGATGAAATTTATGATGTTTTTACAATACTAATCTCTCATATTCATCCAATATTTAATTTAGTAATTGAAATAATGTAGAATGATATTATAGATTTGAGAGCTCGGGTTGGTGCTCTCCAAGATGATCTATCTGATATGCTAATTCAGTTATACCGAAGGTTTGTACCGACTCCTATGCCTCCTCCTCCTCCTCTCATCCAGTTAGTTCTTGTTGAATAAAAGATTATAAATCATGTCTAAAGAGTTGAATATTATTTTTTATGAGTTTAGAAATACCCAAGAAGCTGTGTTTTATGGTTTTCAAACCCATTCTTCCAAGACCATAATAGTTGTTAGAGAATATATGAAATAGGTTATGGAAGAAAGATAAAATATTAAAAAGTCCATTTATTATCATCTTATCCAAATATTTACCAACTTTGACTTAATTGGGATGTTGAGAACTCTGAATTTAGATATAAACATTCCTGCATTGACTCAAGATTTTAAATCACAAGTTAAAAATATCATGTAACATTCTGATCCGGGTTCCACACATTGATGCACTGATTCAGCTGGTTACATGATCTTAAACATGCCTCTCTGTATTACAAAGGCTTACAACTATAAATGAGGTTCCAATATCGATCATGAGTAGACTATACCCTCTTTATCAAAGTAACACAATAGTGGAAGTAAAATAAAAATAGTCAAATGATATAACCACCAAGCAAACTAAACTAGTATCACATGATGACCAAAATAGGAATATAATATCCCAAATTAAACATTAGATATATAATTCCAAATATGTGTCAATTTTTGATGTGAAAAACCCAAAATAAATAAATACACTGACAACTTCCAAGCGGGTCCTGATACGAAGTCCGTTTCCCTCATCTCTGCTCCATCCCGACCTAGTCATCTAACATAGGGACATTTCCTTTAACATGTTATTCAAGCATGAAATCTATTCAGGTACTAATTAGGTAGCCTGAGTAGGGTGTGATTACAACTCAATATACCACCACCAATGATGTCTAAGACAATATCTAGTCAATAACGGTGTATTTAGTTGTATAAATAATAAAATACAAGTAATAAAGTAACCAATTATCACATTTATTCAATTACTATGTATTTAACCACATATACTCCCATGTTCACGAGGACACCCTAACTCTCAATACCTACTTTGACCTGTGCCAGAGTCTAAACTATACCACATATTCAATTCAAAAATCACTATAACATATGGGCTTTCATTATCCGTTTCATTTCAATTCATATCACAAACAATTGGAACCATGGTCTAATGCCAACATCTTGGGCCCAAGTCACCATGCCTAGGACCACTATGGGATTTTGAAGCATTAGTACATGTCTCACACTCATATATCAATTCATCACTATGGGATTTTGAAGTAGCAGTCCATGGCCCACACACATTTATCAATTTATCACTGTCGGCTTTTGAAGCAGCAATCCTTGTCCCACATGCATTTATCAATTTATCACTATAATATTTTAGTGCAACATAACATGTCCCACACTCATTTATCAAAATATTACATATATAAAAATATATCACATAATTCAAGGTTAAATAACATTAACCCTCTATCACATTTCACCATCACAATATTCAATTAATTAATACACAAATTAATTAATCCAATTCCATTAATTACATAATCACAAAAAAAAATTCATTAATGAATTCATAAATTAATTAATCCAATTCAATCAAATTCAGAATCACAACAATCTCCATTAATTAATTCATCAATTAATTAATCCAATTTAATAAATTGCATAATCAAAACAATCTACATTAATTAATTCATCAATTAATTAATTCAATTCCATAATCACAATAATTAACCAATTACACAAATCCCAATTTCCATCAATTTCACAATCCCAATATCCCATTAATTAATTAACTAATTAATTAACCCAATTTCACAAATTGAACAATTACATGAAGCCATTAATTTCCCAATTCCATAACCCCATTATTTAGTCAATCCCCTATTCCCTTTATTAATTAATTGACCAAATTAATTTATTGAATTATTGAAATTTAATTGATAAACATTCAATAGAAATTATAAAATTATATGCATGTAATTGAAATCAAGACTATGATATTTGAATAATATAAAACCTACCTCAAGATCATTGGTGATCGATCTCCCACTGAAAATTCTCCAAATTAAGTGAAACAATCAAGAATGCGATGAAGAATGAGATCTAGATCTAAATCCTAGATCCAAAATCAAATATATTAGATATAACATAACTTATATCTAGATCCACAACAACAGAGGAAAACATACCTTTTGAGGATGAGAGAAATATGGTAGAAGGATGAGATTCTCTTATTGGGAGAGGTGCAGATCTTTAATCTGGGATTTAAATCATCAAGAACGGAGGTCAGGTGCCCTAGGAATTTGTTCATAAACCTCAAAAAATGATAGGAATAGGTTGGGGATGATTTTGGTTGAAATAGGGTCAACTAATGGGGGTTGGGATTTGAAAAACCAATTTTTGAATTAATAAAAATTATGCACACTGTTTTCTGGGTAGGGGCGCATGGTTTTCCAAACCGTGGGCCTAAACCATGAACCTATTTTACAGGGGGTGCACAGTTTGAAAAACCATGTTCTAAATATGTAAACCCTCTATGTTTGGGTTTGTATGGTTCATTGGGCTTGGCATATGTTTTGGGAAAACCGTGCACTATCTCTCCTCTTTCTAATTTTCTCTAATTTTCACCCAATCACACCCAAGATACAACCCAAACAAAAAGTACCCAAATCAAGGAAAAGGAGTACCTATAAATGGGCCCTAGACACCTCCAAAAAATGTTAATATATTAAAAATTAATTCTATAAATCCATATTTATAATATTTAATGGAAAATAGAGATGATTTCCTTCAGGATTTCGAGCATGATTCTCGAGCTACTAATGAGTTTACCTAGTTGATGGAAAATTATCTGTAAAATTCTCAGATACATGTGCTAGTCCCTTCAACCATTCCAATATCAATATTACTAACCACTACCTCCTCTACCATCAATCCTTTAAACCTAACTCTTAGACAAGACTTCCATAAACTAAGGCCTATTTCCAGATGTGTAGTCTTTGGTGAGCCTACCTCCTCATATGCTCTTCAAGCTACCTCTACCCCTACCTCTGCTTCTAAAGGAAAAAACCCCATACGTCCTAGTGATGCTAAAGATGTCCCAAATTCTGATTCAAATTATGATCTTTGGTAGGGAATCTTTTTAATCCTTTTGTAATCTATTTTCTTATATTAATGTGATATTATATTTTATTCTATTTTTCCCTTTAACTTATTAATTTTCTCTATTTATTCATTCAATTTTTGATAATCCTAAAAGGGGTAGTAGTGATAAATTAAAATAAATTTAATTCATTGGAAAAAATTTCATGATTTTAGGAATTTTCTCAATAATTAATTCAATCCTTTATACATATACTTTTGTTATATTCAATTCATTTAAATTTAAATGTCATGATTTGTGATCATCAAAAAGGAGATATTATTGTATTTATCCAGCACCTCCTTATTTTAATGATCCCAAATCACGTTTATAATGTTATTAATTAATTTCATGTTTTTTAGTAAATGGTCTTCTGTAAAAACTTAAAAAAGAGGCTAAGTTTGGACCTTATCATGTCACCTTATCATGTAAAGGATTTGAACTAACCATGTAGGTAATGTGACCATGTCACATTATCACACATTAAATTTCACCCAACCACATGAAATAACTAACCATTGTATATCAAATAAGAAAATTATGTCAAAGTAATGAACCCACCATACATTGAATTTGAACTTACCATGTGTTTAGAATCACCTTATGACATGCACAAACAACCTACAATGAAACAGATATGTACTTAATATGAGTACAAAAATATATGATTGTCTTAATCAGTGAAGTAACCACATGAAGAAAATAAGTTACCATGCCAAGGTATGTAATTTTTTTATTAAGTTATATACTGACTGCATCTGTTATTTTTAGTAACTATATGAAGAGAAATGTTTACCACAAGATCAAATGAACTGACCTCATATAAACTTTCCATGCAAACTAACCACATCAAACGACCTTTCTAACCAACTTTGTGAAGTCACCATGCCAACTTTCCATGCCAAATAACCATGTTTTAAGTGGAGACAGACTTCCATGTATAACTTAGTAGTGGAGAATTTTAAATCTCAAATGGTTAGTTTTTGAAGCATTAATTGAAGCATTAGTGCATTTAATACTGAATTGATTGTTATCTAACAACTAATTTTGGATGAAGAACTTTTGAAGAGAAAATATGATTATGTAAATAATAGTTTTGTGCTATGATGAACATGTTCTCCTACAGAGAATAATAGAGGATATTACACATGAAAAAACCAGATTAAGATGAACCTGCTATGATTCTCTATTTCTGGAACTCACTATGAAACTTATCTGAGCTTCTTCCAAAGAAAAATTTGGGGACTTCAAATAACCAAATACATTTAGATCAAGCTACATCACATTTCCTTATCTTATATCCCTTTCCCTTTATGTTTATGATTTACATTAGAGCTATATTTCATATTTATCTATTTATTATTAAAAATATAGTCACTTGTACTAAACTGAAGAGTACTTGATACTCTCTATATTTTATCCATTTATATTCCCACAAGAAACTATGGAAGAGGTCTTGTGTGACCTATTGTATTGTTTTATCCCACATATAACTATGGAAGAGGCTCTGTTCCTAGACACCTTTATGTTCTATTGTTTGTAAAACTCAATCTAGATTGTGGATCAGTTTATTTAATAAAAAACTTCTTTGAAGTAGGTGATTTTCAAGTGTAGGGTATTAAGTCTTGCCTTAAGACCAAACCCCTTATTAAATTTCTACTATGATTTATCTATTTTGATCTCTTTATTTTTATTAAAACCTATTTATTTTTTTATAAATATATAAACAAAACTTTACTATGACAGTTAACTTAAACTAGTATTTTATATACAATGATTAATTTAAATAAATTAAATTATTTTCCAAATTATTTTAACTAAGTTGTGAACATGATTTTTAGAATATCTTCCAAATATCAAATTATATATTTCTACTATTTTTTAACCGGGTGATTTTATTAAATTAGGGATTTAGTTTTAAACTATTTTTAGACATAAATTTTTATTGAAAACTCATTCACCCCCTCTTGAGTTGCTCGATGAGACCAAAAATATTCTTCAATATTATATGATATTTTTAAAAATTTGAGTTCTAATTTCCTTGTAAATATTTAGTATATCTGTATTAAAGAAAACTTCCTCACAAATATTTCATAATGTGGTTACTCCTTTTCATACCTGTCAAAACAATGACTAGGTTATATTGGTCATATTTAAATAATAATATTTTAATAGTATATAACAATTTATTTTAATAACTATATCATGTGTGGTACATGAAACATGACATATTATTATTTTTAAACTAAAATCTTGGGGTGTTACATTCTCTAATCATTAAAGAAATTATTTACACACAATTCTAATTTTATTCTCTCAAAATGATATTATCATAACATAGTAATAAAATTATATATTGATTTTATCATGAACTTTAATTTCTATTTCAATACTAAGAAAATTATTATTTCCTAAAATAATGCACCTCTATAAGACCCATACATGTAGACACTACTATAAAACAAGGTTATACCCATGATTTTGGAAAAAACTGTGGCTATATGTTACCTCGATAGCTAAGAGAAAAAAAATTTGTAGGAAGGACCTATACCCATAGTTCTCCAAAAAACAATGGGTATAGGCCACCCCTATACCCATGATTTTTGGATAACTATGGGTATAGGTTTCATGGGGGAAAAAATTTCATGGGAAGGATCTATACCCACAGTTCTCTAAAAACCATGGGTATAGGTCACCCCTATGCCCATGGTTTTTGTAAACCACTACAATAGGTTTCATGGGAAAAGAAATTTATGGGACGAACCTATACCCACAGTTTGACAAAACCATGGGTATAATAAATTTTTCTGGGAAACTATAGCAATGGTTAGGGTAAATCGTTGGTATAGGTCACCTATACCCATGATTTAACCAAACCGTGGGTATAAGATATCCCATTTATTGTCCATAACAATAACAACAACAATAAATAAATTTTATAAATAAATATTTATACACACACATACAAATATATTTTAATATAAGAATGAAAAGTGTGTTATAGGATAGTGGTAAAGTTGACAGAGTATAGGCGGAAGGTGTTATGATCAATTCTCAGTGGAGGATTCTTTTTTTTAATAAAGGAATTATACCCATGGTTAGACCAAACCATGGGTGTTGGTTGACCCATTATATTTTCATAATAACAACAATAATAATAAATAATTTAATATAAATATATATATATATATATATATATATATTTGAATATTAGAATAAAAATTGTGTTATATAATAGTGGTAAAGTTATTGGAGTGTAGGTGGAAGGCACTGAGATCAAATCGCAGTGGGGGATTTTTTTAATAAAGGACCTATACCCACAGTTTGACCAAACCATGGGTATAGGTATTTCCATTGAAATTTTCTACACTAATGGTTTAAGAACCATGGGTATAGGTGGACTATACCCATGGTTTGGTCAAACCATGGGTATAGGTCTATCCCAATGGCTTAAGAACCCATGGTTCATAGAACCATGTGTATAGACTATACCCATTATTTTCTGAGATATACCCATGGTTTTGAATCATTGGTATAGGTAAAGATTCTAGTAGTGAGATCAATTTCTAAAAGCATACCTTGATAGTTGAGTGCCAATTTCTTCATAATACTCGATAGATTTGAGAAATTATTTAACATGGAGATATAGATTTTAAAAAAATAAGTACTTTTTTATTTTTCACTACATAAATGCAATTTCATACTTCATTTGTGATTCAATTAGTTCCCCCTTCTATCTCATCTCTTACCTCAAGAAATGAATATTATAGATTAATTTTTCATGTCTAAATCACTAAATTCAACTTCTAATGGATCACATGATCTACCAAAGGATGAAATGTTATTTCTCATGAATTTATCCATTTATAAAAAAATGGTTAGTATAAGTTAAGATAATATAAAATATGAATCAAACTTCATATGAAGAAATAATACATTAATTTCTAAAGCCTTAAAATAATAACCAAAGTTCAAATTAAATAATTCCATAAATAACTAACCTTAGAACTCTAAAAAATATTTCTGTCTTAGCTCAAAACCCAAAAATTAGAAATATTTTATCACATATTTTTATGAGATTAATTTAACATTTATCACTAAACAAAATTAATAACTCATAAAGTCACATAACAAAAATGTATATGTCATAATCGCATATTCTCAAAAATATGCTAAGATTTTCCATAAATATCCTACATCATCATAAAACCATCTAAAAACATATAGGATTCCAATAGTCAACTCAATATTCATTCTTTAATAAATTTCAACCACTTGGACATAAAACCTCAAGCTTGAAAAAAATATCCCATTTACCCAGATTCCTATAATTTTTCTGAAAATATAGTAAAAATATTCAAAAATAAATTTAATCACTTAGTCACCAAATCACATTTCAATCCCATGGTTTTCTTTATGATAAAATATATATTACAAAAATTTATTAACCCTTTTATCCTAATTAATCATAATTATCTCAACTTTAAAGAATTTATTAACCCTAAAGGTTATCAATATGTTTTAACTTATGTCTACAAAATAAAAAAAGCATTATTCCTAATATTTTCACTACAACACAAGTTAAACTTAAGGGTTACAAGTGCCTAAAACATTTATTAAAACTAAATAAATGTCGCCTAAAGTTATCCCATCTCATAAAACTTTAAAAGGGGTATCTATTACTTTAAACTTATAATCAATATTAGAATTATTAACACAATATGTTATCTGAAACTCTTAAACTATCCTTACTTGATAACTTCCTAACCTCTAAAATTATCTAAACCCTTCCTTTGATACCAACTATAACACCTTGTATCATAAACAACCCATAATTACATGATTTATAAAAAGGGATGCACTTTCTTACATTTTAAGGATATTTTTGGTTTAGTGTTTTAGATAATTTGTAAAAAATATTACATATAAAACACTTGCAATACAAAGTGTACACTTCTACTCAATCTCCATTTTCCCCACAAAAATAGGTTTTTTAAATTTAAAATCATGTTTCATTCAAAAAACATTCACTTCTTTTAAGAAATATCCCCATAATAGAAAGATATACATTTTTATAGTTCCTAATCATCCTTAATCCTTGTGAATATTATTAAAAAACAATATATGAGTAAAAAAATTTCAGTAAGGGATATAAAAACAAAGGAAACTTGTTAATAAATTTAAAATTCCTAAAACGAAATAGGGAAGTTTTCTTTTTTACATAATTAAATTTTAAACTAAAGATAAGAATTTACCTACTTAATAAATAAACATCAAATCCCAAAGTTTTCATAAAACATTTTGTAAGTAAATATAAATGAAAAATTATAATTTATGAAAGAATTACCATGAAAACAAACCTTTCACATTTAGAAGATCATAAAACTTTTTTAAATAATAAACTCAATTTTTATCTTTTTAAATCAAAATTTTTCCATGAAAATCCATTTTCAAGCATAAATAAAAAATGTGGGAAACTTGGGGAATCATACTTTCATCATGGAATCACCTAAAAATAAAATTCCTATATTCTATTTAGAGTAACTTACAAAAATTAATTCCTTGAATTCATATGAGAAATTAACTTCATCCATATTCTCTTAGGAGTAACTTATATTATTTAACTCTGTTACTTCATCAAAGTAATTAATTATTTAAAAATTATCTTAGGAGTAAATTAAATTAGTTAAATCCATCTCTTTACTTAATTTATTGGAGGTATTTAATGGATCCACCCGCCACCTAATGAACATAGACCATAAAGGGTTTGGGTTCACTCCCAATTCCCACTTTTATCAATAACACCCAAGTGTCATGTCTTAAAATCAAAAAATTTAATAAATTTCACTTTTAAACATATATTAAAATCAAAAAATTTGATAAATTTCACTTTTCATCATAAAAACCATAAAATTGGCATTTTATCCCATGATCAAAGACACGTTCAATTATTTCATAATATTGAGAAGAAATATCCTATTCTTAGGAAAACATTTAAAAAATAAAAATTAACTGAACAATGGTAAAAGTATATTATTTTAAAAATCATGGAAACCTGTAAATAAATCTTGATAATGAAAAAAAATACACGATGATATAAAAATCTTTTTATGTCATATACATTAAAAAAAATTCTTTTTCACTTTGGTAAAAATGTAAAAAGTGACTCATTTCAAAAACATTTAAAACATTTATTTTTTTAAAATAATTTAAAAATATAAATATAGAAAAAAATGTACTATAAAAATCTTTGAAATTAAAATAATAAAGTTATTAAAACATTTTAAAAAACCTGTGTACGGAAGAGAAAGATTGTGAAAAGAGATAATTAATACATGGTTTTAAATATAATCTCTTTCCACAATAGAAAATTTTGAATCAAAAAGGAAATGAAAAATAAAACTTTAAAATGAATTTTAAACCACTTTAATTTAATTAAATGGAATATAAAATACATCCATATGGAATTATATACACCACATAAAATAAAACATGTGGTGAAAATGGAATGAGTCTCAAAGAAATAAAATTAAGATGAAAAATCTCTTACCTCAAGTCGGACTCAGTACATAAGTTATTTAACTCTTATATAATAAACTTATAATAATTATTTTATAGATTAATAACCGTTTTAAGGTTTATTTAATTATCATTATCCCATTTATTTCATCTATTAACATGTTTTATATAGTAACTAAATTGATTAATTTCATGTCAGATGTTTTGATGACGTTTAGTTCATAACCCCAAAACAACTTCGGTAAGTTAACAACTATCAAAGTGTTTAAGGTTCCATAATATCCAGAATATTAATCATGAAATAATTATTATTTTTATACATTAATTTTTTTTTATAATCATCGATGAAATACAAACATGATAAATGAACTACATCTCTTCGTGGAGGTGATAGTCCACATGTACACACTAACAATGTTATAATTTTTCAAATTATAAAAGGTAAGAAAGAAAGTAATATATTATATTTAAAAAATAATAAATATTTCATTAATATAATATATATTAATTAAAACCATCATAATAATTATCCTTGTGAGTCAATGATGAAAAACTAAACTCATCTCTTCATGGAGGTAGTAGTCCACATGTACGCACGAGTGATGTTTTCATTTCCCATAGGGTGGAAAATGAGATTAAAATGGGTTGAAACATAAAAATAATAACATTTAAGTATATTTAGGATAATTATTTTATCATGCCATAATGGTTATATAATATTTAAATGAGTTTCAATAAGAAATAAACAAGATAACACTCAGTTAAGAGTTATACTTCTTCTTAGGAAAACCTCATTTAGATTACACCTTATGCATTTTGGGCTGGTGAGAAAGAACCTATATGATAAGTGTAGGAAGTTTAGGAAGGGATTTGGGTAGATATTGGTTGATAAAAATGACTCAATGGGTGTGAGTAAGAGATGAGAGAAGGTGCCCTTTTATAAGTGTGGTGGGTGGCAAACTTATAAATACATGAAATATTAAAATATAGTATGCCTCTAACTCATATAAAATTAACAAAAAGTGTAATATATTATAAAAATTGTATTATAAGGTATAAAAAAAATTAAAATAATAAAATCTAGACAATTTTAAGTGGCAATTTTAACTTTATTTCTTAGATCAACCCCTTTATTAACCCTTTTAACTGTAAATGTGGTAATAAAATTTTCAATATCTAAGGGTCATGAAAGTAATTTTAAAATTTTTAAGTAGCATATACATGTACCATTCATGATAAAATATAAAATTTATTATTAAATTGAGTTATTATATGATTTTTATGATTTTATAATGATTAAAAAATTATTTTTAAACATTAAATACCATTTAAAGTAATTTTCAGGACTATTAAAAAAATATGACTTTAAAAACATCAATATTACAATAAAATTTAAATTTAAATATTTAAAAACTAATTAAAATTAATTTTGATCCATAAAAATTGTTAAAGACTCTAAATTATCCAAAAAATATCACATTTATATTTTTAAAACTATTTACTTTGATTTTTCACCCGCTTGAACAAGTGTTTCATTAATAGTGCACAAGCGTTCAAGGTAATTATACTAGAAAAAAAATTAAAAATAAACTAATATCATAAATATAGTTTATTTATATTCAATTTTATCATCTATATTCATTCATATATTACTTATATCTATATCCTTATCATGACAAGATGATAAGTGAGTGAGAGTGGTAATTCCAGAAATATAATCTTATTAATATAAAAAGAGAAATCATATTCATGGAAAGTGGCTCAAAATTTTACCATTAATGATAAAAATAAAAATTGAGGTTGATAATAACCTCATACATCCATATTAACATGATGTTTTGTGATATTTGAAGCATTTAACCCTTGATTTAATACATTGGCCCTATTTTAGGCTTTAATATGGTGATAAATTTACACCATAGTTACTATTAATTATGACTAAAAATAAAATTGAAACCATTAAAAAATTTGAAAATCATGATCCCAAATATAAAATACATTTTTCATGATTCAATTTCTATTATCTTTAGAAATTAATTTTATTATAAGTTGACAAAACACAATGAAAAACTGTTTTTAGAAAAATACCCATTTTAAGCATAAGAATTATTTTATACCAAAATCATGAATAATGTTGATTCAAATAATATTAGTTTAATTATTTTTAATAAAATTAAACTTATGTTACTTTAAGACAAATTGAAAACCAAATGAAACATTGAAATTACTTTGATTAAAAGATAAGAAATTGTTGTTTTTGTAAAATTGGTATTTTTCACAATTCACCAAAAAAATCAACCTTTTCAGAAAAATCCGAGAGAATTATATTAATATTATTTTAAAATTATGATTTAAAAATTTATGACCATCTTTTCAATTAAAATTTCTAAAAAGTGCATAAACTAATCACAATATCCACACACAAAAGGCAATAAAAACCATTTTTGATGTATACGATGAATTTATACTCATTTATCATCCAATAACCACCATTAAATGAATTTTATTTAATATATGATATATAAATTTCATTAAAACAATTTATATATATATTTATTAACAGAATTTACTTTTAGAAAAATGGTTTATAGACATAATTTTTTTTTTCTAAAAAATATATCTTCTTTATTCTTATAAGATCTTTTTTAAAATTGAGTTATTATTTCCTAGTAATTAATCAATGAATTTATATTGAATAAAACTTCCATATATATATATATATATATACTAATGTTATTAATTCTATTCATACTCTCCAAACCAGGAATTATGTTATATTGGTCATATTTAAATAATAATTTTTCAATAGTATATTGAGTTAGTTTTAAGCATGGTATTGTATGTGGAAAACACAATCAAACATAGAATTCTTTTTAAACTAAACTCTTGGGGTGTTACATTCTCCCATCCTTAAAGAAATTTAATCTTCATAATTTTAATTTTTTTTATATCAAAATGAATTTATCATAACATATTAATTAAATCAAATATAAGGGTACCTAAATAGTTGAGTATTACTTTCCATATAAGACTTTATAGATTTGAGAAATTATTTTTCCATAGAGATAGGTATTTTAAGAAAATTTATGCACTTGATTTATTTCCACTACATAAGTGGAGTTTCAAACTTAATTTATGCTTCAATCAGTTTCCACTTTTATCTCATCTATTACTCTATGAAATGAATATTCAAGATATTTTTTTCATTTATAATATATTAAATTCAACTTATAATGTATCATAATATCCAAAAAATAATGAATAGTTATTTCTCCCAATTATATCTATGAATTAAAAACCAAAAAATGTTATCAAAAGTTAATAAAATATACAATATAAATAAACCTTCACATGGATAAAAACTACATCAATCTCCAAAACCTCAAGAATAACAACCAAAGTTCAACTTAAATGTTTCCATAAAAAAATAACCTTAAAACTCTTAAAAAAATTCCTAACCAAGTTTAAAATCCAAAACCAAGTTTAAAACCCAAAAATAAAAAATATTTTATCGCATATTCTTCTGTGATCAATTTAACATCTACCTTAATAAAATATTAATCACTCATAAAGTCACATTTAAAAAATGTATATACCCTAATCATATATTCTCTAAACTATGATAATATTTTCCATAAATAACTCAATTCATCATGAAACCACAAAAAAAAATATGCTTCCAAAAGTTAACCCAATATTCATTACTCAATTAATTTCAATAAATTTTTCATAAAACTACATAATAGAAAAAAATATCCCATTTACCTGGATTCTTATGATGTTCCTAAAAATTTAGTGAACTTATTCAAAAATAACTTTAACCACTTAGTCACTAAATCACTTTTCAATATCATGGTTATCTATTTGATAAAACATTTGTTCCCAAAATTTATTAACCATTTTATCCCAATTTACCATAATTACCTCAACATCAATGAATGTATTAAACCTAAAAATTATCAATATATTTCAAATTATATCCAAAAAATAAAAAAACATTCTTCCTAAAATAATATTTTCACTACCACACAAGTTAAAATTAAGGGTTACATATTCCTCAAACATTTATTAAAACTCAATAAATGTATCCCAAAGTAATCCCATTACATAAAAACTAAAAGGGGTATCTATTCCCATAAACTTATTATCAAATTTAGACTTATTAACCCATGATGGTATTTAAAACTATTAAATTATTCTTACTTGATAACTTTATAACCTTTAAAATTTTCTAAATCTTTCTTATAATAACAGATACAACACATACTAACATAAAAACAAAAATTAAATGATTATAACAATGTTTTCACTTTATTACATTTTGATAATCTTTTAGGTTTATAGTTTTAGAGAATTAGGAAAAACCCTTACATATCAAACCCTTACAATACATAGTGGACACTTCCACTCAATGTCTATTTTCCCAAAAAGACATTATTCTTAAATTTAAACTCATGTTTCATTCAAAAAAAATTAACTTATTTTAAGATGGATCCCCATAGTTAAAATATATACCTTTATATAGTTTGCATTCATACTTAAGCCCTATGAAAAAACATTTGAAAATGTGGGATGAGCACAAAAATCTCAATAATGGATATAAAAATAAAGTTAACTTGTTAGTCTATTTGAAATTCATGAAAACCCATAATAAAATTTTCATTTTAAAATAATAAAATTTTGAGTTAAAAATAACCATTTACCCACTCATGAAATAAAATTCAATGCCCAAAGTTTTCATAAAACATTTATAATAAAGTATAAAGGAAAAATCATAATTCATGAAAGGTTTACCATGGAAAAATACTGTTCACATTTAGAACATTATAAAAATTCATTTAAATCATAAACTCATTGTTTACCATTTGAAATAAAAATATTTCCAAAAGTATAACTCTAAAAATCTCTGAGGATTAACTTACATCAGTTAAATATATCACTTTATAGGATTAATTAACTTTGTCCATATTCTCTTAGGATTAACTTTCATTAGTTAACTCTATCACTTCACAGGAGTAATTAACTCCATACACATTTTCTTAGGATTACATTATATCATTTAACTCCTCCACTTTACCCAATTAATTATGTTAATTTAATGGACCCACCCATCAGATAATGAATATATTCCCATAAGGGTTTGGGTACACGCCTTATTACAAATTTTATCAATAATTCCCAAGTTTCATGTTTTAAAATCAAAATATTTAATAACTTACAATTTTAATCATATATTAAGATAAAAAAATTTGAAAACTTGTGATTTTAATCATAAAAACCATAAAGTTTCATTTCATCCCATAAGCTAATACACTTTCAATTATCTCATAAAATTGAGATGAAATATCCTTTTCTTATAAAAACATTTAAAAACTTAAAATTCCCAGAACAATAGGAAAAGTATCTTCATTGAAAAATCATTGAATATTTTAAATAAATATTTATAATTAATAAAGTACATGATGGTGGTAAAATACATTCATTATGTATACGTTAAAAAATCATTATTTTTCACTTTGGTAAAAATATTAAAAAGTGACCCATTCTAAAAACATTTAAAAGATTCCTTTTATAAAAATATTGTAAAAAGTAAAATATAGTTAAAATTTTCATTTTAAAATATTTAAATTACAAATAAGAATTTTTAAAACACTTTAAATAACACAGAAATGGAAGAGAAAAATTGTGAAAATATAACATTAAAACATGGTTTTAAATAAAACCCATTATCACTTTAGTAACTTTTGAATCAAAAAGAAATTGAATAAGATAAAATTAAAAGGAATTATAAACCAATTTAATTACATTAAATCAAATATAAAATATATACATACAATATTATATACACCACAAAAAAAACATGTGGTGAAAATGGCATGATTCTCAATGAAAGGAAATTGTGACGAGAAATCCCTTACCTTGAGTCTGACTCACCACATATATTATTTAAAGACTGTATAATAAAATCATATTAAATATTTATTGGACTAATAATTTTTTTTGGTTTATTACCTTATTATAATCCCTTTTATTTCATTTATTAACCTTTCTTATATAGTTACCAAATCGACTAAGTTCACATCAGAGGTTTTGAGGACGTTTTGTTCATAACCCAAAAAAACTCTGGCAGGTTAACCATGGTCAAAGGGATTATGGTTATATAATATCCATAATATTAATAAATAAATAATTATTATTTTTATACATTAAATACACTTTTATAATTATCCATGAAATATATACATGAAAAACGAATCACATCACTTCGTGGATGTGGAAGTCTACACGTACGGACGAACGATGTTATTATTTTCCAATGGATGGAAGGGTAAGAAGGTAAGTAATATATTATATTTATATAATCATAATTATTTCATTAATTTCATATATATTAACTAAATCCATCATAATAACCATCCTTTTTAGGTGGTGATGAAAAAAATACATCGCTTTGTAGAGGTGGTAGTCTATACATACACATGAGCGAAATTTTCATTTCCTATAGGATGGGAAAGGAGATGAAAAAGGGTTGTGAAATAAATATAATAAAATTTAATTATATTTAATATATTTATTTTATCATATCATAATAGTTATAGAATATTTTTAACAATTTATCAGAAGAAATGAACATGAAAACATTCGGTTAGGAATTATACCACTTCTTTCAAAAACTTCCTTTGGTTTACACCTTAAGCCTTATAGATGGGTATTTTGGTGAGACCATAACCTCTATAACATGGATAGGAAGGTTGGTAAGTGATTTGGGTAGATATTTTTTTAGATAAATGGATCAAGAGGCATGGGTAATAGGGGATATCAGGTTTCCTTTTATAAGTGAGGTGGGTGAAAAACTTGTAAATACATGAAATATTAATATATAATATGTGTGTAACTTCAATAAAATAGATAAAAAATACCATATATTCTAATATAAAAAGTATAATGTTTAAATAAATTCAAAAAATAAAATTTAAACAAGTTGAAGTGGCATTTTTAACCTTATATCTTATTTTAACCCCTAGTTAACCCTTTTAACCTTACCTGTGGTAACAATTTTTTTAATATCTAAGGGTCATGAATGTTATTTTAAAAATTAAAAGTGGAACATAAATGTACCATTCATGATATAATATACTATTTACCATAAAATTGAGTTAATATAGGTTTTTTATGATTTTATAATTATTTAAAAACAATTTTTAAATCATATACCATTCAAAGTCATTTTTGGGAATATTCAAAAAATTTGGATTTTAAAACATAAATATTACAATAGATTTAAAATTTAAATATTTAAAATATTAATTAACCTTCCTTGGGATCCATAAAAATATTTTAATACTCTAAATTATCCAAAACGCATCACTTTAAATATTTTTAAAATTATTTACTTTTATTTTTCACCCACTTGCACAAGGGTTGCATCAGTGATGCGTAAGCGTTCTAAGTAATTATAACATCAACAAAAATTATATTCAATGTTATTATATAGATTAATTAATATATTATTTCTATCTATATTAGTTTAATGAAAATATTATAAGATAGAGAGTGTGAAAATCTTGGAAATATAATTTTATTAATATAAATAGGGAAGTCATATTTATGGAAAGTGGCTCCAAATTTGACCATTAATGATGAAAATATGAAGGGAGGTCATGAATAATATCATACACCCATATTAAGATGATTTTTTGTGATATTTTAATCCTTTAACCCTTTATTTAATATCATAAACCTATTTTATCCTTTACCATGGTGATAAATTTATCCCATGGTTACTATTCATTATGTCCAAAAATAAAATTGAAATTATTAGTAAATTTGAACCTCATTATTCCAAATATGAAACACATTTTTGATGATTCAATTTACATAAGTGGTATAAATTAATTTTATTATAAGTTCAAAAAATTCAATAAAAAACTATTTTTATAAAAATACCCATTTTTAGCATAAAAATGATTTTATACCAAAATCATGTATAATGTTGATTACCATAGGATTAGTTGAATTATTTTTAATAAAATTAAACTTATTTAAATTTAAAACAAATTCAGAACTAAATGTAACATTGAAATTACTTTGATTAAAAATAAGAAATGGCTATTTTTACAAATCAAGTATTTTTCACTATTCACCCAAAAATTAACTCTTTCAGAAAAATTACAAAGAATTATCTTAAGATTAATTTGAAATGTTGATTTCAAAAATGATTTTTATTTTATCTAATAAAATTTATAAAAGGGGAAGAAATTAATCACAATATCCTCTTATAAAATGCAATAAAAACCATTTTGGGCAAAATATATTTTTGAAGTATAAAATGAATTTATACTCATTAATCATCTAGTAACCACCATTAAATGAATTTTATTGAATATATGAATTATAAGTATCATTAAAATCATTCATCTATAGTGATTAACTTAATTTAATTTGATACAAATGTTTTGTGGACATGAAATAGTTTTCTGAAAAAAATATTGCCTTTAATATTATATGATTTTTTTTAAAAATTAGTTTTTATTTATTAAGAATTAATCAGTAAATTTGTATTAAATAAAAGTTACTTGTATATATATATTTCATAATGTGGTTATTCATGTTTATACCTACTAAACCAATGGCTGGGTTATAATGGTTATATTTAAATAATAATATTTTAATAGCATAATGCAATTAATTTTAAACTCGGTATTGCATTACACACAATAATACATAATATTGTTTTTAAACTAATACATTGGGGTGTCACATAAAGGTTAGTTTGATTCTATATAAGGGTAACTAATAAATACAAGTGTTGTATAAAGGTTAGCTGATTCATGCGTAAAGGTTATCCAGAGATCCAAGAATCTACATAAAGGTAATACTAAAGATTAGTGGATGATAAATAATGGTAATATAGAAGTTACATTACCTACATAATGGTGATTGGGACTTAAATAAAGGTATTCTCTGAATTAAATGGGTTTTATATGGGTAATTTTGATTTTGCACCAAGGTATGTTCTATAAATTTCATTATACGTAAAGGTTATGCTGAAGTTCAGTGAGATGCGTAAGGTAATTCAAATTTTATTCCTTTTTCATAAATGTTATTCAATATTTATGTAAGGGTAATCCAAATGAGAACTTAGGGATGAATTTTTAAATGGAAATTCCCACAATGTGGTGCATCTATGGTGATCGTTTTGAGAAGATAAAAACAGGGGGAAGGTTGGTGGGAACAAAATAGGAATTTTATAAGGTATTTTAATTTAGAGTTTCACATATTTGAAATACCACGTGACACCATAACATGGATCACTTTCAGTGGGAATTTTGAGAAGTTCTATGAAGAAATATTTGCAGTTCTACTTGAGGAAGTAAATTTGAAGATGTTAGGCACATTTTTTTTAATGAAAAAAAATATCCTGATTGTCTATCATTATTGAAGAAAAAATTAATTATGAATATAGTGGAAGAAGAATCTTTAGGATCGTTCTACACCATAAATGGATATTCCATGCTCATAGCATATGAAGTTATGAATACATGTGAATTATCATGAAGAGAATAGGGAGTCCATGATAATAATATGGGTTATTTCATGCATATACCATGATCCTAAATGCATAGAATATTTTAGAAAGAATGAGATTCAGGTTTGATGAATTAACAAGTAAGAATGAAAATATATTGGTAGAATTATGCTTGATGGAATTTTTTCATAATCACATACAGTTATAGGCATTTATGGAAGGAATAGTAACAAGCAATTTAGATTTGAGATTTTAGGTGTTTTGAATTAATGAGAATTTTGGTAATTTAAAATATGTATTCATATGATATTGTGAATACAATGAAGTGATAAAGAAAGAGAAGAGAAACCAGTAATGTTATAGATTATCATACATATATATTAGTATAGGTTAAAGAAGATATTAATTTGATACTATTATTCTAGAGAGAATAATTTTGTGTTCCAAGATTAAAGAGACCTGATATGTTAAGATCGTAAATGATTTTCCCACCAGTGTAGTGATAATCATGAGATAACCTAAATTGAAAAATAAATAAATAAATAGACACCATATGTAATGTAGAAAACCCCCCAAAATTAAATGGCTAAAAAACCATGGGTAAAATAGAATGATCACTATGGGTAAAAGTGGGTACACACTCCCTCATTGTTATGAAGAGAAAACCCTCATAAAATCTCTATTGAATAATGGGGGAAACCACCTCACAAATACCACAAAAATGGTTTTTTCTTATATATGGGAATCAATGAATCTAATGATTAAATCCCAGGGAATCCACTGCCTTTTATAGGAAAGAATCACTTTTTCTTCCTCCCTCTGCTGGATGGGTTTAGTGGGGTTGGCCACCCACCACCCACCACCACTTTCCCCTCTTTGAAAAATTTGGGGGTGGTGCCATCCATGGAGGAATTTTTCCAACACATCTAAAATTGGAGAGTTGATTTAGAACCAATCACATCTCCACATATCCTTTATATCTTCCAAACATGCTTCTCATGTCTCTACAAACCCACTCAAGGATTTTCACTATCTAAACTTATTAGAGTCAGCTGTCTTCATTAGGAAATATGAAAAATTGTCTTTAGTGTGAATTTTATACATTCCCACACTTCCTTCCTCCACCACATCTCAGACAAAGTGATATTGTACCCCGATGTTCTTAGTCCTAAAATAAAAATATAGATTCCTTGTAATGTGCATGGGGCTCTGACTGTCACAAAACAATAGAATCTTCTCCTATTTGTGCCTAAGATCCTCCAAAAAAAATCTCATCCAAATTTAATCTTTGCATAGCATGTGTAGCTTCAATGTACTCTACCTCTATAGTGGATATATCCACAACTGACTGTAACTTTTAAATCCAGCTCACAACTCCTCCAACAAGAGTAAACACATAACCAGTAGTGGATTTCATCTGGTCAGAATCACCTGAAAAATATGAATCAACATAGCCTCTAATAGTGAAATCTGATCATCTATAACATAATGAATCATTTGAGGTCTCCTTTATGTATCTCAGAATCCTCTTCACTATGATCTAATTCTCTTATCTTGGATTATTCATCTACTGACTAACTACTCCCACTACATGTGCAATGCCTGGTCTAGTAAAAACTATTGAGAACATCAGAATTCCCACTACTAATTCATATAGTACTCAAGACATTTCTATCCTCTCGAATTCATTTCTAGGACTCATTGTTTATGATAACTTTAAATTAATAGGAAGTGGGGTAGAGATTATCTTACGATCTTTCATGTTGAAGCATTTCAAGACTTTCTGTAAGTAATTCTTCTATGATATCCAAATATTCAAATTGTTTCTGTCTCGGTAAATATGCATCCCAAGAATCTTATTTTATAGTCCCAATTATTTCATATCAAAATACATTGTCAACTATGCCTTCATATCCTGGTTCTGATCATTGTTGGGGCCTATAACCAACATGTCATCCACATAGAATAGAATAATGATGAAATCATTACCATCTGAACCCCTGAAATATGAACAAGGAACTAAATGAATTCATATATATCCAAGGATCATGATGTAGGAATCAAATCTCTTGTACCAACACCTTGGTGCCTTCTTGAGACCATACATAGATTTTTTCAACCTACAAACAAAGTTCTATTTGCCTTATTATGAAAAGTCTTATAGTTGGAGCATATAGATCTCTTCATTAAGATCACCATGGAGAAAATTAGTCTTCACATCTAGCTTCTCTAGATGTAGACTAGATGTAGCACACATTGATAGAATTATCTGAATAGTCATCAGTATGACAATAGAAGAAAATATTTCATTGAAATCACTACCTTCCTTCTGAGCATACCCTTTGACTAAAAATCTTGAATGATATCTTTAAACCTGGTCCTTTTCATCCCATTTGATCTTAAAGACCTATTTGTTTCTGATATCCTTCCTTCAATGAGGTAATGGAATAAGATACTGAGTCTTAGTCTTGTGTAGGGCTTCAAGTTCCTCCTATATTGCCACCATCCATAAGGATACATTTGTACTCTGGGTTGCCTCCATAAAAAATATGAATTTCCATCCTTTGATAATAATCATTACACAATATTTCTTTCAATCACATAGTCTGAGTGCTATATTGGTTCTATTTTCTCCCAAGTTGACCATTGTGGTCCATAATCAATCTGTACATGATATTCATGCTCTAGTAATGCCACAGATAAAACTAGTTCTTCCTTAAATTTTTCCTCTTCTTCAAATATTGTAGTTTCTGTATTATCCTTATCCATGTCTTGATCAGTTGTCATTTTCACCTTATCTTCTGTAAAAATGAAATATCTGTTGATGATAAGTTTGTAGATAGTGGGTCCCACAAATGATACCCCTTCACTCCATTAGCATACCCCAAGAAGATATATTTCCTAGATCTCAAATCCAACTTCGATCTTTCCTGGTCATTAAAAAATGCATATACATGACTTCCAAAAGTATATAATCGAGAATACTAAATGGTTTTACCAGTCCACATCTCCATCGGTGTCTTCAGATCAATCTCCAGTGAATGAGATCTGCTAATCACATAACATGAGGTATTTATTGCCTCTGTCCAATTTTTTTTTACAATTCTTGCAGTCTTCAACATCTCCCTTATTCTATCCAACAGGGTTCTATTCATCCGATATACCACTCCATTATTTTGAGGATTGTACGCCACCATGAACTATCTCTTGATTCCTTCCTATTGACAAAATGTATCAAACTCCTCGCTTGTATATTCTCTACCATTCCAAATCCTCAAACACTTGATTTTCTTTCCAGATTCAAGTTCCTTCCACACTTTGAATGTTTTTAAAACTTTAAAAATATCCACCTTTCTCTTGATTGGGTGCACCCAACATATCCTGAAAAAATCATCAATAAAGGATACAAAGTACCTAGCTTATCCTAAGTATATAATCGGTGCTTTCCAAACATTTGAATGGATCAAATCTAAGATATCTTTACTTTTTTCTATTGACATCATGAACTTTAACCTATTTTTATTTCTCAAAACACAATGATCAAAAAATGGTAAGGATACATTTGTAAGCCCAGACAGTAACTTATGATTCACAAGAATATTTATGCCTCATTCTAACATATGGACAAGCTTCTGATGCCATAACATCATCAACACTTCCTTAAAGGTAGTTGATGCAATAACTATCTCTACCTCCTTGTACGTTTCACCCATAAGCATGTCTATATTTTTTGAGATCTTCTAATACTTCATTATCATAAGATCACCCTTAACAATTCTCATCACTCCATTCTTGATGTGAGTCTTGCATCCGATATTATCAAATTGTCCCAAATACAATATGTTATTCTTCAGGCCCTTCACATTGCATACTCTTTTGATAGTTCAAATAATACCATCACGCATCTTCAATTTTATGGTATTAACTCCAATTATCCTCAAGGTGTGATCATTCCCCATGTACACAAGTCCTTCCGAGATAGTTTCATACTAGCCAAACCATTATTTTTGAGACATCATGTGCCATGTTTCTCTTGAGTCAATTATCCACACATCATTGAGATGCTTCCTGCTTCCAGTAGTCATCACTAATTCACTAACAAGAATGTCTGCCTTTCCAGAAGTACTCACCACATTCCCATGAGAGATCTTTTCAATACTCTTCTTATTCCAACAATCCTTATTGATGTGACCTTTCTTGCCATAATTGAAACATGTGACATTCTTTTTCTTACTCCTTGATTTGTACCTTCCATGATTTTGGCTCCCACTGAAACCACACTACATTATCCTTCCTCTCTCCACTAACAGAGCCTCTGCCTAGTGCGAAGTTTCCTGTATGTCCTTCTTGTTCTTATTCCATATTTCTTCTTCAAGAAACGTGACTATAACATCATTGAAGGGAAACATATCTATTAGGATATTTTTTGTGAGGTTGAGGATGATTTGATCATACAAATATGGAAAACTCTAGAGAATAATCTCCATATGTTCAGTATCCACAATTTTATAGCCCAACGTCATGAGTTGAGTGAATAGGGTATTGAGGTTGTTGATATGGTCAGTCATTGATGATGAATCCTCCATTCGAACAATGTACAATTTTATATTTAGGAAAATTTTATTGTACAGTGACTTGGCTTCATATAGCTTCATTAGAGTATCCTATATTTCCTTCTCCATATTTTTATCTATAATGCTCAATTTGACCCCATCTGAAAAATCCAAATGGATGTTGGAAATAACATTCCCATACATGTCATTCCATTTATCCTCTGTCACACCCGATGGTCTTTTACCAATTGTAGGTAGGAAATTATCCTTCTTTAACACTGCCTACATCTTCATTTTCCACAACAACAAAAATTTCACATTGAAAATTTCAATCTCTAATTTCACTGCCATCTGGACACACTATCAGTCCAAAACCTCATCTATTTTACAACAGTGTATTAAATAATTTTAATAATTTTTTTTCTGATTTGAAAGATCAACCAGAGTCGCAATCACAAAGCATACTCAAATTTATAAGAATTATTAATACCTGAAAATGTGAATAGCACTGGGCCAGAACCTTCCCCCTAATACCACTTGTTAAGACTGTAAATGAATGTCCCATCAGTGCAGCGATAATCATGAGATAAAATAAAGTGAAAAATTAAAAAATAAATGGACACAAGATTTAATGTGGAAAAACACCCAAAATGAAAGGTGTAAAAAACCATGGGAAAAATAGAAGGATCACTATGGGTAAAAGTGGGTACACACCCCCTCACTATTATAAGGAGAAAACCCTCATAAAATCTCTTTTGAATAATGTGGAAAAGTTCCTCACAAGTACCACAAAAATGGGATCTTCTTATACATGCTAACTGATGAAGCCGATGATGAAATCATAGGGAATTCACTGCCTTTTATAGGAAATCACCCACTTTGCTTCCTCCCTTTGTTGGATGGGTTTTGTGGGTTTGGACACCCATTCACCTCTCTGAAAAAGGAGGGGGGCAGTGCCATCCATGGAGAAAATTTTCCGAAACAACATAGTTCTGAGAGTAAAAAATCTAAGTATCGAAGGAAATGTGAGAATACCTGACACTACTGTATTTTAAATAATTTTTGTGTGTCAAATTAAAAGAGAGGAAGAAGAACTAGAAGAGTCCATCTATTAACTAGAGCAGAAGAAGAAGAGAAGAAGTGGTAAGAATGAGTGGTTGTGTATTCTAGTTTGCACAGGATGAATAGGAAAGAGGAAGTGCATGTGTTATGATAATAAGAAGTCTTGTTTCTAATTAAGAAGGGTACCAATCAATTTTTATAGTAGTGAAAATAAGGGGTTTCATACATTGTTGTGTATACAGAAGAAGAAGAAGGAGAAACCATTGTTGGAGTTGGTACCCTAGAACCATATCCTGAGTACTTGACGATTACATGTATTTATTTCCTTGAATATTAATTATGTTTTTATCATATCATGATTTATCCTCTGCATGACATAGTGTGTGATAATTTCAAAGGATACATTCTATGTCGAAAGTACATAATAGTTCCCTAATAGAATGAGATACTTTAGATGCTATGAAATTATTCCTTAAACCCTTGTTCTATAGTCATATTATATTTTTTGAAGGTACATAGAAAATATATGTAATTAGGGTTAGGAGTCTCATAAGACATTGAGTTACCTTCTCATGGTGTTCTCCCTTTTTAATCTCCAAGAAGGGAGGTTATGAGAATAGATCTACCAGTAAGAAATCCACATTTTATATGTAATTGGATGTTCCTATTTGTGAGTATGTGTATTTGTTCTTAGAATTTAAAATTATCATTAATGACTATCATAAGTAATGTATTTTGATGTATTGATAAAAACCATGATGATATATACTCATATAGAAGTATGATACATTGGGTGCACCATGAATGATATTTCATTAATGGATAATGTGTATAAGGATTTATTCATTCTATCTATTAATTTTTTGATATCTCAAGCCCTTTGATGGGAATTGAACTACCTTGATAAATCCATGGCCATAATGTTCTGTGGGAAAGTTCATTTCTGGAAAGTAAAATAAAGAAACACCAATGACATAGGTTGATGACACTAATATATAACTTGATTGATTAGAGATATCATTATAAAGGGATAATATTTATAGTAAGTGTTTTAATGAGGTTTCATATCATTGTGACATTAAATTATTTCTATACGGGTGTGTTAACATGTTTCTAGATGCTAACCTTGGACTTTAGACATCTCCACCTATTTCCACTTAGAAATATACATATAGGGTTACACACTAAGTGTATCTATAATATCAGTTAAATTTGATATTGAATTTAACAAGTTAGAATAAATATTATTCCTACCTTGTGGTTTAATAATTATAATGGTATTGGTTTCTTGCTAAGATTTAATCACAAGTTATTTGAAAGAAAAATTGAGTTAAATAATAATGATAAATATTTATTTGAAAGGTTTAGCTAATATGATATTTATTATATTTTTTGATGAATGACGAAATAATATTTATTTATTAAATAAACAATCATTATTCAAGATTCGGTAAATGCTATGTAGGATAATTAAACTGAAATTAATGGTCTAATTGGAAATAGTATATATGATATTTAATTATTCTTAGGTGATACACATGTAAAGTGAATAATAATTATATTATTATTATGACATGGGGTTCACTAAGAATTAAGTAATAGGAAAGGGGCTTGTGTGCAAGTTTCCGACCCTAAACCCACTATAATAAATATCTGGTTATATCACTTTCCATAAACACACTTATTATGTAAAATGGATAGTGTTAAGCTCTATCAATCCCTAGAGAGAGTTATAGAGATATAAAGTGTATTGTGTCCTCCTCTTCTCTCAATCCATTGAGAGAACACCAAGAATTCTCTAAGAGAGTTCTGTTGTAATCGACCATGGATGACACAAGCGATCAAGATCATTCGTGCTAGTACCCAATGATTATAAAATGATGCTCAAGGATTGTTCTACATGTGGGGATCAGTAATAGAGGGATTATGCACTTAGATACTAAAGTGAAATGATAGTATAGTGATATAGAGTCAATTGAATCATCAATGAATAAATAATTACAACTTCAGTTAATTCTAGATTTGCCTATAAATTAATTATAAATTATATATAAAGATCCTCCTCTTTTGGTTTCAGCATTCAAGTCAAGTAATATGTGAATTAAATTAGTTGGTTATGACATCATTTGTTATGTACCACAATAATTATTCATAAATTAAGACTAAAAAACCATGCTGGCTATTCCATATAGGTGATTATGCTATACCTGAAACCTACATATGGTATCAGAGCTATAACATAGTTAATTTATAATTATTTATTAATAATTTATTTAATGACATGTGTTTGAAACTTCTATTACTTAATATTAAATTTTCTTGAAATCTAAACATTGTTTTCTCTTATTTTCCTCTAAATACTTATTATTCATGGGGGAATGGGATAAAGATGTGTGGTATTGTTTCAATTATTTCACTAGATTTGTTTCCATGGACCAGTAAGACCTTCACTTCCTTGATAAATGGTCTCATGGAACTGATGGTAAGGGCCTAGAGTGGATGTCCTGATCCTTGGTGTTTGCTGCAGGATATTGGTGTATCTAGACTACTCAGAATAGATCCAAAAATGAGGGGGTTAACATTACACAAAGATCTTTGGTAGAAAGGGTCAGGTTCATGTTGATCTATTTGGTTTAGATGCATAAAGGGTGGAAGGAAGCCCCTACTCCAAGGACACTCATGGTGGGTATCCAGCCACAAACTGATAACATTGGTCACCTGAGCCAATGGGTGAGATGGTCTCCTCATCCCATAGACCCCAACATAAATAATGATGGTTCGTCTGTCGTGGGAAATATCAGGGTATGTGGTGTGATTTGAGACTCAGAGGGCTCGGTTATGGCTAACTTTAATACCTCTTATTGTATTGGTAATTCCCTATGAGAAGAAGCTTTGGCAATGCTCACTAACCTCCATCTTTCAAGGAAAAATAACATCACCCTTGGTGTTGTGGAAACTGACTCTATCATCATCTACAACTTGCTAATAAGTAAGGGATCCACACCTTGGTTAATCTCCTATATCATCCACAAGTGTTTCAGCCTCATGGGTACTCACATGGAAAATTTTTATATTTGGAGCAAGGGGAAAAAGGTAGCTGATTATTTGGATTCCTTATCAACCCATGGAACAAACTTCATTTCTCTCCGAACCTCATCTCTATGACTTCTGATGGGGATAACTTAGTAAGAGGGGATTCTCTAAGGTTAAATTATTTTAGGCCCCCATGATTTGTTCTTATTATTTAGTGTTGTTTCTTTTACTTTTTTGAAAAATTATAAATAAATGATATCGATGATGATGATGTACCTATATATCTTGTGTCTATCTCATGATAATATCAGATCGGACTGATGAAATCAGATCAATTATCAAATAAAAAAGGATTAGTGTATAAATCCTGATAGGCTAACATAAAGTTTGAAGAACCAAACACTGTGTAACATGAATACATGTCATGTAGACCTCATGTCTTCATGATGGATAATATAGGGCACCAAGCCTATCATGTATCTGCTACACGACATGGGTACTAACAAACCATAAAACTCTGAGGCCATGTGGAATTTTAAGGATGCTACACACCATGTACTATGTACACATATGTGATAGGAAACATGCTCAGTCCCAAGGCATGTGTCATGGATATAGGAAGGAGACAGTACATACCATGTAACCTAGAATACTCCATGTAGTCTATTGCAGACAATGTGCTTAATTTAACATGGAGATATGAATTAATTATATAATTAAACCTATTCACCTGTATTCCATATGTCAGTTATTTGATAGTACACACTATGTCATGGAATTGTTAATTATATATTGAATTAATCTTTATGTTAAATTCTAAAACTATAAGTCGTATATGATCATTTCTTATAGTGAACTCTGCATTCATCAAGCATGTCACGTGTAGTGTAATTCACATGTGTTCTATGTTTAATTTGTTTGATATCACACACCATATAATTACCTATCATGTAGGTATGTTGGATGCCAAGGGAATTCACAATCATAAGGGTCATGCTTGGAAGTTTAGGCGAGTACATGTCATTTCCTCCAAGTAAACTTGTATACTCAATTAATTTTAAATAAAAAAAATTATTTAATTTATTTTAAATTATGAATGATGAAATTTTAAGTATTTTCGGATTTTATTAAGATAAATTGAATTAATTGTATTAATTCATGAAGATTTATCTTAATTAAAGAAAAAATTGAATTAATTATTGGATAAATTATGAATGAATGTTTGTTGCATGCCATGTGGATGATCATGATATTAGACCATACCTATGTATGTGATTGGTTTCCTTTTAATTTATTATTGTCATTAAATTAAAATAATGGAATGTGTTTTATTCTCTTCTGCTTATTATGTAAGGGCCTATGTGCTCGTAGTTTCTTTTATATAGCCCCATTATACAATCTATTTGATCCCCTCACCTACATGTGAGTAAAAGATTATGTAAGAATGAAGCTCTCAGGTGAGAGGAGGCAGTCTGAGTCCTAGATACAAGGAAAAACAAATTGAGATGATACATAAGAGATGAGGTTGAATGCTTCAATATGAACCAAGCTAATTTTCAAGGTGCTTTACCATAGGGTTGAGGGCTATTTTATTAACCAATATATAAAATAACAATTAGAGAATCTCATGATCATGACACCTATATTTTATTTCGATCAGTTTCATAGTTGAATATTTATGTTTGTGGATGCTACATGATCACTTAATAAATGATTTGATGAGCATGTAATATGAAATAAAATTTAATCATATTATGCATAAATTTTATCAGACATGGTTAATCACTTAAGTAAAACCCACATAATAGTAACAAGGTAGGTGATAGGATAAAACAATGTTTTTTCATATAAGGATAAAATCAATCAACAAATATATTAAGTTATTATAGCCTTCCATTACCTGAGTTAGAGTCGAAACCATAGTTTAAAGTTCTTGAACAAACCAATTTGGGGCACTTTAAATTATTTGGGAACATTAGATTGAATTTTTGAGTTGACTTAACTTGGTTCACATAAAGGGTTGATTACCTAAGTAGGACAAGATGTAATTGAGAGTCAAGGTTTAAGGATATCTTTATCTAGGAAATTATTATTGGGGAGTCCATTAAATAGGTCAAGGAATTGTGATTTAATATAGTTGTAAAGTTACACCTACATAAAACCCTTCAATTAACTGGTGAGGACCAAGTCTTGGCTATGATAATGGGAATATGGATCCTTTAAAATAGAATATCTATGACACAAGATATTTTGAAACTAATGGTGATGGATATTAGGTTTCGAAAAAATAGCATAAGATTAATGAAATTTAATTTTTTTAATATATTTTGGTAATCAAGGAGTTACTAATAATATTATCTTAAATTTTTGTAGAAATAAAAAACCACACAATGTAGACAATATCAATGCAGTCCATACTAGATAAGGATAACCTCCTCACTAGCATGAACTTATGTCAATGGTATATGTTCATACATGTTATACTACACCATGAATAGAAATTATAAATACCGGAAACCCCACTTCATGAGTCTCATACAAAAGATTATAGTAAAGAAAAAGTATTTATCCACTTGAAACACATGAATGATGCAATAGATACCCAATTTTCATGTTATCCTCCAGGTCCAATGATATTATAAATCATCACGATGATATAGATTAATTTACCATCGTTTCTCACCTTCTTGTTCTCTATCAGGAGAAGGTGAGAAACGAGAGGTACGGGATCTCCGATGCACTATTTAAATGCAAGATTAGAGATTAGATTATAGAGGGAACCATGTAGTCAAGATGATTGGATATATAGAATTCTTAGAAATATTGGGGTTTAAGATCCCCAATGAGTCTCACATATATCTCATTCTGTCTTCACTACCTATAACTTTCTCTAGTTTTATTGTGAATTATAATATGAGCAATAACGAGAAGAATATTTTAGAACTTATTACTATAATTTTCCACATTGATAAATACATGGGGAATGATAAGACCAGGATCCTTATAGAGGATAAGAAAAGGAAGAATAAGGAAAAGGGTCCAACGTATCATTCAAATTCAAAGTCTCTTGAGCACTATCCTTCTAAGAAGAAGAAGATACAGGGGAAAACAAAGTAAAAGAATGTAGTATGTTTTTCATGTTCCAAAAAATTCCACTAGAAGAGGAACTATACTCAGTAAAATAAGAAAATAGAATATTAAAGTGCATTCATTATCAAATTTTATCTTTCTATATCTACAATTTGGGTATTATATGTTGTATGTGGTGTTCATAATTATATCCAAATTTAGGAAACAAGTATATTTTGGAAGGATTCTAGGGGTGAGGTTGATTTATGGGATACCAATTGGGTGAGGATAGCTACTCTATCCATTAGAGAATACTACCTCACATTTCTAGCATGGTTGATTTTTGTTTTAAAGGACTGTTATTATTTTCCTAGTGTTATAAATAATATCATTTCCATTTATTTTTTAGACATGGATGGATTTATTTTCAATTTTGGAAATAAGAGATACTACTTTTATAAATATAACATGTGTTCTAGATGAAACAACTGAATTACTGTCTTTATGTATTAAATTATGAGAACTAAATACTATCCATTGATAATGAGTCAAATTCACATGACTAATTTCACACATAGTTTTGGAATCATTTCTATGTTCACATAAATGAGAAGTGTTTGGATAAACTTTATTAAGATGATTAATTAGACAATTTTGAGCTTAAAAAATAAAAATATGTCATTATTTTTTACAAGGAAAGATAACAAAACCATAATTTTGCAGTCAAGGTGAAAGGGCCACAAATCTTTTAGAATTAGTACACACTGATTTGTGCAAACCTTTTCAAGTAGAAGCAAGTGGTGGATTCTCATAATTTATCTCTTTTACCGACGACTTGAGTAGGTACAATTACATCTACTTTATGAGGTATAAGTCTAAATCCTTTGAGAAGTTCAAGGAGTTCATGAATGAATTAGGTAATAATCTTGGTAAAATGATAAATAAACTTTGATTAGATTGATGTGGTGAATATCATATCCAAGAGTTTATCAAATTTTTATGGGGTTATGAAATTTTATCTCAACTCACCATGCCTTACACACTGTAGTGGAATAGTGTTAGTGAATGGAGGAACCATACTTTACTAGATATGGTAAGGTTAATGATGAGTCATGCAAGCCTTACATTATCCTTTTGGGGATATGAATTACACATCATAATATACATAATAAACTAAGTACCAACTAAATCATAAAATGGTATTCCCTTTTAATTATGGAGTGGAAATAAACCTATTTTGTCACATGTTCATGCATGGGGGTGTAAGGTGTTTGTTAAGGTTAACTCAAGAAAAAAACTATCACCCTAGTTTATGAAGTGTATATTTATAGGTTAGCCCAACTAAATGAGGGGATACTACTTATATGATCCTTCAGATAAAAAGGTTACAGTTTTTAGGAAAGTTTTATGTTATGACCCAACCTAACCAGACCTACCTTGCTGACAAAAAGACAAGCGTGACACCCTAATACCACCTTAAAATGGGCTAAGGGATGAAAACTAGTGTTTAGTTGGCATATCACATACATGGGAGGCCTTAGCTTAAGGCACACACACACACACACATCTCCAAACACCAATATAATGCATAAAGAAATGAAACAATTGATACTAAATATGCATACATACAACTAATCCTAAATTAGAGTAAAAAATGAGTATAGCAAAGAAAAAGGGAAAAAATAAGCCAAAAAAACTGAAAAAATTCCATACTACTCATAAAAATGGGACTGCTATCATGATGAAACTCTTGGAACCATTTGTGGTTCATTTATTACAATTAAGCTCTAACTGATCCCGGTCCTCCTAGGACTCTGTCGAAAGGCCCATCATCTTCATAAAACATGAAATATATGGGAATATTCCATGAAGTGGTGGGTATAAAGAGATCGAGCTCAAAAAAAAGATAATAAATACCCAAATATTCTGAAAGATATACACTAAGTCTCAAAGCAAGGTTATGTCCTCACTACTAGCATATGATTCTGTTGGGGGCTCCAAGGTAATGCTCGTCTGAGAGAACTCACTCGATAGGTATTGATAACATTGAAGGAACTCATATAAGAGGTTATTCTCATCAGAACTTACCATAAAGAGGTACACACTAGAACTCAAAATATGTCAATACATAGGTTGGAGATCACACCTAAGGCCTATGGGGGATACCCAACTTTATTCAGAATAACCCACTAGGATGGGGATCAAACAGCTTCAAAGATTGTGATGGTATAACTGACCCAAACTAAGGAAGAATGATATAAGATCACACCCCAGGACAAATAGATAGATATCTGAATCTATCCATAAATAACCTATATAAGGGATCATTCATCCCATTCACAGGATGGGATGCCTCATTGTACCCTCATAGAGAAGAACCAAGGGAACACACCAAAGTGTTGCTCAATTGGAATAAGGGGATAGAGGGATCCAACCTTATCATAAAGGGGTACACAATGTGTATTGATAATACACAGTATGTCCTTCTAAGCATGAGTTTACCCATTTCCTTCGACCTGTTCCCATGTACTCCGGATGTGCCTGTGTACACTGGTTGTGTCCATGCCCGTTTACTGTAACACACAAATAATTTAAGGTGTGATATTTTTTTAAATAAAATATACCACTTTTAAAAATTATAATTCATGAAACCCTAAGATTTTAAAAAACACAATGTTCGATAACTTATGTTACACAGAACACCAATCTTTAAAAAAATATTAAAATATTATTATTTAATTATGATAGTTATCACAAAGCCGCTAGAATGGTGGGAATGAATTAGATTAAATAAATTATGTAAATATAGTTTAAAAATGTTTATAAAATTAATTAATTCATTACCAATTAATTATAAATGAAAATAATAACTAATTAAACATAGAGGATGTGTTTTTATAAAAAAATCAATTTTTATTCTCACAATGACATTTTATCTTAATAAATTAAATTAATCACTATTAGTGAAAGATATTAATGAAATTTATATGTTTTATATTTAATAAAATGTTTATTAATTCATCAAATAAGTTTTATAGGCTTAATACAAGAATAAAATCCAATTTTAAGCATCAAAAGCTATATTTTTGTAAAAGGTAATTTTGTCTCCTTTTGATGGTGCACCTAATTTAAATCTAAATTTTGACACTTTTATAAATTTTATTTGAAAATATAAAGTTCCTTTTTTAAATATAAATATCAAAATTTTCTTAGGGTAAAATTTTGTTATTTTTCGGAGAAGTTTCATTTTTTTGATGAAAAGTGAAAATACTGAATTTTAATTGAAAAATCATTTTTTATATAATTTATTTATATAGTTAAATTATATTATAAATTTCTTTTAAAGTAAAATTAGTATAATTAAAAATCAATAAAACCAACTTAATTAATTTTAATAAATTTTACATTGAAATTGGATTTAAAAACATTTCAAACTTTTGAGCTTTTCACTTTAAAAACCCACCTTTTTGTTGTATCTACAGGATTGATTTTAAATATAATTTTTCTAATTATGTGAATTTAATTTGATAAAATAGATTAAATATTTTGATTCATAATATAAAAATTATTTTTTAATGTAAATTTAATTTTTTGGAATAAAAAATTTACCATGGTAAACAATTATTCATTGTAGTATAGGTAAAATAGTGACAAGAGTTAAAGTTAAAAGGAAAAAGTTTAAAATACCTAAAAATTAAAAACTTTAATGATTGGTTGAGGTATTTATTAAAACTAACCATACTAAAAACATTAATTGAAAATATAATTCTTTTCAATTAATTCCACATCAATGTGGTTGGCTTTAATTATAAAATAATCATTATTTCATTACTTAAAACCACCCCTCTTCAAGTATAAATACCACCCCTCACCACCTTATTTTGAATAAAAAGACTTTAATATCATAAAATATCTTCCCAAAACTACATTAATCACTATCCCCACTTCCTAGTTCTTATTTATGCACCAAAATACCAAATCAAAGGTCCTCAAGGGTCCTCTAAGGAGGTGATATTCAAGAGGTAATTTTCTCAAAACACCTCTCTTGTTTTCTTTTCTTCTTCCACATTCTCCTCTTATCTTTCATCAATAAAGTCATAATAATTCCAGAATCATGTAAATAATTAAAATATATGTTTCTAATTGAATATCTTATAACCATACCTTTTATTACATCCTCTTATTCGAAGAAATGAAACTATTATCCAAATTATGTCGGTTAATCATCTCTATGAATAATGTTTTTGTTTGTTTTCTATTACCACCTTCATGTATGGTCATAAAACTATTAGTATGGTTAAATAATATTTTAATATTTATATAAAAACCTATATCATATTATATAACTAATTAAATACATAATATTAAATAAAATGAACCTAGTTCATGATATTCAG
Organism: Viscum album; assembly: GCA_963277665.1. Taxonomy (NCBI): domain Eukaryota; kingdom Viridiplantae; phylum Streptophyta; class Magnoliopsida; order Santalales; family Viscaceae; genus Viscum; species Viscum album. The sequence continues at coordinate 944,999,884 of OY728162.1, forward strand.
AAAAACTGCCAAAATAAACTAACCATTTATAATAAACATTTTTATCAAATGAATCATCCTAATGTTATAAATAAAAATTATATATGGGACCATTTATACTAATATAAGTTAATTAATACCATTTCATTCCAATAATTTAGTTTTATTCCCATTTTATAAGAACATCCAAAGTTATACTCAAGAGAACTGATCATGAAACCCTCAAACGAACACACCCAAAACAATGAAAATCATGAAATATTATTAATAAAAGGGTCATAAGATGTTATGAAAACATAATATAAGGTATTATAAACATTAATATGGTTATTTAATAAATTAATAACCTTTTTTAAAACATTATACATGATTTTTAAGTATGAAAAAAATAAAGGGAAGCATGAGGTAAGGGTTTCTCATCTCACTTTTATTTCTGTGAGATATACGACTTATTAACCACTTATTCCTTTAGTGTGGTGTATATATAATTTAATTTCATATATAAAATCATTATAATCATTATAATCATGGTATTAAATATTTCATTTGATAATTATTACTTTTATGGGGCATACCATTTGACTGATTACAAAGCAGTAATGGATTTCTTAACCCAACTTCCATTATTTGTGTTAATTTTATACTTATTGATTTTGTCATGATAAGATTATGCATGAATTAAATTTTAAATATCTTTTTTTTTGTATTTAAATTTTTTTTATTTGGATTTAAAATGAATACACATAATCGATTAATCATATTCTCACTTTAACGATATGATATTTATAAGGAATTTTATTTTAAAAATCATCTTTTAAAATTTACCTTAAAACTATATTTTTCTTCCATGTTCATGTTTTATAAAATTATTTCTAAAAATGTTTTTTACTATTATAACGTGGTTTTTAAAGAAGTTTTTATACATTTTTAATTTTTAAAAAATGTTTTGAAAAGTATGTTTCATCATATTCTAAAAAATGTTCCTTATGACTTTTCTGAAAAAAAATATAAAAGTAATGTTTTTTTAAATTATATGACCTCAGTGGAATTTTACTCCATCATGATGCCTTAGTTTTTTTAACATTAATTACAAGTTTACAAGTTTATATCAAATAAAATTTTTTCTTTTATAATTTCATTGTGTTTTAATCCTATGTAATTCTCAAAGTGTAAAAGGATATTTTCCTAAACAATTTTCCAATAATATCATTAAAATTATTTTCATCTATGTCAATATCATTTGTTAAATCTTACACTTCATTGAGGTTGATCTCTTATGATACTATATTCCATATTTTATTTTATGGATTATGATTAATTTTATTAGGGATGTACTATTTTGACACCATTGTTGTATTTTCTTTGGTTATGATACATTAAAATATTACAATACTAATTTCATTCCACGAGTAACCCTTATCATTATTCCTTATGTTTGATTATTCATGTGGCACAAATATGCATAATAATTTTGTAATGGGTGTGGCTAGATAGCACTCTAATTAATTGGGTAATGTTTTAGTCTCATGAGATGTCATGTTGGGATAATAAGTAAACCTAATTCCTTTATGAGTCCTTGTCCACCATGTGATATTATCTTGGTAATTATCCTTGACTCATGTTTGTGTCATGTTATATATTATTGAAACAATTCCATGTTTTATGTTATGCTCTCATGGATCATGTTCTTTTCTTATTTTATAACTCATGTATTATGAACATCCATGTTTTATTTCATGACTTAAGATTTTTACCTTTGACATATAGGGTATAATTTTCAAATGTTATGTTCATGATCACATACCCTTATGCTCATATTATTATTTCATATGTTCATGGTTTGATTACTCTTATGTTTACCCTTAATGGGAATCTAAGATAACCCTTATTGTGTTTTCTTTTCCCCAGGTTATGAGGAAATATATTAAATGAACTCTATCTAGAAGGATTTCACAAGGATGATACTGATGACCTACTGTGAAAGTTGGGTATAGTGGGAGATAATGTTGATCATTATGATCCAGTTGTTTATGAACCCACACTATTAAGAGTTTGTCCTAATTCTCTAAAAATATAGACCTAAAAGGACCTTGGGTATGTAAGTGATCCAATATTTTCTTTAATCGTTGTAAGTCTCTATAGAAAAAGTTGGGTCACATTTATCAACATCAAATTTAGGAATTTAATGTTTATGTTTTTAGCAATGGATTTGAAAGTGCCAATTTTGGGCTGTTATAGTACTCTGATCATGTATGTTCCCATGTACCATGAGGTATACATCGGGTCACTGATAAAGTGTTACATGATGTGTTAATTGGTCACATGACCTATGATATTTATATTTTCACATAAATCCTAGCCACCATAGAAGGGGGTCCATACGGATTATGTTCTTCTGAACTAAATGCAATGTATATCTGGATTTCCAAGAGTACCATGTTCATCATGAATATCCACCCACAAAACCTAATACTCCACTCTAACTGGAAATCATGCATAAAAAACATGAATCTAGAGTTGACGAGCCAGAGTCATTGCAAGTGGCCAGATTCCGGTAACTCGTTGATCAAAAAATCACACTTCATCACCATCCTAAAGTAATACATGATCCATATCATGGAAACTCCACCACCTTTAATACAATTGAATCAATTTCATTATCATCACACCTAAACCATTCCTTCAATATTGAATCTAAACCCATAGTAATGATCCATTGTTCCAAAGATCAATCGTGAAATGATCGGTTCCCAACTATAGTCGAACCGTTGATTAACCAAAATAACAACAATGAATGTTTGAATAATGAGTGGAGAAAAGAACAAAAAAATGTGAAGGAAAAAATGTTGTACATTTTTAGGGTTGGAAATAATATGTTGATATAGAAAACAACATGCATAGAATAATAATCAAGAATCATCAACCCATTCATAAATTCCTTATTATAGGGAGAAAAACCATCAACTATAAATCAAAAATAGATCCATTAATTAGTTTTCTAAAATAATTAATTTCTATTCAAAATAGAAGAATAAAAAATAGGGATTAATCTAATAAAAAAATTCTATACATAAAAATTGGATCGATCAATGATGAATAACGATTCCAAGTCATTATCATTGAAAAAATCCATGAACTCCATTTATGATGACATAATACTTAGAAAATATACCATTAATGCACAATCCTATTATCAACCACTAAAGATATCCCCTATGGTTATCTATAATCTCTAGGGTTATGTTTCTAACCCTAGGATATGGCCAAATCTATGATTAAAAATAATGTAAATTAGGTCACTTCCAATTAATAGACAATAAATTATTTAATTAATTTATTTTTCTATTATTCCGCCCATGATTATTCTTCAACGAAACACCCAATGAATAAAAATATTATGTCTCACCTAGGGTAAAATACACATTCTATATTTAATAGTGGTCTCAATTTTCCAATCTATAACACCATTCAAGATATATTTCATTATTTTAGAAAAAACTACATGTGTGTGATATATATATCTTTAATATATCAACACCGGGGATCCACAAACCCTATAATCCGGTACTGAATCTAGTACTAACTCTAAAAAATATTCCTTAAATTATTCCAAAGTGTTACATAGATAAAATAGATTAATTACATTCTCCGCACCTTAGGTATTTTAATCTTAAAAAGTAAAAACCTACACAAATAAGTGAAGGTGTTGAGCTCATATTTGGTTCTCCCACTCCTAAGATCTCTCATGGAGGTTCTCATAACTCCACTAAATACAAACAAAGGGAATCTCCTACCCACAAAGGATCTTCTCCTACCAATCCTTGATCCCTATTGGGTATTCTGTGAAGGTAGCTCCATCCTCGATGTCAATATCACCCTAGTTGATAACGTGTTATGGATCGTACACATGTCTCCTCAACTATGACACATTCAAGACATCATGTGACTAGTCTAATTTCAATGGTAGGGATAAGTGGTATGCCACTTCACCAACCCTATATAGAATCTAGAAATGGCCAATGGATCTTAGATATAACTTTCCTCCATGACCAAAACTCTATAATCCTCATTGAGCTGAGACCTTCAAGAATACATGGTATCCCTCATCGAACTCCAAATTCCTCCATCATTGGTCCACATAAGACTTATGACGGATCTAGGTAGTCCTCATCCACTCCTTGATTATCTTCACCTTCTATTTAATTATTGGAGCCAACTCTTGACCCATGAGTGTTGAATCACCTGGATCAGTCTAGCACATCAGTGACCTGAAGGGTCTCCCATAAAAGGCCTCAAATAGTTCCATAATGATGGTGGAGTGGTAATCGTTGTTATAAAAAAACTGAACCAAATGTATATGATCCTACCAATTATGGATACAATCCAACATGAAATCTTGAAACAGTCATACAAAAACTGAATGGTCCCCTATGTCTGGTCATCTATCTAAGGGTGGAATTACATGTTCAACCATAAAAGAGTCCCAAAATTATCTTATAATCTTATCCATAATCAATATGTGAAGTGATAATCATGGTTTGAAATGATTATTGAGGGAAATCCATGAATATGTAATATATCTTGTACATAAAAGACATCAAAATCTCTCCACTGAAATCTTCTCTAAGATCACTAGGAAATGGGATGAATTGGTGAGTCAGTCTATGATCACCAAGATAACATAATGACCTATAGATGATCATGGAAATATTGTCATGAATTCTATGGAGATACCATACCACTTCCACATTGGCACCTCTATTGTTTGATCCAAACCCACTAGAAACTAGTGACTGACCTTCACCTACTAGAAATTTAGGCATCGAGAGATAAACTCAACTACAAAAATATTCATCCCTATCCACCAAAACTAATGATAAAGGTATTGGTACATATTTTCCACTCCTAGATGTACTAATAAGGGGTTATGTATGAAACACCCTTTTTACCTCATATTATAGTGTGACTGGTACCACTTTCCATCCTCATAAAAAGATGATGTACTCTCTTCCTTTAGAAAAACCATTAGGAGCATGTCTAGTGGATATCTAGCCACAAAGGCCTCATAATCGATATGTTCAAGATCATCCTACCTAATGTGCTGAAGAAGCATAGGGGTAACAACCATCAACTGGAGGTAAGATGCACCATCCTGATTCAATAAAGATAACTACAATGAGGCCAACTACTCCAATGAAACACTCAAAAACTATAAACATGATCTCATGATAAGTTCATCTTATACCACATTCCCATTTCCATGAGTATAGATTGTATTAAAGTAATTATCTTATAGGAACTCTAGCCATCACTTATACAACAAGTTAAGATATTTCTGTGAAAATATATACATGAGACTCTTGTGGTTAGAATATATAATAAATCTCTCTCCCATACTGTGGTGCCACCACATATTCTGGGTGAAGACCATTATTTCCAACTTTAAATCATGTATCTCGTAGTTCTTCTCATGGGGTATCAGCTTCTAGGACCCATAAGAAATTATGACTACCTCTTCATCAGAACACATCCAAGTCCAATTCCTTAGGCATCACAAAACACCACATACTCTACAACCTCCCCTAGAACACTCAAGATAGGGGTGCTCATCAACCTCTGTTGGAACTCTTGAAAATTCTATTGGTATCTGTCTGTCAGTATGAAAGGTTGTCCCTTTTAGGTCAAAGTATTAAGAGGCATTGTGATCCTAAAGAAATCAAGAATGAATCTATGATAATAAACTACCAACCCAAGGAATCTCTGCACCTCATTCATGCTTTTGGTTGGCTCCTAAGTTAGAAATGCTTCGATCTTGGTAGTATCCATTACTAATCTCTATTATAAGATGACATGTCCTAAGAAGTTGACCTATAAAATCTAGAAATAAAACTTTGAGAGATTTTTATTAATATGGTTCCTTCATAATATTTCCAAAACCATCCTAAAATATATCGCATAATCCTCCTTTGAAGAACAGTACATGAGGATTCCATTGATGAAGACTACCATAAACCAGTCTAAGAAGGGTTGAATTATCCAGTTCATAAGTCCCATGAACACTATTGGGTGTTCTTCATGACAAAGGGCATCACCAAATACTCTTAGAGACCACAGTGACAATAAAATTCCATCTTCAGTATATCATACTCCTAAACTTAGAGATAGTGATAGCCCTTTGGAGGTCAATATTTGAAAAGCACCTCACCCCTTTCATTTGGTCAAAAAGGTTGATGATCATCTCCCTATCTACTACACAGAGGGTCAGGTAGCCCTTCATGATATGACCTCACCCATCACCAGAGTGGAATAACCTCTCCCTAAACTAATGAGACCCATCTTGAGATCCCTAGGTGATAAAACCTCTTTCCTAGAATTATCTCCAAAAATGACTCACATGCTTGGATCCATGAGTCTTTTATTGACTACTATATGCTAAAGTCTCAGCCACATGGTTCCCACTTCTAGAACCAACTATAGGAAACTAATCAGTTAGAAATCTCTCTACCTATAAGGCACACTCCAGCACCCTAACATAGAAATTGATACATAAAGATACCACTCTAGCCCAGATATCTCATTAAAGGGCATTCTTGGAGGTCCATGCTCAAAAGTATGCATCACAAACTATTCCCATAGAGTACCATGAGAGGTTAGTGAAACTTATGCATACTCTACGACTAACATGATACCTTACTTGATATTTGGAATCACCTAGATACGTACTGCCCAAAACATCACTGGGTCAAACTCCTCTCTAAATATTTGATCTAACTATATCTATGTGAGAGACACCTCATCATGTATATGCATCACCAAGATCCACCATCAACCTGATGGTCCATAAATAAGGATTTCCATTATGACCAACATCTATTCAAGATGGGTCATAACAAGGTGAAAAAATCACCCAACTACCTTAAGCTTGTTCTCTACTACCCGGGGGTCTGGATTTCCCCAAAAACTAATGGGAATATACCTCTAGAACTCAGGAAGTGCGTTCAGTCTGCACACATCATCTTCTAGTACCTCCAAGATAACCAACAGATTAGCGAATGGGGGTAATATTGGAAAACCACCTGGAGGTACCACCTACTACACAAACCCCTAACTGAAGCCTCATCACTAAGAAGATCATCACTGTGATCCTTCTATAGAATCCTAGATGGCTGTCATTATAAAGGCATCCTATAAAAGTCAAGATGCACCACAATCAAAGAGAATATATGGAGATATGACTCAAAAAGGATATAGAACCACAAACCATTCCTATATAATGCATATACTAATGTTTTTCCTACAACCAGTCTCTACATACACTGATTCAACAATCAGGTTATCAAAGTCCTAATGAATGGATAGGTTGGCTGCTATAGCATCACTGGGTTCCATGACTTGGGATCAAAAACTTGAGACACTTTTACACTATCACCCTAGTTTCTAAAGAAATCGTCAGAGCTAAACTATCTCTAAAATCTAGTACCCAGACATCCTATGGCTATGATATAACTCTATTATGACTTGAACCACCAAGGTCTACTTGGATAGTGAAAAGGAAGGTGTGACACCCCAATTCCACATCCAATCATCCAAGGGCTGGATACTAGCACTGAGTAGGCATATCACATTCATGGGAGACCTTAGCCTAAGGTAGCTATATACACGCACACATCACTAAACACTAATATAATGTAGAAATAAAATAAAAAAAAAGATACCAACTATGAATTAATACAAGGTATCCAACATAATAGTATAACATGAGTATGAGAATGAAAAAGGGAAAAAAACAAGCCCAACAAAACTAAAAAAAATCCAACCTAGTAGTAAAAAGGGGACCATTGTAAAGATAAAAATCCAGAATAATCTATGGTCTATATAGTGAAACTAATATTAACATACTCCTTGTACTCCTAGGACTTCATTTAAAATCCATTATTCTATATAATACATGCTACATGCAGGCAACACCCATGTAGTGGTGAGTATAAACATACCCAGTAGGACACCCAAAAATCACTAAACATAAAGAATAAAAGAGAGTCAATTAAAAAATAAAGGATGATAGAAACCCACATATTCTCAATTATACACACCAATTATCAATTTATGGTCATTTCCTCACCATTATCCTATGATTCCACTCGATGATCTAATGAAATTCTCATATGAGAGAAATCACTCCTCGAGTCTTGCTAACACTGAAGGCACTCATCCAAGAGGTCATTCTTATTAGGACTCCCCATGAAGTTTTAAACATTATAAGTTAGAATATGTCGATATAGATGTAGGGGATCACACCCAAGACCTATGAGGGATACCTAAACCAATCCAAAAAACCCACTAGGATGCAGATCAGACACCTTGAAAGTCAGTAATAGGATACTTGAACCAAAATAGGAAAAAATGAGAGAGGATAACATTCTAAACCACATGTAGGGATACTTGAATCTATAACTAACCTATAGAAGGGGTCACTCATCAGATTCTTAGTATGAGATAACTCATTGTCCCTTATAGGGAATAATTGAGGGAACACACCCAACTTTTACTTAACTAGGCAAAGGGGATTGATAGCACCAACCTACCCAGAAAGGGTTACATGGTGTGTATGTAGAATACATAGTGTATCTATATATGTTAAAGTATGACTATTTACTTTGTCCCGTTCCCATTTACTATGGTTGTGATCAGATACACTGGTCATGTACATGCCCGTGTACCTTGGTAATGCCCATGTACCTTGATAGTGTCCCTTCTCAAGTACCCTAGGGTACACTTTGGGTCATTGATCAAGGGTAACATGGTGTGTAAATAGATCACATTAAATTTGATATTTTTATTTATGTGTAGACCCTAGATGTCACAGAATGGGGTTTACATTATGTGTGTTCTTTCAAACTTCATGTCATGTATATCAGGATTTCTCAGAATTCCATGGTCTTTATGCGTATCTACCCACATTGCATCCTCCTCTACTATAGCCAAAAATCATGCATGAAAAACTCAAATCTATATTGATTTATCCTAATTCATTACTGTTGGTTTGATTCCAACAACCCATTGATTAGAAAATTCTACTATGTCACCATCCTAAAGCACCGTATAACCCATCTTGTAGAAAATCCACCAGCCGTACCATTATTAGATCACCGTCATCATCATCACATATCAATCATGACTTAAATCATAAATCCAAACCCATGGTGATGATCCATTTTGATAAAGATCAATCACTCAATGATTGGTTCCTTGGTATAGTTGAACTGTTGATCAAACAAAATACCAATGATGAATATTCAAAGAATGAGAGGAGAAAAGAATGAAACAGAAAGTGAGGAAATGAACATCACCATTTATTTGGGTTGGCCTTCATCCATTAACATATATAATGAAAAATCTATAAGAATAATCAAGAATCAACAATCCATTCATCAATTTTTTATTTTAGAGAGAAAAAAAATCAACCATAAATTAATAATTGATCCACAAATTAATTTTCTAAAAGAGTTAATTTGTGTTTAATATGGGAGAATAAAAAAAGGGATTAATGTAATAAAAAAACACCCTACCTCAAAATTGGATGGATAACTGATGAAGAGTGATCATTGTATTTGGTGAGATCCAAGATCTCTGTTGATGATGAAAAAATACTTGGCATACCGATCATCGATCCATGATCCTATTTTCATCCTCCAAAGCTCTCCTAGATGGTCATCTCTAATCTCTAGGGTTATGAAGCTAACCCAAATATATGAACATAAATGATATTAAAAATAATATAAATTGGTTCATGTCCAATTAATATAAAATTAATTAACTAATTAATTAAATTGTCTATTTTTTCATCTGTGACTGCTCTTAAACAAAACATCCAATGCGTACAAATATTATGTCACAAATAGTGAAAAAAATGTATTCTATATTTAATTAAGGCCTTTATTTTTCCATTTTAAACATTGTTCGAGAGATATTCTATTATTTCAGAAAAACTACATGTGCGTGATATATATTATTTTTGGTATTTTTAATATATCAACACTGAAGCTCCACGGGCCCTAGAATCCCATGCCTACTAACACTAAAAATATTACTTAAAATATTCCAACGTGTTACATAGAAAAAATATATTTATTACACTATATTACTTGAGAGGGAACACATCCTCAAGGAGGATTGTGGGAGAAAATTGACTTCGATGGAGTTGATGCTTATGATACACAAGAGTTGCTACAGAAATATATTCCAAAAATCCTATAGAAGAAGTTGTTCCTAAAACACAAATACCATGTAGGAGAACCAATGAGGTAAGATAACCAGAATTATATGGTTTTATAGTCACATAAGATGGTGACTCATTATTGGTTGAAAATAATTACACTCTATACTACAAGGAGGTTGTAGAGAGATCAGAAGCTAAAAGATGATAAGAATCCATGAATTCCTAGATGGATTCCATATATCAAAACCAAGTTTGGGTTTTGATTGATCCACCAACAAATGTAAAGATTGTTGGGTGAAAATGGGTATTCAATAGAAATATGAACATGAAATTTCAAGTTAGTATACATAAATCATGGCTAGTAGCTAAATGGTTTAGGTAATGTGAGGGAACATACTGTGATGAAACTTTTTCTCTAGTTTCCATGCTTAAATCCATTAGAATTATACTTTACATAACAGCTTATCATGACTATGAGATTTGGAAGATGGATGTCAAAACTGTTTTCCTTAACAAAAACCTTTAGGAAGATGTGTATATGACATAACCTAAAGGATTTGTGACTCCAAACAATGCGAAAAAGGTATTAAAGTTACATAGATCCATTTATGGATTAAACAAAGTATCTAGGTCATGGAACAATCAGCTTGATGAAGATATAAAAGAAATGAATTTGAGACATGTGTTTATGAGAGGTTTAGTGGGAGTACAATCATTTTCATAGTAGTATATTTTTATAAAATATTACTAATTAGAAATGAGATAACAACCATTCAAGAGGTTAAGGAATTTTTGAGCAAGTGCTTCTCTATGAAGGACATAGGTGAACTAGCCAACATCTTAGGGATCAAGATAATGCATGATATATCAAAGAGGTTTCTTAGACTAAGTCAAATCATATACATTGACCATATAATAAATAAGTTCAATATGGAATAATCCAAGAGGGGATTGGTTCCAATGTCACATGCTATACATCATCACAAGAAGATTTTTACTCATAAATAGAAGAAGATAGAGGGAATGATTAAGATACCATATGATTTTACAATAGGATTTATCATGTATTCCATGTTATATACGAGGATTAAGTTGCCTATGCTTCGAGCATGATAGGTAGATATCAAGATGATCCAGGTGAACAACATTGGACTACTATTGTGGGTATCCTTAAGTATTTGAGGTGAACTAAGTATATATTCCTGGTGTATGGTGGAGTTTAAGAGATAGTCATCTAGGATTATATATATTCTAGATTTTAGATAGATCAAAATAATCTTATGTTACAATCATGATATTTCTTTTTTCTCAATGAAGGAGGTATAAACAACAAGATTTCAAAGAATCTAGTTATTACCGATTTTGTAGTGAAGTCTGAGTATATTTTTGTCTCCCAATATATTCAAGGAAGTAGTTTGGATTCAATACTTTGTCTAAGATCTTTATGTAGTTCCTAGAATTCAAGACCCCATCACAGTTTACTATGATAACACTATAGCGGTGGCTCTCTCCAAAGGGCCTTGGTCACATCAAAGGAAAAATAATATAATTTAGAAGTTTCATCTATTGAGGGTTTTTCCCAATGAGGTGAATTTGTAGTGAGAAGATTATACACATAAGAAAATGTGGTAGACCCCTTGATGAAGACTCTTTCTTAGTAGAGGCATGATTATCATGTGAGAGCTAGTGGACTGAAGGTTGTTAACATTTGGATCTAGTGAAAGAGAGAGTTTATTAGAGTTGGTGCCCTAGAAACAACATCATAGTACTTGATGATTACATGTATTCATTATCTTTAATATTAATGAATTTTTTTATTATATCATGATTTTTCCTCTCCATGACATAGTTTGTGACAACATCCTAAGGATACATGCTGCATCAAAAGTACATAACAATTCCCCACTATGATGAGATACTTTAGATTCCAGTACAACATTACATAAACCCATGTTATATATCTAAATGATATTATCTGATGGGACATGGATAGCATGGGATATTAAAAGTAGGAGGCTCATAATACATTGAGACACATTCTCAAGATGTTTTCTATTGGCAACCTTTAAGAAGGGAGGTTATGAGAACAAAACCCGCTAGTTATAAATCCCCATTTTATGTGTCATTGGATGTTCCTATTCATGAATATGTGTATTGGTCCTTAAACTTCAGGATGATTATTAATTAATATCATAAGTCACATAATTTGATGTATTTATTAAAAAAAAGATGATATATGCTCTCACTGAATTAGGGTACGGTGGGTGCATCACAAGTGATATTTCATTAATGGATAACGCAATAAAGGATTTATTCCTTCTACCTATTAATAGAAATTGATATCTCATGACATTTGATGAGAATGGAGATACCTGGATAAATACATGTCCATGGTGTTTAGTTGGTAAGTTTATTTCCAGAAAGTCAAAGAAAGAAACACCAATCACATAGTTTGATGAAGTATTTATGCAACCTGTTTGATTAGAGATATCAGGATAAAGGGATTATATTACATAGTAAGCATTTATTGGAGGATTCATGTTGTTGTGGCATTAAATTCTTTCTCTATGGGTGACTTGGAATATTACTAGACACTAATTTTTTTAATTTAGGCATCTTCACCTATTTCCACTGAGAAAGAGGCCTAGAGGTCCACAAACTAAGTGTATCCATAGTCATGGTTAAATTTTACATTGAATTTAACAAGTTAGAATAAATATTACCCCTATTTTATGGTTTAATAATTATTTGGGTATTAATTGATTACTAAGATTTAATCACAAGTTATTTTAAAGAATAACTGAGTTATATAATAATGATAGATATTTATTTTTAAGGTTTGGAGAATATAATATTTATTATATTTATCGATGAATAATACAATAATATATATTTTTAAATTAATATTAATTATTAATGATTAGGTAAATTAAATGGAGGATAAGTGGACTGATCTTAATGGTATGATTGGAAGTAATATAAATGACATTTATTTATTCTTAGGTGATACACGTTGCAAGTGAATAATAATTATATTATTATTAAGACATAGAGTTCACTAAGAATAATTAATAGGAAAATGACTTGTGTGTATGTTTCCTACCCTAAACCTTATATAATAAATATCTAATTATACCAATTTCTATGAACACACTTGTTGTGAACAATGGATAGAGATAAGATTTATTAATCCTTAAAGAGAGTTCTAGTGATATAAATTGAACTCTCTCCACCTCTTCTCTCAATCTATTGATAGAAGATCAAAAATTCTCTAAGAGAGCTCTACTACGATCAACAAAAAATTATACAAGAGATCAGTATCGTTTGTAATAGAACCCAAAAACTATAATATGATGTTAAAATATTGTGGTTCATGTGTGGATCACTGTTAGAGAGATTTTTCACTTGGTTCCTAAAGTGAAACTATGGTACGATAAGATCAAGCCAACCTGACTATTAACAAAGAATGAATTACAAGTTTAGATAATTCTAGATATGCCAATAAATTTATTATAAATTACAGGTGAATATTTTACTCTTCTAGTTATGACATTCATGTAAAGTAATTTTTTAATTAAATTAGTTTTTTATGATTTCATTCATTATATAAAATAATGATTATTCATAAATTAATACTACAAGTCAGAGTTATCCATTCCATAAAGGCACTTTCACTACACCTGAAACTTACAAACATCAGTTGATACTAAAAAGTATGAGTTCTTTCATGATGTTTTATGAGTAAAAAAAGAATAAGACCAATAAATTACATCAATATCTTATTGAGTTATAATTGGTTATAAAAACTTCTGTTGTTACCCCTATACTATCATTATAAAGGTGTAGAATTTACCTATGTCCAGGATGAACCAAATTAAGTTGTGTAGGATCCACACTCATAACTTTTTGGGAAACTAAAATGTAACACTCATAGTATTTTACTAGTGGGTAGTGTGACCTTGGGTTTTACCGGATCACACCAAATATTATCCTTCTCATATTGAGAGGTGAACCTTATAAATCATTGTGCTCTTTTCATATGTGTGTTTGGTAGTGTTGCATGTGAAAGAAAAGGTGAAAATAGAGAAATTATGATCCATTCACCTGAACTAGTGATAAAGGTAAAAAGGAAGAATTATAAAAATTATAAAAAGCTTTAAAAGTCACCAACACTGATTCATTGTAATATCATGATATTTTGTAATATATTTTTCTCTAAATTAACACCATGTTAATTATCTTGTTTCATATATAACACCAAACTGAAATGAGTCATGACATATTAGATGAATATTATTAAGAAAATTTGTAAATAAAAAAAATTCTAGTAAATAAAAAAATTATAATCAATAAAAAATTTATACAAAATCAGATTAAGAATACTTAAAGTTTTAAAAGAACATTTTTCAATAAAAGCGGTTTTCCTTTATATTTTTTATTTTTATTTTAAAGATACATTTATAAATTTTAGATTTTAATTTTTTTAAAATGAAATTAATTTTTGTATTAAACACATCAATATTACCTTATGATATTTTTTAATATTTTTATTAAACATTTTATTTTTAAGTGAATAGTTAAAAATACAATATTTACCAAAATGATAAATTTTATGACTATACAATTATATAAGAAAGGTTTATAAATTATTGAAAATTTTAATTTATCAAAGATGTATTTAAGAGGTAAAATAATTCATTTTAAATATTATTCTGGACTTATAAAACCAATATTTAATTTTTAGAACTTGAGTAACATTTTATTACCATTTAAAAAATAGTTTTTCATATTTTCTTTTAATTAAGTTTTTTTATGGTAAAATTCAGTTTTTTATTAGTTTTAAAGGGGAAAAACTTATATTTTTTATATTAAACTAATTTATGTCATTAAAATTAATAAAATTGGTAATTTAAACCTACACATAATTTTTAAGCTTAAAAACACACTTTTTCTAAAAATTGTTTTTACACGCCATGTGAGTTAATTATGTAATTAAATTTTCTAAAAATTAGAGATTTTATTTGATAAAATTATTTTCCTATTTTTAATCATAATTTTAAAATTATTAAATAATTACAATTTTAATTTTTTCCATTAAAATTAATTAATGAGGTTAAAAACATTATTTACCATAGTAAAAGTAAAAAGGGTAAAAAGAGTTTTACTAAGTTTAGATGATATAAAACATTTAAAAAACATAACTCAAAGTTTTTGGATGTTTTTTGTCTCATAAAACCTCCTACCCTCCATTATTTTACACTTTTGAAGCTTTTGACTCTTGAATAATTATATACTATTATTAAAATGTAATGGCTACTTCCAAAATTAACCTTCTACCCACTTATGAAAGGGGATCAATTACACCACTTAATTTTAAGACGAAACCTTTTAATTTCTTCCTAAAACATTCAATTTTTATCCTCCTATAATCCTACATCAATTTAATTATCCTTTGTTCTCAATTAGTTATCATAAATCCTCAATTTCTGAGGATATTTCCAAGAGAAATATCAAGTTCTCAATGTGAGTATTTCTTACTCCTTAGTCTATTGTTCATCATATTACTCTTATAAAAATTTTATATATAGCCTAATATAATGAAATTAGTATTATTAATATAATATAATTTTATTATATCAATGGATCAACTATTATTCAATCCTTTCCATCCACTAAGAAAAACATAACAATATTGATCGTGTGTACGTGTGGACTACCGCCTCCATGAAATATCGTATTTAATTTTCCATTGCTTTATAACATGAAAAAATTTAATAATTCATTTAATGAATAAAAATTATATTCATTAATATATTAATATTATGAAAATATAATATTAGACATTCTATAAGTTATATTAATAATAAATAGTCATAGTAAACTTAACCGCTACAAATGGCCATATCGAGACACCTTTCTTAATTTGAGTCCTTTTGGGAAAACTATGGAAATATACACATTTTATGATTATTAAATAATATAGTGTATAAAACTATACAATTATAGATATTTTGAGGCTATTTTACAACACATTTGACCATGGCCAATATACCACGAAAATTTCAGAGAAATCAACCGAACCGCCCCAAGTAACCACCATAAATGAAATCTATTTAATAAATTAATAACATATTATAATAAATATACCTTATAAATTAAAATATAGATGAAAAAATTCTTAATAAAGTTTTTAATAAACTTAATTTTATTTTTCAAGATGTTAAGCACACATGTAGAGTGAATCAAGACCTAAGGTAAGGGTTATTTGTATTTATTTTCAATTCCATGAGACATATTTGATATTGTGACCCATAATTTATTTTATATGGTATATTAACTACCCTATTACCTAAAATAATAATTAATATCTTTCATTTAATGATATTTTAATTTCCATTTCATGGTATCCCTCTTATTCTCTTTTGATTCTTATGTTACCATTACCGTAAGGGTGTTTTGTCTCAATTTCCTTTCTTTGATACATGTTTTTTTATGCACTTAATTTCATTTAAATGGTGTGTATAATTTCTATTAGATATATAATATCAAAAATTATATTTTATTTCATGTTATTTTATGTTCACGTTCAATGGTTTTTTATTAAAATGTTTTTCAATCCGTAAAGGATATTGATAATTCAAAACTTATTTCTTTGAATTATGATATTTATTATTGAACTTATTTATTAAATTATTGGTTTATTATAACATAAAATTTTATTATATTCTATTTTATTTTCCTCTTTGTTAAAATTAATTTTTAATTCACAGCTCCTTCCATATTGAATTTCTTTCCCATAAGAGTATGATTTTTTTATGAATAATTCCCATTCTACTTAACATTTTTTTTCTTCCATGTACATATTTTCACTTACCTACATTGATTGCATTTATATTTGGAAACCTAATTATGTTTTATCTCATGTGACCTTCATATTTACATTGTATTTTTAAAATCATGTTTTATTAACCCTTTTTATGATGTTTGTTTTCAATAAATGTATTTTAAAATATTAAAATGTTTTTCCATTCATGATCATGTGCTTTATTTTACACTCCTAATTTACTCTAAAAACATTTATATAATTTTCAAGGATCCATTAATGAAATATCCTTTTAAAATTTTTTTTTTCAAAAAAATTACATTACCTTTTTGAAAATGACTTTTAAATGTGTCCCATAACTTCAGATTTTACGAGTCTGGTAAGAAAGTTTTCTAAAAACTATTTTATGGGTTTTCTCTCTATATGTGAATTATTCTTTACAAATATTCCTGTACATTATTTTAATTTGGTTTCCAAATGATTTTAACTAATTATTATTTTGAAAATAAAATTAAATATGGTTGTATTTTCAAAAAATAAAAGTTTGATTTTTTTTAAAGGAATTATTTATTTTAAAAAGGGATTTTAAAGAGTTTTGGTTTTGAGAAAAAAATATTCAATTTTTTTGAAAGTACCTTTATTTTATAAAAATTTTCTTCTAAAACCTTTTTTTGGTTTTAAAGGTAAATATTTAAAATGTTTTATCTATCTCAAAGTATTTTGTTTTAAAGAAAATCTTTTGAGGAGTTTTCAGGAATTTCAAAATGGGATGTTTCTTCATGTTTTTAAAATTAATTTATCTAAAAACCTTAAAGGTTGTTTTTCATATATGTCAATATACTTTAATGTTACTTATGTTACACTGAGGATATGTTTTTATTCCACCAACTATCTTCTTTTTTTGAATGGATTATGGAATTTTCTAGGGAATTTTCTCTTGAATCTCATCTCTTTTCCATGGGTCAATTAAGTGATATTTTAAGTATGAATATTTTCTTGTTATAATGACACAAATATGTTTGGATTATTATTATTATGAAGTTTGTGGTCTTATATGGACTTTTAATGTACTGGTATATTTTATATCTCATTATCCCAAAAGGGTACACAAAAGGATTTTCCCAAGACAAAGGTTACATGGGAGGATTATCCAAATAAAAAGGGTACATGGGAAGATTATCTGAAGAAAAAGGGTATATAGGAGGATTATACCAAGCCCAAGGGTGTACATAAGGATTATCCCAATCCCAAGAAGGATAGACAGAGTGGTATTATCAATCCTAATGGTATACAGGTGGTAAGCTGAAGCCTATGAAGGTTCAAAAGTGGTTATCCCAAACCTAATATGTAATTAATGACTTTGTGGGTAGCCTTGAAATATGATTTTTATACATATGTTTATGCTACAATCTTATTTCATAACCTTGTGCCTATAATTATTCTCCTTATATCGTGTTTAATGTATCATGATTCCAGATATTTTTCCATGGTATATGTTTTCTCATTTTAGATTACAATTCCTTTAATCACGACTTATGGACAAATATTAGTGTTCCATGTTCTTTTTAATAATATATTTATCCCATATTCATGTTTTCTTATTTTATTTTTTATCTAACCCAAGATAAAATGTGGATGAGTTTTTCCTTTATTGAGTGTTTGAACTCACCCATTCCTTATGCTTCTATTTCCCAGGTTATAAAGATGCGTGTAACCAATTATAAGTCTAGAAGGGAGTGTAGTGTGGTTTAATTATGGATAAATATTCACAGGTTCTATAAAATAAGTTGCCTATATAGATTATCCTCAAAGATACTAAACTTTAAATTATTTGGATTATGTGATTATGTGTGAGATATAATGTTTAACTTATGGAAATGATTGAAAATAAAGACAGGATCATCTCACTTTGCATCAAATCTAGTTTTCAAAGAATGTGTTTTTATCACTAAACCTAGGAGTGTGGGTTTGGTTCTTCAAAATTGGTATCAGATAAGGGATTAATAATTTTTTAGGATTAGTAAAGTTATTTTGGGGACTAGGATGAGAGAACTTTGGGGAAAACCCTAGGGATAAGTCTAAGAATAAGATAACATCCTGGAATTTTGATAATATTTTGAGTATGTGTTTTTTCTAGAAATTACATTAATTTTTGGATACTGGAAAGTGGATGGGGTTGTGATATATATTCACTTAGGCTTAATAAATCTAAAATACATTGGTTGAGTATCAACTCGATCTTCACTCGGGGCATGATGAGTGGGCATAAGACATAACACCTACCTAGAAACTCTTAGGGGATATGATTTGGCTAATAAAATTTTATTTATGAACCATTATGAATAATTTGAGCATATATTTATGGTGTGGTTAGAAAAATGAATAGGATACATACAATAAATAACCCAAATTGAAACCTATATATTTATAATTTAGGGGATATATGTCATTTATGATTTATTCCTTTCAAGTTACCATTTTTTCCTTTTTATAAGGATATCAAATTAAGTATTCTTATCTTCATGTTCCTTTATTCAAGTAATGGATGGAGCAAGTATAAAACAAGTTAACAATAGATATGATGGAAAATACAGTGATGATTCTAATGAGAAACCAAATGGGATTAAATATGGCGTTGAAAATATTTTGGGCATGATAACCCAAATATCTTGAGTTATGATTAAAAAATTGAGACTTTCTGAAATCCTGAACACACCAAACAAAATAATGATATATTTTCATATAATCTTATATGATGGAGATGATGAATTTAATAATATTCAATTTCCTTCATGTCAAAAATGTGGGAAGAAGAACCCAAGGGAATGCCTCAAAAGAAAGAGAAAATGTTATAAGTATGAGAGGATTGACCATCTAGCTCATGATTTTTAAAGAGAGGTGAAGAGATCAACCAATACAATGAAAGGTATTAGAGTCCCAACTAATACACCATCCACACTTAAATGTTTAAAATTTAATGAGTTTTGGAATTATGAAAATCAGTTCCTCAAACCAAGGTCTAATAAGAATTATAGGTATCAACAACCTCTTAAACCAAGGGAACAATGGAAATACTATCCAATCACAAATAATGAATTGGATCATGATAATTATGGAACACTTATCCTATAATCTATATTTGTGGAAAAACTATTGGATTTTGGTCTAATGTATCTAGAAAATTTTCAAATATAATTAAATCACCACCTTGATGATTGATTATCGAATAAAACTTTTTTTTTACTATTTACCATGATGAATTTTATGGGTATGTTCCTTGTGAATATATTATTATCCTTACTTTAGATGAATTTAATGGTATTTTTAAAAATGGCTTGGTTCTCTATACTTATAAGAAAAAAGTGTTTGTTAGAATAGGGAAATTACATTTCATATCAAGATAATAGTCTATAAATGGAAGTATTATTAAGAAAACCCTTTAGAATAAAATTATATAATATGTATATTGTTAAATAAAAATGATAAACTCTTTCCTCAAATGGTTAGAGAAAAAAATCAATATTAGGGATAGTCATATTCAGAGGAAAATCCATGTTTCCAAAGATTAAAGGGTTTATATCTCTTTAGAAATTATATCTTGATTTATGTATATATTTTAGATATAATTATTTATGATAATTAAAATTTCAAAGATGAAATTTATCTAAGGGTGAGGGGTCAATGCAACACTCCAAGATTTTGAAATATATTTTTCTCTAAATTAATATTATGTATGATAGATTGTTTCACATGAAACACCAAAATAAAATGATCCATGACATATTAAAAGAATAATAAAACCTATATTAAATAAAAATATTGTAATAAATTATAAATTATTAAAAAATAGGATTTATAACACTGAAATTTTAAAATGATCATTTTTCAATAAAAGTAGTTTTCCTGTATATTTTATATTTTAATTTAAAAGATAAATTTATAAATTTTTAAATTTAAAATTTGAAAAATGAACTCATTTTTTGGATCAAACATGTAAATATTATATTAGGATGATTTTTTGGGTTTTTTTACTGAAATAGTTTATTTTTAAATGAATAGTGAAAAATATAGTATTTACCAAAATAATAAATTTCATAACTATATAATTATATAAGAAAGTATTTGAAATTTATGAAAAGTTTTAATTAACCAAATATTTATTTAATAGGTAATTTTATATATTATTCTAAACATATAAATCCCATGTTTAATTTTTAAAACTTAGGTAATGTTTTATTCTAATTTAAAAACAGTTTTCAGTATTTTCTTTTAATTAAACATTTTTATTGTAAAATTAGATTTTGGAATAATTTAAAAGACACAAAAATTTTATTTGTTTTATAATTAACCAATTTATTCCATGTAAATTAATAAAATTTATAATTTTAACCTGTACATAAATTTTGAGCTTTAGAATACACTTTTTCAAAAAATTGTTTACTTTATGTGCATTAATTATGAAATTAAATTTTATAAACCTTAAAGAATTTATTTTATAAAATTATTTTTATATTTTAAAAAATAATTTTCAAATTATTAAACAAGGATAATGTTAATTTTTGTCATTATAATTAATTACTAAGGTTAAAACCATTAGTTACCGCGGTAAAAGTAAAAAGGGTAAAAAGAGTTTTACCAAGTGTAGAAGTCCTAGAAAAATAAAATACATGCTTAAAAGTTTGTATATGAGAGTTTTATCCAAAAAAAATACAAAACTCCATTATTTTACACTTTGGTAGCCTTTTAACCTTTAATAGTAACATATCATTATTGAAATGTAATGGGTACTTCCAAAATTTCTGTTTTCTTCACTTATGAAAGGGGATCACTTCCACCATTGAATA
This sequence comes from Viscum album, assembly GCA_963277665.1. Taxonomy (NCBI): domain Eukaryota; kingdom Viridiplantae; phylum Streptophyta; class Magnoliopsida; order Santalales; family Viscaceae; genus Viscum; species Viscum album. The sequence continues at coordinate 945,021,749 of OY728162.1, forward strand.
ATACACCCATACCATAGAATTTCATCCCATAACTCTAACATTTTTCTACTACTAGAATCATATCTAAATTTAATTAGCCTTTGGTCTCAATTTTTTATCCTAATGCCTCTATTTCCAACGATATTTCCAAGAGAAATCTCAAGTTCTCAATGCAAGTATTTCTTACTCCTTAATCTCTAATTCTTAATATTCCCTTTAAATTTTTTTTATATACACCATAATATAATGAAATAGGAATTATTAATATAATATAATTTTATTATATTTATTTATAAACCATTATTCAATCCTTTCCATCCACTAATAAAAACAAAACAAAATCGATCATGTGTACGTGCGGACTACCACCTCCATGAAACGCCACATTTCATTTTACACTACCACCTAACGTGACTAACTTTAAAAATGTACTTAATTTATAAAAACTATATTTATGAAAATATTACTATTATATAAATATAATATCGAACATTATACAAGTGATATTAACAATAAACGATCATAGTAAACTTAACCGCATTAAATGAACATATCGAGACGCATTTCTTAATTCGACTCCATTTTGAAAAAATCATTGGAAATATATAATTTCTTTGATTATTTAATAGTAAAATACATAAAACAATACAATTATTGATATCATGAATCTATTTTACAACACATTTTACCATATTAAATATAAAAAATAAATTTTAGAGAAATTGATCAAACCACATCGAGTAACCACCGTAAGAGAAAACTATTTAATAAATAAGTAACACATGATAAAAAATATACCTTAGAAAATTAAATATAGATGAAAAATTTTATTAATAGTGTTCTTAATAAACTTAATTTTATTATTCAGAAATTTAGGTGCTCATATAGAGTGAATTGGGTTCAAAGGTAAGGGTTATTTGTCTCTATTTTCAATTCCATGAAACATGTTTGATATTGTTCACCATAATTTATTATATATGGTGTATTATCTACCAAATTTACTTAAATTATAATTAATAAACTTAATTTAATGATATTTTTAAACAAATTTCATGTTATCCCTTTTATTCTCTTTTGATTCTTATGTTACCATTACCGTAAGGGTGTTTTATCTCAATTTGCTTTCTTAGAGACATGTTTTTTTATGTACATAATTTTATTTAAATAATGTGTTTACTTCTTATTAGATATATCATATCATGAATTATATTTTAATTCATGGTATTTTAATTTCAATTTTAATCCCTCTCTTTCAAGTGTTTTTATTAAAATATTTCTTAAGACGTAAAGGATATTGATAACTCACAAATTCCTTTATTTGAGTTATGATATTTATTTTAAAACTTATTTATTATATACTTGGGTTATTTCACAATAAAATTGGATAATATTTTATTTTATACTCATATCTATGTTAAAATGAATTTTTAATTCAAAACTCCTTCTATAATTAATTTTTTCTTAATAAAATCGTGATATTTTAAGAATAATTCCCATTCTCTTTAACAATGATTTTTCTTCAATGTATATATCTTCCCTTATAATTAATGTTTTAATTTTTATTTGGAATACTAATTATGTGTTATCTCATGTGACTTTTATATTTAGCTCCTTATCTTTTCAAAAGTATGTTTTATTTTCCCTTTTTATGATGTGGGATTTCGATTAAGGTATTTTAAAATATTCAAAAGTTTTTTCATTCATTATCGTATGTTTTATCTTCCACTATAAATTTCATATAAAAAAATTTATATAATTTTCAAGTATCAATTATTGAATATCCTTTCTAAAATTAGAAGTTTTCAAAAGTGTTCACTTCACCTTTTTGAAAATGACTCATAAATTCATCTTTTACGAGTGTGGTAAAAACATTTTCTAAAATATATTTTGTGGTTTCTCTCAACATATGAGAATTATTATTTATGAATATTAATTTACATGTTTTTAAATAGTTTTAAAAAATATTTTAACTCTTAATGATTTTAAAAATAAAAATAAATATTCTTATATTTTTCAAAAAAGTAAAAGTTTGATTTTTACAAGAATTGTTGATTTTAAAAATGGATTTTAAAGGATTGTGTTTTTATGAAATAATTATTGAGTGTTTTTGAGTGATCATTTATTTTATAAAATTTTTATTATGAAAATCCTTTTTTGTTTTAAATTTTAATATTTAATTTTTTTTATCAAGCTCAATGTATTTTATTTTAAATAAAAAAATTGAGGAGTTTTCCAGCATTTCAAAAAGGGATGTCTCTTCATGTCTTTCAAAGTTATTTATACAAAAACATAAAAGGTTGGTTTTAATATATGGAAATATACTTTAATGTTACTTATATTATATTGGGGATATGTTTTTTATGCTACAATTCATCTTATTTATCTCGATAGATTATGTAATTTTCTAGGGATGTATTTCATGACACCAGTCTCTTTTTCAAGGGTTAATTAAGTGATGTTTGAAGTATGAATGTTTTTATGTTCTCATGACACACACATGTATGTATGATTATTATTTTAATGGTTGGGGGTCCTATATATCCCTCTAATGATTTGGAAAAGTTTATATCTCATGATCCCAAAATGTTACATAGGAGGATTATCCCAAGCCAAAGGGTACATGATAGGATTATCACAACCTAAAGGGTACATTAGAGGATTATCCTAGGTACAAGGGTACATGAGAGAATTATTCCAAGACCAATAAGGGTACCTGGGTGGTAAGCTTATGCCCAAGGTTACACGGGTGGTAATTCCAAGCCCAAGAAGGTGCATGAGTGGTTATCCTAAGCCCACCATGTGATGAGTGTCATGGTGGGTATCATTGAAATATGATTTTATATTATTTTGTTTATTCCATGATATTTTATCATAATCTGGTGTCTATGATTATGTTCCTCGTATCATGTTTACAGTATGATGATTCTGCACACTTTTTCCATGGTATATGTTTATTCATATGAGATTATATATAACAACCATACACTTTATTTCATATTTAAACACGATTAATTAAATAAAACATCACTTAATACAACTCTAAGGATCAATAAGTCCAGTGTCTTGGGAAATTATAAACATCACATAATAAACATAAAACATGAAATACAAAATCTTTATTTAAAACTTCCTTCACATGACTACAACATTCCTTCGTACTTAGCATTGCATGGGATAAACTAAGGACATACATAAGAAAAATTTTATCTATAAAGCCTAGTAAGGGAACAAAAATGGAATAACATGAGGAATTCAATACATGTTAGTCAATAGGCATATCAATGGAGGGCAGAAGAAACATGAACATGAAGGTATGATATTGCATGATATTCATAACATGGAAATGTGGAAACAATATACAACATGATATTATCATGATATAGGTACAATTTCATATGGATTAGCATGATTAAAACCTCATTTCACATGGTGTATCATGATACTAAACATTACCCAATACATTGGAATGCTATCAGGGCACACCCTTCATATTCATTTTATCTTCATGTATTAGTGGGCCACATAGATCATACAACATGGATTCATTAAACATCATAATTTATTCCAAAAATAAGTAATGTGGAATACATACATGTAAGTCCCCAATAAATAAGTACATGATAATAAAGTTTAATACCCTTGATAGATAAATGGGTATGGTATTCACTACACAATGATCTTGGCATTGAAAATCGTGGTACAATTTCAGCACCATAACAACGTCAAATATAAATTTGTTAAATGAGTTTATGAGATAGAAAGGGGTATATCATCATTTAAAAATGAAACGAATAGTAAGTGGATAATGTAACATAATATCCCAACATATGAAATGGAATTTAGATGCATAATATAAAAGAAATTCTTGAATGGAAATGAGAAGAGAGAAACCCATTACGGAATTTCTGCATGGTAACAGGTGTACATAGGTGGAATTAAGGAGATATAAATAAGTCTATCATCATTAAAATATAATAAGGGAAGATGGGGTAGGTGATAAAACATACTCCAACATTTTTAATTGATAATAAAAGGATGTAAAAATATAAGGAAACTTGGACAAAAAAATGAGAAAGGAAGGAACCCTTACTTGGATGTGTGATCCCAAAGGATTAGGAGAGGATTCTTGGGATCTTGGGGTGACTTGGGGGGACTCTATGAAGTATAGATAAGATTTTGGAAAAAGTTTAAGGATTTTTAGAGAAGATGAATGAGTTCTTGGGTGGGTTTATATAGGAAAGGAGGGGGATTTCTTTTTTATTTTGGTTTTGGACACCTCATAATAAAATAATCAAAATAACAAACCATACAATGGTTTTCTCCCATGTTTTATACCAAAGGGGAGTGGAAAACATTATTTTATAAGGCTAAGGGCTGAACATATTAAAATATTATCCTTTTTTATGTGGACGTGAGTCACATTATTAAATAAATGAATTTAACATCATAAGATATATTATACATTTTGGAGGATTCACTAAGGATTTATAAAATAATTCAAAAAAATATAAAATCACATTATTTTAAAGTTAAAACTTATATTTTTCTGAATATAACTTTCATATTATTTTATTACATCACTATTCGGTCATTATGATGTCATAAAACACATTATATATTTGTACGGTATTTAATTTTTACCTAAAAATTCGACTATCTCATAGAATTATGAAAAATTCACTATTGGATAATTTCGACATCCAAATTCCAAAAATAATATTCATTTTATCTAAATAATTTTATAAATATGTGAACTTTCACTTTTAAAATAAAAACCGACATTTATTGAAAATAGATGGGTTTTCGAAAAAATAGTTTTCAAACCTTAGTAAAAGTTACTCTTGACTTCATATAAATTATATGATCATTAATATTTAATAAATTTAATTTAATAATAATATTTTATTAAAATATTATTTATTTCAAAAATACATTAATTTATAAAAATAAATTCTTTAATTGAACTCAAATATTAACCAAAAATACAATTTTTTCTTTATAAAATCATTTACAAAGTAACAATAATAGAATGAAAGTATATTAATTATTCTATAAAAAATAATCATAATGATATGGTCTTGATACATATCACTTTATTACACCATCATACACCCTAAGAGTAAGATGTGCAATGGTGGGGCTTTCTTGGGGTTGTTCAGTGAACATAGTTTGGGTCCTGATCTTGATGAGATTGAACTTCTCCCATAAACGGTTTTTCTCATGCTTAAGTTGTTGGATCTAAGATTGGGATTGGTCTAGGGGAAAGGCCATAAATTCTATCTCCCTTGGAAGCTCTGGAAAATGGGATTTCTAGGGTAAGATCCTACTGGTTGAGGCTATAACTTCCTTTATCTATTCCAAAAGGGTTTGTTAAAACCCTATATTTATACTAGTCATGTGATAACTGTTAAACAACTATATTATCAATGATAAGGATACTTAACAATCATTTAAATTAAATTAAATATAATAAAACAAAAGGAGTTTATGTGTTTTCTATATCCATAATACATTAAAAGGAAGGTAATTTTATTCATAAATGTTTGTCTCATTACAACCTTCCCCCCTTAAGAAATTTCACCCTCAAAATTTCCTTTTCACACATTGAAATAGTTGAGGGTAAATATTCTTCATCACTTTCTATGCTTCCCACATTTCTTCTTCAAACTTGTGGTTTCACCATAATACCTTGATAAGGGGCATCATCTTATTTTGTAGAACTTTTTCTCTATGATTTAATATCTTCACCAGATTCTCCTCATAGGAGAGGTTATGCTCTAATAGTACCACCTCTAGATTTAGTATATGTGATGGTTCTAGTATGTACTTCCTTAAGAGTGATATATAGAATACATCATGTACTTGAGAAAGGTTTAGTGGGAGTGCTATTTGATAGGCCATTGCTTAGATGCGATTAATGATCTCAAAAGGGCCTATGTACCTTGGAATAAGCTTTCCATTCTTCCCAAATCTCATAACTCTCTTCCATGATGATATGTTGAGAAATACCATGTCTCCAACATCAGACTCTAGGTCTTTTTGATGATTATTAGAATAGATATTTTGTTGACTCTGGGTAGATTTGATGTGTTGTTGGATGGTCTTAACCTTCTCCACCATTTATTCGACCATTTTCGGACCTAAAAGTTCTTTTTCCCCAACTTCAACCCAACATGCCGGTGTTCTACACCTCTTCCCATAAAGGGATTCATAAGGATCTATTTGGATGCTTAAGTGTAAACTGTTGTTGTAAGAGAACTCCACCAAATGAAAATGTTGGTCCCATCCACCTTTGAATTCCATTGAGAAATATCTCAACATATCCTCAAGTGTCTAAATAGTCTACTCAAATTGGACATCAGTTTGGGGGTGACATGCCATTATAAAGTTTAAATTAGTGTTCAGAGTTTATTGGAGACTCTTACAACACTTAGAGGCGAATCTTGGTTCTTGATCAAATACAATCGATAATGGTACACCATGAAGGCTCACCACTTCTCTGATGTATATCCGTGCTAATTGATCCAGTGCGAAATCCTCTCAAATCACAATGAAGTGTGCAATCTTTGTGAGATGAACCATAATAACCCAAATAGCATTATTTCTTTTAGATTTATTCAGAAGTCCAGTGAGAAAGTTAATGGAGATTTTTCCCATTTCCTTGTTTGTATGGGTAATGGTTGCATCATCCCCTTAGACTTCTTCCTCTCATCCTCCACTTTTTGACATACTAGTAACTTTGATGTATATTCAACAATATCCTTCTTCATGTTATCCCACCAATAGTATTATCCAAGATCTCGATACATCTTTGTGTTTCCTATGTGAATGGAGAAATTTGAACTATGTGCATCATCCAAAAGTTCTTTTTTAACTCAGGATTTGATGGAATACATATTCTCGATCCAAATCTCACAATTCTTTCTTTATTAACATTAAACTCAGGATTTCCCATTTCTGATAGTTTTCACTTTCTTCTGAATTCCATCATCATATTTTTTAGCATAATTTAACCTTTCCAAAAGAGATGGTTGAGAAATCATTTGTGAAAGGATTTATAATGTTCCCTTCTTTATGATTCCCATTTCCATATTTTTCAAAAATAAGAAGATTGGGTCCTTTTTAATTCTCATCAATGATAGAATTTATGGGTCCTTTCTACTTAGATCATTTTCCACCTTGTTTGTTTTCCTAGGGTGGTAATGGATTGATAAATCGTAATCCTTGATGATCTCTAACAATCTTTATTGGAACATATTCATCTATTTCTATGTGAATAGATATTTGAGACTTTTGTAATCTATATATATTTCACACTTCTCACCAAAGAGATAATGCCACCAGATTTTCAATACAAATATCACAGCTTCCAAATCTAGATCATGTGGGGGATAGTTTTTCTCATGAATTTTCAACTACCTTTAGTCATAGGCAATGAATTATTTATTCTACATCAACACACAACCTAGGACCTTCTTTGAAGCATCACTAAATATTACAAAAAGCTCCCCACTTGTGGGTAGTGTGAGCATAGGGGCAGTGACAAGCCTCTTCTTCAACTCCATAAAGCTTTCTTAACATTCATAATTCCAAGAAAACTTGACTCCCTTTTGAGTTATCTTGGTAAGAGGGTGTGACAATTGTAAGAAATTTCTCACAAATCGGCGATAATATCCAGCTAACCCCAGGAAGCTATGGATATCTGTCACAAATGTCAGCCTTTTCCATACCTTAATTGATTATATTTTGGAATGATCCATAGATATCCTATTTCTTGTGATGATATTCCCCAAGAATGAGCCTTCCTTCAACCAGAACCCACACTTTATGTACTTTACATAGAGATTTTCCTTTCACAAGGTCTCTAGCATGGTGCTCAGATGCTCTTCATGCTCCTCCTTAGTTTTAGAGTATATTAGAATATCTTCTATAAAGACTACCAAAAATTTGTTGAGGTAATCTCTCAATACTCTATTCATCAAGTCTATGAATATTTATGGAGCATTAGTTAGTCTGAAAGTCATGACTACGAATTCATAGTGCCTATACCTTGTATGAAAAATAGTCTTGGGGATATCCTCCTTCTTCACCCTTACTTGGTAATATCCCAAATGAATATCCACCTTGGAGAAGTATTTTCCTCCATATAGTTTATCAAACAAGTCTTCAATTCATGGAAAAAGATACTTGTTCTTTATCATGATTTTTTTTGTGCTCATGATAATCAATGCAAAGGCACATTGACCCATCATTCTTCTTGATAAAGAGGACCGGTGCACCCCATGGTAAAGAAATATAAACCCTTTATCCAGATTCTCCTATAGTTGTTTCTTTAGATCCTTAAGCTCCACAAAATCCATTATATACAAAGTCTTGGATATTGGAAATGACCCAGGTATAAGATCAATAGGGAATTCAACATTTCTTTTAGGAGGAAGACCAGAGAATTACTCAGGAAACACATCGGTGAATTACCTCACAATAGGCATGTCTTTGAGGATGGTTATTTCCTTAGACTCAATCATCTAATAAAGATACATGTTCTCATAGGGCAGTAATATCCATTCTTGAGATGATGGTGCTAAATAAGATTCATCCTCCTTGCACTTGTATAGAATCGGGGTTTGATTCACCATATGGAGAGTGATTTACCTCTCTTAGAAATTTATGTTGTATCTATATAGGGAAAGGAAATCCATTCTAAAATTGCATCAAATTATACTATAGGGAGTATGATGAGGTTCTATGGGAAGTTCAATTTACAAATTGTGATAGAGGAGGAGTTATATACATGGGATACAATAATTTCCCCATTTTCTGTTTTCACCAACATCTCTACTTCCATGCTTTGTGGTGGTGTTTGGATTATTCTACTAAACTTTTGGGATATAAAAGAATGTGTAGAACTAGAATAAAAAAGTATGTTATCCATTCTTGAATGAATAAATAGCATACCTTTCACTACTTTATCATTGGGATTCACTTCGGCGGTAGTGATGGAAAAATCCTGCCCTTTATTCCTTGGAGGTTGTTGGTTACCTCCAATTAGCCTTGAGTTAGGGAACTGGTTTACAAAGTGCCCTAGTTCCTTGTAGTTTTAGCAATGAACAATGCACTAAGGGTCGAACGTAGAATTCCTTTCCTCTATCAAATTTAAGGGTTTCTCCTGTTGGAAATTATTAGTCAGATTCCCTTCTCTTCCACACCTAGATCATTTCCTTGATCCCCTTAGGAAATTTCCATGGTGCTTCTTTCCACACTTTTGACAAGTGGGGCTACTGTAATTTCTTAGCACCATTGGATTTATCCATCGTACTTCCAGAATTAAAGTATAATTTCCACTTATTATCGCCATGATACCCCTGAGATTCACTGATCTCCATCTTGATTTTGAGGGAACATCAGAAAATCTCCTCATAACTGTCAAAGTTGAGGATCACTAGGGATTTCCATAGGTTATGTTTTTTCCTCTAAAGAAGTGATCAACCTTGAATTCGGGGGTAAAAACAAAAATAGAGGTGTATTTTGAATGTCTGGTGAAGTTTTCCTCATACTCCCCAATAGATTCATCATCATTTTTCTTGAGTTTAAGGAAACCTCTTTCCATATTAAGACAGAGGGTGTGGGGAAAATATTTGTCTAATTTTTACCAAAAATCCTCCCATCCCATCACCTTGATCTCTTACTCAGGCTTCGTATTTTTTATCAATGTCCAATATTTATAATATTAACCATCCATATGATAAGTATCCATAATAAACTTCTCTTGTTCGTAACATTGAAGGATAGAGAAGATCTTCTCAATAGAGTTGATCCATTGTTTGGTGATTGATAGATCAGATGATTCATTAAAATTAAGAGGCATTTGTCTCATGAAGCTCTCAATTGTGACTTGTTCTTTATTATGGGGGGTTGTAAATTCCTCTTTAACCAAGTTTCTATTCAAAACTTTAGTTCACTGAGATATTATTGTGAAAAATTTTGTGATTTCCGCTCCCTTAAGATTGAGAATCTCATTAGGGTAGTTATCACATTGATCTTCTCATAATTTATTAGCCCAATTACTCCTGTTATCGGCCATTGGATAGAATAAAAGGAAAATTAGGGATGAGTATCTTAAACATTTAAACACATAAAGGAGAATCAAATGAAATTAAAGGGATAGCTTATAAATTACATTTATCTCCTTAACTTATGAATTTCTAAGCTTTGATCTAAGATACCCATGATCTACTTCCTAATATATATTCTTATGGTCTTTTTTATTCCCTTAATAATGTTTCATACTAAGATTATGAATTTATCGAATCATATACCCTGGGAGTTTCAAACCAAGAGTGAAACAAGGCTCGTTTTCGTGCACCAGTTCCAGTTTGATTCTAGATCAAAATGGTGTTTTTGGGTTTTACCCCTAGATACATATGTGCTAGATCCACCTATACTTGTTTTTCTCTAAACATGGATGTATTTTATTGATAAAACTTTACTATATACTCACCAAAATTTAGGGATTATTTTCTTATATGTAGTCTTATCCCTATGTATTTCACTAGAGTTTTCTAATCCTAATCCTAAAAATAACTAAAACTATCCTCTAATACCAACTATAACAATCCTGCATTTTATTTCATATTTAAACATGATTTATTACATAATATTTCACTTAATACAACTTTAATTATTGATAGGTCTAGTGTCTTGGGAAATTAGTAACATTACATAACAACATAAAACATGAAATACAACATCTTTATTTAAAACTTATTTCACGTGAACACAACATTCCTTCATACTTAGCATTGTATGGGATAAACTGAGAAAATACATACAAAAAGGGTGATATATAAAGCCTAGTAAGGGAATAAACATGGCATAACATGAGGAATAAAATACATGTCAGTCAATAGGAATATCAATAGAGCACAAAAGAAACATGAAAATAAAGGCATGATATATCATGATATTCATAACATGGAAATGTGGAAAAACATAAAAAATGGTATTAGAATGATCCAAGGATCATTGCATATGTATTATCATGATTAAACCCTAATTTCACATGGTGTATCATGATACTAAACATTACCCAATGCATTGGAGCACTATCAGGTCACACCCTTCATAATCATTTCGTTTTCATGTATAAGTGGTCCACATAGATCATACAACATGGATTCCTTAAACATCATAATTTATTCCATGAAATAGGAATGTGGAATACATACATGTAAGTCCCTAATAAATAATTACACATTAATAAAGTTGAATACCCTTGATAGAGAAATTGTTATGGTATTCACTACACATTGATTTTGGCATGGAAAATCGTGGTGTAATTTCGACATCATAATGGTGTCAAATAGAAATTAGTAAAATGGGTTGATGAGAGAGAAAGGGGAATCTCATAATTTATAAACGAAATTTATAGTAAGGGGATCATGTAACATAATATCCCAACATATGAAATGGAATTTATATGCATAATATAAAAGAAATTCTTTAATGGAAATGAGAAGAGAGAAATCCCTTATGGAATTTCAGCATGGTAATGGGTGTAAAAGAGAAGGATTAATGAGAGAGAAAGGGGTATATAATCATTCAAACATAATAAGGGAATTATGAAATAGGTATGAAAACAAACCCCATCATTTTTAATTGAAAATAAAAGGATGTAACAATATGAGGAAACTTGGACCAAAATTGAGAAAGGAAGGAACCCTTACTTGGATGTGTGAACCCAAAGGCTTGGGAGAGGCTTATTGGGAGATTTGGGTGCCTTTATGGGACTCTATATATTATATATTAGATTTTTTATGAGCTTCAATGAGTTTTAGTGAAGAGTAATGGGTTCTTGGTTGGGTTTATATAGGAAAGGAGGGGGATTTCTTTATTATTTTGGTTTTGGACACCTCATAATAAAATAATCAAATCCACAAACCATACCATGGTTTTTGCCCATGGTTTCTACCAAAGTGGGGTGGAAAATATTATTTTATAAGTCCAAGGGCTGAACATATTAAAATATTATCCTTGATTATGTGGAGGTGAGTCACATTATTAAAGAAATGAATTTAAAATCATAAGATATATTATACATTTTGGAGGATTCACTAATGATTTATAAAATAAGTCAAAAAATATAAAATCACATTATTTTCAAGGTAAAAATTATATTTGTCTGAATATACCTTTTATAGTATTTTATTACATCACTATTGGGTCATTATGATGTCATAAAATACATTATATATTTGTACAATATTTAATTTTTACCCAAATATTCGACTATCTCAGAAAATTATGAAATATTCACCATTTAATAATTTTGATTTTCTAATTCCAACATTTTATCTAAATAATTTTCAAAATATATTAATTTTTACTTTTAAAATAAAAAACTGATATTTATTGAAAATTGATGGATTTTGGAAAAAATAGTTTTCAAATATTAATAAAAGTTTCTTTTGGCTTCATAAAAATTATATGATCATTAATATTTAATAAATGTAATTTAATAATAATATTTTATTAAAATATTATTTATTTAAAAAATAAATTAATTCATTAAAATATATTTATTAATTGAACTCAAATATTAACCAAAAATACTATTTGTGCTTTGGAAAATCATTAACAAAGTAACAATAATAGAATGAACTTATATTCATTATTCTATAAAAATAATCATAATGATAGGGTCTTGATACATATCCATTTATTACACTAGAATATTCCCTAAGAGTAAGGTGTTCAATGGTGGGGCTTTCTTGGGGTTGTTTGGTGAACATGGTTTGGGCTGTGATCTTGATGAGCTTGAACTTCTCCCAAAAACAGTTTCACTCATACTTAAGTTGTTGGATCCCAGCTTGGAGTTGTTCTAGGGAAAAACCCAGAAATTATACCTCACTCAGAAGCTCTGACAAATGTGCTTCATAGGGTATAATCCTACTAGTTAAGGCCATCACTTCCTTTCTCTGTGCCAAAATGATTTCTTAAACCCCTATATTTATACTAGTCACATGATCATTGTTCAACAGCTATATTATCAACAATAAGGATACTTAATTATCATTTAAATCCAATTGGATATAATAATAAAAAGGAGTGCATGTGTTTTCTATATCCATAAGATATTAAAATAAAGGTAATTTTATTCATAAATTTTCGTGTCATTACATTACATTCCCTTTAATCTTGAATTATGGAAAAATCTTATTATTCCATGTCATTTTAATAATATATTTCTCCCATGATTTTGATATAACTCATCATGAAATGTTGTTAATATTTTCCCTTACTGAGTGTTTGATCTCATATAACGACTCGTACTTTACATACATGGTTATTACTTCATAATTGAAGCATACTTATTACAACATATAACAAAACCATGATAGGACCATATAGGCATAATGTATTTAGAAATTGGGAAACATAAACAACTGGTTCATAAATCATCTACATTGTCTCCCATTTATATCATCATATCTAGAGTCCATTTTGGAATATCCTACTTAATACCCTTCTTCCTGACCTGGGGAAAAGAAAACATACAAAAGTGTGAGCTCAAATACTCATTAAGGGTAAAAAAAAGAAATATCAATCATATCAAATTCATAAGAACATAACATTTTGAAAATCATAACCTGCAAAAGAGATCATAATATCATAACATGGGATAAATCATAGTAGTGAAATGTAATCCCAATAATCATAACATAAAACATGAAACTTTGTGGCATACATATATAATCATAGAAAATCATTTCATATTATTCCAGACTCATTTCCAAGACCATCATAGCAGACAAAGTCCATTACTGAACCGAGTTCACTCCTCGTTCCAGTCCTTTATCACTGAACCAGATTAACTTGTCGTTCCATTCATGTCTATCTCATGAGATATAAATCTTTACCCAATGCATTGGAGGGAGATATAGTTCCCACCCATCTCATAATGATACCATTCTTATGTGTGCCACAAAATCATAAATCATAGCATAACCCATGTAATAAAAATGGGATTCTTAAACATCATGCCATCATAACATAATCCATATAAGATAAAAGGACATCACAAAACTAATTCCATCATAACATAATCAAATCAATGTAAAAATATGGATAGAAAAATAACCCTATATTATCTTAGATGGAAAATAATTTTGATAAAACACTTGAACTCCATTCTTGAGGAAAATATCCTTTCTACTTCAAAAACATTTTTCCTTTCTTAACATGTCATACAATTTTAAACTAAAAGAAGTTGATTAAAAATAAACTTGAAAACTTGTAAAGGAATATTCATGGAAATAATGTTCTATAAAATCATAAAAATCCATTCATGCAGTATAAGTTAAAAAAACATTCTTCTCGTACTTTGGCCGGAAAAGTCAAAAAGTACCTCTTACTAAAAACAACAAAAGACTCCTTTAATATCTTTTAATAAAAACTCACCAATGGGTAAAATTGGATTTAAACAATTGTAGGAGGATATAAATAATATTACATATTGATTAAACATGGATGTGGGTGATAAATATTCCCCAGTAAATTCTAAAGTATAAACAATCTCAGATAAAAATGAGATTGCGAGATTTTCCCTTACCTTAGGTCCAATTTGCTTCGTACGTATCCGAACCTCCTGTATAATGATTTAAATAATGTCACTGACTTATTACAGAATCATATTCATTATTATGATATCATATATGGTCATATTCTTATCTTCTTATTAATAATATTTCATTGCTACTTGTTATTTGGGTGTTCGTTGCTTTATGTTCTTATGCGTGTTTTGTCGAATAAATTCTTATTATTATTTTTTTGTTATAGATACATCATTTACATAATGGTATTAGTATAATATATATCATATTTATTCATTCAATTTATATAATCATTATTCAATGAAGATCATGTAAAACGAGTCACATCACATCGTGGAGACGTTAGGTCGTACGTACGTGCGAGTGATGATATCGTTCCCATGATCATGGAATTGTATTGAAGTGTATGTATACTATTTCAGAATCAATATCACTTTACAATAATAATATATAGTTATTATTTACACCATTATACCCATCCAAGTAAGGTGGTGGTGGAAAACAGATTACACCACAGCGTGGAGACAGTATTCCATACGTACACATGCACGGTGATTTCATTTTCCTTAGGATGGATAAAAGGTGAAATAGGGTTGTTTAATATTTATAATAACATATCAGTATATTAGTGATACTAAAGTTATTACTTCATAATGAAACAACTAAATAAGAGGAAGTATAAGTATAAATAAATTTGAAAGAATCGGTAACAGATATTACCTCTTTTCAACACGCCTCCTTGAAACCTCCTCTTAGGGCACTAAGATATGTCTTTGAAGAATACCAGGACGTCTAGTATATTTCTATGGAAGTTGAGAATGGAAATGGGCAGGGTTTTTCTGAGATTTAAGGCTCAAAATTGTGTGAGGAGGAGAGGGAGGAGGTGCCCTTTTATAAGGGAGGAGAGGGGCACCTTAAAAAAACTTAAAATATTATTTTATAATAAAGTCATATTCGATTTATAATAGCTCAAAATTAATTTATTTTGAAACTAAAGTGGGTATGGGTCTAAATCCTCTCAACCAATAGGTTTTAGACAAGTTTAGGTTACTATTTTAACCTTATCATTTAGATTTAACTCTAAGTTAAATAATTTTACTTTTACCATGTCTTCTTGTTTTCTTATACTATATAGTTAATAAACTTATTATAACAAGCCAAACGAACCCCAAGTGGTTCATTATTAATATATATAACCTTATATAAGTAATTTGGCCGAACCTTAGATTTTTAGGAATATAATAACAATTAATAATATAATATTTGTTTTAAAAACTATTTTATGTCAATTTTGAAACTATCTGGTAATTGATTTTTGTGAAAATTATAACAACATGATTAGTTCAAAAACAGTTTATTAAATCAATAATAACATTTCATATTAACCTATAAAATTAGTGTAATTCATATAAAGTCTCAAATTACATTTATCTGGGTATTTATACAATCAATTATGTTAATATTTCATTAATAAGGTAATTACTGCATCATCATTGTGCCATAAATAAATTAAATTATTTAATGTCTAAAAATTATAAATAAAATACCATTATGTAGGAAATATTTTTATCTTTATACGCAATATTTATAGTCTAATTTATCTTATGTATAACCTTATATTAAATTTTTTTTAGTTATTAAACTTTGAGTTTAACTCTTTTAACTCTTCTTTAAATAAAATAATAATAAGTGTCCTAATCTAATCCAAGTGGACCTAAATGGTCATATCTTATTCCTAAGGTTGTTTTTGTTCGAACTAAACTTATCTAATAGAATTAGGACTTGTGTTAGGGTAATAATAATATCATTTTTACCCTTAATTACCCTATTTACTTTTAACCGTGGTAAATAAAAGTAAAAAGTTACTATTCACCAAATATTATTTTTATCTTATTGAACCACATTTTACTCCTTGATATTAACCATTTCTCTAGGATTTTTGAAATTCCACTCACAAAAGAGGTAAAATTAAGTTTTATGTAAATTTGCAAATTCTCCTAGGAGGTGGGTAAAAGACAGTGAAAAGTTCAGTAAAATTTTTATATATCTAAAATTATTATAAAATGACTCCAATGAATTAAATTGAAATTATATAGGTATTATGTATCAATTTTGACCTAAAATAAATTTATATAAAATAAATAATTATTTAAATAAAAATTTGGTTTTTTAATAGTAACCCAGTGTTTTCACTATTCATCAAAAATTGAAAGTTTTCAGAAAAATACCAAAATTTCACCCTAGGCTAATTTCGATATTCAGAATCCAAAAATGAAGTCCATTTTGAAAGATAAAATTTATAAAATTTCAAAAAGTGGGTATTACTATTCATAACGGCTAGTTTATATAATATTTTAATAGCATATCGTTGTTTAGTGAAACTCGGTATTGCATACAACACACGCTATCGTGGAAGGTTGCGATTGTGTGTAAAGCAAGACAAGATAGTGTTGTGTGTAATGAAAGATTCCTTTGATGTTTCGTATAACATAAGACATAAAAAAATATATACTTCTCATAAAATATCAGGGTGTTACATTCTACCCCCCTTAAAATGAATTTCGCCCTCGAAATT
This sequence comes from Viscum album, assembly GCA_963277665.1. Lineage (NCBI taxonomy): Eukaryota > Viridiplantae > Streptophyta > Magnoliopsida > Santalales > Viscaceae > Viscum > Viscum album. Next base: position 945,038,912 of record OY728162.1, read on the forward strand.
CGTCACTTCGTAACAAAAAGATGAGGATACCTCTCTCTCATCATATTCTCAAGCTCCCATGTAGCTTCTTCTAATTGGTGGTTCCTCCATAAAACTTTCAACAAGTGAGTGGTCTTATTTCGTAGAACTTTTTCGCTACGATCCAGAATCTCTATCGGCTATTCTTCATAAGAAAGATCTTGCTCCAGCGGTACAACTTTTGAGCTTAGTACATGTGAAGGATCTGGTATGTACTTTCTCAGGAGAGATACATGGAACACATCGTGAACTTGAGAGAGATTTGGTGGAAGCGCCAATCAGTAAGCTACCTTCCCAACACGATCCAGTATTTTGAAAGGACCGATATACCTAGGGCTCAGCTTTCCCTTCTTTCCAAATCTCATTACTCTCTTCCAAGGAGATATTCGCAAGAACACTTTATCACCCACTTCAAACTCTAGGTCTTTTCTTCAGTTGTCGGCATAAATTTTTTGTCGAATCTGAGCTTCTCTTATGTATTGTTGAATAGATCTGACCTTTTCTGCCATCTCATCAATGAGATCAGGTCCTAATAGCTTTCTTTCCCCAACTTCATCCTAGCAAGTTAGAGTCCTGCATTTCTTTCCATAGAGAGCTTCATAAAGAGCCATCTGAATACTGGAGTGAAAGCTATTATTATAAGAAAATTCCACCAAAGGTAGGTGTTGATCCCAACCACCTTTGAAATCCATAGAGCAAAATATCAACATGTCTTCTAGAGTTTGAATTGTTCTATCAGACTGACCATCTGTTTGAGGATGATAAGCAGTGCTGAAACTCAACTCTGTATCTAAAATATGCTAAAGACTTTGCCAAAACTTTGAGGTAAACCTCGAATCCTGATCATATATAATGGAAAGTGGTACTCCATGCAATCTTACCACTTCCTTTACATATATCCTAGAAAGCTAATCCAGAGAGAAATATTATCTAATAGCAATGACGTGTGCCGACTTCGTAAGACGATTAACTATGACCCAGATAATATTATTGCCTTTGGATGTTTTAGGAAGTATGGTGACAAATTCCATAGTGATGTTTTCCCATTTCCATTCGGGTATGGGTAATGTTTGTAACATCCCCTTAGAATTTTGTCTCTCAGCTTTAACTTGCTGACAAACCAAGCATTGAGAGACATATTCAGCAACATCTCTTTTCATGCCATCCCACCAGAAGTACTCTTTCAGGTCCCTATACATCTTCGTGCTTCCAGGATGAATAGAGAATGAAGAACTATGAGCCTCATCCAGCAGCTACTTCTTTAATTCTGGGATGGGAGGAACACAAACCTGATTCTTGAACCTTATTATCTCATCACAATCAAGTATGAATTTAGATACATTTCTCACCTTCTTTTGTAACTCTACATCTTCTTTTCGAGCCTCTCTAATCTTCACATGTATAAATGGCTGAACATTCATTTGAGAAAGATAATATTTTCCCCTTCCATTATAATTCCAAGATCCATCCTTTGTAAATCCATAAATATTGGATCATTTGTGATCCTCAACATGGATAAGATAGTATGGTCTTGTCGGCTAAATGAATCTTCCACCTTGTTTTCTTTCCTAGGGTGATAATGAATTGAGCAGTCGTAGTCCTTAATCAACTCCAACCATCTTCGTTGGTGCATATTCAGATCCTTTTGTGTGAAAATATAATTTAAACTTTTATGATCAGTATAAATATCACACATTTCACCATAAAGATAATGCCTCCATATTTTTAATGCAAATATTACCGCGGCTAACTCCAAATCATGAGTTGGGTAATTTTGCTCATTGATTTTCAACTATCGTGAGGCATAAGCTATCACTATATCATTTTTCATGAGAACACACCCCAGTCCCTTCTTGGATGCATCACTATAGATCACTAACCTTTCTCCACTACACGGTAGTGTGAGCATAGGTGCACTAGATAACCTTCGTTTTAACTCTTTGAAATTATCTTCACAATCCTCCGTCCACATGAACTTAAATCCTTTTCGAGTCAACCTGGTGAGTGGATTAGATAACCTTGAAAAATCTTTCACAAAACGTCGATAATATCCTGCCAGACCAAGAAAACTTCGGATCTCAGTTACTGTTGTTGGTCTCGACCATCTTTCAATAACCTCTGTTTTTTCTGGATCCACATATATCCCCTTTTTTGAGATTATGTGACCCAAAAATGAAACTTTTTGAAGCCAAAATTTACACTTCGTAAATTTGTCATAAAGCTTCTCCTTTCTTAGGGTCTTTAATACAATTCTCAAGTGATCTTCATGTTATTCCTTGCTCTTTGAATAGACAAGAATATCGTCTATAAAGACTACCAAAAAATAATCAAGATAGTCTCTAAAGACTCTATTCATCATATCCATGAAGATAGCAGGGGAATTAGTAAGACCAAATGGCATCACTATAAATTCATAGTGTCCATACCTTGTACAAAACCCCGTATTTAGTATATCCTCTTTTTTGACCCTTAATTGATGATACCCTGAATGAAGATCAATCTTGGAAAAGTATTGAGCTCCGCGTAGTTGGTCAAATAATTCATCAATGCGCGAGAGAGGATGTTTGTTCTTGATAGTGATCTTGTTAAGTTCTCAATAATCAATGCAGAGTCTAATTGATCCATCTTTATTCTTAACAAACAAAACAGGTGCTCCCCAAGGTGATGCACTAGGGCGTATGAATCCTTTATCAAGATTATCTTATAGTTTCTTCTTCAATTCATGCAACTCAATTGGGGCCATTCTATATGGTTTCTTTGAAATAGGCATAGCACCCGGTATGAGTTCTATTGAAAAATCAACTTAACGATTTGGTGGAAGACATGACAATTCCTCTGAAAAGACATCATCAAACTCCCGTACAATGGGCATATTCATAATCGTGATTTTCTCTCCAACCATTTGAGATAAAGAACCTTCATTTATTGGAATCAAGACCCATAAGATGGAAGAAATTTCCACTGGAAGGTTATATTCATCCTTGCATCGATAGATGATAGTAGATTGATCGGGAATATTAAATGTGATTTCCCTTCTTTGGAAATTGATATGAGCTCCGTATAAAGAAATCCAATCCATGACAAGAATCACATCAAATTCCGCTATAGGAAGGATCACAAGATTTTCAGGATGCACTTTCCCACAAACTTCAATTGGAGAAGAATTATAAACTTTTGATGCAACCGTTGTGCCATTAGGAGTTGTCACAGCTAACTAAACATCTAATTGTTGAGGCAGTACGGCGATACACTTAGAAAATTCTTCAGAAATAAAAGAGTGGGTGGATCTAGAATCAAATAAATCATTTTCTACTTTAGAGTGGATGGTAATTGTACCTTTCACCACTTCGTTATTTTACTCTACATCGCTGATAGAAATTTCATGTGACTTTCCTTTGTCTTTGGCCTTAATAGTTTTTTGACGTCGATCATCATCAACAACCCTTGGATTAGGGAATTTATTGGAATAATACCCCATTTCCTTGCACTTGAAACATTGAAGTGTAGGAGGTGCATTTTTTGTATCCCTTTCTTTGTTCGCGTCATTAGACATCTTCTTCCCATTATTTCGACATTCAACTGCCCGATGAACTTCTTTTCCACACTTAAAACATTTAATTGTACCTTTAAGAAAATTCCCTCCATGTTTCTTTCCACACTTTGAGCATTAGGGAAAACTCATCTTCTTTTCAGTGTGGTCTTTATATTTCCCTTTGAATTCCATTTTTCTCTTCTTATCAAACCCATATGACTGATGGCTTACTCCAATCTCCATATCAACCTTGAGGGCACATTGAATAATTTCCTCATAGCTATTGAATCCCCTTATGGCTAACGCCCTTCGAAGACTTGTTTTTAAGCCACTAAAAAATCGATCAATCTTAATCTCAGGTTGGATAATAATTCCAAAAGCAAAACTTGCAAGTCTTGTAAAATTTGCTTAATAGGTACCAACCGATTCATCATCCTTTTACTTCAGTTCAAGAAACTCCTTCTCCATCTTTGCTCGAAGAATACGAGGGAAGTAATTATTGAAAAATAAGTTCTTGAACTCATCCCATTCCATAGACTCAATTTCATCTCTTTTCCTCGTATTCTTAATAAGATTCCACCATTGATCAGCTTCACCTTCCAAACGATATATTGCTAAGATGACTTTATCATGTTCAGAACATTGCAGGACTAAAAATATCTTTTTAGTGGTACTAATCCATTGTTCAGCCACTAATGGATCAGAAGACCCACTGAATGAAGGTGGATGCTACCTCATGAAGGATTCAACAGAATGTTTCTCCTTCCTTTTCTTGTTTGGAAGTCCTGTATGATTCATAGCTTGAGAAAGTTGTGTGAGCATGGCTAAAAGATTTTGCATTCCATATCCCATAACATTTGGTTTCTCAGGGGGACAATCATTGCATTTCCCATCACATTCAGCATTAACACGGTTCCTTCGGGTTCCATCCATTGACTAAAACCAAGAAGCATAGTGTGAGAAACACTAATCATAACAGGAAAATCACATAATCAAGAATAAAATTTCACACTTTAAGTCTTATCATAGGTTGTTCATGGCTATTTCTAAAACACTAATATTGTGTTCTATGCTTAGACATATCCTTAGAGTTCTTACTAAGGCTTTCAAATCCTAGTTTCTAAAGGTTGACTATACCTTTCCTCTGATACAAACTATAACGACCCATACTTTACATACATGGTTATTACTTCAGAATTGAAGCATACTTATTACAACATATAACAAAACCATGATAGGACCGTATAGGTATAGTGTCTTTAGAAACTGGGAGACATAAACAACTGGTTCATAAATCATCTACATTATCTCCCGTTTATTTCATCATATCTAGAGTCCCTTTTGGAATATCCTACTTAATACCCTTCTTCCTAACCTGGGGAAAAGAAAACATAAAAAAGGGTGAGCTCAAATGCTCAGTAAGGGTAAACAAAAGAAATATCAATCATATCATATTCATAAGAACATAACATTTTGAAAATCTTAACCTGCAAAAGAGATCATAATATCATAACATGGGATAAATCATAGTAGTGAAATGTAATCCCAATAATCATAACTTAAAACATGAAACTTTGTGGCATACACACATAATAATAGAAAATCATTTCATATTAGTCAAGACTCATTGAAAAGACCATTATAGCGGACAAATTCTATTACTGAACCGAGTTCACTCCTTGTTCCAGTCCTGTATCACTGAACTGGATTAACTTACTGTTTCAGCCATGTCTATCTCATGAGATATAAATCTTTACACAATTCATTGGAGGGAGATATAGGTCCTAACCATCTCATAATGAAACCATTCTTATGTGTGCCACAAAATCATAAATCATAGCATAACCCATGTAATAAAAATGGGATTCTTAAACATTATTCCATCATAACATAATCCATATAAGATAAAAGGACATCATAAAATTAATTTCATCATAACATAATCAAATCAATCTAAAAATAGGGATAGAAACAGAACGCTATATTATCTTAGATGGAAAATAATTTTGATAAAACACTTGAACTCCATTCTTGAGGAAAATATCATTTCTACTTCAAAAACATTTTTCCTTTCTTAACATGTCATACAATTTTAAACTAAAAGAAGTTGATTAAAAATAAACTTGAAAACTTGTAAAGGAAGCTTCGTGGAAATAATGTTCTATGAAATCATAAAAATCCATTCTTTTCGTATAAGTTAAAAAAACATTTTTCTCGTACTTTGGTTGGAAAAGTCAAAAAGTGCCTCGTACTAAAAATGACAAAAGATTCCTTTCAAATCTTTTACTAAAAACTCACCAATGGGTAAAATTGGATTTAAAAAATTATAGGAGGATAGAAATAATATTACATATTGAGGAAACATGGATTTGGATGATAAATATTCCCCAGTAAATTCTGATGTATAAACAATCTCGGATAAAAATGAGATTGCGAGATTTTCCCTTACCTTAGGTCCGATTTGCTTCGTACATATCCGAAACTACTATATAATGATTTAAATAATGTCATTGACTTATTACAGAATCATATTCGTTTTTATGATATCGTATATGGTCATATTATTATTTTCTTATTATTAATATTTCATTGCTACTTGTTATTCAGGTGTTCATTGCTTTATGTTCTTATGTGTGTTTTATCGAATAAATTCTTATTATTCTTTTTAGGTTATAGATACATCATTTACAGAATGGTATTAGTATAATATATATAATATTTTTTTATTCAATTTATATAATCATTATTCAATGAGGATCATGTAAAACGAGTCGCATCACATCGTGGAGACGGTAGGCCGTACGTACGCACGAGCGATGATATTGTTCCCATGATCGTGGAATTGTATTGAAGTGTATATATACTATTTCAGAATCAATATCACTTTAAAATATTCATATATAGTTATTCTTTACACCATTATACCCATCCAAGTAAGGTGGTGGTGGAAAAAATATTACACCACAGCGTGGAGATGGTATTCCGTACGTACGCACGCGCGGTGATTTCATTTTCCTTAGGATGGATAGAAGGTGAAATAGGGTTGTTTCAAATTTAAAATAAAATATCAGTATATGAGTGATACTGAAGTTATTACTTCATAATGAAAAAAATAAAGAAGAGGAAGTATAAGAAGAAATAAATTTGAAAGAATCGGTAACACACTACAGGAAAACGGCCGTTTAGCGGCAGTTTTTTCTCGGTAGTTTTAAAAACCGCCACTAAACGTGTTTCGGGCCGCCATTTCGTGGAGGTTTTTAAACTGCCGTGAAATGCCTTGATTTTTTTTTGATTTTTTTTTAATTTTTTTGAGGATTAGTGGCGGTTTTTTAAAAAACTGTCGCGAAACAGAAGCGGTTTGGGTAAAACCGTCGCGAAATGAAAGGAAAAAAATAACACAACACGAGAAACTCTGAAATCACTAAAAGGACCATAACTTTTGATCTGGGCGTCTGTTGGAGTGCCAAGATTAGTTAAATCAAAGCTCATGAAGAGATCTAGAGGCACGTATAATCAAAACCGTGAGATGGTCTAAGGTGCAGAAGATATGAGAGTTATAAGAAAGTCAAAAAAAGTTCTCCAACTTCAAACGACAATAACTTTCGCTCCGGGTGTCCGTTTGAGATCTACCACATATCAAATCGAAGATAGCGAAGAGAGCTACGCACCAATTTGACAAAAAAAGTTTTTTTTTGTGTTTTTCGACCCCAAAAGCCCCTCCGAAGGCCTTTGAAACCCCATTTTCGTCACCAGTGTCCCGTCGAACTTGTCTTCAAACGGACCTAACTTTCGATCCGCGTGTCATTTCAGACTCCTCCACCTACCAGATCGTAGCTCATTCCATGAGCTCCATTTTGACTGGTCGCGGCACCCACATGCACTCTTGGATCATAAGTTATAGCCTTTTTAGTGGGTATTGGGTTTGTTAAGTTTTTCGATGCCTCGTTTCTAGCACCCGTTCCCCATCAACTTTTTTTTAAATGGTCGTAACTTTCGATCCGCCTGTCCATTCAGACTCTTTCACCTATCAGGTCAAAGATCGTTTCAGGATCTTTGATTTGACAGGTCGCGGATCTGAAACGGACTCTCGGATCATAAGTTATCTCTGTTAATGTGAGTCCAATGTTTTTGTCACTTTATGACCGTTTTGACAGGTTTTAACGGTTCCACCATTTATTACTGTTTATTTGGATTTCCATGACTTGTTATCTTTATCAATGGTTTTTTGTGGGTTATTATGACGATTATGTTGAATTCTTAAGGGGTTTTCTAGAGTTGTCATGAGTTTTTATGCGTTCTTATTCTTTCTAATGCCTCATTCTTCATGCTTCTCTATCCGTTTTCATGCGTTTTCATGATTTTTCATCCCTTATCACGTCTTTTCATACTTTTTCATGTGTTTCATTTATTATTTATTATTTATTATTTATAATATACTTTAATTTTTTTATTATCTTTTATTTGTTACTGGTTATTTATTATTTATTATTTATATTTATTTATTATTTATTATTTATATTTATTTATTATTTATTATTTATATTTTTTTATTATTTATATTTTTTATTTTTTATTATTTATTATTACTAATAATAAAATATTATTATTAATAATAATATTTGTTACTGGTTATTTATTATTTATTATTTATTATTTATAGTTATTTATTATTTATTATTTGTTATTTGTTATTTTTATTTATTATTTATTATTTATTATTAATTATTAATTAATTATTATTTATTATTTATTATTTATTATTTATTATTTATTATTTATTATTTATTATTTATTATTTATTATTTATTATTTATTATTTATTATTTATTATTTTTTTATTTCGTATTTATTATTATTATTTATTATTATTTATTATTATTTATTATTATTTATTATTTATTATTATTTATTATTATTTATTATTATTTATTATTATTTATTATTATATATTATATATTATATATTATTTATTATTTATTACTTATTACTTATTATTTATTGTTTATTATTTATTATTTATTATTTATTATTTATTATTTATTATTTATTATTTATTATTTATTATTTATTATTTATTATTTATTATTTATTATTTATTATTTATTATTTATTATTTATTGTTTATTGTTTATTGTTTTTTTTTATTATTTATTGTTTATTATTATTTATTGTTTATTATTATTTAATATTATTTATTATTTATTATTTATTATTTATTATTATTTATTATTCTTATTTATTCTTTATTATTATTTATTATTTATTCTTTATTATTTGTTTATTATTATTTATTATTATTTATTATTATTTATTATTATTTATTATTTATTGTTTATTGTTTACTATTTATTGTTATTTATTTATTATTTATTATTTATTATTTATTATTTATTATTTATTATTATTTATTATTTATTTATTTATTATTTATTATTATTTATTTATTATTATTTATTGTTTATTATTTATTATTTATTGTTTATTATTTACTAGTTATTATTTACTAGTTATTATTTATTATGTATTATTTATTACTTATTATTTATTATTTATTAGTTATTATTTATTAGTTATTATTTATTAGTTATTATTTATTATTTATTATTTATTATTTATTATTTATTATTTATTATTTATTATTTGTTATTTATTATTTATTATTTATTATTTATTATTATTTAGTTTATATCTATTATTTGTTTTTTCAATTAATATATATAAGTATATTAAATTCTGTTTATTAACCACATGACGAGCTTGTTGGAGTGGTAAAGTCTTTGGAAAATATGTAAGAGGTTGGGGGTTCAAATCTCACCAAACACAGTATTTCTTTATATTGCATGGGCATGTGCGTGGGCATGTTCATGGGATGTGCATGCATGGATAAAACCAAACCGCCGCTAAATGCCTTTTTTTCCGTAGTGACGGATATTACCTCTTATTCGACACGCCTCTTTGAAACCTCCTCTTAGGGCACTAATATTGGTCTTTGAAGAATACCAGGACCTCTAGTATGTTTCTAGAGAAGTTGAGAAGGGAAATGGGTAGGGGTTGGCCGAGCTTTAAGGCTCAAAATTGTGCGAGGAGGAGAGGGAGGAGGTGCCCTTTTATAAGGGAAGAGAGGGGCACCTTAGGAAAAACTTAAAATATTATTTTATAATAAAGTCATATTTGGTTTATAATAGCTCCAAATTGATTTATTTCGAAGATAAAGTGGGGATGGGTCGAAATCCTCTCAACCAATAGGTTTTATACAAGTTTAGGTTACTATTTTAACCTTATCATTTAGATTTAACTCTAAGTTAAATAATTTAACTTTTACCGTGTCTTCTTATTTTCTTATACTATATAGTTAATAAACTTACTATAACAAGCCAAAAGAACCCCAAGTGGTTCATTATTAATATATATAACCTTATCTAAGTCATTTGGCCGAACCTTAGATTTTTAGGAATAGAATAACAATTAATAATATAATATTTGTTTTAAAAACTATTTTATGTCAATTTTGAAACTATTTCATAATTGATTTTTGTGAAAATCATAACAGCATGATTAGTTCGAACAAAGTTTATTAAATCAATACTAACATGTCATATTAACCTATAAAATTATTGTAATTCATATAAAGTTTGAAATTACATTTATCTGGGTATTTATAACATCAATTATGTTAATATTTCATTAATAAGTTAATTACTGCATCATCATTGTGTCATAAATAAATTAAATTATTTAATGTCTAAAAATTATAAACAAAATACCATTATGTAGGAAATATTTTTAGCTTTCTAATGAATATTTATAGTCGAATTTTTCTTATGTATAACCCTATATTAAAAATGTTTTAGTTATTAAACTTTGATTTTAACTCTTTTAACTCTTCTTTAAATAAAATAATAATAAGTGTCCTAATCTAATCCAAGTGGACCTAAATGGTCATATTTTATTTCTAAGGTTGTTTTTGGTTGAATTAAACTTATCCAATAGAATTAGGACATGTGTTAGGGTAATAATAATATCATTTTTACCTTTAATTACCCTATTTACTTTTAACCGTGGTAAATAAAAGTAAAAAGTTATTATTCATAAAAAAAATATTTTTATCTTATTGAACCACATTTTAATCCTTAATATTAACCGTGTCTCTCAGATTTTTGAAATTCCACTCACAGAAGTGGTAAAATTAAGTTTTATGTAAATTTGCAAATTCTCCTAAGAGGTGGGTAAAAGACAGTGAAAAGTTCAATAAAATTTTTATATTTCTAAAATTATTATAAAATGACTCTAATGAATTACATTTAAATTATATAGGTATTATTTTCAATTTTGACCTAAAATAAATTTAAATAAAATAAATAATTATTTAAATAAAAAGTCTATTTTTAAGTAGTAACCCAGTGTTTTCACTATTCATCAAAAATTGAATGTCTTTAGAAAAATACCAAAATTTCACCCTAGGATAATTTAGATATTCCGAATCCAAAAATGAAGTCCATTTTGAAAGATAAAATTTATAAAATTTCAAAAAGTGGGTATTACTATTCATAACTGCTAGTTTATATAATATTTTAATAGCATATCATTGTTTAGTGAAACTCGGTATTGTGTACAACACACGCTATTGTGGAAGGTCGTGATTGCGTGTAAAGAAAGCCAATCTAGTGTTTTGTGTAATGAAAGATTCCTTTGATGTTGTGTATAACATAAGACATAAAAAAAATATACACTTCTCATAAAATATCAGGGTGTTACATCACACCCCTTTACCGGGGTTGTGTTTTTCTGATGATGACGTAGTTATGTCAATCACCGGTGGAAAAATTTTAAATCCACAACCCATATGATTCTTTTGTGATACCTAGTAACTTGACCACGATGGATCAGTATAAAAAATCCCAACATTCCACTCCTCTCACTCATATATTTACAAGATTCTAGGGTTACTACCATATCCCTTCTCAATTAATTCTCGAGGACCAACATCAATTGAAATTGTTACCAAAGGCCATCCACTAGGGATCCCATAACTTTCTCACTAGAGATCATTCTAGGACATCCACCACTCACCACAAAAGATAATCCTTAATGGGTCTCTTAAGTAATTCTCGACACTATGCCCCTTTGTGACATATCCATTAGGAATCTCTCAATCTCCAACCCATGCACGAAACACCAATTCATTCTTAAAGGATCCACCTAAGACTATCCCACAATCCCAGACTCATCTGGTCCCTATAAAAAAATCCCTAAACTAATTTCCAAGCCACATGCATTAAAGTGCATACATATACAAAAATAGTTAAGTATTAAAGGGACTAGCTATATCTAAAATAAAGTTATCATCCTCAATTCATTCTCAAACAAGCACCGTTGAAGCCTACACCAAGCCATGCCAAGATCTATTCCCCTATCTCATATTAAAAGTCTTGTATAATTAAATATAAAAATTTATCATTATTTAACTAATTTAATTCAATAAGGTATAATTGTTGAAAACTAACTGATAGGCCTTCCATGGTTATAACCTCAAGCAACGAGACTCCAATAGACCACGTCTTGCCTTTAGAACTATTATGAACAAAATCCACATCATTTGATATCCACCAAATAACCAGTTTTATGATAATTTGGAAAAATACGTATGTATATCCACTGGACATTGTACCTCTAATGAAATGGTGAGTAACGGGAAGCATTCCTCCTCTCCCAACATCCTCAGTCCACTACACTAAAAATCACTATCATATCAAGATGATTCCACCATGTTATATTGGAATCATCAATATAAACCTAAACAAAAACACCTAAAATTAGAGGAACACCTAATAAAGGGAAGATATGGGGGGGATTATGTATATCCGGTGAAGAAAAATGGCCTCCAATCTGCCACAAATCAAAGGAGGACAAGGATGAATATAAGAGGGAAACCAAGGTGGTGAGGTCCAACCAAAAGATCCTATATTGATCACCCACGTGGATAAAGATCAAAGGGGATTAAACCTAAAATAATGAGTATACCATCACTAAAAAAAACAATCATACACACTACCAGATATCGGGTTTGAGTCTATCGGGTACCCAATGGACCTCCAGAGGAACCCTGCCTATGGGTTTCTCACTAGGTACCCAATATACCTGTATTGGATAACTGGTGGATATGTTGCTTAAGGCAGAAATCCCACTACCCACCCAACCATTTATTCATTCCCTTAATCACCATCCAAACACCCCAAAACACATATAATCACCCCATAGGGATTTATCCACTCTTAGTTTTCCAATTAAAACCCCAGAACTCAATACACCCATGATACAAAGATAAAAATTAAAATTTTTCCTAAATTTACCAACCTATAACAATGTAGATCATTATAGTTTCCTAGTTGATTATAGAACGTTATTAGTGTATGTTTAGATGATCATTGGTATTAATTTTGTGATGATTCTAACTACACAGTAAAGGATATTGATCATAAGGTTGTGATTTTAGTTGTTTAAGTTTGGAAGGTGTTATTTGGGGGTCTAGAGCTAATAGAGTTAGGTTATCTAAATGGTCAGGATCATCCAATTTGTATTGTGGAATAATGGTTCATTGATGATTTGAGGGATTATTTCATGGGGGTTTATGTAGATTGAGGTTGTTTCTTGATGTTCTTATTAGTCGATTTCATGAAGAGCAACCACACCCCAACCAAGTTATCTTCAGCGGAGGATGCAAACTTATTGGGAGATAGAGGTGAGGATGTATAATTTCTATGGATAATAGTAAAAAGATCAAGTATGGGACTAGTTAGGTCCTTATGTTTGGTAGTGGTGACATTGGTACATGACTATGTGTTCCACATTTAATGGTAGTGATAAGTGGAATAAGACCTCAAATAGACTATCCCTATAAGATCTTATAGAGTTTCTAGGTAATATTTAACTGAATCACCATGTGGAAAGGTTTGATGAGGAATTATGGGTTCCATGTGATAGATTTTGAGTTTCTCTTTAAAGGTGGGGATCATAACACTCTTGTGGGTGGTACTATTGATAACAAAACTTTTTGAGGTAGATTTTTGTGGTTTTCATTTTTGTCTTTATGTCATGTGGATGGGATACCTATGGACGAAAAGGTATTCATTATGGAATCTGGGAGGGGGTTGAGTAATGTGAGCTTATTATTTATTAAGTATTTTTCATAATTAGATTTAACTAAATGATTCTATTGAGAAGGTAAAAAACAAGGTAAGTTAATTGAAATTGAAGTGGTAGAGATGGAATTTTTTTCTTATATGGTTGTGCCCTGGTTTCACATAGAAAATAGACCTTGAAAGTCAGATCTAGTGCATGCATGGATGGGTTTTGTTCCATATAAGGTTTTTTGAAAGCTTCTTGGTTTGGTATATTGGGTGGTTTCCTTTTCAAGGATAAAAAGGTTTAAAGGCAGGGAGGATGAGGAAACCAGGTTTTTTCCCTTAAGTAAGACTTAACTCATTTTGAATAAGGATTATTGGGTCCCCAAAAGAGGTAAAATAGTAAAAATACACTAATGGTTGGCCTAGGAAAAAATTATATTTTTGTTGATCCTCGAAGGCAATGTTTACCCTTGGGTTGAATTTGGGTGAGTTTCTATGACAATCAATTTTAAGGGATGTTTAATATTCGATAAATAAATAAATTTTTATTTCATTCTTGTGAATTATAAATATCACCTAGATGGATCACTATATGGAAAATTTTTACACCATAATTGTGTCCAAAATTGGATATTTTACCCAAGAGAGGTATACTTTTAGTGTTTGGGTTCTAGGCACAAGACCGATATATTTTTTATTTTTAAAATAATTACCTAGATAATATAATCAACAATAAAAATTATTTTTTATTATCCTCCCCTAGGTTTATCATCCTCCATAAATGAGGATAAACTCACGGGAGATAAAGGATTGGAGATCGTGCTTTGGTAAGCTTGAGCAGATCTTGGTGGTAATGAAAACATTCCTAAATAGTGGTTATATAACAAAGCTATGGTGATTTCACCATTGAGGTAGGGATTTCTTATTTCAATTTTATCTCATTATTTCTTTATTTTGGATATTAATTCATTCTTATCATGAAAATTCCTTTTTTTGGGATTTTGATGAAGTTTAATGGGTTTTCACTATCATACTTGATTATGTGATAAAGTATTTTCTCTCGGTGATTATTCTATGTTATTTGTTCTTGTTTCCATGATCAAAACTCGTGAAAATGATGAGTGTATCATTAATGGTTGAGAGACATTCATGTTATTTATGATTTGTTATTTATGAAATTAAATTTATATTCCATGTTATTAGATTAAACTCATATCTTCATCTTGATAATCGATTTATCAAAATTTTATCCTCACTTGTTTATTATCATGATAATCCCCATTAGAATTCATGATTTTTTTCACTCATCATTGAACATTATTGATATCAAAATCTTGGTGGTTGGACTCATGTCAATCACCATTCCCCCTTTCCCTCTTCCTTCCCATCTCAGGGTGAATCAGTGAAGCATCACTGACCTTAAAAATGATTAGTGGGGGAATTAGTGAATAGAATTGGAATAAAGGAATAATAATATGGCATAGGGAAAAACTTAAAAGGGATGATGGTGGGGTGGTCACGGTCAAGGGATTGATGGAGGAAATGGTTGAATTTATTAGTATTGAGAATGGGATAATGAGCATGATTAAACTTCTTATGTTCACATGATTAGAGGTGATAGTAGTTGGATGAAACTTCAGATTAGTGATTGAAATAACAGGTGTAACATACATATTGAACGATGTGTAGGGAATTTCCAGAGGTGGAACCGATAGCAAGGATGATAATTTTAGTGAAGAAAATAGATCTAGTGAATAATACAAGGCTACACAATGAGTAGAACATAAGAAAAAAAATTCTACTTTTTTCCATGCAGTGTATAGGGTTTTCACTGAAGATAAATATCACACAACATATAAATTTTAAGTATATGTTGTGTATTTTTTCCTAGGGTTTACAGGTAGACTTAAATATAACATGATGTGTAGTTTAGAAGTACATATTGTGTAGTGCTATGTCACATGAAATGATATGAAATAGAGTACACACCCATTTATCATGAGATAACTACATACTATATACATACCTGGAACATGCCATGTAGTTTTAACCCATATGGAAAGGTGACAACAGTACATGACTATAGGGATTACATGCTGTGTACATGAAAGTACATGTCATGTACTGCATGTTTTTTTGGTGTTTCCTATATCTTATCACCCAGGTGTCAGAATAGAACAAGTAAATATTTAGTTTTGATCATTTTACACATAGATAATGATAATATTATATTCTTATCCATAGGAGCCCATTTAAAATACATTTTGGGTGGTTTAAGTGTTTTAGATCTATAGATATGGTGAAAGGGTATGAGCAATGTGTTTGGAGTAGATATGGAGTTAAATTATTTCCCAGTGTGTTGGGGCATGGTCCTCTATGCATGGGGTTCATGTACCCCCTAGGTGCATACACATGTAATGTTATCATCCCCCATATGATGGATAGAGTTAGTGCTCCCCTATGTTCCAGGGTGCAGTTATCCTTCTATAGAGTCAGTACTCCCTCATGTGTCATGATGTGGTCCTCCATAGAGATTAAGTTACTCCCTTGGTCGATACACAAATCCCTCGATGAGGAATTATACCCCACTTTAATTACATAATGGTATCATGGATGTTTTTGAAGTAAAATAGTTTGGGTTTTTGTGGGTCTTACAATGTATTAGAATATATGTATTCCTTCAGGTTCTTAATGGAATATCATTTTTTAGGGAGGATTTATAGTTATTATTATAGTTGGGATAGTAACTTTAGGCTTTATGTGACTTCATATAGATATTTATCTTTGGTTTCATATGATATATAATCCTTCAAGGATCTGAGATGTGAATATTAAGATTTTTACTTTTCTACAGTTGTTTAAACCATAGAGTATATTTGATTCCTTTAGGATACTCCTTCATGTTTCCACATTCTAGATTTTGAGCTGACTAGTTAATTCATATTTTTTTATGAATTCTACGCGGTATGTTTATACTCCTCCCTATATAGGGCATGTGTATTCATGTATTGTCTTTGTGAATACATTTCACATTTTGGTGGTGACTTGGATGAACATAGATCTAATAGAGCTGGTTAAGTTAGTTTATAGTGATGTATAGTGGTATGTGGTGGAGATGTAACTACCAATGATCTCTTACCAGGAGTTATTACTACATGGGGGTATTTCCCCCCATCATATGTTAGTTTTTCATGTGGACATTATCTTTTTTATTTTACCCTTTTGGGTTTTCCATTGTGTCGTTGTTCTGGATTGTTTTTGTCTCATACATGAATTGTTACATAGTTTAGTTTTTTATATTTATAAGTGGATGGTGATTTTTGGTTTATATTTTGTATTAGATATTTTTTTATTAAAGTTTGATATAGACCAAGGCCTCTCAAGATTATTATTCCACTACTAGAAAATCAGGTATTTGCGACGGGCTATTTGCGACGGGATCCCGTCGCAAATAGCTCGTTGCTGAAAACGCCGTCGCAACTACACTTATTTGCGACGGGCCCGTCGCTAAATCCTTTTTTTGCGACGGGCATTCTCCCCGTCGCAAATAGTATTCCGTATTTTTGTAAAAAACTTTTGAAACAGTTTTTGCGACGGGACCCGTCGCAAATAGCTTTTGCGACGGTCCCGTCGCAAAAACTCTTTTTAAAAAAAATAAAAAAAAATCAATAATACTAGTATTTGCGACGGGAGTCGGGACCCGTCGCAAATACTTTTTAAAAAAAAAATAAAAAACTATTAATAATACTAGTATTTGCGACGGGCATAGTATCCCGTCGCAAATACTATAAAAAAAATAAAAAAAATAAATTATTAATAAATTATTTTAATTAATATAATAATAGAATTATAATTTACAAATGAAAATAATAAATTATTTTAATTACTATAATAATAGTAGAATTATAATTCAAAAATAAAAAAAATAGAATATTAATAAATAATTTAATTAATATAATAATATTACAATTATAATTCATAAATAAAAAAAATATTAATAAGTTATTTTAATTAATATAAAAATAATAGAATTATTTTACATTCAAATATTAAAATAATTCAAGTATTACAAAAAAAATAATTAAATTATAATATTATAAAATTTTAATATATATATAAAATTTTAATATATATATAAAATTTAATATTATAAAATATAAATAATATTATTATTCATATTAATATTGTTATTTAAAAATATAATATTATTAATATTTTATAATGAGACAGAAACTACGAATAGAAAAAAAAATATTTTGATTTCACAAATTTTATAACAAAAATACAAACTCTAATCTGTAGGAGGGGGGGAGGGGGGGAGGTGGGGGATCTGCAGATGGTGGTGGAGGAAACTCCATCCCTAAAGCATGAGTGATTCGGCGCATGTACTCCATCTGCTCCTGATGTTGCTGCTGCCACCGACTCGTCTGCTCCTCGTACAGCTGCTGCTGGCGTCGACGCTCCTCCTCATGCTGCTGACGCATCTGCTCCTGCTCCTATCGGAGACTCTCTATCTGTGCAGTCTGAGATCGCAACTGATCCTCATACTGTGTAGAAGAAGATGCACGAGCTCCTCTCGAGCTGGACGCCGACATCGCAACACTGCCATAATAATCTCCGGGAGTCAGTCGAGAGCCGATACCAACTACCCGGCCCTTCTCGAAGGCATACTGGGTGGCCTGCATCCATGCTGCCTCATCAAACTGACGGGCAGTGGTCTGATCTGATGACTCGGCCTGACTCTCAGGCCGGGCCTGTGCCGCTGCGGCCTCATATGACTCCTATAGTTGCAATTTAAAATTAAAATTTTGAATATATTATATGCAGTTAATTTTTAAACTTGAAAACAAATAATACTGACCACGATGTGATGCTGACGATCACCTCTGAGCTCCCCAGTAGCAGGATCACTATACATCCTCTGATATACGTCGTACTCTGTAATATCGGGGTGCTCGACAGCCTATAAGAATAAAAAATAAACTATTAATATTTATAGTTATATAAAATATTTATAAATAATGTACGTACCAGATGCTGTCTATGAGTACTGAAAGAACGACTCCCAGCTCGATGAGTCACCTCCTGCCTCCCCCGATTCTGCCTCCCCACCGATGATCTCCTCTGAAAGGAACCACTCAACCAGTGCGCACATAATCCATCCCATACATGGGATGAAATATACTCTGGTCGGTGTGCTCTACATGACTCATCAAACTCTGACACTCCTGTTTTCTTCATCGAAGCTTTTCTTAAATTGTGCAAAAACTGACGAAGGCGATCACGCATGGCCACCTCCCATGCCTCGTGGATGGCGTCACTCATGGTATCCTCGATCGGATACCATAAACCCTACAAATAAATCAAAATATCAAGTTAGAAATGAGATAATTTTCAAAATAAAAATTATTTATTTACGTACATACCAACCAATGGTCGAACATGGCCTGCTGCACATCAATGAGAATCTGCTCCCATGTGGTCCACGGTTGAGAGAAATAGTTGCGCAAAATAGCGCTGCCCTGTCCGACAGCTATATGCGAAAAACTGAAAAAAATAATAAACATTTATTATGTGAATGGATTAATGAAATCTTAGTCAAATTCACAGGTTATTACACAGGTTATCACACCTCCGGGTGCGCGGATCAAACCCAAGACGTGGACGTCGCTCGGGGACGAGGTCAGGAATCATCAATCGTGCAAGACCGCGCCCCCTCCGCGTACTCCCTGGAGCGCCTGCAGGCTGAGGGTCATCTGCCGGCAACTCATCCGCATCGAAAGGCAGGTCAGCATCCGCCAACGCACGAAATGTGGCCTCGTCCATCTGAAACAGAAAATGTTAATGTTAGCAAATAATTGATAATTACTATTATATATACATATATACATATTATGATTGTATATAAATACCATGGAATTCTATAAGTGTTCATCTTCATCATCATCTTCATATATGTCAATGTCATCTTCATATTCCTCCTCAACATCATCGATATCCATTCGAGTTGCAGTTGCTTCATCTCTTACCATTTCAAATTCATGTGTGACATCATTAACATCATCGTCATCACCGACTATTAAATGTGGGGTGTCGTCATCGATACTCATATCTCTTTGTAAAAAAGATTGATTTTGAGTACTCTCTTGAAAAACTTCAATTCTTTGCACATCAGTGAAAGCACATTCACTTTGACTAAACTGATTGTCTCGAATTTTGATTTTTATTACACTCCACCAATCAGTCAAGTCTCTTGATGTTGCATAGTACTTTTCATAATAAACTTGATATGCCTGTTGAGCCAATAAGAATGGTTCATTTACTGTGAGAACACTTTTACATTTAATATCGATGATTCCATGAGTCGGATGAACACGCACGCCTCTCTCTGTATCCAACCACCGACATTTGAACATGGTTATGTAATGTTGTCCAAGATAACAGAGTTCAATGATTTCATCAAGTATGCCATAAAAGTCAACTTCATTTTCTCGATGATGAGATCCTCTCAAGCTAACTCCACTGTTCATTGTTTTTTTCGATTCCCCATATGCATGTGTGTGGAATCGAAATCCATTCACCACATATGCATTATAAGTTTTAACAAGTTTGGAAGGTGGGTTACTCAATACACACAGCCGTTTGTCAATTTTATCAGCATGTCGAGACACCTGAAGATTTGTGAAATAATTATCAATATAGTAAACTATACATTGAATGAGTTTCTAAATGATAAAGAATTTATGTTACCAGTTTTTGAAACCACTGAGAGAAATTTTTCAGTCGACGTTCTTCGAGAGCAGCTGCTGTAATTTGTGGAATTTGTTTCTTGATATGATTATCATACAAACTATAAAAATCAAAGTTATTTACTGTAACATAAATGATAGAATAAGTGATATAAACACTTACAGTACAACTGATGTCATCTCTTCACAGTTGAGCAGAACATACGTATGAGCTCTATGATGTTCATCATCTGAAAGCCAGCGTTCAGAAACTCCACCAAAACCAAGCTCTGACTGGTTGAAAACAGATAATTGATTGTCGATTTCATCAATATTCCTCTCATTCTGTCCCATTCGGTTGTGTTTTGAAGGATACTCAGATTCAAAATAATGAGAGCAGAAAAAAGATATTTCCTTTTGCAAATAAGCTTCTGCAATAGATCCTTCAACAGATGCTTTGTTGCGTACTTTTCTTTTCAATTTTTGCATGCATCTTTCAAATGGGTATATCCATCGAAACTGTACCGGACCTCCACATTTGGCTTCATATGGAAAATGTAACATCAAATGTTCCATTGAGTCGAAGAAAGACGGCGGAAATATTTTTTCCAGTTTACATATAATTACAACAACATCTTTTTCAAGTTTGCCTAGAGCATCATAATCTGCCGTAGCCGCACAAATTTCCCAAAAAAAATGAGACATGTCTATTATGGAATCCCAAATCACAGAATTCAACAGACCTCTTAATCCAATGGGTAGAAGTCTCTCCATTATAACATGACAATCATGACTTTTTAATCCAGTAATATAACCATTCTTTACACATCTACCCAAATTGGAAGCACAGCCATCTGGAAGTCTCAAATCTGCAATCCACTGACAAAATAATAAACGGTTTTCTTTAGACAGTGTATAAGCTGCTTTTGGTTTCAGTAACCTTTCTGTTCTGACATTCTCAAATAGTTCCAATTCTGGACGCCTGCAAATTTGGGCAAGATCTAAACGTGCATTTACATTGTCTTTTCTCTTTCCTGTCGTATCCAAAACTGTATGAAACAAATTATCAAAAAAGTTCTTCTCAATATGCATGACATCTAACATGTGTCGGACCAACAAATCAGACCAATATGGCAAATCCCAAAATATGCTACGTTTAATCCAATTGTGTTCTTTCCCAAAACCAGAAATTTTCTGTTGGTTTATTGTGGGACCAAAAGTGATGGGAGGTAATAAAAATACAACTGATTTTAACTCCAAACCTGATAGCATTTTTGGAGGTCCATCCCTTTCAGCTGTTCCTTTTCTGAAATGAGATCTGTTTCTGCGAAAAGGATGATCAGCTGGAAGAAATCTGCGCTGACAGTCAAAATAACAAGGTTTCTTTCCATGAATGAGCATAAATGCTTTGTTCTCTCCCATATAGTAAGGACATGATTTTTGACCATGTGTACTCCAGCCAGATAACATCCCATAAGCCGGGAAGTCACTTATTGTCCACATCAATGCTGCTCTCAGTATGAAATTATGTTTCGTTGCAACATCATATGTACTGACACCAGTACTCCACAATAAATTTAATTCATCAATCAATGGATTCAAATAAACATCAATATTTTTCTTCGGATGTCCTGGAATTAGTAAAGTCAAAAAGATATATGGCTCCTTCATCAACATCCATGGAGGTAAATTATACGGAGTTAAAAAAACAGGCCAACATGAATATTGACTACCATAAGATCCAAACGGACAGAAACCATCAGTGGAAAGGCCCAGTCGAACATTTCTAGCTTCTAAAGCAAATGATGGATGCACTCTATCAAAATGTTTCCATGAATCACCATCGGCTGGATGATTCAAGCTTTTATCGGTTGAACTATTCTCTTTATGCCATGACATCATTGTCGCTGTATTCTTAGACATGAATAAACGCTGAAGTCTGGATGTAAGCGGAAAATATCTCAATTGTTTTACAGGAATCAAACCAGACTTCCCGTGTTGTCCTTCTTTATATCTCAGTTGCCCACATGTGGGACAACTATCCAACGACTCATTTTCCCCTGAATATAAAATGCAGTCATTTGAACATGCATGAATCTTCTGACAAGTAAGTCCCAAATTTCGAACCAACCTCTTACTTTCATAGTAATTTGCAGGTAAAACATTTCCTTCGGGTAACAGTGTTTTCAGCAAAGAAAATATCTGGTCAAAACAGGTGTTTGACATTCCGTTATCTGATTTGATAGCCATAAATTTTGCAACTGCTTCTAATTTGCTCATCTTGCAGCCAGGATATAATGCATCCTCAGCAGACTTCAACAACTCATAAAATTCAGACGGTCCCAACTCAGGATTTGAAGCTATATCAGCCGGAGTTTCTGTATGTTGAACAGATGAACCTGCAACATCATGTACTAAATCTTGAAACTGGGATGGATCTGGAATCAAGTTGGTATCACCTGCTCTGGAACTGCGTTCACCGTGTTGATACCAAAAAACATAATCTGCTTGAAAACCAAAACGCAAGAGATGTTCCCCCACTTTGTCAAACGTGTCAAACGTTCTCAATGCACATTTTCTACAAGGGCATTTTATTTTTCCTTCTGAAACAAATTCTGGATTTGATGCCGCAAATGATAAAAAACTTTCCACACCCTCTATATATATTGGATTTAAACCAGAACCATTTGGATTTCTACGTTGATTTATCCATATACGGTCATCTAATAATGACTGTTGACGACCTCATTGTTCCATATTTTTCTATAAAATATAAAAGCATTACTGGTTTTGAATAATTTGTTAGAAAAAACACAAGCAAGGATTGAATATATTGAGAATAAAGCAAAACCTGTTACAAATATTGATAATTTTAATATTATATTGATTTTTTATTTTTTTAATAATACTAATATAATATTTTTCATAAATATTAATTATATAATAATAACATCATTACATTATTAGTATATTTTATTATTAATATTAAAATAATATAATTTTCTATATTATATATAATTCTCCTTTCATCTGTGTGTTTCACATTCTGTCTCCACATGTAATATTGGCATTCACTTTCACCTCTCCATTGGCGAGTAGGTTGATAATTTTGAAAAAGAATGCCAATATTACATGTGGAGACAGAAAAAACACAGAAGAAAAGAGAATTGTATATAATATAGAAAATTATATTATTTTAATATTAATAATAAAATATACAAATAATGTAATAAGGTAATTATTCCAAATTATTGGTAAGTATTTCAAATTATTGGTAATTATTCCAAATTATTGGTAATTATTCCAAATTATTGGTAATTATTCCAAATTATTGGTAATTATTCCAAATTATTGGTAGTTATTCTTAATTTTTGGTAGTTATTCCTAATTATTGGTAAATATTGGTAATTATTGGAAACTATTGGTAATTATTGGTAATTATTGGAAAATATTGGAAAATATTGGTCATTATTGGTAATTATTGGTGATTATTGGTAATTATTGGTGATTATTGGTAATTATTGGCGATTATTGGTAATTATTGGTGATTATTGGTAATTATTGGTGATTATTGGTAATTATTGGTGATTATTGGTAATTAATACTAATTATTGGTAATTAATACTAATTATTGGTAATTAATAATCATTATTACTAATTATTGGTAATTATTACTAATTATTCCTAATTAATACTAATTATTCCTAATTATTACTAATTATTGTTAATTATTACTAATTATTGTTAATTATTACTAATTATTACTAATTATTACTAATTATTTCTAATTATTACTAATTATTTCTAATTATTACTAATTATTGCTAATTATTAGTAATTATTGCTAATTATTACTAATTATTGCTAATTATTATTAATTATTGATAATTATTAGTAATTATTGATAATTATTGGTAATTATTGATAATTATTGCTAATTATTGGCAATTATTGTTAATTATTACTAAATATTGGTAATTATTACTAAATATTGGTAATTATTACTAATTATTGCTAATTAATACTAATTATTGATAATTAATACTAATTATTGGAAATTAATACTAATTATTGGTAATTAATACTAATTATTGGTAATTAATACTAATTATTGGTAATTAATACTAATTATTGGTAATTAATACTAATTATTGGTAATTAATAATCATTATTACTAATTATTGGTAATTATTACTAATTATTGGTAATTATTACTAATTATTGGTAATTATTACTAATTATTCCTAATTAATACTAATTATTCCTAATTATTCCTAATTATTACTAATTATTCCTAATTAATACTAATTATTGCTAATTATTACTAATTATTTCTAATTATTACTAATTATTTCTAATTATTACTAATTATTTCTAATTATTACTAATTATTTCTAATTATTACTAATTATTTCTAATTATTACTAATTATTGCTAATTATTAGTAATTATTGCTAATTATTACTAATTATTGCTAATTATTACTAATTATTGATAATTATTGGTAATTATTGATAATTATTGGTAATTATTGATAATTATTGGTAATTATTACTAATTATTGTTAATTATTGGCAATTATTGTTAATTATTGGCAATTATTGTTAATTAATACTAATTATTGGTAATTAATACTAATTATTGGTAATTAATACTAATTATTGGTAATTAATACTAATTATTGGTAATTAATACTAATTATTGGTAATTAATACTAATTATTGGTAATTAATAATCATTATTACTAATTATTGGTAATTATTACTAATTATTCCTAATTAATACTAATTATTCCTAATTATTCCTAATTATTACTAATTATTGTTAATTATTACTAATTATTTCTAATTATTACTAATTATTTCTAATTATTACTAATTATTTCTAATTATTACTAATTATTTCTAATTATTACTAATTATTTCTAATTATTACTAATTATTGCTAATTATTAGTAATTATTACTAATTATTAGTAATTATTGCTAATTATTATTAATTATTGATAATTATTATTAATTATTGATAATTATTGGTAATTATTACTAATTATTGGTAATTATTGGCAATTATTGTTAATTATTGGCAATTATTGATAATTATTGGTAATTATTGGTAATTATTACTAAATATTGGTAATTATTGGTAATTATTGGTAATTAATACTAATTATTGGTAATTAATACTAATTATTGGTAATTAATACTAATTATTGGTAATTAATACTAATTATTGGTAATTAATACTAATTATTGGTAATTATTATTAATTATTCCTAATTAATACTAATTATTCCTAATTATTACTAATTATTACTAATTATTGTTAATTATTCCTAATTATTACTAATTATTGGTAATTAATACTAATTATTGGTAATTAATACTAATTATTGGTAATTAATACTAATTATTGGTAATTAATACTAATTATTGGTAATTAATACTAATTATAGGTAATTATTACTAATTATAGGTAATTATTGGTAATTATTCCTAATTATTGGTAATTAATACTAATTATTGGTAATTAATACTAATTATTGGTAATTAATACTAATTATTGGTAATTAATACTAATTATTGGTAATTAATACTAATTATAGGTAATTAATACTAATTATTGGTAATTAATACTAATTATTGGTAATTATTACTAATTATTACTAATTATTCTTAATTATTGATAATTATTGATAATTGTTCCTAATTATTAGTAATTAAATGAATAATTATCAATAATTAGAAATAATTACCAATAATTACAAATAATAACATTACTAATATATTTTATTATTAATATTAAAATAATATAATTTTCTAATTTATATACAATTCTTCTTTCATCTGTGCGTTTTCTATCTCCACATACAAATAATACATGTGAAGACAGCAAACACACAGATGAAAAAAGAATTGTATATATATAAAAAATTATATTATTTTAATATTAATAATAAAATAAACTAATAATGTAATAATGTTCTTATTCCTAATTATTGGTATTTATTACTAATTATTAATATTTATTCTTAATTATTAAAAATTATTACTAATTATTCCTAATTACCATTAACTATAAACAATACTAATAATTTAAATTTATTAAGTAATAAAACAATGTAAACATAATTAAATTACAACTAATTAATAATAATTGAAACTAATAAAAAATTAAAAATAAAAAAAAAATTAAAATGAAGATAAATACCTTGAAAATTGATCTGTTCTGATCGTTCTTCAAAACTTTAATATCAGCTCCGGAGAAAAAAATTAAACTTGAGAAAAACTCAACTCTAGAAATATAATTTTGAGAGAAGCAGAAGATAAGGAATGAGAATGAAATGAAAAAAACGGATGGGGGTATTTATAGGTTAGATTATTTGCGACGGGCCCATTTGCGACGGGATTCCCGTCGCAAATAGTATTATTTGCGACGGTACCCGTCGCAAATACCTTAGCCAACATTTATTACGGTCAACCGGTAAATAGTTATTTGCGACGGGTCCCGTCGCAAATAACTCCTGCCGACATAGTATTTGCGACGACGGAATATTCCCGTCGCAAATACCTTTTACCGCCGCCGGTTATTTGCGACGGGAATATTCCCCCGTCGCAAATAAGTTTCCCGCGATTTGGCGCGCATCGCGGGAAAACTATTTGCGACGGGGAAAGCAATCCCGTCGCAAAAGCCTCCTTATTTGCGACGGGGAAATACCCCCGTCGCAAATAAGTTTTTAACATGACTATTTGCGACGGGAATAAATCCCGTCGCAAATAACCCGTCGCAATTGCTCATTTTTCCCGTAGTGTTCATTCTTGGTGCAGTCACCAATCCATGGACTATTTGAGGTGGGCTTGGGGAGGCATATTCAACTTTATACCAGCCCATATGAGGCCTCGATGGGTCACTTCATGTCATCATTATACCTATATGTGTAGACCCTATTAAAATATATTATGATAATACTATGATAATGGTAATTTTAAGGAGTCCTTGTCACATTAGAGTAAAAATAATATAAATAAAACTTTTCATCTCTTGAGGATTTTACTCAATGTCTTGAAGTTAAAATTAGAAATGTAACCACAAAGGATAACATAGAAGACTCACTAACTAAATCCATATCTCAATAGAAACATGATTCACATGTGAGATCTAGTGGATTAAAAGTGGTTAGTTGTTTTCTCTATTGAAAGTGGTAATTTTATAAGGGTGGATACCCTGGTGACATGACCTGATCCACCGAGTCCCCTCCAGGGTTAATGGTGTTCCAAGTGTGCCACCTCAAGATAGACTCCAATAGGAAAGGGGTTGGTGAGTAGCACCAAGAAGACAAAAATCACATATGGGAGGCCTTATCCCATACAACTTTCACATACATACATCACCAATCATCCATAACATCACATCCACCAAGGAATACATAAAAATATGAACTAAAAATGTGCATGTGTATATCTACTGAACACACCAGGGAAGTGTAATATAAAATAAAAATACAAGTGGAAAAAATACAAGGCTCAAAATCTTGGAATGCCACCTGACCTTGAGAGATTGGGAAGAAGGGAATCACCACACCTCACCATCTCCAATTGAGCACTACCAGCTATGAATCCCAACAGATCCAATATGATCTAGCTCCACTATCTCTATTATCTCCATACACACTAATATCACCACCAACATATCCACCATCTACACAAATACAACAAGTGTGAGAAAAATTATAAGTAGGGGTGAGTATAAAAATACCTATAAGGACACCCAAAAAATAAATTGGGACATGGTTTTCGGTCATCACAAAACCATGGTATGAACCATAAAGTCTCCCAACTCCATCAAGGGGGAAACACTATCCAGGAAAAAATTTGTAACTACACTTCCCAATATGACCTTGAACCCATCTCATAAGAATATACCAGGGATAAAAATAAGTGTAAACTCATCCTGTGTGAGGATTATTCCGTGAAATAATCCCATAACTCAGAGGAAAAATCCCCCCTACTCATAAAACCAATGGTAAAACACCTCTATTATCATATGCAATTGGAATGCAACACACCTCAAGGGATAAACACATCCTTAATCCTCCTTGACATAGAAGATCAAACCACCATGGTTTGTATAAGGGGAATGTAACTAAAAATATTAAATCAAACCCCAAGGATCAAGTCAAGAATATCCCATTATGAAGGGGCTAATCATCTATGATCCACACCTCATACACTCACATCATCACTCACCTGTCATTTTGGGTGAACAATCGAACTCTATGGTGAAAAAGTTTCTCCTAGATCAATGCCTTTAGCCATAGAAGGACCATATAAACATCAATATCATTGAGTTCAGAATCCTCAGTCTAACTAAAGAGGGGTGGGTCGGGGGAACACCTCAAGAATGATATGATTCTTAAGTGGGTTACCAACCCCATAAATGGGTGACTTGTACCCTGACCCACAAGGGAGCTCCTTGACCCATCCTAACAGAGGGAAGATGACTCCTCACCCATTATAGGATGAAAAAGGGGAGTCATGTGACATAATTATTCCCAAAAGGTGGGATCAACCAACTGTAAGGTGAATCCCCACCCCACTCAACTCTACTCTACTAGAACAACATATCGAAGAAGAGTGACTCAGTACACCCAGTGCATCAAAAGTCCCCAAGAACCTGATCTGTTTACACAACTCAAATACCACTATTATTATACCACCAATCCCATTCCACAATAGGGAACCCACATCAAACCATCTTTTCTTCTTAAACTCCATATCCATCATGCCATCGCTCATAAATTCATTAGGGAAACTGCACCTTCCAAGAGTATATAAATTGATTGAGGGGGTACCGACCCCGCAGGGGACCTTGTACCCCACCAAGGACCACGGTTGACTGAGAAGAAAACCATATCTACTTAAATGAGATTCAACCCATGACTTAGTGAGGGATATTTGAGAAACCATCACTTAACATGGAAAACCCACACCCCACATCTCTAGGGGTGTACCGACACCATCAATGAAAGGGATGATCTGCACTGTTGTAAAAGTGGGTGCCCTAGAACCAAATTTATCAGTACTTTTTATTAGAACACCATGTGTATAATGAGTTACGCATGATATAACATTAGAATTATAGTGTATGTATTTTTATTTATTATTTAAATAGTAATTTCCATAGATTATTTTTCATATCAAAATGTTATCAAAGTTTCCAGGATATAATGAGAACCTCAATATACTGTGACATTAATCTTAAAAAAACTATCCTGTGGTCTAGATATATATAATAACTAGACATAGTTGATGTTAGACTATCAGGGGACGGGGGCTCATAAACATTGAGAATTATTCTCATGAAGTTCTCACTTAGTGATCTTTAGTAGGTGAGATCATGAGGAAATACTATCCAATAGGAGCATCACATGTTTTAGGTTTCATTGGTTTTTCCTATCTATGAAAATCTGTATTGGTCTCCTAATTTGATATTATTATCAATTTGTATCATTTCATCACATAATTTGATGCAAGGAAAAAACCATGACATTGAAGTCATGTAGGGGTAGCTTTTTTGGGGGGCATCATTAGTGGTATGACATTGGTTGAATGGTCAAGATATAATTTGTCACTTCTGAGTTGAGGAAGTAATATCTCAATCCTAGTTGTTCAGGATAGTAGTACCTTCATAAATCCTTGTCCAAGGTAGTTGGAGGTAAGTCTTTCCAGTTATATCAACAAATAATAAAGCAAGAAAGTAAGATGACATAAGTGTGCATCCTACATTATGAGATATCTAAATACAAAGAGATTATATTACAGAGTGTGTGTTCATAGGATAATTATGTTTTCTATGACTATTCCTTATCTCTTTAGAGTCTACCATCGGTACCAGGCATTGTGCATCTCTAAATGGGGAATTTCTAGCTGTGAATCCATGCAATGTTGGATGGTTTAAAAATGTAGCAACTATGATGGGGAGGATATTTTATTTGGTATCTGGTCATTGGGGCCTTCATGGTCATGTACTTAGGACATGTTTCTACTGGTCCTATAGGTCATGAAAGGGTTCCCCATCAACCCAATTAAAAAGGGGAATATCCAAAAATAAAATAAAAAAATAAGTCCTTTATGCTTTCAAGCCTTATCTCTTTTGGGGCCTTGATGAGTTTCTAAACTCCACCCTTGGCTGTCAATACTATTCACTACTATCGAGACAAGGGCCTAGAGGATCACACACAATAGTGTATTCAAGAATCTTCCCTATTCTGGTGAATAGTTATATAAGACATGGTTGGCCCCACCACGGAGTTCGAGAGTAGTGCAAGTATTATCGATCACCGATGAATAAATAAAGTCATTATTATTTGAGTATAAATACTTGGGTTGAATTTATTTATCAAAAGTATTCATAAGGTATTTAGTGAATACTGGAAACAATTTATACAAATGAATATTATTTCAATATTCATGGTTTGTTTAATATTAACATGAATTTTGAGTTGGGTTAGTGACTCGAGTTTATCACATAATATATTTCATATATATTACAAGTATGTGATAAAATATAAATAATATTTATGATGCAATTAGTTCATCATTTATTTATTATTTATTTAGCATGTGTTTTATTTACGGGGGTGGGGAACCATTTTCGAGTATTTGAGACTCCCACTATATAAGTAGGAGAGAGGCATTCATTTTTTGTGCTATTAATTCCAATAAAATGAGAGCCTATCTCTCCTCATACTTTCTGGAGAGAGAAATTATATCTTTGAACGACTAATCCAAGAATGTCTTTGATGAATTGAAGGGATGGGATCAGGGTGATTATTGTGATGCCAGAAGGTTCATCAGTGCTTTGCGCTATCACCCGGATTTCGATGAATGGAGATCATGTGGATTATTGAAGTGTCTGTAGATGATCTAGAAGAGTTCAGATTTGGATTCTTCAAACAACGCTCATCGATGATGAGATGCAGTGGGGCGTGCTTTTTTTTAACAACATATTTGTTTAGTTTTAAATTTTATTCTTTGATTAATTCAAGCGAGATCCCCATACCTCTACCAGAGGTTGGATCACCAGAGATGACAAGTTCTTTTGTTTCAGTGATAAAATTTTAAAATTACAGACCCACCAGATTTCACTGCATGCCTCTGTACCATAAATTGGTATCAGAGGGGTCACGTGAATTTTCTAAGCTAGAAAAAAAATTAATTTTAATTAAATTAATTAGAGGAAATTATTTCAGTCTGAACAGAATAGACCACACATGGATCTGAGTTCGGATGACCAAGATACGACCATTCAAAGTTTTTAATAGAGTTTGAAGTCATTGTGGTTACGAGTAAAAATGATGAACGCCTATAAAATATATTTATACACTTTTACATGTGTGTTATTTTACTCAAGTTGTATCATCCGTGATGGATTCTAATAAAATCCATTACGAGGTAGAAACTCAGGTAGTAAGAATAGTATTTTCGGACCAGATTTATTTCCACATTTTTGTGGAATTTTAATCTTATAATAAATTTAAACAGCCTATTTTTTAGGCGTGTTGAAAAAATTATAATAAAAAAAAATGTGTGGGTGGTCACCTGGTCTATATAAAATAGGGGCAAGTGTTTGTCTGGATATTAGACAGAAGAAGAAGATAAAAAAGGAGGGATGCTGCAAACGTAATAGGGGTGGAAGATTTAAAAAAACTATTTTAATAATAAAAAAAAGGAAGGAGATAGCTTCCCTTAGAATCTTCTCCCCCTGGCAGTGCCACCCCTCGCTCTAGTGGGGCTTCGTCCTCCTCTTCTGGCAGTCGGTGGCTTCCCCAGTATGCCGCACCCTAGCTGGCCCGATGCCGCTCCGTCCAGCTGAACCGACCCACGGTGCTTCCTCCCTGGAACCGTCAGACACCGCCCTCGACTGGTGCCGTCACACCCTGGTCAGCCGCTCCTGAAGATGGCCCATCTAGCGCTGTCCCATCCTCGGTTCACGTGTCCTACCAGTCACGCACCACCATAGCTCAGACCCCGAGTTATGGTCACCCCACGGACCAAGCTCCCGTGAAACCCCATTGTGCATGTATGGTTTTACTTATTTATTTAATTAATTGCATGTGATGCATGTAATTAATTATTTATATAAGATGTTTTGTGAATCGTTATTTTTCTCATCTAATATGTATAGGGGTCTACGTGCCCAGATAAAAGCGAGTTATCTGTATTTTATACTCCGGAGACCCCCTCCCATGTGTGAGTATTTTTATACTATGATGAGGATGTTGTGAGTCGCGGACCACGCCAAGTCGAGGTGGAATCCAGATGAGAAGTTGACACAATGGACCAGGGATGACCTGCATCATGAGTCAATACCTGACTCGAGTATGATATCCCTAGGTCATGGTTGATCCATTTAGTTTAAATGGATCAACCAATATTAGATGCTCAAGACCAGTCAGGTTTTTTTATTTCATTTATGATTTTTTTTATTATTTTATGCATTTGCATGACAGCAGGAAACACATAAAATAATAAACATAAAAATTCATAAAGAATCGATGAATGTATTCTATTAATGTTCAGTTGTGAGTATGATAACGTGATATGAACATATTTAATAGAAAAAGATTACATTCGTCGAAAAATATAAAAACCCTTATAGAAATATTAAGTCACAAATGTCTTCCATCATTTTAATTTGAACACAACCAGGTGTTCGGGGTGCTCGTCAGACATAGTTGAGGGTGCCTCCTACTATTGGGGAGTTCTTATGAGAATGATGAGTTGACATAACTGAAGTTGGTAGTAAAGGAGTGGATATAGCTACCTTGTTGCAACTTCATAGGAAAGCATTGAATAAATCATGTTTATGATTTTAGAATCTAGGACATCAATCAATAGATCAAGGAGCCGTAATTTAATATGATTGGTCAATCAAACGCTTACCTTGAACTCTTTGAGCAGTGACATACCTATAGCTTATAGACTATTAGGATAGGTTCAAAGATCCATTCCATAAGAATACTCAAGCGACAAAGTATTCTGATTCTAGTACAAAGGGTTTCTAGAGTTTGATAAAATAGTGCAATGCATTTAATTATTTAAATAATCAGTAATGTCTAAATAGTAATCAAAATAGAGAAACTAATTTGCTAGATTTTGTTTTTATAGAAAACTGAAAGTAATATCACAAGTATACTGTGATATCTTATGGACAAAATAAACATCCAAACTAGCACGATTTTCAACAAATAGTACAAGCACTTACACAGAGTATTATGATATAGGAAATTCAAGGTGCGGGTGTCCCCAATACCTGTTAAGCCACCTGAGGTTGCGTGGGTGAGAAAAATAATTACAGGAGAATCATGTATGACACATATGATGGTTATGTCATAATGTTATCATCAACGTCTGATGTGAGTTGTGGATACAACATCAAGACATGATTGATTCTACATGTAGTCACATCTCCGAGAAGCTTTCAAGGAAAAAGTGAAAGAAGATATAAATGAGTGATGATTACACTGGCTACGTGTAAATATGAAAGGCATATCATGATATTTCAATACATCCTATTCTTATTTCATTTTCACCCATATAATCCAATTTCATTTTAAATTAGAAAACGAATAGTAAATGGAGAAAACACTTCATTACCTTTTGGGTAAGCTTCTCTAAGTAAATAAGGACTTAAAGAAAGTGTAATCTTAAATTCTTATGGTGAACAAGTAGAATGACAAGGTGGAAATTCCATTGGTAAGAGTTACACCAAAGGATCCTTTGAATTTTACTTCAATGAAAAGAGGTATTAAATAGGGGGTTATTTTCTTTGCATATCGTGAAATAAAATTTATGGAAGTTAAAATGAAATAAACTGAATCACATAAGCAAATAATCTATTCTTCTTCAAGTATATTCATTAATTGTATGTAATGTTTTTGTAACAATTTTTTGGTATTGAATACAATATGCCTATAACATATGTTTATTTGAATACAATAACCAAGTGAGTATAGAAATGTCACAAGAAGTAAAGTGTGTTCTCCAAGCAGCTGATAAAGGGTGGTTCCTAAGTCAGTAGTGAAAAACACACAGCTTCTAATTTCAAAGTTAATGGTTCTAATAGATTTTTTTAGTATAACCAAAACATTTATTACATGTGTCTATTAGACACAAGGCAACATTATTCCATTTCAAGATTTAATGTTGTTTGTGGTGTTTAATACTCAATAGTTCAGTAATGCTTGAATCATTGGCAATATGTGATGAATATAAAATGTTAGAATTATATACCCAGTTGTGGAAAGATTATAAATTTTCAAGAAAAACTAAATAGTTTTCTAGGATATATCCAGTATGGCTTTAGAATATTTGGAGTTAAAGACCTTAGGGATTATTGATACATTTATGTACTTAGTTTTGGACATAGAAACCTTTAGAAATAAAGGTAAGCCAAAAAGCATTCAGAATTAGTTCAACTAGGGATAATGAACTATTCCTAAGGTGAGATAGTGGTAAATATACTTCATATGATTCCTTTAAGTGATTAAGAAATGTGAAAGTGATGTATGGTATATGCATGGTCTGAATATATGAGATGCTTTAGGCTGGTGTGCTGAAGAATATCTTGACCAAGCATTCATTGATCAATATAATATAATGTGGAGTAATTCCTAAATGCACATTACCTTATCCACATCAAAGCTATGATGCTAATAAGAAGAACTAATAAAGTGTCTTACATGTTAACATTGATCAACAAAATATATCATAGAGTAATTCCTAAATGCACATTTCCTTATATACATCAGTTTCATGATATAAGTAAAGGAGCATCAATTTTGAGACATATATCCATTGCATATACTTCTATTATTTTTCAAGATATGAATCACAAATAACGATGTTATTCTATAAACATATGGAAACTATCATGAAAAATGGATATCACATGAGTTATAGTATGATTAAAATCCATTATGTCATAAGAAAATATGTTTTATTGAAAAGTGTTTGTTCAGGATATAAACAAACTTGCATCAAGAAAAAACACAATGTGCATCTAAAGTAATTATCCTAATTTTTTCTAAATATATTACAGAAAACCCTAATATAGAAAATATATAGTCAAGTTATAGACTATATTTCTATAAAAGGGAGCACTTGACTATTTGAGATAGTGGGAGCAAGATAGAATTAGATTTAGTCAATGCTGAAGATGCACAAATAGTTTACATAGGGACAAGTTCCACAAGATAATGTGGAAAGAGATTGTTCCAGAGACACATATTGTGAAGGAAATATAAAACCATGGTAATGGTTTTGTATTCATTGTGGTCGATGATACATTTTTCATCAAGAATAATAATTCCTATAAGTTAGCAGTATAGGGAAATAAGCTAAAATTGACACGATCAATTAAAATTCAATAATGTATTCCATGTATCAAAGTAAAAGGGGGGTTTATTATTTTGAATACTATGGTGGGTATTCAAGTGAAATTATAAATGTATGGTACAAGTGTAGTACCAATAAGGATTGATTAGTAACACCAAGTCGTTATTCCCATATACATTAGAATTTTACTTGTCATAGCTACATTCTATGATCATTTTATTGTGCATTGGATATCAAGACCACCAATCATGGAATTTGTCTATACGAAGCAACCAAAAAGAGATGGTGAAATCATAGAATTCCAATAAGGGGTGAAATTTAATGAAATCCATTTTATGATTTAAGTAAGCAACATGATCATAGAATATTAATTTTGAATGGATATTTTCTATATGTCTACCAGTGGTTAGTGGGAGCGCTATTATTTTCCAAGTAAAATTTGTTTGATAACATATGGAAAATAGTTATTGGCCTTACAGTTAGTTAAGACTAGGATGAATGTAACTTTCCATAGATTAACTTAAAGTAGAAACCAAAGTTCTATGGAATGAGAACTACTAAGGTGGATCTTGTGGTTTCTTAGACCAAGTCAATAATATATATACTGATAATGTATTTAAAAATACAAGTTGGAATAATTTGAGATAGAATTGTTACCAATGTCACATAGAATAAATCTCTCCAAGAAGACATGTATGGGACATAAAAGGAGATTAATGCGGTGATTTGAATTCCATAAGTTTCTGAAATAGATCAATCACATATGACATGATATGTAAAAGAAATGATATTTTCAACATATACTTTATGGTAGATAAATATCAGTTATATTTAGGAGAACTGCAAGGGATGCTTTCAGAAATATCCAATTGCACTTGAGCAAGTATAAAGGATATATACCTAGTACGTAGAGAGGAAGGGATACTAGTTATAAAGGGATGCATACTAGTCTTCCTTCATATTAATATGATCTAATATCATAGTTAAGATAATGTAATGAGAAAGATAAGATCATTTAAGCTACTGGTATACATGTTTACAAATACTGAGTGCATTGTGGCTTTTGAGGTAGCTAAAGAAGCAGTTTATAATATGAAACAATTTGTTCCATTTCTTGGAATTTCACCTAGTAAGTAAAGTTTTATCATTATGATAATTATATTACTAGTACTATCCAAGATGTCAAGTTTTGGAAATGAAAAAAAAGAGATATACTCATGGATATAATCTCTTGAGAATTTTTCCACAAGAATGGAATGTTTTAGATAGTAGAATATTAACACATAAGAGATGTGGAAGACCCAACAACTAAATCCATGAAGTAGTAAAAACATGACCTTATCATGTGAGTGCTAACAAGGATAGTTCGAAAGTTGGATCTAATGAAAGTAGGGGTGTTGTAAATGTAGGTTCCCTAAACCCAACATTATCAGTACTTTTGATTACCACACCATGTGTATAGTTTGTAACACCCCTAAATTCTAAAGTATGAACCTTGAATTCAATAGCGTGTATGACACGAGACACCAAGCGCTAAGGTAATATAATATTTGAATACTTTATAATATATTTACTATTTAAAATATATTCTATATATTTAAATTCATGCAACACCGAGTTAGTTTTCATTAAATGCAAGATTGACCTTCCTTAATAGCTTGTTTCACATGCAAGAGTGACCTTTCTTGATAGTTTTCATTACACGTAAGATTGAGTTTCACCAAATAACAATGTATTATTAAAATATTATTACTTAATATAATATGATATAACCTTGCCCATATCTTAGTGGTTATGAATAGTATTAACTAAATTATGAAAATTTGTTTTTTATATAAATATAAAATGAATTCATTGGTTTCCGATTAATGAGAAATGAAAATAAGAACCAATTGAATATAAAAAAATATTATTATTTTTATGATTTCAGAGGAGTTTTGTCTTAATAAAAACAATTAATTAAAATTATTTAATGATTTTAATTATATATATATGTTATGTATTCAATAAAATATTTTTTATATTCATCAATTGGATTTTATATGCATAAGATAAGAACAAACCCCATTTCACACATAAAAACATATATTTTTTATAAATGCAATTTTACCGCCTTATAATGAAGAACCCATTTTAAATCTAAATTTTGAAACTTTTATTGATCTAATATGTCCAAATAAACTTTATTTTTGAAATTTAAACATCAAAAATTATGTTAGGGTGAATTTTTTATATTTTTCTAAAACATTTCATTTTTTAACAAATAGTTCAAAATACTGAATTTTAGTTCAGTACTGCTTTTTCATCTAATTTATTTATAAGGATAAATTATAATTATAATTTGTTTTAAAGTTTAATTAGATCATATTTTTATTAATTAATACAATTTACATAATTTTAATCAATTTCACTTTGAAATTGATTATAAAAACAAAGTAAACTTTCCAACATTTATACTTTAAAAACCCGCATTATCGTCCCTTCCACTGGATTAAATTTAAATCAATTTCTACCAATTCTATGATTATAATTTGGAAAAATGGATTAAATATTTTGAATAAAAATAATTTATAATGTATAATAATACCAACTTTGTTTTTCACCAAAAATATTAGTGAACGTGATTAAAATTAATTACAACGATTAATGTTAAATTAAGCTTAATAAGGGACTAAACCTTAACCTTAAGGCCCAAAATGACATAAACACTTGTCCAAGATATATTAGATGGACATATTTATACCCTATAATACCTTGGTTCCATTATTGGATCTGCTTTAAATGTGAAAAACATGTATGGAATTCCTATGTCAAAATATTACAAGTGAGCCATTCCTCCTCCCCTATAAAAGTCCACCACTTATCCCCATTCCTAAAACCTCTCAAACCACTTATGTTCAGAAAATATATGACAAAATATATTCCAAAAATCCCTACCTTAGACATTTAATACTTAATTTTGGAAGAAAGCCTTCCAAGTAAGCCTTTTGGTATAATCCAAAATGAGTTACCTGATTTTTAAGGTAACACTTTCCAAGGACCCCTTTTCTTTAATTTACTCCTCCACCCAAAAAATTATTTTCAAATAATGATTATATAATTAAAATAATATTATAAATATACTGTGATGTTTTTTTATTAATGGTTATAGCTACACTTACACACACCTCCATCTAGTGGGCGACGAACATACTGTTTATGTGAATGGCGAACTACTACATCACAAAATGATGATTGTTGGTTCTTCCTTTACCACATCTCATGGTGGTAATTATGATTATAAATATGGTTATATATGTTATATATGATATTTATTATGTATTTAAGATTATTTAATTCTTTAAAAATACATATCTTTATACTTTCCATTTTTTGTAAAAATGATAACATCATTTGTGGAAGTGTGGACTATCACCCCCTCAAGTGATGTGATTCATTCATACGACACATGGAATGTATAAAGGATGGTTTTAATTAAACATATGTGACATACACAACATATATATTATATTAATTAAACTATTACGCTTATAAAAATATAATATACACCATTTTCTTTATTACCCTTTGACACACTTAAAAATTGAATATGTTATTCAGGGACGTGTGGGCTACCGCCTCCTCGACATGATGTGATTAATTTTTCATCAAAAGAATTATATATATAAGTATATATGATTAAATAATATGTTATTTATGATATAATTATCAATATGTAAATATATTTTGTTACTTACCTTCTTTCCATAACGATCATTGAAAAATAAGAATGTTACTCATGTGTACGTACGACCTACCATTTCCATGATTGTAACATTGATTCATTTTTCATAACCGTATGTAATTATTATTTTTAAAAGTATAATTGATGTATAAATATAAAAATTATGTCATTATTATTATTCTATAGATGTTATATAATGGCCCCTTTGACCATAGTTGACATACCAAAGTTGTTTTTGACATATAATCTGAATTTGGTCAAAACACCCAATGTAAAATTAAATGTTTTAGTAGTTATAAAAAACATGGTAATAAGTGAAATAAAATTAATGATAAACATGAAAAAGGTTCTTAAGAAAGTATAAAAGTAACATAAGTTTATTATATATAAAGTTAAAAGATTTTCACCTGAATGAAAATTCAAGGTAAAGGATTCTCAGCTCACTTTTTACATCCGTGAGATAAATGTCATGTTCACCAATTTCATATTTTGTGTGGTGCATATACTACCCATTTTGTTATATTATATCATTAATCCTTTTATATTCATGGTATTTTAAACTTTCATTTAATGTTATTCCTTCATAAGGATTATGATTTAAAATGTTTCAAACTGGTATGAGACACTTTGGAATGTTTAAAGATTATTTTACTCAATAATAACTTTAATAATATTTCAATGGTATTTACTTTTGAGGAAATTATATGAAATTTTTTAAATAAAACATTTAATTTCCTCTCTTATGGTTATTCATGAGTATTTTCAGGTATTAGTACCATTTTCTACTCTTTGGCACTAAAAATGTTTCACTATTGGAAATATAATATTTCCCAACGGTTCACAACCATTGGGAAAGACCCTCTAACCATTGGTATATGATATACCAACG
Source organism: Viscum album (assembly GCA_963277665.1). Lineage (NCBI taxonomy): Eukaryota > Viridiplantae > Streptophyta > Magnoliopsida > Santalales > Viscaceae > Viscum > Viscum album. The sequence goes on from OY728162.1 coordinate 945,079,324, forward strand.
GTTGTGATAACCGTAGGGAAGTAAGCCGTTGGGAAAAGGTTTTCCCAATGGTTTACTAGAAACCGTTGGTATAGGCTCACAAAAGCCACCCTATCCTAACGGTTCTGCCAAACCGTTGGGATAGTTTTTCCCAACAGTTTGGGAGAACCGTTGGGAAATATCAATATCCCAAACTCTTTCCCAAAGGTTTAGAACCGTTGGGAAAAGAGATATTTACCAACGGTTCAATGAACCGTTGGTAAAAACTTCTTTAGGATTATATGCCAACGGTTTTAAACCGTTGGCATACCCTATGCTGCAAATTGCAGCACCCTGCAATTTGCACAACCCCTGTCCATTAGGCCCCTCTATATCAGGCCTCATTTTGACCTCATTTTCAATCCAATTATTGTACCTGCAATAAAATAAAACATACATATACAATTACGAACAAATTCATACACATTTAACATATAATGGATCCTGAAACTATACACATCCATAATTAAATTAGAATTCATAACATAATTATAAACGTACATAATTCATATAGAATTCAATTTAAAATTTAGATGACAATTATATGTGGAGTCCGAAATTCAATTCATAATTTGATCGGTTTTTTCTATACCATATATTTTTACCTCAAATGATGTCCATTTTAAACAAAATACATACACCTGAAGTGATACCGGCCACACCGCACCTCAGATTGAGGCAGGGTTGACTCGTACACGTCACATTTGACCCATGGATCGTTGTGTTAAAGTATCGACACAATCTGAATGCGTTTGGTAGGTTTTCCGTATGCCAGTTGATGTTTTTCACTTAAAATAACGTCCTTTTGAAACAAAAGACGGACACTATGAGTGGTGCCGACCACACCGCGTCTCCAATTGAGGCGGGGTTGATTCATACACGTCACATATGACCCATGGATCGTTCTCCTAAAGTTTAAATGGAAACCGAATGCGTTTGGTCGGTTTTCCGTATGTACTTAAAATGTTGTCCATTTTAAACAAAAGAGTGACACTTAGACTAATCCTGACCACACCGCGACTCATATTTATCCCGGGTTGGCTCGTACATGTCACATATGACCCATGGATCGTTGTGATAAATTATCAAAAGATTCCGAATGCATTTGGTCGGTTTTGCGTATGCCAGTTGTTCTTTTCATTTATAATCATGTCCATTTTAAACAAAAGAGACAGAGTTAGAGAGGTGTCGGCCACACCGCGTCTCGGATTAAGATGGGGTTGACTTGTACACGTCACATATGACCCATGGATCGTTGTGCTAAAGTATAGATAGAATCCGAATGCGTTTGGTCGTTCTTCCGTATGTCAGTTGATGACTTTCATTTAAAATGACGTCCTTTTGAAACAAAAGACGGACACTTTGAGTGGTTTCAGCCACACCGCATGTCGGATTGAGGCGGGGATGATTCGTACACGTCACATAGGACCCATGGATCGTTCTCCTAAAGTTACAATGTAAACCGAATGTGTTTGGTCAGTTTTCCGTATGTACTTAAAATGGTATCCATTTTAAACAAAAGAGAGCCATTTAGACTGATCCCTGCCACATCGCGACTCGGATTGACCCGAGTTGGCTCGTACACATCACATATGACCCATGGATCATTGTTATAAATTATCAAAAGATTCTGAATGCATTTGGTCGGTTTTGCGTATGCCAGTTGTTCTTTTCACTTATAATCCTGTCCATTTTAAACAAAACAGACACAGTTAGAGCGGTGTCGGCCACACCGCACCTTGGATTGAGGCGGGGATGATTCGTATACGTCACATATGACCCATGGATCGTTATCCTAAAGTTTCAATGGAAACCGAATGAGTTTGGTTGGTTTTTTGTATGTACTTAAAATGGTGTCCATTTTAAACAAAAGAGAGCCACTTAGACTGATCCCGGCAACACCGTGACTCGAATTGAACCCGGGTTGCCTCTTACAGGTCACATATGACCCATGAATCGTTGTGATAAATGATCAAAAGATTCGGAATGCGTTTGGTCGGTTTTGCGTATGCCAATTGTTCTTTTTCACTTATAATCATGTCCATTTTAAACAGAAGAGACATAGTTAGAGCGGTGTCGGCCACACCACATCTCAGATTGAGACAGGGATGATTCGTACACGTCACATATGACCCATGGATCGTTCTCCTAAAGTTTCAATGGAAACCGAATGCGTTTGGTCAGTTTTGTGTATGCCAGTTCTTTTCACTTATAATCCTATCCATTTTAAACAAAACAGACACAGTTAGAGTGGTGTCGGCCACACCGCACCTCGGATTGAGGCGGGGATGATTCTTACACATCACATATGACCCATGGATCATTCTCCTAAAGTTTCAATGGAAACCGAATGAGTTTGGTCAGTTTTCCGTATGTACTTAAAATACTGTCCATTTTAAACAAAAGAGAGCCACTTAGACTGATCTCGGCCACACCGCGACTCAGATTGAGCCCTAGTTGGTTCGTACAGGTCACATATGACCGATGGATCATTGTGATAAATTATAAATAGATTCGGAATGCGTTTGGTCGGTTTTGCGTATGCCAGTTGTTCTTTTCACTTATAATCCTGTCCATTTTAAACAAAAGAGACACAGTTAGAACGGTGTCGGCCACAACGCTCCTCGGATTGAGGCGGGATTGACTCGTACACGTCACATACGACCCATGGATCCTTGTGCTAAAGTATCGACACAGTCCGAATGCCGTTGGTCGGTTTTTCGTATGTCAATTGATGCTTTTCAGTTAAAATGACGTCTTTTTGAAACAAAAGACAGACACTTTGAGTGGTGCTGGACACACCACATCTCCGATTGAGGCGGGGTTGATTCATACATGTCACATATGACCCATGGATCATTCTCCTAAAGTTTCAACGGAAACCGAATCCGTTTGGTCATTTTTCCGTATGTACTTAAAATGGTGTCCATTTTAAACAAAAGAGAGCCACTTAGACTTATCCTGGCCACACCGTGACTCGGATTCATCCCGGGTTGGCTCTTACACGTCACATATGACCCATGGATTGTTGGGATAAATTATCAACAGATTCGGAATGCGTTTGGTCGGTTTTCCGTATGCCAGTTGATGCTTTTCACTTAAAATGACGTCCTTTTGAAACAAAAGACGGACACTTTGAGTGGTGCCAGCCACACCACGTCTTCGGATTGAGCTGAAACCACCTTAAAACATTCTAATTATTATTCTTGATGTGTACGCGCAGACGACACGTCAATCGGACGTGCGGTTTGCGCGGTACGGCTCAATATTCGTGTTTTAAGTGATGTGCGCGCTTCGTAAACGCGCGTGAGGGGGGTCCAAACGGGCTGAACGAAGTCAGAATGGCCTGAAATCAGACAAAAAATACGGGAGAGTGATTTATGAAGTGGTCGAGTAGACGACACGTCAATCGGACGTTCCGTGTGCCCGCGGTGACCGACAACGCAGTTTTGGTGTCATAAACGGCCAAAACGGGCGTCCAACGGTCAAATTCATAGCGGACGACCTTAGATTGAGTTGAAACCACCGTGAAACATTCTAATTATTATTTTTGACGTGTACGCGTAGACGACACGTCAATCGGACGTGCGGTTTGCGCGGTACGGCTCAATATTTGTATTTTAAGTGATGCGCGCGCTTCGTAAACGCGCGTGAGGGGGGTCCAAACGGGCCAAACGAAGTCGGAATGGCCTGAAATCAGACGAAAAATACGAGTGAGTGATTTCTGAAGTGGTCGAGTAGACGGCACGTCAATTGGACGTGCCATGTGCCCGCGGTGACCGACAACACAGTTCTGGTGTCATAAACGGCCAAAACGGGCATCAAACGGTCAAATTCATAGCGTACGACCTCGGATTGAGCTGAAACCACCGTGAAAAATTCTAATTATTATTCGTGACGTGTACGCGTAGACGACACGTCAATCAGACATTCGGTTTGCGCGGTACGGCTCAATATTCGTGTTTTAAGTGATGCGCGCGCTTCGTAAACGCGCGTGAGGGTGGTCCAAATGGGCCGAACGATTTCGGAATGGTTTGAAATCAGAAAAAAAATACGGGTGAGTGATTTATGAAGTGGTAGAGAAGAAGGCACATCAATCGGACGTGCCGTGTGCCCGCGGTGACCGACAACGCAGTTCTGGTGTCATAAACGGCCAAAACGGGCGTCAAACGGTCAAATTCATAGCGGACGACCTCGGATTGAGCTGAAACCACCGTGAAACATTCTAATTATTATTCGTGATGTGTACGCGTAGACGGCACGTTAATCGGACGTGCTGTTTTCACGGTACGGCTCAATATTCGTGTTTTAAGTGATGCGTGCTCTTCGTAAACGCGTGCGAGGGGGGTCCAAACGGGCCGAACGAAGTCAGAATGGCATAAAATCAGACGATAAATACGGGAGAGTGATTTCTGAAGTGGTCGAGCAGACGGCACGTCAATCGGACATGCCGTGTGCCCGCGGTGACCAACAACGCAGTTCTGGTGTCATAAACGGCCAAAACGGGCGTCCAACAGTCAAATTCATAGCGGACGACCTCAGATTGAGCTGAAACCACCGTGCAACATTCTAATTATTATTCGTAATGTGTACGCGTAGACAACACGTTAATCGGATGTGCGGTTTTCGCGGTACGGCTCAATATTCGTGTTTTAAGTGATGTGCGTGCTTCGTAAACGCGCATGAGGGTGGTCCAAACGGGCCGAACGATTTCAGAATGGCCTGAAATAAGACGAAAAATACGGTTGAGTGATTTATGAAGTGGTCGAGTAGACGGCACGTCAATCGGACGTGCCGTGTGCCCGCGGTGACCGACAACGCAGTTCTGGTGTCATAAACGGCCAAAACGGGCGTCAAACGGTCAAATTCATAGCGGACAACCTTGGGTTGAGCTGAAACCACCGTGAAACATTCAAATTATTATTCGTGACATTTACGCACAGACGTCACATCAATCGGATGTGCGGTTTGCGCGGTACTGCTCAATATTCGTGTTTTAAGTGATGCGCGCGCTTCGTAAACGCGCGTGAGGGGGGTCCAAACGGGCCGAACGAAGTCAGAATGGACTGAAATCAGACGAAAAATATGGGAGAGTGATTTCTGAAGTGGTCGAGCAGACTTCACATCAATCGGACATGCCATGTGCCCGCGGTGACCGACAACGTAGTTCTGGTGTCATAAACGGCCAAAACGGGCGTCCAACGGTCAAATTCATAGCGGACGACCTCAGATTGAGCTGAAACCACCGTGAAACATTCTAATTATTATTCGTGATGTGTACGCGTAGACGGAACGTCCATCGGACGTGCGGTTTGCGCGGTACGGCTCAATATTTGTATTTTAAGTGATGCACGCGCTTCGTAAACGCGCGTGAGGGGGGTCCAAACGGGCCGAACGAAGTCGGAATGCCCTAAAATCAGACGAAAAATACGGGTGAGTGATTTCTGAAGTGGTCGAGCAGACGGAAAGTCAATTGGACGTGCCATGTGCCCGCGGTGACCGACAATGCAGTTCTGGTGTCATAAACGGCCAAAACGGGCGTCAAACGGTCAAATTCATAGAGGACGACCTCAGATTGAGCTGAAACCACCGTGAAACATTCTAATTATTATTTGTGACATGTACGCACAGACGACACATCAATCGGACGTGCGGTTTGTGCGATACGGCTCAATATTCGTGTTTTAAGTGATGCACGCGCTTCGTAAACGCGCGCGAGGGTGGTCCAAATGGGCCGAACGATTTCGGAATGGCCTGAAATCAGATGAAAAATATGGGTGAGTGATTTATGAAGTGGTCGAGTAGACGGCACGTCAATCGGACGTGCCGTGTGCCAGTTGATATTTTTCACTTAAAATGATGTCCTTTTGAAACAAAAGACATACACTTTGAGTTGTGCCGACCACACCGCGCCTCGGATTGAGGTGGGGTTGACTAGTACACGTCACATATGACCCATGGATCATTGTGATAAAGTATCAACACAATCAGAATCCGTTTGGTCGGTTTTCCGTATGTCATTTGTTGTTTTCACTAAAAATGAAGTCCATTTTAAACAAAATAGAGACACTTTGAGTGGTGTCGGTCACACCGCGCCTCGGATTGAGGTGGCGTTGACTCGTACACGTCACATATGACCCATGGATCGTTCTCATAAAGTTTCAACAGAAACCGAATGCGTTTGGTTGGTTTTCCGTATGTACTTAAAATACTGTCCATTTTAAACAAAAGAAAGTCACTTAGAGTGGTCCCGACCACACCGCATCTCAGATTTAGCCAGGGTTGACTCGTATACATCTCAAATGACCCATGGATCGTTGTCTTAAAGTATCAACACAATCCGAATGCGTTTGGCCGATTTTCCGTATGCCAGTTGATGTTTTTCACTTAAAATGATGTCCTTTTGAAACAAAAGACATACACTTTGAGTTGTTCCGGCCACACCGTGCCTCGGATTGAGGCGGGGTTGATTTGTACACATCACATATGACCCATGGATCGTTGTCCTAAAGCATCAACACATTTCGAATGCGTTTGGTCAGTTTTTCATATGTCACTTTTTGTTTTCCCTTAAAATCTTATGGAAATTCATATAGAATATTTTTATATCATATTTAGTATGGATTAGATTTTAGTTGATCATGCTATGAAACATTTCAGAGCTAATGAAATTAAGGAAGGTGGAGGGGCTGTCCGGGGGGCTGTCTGGGGGGGCTGTCCGGTGGGTGTCCGGGGGGCTGTCCGGGGACCAAGGAGGAGGGTGGGGGGGCTGTGCGGGGTCTGTCCGAGGGTGTTTGGGGGTTGTTTAGGGGGATGTCCGGGGTTGTTCAGGGGGCTGTCCGGGGGTTGTTCAGGGGGTTGTTCATGGGTTGTTCAGGGGTTGTTCAGGGGGTTGTCCGGGGTTGTTCAGGGGGCTGTCCGGGGGGCTGTCCGGGGGGTGTTTGGGGGGTTGTCCGGGGTCCAAGGGGGAGGGTGGGGGGGTTGTCCAGGGGGATGTCCGGGGGGATATCCGGGGTCCAGGGTGGAGGGTGGGGGGCTGTATGGGGGGTTGTCCAGGGGGCTGTCCGCGGGGCTGTCCAGGGGGTGTTTCGGGGGTGTTCAGGGTCCAAGGGGGAGGGGGGGTTGTCCAGGGTCCAAGAATGATGGGGGTTGTCCAGGGAGTTCTCAAACACACAACCACTAAAAGACAACAACATCCATAAAAACAGACAATATATAAAAATAACTCAACTCTAATACTATACTACGAGTCTAGATAAAACCAATAACTAGAATAGATTAAACATCAAATCTCAGTAATATAAGTCAAAAATGTAATGGATCAATATGTCCCACATCAGCATCACCATCACCACCATCATCATCATCATCACCCTCGTCATCGTCCTTCTCATCGTCCTCACCCTCCACAGTGCCCTCCTCCTCGCCTTCGCCCTCCTTCTCGCCCTCCTCATCTCCCTCCTCTTCCGCATCAGACTCCTTGCCATCATTATCTTCAAGATGGACATCGACCTGACCACCACTAGAACTGCCACCTGGTGCACCATATATAGAATGTATCGACGATATGTATTCATCAATCGCTGGGCTGGCCTCTGCTAGAAGTATTAGACGTAGAACTTCAATAAATTTCATAAATGCACTGTTTGCCCTAGCAGACTGTTCTGCCGTCTCTGTGGCCCTTTTATCAGCCTGTTCTACTTGTGCCCTAACTTTCTGTAGCTTGATGGCACTACAACTCGTACCTGAGGCAGGCCAATACCTCATTGGGGCTATCCTAGGTCGGCAGCATACTCTGCCAGAATGATCCTCTCCCAACACCTGATGTAAGTGATCAGATGGCCCAAAATTGTCTGCTTCTTGGGCATCGAGGGCCTCTAAAGCATCCTGTTACAAATATAAATATATTATTAAGTTACAAAATAGATATTAAAATATAAAATCAACATATTAAAACTTACAATCTATTGCTGAGTCGCTTCGTTGACAACACTTCCATCCTTTTTTCATCTACTCGAGCAAAACAGTTTTGCTCGAGGCACACGTCCTTCAATATTTTGTACTTGCCTCTACAATGACATTGAAAACAAAAGTTATATAAAAACTTTAGCAAATGATTAAATAATTGAGGAAACAAAAGAAAATTTAAGTCGTAAAGAAAACTTATAAACAATTGTCATACCTGCTGCCTCTCATGATCCGGCATCGTCGTGCGTCCTAGTGTATGGAGGTATTTTTTTGCATCAATGTTTTTTTCAGATGATTCCTAAATAAAATTCGATAATGCAAAGGATAATATTAATGAAAAACTTGAAAGTTATTATTTAAATACCTCAAATGTAATTCATACCTTAAACTGGGTACTCGTCCAATGAGTAATCATCTGACGATAATGCTCTATAGGACAATCATCCACGACTGGTACTGCCTCTAACTCAGTGCCAACTCTAGCACGCCAGCCAATATACAGCTCATGCTTGTAGGCTCTCCAAAGCTCTCCTAAATCCTTTAGACGTTCCAGTCATGCACCCTCACCATCAGGAAAATTAAATCGAAGCTGAAATCAAAATATTAATTCATATAAATACAAAAATAATTCATGGCATTAAATACAACAGATTTTTTTACCCATATCTCTGCCCAAGCTCTATCTTTGACCTCATGTGGCAAATGTCTCCACGACAGCGGGCTGACGGGAATGATGTCGGAGTATTTGGCAAGCGTCGCCATAAAACTCTGACATTGCTGCCCTGTTTTCTCAACCATCTGATTGTCTTCATTATATTCCACCATAACCTGTGTGCGAAGGTTCCACACCGAACGCATGCGTGTAAGGCCCCGCCCCCGCCTCCTGTCAGTAGATGTATCTGTCATGAAAGAAAAACAAATATTTTATCAAAACATGTTATAATGAAAATAAATATTACTATAAATTTTTTTAGGGTTTTATAAATATACCTGCGCTAGTCTGATCAATGAGTGGCGCCAGATCCACAGAACCTGATGGAACACCCTCTGGTGGAACAGGAGTCGAAGACGATGGAATATAAAAGCTCGGAGAGACAGAAGTAGAAGGAAAAGAAGATGGAATAACTGTATGACCTGATGCTAACTGGGGAGTGGGAATCATCATGGGATGTGAAAATGATGGGTCAGAAGATGCAGAAAGTAGCGAAAACATGGGAGGCCTAAATACCCCGTGTGTCCCTAATGACACACCGGGATCAGAATGTGGGAAGGATGAAATGTCAGTGGGAGGGGCAGGGTCTAGTCAGGCATGCGCAGCTCTACGTCCACCTCTGGTACGAACCCTCCTTGTACCACCGGCCTGAGTACTAGGACTAGTACTAGGCTCCTCGTCGAATAACTGTCGACGTAACGGTGGATCCTACAAAAAAGTTTACAAAAAAATTAATCACATGACATTATATATTCTGTAAATATATATATATATATATATATATATATATTTGAAATAAAGTACTCACTGTAGGCACTAATGGTGGAACGCCCAGCTCCTCCATTCGATGATTGTTCTCTGCCATTTTTTTTCTTCGTCTCTCTTCAATTGGCTGCATTTCCTGCATTTGAAAACAAATATGTAATTAATTAGAAAAAGGAAATTAACGTGTAAACCAAAAAACTAAATATATGAGGGAATGAGGGGATTCATTGGTAATTTAGCTATCAATTGTTTTAGAAGAGCTTGAATGAATTTAATAAAACATACAAGTTGTAATGTTCACCAAGTTAGAAATATTGTTTGATTTGGTTTGAATACAGTTCAATTCCAAATTAGAAAATTCAATTCAAATAAAACAGCAACCAATAAACATTGAAAATTCACATAACGGTCAAGTCAGCTAAAACATATTTGTGATCAATACTAAATAAATATAAATATTACCAACCTTAACAACCCAACTCGAGGTAAACCAAAAGAATTGAGAACATGGATGAATGATTCTATATATTTCCAACCACAACTTCAGGTTCACAATCAACTCTGACAATTGAGCTATTGGAGCCATCAAAAGAAATAAATGGATTGGTTCCAATGGCAATAGGGACAGTTTCAATTCCATCATCAGCATCATCAAAAATATGTCTTTGAATTACTTCAACTATGACACCAAATTCAGGTTGAAGTTGATCTTTGACATAAAAAACATGTTTAGCCATTGATGCCAACACATATGGTTCTTCGGTAGCAAGAGTGCGGATCATATTAATTACTCGAAATCCACAATCATCAATAAATGTGCCATGTATCGTAATCGAATCAAACCAATGGCATTTCATCATTGTGACTCATCCATGAGAGTAATAATCCAATATTATTATTTTCTCAACGACTCCATAATAAACCACATTTTCAAGTCGCGGTCTACTATCTGATGCACTGGAATAACAATCTGTTGTGGCAGTAACCATAATACCATCATGTTGTGTTCTCATGTTTTTGGCTCGTTCAGTGACAATAAATCTGTACCCATTGATAACAATTGATTTACAGTCACGAACCATGGTATTAGGACCAAAAGCCAAAGCTCTTATTTCCTCAGAGATAGAGTCAGCAGACAAACTCAATACCTGCAATATAAATGATAGTTAAACTTAAGTAAATATTGAAATAATTAATTTAAACAGTAATATTTTTACCTTCAATTTTAACCAAGCAGAAAACTCTTTGCTATGCAAAGTCTCTCTCCTTCTCAAAGATAAAGAACGATGCTTCCTATTTATCATTGTTTTATGTTCCCTGTAGATAAAAAAATATGAATAGTTTAACAGATATATATGTAAGATATATATATATTCAATTTTGTTACCTGATATAGTCATCGAACAAATCACAGTTGAACAAAACTGTGCGATGTGCCATCTCCCGCTCTTCATGGCTTAATGTATTCAATGTATATGATCCAGGAATTCCTCCTGTTTGAGGAAGTGATGGAAAACTGGGTTCAATTTTCTCATATTGTTCTTCTTCATTTCTCATTGGTCTGTTCATTCTTGTAGTAAGATCATACAAATACATCGAATAGAAATCCATACATTCTTGAGCTAAGTAACCGTTCACGATAGAACCTTCGAGATGATTCTTGTTTCGAACATAAGACTTTAATGTGAACATATTTCTTTCAGTTGGATACATCCAACGAAAATAAACAGGTCCTCCGAGAAGTATTTCAGTTGGAATATGGACAGTCAGATGCAGCATGCATGTGAAAAATGATGGGGGAAATATTTTCTCCAACTCACACAAAATTAATGGGGCATCTGTCAACATTTTTTGCAAGAAAGACTTGGACAACTTCTTAGCACAAAGATCTCTAAACAAATGGCACAACCGAATAACACCCACCCTTACATTATTGGAAAAAAGATGACAGATTGCTATTGGAAGCAACTCATGTAGTAGAACGTGATAATCATGAGTCTTCAAAGATTTTAGCTTCAACTCTCTTCTGTTGACCCGTTTAGATATGTTTCTTGAATAGCCATCAGGAACTCTAATAGTCTCTAATACTTCCAGAAATTGTTTTTTTTCAGTAGGTGTCATCACATAAGAAGCACATGGAAGTTGCCATTTATTTTCACTGATACGCACATGATGCAATTCTGGTCTGATGCCCCAATCCACCAAGTCACGTCGAGATCGTAAATCATATTTTGTCTTCCCCTTGACATTTAGAAGAACTGAAAGCAACATTTCACATATATTCTTTTCAATATGCATTACGTCTAAGCAATGACGTAGCAAATTGGTTGACCAATAAGGCAAATAAAAAAAGATACTCCTCTTCCTCCAATTGTAACAGGTTTCTGTGGAAACATTCTTTCTCTTTCCAGATTTCATTTGACGCTTCCCGAACGAAAAACTAAAATCTTTCAATTCATTAAGCACATCAGTTCTAGACATACGCTGAGGTGGATCATCAGTCTCTATAGTATTATCAAATCTTCGACGATTCATTCTATATGGATGATCCTTTGGCAAAAATCATCGATGTCCCATAAAACTGAAACTACAACGATGTCTCAGTCTTCTGGATTGTGTATTCTTCATACAAACTGGACATGACAGTTTTCCCTTCGTGCTCCATCTAGACATCATTGCATAAGCCAGAAAATCATTGATCATCCACATAAGCGCAACACGCATCTGAAATATGTCTTTCGAACATGCATCGTATGTGCGCACACCCACATCCCAAAGAAGTTTCAACTCTTTTATTAAAGGTTGCATGTATACATCAATATCAATGCCGGGATCAGAAGGACCAGATATGAGTATACTCATGAAAGTGAAAGATTTTTTCATACACAACCATGGGGGAAGATTATAAATGTGTATAAAAACTGGCCATGTGCTGTGCGAAGTAAGCATCTGCCCAAACGGATTAAAACCGTCGCATGAAAGACCCAGCCTCACATTACGCACGTTAGCTGCAAAATCAGGATGTCGAGCATCAAATCTCTGACATGCAAATCCATCTGTAGGATGAACCAACTCATCATTAGTCTTCTTTCTCTCGGTATCATGCCATCTCATTTTTATTGATATGTCATCAGACATAAAAAGATTCTGGAGTCTGGGGATCAATGGAAAGTGCCACATTACTTTCTGTGGAACGCGGGATGGTGTTCCATTAGATTTTGACTTCCAGCGGTATGTGCCACATTTTATACATTCATTTTGTTCAGCGGTTTTTTCCCAGAATAAACTACAATCTTTCGGGCAAGCATGAATTTTGTTTCTGGAAAATCCAAGTTCTTCAACTAACTTCCATGCCATATAGTGGTTTGAGATAATATCTGCATCATCTAGAAGTAAATCCTTCAAGAGGGTAAGAATGTAATCGATTGCTGTATTAGAAATCCCATACATAGTTTTTCCATGAAACAATCGGATTAAAAATTCCATCTTTTTCATTTTATCGCATTGTCGATATACTGGAGTCGTGGCAGCATCATTCAATTTTTTCACCCTATCAATATCATCATTTTCACTAGATGCATCAGTTGTCCTCATATCGACGTCTTCTTGAGTCAAAATCCTTTCTTTTTCATGATGACGAATAAACAAAAACCGATCATCTAACAAATTCTCCATTCCAGTCCTTTCATTTCGATCATCACCAATTTGAGATTTCATTTTCTCCCCATTGTGATACCACACAAAGTAGTTTGCTTGAAAACCATTTTTGGTTATGTGGTAGCTGACTTCTTCACAACTCAACCAAGGTCTACCAACACAATTGGAACATGGGAAGTGTATGCGACCACTATCTGAAGCATTGTGAAATGAAAAATCTATAAATCTCTCCAAATTTTTTTGAAAATCGCTTGAGATACGATCGGTTTCATACATCCAACTTCTGTCCATTCTGTAAAAAGAATTCATATAAGTCATTTTGCCATAAAAAATTCAATAGGATTGAAATTTAATAGAAAATACATTTAAGTAAACGATAAAGGAAGAAAATAATCATGGTATCAACTACACATGTGAAAAAAACATACTAATGTGTTATTGAAAAAATGTAAAACCAACAAGAACTTAATGTGTTATCACATCAGAGCATGCCTCATCCCATAACCATATTAGTAGGGTATCCTCATATGCGATTTACCTTTTTGAATTAATATGCACTTCCTCACCAGGTACCTGAGTAGATTTCATAGATATAATCATCTCACATCCTGTAAGGCTTCCATTATGTATGATCTGCAGAATAATTTGAGTGATCATGAATCATGCATGGGATCTTCCCATGATCACTATAGATTATGAGAAGGAATTATGATAGGTCACGTGAAGAACATCAAACACATATTTTAGATAATTTGAGACATAATATAATAAAATAATGTATAAATCTATGGAATTTGGGATAAAAGGATGGATGAAATACTAAAATATGGGAGACTAAGGTGAAGGAAATATATGTTGACCCTAATGTTCATAACATGCATCACCTATGAAATTTTATTGCACTAGGAAATTTCATCCTGTTCACAATACATTCCATTGGAAACCTATTTTGATCATTTGATGTCCCCTTGACATGTCAAATAAAATCAGATGGCACCCATGAATATGCCACCCTTGTAATGAAAAGCCTTTAATTCTCACCATACAGACTACATGTTTTCCAATAGATATGTATCTCCTTCTATATAGGGGAATCAATACATATTATCTCAGTCTCATATTAAATGTCAGGAATGTTAGATGGCTCCCTTAACACCCTCCAGGCACACCAACTAGGTCATGTGATTTCCTCAAATCATGTCACTATGAAGATAAATCACCCTTCAAGACATGTCACACTGACTCTAGAGTTTCCCTCCTAGTGTGTCAAACATGTCTTTTGATGAAAATGGAGAAGATCACCAAAATCAAGAGATTCCCTATAGGCATTACATCCATTATCATGAAATTGCTTCTAGGATCAACCAGTCAGGACTTGTGATGTCCTCCAAACATTCCGTCCTTGATCATTAGAGAAATATCAGACAATCCACCATACCCCCCTGGACACCCCGTACCCCCTCGGGATAGCCCCGCCCACCCTCCTAAACAGCCCACACCCCCCTCCCCTGCAACCCCACCACCACCACCTAGACATACCACCCCCCTGGACACCCCACACACCCCTCCCCCACCAGGACACCCCACCCAGACCCCCAGGACATCCCACACCCCCTGGACAGCCCCGCCCACCCCCGTGGACAGCCTTTCCCACCCCCGTGGACAACCCCTCCCACCCCCGTGGACAACCCACCCACCCCCGTGGACACCCCTACCCCCTAGATAGCCCAACCACCCCCGTGGATAGCCCACCCACCCCCCTCGACACCCCTTCTCCCTATGGACAACCCCCCACCCCCTTGGATAGCCCGCCCACCCCCCTGGACACCCCTACCCCCCGTGGCCAGCCCACCCACCCCCTCTGGACAGCCCGCCCACCCCTCCTTGACAGCCCGACCACCCCCGTGGACAGCCCGTCCACCCTTGTGGACAGCCCTCCCACCCCCGTACCCCCCTGGACACCCCGTACCCCCCTGGATAGCCCCGCCCACCCTCCCAAACAACCCACACCCCCTCCCCTGCAACCCCACCACCACCACCTAGACATACCACCCTTCTGGAATGTGTAGAAATAACATAAAAATACATGATATATAGATAGCTCAAAATACTCAACCTATGGGTTCACAATAACTACATAATCACACACTTCACTACTACCATAAAACACATAAACCACACCACCACCACACAAGACGCATAGCATTTCTCACATTCATTTATAAGCCACTTCATTCACACTTACATTGTCCATTCATTTAATGTTAAATTAATTAAATCCATTTACCACACATCCATTTCTATTCCATCTCATTTATTTAATATCTTGTTTTTTTGTTTTAACAACATAATTTATTCCATAGATAACCAGGAAACTAATAAAACCACCACACAACAAATCACCATCTCACAATAACCATCGACACCATGTTACATCGACCAACCATCTCACCAAAACAACCACATATCACAATAAAAATATTGCACATCACAAACCACCACATAACCAAAACCACCTCACCACATTATACACCACAACTTCATCACACAGCACCTCCACACGACACAACACCACCACACATCATCACTATCATACAACTTCACATGACACATCCATTCCCACTAACTATCACATTACAACCCCACATATCACAAAGCCCAACTGGTCACCTCAATCCCCATAAAACAGCCTACAACATACAATGAAACACAATAAAAAACCTCTCATAGAGGTAACATACCCCAACTTCCACAATTTATTTATTCAAGGTCTTTTATTACATTACCCCTTTATTTAGCATGGACATTATAACACAACTGATATTCCAGGGGAAACTAATTAATTAACAAAATATTCATTCATTTCCCTATTTTACATGGTGAAATCACAGCAAAATACAAACTTAAAACTAAAATATTAGATCAATAACAATAAAAACAAGGTACCATATGTGTATAAAGAAAAAATTACCTGATTTGAGATGATTCATATGGGTTTTCACCTATTCCGATGGGGGAGTTCGAGAGTAGCAGAGAGCTTCAGCTAGATTGATAACATAAAACTAAAATAATAGAGAAATAACAATAAAAATAATGAAAACAAGGTACCATATGTGTATAAACAAAAAATTACCTGATTTGAGATGATTCAAATGGGTTTTTACATATTCGGATGGGGGATTTGGAGAGTAGCAGAGAGCTGGAGGTGGATTGATAACTTAAAACTAAAATACTAAAGCAATAACAATAAAAATAAGGAAGTATATGTGTATAAATTAAAAAAATACCTGATTTCAGATGGTTTTCACCTCTTCGGATAGGGGAGTTCGCGAGAGGAGAGTGGTGGAGCGGATGAAATTAGGTTTCTGTGCGAATGGGGGAGAGCAGCCCTGCGGTTGGATATGGGGGAAATAATTCCCAACGGTTTTTAAAAACCGTTGGAAAAGAGATGTTAAGGACCCCTTTACCAACGGTTTGAGGAAACCGTTGGAAAAGGGGTGACCCTTTCCCAACGGTTCAACAGAACCATTGGCAAAAGGGTGATTAACACACCCCTTTACCAACGGTTTGAAGAAACCGTTGGCAAAGGTGTGGCTTTTCCCAACGGTTTTAGTGAACCGTTGGGAAAGGCTTCCCTAGACATTTCTTTACCAACAGTTTTATAAAACCGTTGGTGAAGACTCCCTTAATCCTTCAAGCCCAACAGTTTTAGCAAACCGTTGGTAAACACCCGTTGGGAAAAACAGTATTTCTAGTAGTGTTTTAGAAAATATTTTTCAGAAAACCCAACAGTGTTTCTCTCTTTAGTTAGAGAACCTATTTTCTTCTAAAAACCATGTTTTATTAAAATACTTTATTTTTTTAAATGATTTGGTAAATAAATTTTTACCCTTTTTTCTTTTACCAATGTTTTCAAAGGAATATTCTTATCACTTTCTGAACAAGGAATTTTTCTAACCTTTAATCATGTAAAAGGAATGTTCTTTTTACCTTATATGACTTGTATGGATTAACCCACCACCATTTATTTGAAGCTTCCTTTTCATGTTTAAAAGGTTACTTTTTTAAAGAAAATATTTTAAGATTTATTTTTAAATAAAAGTTTTTTCATAATAAAAGGATATTTTTCTCAATAATTTTTTTAAAATACCATTTTATAGATTTTTTATTAATCAATGAAAACAAACCTTATTTTTACTCCACTTGGAATATGTTATATTGATACCATCCTTAATATTCCTCTGGATGGTTTAAGATTTATTTGGCTAGGGACAGTATTCGCATTCACTTCCTTGATTCAATTGTCAGTCCCCTTGAAATATTAAATCTCCTATGATCATTAAACATTGAATTTTCCTTAAATTATCCATTTCATTTATCATGGATATTATTATTGCCTAAACCAACTACCATTTTATATAAAGTGTCTACTTTGATAGTTATTTGTTTATTTGGGGAAATATTGATAATTTTGTATTCTTTATTCCATACAGATATTTGATAAGTCATATTGTTTATTAATTAAATCAATTAATTGATATAGAGAATGCTTTGGACATGAAATGAAGGGTGGAGCTAGGAATTTATATAGATACTCAATGCATCAATAGGTTCTCATGAGACAAATAATTTATACAAATTAAATGGGTTTCTATACATAGTTTTAAACTATCCAGATGATGGATCTTGACAGTAGAGGTTTTCATGTGCCTGAGACATGACGTCTAATAATTAATCATTGCCTTCATTTTGATTCATTATTTATTATCCATGAAATTTTCACATGATAAAATCTATGGATGCATTTCATTTTCAGTTTATTGATTAAATGGCATATGTTTTTAATTTCTTACCTTTCTATATTTATTTTTCCTTATCTAGTTATTTGAATGGCATGTGTTTCCATTTATTACCTTTCCATATTGTTTAAGCACTTCCTTCTCAGTTTGTTGATTATATGGTATGTGTGTTATATTATTTACCATGCCATAATTATTATTCTCATTGATTCATTATTGATTCTGTTATACTTTATCCTCACTGAGTATTTGAGATCACCATTATTATGTTTCTTTCCCTAGGAATCCAAGAAGCGTACCATGAAAGATATGCAGGAATATACTAGTTGAAATAAAGTTATCCTAGAATTTATTTATTTAGTTAGAAAAAAATAATGTTGTAAATAGTGTATTCATTTATAATACAAGACTCATGTATATATCTGGTTTACCAAGACTACTAAACTCTCAGTCCTTCAGGATTTGATTCATTGTAATCATGACAATGTAATTGATAACAGACACCATCTCTAGGCTATATGGGGTCGGGTCGCTACATTTAGTATCAAAAGAAGTTTAATACCAACCTTGAGAACTAGATTTAGGAAAACATAACTTAGAGAACATAACCCTAAGGTATAATTTGAGGATAAGTATAGAATAACATCCTAGAATTTTGATAAGGTAGATATTGTGTGGGAATTCCTAGCTATAAATCACTATCTAGATACTAAAAGTGGATGTTGTTCTAGAACAAATGTACTTAGGATTAATAAATCTGACAAGGTGTTCCAATCCTGACTCAAGGTAACCTGGTACACAACAATGATCCTTAATGCACACCTAGTATGACACTCCCGGGGGATATTCTTAGGATATTCCACATTTTATTTACAAACCATTATAAAGAATTTGAATGGAAAATGACAATGAATGACCAAGGTTAAAACTAATGTGTTTTAGATTTAAAAATAAGCTATCATGATTTAGATATCTTATAGATTATTTAATGATTTATCACTATAACTATTGTTACTCACACTATTCTTTCTAGATTTAGTCAATGGATGAAACCCAAAAGAGTCAAGTAAATATTGAACATGAAGGACAAGGTGTTGATAAGGAGAAACCAAATGAGGTGTTTATAGGAGTGAAAGATATCATGTTTATGCCTAATCATACTATGGAAAAAATGGGTATTTGTAATGGGTCATTTGCGATGGGGTCCCATCGAAATGACCCGTTGTGGAAAATGACGTCACAAATACTTTTTTTTGCAAAAATAAATTTTCCCGTCGCAAATAGTTTCACCGAGTTTTTTTAAAAACTCAATTGTGATGGGTTTGTCGCAAATACTATTTGTGAAGAGAAAATATACTCGTCACAAATAGTTTCACGGAGTTTTTTAAAAAAATCAGTTGTGATGGGACCGTTGCAAATATTATTTGCGACGGGAAAATATACCCGTCGCAAATAACATAAACAAATAAAAAAAATTAATATTAAAAAAAATAATAAAATAATATTTATAAAATAATATAAATAATAATAATAATAATAATATTAAATTATAAAATAATAAAAAACCTCAATATTCAAAATAATAATAATAATAATAATAATAATAAATAATTTTAATAAAATAATAAATAATTAAATAAATAATAAAGTAATAAAATATTTAAAATATAAATAAATAATAAAATAATAAATGACACAATATTCACAAAAATATAAAAACTCACTAAACTATGAGTCAGACATCACATGTACTTCATCGTCTGCTTGTGTTGTTTCTCTAGTAATTGATGCATCTTCTACTCCTACTATTGTTGTCATCGACACATCATATTCTATCTGCCCTAGTATATACTGATCACAACATGTGTCAGATTGAAGTGTGGTTGATTCGTACACATCCCAAAGTCTCAAAATATTCTTAACTACCAATGTAACCATGTTTCCATTTTCATTATATGTCTAACTGTTGACACTACATATTAAATCAATTTCCTTAGCCGATTTTTTCCCATTGTTGAAATTAAAAAGAGCAGAATGAGATTATGTGCCCATTATATCATGAGAAGTCACCACAATGGGCACATGAGATTCTTTTACTCACCTGCCCTTCAAAAATGGGAAAGGTTTTTCAGTTAACAACATCAAATCAATATGCAGTGCTGACAATTCGACAAAGAAAGATGATGAATATGGAAAACATGGTTACATTGGTAGAAAGAATCATTTTATCTATTTTGTGGAATTTTGTAGATAATTGAAAACAAAACATGACTTCCCAAAAGATCTATGAAAATAATAATTAAGTATTAAATAAAAATGATAAGGAAATTAACTTACAAATAGTAGATAAAATGATGACAAAATTAATTAAAAAAGTAGTAAGAATTCACCTTTTCCTGATAGTTGTAAGCATTTTTGATGCATTTCTTAATTAACGCTATTTATTAGTATTTATTACTAATTATTACTAATTATTACTATTTATTACTAACTATTACCATTTATTACTAATTATTACCACTTATTACTAATTATTATTATTTATTACTATTTCGTATTAATTATTACTAATTATTACTATTTATTCCTATTTATTACTAATTATTACTATTTATTGCTATTTATTACAAATTATTATTGATTATTACTATTTATTACTGATTATTACTAATTATTAATGACTATTTCTAACTATTTCTGAGTATTACTAATTATTACTAATTATAATTAATTATTACTAATTATTACTATTTATTACAATTTATTACTATTTATTAATATTTATTACTAATTATTACTAATTATCACTATTTATTACTAATTAATCCTAATTATTACTAGTTATCTCTAATTATTACTAACTAATCCTAATTATTACTAATTAATCACAATTATCACTAATTAATCATAAGTATTACTAATTAATTCTAATTATTACTAATTAATCCAAATTATTACTAATTAATACTAATTAATACTAATTAATACTAATTAATCATAACTATTACTAATTAATCATAATTATTACTAATTAATCCAAATTATTACTAATTGATACTAATTATTACTAATTAATAATAATTAATACTAATTAATACTAATTAATACTATTTATTACTCTTTATTACTAATTATTACTAATTATTACAAATTATTTCTAATTATTTCAAATTATTACTATTTACTATTAATTATTACTAATTATCACTAATTATTACTAATTATTACTAATTATTACTAATTATTACTAATTATTACTAATTATTACTAATTATTACTAATTATTACTAATTATTACAAATAAATCTTAATTATTTTTAATTATTACTATTTATACTATTTATTACTATTTATTTATAATTATTACTATTTATTTCTAATTATTACTATTTATTGCTAATTAATCCTAATTATTTCTAATTAATTCTAATTATCACTAATTATTACTAATTATTACTAATTATTGTTATTTATTACAAATTATTACTAATTATTACTAATTATTACTAATTGTTGGTATTTATTACTAATTATTACTAATTATTACTAATTAATTTTAATTATTACTAATTAATGATAAATATTTCTAATTAATCATAATTATTACTAAATTATTACTATTATTACTATTCATTACTAATTATTACTAATTAATCCTAATTAATCCCGATTAATCATAATTATTACTAATTATTACATATGATTACTAGTTATTACTAATTATTACTAATTATTACTAATTACTACTATTTATTACTATTTATTAATAATTATTACTAATTATTACCACTTATTTCAATTTATTACTAATTTTTACTAATTATTGCTAATTTTTACTAATTTTTACTAATTATTACTAATTATTACAAATTAGTCCTAATTATTACTAGTTCTTAATAATTATTACTAATTATTACTAATTAATCATATTTATGACTAATTAATCCAAATTAATCCAAATTATTATTAATTATTACTAATTATTACTAGTTATTACTAGTTATTACTATTTACTATTAATTATTACTAATTATTACTAATTATTACTATTTATTACTATTTATTACAATTTAGTACCAATTATTACTAATTATTACTAATTATTAATATTTATTACTAATTATTATTAATTATTACTATTTATTAATATTTATTACTATTTAGTGCTAATTATTACCAATTAATCCTAATTATTACTATTTATTACTATTTATTAATAATTAATCCTAATTAATCATAATTATTAATAATTATTACTAATTATTACTAATTAAAACTATTTATTACTATTTATTACCAATTTTTACTAATTTTTACTAATTACTACTAATTATTGCTAATTATTACTAATTATTACTAATAAATCATAATTATTACTAATTAATCCTAATTATTATTAAATATTACCATTTATTACTAATTATTACTATTTATTACTCTTTACTATTAATTTTTACTAATTATTACTCATTATTACTATTTATTACTATTTATTAATATTTATTACTAATTATTACTAATTATTACTAATTATTAATAATTATTACTAATTATTACTAATTATTACTAATTATTACTATTTACTATTAATTATTACTAATTATTACTATTTATTAATATTTAATGCTAATTATTATTGAATATTACTATTTAGTACTAATTATTACTAATTATTACTAATTATTAATATTTATTACTAATTATTATTAATTATTAATATTTATTAATATTTATTACTAATTAAACCTAATTAAACTGAATTATTACTAATTATTATTAATTATTACTAATTATTATTAATTATTACTAATTATTACTATTTGTATATATTTATTACCAATTATTACTAATCATTACTAATTACTTTTAATTATTACTAATTATCACTAATTATCAGTAATTATCAGTAATTATCACCAATTATCACTAATAACTATTAATTAATAATAATTAATATAACTATTGATTCATAATAATTTATACTAATCTCATGTAATTATTTGTAAAAAAAATATTGTAAAATAAAACGATCTAATTCTAATTTAATTTAAATGTAGCTAATTAAAATTAATTATAACTAAAATAAAATAAAATAAATGAACTAAAAAAATAAAAGAAATAGATAAATACCTTAAAACTAAAGCTTTCAGAGGATCTAAGCCGCGAATGATGTTCCGATTAAAAAATTTAAACTTTGAAAAAAAAAATATAGAAAAAATGTAAGTAGAGAGGGAGAGGGGGTGGAGAAAGGGGTGAAATGAGAGAAAAAATGGATGCGGGTAGATATATGTTAGATTAGTTGCGACATGAATATTTGCGACGAGTCCCATCAAAAATACAACTGGTTAAAAATGTATTTGCGACGAGACCCGTCGCAAATACTAACATGCTGACATACTATTTGTGACGAGATTGATCTCTCGTCACAAATACTAAAAAATATCGCTGGGTATTTGAGATGGTTATAAAATCACGTCGCAAATACCCTTCTCGCGGTTTGGAGCAGAACTCGCGCCAAACCTTTTGCGACGGGAAGAATCGCCCCTTCGCAAATAACTGATTATTTGCGACGGGACCTTCTTCCCTTCGCAAATAGTCTCTTCCGACAGACTATTTGCGATGATACCTTGCCCCATCTCAAATAACCCGTCGCAAATACCCATTTTTTCTGTAGTGTCAGTTTTACCGAAATATGATCAACAACATATAACTTCACCAACTCCTGAACTCACCAAAGAAGAGATGGATAGAGATTGCTAAGAGATCGAGTGATGGAGACCATAAATAAAAGAAGGCTTGATTTCCTTCATGCAAGAAATGTGGAAGGAGACACCTAGGAAAATGTCTCAATGAAACGGGAAATGCTTTATGTGTGGGAAAGAAGGACATAATGCAAAGAATTGTCGAGGAAAAATGAAGTGTGATGGAAGAAAATGAAGCTCATCCTAAGAAATCCTTTAAAGTTCTTTGTCGTAATTGTGGGAACCTGGACATTACCCGATTCAATGCCCGCTTCTAGAGGATAAACCCTCGATAAAGGAAGGATATATGTGAAAAAAATTGATGAAGAATTTATTTATTGAGGTTGCATTGAAAACCTCAGTTAAAAGGCTATTTAGTGATTAACCTTATTTCAAGGATGCCAGTCATATTTATTTTGGAAATTATATTAATTTGGTTTTAGAAAAGGGTGATCGTACCACGATTCACTGTGTCATTTTCACCCTTACACCATTGTATTAAACTGAATTTTTATTCTAAATTCCAAATATAATAACACAATTCACTTCATGTTTTATTCAATTATTTTGTGTTAAAAAGGGAAATGTTACTTGTTTTCATAATTTTATTGAAGGTAAAGATGATTTGGAGGCCCGAAGATTATCCAGAAGAAAAATGGGTCAAACTGCATGACATCCCATGGACATCTGTCCAATGTTTTAAATAGTACGCGAAGTCCGTGTATCCAAATGGGCTGAAATTTTTGTGGGCAGGTCCAAAATTTAATAGGATACATTTCATATCAATGAACCCAATCCTGATTCGGCTTCTAAGGGGGCCATCCTAACTAATCTGTCCAAACCACCGAATATGCACAAAGTCAAAAGTGCCATTTTTTATTTTATCAATATCTAGAGATGTAGCTGTCCAAATGGTTCTAGACTTTTGGTGGTGATAGATAGGACATGGGGATACAACTTTCCAGTTTTTTCAAAAAGTATATTCGACTATCTAATAGCCGAAAACCTTTATCCAAGTGGTTTATCAAAATCTGGGTGCCCAAAACCACTTCCCATTTTGGCTATAAAAAGGCACCTTGGGCACCCCATTTTCAAGTTCGTCTAGGAGGTAAGGTGCTGCCATTTTGGAGTCCCCAAGGAGTCTTCTCAACATCCCTAGAAGTTCTGGAGGCTATGGGAAGTGCTAATTCAACATCTTCTTCTTCTTCCTCTCCCATGGGTTTCTAAACCCCTTGTGATCCCCCGGGGAGGAACGTGATGTAAATCCCAAGCTTCAGGTTTGTAATATTTGAATGATATTTTGAATTATAGGTTTTTGTGTTGTTTTTCATCATCATATATTTTAATTTTATTGATTTATGTATTGGTATGTCATGCTCAACTCATATGATCATGTTTGGGGGTACCCATTCATGTGATGTTTCACACACCGTTCACCACTTTCTTTTCCCCCTTCCAATTGTGGTGTTAGTTTGGTTCATATTGGTCAATTGAAGTCACATAATAACTGTCAAGGTCATGTAAATTTATGTCATGGTATCACAATGAAATAACATACAAACTTGGACAGCACATCGAGTTCTTCGTGTGTTGCCTTGGTGAGTTTCAGTTATGATGTCGAACACAAATCACCCAATCATCGGTAGTGTCCGGTGAATCATTGTGTGTTTTCAACTAAACCCTAGGAGGTATCCTAGTATAAACTTAGTAACATTCTGGTTCTAGGTGTTATAAACCAGGGATTAAAAGATCATAACCCTATATCATGAAGCAATGAAGGATAAACATCATGAGAGTACCCCGGGTTGATCACACTTAATTAATCTTGTTCATTTCTACTTTGTTTTATCGATTTCATTTTCTATTGTCATCCTTAATCATCAAACCCAAGTATTATAAAACCCCATTTCCCTTTTCACCTTCATAATCAGAACCACATTTTGGAATTAATGATCTAAGGCTCCGTCGAGAGATGACCTAGGGTTGCTGCTATACTGTAGAAATTCTAGTTAAAAATAAACATCTAATTTGACGCGCTCGACAATGCGATCAAATTTTGGTGCCGTTTCCAGGGATCCGAGATCATTTTTTTCTTTATTTCCTTTTATTTATTTATTTTACATCCTAATTAGTACTCCATTAAATACCCCACCCCCATTTGATTGTTTTTGTTTTTGGTTTTGTCTTTATTTTTTGTTGTTTTTTGTGTGTTCTCTCTCTCTCTCTCCTTATCCATCCCCCTATCTATAATTTTGTATTATAAAATTATATTCTCTTTTCACCCTTCTTAAGAAATTTTATCCAAATTCAAGAAAAAAAACCTTCACATCTTTTTTGCATTACCCGATCTGGTAAAGAAACACTACTTGAATTTGACCCTGAAATTGAAAAGTCACTTCACACTCAAATCAAGGAATCTAGATAAGTTCAATCAAGTAACATCGAGGAACCCCTGTTGGAACCTCAAGTGGTTCTAATCCAATCCAAAATTTAACCCAATCAAACCCAAGAAAACATGGATGCAAATAATCTAACTTTAAAAGAACTGACCACCCCTGATGTGGAGTACCGACCTGCGTACATCCAATATCCCAAGGAAGCAACCAACTTTGAGCTGAGATCAGGTCCCATCCACCTTCTTCCTAAATTACATGGTCTTCCTGGTGAGGACCCTCACAAACATCTCAAAGAGTTTCATATAGTCTACTCCACCATGAAACCCCAAAATGTGTCTGAGGACCTAATTAAGTTTAGGAACTTCCATTTCTCCCTTGATGGTGTATCCAAAGATTGGATATACTATTTACCTACCACAATTGGGTGTTGGAATGACCTAAAAAGACTTTTTCTAGATAAGTTCTTCCCTACATCCCGAACTGCTTCAATTAGGAAAGAAATATGTGGAATTAGGCAATCACAAGGAGAGACCCTTCATGAATATTGGGAGATATTCAAAAGACTTTGATCAAGATGCCCCCACCACCAGATTAGTGAAAAACTATTAATCCAATACTTCTATGAGGGACTTATTCCCATGGATCGTGGAATGATTGATGTTGTAGCTGGTGGTGCCCTAGTTGATAAAACTCCTTCCGCCGCTCGTGACTTAATAGCCAACATGGCTCAAAATGCACAACAATTTGGTACACGAGAAATTGCACCAACCTGAGGAGTTCATAAGGTAATTCATTCATCCCTAGAACAAAAGGTAGATACAAAAATTGATGAGATGCATACCCTTATAAGGAAATTAGCTCAAGCATAAGGTAACTCGCACTCTACTTCTATTCCATCACATTGTGGTATTTGTTCTGATAACACTCATTTTTCTGACCAGTGCCCACAACTTCAAGATTCATCTGAGTCTTGTACAGCTGTGTTCCTAGGGCCTCCATTCCAACAAGCACCTCCCTTCAAGCAAGAACAATTCAGGCCAAATCCAAACCCTGGGTGGCAAGCACAACCCCAATACCGATAAGGAGGAAACTCAAGCTACCACAAGCAGAATTGGTATCAACAAGGCCAAGGTATGCAACCTTCTTATCCATCAACATCTCAAAATAATCCTCCTCCTCCCAAATCTGAACCAATCCTTGAGGATATGTTCAAGAAAATGGCAACCCAGAACCTCCAGTTCCAAGAGACCACACAATCGGTAATTCAAGACCTACGAACTCAAGTGGGACAATTGGCGAACACCATCGGTGAGCTTAAGATGCAAGGGTCTGGACAACTACCATCCCAACCCATTTCCAATCCGAAGTACAAAGGTAATGTATGTGCAATTACACTTCGTAGTGGTAAAGAAGCTTCTCATTCTACTGATTCAATGAAACATGTATGTCCCCCTATTGAAAACACTCCTTCCCAACCCTCAAAAATTTCATGTAATGAAAAAATAAAATAAAAAGGGCAATCAAATTATCGTTGATGATTCAAATGAACAATCCATTCCCCTTCCTTTCCCACAAATACTCTCTAAATCTAAGAAAAATTATGATAATGATATCGATAATGAGATAATGGATACATTTAAAAAAGTTCAAGTTAATATTCCTTTATTGGATGCAGTCACGCAAATTCCCTGTTATGCCAAATTTCTTGAAGAACTTTGTACCCATAGACGAAGGCTGAAGGGGAATGAGAGAGTCAACTTGGGTAGGAATGTCTTGGCCTTGATTCAACCTGCAATTCCAACCAAATTCAAGGATCCAGTGTCACAACCCGACCCTACCCGGGCTTGATCCGCAACTACCCCAAGCCCGCCTCTATAGGCCAGGGGATGGAGACCAGTGCCGAAGGCACAATAACTCAGGGAGGCCTTTGCCTAAGTACTTGTACACACACACGCGCAGCACACTCAATGCAAAAGTACAGAGTAAAAGAAAAGACAAGTAAAGAAAAGGGAACCTGCTATATATATACCACAAATGTGCATCGACCTCTAAACAGTACAAGTAATGTGCTGAAAGGAAAAAGGGGAAAAACACGCACCCAACCAAAAAAGGTTCCACAACCCGGAAACAGGTAAACAAACAAATAGCTGGAAGGGTCCCCCACCCGGAACTCGACTCTGATCACCGCATGCGGTCCAAGATCCCAAACTCCTATGTTCCACTGAAGTCACGACCAACCTGTCCGTCGTCTGTAAGGGCACACCAAGTGCGGGCAAAGCCCAAGTAGGGGTTAGTATAAAAATACTCAGTAGGATACCCCGAAGGATCAAGTGAGAAACAATGGAGGTACCGAAGGGTGAGCAGTAGAGCAAACAGGGAATAGTAGAGGAGTACAACTGAAAGTGCAGTAAAGAGTCCAACTCAACCCGACAAGAGGAAAGAAGGTAGAATCGTCCAGACACAAGGAGATGGAAACGGTGAGAAGATGAACTTCCCGTCAAGTCTTTGCTACCTATAGTAGGAGAGTAGACTCGTCCAACCACGAGAATCTAGACATGGAAAGCAGGTGGAATACCCCGCACGTCTTCACCTCTCCTAGAAGGAGAGTAAAGAAACCCAAGAAGCGGGTATTGGAAAAAAGGTATATACATCTTCATATGCTCACTAAGAAGCCCGAACACGGTTGTAAGGGGATCTCCATCCTGTAGCTCAACCCAAGAAAAGTGAGTCGCCAACAGTTCCAGAAGTAACACCATCGATGCCCAGCATCCTGCACGTCTTCCCCGAACTACAAGTCAAGGGGCTCAAACCACCACACCTTGACACTATCCGCTTTGGGCGGCACTGATTCGCCCACACTATTTTAGATCGCGTCACAAGGACGCGTCTCGGTGGGGGAAAGTGCCCCTCGTACTTGAGAGTTCCAGGTTAAGTCAAACCACACCTTGTCACTGCCCCACAGTCGAGAGGTCTCCTCAAAGTCAAATCCATTCTATCACCGAACCGTACAACCAAGGGTCCCGCTCCAGTGATCACGGAGGAAAGCCACAAACTAGCATAGTAGAAAGGACTGAGTCTGGAATGTCAATGTGTGTCCCACTGCCCAGCCCTGCTGAAGGGTAGTTCATAATATGATATCGGGTGACCCACTGCCCAGCCCTGCTGGAGGGTAAACCCTAATAAATCATCAGGTGACCCAATGCCCAGCCCTACTAGAGGGTAGACCTAGAATAAGTCGACATGCAACCCACTTCCCAACCTTGATGGAGGGTAGACCTGGAACTAGACGATGTGCGACCCACTGCCCAACCCTGCTGGAGGGTAGACCCTAAGAGGTCATTAGGTGAACCACTGCCCAGTCTCTGCTGAAGGGTAGACCTTAATAGCATCGGGTGACCCACTGCCCAGTCTCTGCTGGAGGGTAGATGCTAAGAGCATCAGGTGACCCACTGCCCAGTCTCTGCTGGAGGGTAAACCCTAGAAGTCAGTGAGCAACCCACTGCCCAGCCCTGCTAGAGGGTAAACCCGAAGAAGTCGATGAGTAACCCACTGCCCAGCCCCACTGGAGGGTAAAACTCAGAACTGCTTTGGACATCTCTACTGGAGGGTACAACATTGTCCAACCGAACATGGAGTGGGTATCGCGCAACCACCCAACTCCAGAACAACTCACCCAAAAGAGGTTCAGTGCCTGTTCCATCACTGGGTGTCACTAGCACCGCTACCGGCTGATCCATTGAGAACGAAACCAGGGGGAGACCACTCAACCTTGCTGGTCAAACAAACAAGCACAGAGGGACCCTCTACGTCGCAAGAGGTCAAAGTACGCAAAGCAGAACATGGCACGCACATGGGGCCCACACGACATGTGGCACCAAGTCAATCCCCAACCAAGCGCACAAACAGTCTCAGGTAAAAACCACACGTACCTCCAAGTGCTTCCGTATACTCCCAGAGTATACCTCATTTTTAGCCTAAGGGCTATCGTGCACACGACACCCAACGTCAACGCGAAGGCGTGACGTAACAACTCCAACTTACCGTCTCAACGACTGGGGCACATCCAACTACATCTATTCAAGCATTAATTCACTCACACGAGAGTGCATGCGATCACACGCCAAGGGTCCGTTACAAACACAGTAGAAGAACTGCCCCTGGGGCACTTTCACATTTCCACATTTATTAAGATCATGTAAGAGGCTCCGCTCGCCTGAATAGATCACACCGTTGTAATCCCAATAGAAAAACACGCGAGATAGACTACTTACTCGCCCAAAACGGTCAACCGGTGAAAAATGTACTATTCACCATAGCCGGGTCAGGTAGGACCCACACCACGTCCCCGAAAAAGGTCGGGCGAACTACACCATCGCAATGCTCTCGGAAAAACACACCAAAAGCACTACTCACTTGAGTGGAACGGATATCCAGAGAAAGGGGTACATTTCGGCTTACCGCGCACGAGCGGTACCACACGGGACCCGCACCCCAGTCCCAAAGCGCTGCCAACGGATCACACCGTTGCGATCCTCTCGAAAAAGTACACAAGATGGACTATTCACTTGTCCAAAATGGTTTCCCGGTGATAGAGATGGAAAATCACCGTCAACGCCCAAACGACCCTCGTGGGGCCCACACCATCATGCAGAATTAGGGCGGGCGGATTGCACCATTGCAATCCCCTCGGAAAAACATCCAGAATCGACTGCTCGCATGCCCCGAATGGACGCCCAATGAGAAAGTCGCTAAATGCTGCTCGCAGCTCAAAAGACAGGCCGTGGGGCCCATGCCTCAACTTAGGCTTCAACGCCCGAAACCACACTAGAAAACTCCGACTCGATTCCAGGGTCGCAACACCCCTGACGGTGCTAAAAACGGATGTCGGACGCGTCCGCGCCGTCCAAAACAAGACCCCCGGAAAAACGTCAAACTTACCTAACGTACGATTCGTGCTACCGAAGCCCGTCGTTTCAGGAATTAAAAATTCCCGAAACCATCTCCAAAAGCCTGTCTCATCGATACGGTTCTACTGTCGTAGACGGCGCATCAAACGGATGCGCTGTTTGGAAGTTACAACATTTTTAAACGTCATCAGACGTAAGAGGGGGGGGGGGTGGTCCGGACCGGTTCGGCTGGTCCACACCCCCTGGACCGGCTCAAGCCGGCCGGCCCGCGGCTCAGCCAGCTGAGCTGCCACGGCCCGCGGTTCGCCCGTGCGGACCGCGGTCCACCAGACTGGACCGGCTCGGAGGCTAGTCTTTCTTCCACGTGGAGACCCACAAAAGCTGGTCAGCTGTCTGCCGGTCGAGGTCAGCGACCCCGGTCTTCCGCGTCCTCGTGCCCCATTGGCACTCGCCGCCTCCGCTCGACCCCGACGCCGCAACCGCCAGCTCGCCGTCCGCAGCCACCTCCGCCGCGCTCGCCTGATTCCCCCAGCTCTCCCGGCCAGCGCCGCCTCACCCTGAAGACCCGCCGCCGCCCGGAGTTCGCGCCGACCGCCGCTGCCGCTCGCCGGTCCGCCGTGCTGAACCCCTGGAACCCCAAAACTGCTGGGAAAAACTCCAAAACACCCCGGACTTCGACTGGCAACCGCAGATGCCTCGGAACTCCAAAATTAAAACCGAAACATGCGTCAGAGAGCTTAGAATACATACTATCCATACATGGGCTTTGTTTGAGGATCAAAAAACAATTAGACGCTAAAATTTGGATTCAAAGGAGGTTCGGGAATAAAAAGAAACTCAAAACGAAACTCCTACCTCGCAGGGATTCGCCCGACGCTTCGCCGCACGTCCGCCGAAGTTGTCGCACCTCACCTAAGAGGTGAGGATGATGGAGCTTATTGGAGGAGATCCTTGGGTGAGATCTTCCTCCAGGGGGTGCCAAAGGAGAAGGAGGGGGGTGGGTTTGGTTTAAAAAGAAAATTAAATTAATTAAATTTTAATTAATTTAATCCTCAATTTTAACCCGCATCCGAAACTTTTGGCGAGGTCAAAATTAAACCTCCCCTAGAGTAAACACCACCTCCCGAGCACAAAAGTGGTCTCATAATTTGATTTCGAGCTTCCTTTTGAAAGTTATTAAACTCAACGCCCGAGGATGCCAAATTACGAAAACGCCCCCGGAGCCATTTTTCACAAACGGCCCGCGCCTGCGAAACTTACACCCCTCCTAGGGTAAACGGCTCGTTCCGGACTCAAAGGTGCCCTCATTTTTCCAATCCGAGCCACCGTTTAAGAGATACTTGAGTTTCACCATTAAATGAATGAATGAATTAATTAATTTATCCGTTTAACGTTCCGAAAGCGAGCGAGGGGTCCAAACATCCCGCACCGACATGTTTTATGTCGTTCCTAAGGTAAAAACCCCATTCATGACCCATACGTACACTCATATCTCTGATCTGGATATCTATTTAGGAGTTATCCCATTTATTTGGCGTTTCTAGTGTGAACGCACTACAAATTTAATTCCGGCCACACCGGGGGTCGGAATCGCACGCTGTCTGAAGGTGCTGCTCTGGAATAACATCAAGAATATTCCAAAGTCTTTCACAGAAAAAACTGGGTTCTTACATCCAGGAACATTCACGATACCTTTTACCAAAGGGGAGACCTTCTTTTCTGATGCTATGCTAGATTTAGGTGCTTCCATTAATGTAATGCCTCACTCCATGTATACTTCTCTATAGGTTGGAGAGCTTCAACCAACAGGAATTGTCATGCAACTTTCCAACTAGAGTACAACGCATCCAAAAGGAGTGATTGAGGATGTCCTTGTTAGAGTGAAGAATCTCATCTCCCTTCTGATTTTTACATTCTTGAGATGGAAGATACCCGAACCCAAGGACACGCTCCTCTCATATTTGGGAGATAATTCCTAAAAACAACAAAGAAAATCATCAAAATTCACAATGGTACGCTGTTCATGGAATTCAGAGGAGAAAAGGTAAGTTTTAGCATCCTTAAGGCTATGAAACACCCCGTTGAAGAGCACTCCACTCTTCCTATCTATTCGATGGAAGTGCTCTCAAACAATGCACACACACACAAGTCTCTCCTCAACCCAAAGTCTAATTCATTTTTGTTTTCTTCACCATTGGATGATTTGAGTTTTGATTCATGTTTTTAGTGTTGTGTGGGTTCTGAAAAGTGTAAATTTTGTGATTTAATTGATGAGTGTGTTCATTATGAGGTACCCATGACCATCGATGGTTCTGTAAATCTCATTTCTATAGATTATCTAACTTTAGAGAATAAACATGAGTAGATAGAAATTTTAATAGACCTCACTCCCACTAAATCCCCTCCCTCAATCCAGAAACTACCGGTGTTGGAACTTAAACCACTTCCTTCTAATTTAAAATATGCATATCTTGAGGGTATTAACCAACTGCCCGTCATTATTGCTAATAACCTCTCTCCACAACAGGAATCGAAACTACTCAAACTTTTGAGAGAGTGTAAAAAGGAAATAGGATGGACATTGGCTGATATTCCTGAGATTATCCCATCTATTTGTATGCACCATATACTTTTGGATGATGATGTAACACCCCAAGCTTCTACGGTACGCTTCTCTTTGAATAATGTGATAGCGTGTGTTGTACGCAACACCGAGTTCTAACACACCACAACTAATTAAACTAGCCGTTGTGAATAGTAATACCTACTTTTTGAAATCATATATATTTTATATTTCAAAATAGACTTCATTTTTGGATTCCGAATATCTAATTTAGCCTAAGGTGAAATTTTGGTACTTTTCGGATAACTTTCATATTTTGATGAATAGTGAAAATTACTAATTTTAGTTAAAAACAACTTTTTTAATCAAAATAATTAAAAGTGATAAATTATGAATTTTAGTAGTTGTAAAGTATATTTAGAATATATTTTTACTATTTAATATAATGTTGGTCATTGGACATAATTTTACAATTAAACCGAACATAAACAAGTGTCAATCTTTTGATAGTTATTATCTCTTAAAAACACGCTTTTTGTTTTGACAGCGGGAATTAATTTTAAATTAATTTATGCCACTTCTGTGTTTTGAATTTAGGAAAATGGATTCCATATTTGGAATCAGGATATTCAAATTGTGTAAATAGGTAACTTTTATTTTTAGACATTTTGAATAATTACTGCGGTAAATATTTTATTTACTATGGTTAAGGGTAAATCCGGTAAATAAGGGTTAATAAAATAATATTATAATAATACTAAATTACCCTAAAACGTGTCTTAACCCTATTGGTTGATACATGGTCGACCATGGACATCTTTGGGTCGATTTTGGGACCCCATGGATCCACTTTTAAGTGATAATGACACTTTATTTTAATTAAGTTAAAATGAATACAAAAATGACACAAGCATATATCTTTTAGAAAAACAATTGTTACATAGGGTTATATATGTTGGATTTTAGATTATAAATATTCATTAGAAAGATACAACGATTTCCTACATAATTATATTTTATTTATAATTTTTAGACATTAAATAATTTATTTTATTTATGACATAATGATGATGCAGTAATTACTATAATAGTAAAAAATTAAAATAATTGATATTATAAATACCCAAATAAATATAATATGAAACTTTTAATGAATTAAACTAATTTTATAGGATAATATGATATATTAGGACTGATTCAATTGACTTTGTTTGAAGTAATCAATCTGTTATGAGTTTCAAAAAAATCAACTATTGAATAGTGTCAAAATTGACATAAAAGAGTTCTTAAAACAAATATTATATTATTAATTGATATTAAATTCCTAAAAATCTAAGGTTAGGCCAAGAGACTTATATCATGATAGGTTCATCATTAATGTACCACTTGGGGGTCGCTTGGATGTATATAGTAAGTTTATTAACCATATTATATAAAAATACAAAGAGACATTGTAAAAGTGAAACTAATTAACTTAGAGTTAATACTTAAAGATAAGGTTAATATAAGTACCCAAACCTGTCTAAATTCTATTGGTTGAGTTTTTTTCGACCCATCCCCACATTAAACTTTGAATAGTCAATTTTGGAGCCATTAGAAACCGAATATGAATTTATTATAAATTAATATTTCTAGCTTTTCCAAAGGTGCCCCTCACCCCTCTTATAAAAGGGCACTCCTCCTTCTCATTTATTCACACCTTCAAAGCCTTTTGGTTCGTCAAAACTCTGCCCAAATACTCTCCCAACATCCCTCACTAAAACCTAGAGGACTTAGTTTGATCAGAAAGCCAAACTAAGGAGCCCTTTTGATCAAATCAAAAGGAAGAACTCGAAGAAGAGGTAATGATTTCACCACCCTTCTCTAAGTTCATTTCTTCTTCCACTTCTTCTTCCTTTTTTCTTACCATTATAAAATAATAACTCCAGTATCTCACATATACTGTGATGTTATTATAAATATGGTACAACCATATTCAGTATTCTATCCACCCTTTGAATAACATGTCACCATACGTGCGTACGTACGGCTTACCGTCTCCACGTCGTGGTGTAATTGTTATTCAATATATTATTATTTGGATGGGTATAATAATGATGTGTAACTCATGTAAATAATAAATATAACATGTTAATTATTCTGTATATATGATATACCATCCATTTATATATTATTTTAATATCAAAAGAATGATATTGTCGCTCGTGCGTATGTACGGACTACCGTCTCCATGAACGCGATGAGATTCATTCTCCATCATATCCATTCAAGTATAATTATCATTTGATGATTTAAAAATGATGTTTAAGGACTTGATATCATTCTGGATATGAATAAGATACAACAAAAATGGATTATGTAACAAAACATATAAAAGAAAATGAGTAAGTTAACACCCAAAACAACGATAATTCTAAGATATTATTAACAAATCAATGTTAAAAGATCATATATGATATCATATTAATATATATGATTCTTGTATAATTTAATAACAATTATTTCACAATTATACAGGAGGTTAACCTACCCCAAACAAGGAAAAGTACAAGGTAAGGGTTATTTCACAATCTCTTCATTATCCGAGGTTGTTTATACGTAATAATCTACTGGGATTTCTTTATCATCCACATCCATGTTTCTTCGAAATGTATTTCAAAACATATTTATTATTTACAATAATATGGGTTAAAATCATTTATACCCTTGTTTGACTTTTTATAAGAGGTTTATAAAGGAATCTTTCCGTCGTTTTCAAAACAAGGTCCTTTTTAACCTTTTCGACAGAATTAAGGTAAGAATGTTTTTTTTACTTATACGGCGGGTGCGACTATTTTCCGCCGTTATAAAATCTTCAAAGATTCCCTTACAAACTTATAAGAATATTTTAAAAGAAAATGTTTTATTTTATATGGATCTTAAATGATTTCAAAATAAAAGGAGATATTTCTTTAAAAAGAATTTTGATTTCATCTATGTCAACATCTTTTGATGGATTTTAAGATTATTTGAAGTTGATTTATTATGATACAAAACTTCTATTTTGTATTGAAGGTTTTGTGATATGTTTGACTGTGGATGTGCTATTTTTATACCATTCATAGTTTATGGTGAAAGTATTGACATTTCGTATGCTAGTTTTAATACGAATGTTTATGTTATGTTTAAACCTTTTCATATGGGAATGCATTGGACTTAATATGTGACGGGTGGAGCCCGCTATAGCTCCTCGATGCATCGGTAGGTCTCATGAGACAAACTAGTGTCTTGGCACAATGCCTTGACAAAATCTTATTTGTAGTCTTGGCACGAGGCCTTGGCTATGTGGTTATGATAGTCTGGCATTATGCATTCCAACATTATGAAAGTGGTTATTGATTTTGCATGTGATTATTCGATTAGTAGAATATCCATGTGAACAATTAAATGGCATTATTTCATTTTACTTTTGCCATACTATGTTGAAGTTCAAGTTTAAAAGGCTTTTGTTTTAGTAATTCATTGCCTTAAATGTTTATGCTTATTTTTGAATGTTCCGCTATATTGTTATCCTTACTGGGCATTTGAGCTCACCCCTTTTTTATGTTTTATTTTTCCCAGGATGTGAAGATGTAAGTTATGAATGACCTGCAGGGATATTATGAGGGGATTATAGTGTGGACTGTGGAAACATTATGTTGTTGTAGTAGTTTTTCATTTTATGATGTAATGTAAAACTTATGAATATATCTAGTGTTTCCAAGGCTACTAAACCAATCGGTCTTTCGAGATTTGATCTTTCTTGTGATCATGCCAATGTTATGTAATAATGCACCGACTCTGGGTAACTAGGGTCGGGGTGTTACAGTTGGTATCAGAGGAAGTTTAGTACAAACCTTGGAAGCTAGATTTAGATAAACTCTGATTAGAGCACGTAGACCTAAGATGAACTTTGAGGATTAGTATAGAAGAACTTCCTAGAATTTTGGTATTGTAGAGATTTTGTGAGTTTTCCGAGCAATACATCCCTGTCTGGATACGAGCAGGTAGAGGCGGCTCTGGCACAGATGTACCTAGTGGTAAAACCCGAAAACACCGCTTTGAGCTAGACTCGAATGGGAACTGGTGCACGACAACGGGCCTTGCTGCACTCTTGGTTACGACACTCCCGGGGGATATGCTTAGGATAACTCTCATTTTATTTACAAATCATTATGAAGAGTTTATGAGTATATACTTCCTCAAATAAAACATTTTTATGATTATGGATTATATCCATAAATAGTTCAATTTATGTTAAGTGTTTTATAAGTATGGGATTATGTATTTTGATTCATAAACTGATCTAGTTTATGCCATTGTTTAGAAATGATGCCTAGTGGAAGAAATGGAAACCGTATCAATGAACGCACTCCATGTAGGGATTGCCCTCCTGCTCAAGATAATTATAGTGGGGTTGGTGATGCAACTGGTGCCGATCAGCTAATCACCATACTGGGACAACTTACTCAGGTTATGAATAATAACCTTACCCGTATGGAGCACCCTGATCCGCAGCGTGGAGGATAAATGTTAGATCGATTCATGAGGCAACAACCACCAATGTTCAATGGGAGTACAAATCCCTTAGTAGCTAAGCAATGGATATTTTCCCTAGAGAAAATATTTCAGGCTTTGGGGAGCAGTGAAAGGGAAAAAGTTATCATGGCAGTTTACCGCCTCACTGGAGAAGCTGATCAATGGTGGTCATTGATTCAAAATACTAAGGAAGATGATGAAGTATCAAATATGGAATGGAGGGAGTTCAAAGATCTGTTTTTAGAAAAATACTTTCCTCGCGACCATCGAGCAGATATGGAAAGGCAATTTTTGAGTCTGAGACAAAAGGAGGATGAGAATGTCACAAAGTATGAGGCTAACTTTACAAGGTTAGCAAGGTATGCTGGAGATTATATTCGCAACCCAATAAGTAAGATTGATCGTTTCTTTGATGGTTTAAAACCATTTCTCCGTCGAGCATTAGTCTCACAATCCTTTTCATCGTACGAAGACATTGTCTCATGTGCTATCAGGACCGAAAAGGAATTCTCTAAGTCTTATGACTTTAAAGCAAAGCAAGAGAAGAAGAGACCTGCTGATCAATCTGGGAATGAAAATAAGGGGAAGAAGGGAAAGGTTGAATATCCATCTTGTGGTAAATGCGGGAAGAAACACCCCGGTGCTTGCTTGAAGGGAATGGGAGTCTATTACAAGTGTGGTGAAAAAGACCACCAAGCTCATGATTGCAAGGGGAAAAAGGAAGCTACCAACGTTCAGTGCTACAATTGCAGGGAGATGGGGCATTATGCAAATGCATGTCCTAAGCGTCAGAAGAACTTACCTCAGAAAAGGCCAAGGGATCAAGGCCAGGCTTATGCTATCACTACTGCAGAGGTAGAAGCTCCAAAAGACGTGGTGGCAGGTAATTTAATGGTTTCCTCAAGTTTAGCAAATGCATTATTTGACTCTGGATCGTCGCATTGTTTCATATCTTCCCAGTTTGCTAAGAAAATTAGATATTTCCAATTTGATTTAATAAGGGAGTTGTCAGTTAAAACTCCTAAGGGAAGTATCATTGCAACAAAGTTTTGTGAATCAGTCCCCATTAGAGCACATAAATTTTCTTTATCTTCTGATCTCATTGTCATACCTATGATTGAGTTTGATATAATCCTCGGTATGGACTGGCTTTCGGACTATGATGCGAAGATTTATTGTAAGAAAAAAGAAGTTTCGATTCTTGATGATAATGATAAGGAACACCTTATCTTTAGAGCAGAATTGTCACCACCTAATTCTTATTTAGATCCACCCCCAGTAGCTCAACTTAATTCAATTATTGGGCAGGAAGAGAATGAAATAACTGTCGGTGAGGAAAGGAATGTTCAAATAGAGGATGTACCTGTTGTGAAAGAATTTGTAGATGTATTTCCGGAAGATTTACCTGGACATCCTCCAGAACGAGAAGTTGAGTTTTCCATTGATTTGATTACTGGATCAAGGCCTATATCAAAGACCCCTTATAGAATGGCCACTGTAGAATTAGTTGAACTAAAGAAAAAACTAGAGGAATTGAGTAATAAGGGATTTATTCGCCCTATTGTTTCTCCATGGGGAGCCCCTGTTCTTTTTGTTAAAAAGAAAGATGGATCTATGAGGTTATGTATCGACTACAGGGAGATCAATGCTATAACGATAAAGAACAAGTATCCCCTACCTCGCATTGATGATTTATTTGACCAACTGCATGGAGCTCAATACTTTTCAAAGATTGACCTTTGATCTGGATACCATCAGTTGTGTGTGAAGAAGGAAGACATTCCGAAGACAGCATTTCGAACCAGGTACAGGCATTACGAGTTTACTATAATGCCGTTTGGATTGACTAATGCACCCTCTGTATTCATGGATCTGATGAATAGAGTTTTCAAGGAGTATCTCGATGAATTTGTGGTGGTATTTATTGATGATATCTTGGTATACTCCAAAACCTACGAAGATCATGAAAATCACTTGCGCATTATCTTGAAGACTCTGAGGAAGCATGAATTATATGGGAAGTTTAGCAAGTGTGAATTCTGGCTTCAGGAGATTTCTTTTCTTGGCCATATTGTCTCTAAAGATGGAATCTCTGTTGATCCTTCTAAGACCAAGGCAATCCAAGAATGGCCAGCACCTACGAGTATAACTAAGGTACGCAGTTTTATTGGTTTGGCAGGTTATTATCGACGTTTCGTCCAGAATTTTGCCTGATTGGCTAACCCATTAACGAAGCTCACACGTAAAGGGGTTAAATTTGTTTGGACAAAAGAGTGTGAAGAATGTTTCGAAGAACTGAAGAAAAGATTAGTCAATGCTCCTATATTGACTCTACCATCGGGGAATGATGGGTTCGTTATTTATAGTGATGCATCGAAGAAAGGAATTGGTTGTGTCCTTATGCAGAATGATAGAGTTATTGCCTATCCATCACAACAGTTGAACATTCATGAACAAAACTATCCTACTCATGATCTCGAGTTAGCAGCTGTGATCTTTGATTTGAAGATATGGAGGCACTACCTCTATGGTGAAAAATGTGAGATTTATACTGATCACAAGAGTTTGAAGTATATTTTCTCACAAAAAGAACTCAATATGAGGCAAAGGAGATGGCTTGAATTACTCAAGGATTATGATTGCATGATACACTACCACCCGGGGAAAGCAAACAAGGTGGCAGATGCTTTGAGTAGAAAAGACCATGGAGTTTTGAACAATATGAGAATTGAAAGGGATCCAATTTTAATGGATCTAGTGAAGATGGACATGGGAATAACCAGGGAAGGCGAAACATCATTTTTTTTTCAAATGGTTGCCAAACCATCTTTAATAGAAAGGATTTAGAGTACTCAGACCGATGATGAAGAATTTCAAAAGAAGATTAAAGCTGTGAATGATGGGAGATTGAGAGACTTTGTGTATGAAGATGGAATTTTGAAATTTGGGAAGAGACTTTGTGTTCCCGATATACCTAATCTAAAAGGGAATTGCTGGATGATGCTCATAGTTCCAATTTCTCTATACACCCTGGGAGCACCAAAATGTATAGAGATTTGAAGGAACATTTTTGGTGGGACAACATGAAGAGGGAGATTGCTGATTTTGTGTCAAGATGTATGGTTTTTCAACAAGTGAAAGCTGGAAGGCAACAGCCTGGAGGAGTCATGCAACCTCTTCCCATACTGGAGTGGAAATGGGACAATATTACGATGGACTTTGTCATGGGGCTACCAAAGACTCCTAGAAGGAATGATGCAATATGGGTTATTGTTGATCGTCTTACCAAGTCAACACATTTTCTTGCTATAAGAGAAGATCTACCCCTAGAACGTCTAGCAAGACTCTATATTAATGAAGTTGTGAGACTTCATGGAGTACCCTTATCAATTGTTTCTGATCGTGATCCCCGTTTTACTTCAAGATTTTGGAAAAGTCTTCAGAAATCCCTGGATACTGAACTTCATTTGAGTACTGCTTACCACCCTCAGACAGATGGACAATCAGAACGGACTATTCAGACCTTAGAAGACATGTTGAGATCTTGCTCACTTGACTTTCAGGGTATGTGGGATCAATATTTACCACTGGTAGAATTTTCCTATAACAATAGTTTCCATTCGAGTATTCAGATGGCACCATATGAAGCGTTATACGGAAAGAGATGTCGTACACCAACCTGTTGGGATGACGTTGGTGAAAGAAAGCTTGTAGGCCCAGAACTGGTGGAGGAAACGGTGGAAAAGGTGAAAGTAATCCAAAATCACATCAAAGCAGCTCAAAGTAGGCAAAAGATCTATGCCGATAATCGAAGGAAGGATTTGGAATTTCAAGTCGGTGATCATGTTTTCCTGAAGGTATCTCCGTGGAAGGGAGTCATACGTTTTGGTAAGAAAGGTAAATTGAGTCCCAGGTACATCGGACCCTTCGAAATTCTAGAACGAATTGGGGTTGTAGCTTACCGATTGGCAATGCCGCCAAGTCTCTCCAAAGTTCACGATGTGTTCCATGTATCTCTGTTGAGGAAATACATGTCTGACCCAACGCATGTACTCACCTATGAGGAATTAGAACTGGAACCTGATCTGTCTTATTGCGAAGAGCCCTTCAGGATTCTTGATACGAGAGAACAAGTACTGAGAAACCGGACGACGCGTCTGGTAAAAGTTTTGTGGAGAAACCATAAGATAGAAGAGGCAACGTGGGAACCCGAGGAGCTTATGATGAAGAACCACCTGAGTCTTTTCATGCGATAGTATTCTAGAAATTTCAAGGACGAAATTATTTGAAGGAGGGGAGAATGTAACACCCCAAGCTTCTACGGTATGCTTCTCTTTGAATAATGTGATAGCGTGTGTTGTACGCAACACCGAGTTCTAACACACCACAACTAATTAAACTAGCCGTTATGAATAGTAATACCTACTTTTTGAAATCATATATATTTTATTTTTCAAAATAGACTTCATTTTTGGATTCGGAATATCTAATTTAGCCTAAGGTGAAATTTTGGTACTTTTCGGATAACTTTCATATTTTGATGAATAGTGAAAATTACTAATTTTAATTAAAAACAACTTTTTTAATCAAAATAATTAATAGTGATAAATTATGAATGTTAGTAGTTGTAAAGTATATTTGGAATATATTTTTACTATTTAATATAATGTTGGTCATTGGACATAATTTTACAATTAAACCGAACATAAACAAGTGTCAATCTTTTGATAGTTATTATCTCTTAAAAACACGCTTTTTGTTTTGACAGCGGGAATTAATTTTAAATTAATTTCTTCCAGTTCTGTGTTTTGAATTTAGGAAAATGGATTCCATATTTGGAATCAGGATGTTCAAATTGTGTAAATAGGTAACTTTTATTTTTAGACATTTTGAATAATTACTGCGGTAAATATTTTATTTACCATGGTTAAGGGTAAATCCGGTAAATAAGGGTTAAAAAAATAATATTATAATAATACTAAATTACCCTAAAACGTGTCTTAACCCTATTGGTTGATACATGGTCGACCATGGACATCTTTGGGTCGATTTAGGGACCCCATGGATCCACTTGTAAGTGATAATGACACTTTATTTTAATTAAGTTAAAATGAATACAAAAATGACACAAGCATATATC
This sequence comes from Viscum album, assembly GCA_963277665.1. Lineage (NCBI taxonomy): Eukaryota > Viridiplantae > Streptophyta > Magnoliopsida > Santalales > Viscaceae > Viscum > Viscum album. The sequence goes on from OY728162.1 coordinate 945,122,547, forward strand.
TTTTAGAAAAACAATTGTTACATAGGGTTATATATGTTGGATTTTAGATTATAAATTTTCATTAGAAAGATAAAAATATTTCCTACATAATGATATTTTATTTATAATTTTTAGACATTAAATAGTTTATTTTATTTATGACACAATGATGATGCAGTAATTACTATAATAGTAAAAAATTAAAATAATTGATATTATAAATACCCAAATAAATATAATATGAAACTTTTAATGAATTAAACTAATTTTCTAGGATAATATGATATATTAGGACTGATTTAATTGACTTTTTTCGAAGTAATCAATCTGTTATGAGTTTCACAAAAATCAACTATTGAATAGTGTCAAAATTGACATAAAAGAGTTCTTAAAACAAATATTATATTATTAATTGATATTAAATTTTTAAAAATCTAAGGTTCGGCCAAGAGACTTATATCATGATAGGTTCATCATTAATGGACCACTTGGGGGTCTCTTGGATGTATATAGTAAGTTTATTAACCATATTATATAAAAATACAAAGAGACATTGTAAAAGTGAAACTAATTAACTTAGAGTTAATACTTAAAGATAAGGTTAATATAAGTACCCAAACCTATCTAAATTCTATTGGTTGAGTTGTTTTAGACCCATCCCCACATTAACCTTTAAATATTCAACTTTGGAGCCATTATAAATCGAATATGAATTTATTATAAATTAATATTTCTAGCTTTTCCAAAGGTGCCCCTCACCCCTCTTATAAAAGGGCACTCCTCCTTCTCATTTATTCACACCTTCAAAGCCTTTTGGTTCGTCCAAACTCTGCCCAAATACTCTCCCAACATCCCTCACTACAACCTAGAGGCCTTAGTTTGATCAGAAATCCAACCTAAGGAGCCCTTTTGATCAAATCAAAAGGAAGAACCCGAAGAAGAGGTAATGATTTCACCACCCTTCTCCAAGTTCATTTCTTCTTCCACTTCTTCTTCCTTTGTTCTTACCATTATAAAATAATAACTCCAGTATCTCACATATACTGTGATGTTATTATAAATATGGTACAACCATATTCAGTATTCTATCCACCCTTTGAATAACATGTCACCATACGTGCGTACGTACGGCTTACCGTCTCCACGTCGTGGTGTAATTGTTATTCAATATATTATTATTTGGATGGGTATAATAATGATGTGTAACTCATGTAAATAATAAATATAACATGTTAATTATTCTGTATATATGATATACCATCCATTTATATATTATTTTAATATCAAAAGAATGATATTGTCGCTCGTGCGTATGTACGGACTACCGTCTCCACGAACGCGATGAGATTCATTCTCCATCGTATCCATTCAAGTATAATTTTCATTTGATGATTTAAAAATTATGTTTAAGGACTTGATATCATTCTGGATATGAATAAGATACAAAAAAAATGGCTTATGTAACAAAACATATAAAAGAAAATGAGTAAGTTAACACCCGAAACAACGATAATTCTAAGATATTATTAACAAATCAATGTTAAAAGATCATATATGATATCATATTAATATATATGATTCTTGTATAATTTAATAACAATTATTTCACAATTATACAGGAGGTTAACCTACCCCAACCAAGGAAAAGTACAAGGTAAGGGTTATTTCACAATCTCTTCATTATCCGAGGTTGTTTATACGTAATAATATACTGGGATTTCTTTATCATCCACATCCATGTTTCTTTGAAATGTATTTCAAAACATATTTATTATTTACAAGAATATGGGTTAAAGTCATTTATACCCTTGTTTGACTTTTTATAAGAGGTTTATAAAGGAATCTTTCCGTCGTTTTCAAAACAAGGTCCTTTTTAACCTTTTCGACAGAATTATGGTAAGAATGTTTTTTTTACTTATACGGCGGGTGCGGCTATTTTCCGCCGTTATAAAATCTTCAAAGCTTCCCTTACAAGATTATAAGAATATTTTCAAAGAAAATGTTTTATTTTATATGGATCTTAAATGATTTCAAAATAAAAGGAGATATTTCTTTAAAAAGAATTTTGATTTCATCTATGTCAACATCCTTTGATGGATTTTAAGATTATTTGAAGTTGATTTATTATGATACAAAACTTCTATATTGTATTGAAGGTTTTGTGATATGTTTGACTGTGGATGTGCTATTTTTATACCATTCATAGTTTATGGTGAAAGTATTGACATTTCGTATGCTAGTTTTAATACTAATGTTTATGTTATGTTTAAACCTTTTCATATGGGAATGCATTGGACTTAATATGTGACGGGTGGAGCCCGCTATAGCTCCTCGATGCATCGGTAGGTCTCATGAGACAAACTAGTGTCTTGACACAAGGCCTTGACAAAATCTTATTTGTAGTCTTGGCACGAGGCCTTGGCTATGTGGTTATGATAGTCTGGCATTATGCATTCCAACATTATGAAAGTGGTTATTGATTTTGCATGTGATTATTCGATTAGTAGAATATCCATGTGAACAAGTAAATGGAATTATTTCATTTTACTTTTGCCATACTATGTTGAAGTTCAAGTTTAAAAGGCTTTTGTTTTAGTAATTCATTGCCTTAAATGTTTATGCTTATTTTTGAATGTTCCGCTATATTGTTATCCTTACTGGGCATTTGAGCTCACCCCTTTTCTATGTTTTATTTTTCCCAGGATGTGAAGATGTAAGTTATGAATGACCTGCAGGGATATTATGAGGGGATTATAGTGTGGACTGTGGAAACATTATGTTGTTGTAGTAGTTTTTCATTTTATGATGTAATGTAAAACTTATGAATATATCTAGTGTTTCCAAGGCTACTAAACCAATCGGTCTTTCGAGATTTGATCTTTCTTGTGATCATGCCAATGTTATGTAATAATGCACCGACTCTGGGTAACTAGGGTCGGGGTGTTACAGATGAGGCTAAGCCCGTAAGACAATTTCAACGCCAGTTGAATCCCACTCTCTTTGAAGTGGTAAAATTGGAAGTCAGTAAATTACTTGCTATGGGGATCATTTATCCTATATCTGATAGTAAATAGGTTAGCCCGGTGAAAATTGTGCCTAAAAAACAGTAATAACAATTGTGTCAAATGAAAGGATTGAATTGGTTCCAACACGTGTGCAAAATAGTTGGTGAGTTTGTATTGACTACCATCGACTAAATCAATCCACACAGAAGGACCACTTTCCATTACCTTTCTTTGACCAAATGTTAGAACGATTGGATGGTAAGTCCCATTATTGTTTCCTTGATGGCTATTCGGGTTATTTCCAAATCCATATAGCCCCTGAGGACAAATAAAAGACAAAATTTACCTGTCCATTCGGCACATTTTCACACAGAAGAATGCCTTTTGGCCTATGTAATGATTTTGGTACTTTTCAGCGATGTATGTTGAGTATTTTTTCTGAGTACCTTGAGAGTTGTATGGAATTATTTATGGATGATTTCATGGTATATGGTTCTTCATTTGATGATTGTTTGTAAAACCTAGGTTCTGTCCTCTGCCGCTGCATTGAAAAAGATCTTGTTTTAAATTTTGGGAAATGCCATTTTATGGTTTAGCAGGGGATAGTTCTTGGGAATGTCATTTCAAATAAGGGAATTCAAGTTGATAAATCTAAAATTGAATTAATTTCATCCCTTTTATATCCAAAATGTGTTCGTGAGGTTCGATCTTTCTTGGGTCATGCTGGTTTTTACTGCCGATTCATTAAAGACTTTAGTAAGATCGCATTTCCCTTGTCTCAGTTATTACAAAAGGATTCTGAATTTTTTTTTGATAAAAATTGTGAGGATGATTTAAATTCACTAAAAATGAGTCTCACATCACCTCCCATAATCCAACCACCAAGGTGGGATCTTCCCTTCGAACTTATGTTTGATGCCTCTAACTTTGCAGTTGGGGCAATTTTATCACAAAGGGTTGAGAAGTCTCCTCATGTCATTGCGTATGCCTCACGTACCCTTGACCCTTCCTAGGAGAACTACACAACCACTGGAAAATAACTTCTTTCTATTGTGTTTTCCTTGGAAAATTTTTGTTCCTATCTCATTGGGTCAAAAAATCATTGTCTTCTCTGATCATGCTGCCCTTCGTTTTTTCTTAAATAAACCTGAAGCCAAACCCCGTCTCATACGGTGGATGATCCTCCTCCAAGAGTTTGAACTTGATACTAGAGATAAGAGGGGGGTGGAAAATGTTGTAGCTGACCACATTAGTAGGATCTCCCCACCACTGGACCATCATGTTGACTCACCCCTCCCCATTGGAGAATTCTTCCCTCATGAGAACCTTTGTGATTTTGTGGACCTTACCCCCTGGTATGAGGACATTGTAAATTTTCCTGCAACATCTAGGGTCCCCACTGATTTTAGCACTTCACAATACCAGAGACTTAATCATGATTCATGATGGTACATTTCGGATGACCCATACCTGTGGAGGATCTGTAGTGACCAAGTTGTTCGTATGTGTGTTCATGACCATGAGTTCACCTCTATTTTGACCTTCTGCCCCACTTTGGCTTGTGGGGGCCACTTTGGATCTCAACGTACAGCTCGAAAGGTCCTTGACTCAGGACGTTATTGGCCAAATTTATATAGGGATGTCCATATATTTTGCAAGTCATGTAGTTATTGTCAATTCAGAGGGAATATCTCCAAGAGGAATGAAATGCACCAACATCCCATGTTATTTTGTGAGATCTTCGATGCATGGGGCATTGAATTCATGGGGCCTTTTCTAAATTCATTCAGCTTTGTGTACATCTTATTGGCTATTGACTATGTATCTAAATGGGTGGAAGCAAAGGCCACCAGGACTGATGACTCTCTAGTGGTTGTTGATTTTGTGAGGTCCCAAATTTTCAGTAGGTTTAGTTTACCAAGATTCATCATTAGTGATCAGGTTTCACATTTTTGCAATCGCAACATGAAAAATTTGCTTCGTAAGTATGGGGTTGATCATAAATTCTCCACTGCATATCACCCCCAAACTAATGGACAAGAAGAAATATCAAATTGGGAAGTTAAACAAATTTTGGAAAAAACGGTACAACCGAATAAGAAAGATTGGAGTTTTCACTTGGATGATGCACTTTGGGCATACCGTACAACTTTTAAAACCCCAATAGGAATGTCACCATATATAATTGTGTTTGGAAAGGCGTGTCAACTCCCAGTAGAGGTATAACACCATGCATATTGGGCTGTTAAACAATGTAATATAAACCTTTCAGATGCAGGTGAGCAATGAAAGCTGCAGATTCAAGATTTGGAAGAAATTCGACGTGATGCATATGAGAACTCACAGATCTATAAAGAGAAGATAAAGGCTATTCATGATAGCATGATTCACCGGTATAAGTTCCCTATTGGTGAGAAAGTCCTCATGTACAATTCCAGGCTTAAGCTCCACCCAGGTAAGCTTCATTCCCAATGGCTCGGTCCTTATACTGTTACTAATGTTTACCCTTTTGGTGCAATACAGATTTTGTATGAGCAGAGTGGACAAAGTCTTACCGCCAATGGACAGTGACTTAAACACTTCTATGAGAATTTTCCGAAGAATCTGGTGGAGGAAATCCACCTTCTCGATGCATCATACCAATAAAACACATCAGGTTTTATCCTTCGTTCTCACATTATCAATTATTTCAGTGAGGACACTACACATTCTAGGTGTGGGGGGTGGATACATTCATGGGTTAGTTATGAATTTTCATCATTTTATCCTTTCTTCTCTTTTTAGCCTTCTTTATGGTATTTTCATTTTTCCCCATCAACAATTTCGAAGTTCGATGATTTGGTGACCATAAAGGGGGGGGGGGGAAATAAAAATACCATAACGAAGGCTAAAAGTAATATTTGTATGAATTTAACATCAGGGAGTGATTTTCTTTTTTTTAGTGAATTGGTTTTCTATCAATGATATAAATGGTCATATCTATGTGAAACCTTTGAGATGATTGATGCCCCTTGTGTGAGTAGTTTTTGGGAAAACTATGTCACTAATATCTCTACAAATATTTTCACCAAACCACAAAGTGTGAATATTTCTTACTTAATATAAGGTAAATATATGTTAGGTTAATATTTTTTATCTTTAAATGATATTTCCATATGTTCGTTCCTTATCCGATCTGTTTCATTACTGTACCAGATTGACCTATGTGTATGTACCTAATGTATGATTGTTTTACGCCCTAAAAAAATGGTTGTGTCTTGGGCAGGTCAAAAACCACTCCTCCTCAACCTTTGATCTTGTTATAACTATTGCAATTAGCATCGTGAGGAGATCAAACAATGGTTGAGAGATGAGTGTGAGATTTGTTCTAAATGAAACTTCAAAAAAATATAATAAATGAGGGGAGTGATAAAATGTGTAACATATGGGGATATCTAGGTCGGGAGCTTATGGTTTGATTTCTGGGAATGCTTAAGTGAGTGGGTCTTGAAATATGATTACAAAGGATGTAGGACAGGTTTGGTGAAAAATCATTTAAAGCTGAATAATGTTAAAATAACCTATATTTATTTGATAGAAAGTGGAAAGAATAGCATGGAATGGTTTTCACACACACACATGGAGGGTTAGTAGAATGGTTGACTTTTTAATTCCTTGCTCATGTTGGTGTCATGAATCTCTTTGAATTTTATTGTGATACGATTTATGAGACATCTTTTTCCATTTTCACTGGGAAGAACTCCTTGGTGCGGTTCGTGCATTGATCACATTACTTTGGTGAATTAAAATTTCCTCAAATGTTAAATCTTCATGATGTTTGAAATATATATATATGCATCATTTTATTTGGATATGTGACTTTTCCCAGGAGTGCAAATGTTTAGGTGTGGGGGTGTGATCGTACCATGATTCACTGTGTCATTTTGACCCTTACACCATTGTATTAAACTAAATTTGTATTCCAAATTCCAAATATAATAACACAATTCACTTAATGTTTTATTAAATTATTTTTTTTAAAGGGAAATGTTACTTGTTTTGATAAATTTATTGAAGGTAAAGATGATTTGGAGGCCCAGAGATTATCCACAAGAAAAATGGGCCAAACTGCATGGCATCCCATGGACATCTGTCCACTGTTTTAAATAGTACGTGAAATCTGTGAATCTAAATGGGATGAAATTTTGTGGGATGGTCCAAACTTTAATAGGATGCATTTCATATCAAGGAACCCAATCCGGATTCAGCTTCTAATGGGCCCATCAGAACTTATCTGTCTAAGACACCGAATATGCACAAAGTCAAAAGTGCCATTCTGTATTTTATCAATATCTCGAGATGTAGTGGTCTAAATGGTTCCAAACTTTCTGTGGTGATATATAAGACGTGGGAATACAACTTTACAGTTTTGTAAAAAGGGATATTCGACTGTCTACTAGCCTAAAACCTTTCTCCAAGTGGTTTGTCAAAATATGGGTGCCCAAAACCACTTCCCATTTTGGCTATAAAAAGGCACCTTGGGCACCCCATTTGCAAGTTCGGCCAGGAGGAAAGGTGATGCCATTTTGGAGTCCCCAAGGAGTATTCTCAACATTACTAGAAGTTCTGGAGGCTATGGGAAGTGATACTTCAGCATCTTCTTCTTCCTCCTCTCCCATGGGTTTCTAAACCCCTTGTGATCACTCGGGGAGGAACGTGATGTAAATCCCAAGTTTCATGTTTGTAATATTTGAATGATATTTTGAATTCTAGGTTGTTGTGTTGTTTTTCATCATCATATATTTTAATTTTATTGAGTTATGTACTGGTATGACATGATCAACTCATATGATCATGTTTGGGGGTACCCATTCATGTGATGTTTCACACACCGTTCACCACTTTCTTTTCCCCCTTCCAATTATGGTGTTAGTGTGATTCATATTGGTCAATTGAAATAACATAATCAATGTCATGGTAATGTAAATTTATGTCATGGTATCAAAATAAAATAACATACAAACCTGGATAGCATATCGAGTTCTTCGTGTGTTGCCTTGGTGAGTTTCAGTTATGATGTCGAACACAAATCACCCAATCATCAGCGGTGTCTGGTGAATCATTGTGTGTTTTCGACTGAACCATAGGATATATACTAGTATAAACTCAGTAACATTCTGGTTCTAGGTGTTAAAAACCAGGTATTAAAATATCATAACCCTATATCATGAAGCAATGAAGGATAAACATTATGAGAGTACCCGGGTTGATCACACTTAATTAATCTTGTTCATTTCTACTTTGTTTTATCGCTTTCATTTTCTATTGTCATCCTTAATCATCAAACCCAAGTATTATAAAACCCCATTTCCCTTTTTACCTTCATAATCAGAACCACATTTTGGAATTAATGATCTAAGGCTCCATCAAGAGACGACCTAGGGTTGCTGCTATACTGCAGAAATTCTTTTTAAAAATAAACATCTAATTTGACGTGCTCGACAACACGATCAAAGGGAAACCTGTAAGATGGGTGACAACCAACCAAATTCGGCAGGGCCGAAGGTCTTGAACCCATGATTGAAGGATGATAAGGGTTTCACACCAATCACTAACCTACGCAATGTCCTGGTTAATTTGCATTGTTTTTGTTAAACAATTTGATGAATAAATGATAATGATGAACCAATAGTATCACTTTTGAGGATTATAGATTAATATATTAAACATATTGGGTTTTAAAGGTATTTAAAGAAAAATAGTTAGACTTGTTACTATATTATAAGCCTTATGATCATTTAGAAGTTTCTTTTAGTGATTTAGACATAAAAAATTCATTATTGGTAATTAATTTCTAGGTGTAAATGGATGAATTAGAATTTAATCAAAGTGTAACCAAAAGTTAGGATTTTTCATATGAAATTGAAACCTATTATTTAAGAATATTTCCTTATATTCTTGGTCAGTAAAATAATTACCAAAAATTAGTAAAATGACTTTGAAATAAAATATTGTCCTAATACCTTAATTTTTGTTGAACTGATGGTCTTCTAAATCATCACATATTTATGGATTTGGGACCCTCAACTATTCATTGATCATTCATTTATTTGTAATTGATTGAATCAATCACTCCCTATAAATATTTACTCTTTTACTACAAGTATGTATCCTTACTTTCCACTAATGTTCACCTACTTAAAGACATGGTTATGTGTTATTCCATGTTACCTTTTTTACTTCTCATTCTCTCTTTTCTGGAGGATGTTTTATTAACCCATATCACGATGTAGGATTTTAACATAGGAAATATCAAAAAATATTTTACCAATATCAAGTTTAAATTGTGGTGATGAAATTTAATTATGGCGGGGATAATGTAACACCCATAAATTCTAAAGTGTATTCAACAGTCTGTATGACATGTGACACCAAGCACGTAAGGGAATATAATATCCAGATAATTTATAGTATATTTACTATTTAAAATAGATTCTATATATTTCAATGCATGTAACACCGAGTTATCTTGTGTTACACACAAGAGCGACCTTACTCGATATCTTGTGTTACATGCAAGAGCGACCTTCCCCGATAGCTTGTGTTACACGCAAGACCGAGTTTCACCAAATAACAATGTATTATTAAAATATTATTACTTAATATAATATGATATAACCTATCCATTATGTTAGTGGTTATGAATTTTATTAAATAACTTACGAAAATTTATGGTTTATATAAATATAAAATGAATTCATTGTTTACCAATTAATGAGAAATGAAAATAAGAACTAATTGGACATAAAAAGGAAATATTATTATTTTTATGCTTCCAAAAGAGTTTTGTATTAATAAAAATAATTAATTAAAATTATTTAATTATTTTAATGAAATATATATGTTATATATTTAATAAAATATTTTGGATATTCATCTATTAGATTTGATATGCATATGATAAGAATAAACCCTATTTCACACATAAAACCTATATTTTTATAAAGGCAATTTTACCGCCTTTTAATGTAGAACCCATTTTAAATATAAATTTTGATTTTTTTTTATTTAATATGTCCAAATAAAATTTATTTTTTAAATAGAAACATAAAAATTAGGTTTGGGTAATTTTTTGATATTTTTCTGAAACATTTTATTTTTTTAACAAATAGTTAAAAATACTGAATTTTAGTTCAAAACTGATTGTTCATGTAATTTATTTATAAGGATAAATTATAATTTTAATTGGTTTTAAATTTTAATCAGTTCATATTTTTATAAATTAATACAATTTATTTCATTATAATCAATTTTACTTTAAAATTTATTAAAAAAACATAGAAAACTTTCAGATGTTTTTATAAACCTGTATTGTCATCCCACCTACAGGATTAAATTTAAATAAATTTATCCCTATTCTATGATTTTAATTTGGTAAAATGGATTCCATATTTATAATAATCATAATTTATAATATCTAATAAGACTAACTATTTTTCACAAAAAATATTAGTGAAAGTGATTAAAATTAATTACAATGATTAAGGTTAAATTAAGAATAGTAAGGGACTAAACCTTAACATTAAGGCCCAAAAAGACCTATAAACTTTTAAAAAAGATATTTTGTGGCTATATTTATACCCTATCATACCATGGATCGAATTAATTCCATTATTTCAACCACTTTAAATGTGAAAAACATGTATGGAATTGCTTGTCAAAATATTACAAGAGTGCCACTCCTCCTCCCCTATACAAGACCACCAATTATCCCCATTTATCACAAATCTAAAACCACTTACTTTAAAAAAATATCAATAAAAAGATATTCCAAACATCCCTATTCTTGACCTTGAAGCCTCCCTTTGGGAAGAAATCCTTCCAAGGAAGCCTTTTGGTATAAACCAAAAGGATTTACCTAATTTTTAAGGTAACACTTTCAAATGATCCTTTCTATTTCATTTACTTCTCCAACCATTAAATTATTTTTAAACAATGATTATATAATGACACAAATATTATAAATATACTATGATGTTGTTTTATTAAGGGTTTTAGCTACACTCACACATGCCACCATCTAATGGGTGACAAATATACTGTTTATGTGAACGGTGAACTACCACCTCACAAAACGATGACTGTTGGTTCTTACTTTACCACCTCTCATGGTGGTAATTATGATGGAAAATATATTTATATATTATATATAATATATTTATTATGTATTTAAGCATTTTTAATTATTTTACAACACATATATTTATACTTTCTATTTTGTATAAAAATGATAACATCGTTGTGGAAGTGTGGACTACCGCTCCCTCAAGCGATGTGATTCGTTCACATGATACATGGAATGTATAAAGGTTTATTTTTATTAAAATTATGTGAAATAAAAAAACATCTATATGATATTTATGAAATTATTACCATTTTGTAAATATAATATATACCCTATTCTTTATTACCCTTTTACACAATTAAAAAGTGATAACGTTATTCGTGGACGCGTGCACTACTGCCTCCTCAACATGATGTGATTCCTTTATCATAATAATAATTATATATATAATTATATATGATTAAATATTATGTTATTTATTATATAATTATCATTCTGGAAATATATGGTGTTACCTTCTTTCCATAACGATCATTGGAAAATAAGAACGTTACTCATGCGTACATACGACCTACCATCTCCATGAATGTAATGTTGATTCATTTTTCATAACCTTTTATAATGATTGTTTTTAAAATTATAATTGATGTATAAATATGAAAATTATGTCATGATTATTATTCTAGAGATGCTATATAAGGACCCCTTTGACCATAGTTGACCTACTAAAGTATTTTTTAACACATAAATCTAATTTGGTCAAAACACCCTACATAAACTTAATTATTTAAGTAGTTTTACACAACATGGTAATAAGTGAAATAAAAGTAATGAAAAACATGAAAAATTTTCTGAATAATGTATAAAATTAACATAATTTTATTATACAGGAAGTTAAAGGATGTTCACCTGAAATGAAACTCAAGGTAAAGGATTCTCATCTCACATTTTACATATGTGAGATAAATGTCATGTTCACTACTAACATATTTTGGGTGGTGTATATACTATACCTTTTGTTATATTATATCATTAATCCTTTTATCTTAATGGTATTTTAAAATTACATTTAATTCTATTCCTTCAGGAGGATTAGGATTTAAAATGTTTCAAAGTGGTATGCGACACTTTGGAATGTTTAAAGATTATTTTTTTCAACAATAACTTTAATGATCTTTCAATGGTATTTCCATTAGAGGAAATTATATGAAAATTGTTCAATAAAACCTTTCATTTTCTATTCTCAAGTTATTCATGATCATTTTCAAGTAGTAGTGCCATTTTCCCACTCTTTGGTACTTAAAATGTTTTAGAAAATATTTTTCAGAAAACCTAACTTTATTTCTCTCTTTAGTCAGAGAACCTATTTTCTTCTAAAAACCATGTTTTATTAAAATATATTCAAAAATGTTTTTAAAATGATTTTTTAATAAATTTTTTACCGATTTTTTCTTTTACCAATGTTTTCAAAGGAATCTTTGTATCGGTTACTGAACAAGGCATTTTTCTAACCTTTAACCGTGCAAAGAGAATATTCTCTTTACCTTACATGACTTGTATGGATTTACCCTCTATAATTTAGTTTAATATTAAATCTCATGCTTAAAAGGTTACTTTTTAAATAAAATATTTTCAAAAGTTATTTTCAATGAAAAGGTTTTTCAAATGGGTTTTTATAATAAAAGTAAATTTTCCTTAATAATGTTTTTAAAAGATCATTTTATATAGTTTCTATTAATCGATGAATACAACGCTTATTTTTACTCCACTTGGGATAAGTTGTGTTTATACCATCCTTAATCTTCTACTAGATGGTTTAAGAATTTTTTGGCCAATGATAATATTCAAATTCACTTCCCTAATTCATTTTTCAGTCCCCTTGAAATATTCATTATCCTATGATCATTGAACATTGAATTTAACTTAAATTATCCATTTTATTTATCATTAATATTACTATTTCCTAAACCATGTACCATTTGACATATGATGTATACTTTTATATTTATTTTATTATTAGGGGAAATATTGATAATTCTTTATTCGTTATTCTATAAGGATATTTGATAAGGCATATTGTTTATTAATTAAATCTATTACTTAATATAAAGAATTATTTGGACATGAAATGATAGGTGGATCCTAGACTTTATATAGATCCTTGATGCATCTATTGGTTCTCATGAGACAAATAAGTTTCACAAATTAAAAGGGTTTCTATCAGTAGTTTTAAACTGTCCAGAGGATGGATCTTGGCAGTAGAGGTTTTCATGTGTCTGAGAAATGACGTCCAATAATTAAGTATTTCCTTAATTTTGATTTATTATTTTTTATCCATGATATTTTCACATGATAAAATATATATATGCATTTCATTCTTATTTTATTGATTAAATGACATGTTTTTTTAGTTTCTTACATTTCCATATTTATTTTTCCTTATCTAGTTATTTGAATGGAATGTGTTTCTATTTATTACCTTCCCTTATTTTTTAAACACTTCCTTATCAGTTTTTTGATTATATGGTTTGTGAGTTATATTATTTAACTATCCATGATTATTATTCTCATTGATTAATTATTTCTTTCGTTATACTTTACCCTTACTGAGCATTTGAGCTAAAACTTTTTATGTTTCTTTCCCCTAGAATCTAAGAAGCGTACTATAAAAGATATGTAGGAATATACTAGATGGAATAAAGTTATCCTAAAATTTATTTATTTAGTTAGAAATAAATAATGTTGTAAATAGTGTATTCATATGTAATAAAAGACTCATGTATGTATCTGGTTTATGAAGTCTACTAAACTCTCGGTCCTTTGGGATTTGATTCCTTGTAATCATGCCAATATAATTGATAGCAGACACCGGCTTCAGGCTATCTAGGGTCAGGTTACTACATAGTGAGTTATTCATGATATACCCTTACCATTATAGTGTAGATATTTCTGAATACACTATTTAAATGGTAATTTCCATAGATTACTTTTCGTATCAAAATTTTGTAGCAGTTACCAATCAATAATGAGAACCTTGAGATACTATGAAATTAATATTAAAAAATGCCATATAGCCTAGATACATCATACTAACTTGTCACAGTTGATGTCTGACTATCAGGTATTCGAGGCTCATAATCATTGAGACTTATTCTCATGAATTTTACACTTGGTGATCTAGAGTAGGTGAGATCATGAGGAAGAACCTGCCTATAGGAACACCACATGTTTTGGGAATAATTGGTTGTTCCTATCTATGAAGATGTGTATTGTTCTGCTAACTTTAGATAATTATCAACGTGTATAATTTGATCATGTACTTTGATGCAAGGAAGAAACCATGACATTGAAGTCGTGGTGATGTAGCTTGTGTTGGGTGTATCATTAGTGGTATGGCATTGGTTGAATGGTCAAGATAGAAATTTTCACATTCAAGATGAGGAAGTAATATCTTAGGCCTCATTGATCAAAATGGTAGTACCTTCATAAATCCTTGGACAAGGTAGTAAAAGGTAAGTTTGTCAAGTTATATCAAAAAATAATAAATTAATAAAGGATGATGACACAAGTGTGAGTCTTTCTTTATGAGATATCTAAAGACAAAGAGATTATATTACACAGTTCCAGTTCATAGGATGGTTTTCATTGCTATGAATATTCCTTATCTCTTTAGGGGCCCTGATGAGTTACTAAAATCCACTCTTGGTCTATGAATATTATTAACTACTATCAATATAAGGGTATATATGGTCACACAAAATAGCATATTCAAGAATCTTCCATATTCTGGTGAATAGGTATATATGACATGGTGGGACCCACCATGGGTTATGAGAGTAGTCTAAGTATTATCAATCACCCGAGAATAAATAAATTCATTATTATTTGAGTATAGAATAATTTTGTTGAATTTATTTATTAAAACTATTCATGAGGTATTTAGTGAATATAAGAAAAAATATTATATGGATGAGTATTATTTTAATATTAAAGGTTTATTCAACATAAGTAGGAATTATGAGTTGAGTTAATGACTCAGATTTATCACATAATATATTTAATATTTTTACAATTTTGTGATAAAATATAAATAATACTTATGATTTATTTAGTTCATCATGGCTATTTATTTATTACTTATTTAGTGGGTGTTTTATTTCTGAGGGACAAGGAACCCTTTTTGGGTATTTGAGCCTCCCACTATATAAGTAAGAGAGAGGAATTCATCTGTTTTTTGTTCATTCAAATAGAATGAGAGTCTCTCTATCCTCCTCCTTTCTAGATAAATAAATTATCACTCTAATTGATCAATCCAAGAACGCCTTTGATGAATCGAAGGGATGTGATTGAGGTGATCATTGCAATGCCAAAAGATCCATTGAAGCAACATGCTAGCACCTAGAATTTGAAAAATGGAAATCAAATGGATTATTGAAGTATGTGTGGACGATATAGAGGGGTTTGGATTTGGATCCTTCAAGAAATGGTCACCAGAAACAAGCTGCAGTTAGGCATGCTTCATTTTGAACAAGGTATTTGTTCAGTTTTAAATTTTGTGCATTTTTTAATTCATGTGAATGATGAGGAGTGGTGGAAAGACCTTATGGAGGGTGTATGGAGATCTTTTCTAGTCTCCATATGGTTGAGTTTGATGTGGTTATATTGTTTCAATATGGAAATATTTATAGTATATGATAACATCACTCACTCTATATAGCCTAGTCGCAGAATAAAATCATCACGTAACTCTAAGAATACAAACTACTAAAATCCAGAAAAACATACAACCTCTCTAGAATAGAAAAATGGGAAAACCATTCCTCAATGGAAGACACCTTGGTTAAGAGAGTATAACCCATAGACATAGGATCTCATTCCATATTAAATAGGGGGGATACATAACCCTACCTATAGGATGAGATAGAGGATCTCACACCTGGGTATACGAGGGATACCTAAACCTATCTGCACATTGATCCATAGATTGAGGATCTTATGCCCGAGGTAAATAGGGGGGATACATGACCCTATATATAGGACGGGATAGATGATTTCATGCCTAGGTATATGAGTGGATACATAAACCTATTTGTACGCTGACCCATCGATAGATGATCCCATGCATCAGGTAAATAGGGGGATACCTAACCCTATATGTAGGATGAGATATGGGACCCTATGCCTGAATATGTAGGGGTATACCTTACAATATATATAGTATAGGAGACTCATGACTCACTATAAAAAACCTCAACTGAGTGAGTTCCAACCCAAAGAAGGATCATACGCCCTGACTGTGCTCTTAGGCAGGGGAGGAGGGGGTCCCGACTCCTAGGTAAAAGATTTTTCACCCTAAGTATTTGAAGGGAATACTAACCCTACTTGTAAAATGATCCACAGACAAAGGATCTCACACCCTGGGTTTATGAGGAGGGTACTAATCCTACCTATATGATGAGATAGAGGATTCCATGCTCTAGTTATATGGGGGAATATTGAACTTATTTATAAATTGACATAATTACACCATGGTATCCATAAGGTTCTCAGGGGGTTATCGAGATAACATCACATGGGAATCTCACACGTTTGTGAGTAGTCTTGTTACTCTCATCATTCATAGAAGGTCCATCATGAACCTCTATAGAAATAATTTCTATGAGGTAAAATGACATTTTTATTACACATATACATCATAGAAATTAGTATATCACATCATGAAACCAACAATGCACCAACTGCTATATGATGTATAGACCCACTCAATTTTTCCATATAAACAATTCCTATATAACTAAGGTTAATAAACATATTTTCAAAATCCATTAATAGGAATGCATCGACTACCACATCCTAGTTAGGTTCCCTAGTGTGTCAACCAAACCTAAGCATGCTCAAGAATTATTACTATAGATTTACCAAACCAAAATCATGAGACACCTATCTCTAAAATTCATCCCTAGGACAAACCCACTCTAATATCACTTTGACATGACCCAACCCATTGGGTCCCACCCATATCTGATAGTGTGATGAGTATTCCACCCCAAGCCTACCTCTAGTAGGCCTAAGGTTAGTGACCAGCTCCAAGATGGCATAAATAACATATGGGAGGCCTTATTATATATAGACTGTGCATTAATGCAGCACCAATAATCCATAACATCATATCCACATAATAATACATAACTATCTAAAATAAAAATATGAATTCATACATATATTAAATATCCTAGGGGTGTATAATATAAATTCTCGTTTAAATGGAAAAAATACAAGGATCAAAATCTAATAATGCCACATAACCTCAAGTAGTTGGGAAGAAGGGAATCAAAACATCACACCATATCTAACTAAGCACTTCCAATCATGAATCCCACTGACTCCACCAAGCATTATCTTCACTAGCTCTATTAGCTCCACATCCATTGATATCACCATTATTCAGTGTTCTATCTTTATATACATAATAAGTGTGGGGAAAAAGACTATAAAAGGCTGAAATTAAAAATACCTGGTTGGAAACCCTAAAAACATAGGGTGATAGGGATGTATATCATTATAAAACCAATGGAGGAACCATATATCCACTCAACTCCACAAAGGGAGAAAACACCAACCAGGGAAGAAATTATGGCTTTACTTCCCAATATGACCCTGAATTTATCTCATAGGAATATATTAGGGATAAAACCAAGTTTCAAATCATCCTATGGGATGCTTATTTAATGAAAAAATCCCATAAGTCAAAGGAAAAAACCTCCCTACTCATAAAACCCAGGGGAAAAAACCTACCTCATCATCCACAATAGCTACGCCACATGGCTCAGGGGGTAAACACCTCTATGATCTTCAACATGAAAGATCCAAACACCATGGTCCAAAAAAGAGACATGTAATAGAAAACACCACATAAATCTTCATGTATCAATTCAAGAAGATCCCATTACAAAGGGGGTCATCATCAATGAACCACATCCCATTCAATTGCATCATTACTCGCCTGTCACATAGGACAAACAACTGAACTCACTGATAAAATGTTTCTCCTAATACAACGCATTTAGCCACAAAATTTCCATATGATCATTTCACTCATTGATTCAAAATCCTCATTCTAATCAAATATGAGGACTTCACCTCAAGAATGATATTATTCTCAAGGGGGTTACTAGCCCCATGGATGGGTGACCTATACCCCAACCCACAAGGGAGTTCCCTATCCCATCCTAATATAGGAATGATACCTCCCCACCCATGATATTATCCAAAAGGGAGTCTTATAACCTAGATAGTTCTAAATGGGTAAAGATCAACCAACCATAAGTTGAATCCTCACCCACTAAACTCATCTTTACTATAATAATATATTGAAGGGTGAAACATGGTGCACCTGGTGCACTACAAGTCCATGAGTGCTCTATCTATATATGCATATCAAATGCCACTATTATATTACCAAAAATCCCATTCCACAACATGGGGCCCCATATAATCGACCTCACTACTCAAACTCCATATCCATCATGTCACCACTCATAAGTGAATCTAGGAACTCATTCCTCATTGGAACATATATACCACACAAGGGAGTACAGACCTCACGAGGGACCTTACACCCTACCAGGAGCTAAGGTCATCCAAAAAGAAAATTTTCTCCACCCGCCTGAGATTTATCTTGCGCCATACCAAGGAAGCTCCAAGAAATTGTCACCTGGAATAGAGGACCCACATCCCATGTCTCTATAGGAGTAATGAATCTATCAATGAAAGGGAGGACCAACACATCATCCCAAGATATAATCCTAAGAGAGTACCCAAATCTTATCTTTGAAACTAGTCTCACCATACAATCATTAGAAATCAATGTGCATACTCTAAAATCACCTACTCTATATCTCAGGAAAACTCACAGAATGCTACAAGTTAGAGAAAACATACTATGTACATAATGGTAACTATCCATGAAGACCATAACATAACAATAGTATATGAATAAATCCACATCCTCCTAACAAAACTATATACACCCACTCAATAAAGGCTACACGGGAAGGAGGGAAAATATCCTTGAGTTACTTTTCTATCTATAAGTCCCATTAAACTACCCTACAACAAAGATATAATCATAAACAAATATACTGAACTATTTTATTCATGAATCCTTTATCCTACGAGGATCGACAACTTCCAATGACAACTGAAGGATACATATCTTTGAAAACATATGAGGGTCCCATACCCCGGTGTTAGAAAAGTACTAGAGGATCACAATCCTCGTACCTCCCCTAAATAATAACCTTGATTCCTTCATTATAAATACAGGGATAATATCCACACCTATCCCTAGATAATCTCTCCAATGACCTTAAGTAATGTAGAGAACTTCACCTGTAATTCCCTATCCCAATAAGTGCTTGAATTTTTAAATAGGATCTTGGATTTTAAATTACTAGACAATACATTTTGATAATTGAACATTGAAATAGAATTTTAAGGGTTGGAACATCTAAAAGGGGTGTTTTTGGATGTTTTTTGAGTTTTGAGGGGTGCCACAGGTGCTCAGTTAAGTTTTAGAATCTTTGGGATTATAACTTTGGTTTTTGATGAGACATCATAGGGTGCATGGTTAGAGAGTAGTTAGTGTTAACCATGACCTCAACTATTTTTTGTGGTCCCTCTAAAGTTTTATGTTTCTAACCCCCATTTTCTCTCTCATTCATCCAGTAGCCTCCTACAAATGCCTCTCCTCTTTATCCCATTCTCTATGGTGATTCTACCTCATTTATTTTCTGAATCGAGTGTTGTTTCTTGTAATCAAGAGACCTTATTGATTCTATGAATCCACTTACCCCATTTATAGTTTTCTTTTACTGTTGAGTAGTGTTATGCTTGGTTTATTTAATATACCTTATTTTCCGGGCTTTTTTATAGTTCTTTATTTTCTTATGATTTAGGCTAAACTGGAGGTTGATACTTGATGAGTGGACTTATCTAAGGTTTAGGTAGGTGGTCCCTAAGACTAACCCATAATACCAATTAATTTTAAAAGTGAATGAGTTTTGTGGTAGTTTTGATAAGTGATCATTGACCTAGAATTTATTTAATTTTTTTCCACTTGGTTTTACCTTAAGTAGAATGGTGAATTAAACTATTCGACCTCATTCTAGTTTTAATAAAATTTTAATTCATGTTAAGATTGTTAAAAAGTGGAAATCATGTTTTTTGAAGCTGGTGGTTGTGAAATGGAGTTTCAAAACCATTGTTTAAAATTGGAATTGTAATTGAACTTCAATTTTGGATTCCTTAAAATGATTTAGCAGTTATAAAATTTGTTTTGGTTTGGATTTTTACATTTTAAAAATGAATCATATTTTCTAAATTTTTAATTTTTTATTAAATTTTCTAAATATCTTTGGAAATGAAATGGTTGGGAATTAAAATTTAATTAATGTGTTTTTTTATAGAGATTTAAGTTTTTATTTGAAATGTTTATAGAAAATGAAAAAGATATTTTGGGGCTAGTTTTGGTTTTTTGGAATAGAAGTGTAAAGAGGACCCCCTATATGCCTTTAGTTTAATTGATGTTGATATGTGCATGTTTTGTTTTGGAATATTATGGACTTGATGGTTAACTTGGGGTGAACTCTACTCTCATGGGATACTATATTTTATGGTTAAGCTGGGGTGAATTCTACCCATATGGGACACTGGATTTTATGGTTAACCTAGGGTGAACGCTGCCCCAAGGGGACATGAGAATTTTTATGGTTAACTTGGGGTAAAAACTACCACCTTGGGATGCATGGATTCAGGGATGGGTATATTTTCCTCAAATGATGATTTGGACCAGGGGTAGATATATTTCTTCTAGTCAGGAGTGGTATAGTTGTCATGGTCTATGTGATATACTCATAGACACCCTGACACTAGCTGAAGAAGGTTTGTACGGTTACCAAGGTGATCCTAATGATATCCCATGGGGCATCATTAATTCTCATTGGGTTACTAAATTAATAAATTTAAAACACGAATCAGACAAACCACTAAACTACAGGGTAATATAGGATAAGAAAGTTCGAGGTCGAACCCACATAGATAGGGTTGGAGAAAATATTAATTAAATAAAAAATACCTAAACAAATTTTTATTTTTCAGAAATTGAATGTAAGATACTGAGCATTTTATTGATGAATAAAGTGGGAGAAAAAAAAATAGATAAAGTGTTTCAGGTAGCAATGATTCCATGTTCATATGATAATAAGGTATGAAATAATTAATTAAAAATCCTGTATTCATCATAATCAAGTCCTAGTGAGTCCAATGGTAATGGTAAATGCTCTCCATCCTAAATTATCCTTTTATCATGGTTAGGTACTTCAGATTATAAAAGAATGGGTAACCAGAGATCATATTTTAATATAAGGTAATAACTATCCCAATGGTCATGGAGGAAGTCTAAACCCTAGAACTTATATTAAACAAAATAATTCAATCATATTAGGAAATTTTCATGCACAAACAAAGAAATAAATTATACCCACTTCTTTACCCTACTGACATTGGTCATGCGAAAAGAATCCGGGAAGAGATAGAAATTAAGAACAAATATAAAATCCTAACATAAATTAAAATAAAAAATAAAATATCATATACATTCAATCCCTATTCATAACACATTCCATGATAGAAATAAATCACCCACTCATGATATCCATGAGATCATGAGAATAAAGAATAAGAAAACCCTATAGAGTAGCAATAATAAGGTTCTGACATTACTTTGGTTTGGCACCATCATTCCCATCTCTCCTGATATCTCCAAAGTGGTGGCTAAATTTGGGAATAAATAGAGTTTTTTTATCAAAACCTTGGTTCTAATACATTAAAATTTTAGTCTGTTTAATGGGTTCACAATGTGTATGGTTTACACGGTGTGTAAAATGTAGTGTTAATGGATTCTATGAATCAGATTCTATCCCAATACTCTCATGATGTGTATTGTGTACATATCATGTAATTTATTCTCACAAAATGTATTTAATTCGAAAATTACAATGATAGATGTCATATTATCCCTGATGAACTCACGTAATGTATTGATTATACGACATGAATATTTATTCTTCTAGGTGCTCCATACTACTTTAGATCCATGTGGCCTTGCCTCTCGGTTCAACATTTTGGTGTCGTGACACGACGTGGAGTGTCTTTTACTCATGATAATCATATCATTTTCCCATTTTCCAAATATCTATTCTATCCTTCCATAAAACACAAAACTGGTCAAATAGTCCCAATATTGGAAAGATTAATCAATTAAATACAGAAATAAATGTATTAAAACACCCCAAAACATATGCATGAAATACACATATCACCTAGCCTTTGGTTTTGGTGGTTGTTTATGATGTTATTTTTAAATATTTAAAAGTTTATAATTGTAATTGGTTAGAAGGTATAAGGGCTCAGCCTTAAAAATTACATAATCTTGAATTTTAGTCAAGAATTTATTTTATTTCACTCTAAGGATATTTTAAAGTTTATATTTTTATAGAATTAGTCCATAAGTCATACATAACCAAACCTTATAATACAAAGTGGAAACTTTCGATCAACATCCATTTTTTCCACCATATAAAGCTTAAAAAAAGACAGGATTTCATTTCATGGAAAATATTCAGGACTTTCAACTTGAATTATTCCTTTCCCTTAACCATCCTTAAATCCTATGATTTTTTAAAAAAACATGGGATGATCAAATAAATCTTAGTAAGGGATACAGAAAAAAATATAATGTAAGGACCTGACCCCAGTTGCCCAGAGCCGGTGCCTTATTAAATTACATTGGCATATAAACAAGGAATATGTATCCCAAAGGACCAAGTATTTTAGTAGCTTTTGGAAACAAGATACATATATAAGTTCAATATTACATCATGAAGGGAAAAACAACACTGATTTATTCTATTATAAATATGAAAGCCTCTTAGTTAAAGCCTGCAAGTCATTAATAATTTACTTCTTCATAACCTGGGAAAATGAAACATAAGAAAGAGGTGATCTCAAATGCTCAGTAAGGGTAAGAAATACATCAGAATATAGCATAAAAATAAGACATGGTGAATAATTTAAAATACATGCCTTTAATAATAAACTTGAACATATTATGACAGGAATATGATATGAGTAAATAATGCCATAATAAAACATAATCATGGGTATTCTACTAGTAGAATAACCACATGAAATTTCAATTACTAGAATCATAATGAGGGAAGTGCATATGCTGGACATTCTAAAATTTTTTTTGTCAAGGCCTCGACTAAGATGTCTAATGATTAAGGCCTCATCCAAAATCCATATATCACAATGGGAAAGGCCTCAACCAATTCCATGTCTATTTGGATCATGAGACCTACCGATGCATCAAGGGGATATAGAGGACCCAACCCATCACATAATAAGTCCAATTCATTCCTCATATGAGCGGGGATATACATAAACAACATATACATTCATATTGAAACTATCATATGAAATGTATCTAACTTTCCCCCAATCATTAAACCTAAAACACTAACCATTCCAAGTAATATGGTGAATGGTTTTAGGATAGATCTTCCACAATAAAATTATTCATAAACCATTAAATCAAATATGGTATATGACTTCATAAATTCTTAAACCCAATAATACATAATAATCAACAAGAGTATTGAATCAGACGAAAATACTCTTATAAAACCATTAAACAATTCTCGAGATAAATACTCTTTTATTTTTAAAAGAAGAGTTATTTTGGAAAAATCTTTGTATAAAACCAAAAGTGAAGTAAGAAATTATTTTCATAATAAAATGAGTTATTTTATATAGATAACGATTTCCAAAAACATATTACAGAGTTTCCTTGAAAATAGATAAAAATATGAGAAATTCCCTTGAATCGGGCTTGTATTTTGGAAACAGTTTTGAAATTTTCTTTTAAAATGTGTAACTATACATAAAATAAGAAAGGATTATGGTCAGTGTAAATATATATAATACTCACACAAAATTTATGAGGAGTAAAAAATAATACATAATAATTTAATTGAGGTAATTAGAAAATGAAAGAAACCCGAATGTAAATGGAAGTTCGGGTGATAAACCCTTACCTTAAGTCTGAATGTGTCCCCCTCTTGAAATTAAGGTCCTAGAACATGAAATTATACTCATGAATAACTTAATTCAGAACATATTAGACATGTATTTATTTTATCATAATTATATTTAGTTCATTTATTTCTTTATTGATAAGTTATAATATCAAATTCCGTCGTTCTGGAGTGTTTTTTTTCATGATTTTCATAATCAGTTCACTTGTTTTTAAAGTAATGGAGTTCATGTGAAATGGTTGTAAATTTGCAGGATTGAAATTACATATTATTTATGAACATAAAGAATCATTAATGGTAATTTCTCTCATTTGGTTACATGGAATGAGGATGAATCATTAGATGACAACCACTTCAATTATTTGGCGATATTTGGATTATTATGAACTAGTTTTGTCATATAAATTAATAATATGTACATCACCTGGTTAATGAATATTTTTTAGGTTATAAGAAATATATTATAGTCTGTTTAAACCATCAATATGGTTTCATGACCAGTAATGAAGGAGAGATTGATGAACTAAAATTCATCGTCCATGAAGGTTATAAATTGGAACCTCATGGATGTTGATTTCGTTTATAAAAATAAAAGGGAGGGAGTAAGAATATTGATGATGGTTTTCCATTAAAATAATATAATTCTAGTATATAGATTATATCAGAGTTATCATGTTCATTTAGACAAATGAGGTGAGCAGAGGATAAAAAAACAAGATAAATTCAAATGAAACTAAATGAAAAAGAAAGGTGCTTTACCTCTTGAAATAACTTCATTGAGAACCTCCTTAAGGGAAGAGATTTTGGTCTTTTGGAAAGAACAAGAGATTCCTGGTCTTGGGGCGTGACTAGGGAAGGTTATTTGGGCAGAAATTTGAGGAGATTCAAGGCCTATAGGGGTGAAGAGAAGAGGGAGTGGTGAGGGGTTTTTATAGCGGAGAAGAGAGGCAAGTTTTGAATATTTTATTCAATATTTTATTAATTCCCTCAAGACAATCAATAGTATTGGTTCATGTGACCCCTAATAGTAATAAGTGCATGTGAGTTCGAACCAAGTGGGATTACATCACTTATTATGTCATAAATAGTGTATTTAACTGATAATTTGTATATACTGTATTTTACCGTATCTCACTATTCCTTACAAATTCAAGAATCTCAGAAAAATCCCAAAAATTCACCCCTACCATTTTTTGACATGTAGAAATCAAAAATGAACTCCATTTTCAAAAATAATTTTCTCAATATTATTAATTTAATTTTTAAATAAAATCATAGTTAATTTGAAAAAAAACAATTTTAAAGGTAAAATTAGTTTTATATCACATTGAAAAATTAATTAAGATCTAATTATCTTATTACCTTAAGAAAATAAAATAAATTCATTATTTACTATTAATAAGGGTCATATTAATATTCATATTATTATTCATAAGGGTATGTCACTATTCACCAAAAATCATGTTTATTCTATCGGACTCCAAATGACTTACTGATCAGAACTCTAGATGACCATTTTCAAAATTCAAAACATAGAAGAGGAAAAGTTGTGTTTAATGTATATATTTATAAAATGAACTCAATATTTATTTTCAAAACCTTAGGAGGTTACATTCTCCCCACCTTACAAAAAGTTTGTCCTTGATATTCAAAAAAATTTGCCTAAAAAGATTCGGGTATGTATTCAACATAAGCTCCTCCGGCTCCCACGCTGCTTCCTTCATCTTATGGTTCCTCCAAATAACCTTTACCAGAAAAGTTGTCCGATTTCTTAATACATGTTCTCTGGTATCAAGAATCTTGATAGGCTCTTCACAATAAGACAGATCAGGCTCAAGTTCTATTTCTTCATAGGTGAGTAAATGTGTTGGGTCTGACATGTATTTCCTTAACATTGACATGTGAAACACATTGTGAACTTTGGAGATACCAGAGCCCTTCAGAGAAATGGTTTCAAACAGTCAAAGAATCGATCAATTTTGCTCCTTGAATTTTGTATGTAGTCCACAACATGTCTTGTTAACCTTGTGAAGTTAGCTTCATACTTTGTAAAATTCTCATCTTCCTTATGCTTCAAATCCAATAATTGTCCCTCCATATATGCTCAATGTTCATGAGGAAAGTATTTCTTTAGGAAGATTTCCTTAAAGTCTCTCCATTATATCTCTTCTATTTCTTCCTCCTCCTTTGTGTTTTGGATTAATGACCACCAATGATCTGTATCACCTGATAGATGATAAACTACCATGACGACCTTCTCTCTTTCATTGCATCCCAAAGAAATAAATATCTTCTCTAAGGAACTTATCCACTTCTCAGCTACAAATGGGTTTTTAGTCTCATTGAATAATGGATGTTGTTGTTGTATAAAGTGATCTAACATAGCTCCTCCACATGGTGGATCCGGATGCTCTATACGGGTAAGGTTATTTTTCATAATTTGAGGAAGTTTTCCCAGTATAGTTATAAGTTTCTCAACACCAGTCACAGCACCAGAGCCAACATCATTATCTTTCATCGAAGGGAAATCCCTACAGGGGGCACACACATTCATGCAGTTTCCATTCCTTCTTCTAGGCGCCATTTCTAAATAATAGCATACAATATATTAGGGTATGGACCATAATTTATAATCTCAACTAGAAAATTACTTAACATAAATTAAAAATCTATGCATATCTAATCTCATAAAAATGGTTTCTCTGAGGAAAAATTTACATTTCAGTCCTTCATAATGGCTTGTAAAGAAAATGTGAATCATCCAAAGCATATACCATGGGATTTTCAATACTAAGAGTGCAGTAAGGCCCATTTTTGTGTACCAGGATACCTTGGGTCAAGCCCAAAACTCCTTGTCGGATTTTTCACTCCTAGGTATATTTGTGCCAGAGCCACCTCTACCTGTTTGTATCCAGACAGGGATATATTTTCTAGAAAGATCCTTATAATATATTCCTTACCAAAATACTAGGATGTTCTTGTATTCTTATCCTCAAAGACTATATTAGGGATTCATTCCCTAATCTATATTTTCTAAATCTAGTTTTTAGGTTTTCAACTAAACTTCCTCTGATACAAACTATAAGGACCCGACCCTAGTTGCCCAAAGCTGGTGCCTTATTACATTACATTAGCATATAAACAAGGAATATGTATCCCAAAGGACCAAGTATTTTAGTAGATTTTGGAAACAAGATATATATATAAGTTCAAAATTACATCATGAAGGAAAAAAACACTGATTTATTCTACTAGAAACATCCAAGTCTCCTAGTTAAAGCTTGCAATTCATTCATAATTTACTTCTTCAAAACCTGGGAAAATGAAACATAAGAAAAGGGTTAGCTCAAATGCTCAATAAGGTTAAGAAATACAATGGAAGATAAAATAAACATAAGACATGGTGAATAATTTAAAATACATTCCTTTAATAAAAAACTCGAACACATTATGGCGGGAATATGAGTTAAGTAAAAAATGCCATAATAAAACATAATCATGGGTATTCTACTAGTAAAATAACCTCATAAAATTTCAATTACTAGAATCATAATAATGGAAATTAATATTCCAAACATTCTAAAACATTTTGGCAAGGCCTTGGCCAAGACATCTAATGATTAAGACCTTGGCCAAAATCCATATATCACAATAGGAAAGGCCTCGACCAATTCCATGTCTATTTGTCTCATGAGACCTACCGATGCATTGAGGGGATATAGTGGTCCCCACCCATCACATAATAATTACAATGCATTCCTCATATGAGTGGGTATAAACATAAACAACATATACATTCATATCGAAACTATCATATGTAATGTATTTAACTTTCCACCAATCATTAAACATAAAACACTAAACATTTTGAGTAATATGGTGAATAGTTTTAGGATAGATCTTCCAAAATAAAATTAGTCATAAAACATTCAATAAAATATGGTAGACTACTTCATAAATTCTTAAACCCAATAATACATAAGAATCAATAAGTGTGTTGAATCAGACGAAAATACTCTTATAAAATCATTAAGCAATTCTTGAGATAAATACTCTTTTATTTTGAAAAGAATGGTTCTTTAGAAAAAATCTTTGTATAAAACCTTAAGTGAAGTAAGAAATTATTTTCAGGATAAAATTAGTTATTTTATATAGATAATGGTTTACAAAAACATATTATATAGTGTCCTTGAAAATAGATAAGAATTTGAGAAATTCCCTTGAATTGGGCTTGTATTTTGGAAACAGTTTTGAAAGTTTCTTTTAAAATGTGTAACTATCCATAAAATAAGAAAGGATTATGGTTGGTGTAAATATATATAATACTCACACAGAATTTATGAGGAGTACATAATAATACATAATAATTTCATTGAGGTAATTATACAATGAAAGAAACCCGAATGTAAATGGAAGTTCGGGTGGAAAACACTTACCTTAAGTCCGAATGTGTTCCCATATTGAAATTAAGGTCCTAGAATATGAAATTATACTAATTAATAACTTAATTAAGAACATATTATGCATGTATTTAGTTTAAAATAATTCTTTTTAGTTCATTTATTCCCTTATTGATAAGTTATGATATCGAATTCCGTCGTTCTGGAGTGTTTGTTTTTTTTGATTTTCATAATCAGTTCACTTGTTTTTAAAGTTATAGAGTTCATGTGGAATAGTTGTAAATCTCTAGAATTAAAATTACATATTATTTATGAACATAAATAATTTTTAATGTTCATTTATATCATTTGGTTACATGGAATTAGTATGAATCATTAGATGACAACCACTTCGATTATTTGGCGGTATTTGGATTATTAAGAACTAGTTTTGTCATATAAATTAATAATATGTACATATATTGGTTCCTGAATATTAATTAGGTTATAATAAATATATTATAGTCTTGTTAAACCATCAATATGGTTTCATGACCAGTAACAAAGAAGATATTGATGAACAAAACTTCATTGTCCATGAAGGTTATAAATTGGAACCTCATGGACGTTGATTTCATTTATAAAAATAAAAGGGAGTAAGAATATTGATGATGGTTCTTCCATTCACATGATATAATTACAGTATATATATGATACTGGAGTTATCATGATCATTTGGACATAGGAGGTGAGGATAGTATAACAAAACAATATAAATTCAAATGAAACTAAATGAAAAAGAAAGGTGCTTTACCTCTTGAAATAACTTCATTGAGAACCTCCTTAAGAAAAGGGATTTTGGTATTTTGGAAAGACCAAGAGCTTCCTGGTTTTTTGGATTGTGTAACGCCCCGACCCTAGTTACCCAGAGTCGGTGAAATATTACATAACATTGTCATGATCACAAAATATCAAGTCACGAAAGACCGATTAGTTTAGTATCCTTGGAATCACTGGATACATTCATAAAGTTTACATTACATCATAAAGTGAAAAATAATACAACAACATCTTGTCTTAATATCCCCTCATACTATCCCAATAGGTCATTCACAAATTACTTCTTCACATCCTAGAAAAAATAAATCATTGAAAGGGGTGAGCTCAGATGCTCGGTAAGGATAACAATATAGCGGAAACTTTCATAAATAAGCATAAACATTTAAGGCAATGTATAACTAAAAAAAAGCCTTTTAAACTTGAGCTTAGGAATAATATGGCAAAGATAAAATGAAATAATTCCATTTACTTATTAACATGGATATTCTACTAGTCAAATAATCACATGCAATATCAATAACCACTTTCATAATGATGGAATGCATAATGCCAGACTATCATAACCACATAGCCAAGGCCTCGTGCAAAGACTACAAATAATATTTTGTCAAGGCCTTGTGCCAAGACACTAGTTTGTCTCATGAGACCTACCGATGCATCGAGGATCTATAGCGGGCTCCACCCGTCACTTATTAAGTCCAATTAATTCCTCATATGAACAGGTTTAAACATAACATAAATATTCGTATTAAAACTAGCAAACAAAATGTCAATACTTTATCCATAAACCATGAATGGTATAAAAATAACACATCAACAGTCAAACATATCACAAAACCTTCAATACAATATGGAAGTTTTGTATAACAATAAATCAACTTCAAATAAGATTAAAATCCATCAAAGGATGTTGACATAGATGAAATCAAAACTATTTGAGAGAAATATGTCCTTTTTTGAAATCATTTAAA
This sequence comes from Viscum album, assembly GCA_963277665.1. Lineage (NCBI taxonomy): Eukaryota > Viridiplantae > Streptophyta > Magnoliopsida > Santalales > Viscaceae > Viscum > Viscum album. The sequence goes on from OY728162.1 coordinate 945,152,982, forward strand.
AGTAACATAATTATAAAATAAAACATTTAGTTTGAAAATTTTCTTATAATATTTTAATTGAAGCTTTGACAATTTTAAAACGGTGGAAAATAGTTGCACCCACCGTATAAGATAAAAATACATTCTTACCTTAATTCTGTCAAAAAGGTTAAAAAGGACCTTGTTTGGAAAATGACAGAAATATTCCTTTATAAACTTCTTATAAAAAGTCAAACAAGGGTATAAATGACTTTAACCCATATTCTTTAAAATATTAAGAATGTTTTGAAATACATTTTTAAGAAACATGGATGTGGATGATAAAGAGGTCCCAGTAGATAATTATGTATAAACAACCTCGGATAATGAAGAGATTGTGAAATAAACCCTTACCTTGTAATTTTCCTTGGTTGAGGGTAGATTAACCTCCTATATAATGGTGAAATAATTGTTATTAAATTATACAAGAATAATATACATTAATATGATATCATATATGACCTTTTAACATTGATTTGTTAATAATATCTTAGTATGATTGTCGTTTCGGGTGTTAACTTGTTTTCTTTTATATATTTTGTTACATAATCCATGTTTGTTATGGATAGGTTGTATATTATTCATATCCAGAATTATATAAAGTTCTTAAACATTAATTTTAATCATCAAATTAGAATTATTCTTGAATGGATACGATGAGGAATGAATCTCATCACATTCGGGGAGACGGTAGTCCGTACGTACGCACCAGCGACAATATCACTCTTTTGATATTAAAATAATATCTAATTGGATAGTATATTATATATAAAGAATAATTATCATTTTATATTTATTATTTACATGAATCACACATCATTATTATACCCATCCAAATAATAATGTTTTGAATAACAATTACACCACGACGTGGAGACGGTAAGTCGTACGTACGCACGTATGGTGACATGTCATTCAAAGGATGGATAGAATAATGAATATGGTTGTACCATATTTATAATAACATCTCAGTATATATAAGACACTGGAGTTTTTATTTTATAATGGGAATAACAAAGAAAGAAGAAGTTGAAGAAGAAAGGAAATTGAAAAATGGTGGTGAAAACATTACCTCTTCTTCAGGTTCTTCCTTTTGATTTGATCAAAAGGGATTCTTAGGATGACTTTATGATCAAAATAAGGCCTCTAGGTTTAAGTGAGGGAAGTTGAGAGAGTTTTTGGGCAGGGTTTGGCCGAGACAAAAGGCTTTGAAGGTGTGAAGAATTGGTTATAAGTTGTGTCCTTTTATAAGGGGGAGGAGGGGCTCTTTAGGAAAAACTTAAAGTATTAATTTATAATAAATTAATATTCAGTTTATAATGGATCCAAAGTGGATTATTAAAAGTCTAAGGTGGGGATGGGTCGAAATAATTTCAACCAATATATTTTAGACAGGTTTTGGTCATTATATTAACCTTATCTTTTAGTTTTAACTCTTAGTTAATTAGATTGACATTTACCATGTCACTTTGTATTTTTATATTATATAGTTAATAAACTTACCATATACATCCAAGAGACCCACAAGTGGTATATTAATGATACAAATATCATGATATAAGTCTCTTGGCCAAACCTTAGATTTTTAGGAATTGAATATCAATTAATAATATAATATTTTTTTAAAAACTCTTTTATGTCAATTTTGACACTATTGGGTATTTCCTTTTTGATAAATTCATAACATCATTATTACTTGGAAAAAAATTTATATAAACAATCCTAATATGTAATATTAACCTAGAAAATTATTTTAATTTATAAAAAGTCTCAAATTACATTTATTTGTGTATTTATAATATCAATTATCTTAATCTTTCATTAATACGATAATTACGGCATCATCATTGTGTCATAAATAAATTAAATTATTTAATGTCTAAAAAATATAAATAAAACACCATTATGTAGGAAATATTTTTATCTTTATAATTAATATTTATATTCGAAAATATAACATATATAACCTTATGTAAAAATTGTTTTTCTAAAAGATATATGCTTATGTCATTGTTGTATTTACTTTAACTTAATTAATATAAAGTGCCCCTATCACCTACAAGTAGCTCCATGGGGTCCCAAAATCGACCCTAAGATGCCCAAGGTCGGACATGTATCAAAAAATAAGGTTAGGACACATTTTAGGGTAATTTATTATTATTATAATATTATTTTTTACCCTTATTTACCAGATTTACCCTTTAACCATGGTAAATAAAATATTTACCGAAGTAATTATTCGAAATGTCTAAAAATAAAAGTTACCTATTTACACAATTTGGAAATCCGAATTTCAAATATGGAATCCATTTTTCCAAATTCAAAACACAGAAGTGGCAGAAATTAATTTAAAATTAATTCCCGCTGTCAAAACAAAAAACGTGTTTTTAAGAAATAATAACTATCAAAAGATTAACACTTGTTTATGTGCGGTTTAATTGTGAAATTATGTCCAATGACCAAAATTGTATTAAATGGTAAAAATATATTCTAAATATAATTTAAAACCACTAAATTTCATAATTTATCACTATTAATTATTTTGATTAAAAAAGTTGTTTTTAATTAAAATTTAGTAATTTTCACTATTCATCAAAATATTTAAGTTATCCGAAAAGTACCAAAATTTCACCCTACGATAAATTTGATAATCCGAATCTAAAAATAAAGTCCATTTTGAGAGTTAAAATTTATAAAATTTCAAAAAGTGTGTATTACTATTCATAATGACTACTTTGATTGGTTGTGGTGTGTGTTAGAACTCGAAGTTGCGTACAACACACACTACTATATTATTCAAAGAGAAGTGTACCGTGGAAGCTTGGGGTGTTACATTCTCCCCTCCTTAAAATAATTTCATCCTCAAAATTTCTAGAATACTACCTTATAAAAATACTTGGGTGGCTCTTCATCATAAGTTCCTCGGGTTCCCACGTTGCCTCTTCTATCTTATGGTTTCTCCATAGCACTTTTACCAGACGAGTCGTCCGGTTTCTCAGCACTTGTTCTCTTGTATCAAGAATCCTAATGGGCTCTTCGTAATAAGATAGATCAGGTTCTAGTTCTAATTCCTCATAGGTGAGTACATGCATTGGGTTAGGCATGTGTTTTCTTAACAGTGAAACGTGGAACACATCGTGAACTTTGGAGAGATTTGGAGGCATTTCCAAACGGTAAGCTACAACCCCAATTAGTTCTAGATTTTTGAAAGTTCCGATGTACCTGGGACTCAATTTACCCTTCTTACTGAAACGTATTACTCCCTTCCATGGAGATACCTTCAAGAAAACATGATCTCCTGCCTGAAATTCCAAATCCTTCCTTCGGTTATCGGCATAGATCTTCTGCCTACTTTGATCTACTTTGATGTGGTTGTGGATTTCCTTCACCTTTTCCATAGTTTCCTCCACCAGTTCTAGGCCTACAAGTTTTCTTTCACCAACTTCATCCCAACAGGTTGGTGTGCGACATCTCTTTCCGTATAACACTTCATATGGTGCCATCTGAATACTCGAATGGAAGCTATTATTATAGGAAAATTCTACCAGAGGTAAATATTGATCCCACATACCCTAAAAGTCAAGTGAGAATGATATCAACATGTATTCGAAGGTTTTAATAGTCCGTTTTTATTGTCCATTTGTTTGAGGGTGGTAGTCAGTGCTCAAACGAAGTTTAGTATCCAAGGCCTTCTGAAGACTCTTCCAGAATCTTGAAGTAAAATGGGGATCACGATTCGAAACAATAGATAGGGGTACTCAATAAAGTCTCACAACTTCATTAATATATAGCCTTGATAGACGTTCAAGTGGTAAATCTTCCCTTATAGCAAGAAAATGTGCTGACTTGGTAAGGCGATCAACAATGACCGATATTGCATCATTCCTTCTAGGAGTCTTTGGTATCCCCATGAAAAAGTCCATCGTAATATTATCCCATTTCCACTCCGGTATGGGAAGAGGTTTCATGACTCCTCCAGGCTGTTACCTTCCAGCTTTTACTTGTTTACAAACCATACATCTTGACACAAAATCAGCAATCTCCCTCTTCATGTTGTCCCACCAAAAATATTTCTTCAAATCTCTATACATTTTGGTGCTCCCAGGGTGTATAGAGAAATTGGAGTGATGATCATCATCTAACAATTCATTTTTTAGATCAAGTATATCGGGAACACAAAGTCTCTTCCCAAATTTCAAAATTCCTTCTTCATACACAAATTCTCTCAATCTCCCATTATTCACAGCTTTAATCTTCTTTTGAAATTCTTCATCATTAGTCTGAGAACTCTTAATCCTTTCTAGTAAAGTTGGTTTGGAAAACATTTGAAAAAGAATTGATGTTTCACCTTCCATGGTGATTCCCATATCCAACTTTACTAGATCTATGAAAATAGGATCCCTCTCAATTCTCATATTGTTCAAAACTCCATGATCTTTTCTACTAAAATCATATACCACATTATTTTACTTCCCCAGGTGGTAGTGTATCGTACAATCATTATCCTTGAGTAATTCAAGCCATCACCTTTGCCTCATGTTGAGTTCTTTTTGTGAGAAAATATACTTCAAACTCGTGTGATCAGTATAAATCTCACATTTTCACCATAGAGGTTGTGTCTATATATCTTCAAAGCAAAGATCACAACTGCTAACTCGAGATCATGAGTAGGATAATTTTCCTCATGAATTTTCAACTGTCTTGATGCATAGGCAATAACCCTATCATTCTGCATAAGGACACAACCAAGTCCTTTCTTCGATGAATCACTATAAATAACGAATCCATCATTCCCCGATGGTAGAGTCAATATAGAAGCATTGACTAATATTCTATTAAGTTATTTGAAACATTCTTCACACTCTTTTTTCCAAACAAATTTAACCCCTTTACATGTGAGCTTTGTTAATGGGTTAGACAACCGGGAAAAATTCTGGACGAAACGTTGATAATAACCTGCTAAACCAATAAAACTGCGCACCTCAGTTATACTCGTCGGTACAGGACATTCTTGGATTGCCTTGGTCTTAGAAGGATCAATAGAGATTCCATCTTTGGAGACAATATAACCAAGAAAAGAAATCTCTTAAAGCCAGAATTCACACTTGCTAAACTTCCCATATAATTCATGTCTTCTAAGAGTCTTCAGAATAATGCGCAAGTGATTTTCATGATCTTAATAGCTTTTAGAATTTACCAAGATATCATCAATAAATACCACCACAAAATCCTCGAGATATTCCTTGAAAACTCTATTCATTAGATCCATGAATACAGAGGGTGAATTAGTCAATCCAAAAGGCATTACTGTAAACTCGTAATGCTCATACCTAGTTCGAAATGCTGTCTTCAGAATGTCTTCCTTCCTCACACACAACTGATGGTATCCAGATCAAAGGTCAATCTTTGAAAAGTATTGATCTCCATGAATTTGGTCAAATAAATCATCAATGCGAGGTAGAGGATACTTTTTCTTTATTGTTATAGCATTGATCTCCCTGTAGTTGATACATAACCTCATAGATCCATCTTTCTTTTTAACAAAAAGAACAGGGGATCCCCATGAAGAAAAACTAGGGTGAATAAATCCCTTATTACTCAATTACTCTAGTTTTTTATTTAGTTAAACTAATTCCACAGCGGCCATTCTACAAGGGGTCTTTGATATAGGCCTTGATCTAGGAATTAAATCAATGGAAAACTCAACTTATCGTTCTAGAGGATGTCCAGGTAAATCTTACGGAAACACATCTACATATTCTTCCATAATAGGTACATCCTCTATTTGAACATTCTTTTCCTCACCCACAGTCACTTCATTATCTTCCTCCCTAATAATTGAATTTAGTTGAGCTACTGGGGGTGAATATGGGCAAGAATTAGGTGGTGAAGATTCTGCTCTAAAGATAAGGTGTTCCTTATCATCATCATCAAAAATCATAACCTCCTTCTTCTTACAATAAATCTTCACATCATGGTCTGAAATCCAATCCATACTGAGGATTATATCACACTCAATCATAGGTATGACGATGAGATCAGTGGATAAAGAACATTTATGTGCTCTAATGGGGACTGATTCACATAACTTTGTTACAATGATACTTCCCTTAGGAGTTTTAACTAACAAATCCCTTGTTAAATCAAATTGGAAATATCTAATTTTCTTAGAAAACTGGGAAGATATGAAACAATGCGATGATCCAAAATCAAATAATGCATTTTCTAAACTTGAGGAAGCCATTAAATTACCTACTACCACATCTTTCAGAGCTTCTACTTCAGCAGTAGTGATAGCATAAGCTTGGCCTTGACCCCTTGGCCTTTTCTGAGGTAAGTTCCCCTGATGCTTAGGAAATTGATTTTCATAATGTCCCATCTCCCTGCAATTGTAGCATTGGACATCAGTAGCTTCCTTCTTCCCCTTTTAATCACAAGCTTGGTGGCCTTTTTCACCACACTTGTAACAAACTCTCATTCCCTTCAAGAAAGTACCAGGGTGTTTCTTCCCACATTTACTACAGGATGGATATTCAAATTTTCCCTTATTCCCCTTATTTCCATTCCCATATTGATTAGTAGATCTCTTCTTCTCTTGATTTTCTTTAAAGTCATAAGACTTAGAGAATTCCTTTTCTGTCTTGATAGCACATGAGACAATGTCTTCGTACGACGAGAAGGATTGTGAGACTAATTCTCGACGAAGAAATGGTTTAACCCAGCAAAGAAACAATCAATATTACTTCTTAGGTTACATATATAACCTCCAACATACCTTTCTATCATTGTAAAGTTAGCCTCATACTTTGCAACATTCTCATCCTCCTTTTGTCTCAGACTCATAAATTTTCTTTCCATATCTGCTCGATGGTTACGAGGAAATTATTTTTCTAAAAAAAGATCTTTGAACTCCCTCCATTCCATATTTGATACTTCATCATCTTCCTTCATGTTTTGAATCAATGACCACCATTGATCAGCATCTCCAGTGAGGCGGTAAACTACCATGATAACTTTTTCCCTTTCACTACTCCCCAAAGCCTGAAATATTTTCTCTAGGGAACTTATCCATTACTCAGCTACCAATGGATTTGTACTCCCATTGAATGTTGGTGGTTGTTGCCTCATGAAGCGATCTAACATTGATCCTACACACTGTGGATCAGGGTTCTCTATACAAGTAAGGTTATTATTCATAACCTGAGTGAGTTGTCCTAGTATGGTGATAAGATGATCAACACTAGTTGCATCACCAGCTACACTATAATTATCTTGAGCAGGAGGGAAATCCTTACATGGAGTGCATGCATTGAAACGGTTTCCATTTCTTCCACTAGGCACCATTTCTAAACAATGGCATAAACTAGATCAGTTTATGAATCAAAATACATAATTCCATACTTGTAAAACACTTTAACATAAAATGAATAGTTTATGGATATAATCCATAATCATAAAAATGTTTTCTTTGAGGAAGTATATACTCATAAACCCTTCATAATGGTTTGTAAAGAAAATGAGAATTATCCTAAGCATATCCCCTGGGAGTGTCGTAACCAAGAGTGCAGGAAGGCCCGTTGTCGTGCACCAGTTCCCGTTCGAGTCTATATCAAAGCGGTGTTTTTGGGTTTTACCCCTAGGTACATCTGTGCTAGAGTTGCCTCTACCTGCTCATATCTAGACAGGGATGTATTGCTCAGAAAAATCACAAAATCTCTACAATACCAAAATTCTAGGAAGTTCTTCTATACTAATCCTGAAAGTCCATCTTAGGTCTATGTGCTCTAATCAGAGTTTATCTAAATCTAGCTTCCAAGGTTTGTACTAAAATTACTCTGATACCAACTGTAATTCCCCGAACCCAGTTACCCAGAGTTGGTGCATTATTACAAAACATTGGCATGATCATAAAAGATCAAGTCTCGAAAGACCGATTAGTTTAGTAGCCTTTGAATCACTAGATACATTCATAAAATTTACATTACATCATAGATTGAAAACTACTACAACAACACCTTGTCTTCATATCCCCTCATACTATCCCTGCTGGTCAATCATAAATTATTTCTTCACATCCTGGGAAAAATAAAACATTTAAAGGGGTGATCTCAGATGCTCAGTAAGGATAACAGTATAGCGGAAACTTTCATAAATAAGTATAAACATTTAAGGCAATGTATAACTAAAACAAAAGCCTTTTAAACTTGAACTTCGGCATAATATGGAAAAGATAAAATGAAATAATGCCATTTACTTATTCATATGGATATTATACTAGTCGAATAATCACATGCAATATCAATAACCACTTTTATAATTATGGAATGCATAATGCCAGACTATCATAACCACATAACCAAGGCCTCATGCCAAGACTATAAATAAGATTTTGTCAAGGCCTTGTGCCAAGATACTAGTTTGTCTCATGAGACCTACCGATGCATCGAGGAGCTATAGCGGGCTCCACCCATCACTTATTAAGTCCAATGCATTCCTCATATAAACAGGTTTAAACATAGCCATAAATATTTGTATTAAAACTAGCATACAGAATGTCAATACTTTATCCATAAACCATGAATGGTATAAAAATAACACATCCATAGTCAAACATATCACAAAACCTTCAATACAATATGGAAGTTTTGTATCACAATAAATAAACTTCAAATAATCTTAAAATCCACCAAAGGATGTTGACATAGATGAAATCAAAACTATTTAAGATAAATACCTCTTTTTTTGAAATCGTTTAAAATTCACATAATTATAAAATAAAACATTTACTTTAAAAATTTTCTTATAATCTTGCAAGGGATGCTTCGACGATTTTACAATGGTGGAAAATAGCCGCACCCACCGTATAAGTTAAAAGATATTCTTACCTTAATTCTGTCAAAAAGGTTAAAACAGACCTTGTTTGGAAAAAGACAGAAAGATTCCTTTATAAAATTTTTATAAAAAGTCAAACAAGGGTATAAATGAATTTAACCCATATTCTGTAAAATAGTAAGAATGTTTTGAAATCCATTTTTAAGAAACATGAATGTGGATGATAAAGAGGTCCCAGTAGATAATTATGTATAAACAACCTCAGATAATGAAGAGATTGTAAAATAAACCCTTAACTTGTACTTTTCCTTGGTTGAGGGTAGATTAACCTCCTGTATAATGATGAAATAATTGTTATTAAATTATACAAGAATCATATACAATGATATTATATCATATACGATCTTTTAACATTACTTTGTTAATAATATCTTAGTATTATCATCGTTTCGGGTGTTAACTTACTCATTTTCTTTTATATGTTTTGTTACATAAGCCATGTTTGTTATGGATAGGTTGTATCTTATTCATATCTATAATGATATAAAGTTCTTAAAAATTTCTTTTAATCATTAAATTAGAATTAGTATTGAATGGATATGATGGAGAATGAATCTCATCACGTTCGTGGAGACTGTAGTCCGTACGTATGCACGGGCGACAATATCACTCTTTTGATATTAAAATAATATATAATTAGATAGTATATCATATATACAGAATAATTATCATTTTATATTTATTATTTACATGAATTACACATCATTATTATACCCGTCCAAATAATAATGTTTTGAATAACAATTACACCACGACGTAGAGATGGTAAGCCGTACGTACGCACGTATGGTGACATGTCATTAAAAGGATAGATAGAATACTGAATATGGTTGTACCATATTTATAATAACATCTCAGTATATATAAGATACTGGATTTATTATTTTAGAATGAGAATAACAAAGAAAGAATAAGTTTAATAAGAAAGGAACTTGAAAAAGGGTGGTGAAAACATTACCTCTTCATCAGGTTATTCCTTTTGATTTGATCAAAAGGGATCCTTAGGATGGATTTATGATCAAACTAAGTCCTCTAGGTTTAATTTAGGGAAGTTAAGAGAGTATTTGGTCAGGGTTTGTCCAAGCCAAAAGGCTTTGAAGGTGTGAATAATTGGTTAGAAGTTGTGTCCTTTTATAAGGGGGAGGAGGGGCTCTTTAGGAAAAAACTTAAAGTATTAATTTATAATAAATTCATATTCGGTTTATAATGTATCCAAAGTGGATTATTCAAAGTTTAAGGTGGGGATGGGTTGAAATCCTTTCAACCAATAGATTTTAGACAGATTTTGGTAATTGTATTAAATTATCTTTTGGTTTTAACTCTTAGTTAATTAGATTGACATTTACCATGTCACTTTGTATTTTTATATTATATAGTTAATAAACTTACCATATACATCCAAGAAACCCCCAAGTGGTCCATTAATGATACACCTATCATGATATAAGTCTCTTGGCCGAACCTTAGATTTTTAGTAATCGAATATAAATTAATGATATAATATTTTTTTTAAAAACTCTTTTGTGTCAATTTTGACACTATTGGGTATTCACTTTTTGATAAATTCATAACAGCATTATTACTTAGAAAAAAATTTATATAAACAATACTAATATGTCATATTAACCTAGAAAATTATTTTAATTTATAAAAAAGTCTCAAATTACATTTATTTGGGTATTTATAATATCAATTATCTTAATCTTTCATTAATACGGTAATTACTACATCATCATTGTGTCATAAATAAATTAAATTATTTAACGTCTAAAAAATATAAATAAAATAACATTATGTAGGAAATATTTTATCTTTATAATGAATATTTATAGTCTAAAATATAACATATATAACCCTATGTAAAAATTGTTTTGCTAAAAGTTATATGCTTATGTCATTTTTGTATTTACTTTAACTTAATTAATATAGTGTCCCTATCACCTAAAAGTAGATCCATGGGGTCCCAAAATCGACTCAAAGATTCCCATGGTCTGACATGTATCCACCAATAAGGTTAGGACACGTTTTAGGGTAATTTATTATTATTATAATTTTATTGTTTACCCTTATTTGCCGGATTTACCCTTTAACCATGGTAAATAAAATATTTACCGAAGTAATTATTCAAAATGTATAAAAATAAAAGTTACCTATTTACACAATTTTTACATCCTGATTCCAAATATGGAATCAATTTTTCCAAATTCAAAACATAGAAGTTGCAGAAATTAATTTAAAATTAATTCCCGTTGTCGAAACAAAAAGCGTGTTTTTAAGAAATAATAACTATCAAAAGATTGACACTTGTTTATGTCCAGTTTAATTGTGAAATTATTTCCAATGACCAAAATTGTATTAAATGGTAAAAATATATTCTAAATATACTTTAAAACCACTCAAATTCATAATTTATCACAATTAATTATTTTGATTAAAAAAGTTGTTTTTAATTAAAATTTCGTAATTTTCTCTATTCATCAAAATATAAAAGTTATCCAAAAAGTACCAAAATTTCACCCTAGGATAAATTCGATTTTACGAATCCAAAAATGAAGTCCATTTTGATATATAAAATTTATAAAATTTCAAAAATTGGGTATTACTATTCATAACGGCTACTTTGATTGGTTGTGGTGTGTGTTAGAACTCGAAGTTGCGTACACCACATGCTACTGTATTATTCAAAGAGAAGTGTACCGTGAAAGCTTGGGGTGTTACAGATTTAATAGGGAAGGGTATTTGGTAATAAATTTGACGAGCTTCAAGGATTAGAGGAGTGAAGAGAAGAGGGAGTGGTGTGGGGTTTTTATAGTGGAGGAGAGGGGTAAGTTTTGAATATTTTATTTAACATTTTATTAATTCCCTCAAGACAATCAATAGTGTTGGTTCATGTAAACCCTAATAGTAATAATTTCTTGTAAGTTCTAACCAAGTGGGATTACATCAATTATGATGTCATAAATAGTGTATTTAACTGATAATTTGTATATACTGTATTTTATCATATTTCACTATTCCTTACAAATTCAAGAATTTCAGAAAAATCCCAAAATTCACCCCTACCATTTTTCGGTGTGTAGAAATAAAAAATGAACTTCATTTTTCAAAAAAAAAATCTAAATATTATTAATTTAATTTTTAAATAAAATCACAGTTAATTCAAAAATTAACAATTTTAAAGGTATAATTAGTTTTATATCACATTGAAAAATTAGTTAAGATCTTATTATCTTATTAAATTAAGAAAATAAAATAATATCATTATTTACTATTCATAAGGGTCATATTACTGTTCATAAGGGTACTTTACTATTCACCAAAAATCAAGTTTGTTCTATCGAACTTCAAATGACTTACTGATCACAACTCTAGATGACCGTTTTTCAAAATTTAAAACATAGAAGAGGCAAAGTTGTGTTTAATGGATAGATTTATAAAATGAATTCAATATTTATTCTCAAAACCTTGGGGTGTTACATATAATCTTTAGTCCAGTGAAAACATGAAAACTCATATAAAATTTACCTTAATCTTCAAGGTTCTTTGAGTATATTTAATAAATAAATTTCACATGAATAACACATACACTTTTTTCTCAAAGTAATACTTAAAAATCATAATAATAAATTACAAACCCATTTTAGTAACTTAGAGAATCACATTAATAACTCGTTCTAAACTTGTGTTAGAAGTAACTAGATTCCAGTTAGATACATGGGAGAAACCATTTGGTAACTCCCTCTTTATTTCTTGTTAAGATGAGGAACATTCCCCAATGAATTAGAGCACTATTTTGGCACACCCAACATTTAAGATTTAACAGTCTCACCTGATGCTATCTAGTGTGCTCTTTCATATAAGCTTTAACATGATCACCATATACTATCTAGGTCTTCCAATCATATAATCTATAACAGGCACACTGAATGCTATCTGGGCATGCCCATTCCTCATATATAATGCTCAATTACCATATCAGGAATAATTTTTTTTTATTCAACTTTTTTCATCATAAAATTTTAAAAACTCATTTAAAGTCATAAAAATATCACTTTTGGATATCAAAATATCCTTTTCTTTTAAAAACATATTTTCAATACAAAAAAAACCAATTTATTTTGAAAAGCCATTTTCAGTACCAAAATACGTAAAAAAAATGGAAATGGTTTTTATTTAAAGAATACATTAAATATTTCAAATTAATCTTGAAAATAAATAATGGTTATTCTGGTGGAATAAGTCATTGTTTTTATAAACATTAAAAATAGAACATTACTTTTGTCGTTTGTCAAAACATTCTGTATAAAACAGGTAAAAAGATTAATTTTAAAAACCTTTGAAATAAAATAAAAGTGACATAAAATATAATTTATAAATATTTGATGTCCATATTAAAACATTAATAAAATCATTTTAAATACATGGAAATGGAAGATAAATAGTTTTAAGGAAAAATTTAAAAGATGATTTTTAAAAGAAATCCCCTTATCACTTGGGAAACACTTGAATCATAAACCCCATTAATTAATAACATTAAAAAACTTTAAATATCATTAGAATATATAAATTCATGATATATCATGTCCAATGTGTTTTATATACACCTTATAAAATAATACATGCACATAACATCAAAAAATCCTCAATGAAAGTAAATTGAGATGAAGTCCCTTACCTTGAGTCTGACTTGTCATGTGTGTCTTTATGTTCTTAAATAATAAAATTATGTAAATTATTAAGTTTCCTGATAAATTTTATCAATTTCATTATTAATTTTATTTCACTTATTACCATTTTATATACAATTACTTAATCAATTAAGTTTACGTTAGATGTTTTGACCATATTCAGCTTATGTGTTAGAAATGACATTGGTGACTATGGTCAAAGAGGTCATTATTTAAACATATAAATAATAATAATCATGACATAATTATCATATTTATACATAAATTTTACATTTAAGGCTAATCATGAAATTTGTTTTTGAGAAATGAAGTTTGTTACAATCATGGAGATGGTAGGTCGTACGTACGCATGAGTAACATTTTCGTTTCTAAACAATCATTATGGAAAGGTGGTATACAATATTTTATCTTTAAAAAATTATGATAACATTATATATACCATATTATTTATTTAAATATACTTATATATATATATATATCATTCATGTGTTGTGGTGATGAAAAGAGAGACACATCGCTTTGTGAAGGCGGTAGTCCACACATACACGAATGATGTTATCACTTTTTCAGTGAGTGAAAAGCTAAGAAATAAAATGATATGTTATATTTACTAAATGATAAATATGTCATTAACATAAAAATTATGTCATTTATATCACATGTATTCAGTATTTTTACCCTTTTTACCTTCTATGTAACACATCAAAGAAAAACGAATCACATCGATTCGTGAGGCGGTAGTCCACTGTACACCCGAGCGATGTTGTCATATCACCTATAGACGGAATTTAAAAAGTTATATATGATGTAATTACTAAAAATTTATATTTATGTTATAAATATCATATATATACTTTAGATCTGTCATCATACCCAACCGTGAGAGGTGGCAATGGAAAAACGAATGACGTCGGTTTGAGAGGTGGTAGTCTGCCGTACACACGAATGATGATTTCAGAACCTATTTGATAGAAGGGGGAAATTATTTAGATTTTTAAATTAGAATAATAACATCTCATTATTTGTAAATGTGGATAAATAATTAAAATAAAAACACATATTGAAGAGTGTTACCTCTCTTCAGGTAACTTCTTTTGGTTTGCACCAAAGGCCTTTCTTGGTTGGATTTCTACCCAAAATAAGCCTTCTAGGATGACATGATGGAAGTAGATAAGTGATTTGGGTAGTTAGTTTTTGAACCAATTAGTTTTAAGGTGTTAATAGAGGAGGATATGGAGTGTCCTTTTATAAGTGAGGTGAGTGGCACACTTGTAATATTTGAAAAGAAAAAATTACACCCATGTTTTTTTTCATGTCACAAGACTCCAATAATAGACCATACTCAATCTTAAAAGGGATTAGGTCCAAATATGGCCATAAAATAGATTTTATAAAAGTTTTTAGGTTATTTTAAACCTTATATTTTTAGTTTAACTCCCAGTAAATCCATTTTTACCTTAACCGTGATAATTAATTTTTACGGTTTTTACTATTCATTTTTGTCAAAAAGTAACTTCAAATTATTATAAAATAAAAATTCTTCTGATTAAAAATATGAAATCCATTTTAAAAAATTAAATTCATAAAACTGGAAAAAATCAATTTAAAACAAAGCACCCAGATGCGACGAAAAAGCAGGTTTTCAAGGAAAGTGTTTTTTGAGAAAAAGGTGATTCTATATTAACTCTATGACTAATAAAAATCATTATATGAAACTTAGTTAATATTTAATGATATATAATCTATAAATTTAATTTAAAACATTCCCAATTAGGGATTTTTTAATTAATTAAAATGGATAATCCTTATACATTTTAAAACATTTTTTTAGAAAAACACATTTTTAAACCCAAAACAAACTTATACTAAAAACCAATATAAAGTTCATTAAAAAGTAATTAATTGGATTAAATATAACTAAATAATACTAATTTTACTTGAAATAATATTAAAAACATATTTTTAATTTTAAAAATACTTAAATTATTGAAAATAAAATACTTTTACAAAAATCAGTATTTTCACTATTCACTAGAAAATCAATATTTTCTGTAAAATCCCAAAATTTAACCATAGCTAAATTTTTATATTCTGATTTAAAAATGGTATTAATATTTTAAAATTTAAATTTTAAAATTTAGAAATTAAAATTTTAAATAAAATCTTGTAACAAAATAGTTTAATTAAAACTATTTCATTTTTGATTTAAAAATTAATAAATATTTTTATAATGAATATAACTATATTAATAAGTATGATATTGATTTATTCTATCTTTAACTAGGGCTTTAAATTCTTAACCCTTTTATAAATTTTTTCCTCATAGTTTTATTCACTTATTAAACATGTGGGGATATGTTTACCTCATAGTATTTTCATATTCCTGTGTTTTTTTTCAACCAAATGGTTTTTCCATAAAATTATAACATGGAGAATCACTTTATTATACAAAACTAGCTCTCTAATGTCAATAATTTGAATTTTTTACTTCTTATAATAAATATTTTCTTCCAACTAAACTACTTTTGGGCTCAAAACATGAGATGAATTTGGCACATATTTCCTTAACATCGAGACATGAAAAACATTGAGTACTTGGGATAAACTTGGAGGTAAGGCCACTCGGTAGGAAACTGATCCATATTTCTCTAGGATTTCATATGGTCTAATGAATCGTTGAAATAACTTTCCATTCTCACTAAAATTCATAACACTTTTCCATGTAGAAACTTTAAGAAAGACATGATCACCTACCTCAAAATAATGATCTTTCCACCGGTTATCTGTATAAATTTTCTACTTACTCTAAGCCATTATCATATATTGTTGAATAAAAAATCCTTCTCTACCATTTACTCTACCAACTCTAGTCCCATTAACTTCATTTCTCCTATATCATCTCAAAATGATGTTATCTAACACCACTTTCCAGATAATTACTCAAATGGTTCCATATGTATATTGGTATAAAAACTATTTTTATAAGAAAAATAAACCAAATAAAGATATGTATCCCAATATCTCTAGTAATCCATTGAAAAATATTGAATAATATCCTCCATAGTATGAATTTTATGGTAAGATCTTCCATTATATTCAGGATAAAAAGTTGTACTGAAATTTAATTAAGTACCCAAGGACTTCTAAAGTCCCTTACCAAAATTAGATGTGAACTTAGGATCATGGTCTGATACAATGGACAGAGACACTCTATGTAACCTGACTATCTCATTTAGATACAGCCGAGAAAGTTTATCTAAAGACATTGTATCTTGAATGGTATGGAAATGTTCATATTTAGTTAATCGACCAATAATAACCCAAATCACATTACTACCTTGATAAGTCTTTAGAAATTCTACCATTAAATCCATTGATATATTTTCCCATTTCCATACTAGAATTAGAAAAGGTAAAATCATCCCCTTTGGTAATTTTTATTCTATTTTAACCTACTAAAAAGTCAAATAATTCATAGTAAGTTAAGAAATATCTCTTTTCAATCCATACCACCAGTAATACTCCTGAAGGTCTCCGTACCTATTAGTGTAGCCCGGATGAATGGAAGAATGAGAACTATGAGCTTCACTCAAAAACTCTTCCCTCAACTAGGAATCACAAGGCATGAATAATCTTTTTCCAAATCAAAAAACCTTCTTCATAAATGTTAAAATTAGTAAACCTACCTTTCTTAATGGATTCTACCTTTTCCTACAAAAATTAATCCTCCTTATAAGCTTGCTTAATTATTTTTAACAAATTTGGTTGTACTAAAATCTGAAACAAAATAAAGGATTTCCCTACATCCATGACTTACAGGAAAAAATTTATCAAATAATTAACCAAAGGGTCATGTTCCAAACTTAATATGGTTAATTTTGACTTAATTTTTTGACTCAGTGCATAGAACACTTTGTTTGATTTTCTAGGATAATAACTAATCATGAAATAATAATCCTTGTTTAGTAATATCAATCTTATCTATCTCATTTTCAATTCTTCTTGAGTGAATATATACATCAAACTTTTTTGATCAGTATATATTTCACACTTTACTCCATACAAATGACACCTCCAAATTTTTAAATAAAAAATGACAGAAGCTAATTCCAAATCATGTGTAGGGTAATTTAACTCACCATATTTAAAATTATGTGAATCATAAGTGTAATAGATAATACCTTCTAGTCCATCAATTTTTGGGAAATATGATGTTTGAGGTGCCCAGGGGGAGTCCGGGGTGTTTGTGGGACATGTGAGATGTTCCAACAATGTGTCATCCTTTGCCAAATTTCCAGTTTTCCAATGGCGTTTCATCCTAGAGGTGTATCATCATTTTCAAAATTTATAGTTTAAATGAAGTCTCATTCTATAGGAATCTCATTCTGGTGTCATGTCATTCTGGAAACATCTCATTCTAGCAACATCTCATTCTAACGGCATGCCATTTTGGCGGTGTGTCATCCTAGCGGTGTGTCAACCTAGCGGTGTCTCATCCTGGTGGTGTGTCATCCTGGTGGTGTATCATCCTGGTGGTGTGTCATCCTGGAGGTGTCTCATCCTAGTGGTGCGTCATGCTGGCGGTGTGTCATCCTAGTGGTGTGTTATCTCGGTGGTGTGTCATCCTGGCAGTGTGTCATCTGGGCAGTGTCTCATCCTGGCGGTGTCTCATCCTGACAGTGTGTCTTTCTTGTGATATCTCATCATCACAGTGTCTCATCCTAATGGAGTTTCATCCTGGAGGTGTCTCATCCTAGCAGTGCCTCATTTGCAATAGTTTTCCATTTTTCAAGAATTTTCCAGTTTTTTCAGTTTTACCCTTTTTACATATGTTTTGATGATAAATGAGTTCAATGAAATAATATATGGTTTTTAAGGCCATTTAAAATTCTATAAATAATATATTAAATTTTTACAATATCCATAGACTTTTAAATGGCCAAACCATGTGGTTTATTGAGATCCACCATTAATGAAAATTCTAAGTCATTTCAAATCCTGTGAGTTCTAGATCTAATCCTTCTAAGTCAGAGCCCTTCTGTCCATTCATTCCTTCTCAATTCTCCTAATACGAGAGGTTATAAATCGTTTTTAATATATGAGTTGTGTAGCCTGGTTTCTAAGGTTGGTTTGTGTTTCCCTGGAATGTCTCCTGTTGTACGCATGCCCTTATTTTGGTGTAGAAAGTCTGGGAAAAAAGCTGCGTTGAACATATTTATTCTAAGTAGGTTTTTCTTTCATTTATCTTTATGTGTATCATGCAGGATGGGTTTATTATTTTCACCTCTTGTGAACACGGTTGCATACAAATTAATAAATATAATGAATCAATTTAAATTTAATTTGAAGGGGTGGGGGAATATTAATTAAGATGTCACAACCTTAGTTGATTTGATTTTATCCAATTTGATATTATTATCATATGCATGTAACACCTTGATAAAAACCATGTCTGCTTGGGGCATGATTATACTATAAAAAATCCCTTTTAAAACCATTTTTTATTTTTTTATTATCATCATAAATAACTAGATAACCTTGTATATTTGGATAATAAAATAAATTCCCTAGGATTTAATAGCTTGTATGATAACTACCTTAAATCAAGAATTGTAAGTTGAATAAGAGTCCCCTTTGATAAATCTAAAAATGTGGTGCGTTGTGATATATGTTGTGATGTGTAGAATGGTTTTGGTTTGTGTGTGTGGGACTAATGTGATGTGTTGTGGATGTGTTTTTATCTATGTGGGGGAAGTGGATGAGATGTGGTTGTGCAGTGGGGTTGTGATGATTGTTATGGTATGGTGGTGTAGTAGGGCTGTGATGGTGGGTGTGGTATGGTTATGCAGTGGGGATATAAAACTGCATGTGGCTGTAAAGTGATGTGGATGTGGAAGTTTGGTTGTGGTGTTGTGTTTATATTGCATGGGTGGTTCTATTATATCAACCCAAGTATTAATAGAATTAATACTACAAGTTAATAATTTCAAATGGGCATGTTTAATGAGGAAATTAATGATGGGTTGTATGGATCAACTGGTTAATATTTATATGTAAACAAATTGGTTGGAAATATAAAATAAGATGTATTTCTAAATGAAATGGTTTTTCCAACGAATGTTGATTACATAAATCAAAGTGGCTGATAAAGTGGAAATTATTGATAAAATAGAGACTATGGAATATAGCTTAAAGACTGAAAACTAACATCAACATACCCTCTAATGACAAGCTCCTCATCTACTCTAAACACTAGGAACATATCCTTAGTTCTTCTCAGATACTTAAGGATATTAATAATAGTAGTCCAATGCTGTTATCCTGGATCTTCTTGATATCTACCTACCATGCTCAGTGCATAAGCAACATCAAGTCTAGTACATAACATGGAATACATGGTTGATCCTATCACCAAATCATATGGTATCTTACTCATTAAATATTTCTCTTGTTGTGTCTAGGGACACATTTTCTTAGAAATATGTAAACCATGTGACACCGGAACCGATACCCTCTTGAATTGTTATATACTAAATCTCATTAGTATCTAGTCAATATATGCAGTTTGACTTGTCCAAGAAGCCTCTTGGATTTATCAAGAATGATCTTGATCCCTAGAATGTAGTCTTCTTCACCTAAGTGCTTCATGGAGAAGCACTTGTTCAACAAGTCCTTAATAGACTGTAAGACTAGTATGTCATTTCCAATAATTAATATGTCATCAACATAAACTATTAGGATAACAACCACATTCCCATTAAAACTTTTGTAAACACATGTATCACATTCATTCTTAATGAAACCAAATTCTCTTATGGATTCATTGAATCAAATATTCGATGAATTGGATTCTTGCATCAATTCATAAATAGATATATGCAACTTAAAAACCCTTTTGGCATCACCTAGTGTTATAAACCCTTCTAGTTGTGTCATATAGACATCTTCTTGGAGGTTCCCATTAATTAATGAAATTTTTACATCCATCTACCAAATCTCATAGTCATGGTAAGCTATTATAGAAAGTATTATTCTTATGGATTTAAACATGGAAACTGGAGAAATGGTTTCATCATAGTCAATACCTTAATGATGTTTAAAACCATTATCCACTAGCCTTGCTTTTTTAAGTATTTACTTTACCTTCCATATCCAGTTTTCTCTTGAGTACCCATTTGCACCTAACAAGATTTACATCAAATAGCACATCAACGAGAACCTAGACTTAGTTTTGATACAAGGAATTCATCTCAAAATTCATAGCTTTTAAAAATCTTGCATCTTATGAGCTCTCTATTTCCTCCTAATAGGAGAGAGGTTCTTCATTGTCCAAAAATGATGATTCACCATCCTTGATGACTAGAAAACTATATCTCTCTAGTTCTCTTACCTCTCCTACACTCTTATGCATTACTTGTGTTTCAGAAACTACTTCTTCCATGGGGACTTGTGGAACTTGTTCCTATACCAATTACTGTGTATCTTGAGAATCAATGTCATTAAAGTTAATCTTTCTCCCATTATACTTTTTTAGGATGTGCTCCCTCTCAAGAATATGGATTTTTTGGTGACAATAAATTTCTTATCTAAGGGGTTGTATAGGAAGTATCCCTTTTTTCCCTTGGGATACCCTATAAAGATACACCTAGTGCCCCGAGGTTCTAGTTTGTTACCTAAGAAATCCTTAAAAAATGCCTCGCATACCTATACACATGTATGTGAAAAAATGTGTTTCTTTCCGCTCCATATCTCGAAGGTAATTCTATTTTCCATTTTAGTTGGTACTTGGTTTAATGTGTATGCCACAATTTGTAAGGCATATCCCCAAAAGGATAATGAAAAATTTTCATAACTCATCATTGACCTTACCATGTTAAAAAAGGTACGATTCCTCCTTTAACTAACACCATTACACTGTGGTGTATACGGTGGAGTGAGTTGAGATAGAATCCCAAACTCTCATATAAAGTTGATGAAATCTTAGTTAAGATATTCCCCACCTCAATCCGATTGAATCTTGTTTATCTTATTAAGAATCTGATTCTCTGCTTCATTCTTGAATTTCTTGAATTTATCAATGTACTCGAACTTATAGCTCTTCAAGAAAATATACCCATATCTACTCAATTCATCAGTAAAAATTATGAAGTAATAATATATACCTCTATCTTATACTGGAAATGGTCCACACACATTAGTGTGTACCAATCCTAGAATCTTTGTAACCCTTTCACCCTATCCACCAAATGGTGTTTTTGTCATTTTACCTTATAAAAAATAATGACATATATCATGTGGTTTTATATCAGAAGAGTCTAAATAAAAATATTGACAGAGATTTTTCAAACGGTTCTTGTTTACATGACCAATATGGTGATGCCACACCTGGGTGTTATATGATTCATTTGAACATGATTCATTATCAATTTCCAACACTTGGTTTTTGTAATTTAATACATATAGACTGTTATTTAAATGTTCCATACCATAATATATGTTGTCTTTATAAAAGAAACAAATTTTATTTCCAAACTTGAAAATAAACCCATATGTATCTAAACTTGATACATAAATTATGTTTTGGTAATATTATGTACATAATAACAATCCTTTAAAACCAAAATCATTCTTGTTGGCAATGAGAGGTGATATTCACCAAAGGAAAGAGAAGCTAACCTCACAACATTGGAAGCTCACAGATCCACCTATACTCTAGAAACCTTTTTAAATCTACTTGGTTTCTATATTTGGATATATATGTGAGCACCAAAAGCTATATCTAATACCCAATGTTTAGAAATTGAAAAATTGCACTCGATAATGAACGCACCTTTGGCTTCCCCTTGCCTCTTGGTGTAGTTCCTCTTCTAGTGGCCTGACTTGCCACATGAAAAACATACTATCTCCTTTTCCTTGACCTTCCTTTATATCTTCTTCTTTTTAGTGTGATGGTGGTCGAGGGATTTAAACTGTTTATAGGTATTAGTCCCCTTTTCCTTATCCTTCCTTTTACTATTCACCAAAAGGACTGTGGGTTTGTCACGACCCATGTCCTTATCCACTTAGAGAAATAAGGTAAGAAGTTATGATAGCCTCTTATCATTATTTATCATATTATAATTCACAATAAAATTATAGAAGTCCTTGTTTAATGATGAAGGTATGATATTTATACACAACACATTCAGGAATTTAATCCCTAAGATGTTCATGCATTCAATGTATCCAATAAGATTGACTACATGAGGCCCAATTGGCACAAAATCTCCAAGATTAGTTGTAAAAAAGCATTGGAGATCTCATACTTCTCTTATATCACCTTCTCTTGATAGAGATCTTGAAGGCGAGACATCATGATATATGCATTTATTTCCACATATTGCTTCAAGAGCTCATTTGACATGGATAATAGCATAAAGCACTGAAAATTTGTAGCATTGACACGTGCCTATCATGGGGTGTGACAAAAACAAATATTACCTAAGTTAAAATGTATTAAAGTGGTCAACCTAGGTTTTATCTAAAGTGTAGTTCACAACAATTACACTTATCACTTAAATTAAAGAAAGAAGAGGTTGTTTTTGAAATTGTTTGAGTAGAAAAATAAATCAAGCAGTTAAAAATAATGATCGAACACTAATGGATGAAGAGAGTGATTGGTTCAGGGTAGGATCACATTTTTTAATGTCATAGTAGTCATAAATATCATATTCCCTTTCTTCCAATGACAAATGAGAGACTCCTTGATCAAGTTATCAATCACCCTTAGTTGAGGAAAGAAATTAAACTCACTCCTATGTGCATGGAAGTTCATAAAAAAATCTCAAAAAACTAAGGCAAGTATTGATTGAGAATTTTTGCTCCTTATAACTCTAGAAAAATGTTCACTAGTTCCACAAACGTGCCAACGATCATTGGACACTCACCACCTAACACAATCTGCTCGATCGAGACAAATTGCACTTGGAGGAGGGAGATTAAAAGTCTTCAACCAAAGCTATTAACGATTAATACATCAAACTCAAAACATGATCACATTAAGATAATTGGGAAAAATTGAGAATATAAATAATTCAAATGAAAAAGAGAGGTTTACATTTATGCACAAAACTCTGAAATTACAAAAGTGAAACCCCCCCTTCCCTAATCACTCAAAGGTTTTACCCCTCCATGTGAATGGTAATAGAGTTGAAAGGGGAAGAAGAGAGCATGATAAAGAAAATAAAAGAGAAAATAGAAAATAAAAATAAATTATAGAACTCAATACTCCAGCACAACCCCTCTTGAACCTTCTTCAAATCCTTTGAATGGAAGTGAACAACCTTATTTATAGGCTTGTGGAGTAGAAACTTTCCCTCCAAAATTACTTCACCGAAGGTTTGTGTTAATTTAGCATATTAAATAGCCACATATCAGGAAGGTGTCTTCATAAATGTTGTTCCTATATGTCTTATGAATTCTTACTCAAAATCGCCTCTAATTTGGACAATTGTAACAAAAGTTATCCCCAAATTACTAATGAAAAAATTTTCTTCCCAAGGTGACTCTTCAACTTCCTCTTTTTGGCTGAATTCAATGGACGCCTTAATTACAGAATTTATTTCTGAAATTTAATTTTAAAATAATTAGATGAGTATTATTTCTCCTCAAATTTGAATAAAATCATTTGTATATATTTAGGACTAGATATGCCTCATTAATTAATGTGGGGTCCATTATGTCAGCCAACAAACTTTTTTTCATTTGATTAATTATTCTAGGCCATTGTGTGTAGAATTGGACCTTGATCCAGAAGAAAAAGTTGAAGACCACGATCAGGGAAAGCCTAAAAAAATTAATCACACAATTTTGATCAAAAAATGTCAAAGATATGCTTGAAATATAGAAGCTCTACAAAATTGTTAAATTTTCAGAATTAACCAATTTCCACAATTAAGACCATAATTCACCAAAACACTAAAATGATACAAATCAGATCAAATTGATTAATTTTTAGGGGTTAAATCATTAAAACACAAATTAAAAATAATGAAAATATTATCTTTATAAATTCCCACACATTTAGCACTTGGAATCCCAAACAAGTCAGAATCAAAATCAAATCAAAGCAAATTCAAAACACATGTCATTGAGATCCACCAATTTCATACCAAGAAATAAAAGATATTATGCCTCATCCATAACCATTATTCCAAGTTCTCAAATCATATCATTCAATATTTTACTCTTCATTTCTCCTCCCATTCACACAAGACACCTACCTCACATGATTTTTCTCTCATCACACAAATATCAATTTTCAAAAAAAGATTTTCTCATCCAAACCAATGCAAGGGTCACAATAGGTTTGAAAAACTCCTAATTCTCAACCCAATGTGATTCAAGGAAATATGTTTATCATGAGGAATTTGTAGGGTTGTTATGTGGATTTCAGTTGGTAGGATTTTATGTGAAAAAATCTGAGGCCGAATGAGGAGGGCTTTGCTCTTTTTGAAGCAAATTTGCACAATTCTAGCATTCACTCAAGTATGGTATTCTCCTCACTCCCCTTAGTATAAATTCATCTCCATCATCATGAAATATCAAGAAATTTTCAAATATCTCATAATTTTATCATAAAAAATTTCAATCTTCTCAAACATGATTTTTCATGAAAGCTCCAGAAAAGGCAGAGCTTTCTTCCTGCATTAGAAGCTCCAGAAAAGGCACAACTTCTCTTATCATGAAAGCTCTAGAAAAGGCACGTCTTTTAACAAAATAATTTTTCATCAGCACACACATCAATTCAAAATTTTATTTTCCACCCAAATTTTCACCAAATTAGGTAGCAAAATATATTACAGCTTCCCCCACACGTAAGTTCAACTAGATCAAGAAATTTCACTTCAAGAGCAGGTCAGATAAAAACAATTGGCTTGTAATGTGGATAACCTAATAGTCTATTCATGAGTTCTAAGGGATAAAAGGATTAAATATACAAGGTGGTCCAGAAATAAATGGATTATCTTGAAAAGGGGTATTTAAAACCAAATAAATTCCTCACTCATGTAAAACACAAGTACCCCAAACCCTCATGTTTTGAAAGGTATAAATCAAATTTTGGTTAAAACAAGCATGGTTTGGTTCTATCAATAAGTGAGGTGAATGAATAAAATATGACAAAAAAGGGTTTCGAAGCCTTATAGGAAAGTGTTTTCAAATATAAAGATAGTAAAATGTGGAATCAAATTCAAAAATCAGAGTACTTTTCATGAAATTCCCAAAGAATTGAACTTGAAACAAAATCATTTTCAGCATTAATTTAAGCTCTATTTCATAGAAGAAATTGGTTCACTTATTGACATGGGTTTCAAAAATAGCAATGATAATATTTTCAGCTCAAAAATTTCAAAAAAAACGCAAAAAAATGAAAAAGAAACAAACAAAAAATTGAAAAATACACATTTTTTTTGAAAAACAAACAAAAAATTAAAATCCTAAACTAAAAAGTTTCGCTCCCCCACACTTAAATGATGTTGTGTCCTTAATGAATTCAAATTAAATTAACATGTAAGAATAATTTGAAATGAATTACAACAGTAAGAAAGTGTAAAGGAAAGGTACAACCTGATGGCTCTTATTGATAGATAGGTTAGAGGAGTAGGATCTCCTCCACCGGATCTGATGGAATGGTCCCATGGAATTTCTTTAGCATGTGTCCATTGATAGTGAATGGATCATGCTCTCTATCCTTCACAATCTTCACAACACTGAAAGGATATACATGAGTAACTATAAATGGACCCTCCCATCTGGAACGAAGTTTACCTAGAATTAGATTGAGTCTTGAGTTGAATAACAACAATTTATCTCTAGGATGGAAGTATTTTGGTTGGATCAGCTTTTTATGAGCCACTCTTGTTCTCTCTTTTTAAATCCTGGAATTTTCAAACACTTTTATTCTAATTTCCTCCAACTCCTGCAACTACAACCTCCTCTCTTTCCTATCACTTTCAAGATCCAAATTCTTCTTCCTCACAGCCCAATACGCCTTATGCTCTAGTTCTATAGGTAGGTGACAAATTTTTCCATAAATCAGCTTATATGGACTCATTACAATCGAGGTATTGTAGGATATCCTATAAGCACATAATGTGTCTTCTAACCTCAGGCTCCAATACTTCCTGTTTGGTTTGACAGTCTTCTCCAAAATTCCTTTGATTTCCCTGTTGGACACTTCATCTTGACCATTTGTTTGTGGGTGATAGGAAGTTGATGTTTTATGATGCACCCCATACTTCTTCAGTAAAGCATCCATTATCCTATTGAAAAAGTGAATCCATTGATCACTGATGATGGCTTTAGGCACTCCAAACCTATAAAATATGTTAGCCCTGGAAAAATCACAAACAAATTTAGCATCATCAGTCCTAGTGGATTTTGCTTCCACCCATTTTGAAACATAATCAATCGTAAGAAAGATATAAAAATTTTAAACGAAATTAAGAAAAGGCCCGAAAAATATATCCCCCAAAATTTAAAAATCTCAAAAAAATTAAGTGGTTTTTGGGGAATTTATTGTCTCTTTGAAATGTTTCTATAAAACTGACATTTTTGACACATTTTGCAAAATTCATGAGAATCTTTAAAAATGGTTAGCCAATAAATTCCAGATTCTAAAACCTTCTTACGTTGTCCTTTGAGGTCCAAAGTGGCCTCCACAAGCTAATGTATGAAAAAAATCAAATAAAGAACCAATTTCACTCTTAGGAAAACATCTTCTTATCACTTGGTCATTACAAATCTTCCAAAGAAATGGATCATCCCAAATGTAATATCTAGATTTAGATTTCAGTTCATGAATTTGGTGAGAATTGAAATGATATGGGGCCTGAGATGTTACCATATAATTGACAATTTTAGCATGCCAAGGCACTTATCCTTTAACCAAGTACAACTGCTCCCCTGGAAGGTGATAATTCAATGGTTCTTTTTCTGGAATTTCAGCTTCAGCAGTGTTGGGAAGTCTACTTAAATGATCAGCCACTTGGTTCTTAGATACCTTTTTTGTCCTTGATTTCCATGTTGAATTCCTGCAGTAGTAACATATATCTCACTATCCTTGTTTTAGCTTTATCCTTCTTCATCAAGTACCTAAGATCTGCATGATCAGAAAACACAGTGACTTTAGTTCCAAGAAATATGATCTAAATCTTTCTAAAGATTTTTTTTTTCTAAAAACTCATTTTCTATGGTTGTGTAATTGAATTGAGTTGCATCCAAGGTTCTTGAAGCATATTAAATGAATTGTGGACTGCCCTCAATTCACTAAGAAATGACTACTCCAACTGCTTGGTTGGAAGCATCACAAAGTAGCTCAAATTGTTCTTCCCAATTTGTTGTCTTCATCATAGGTGGTTCAATAAATATCCTCTTCAGATCATCAAAGGATTCCCTACATGCACCATTGAATTAAAAATCAGTATCTTTTAGAAGAAATCTATAGAGGGGGATAGAAATCTTACTAAAATCCTTGATAAACCTCCCTTATAATCTTGCATGTTCCAAAATGATCTAACATGCTTCACACAAGTTGGGTAAGGAAAATAATTTATCACTCAAATTTTTAATTTATCAAATTCAATGACCTTTCTAGAAACGACATGCATAAGAACAATCCCTCTCTCAACCATGAAATGACACTTTTCAAAATTTAAAACAAGGTTCTTTTCAATGTAGGTTCTCAAAAAAAAATTCCATATTTTTCAAACAATGGTCAAAAGAGTTTCCAGAAACCATGGAATCATCCAAGAAAACCTCCAAGAAATCTTCAATGTGATCAGAAAATATACTTACCATGAACCTCTAAAATGTAACTGGATCATTAAATAATTTAAATGGCATCCTTTTATATGAAAAAGTTCCAAATGGACATGTAAAGGTTGTCTTCTCTTGATCCTCAGGAGCAATGGGTACTTGGAAATAACCTGAAAATCCATCCAAAAAGCAATAATGAGTTCTCTCTACCAATATCTCTAACATCTGATCAATGAAGGGAATGGTTAAATGATATTTCCAATTGACCTGATTCAACTTCCTAAAATCAAAGCACACTCTCTAGCTATTTTGAATTCTCACAGGGATTAATTCATTCTTTTCATTCCTTAAAGTGGTTAGGCCAGTTTTTTTGGAACTACATGATTTGGGCTAACCCACTATGAATATGAGATGGGATAGATGATCCCAGATTCCAATAACTTCTCAATATCCTTCTTCATAACCTCCACTAAAGTGGGATTAAACCTTCTTTGAGGCTATCTGATAGGTTTGGAAATTATATGTGAGCATATTTTTGGTTTGATTCCTAGAATATCACCTAGACTCCACCATATCGCTTGGATATTCTCTCTCAAAAGATCAATAAATGATTTCTCTTGGGCTTTAGTGAGATTATTAGCAATTATAACTGGTAGTTTCTCTCCCTCCCTAAGGTACACATATTTAAAATCATTGGGGATTGGTTTTAGTTCCAGATTAGGGGGATTCTCAAGGGATGAAACTAAATTGACATTTCCCACTTCCAAATTTTGGACCTCCTCCATATAAGAAACAACATCATCATCCTCATCATTTAAAAAATCATAAAATAAATCAGATTTTACCTCTTCCTCCCAGATGAAATCAAAATATCCACCATGTTGAGCATCTATATGTTCAATGATATTTTCAATGGAAGAAGTATCTCCTCAGTCTAAGAATTCATAGAGCATACATGATTATTCAATGGGTTCCGTAATGCCCCGACCCCTCTAAACTGAAGCTGGTGCATTACAAATTACATTGGAATGGTTAGAAGGAATGAAAATCCTTAAGGAATGATCATTTTAGTAGTCTTGAAGAAACTAGATACATAGATGCAACTCAAATTACATTGGAAAAGGTTACAAAAATAAAATACATAACAAAAACAAAAAACTGCATCCACAAGAACTTAATAAATGATCTCCTCTTCATCACCTGTTGAAAGTAAACAATGAAAGGAGTGAGCTCAAACACTCAGTAAGGGTTACAAATAGTGGAATCATGAATAAATAATAACTGAATTCTAAATAATTTGACATAATCCATATGTCATGGTGAATAAATGAAAAACTCATGCCATTAATAAACTGAGAATGAAACTGCATCCATAGATTTTTTCATAGTGAAAACCTCATGGATAGTAATAACCGATAATGAATAAATGGAATGCTTATTAATTGGACGTCATGTATCTAGAACATGATACCGTAGTACCGTTAAAATGGTTTAGTTTTGTGGTTAGAAACCCATATGATTTTTGGAAACAAACTCGAAGGGTTTGTCGACAACTGATTTGTCTTTTGAGACCTACTAATGCATTGAGGGGATATAGCAGGCCCCACATAACACTGTCTATCCAAATCATTCTTTATACATAGATTTAACACAAGATTAATATGCCTTTACATTATCTGTATATAACAGAGGATACAGATTCATCAATATTTCCACATTCAAAATAAATACCATATGTAAAATGGTATACGGCTTAGAAAATAATCATATCCATGATATGAGAATATTGACATTTAAATGGAATATAATTTCAATTGAAAATTGATCTCAAATGGGAAGTAGGTACACCACATAATAAAGAGTAGTTGCACAATACTAAGCAAGTCACAATGAAGTGAAAATTGAGACAAAGTTCGTTACCACGTTGTAATCAATTGAGTTGTATGACCAAAAGTTAATAACCACAAAATGAATCACAGAATACCATGAATATAAAAATAATCATGATAATATATATCAAATGGTAGTACACCAATACCACATATAATAAATAAGAGGTGAACAATGGAAATCCCACAGAATTGAATGTGAGATGGGAAAACCCCTTACAAACATTTTGGCATGGTAACGAGTGTTCTTGCGAGGGTTTAATGAGAGGTAAATGGGTATACCATTATTTATATATCATAAGGGAAGTATGGGTGAGGTGAAAAAACATACCCCATCATTAGGTATTAAAAATAAAAGAGCACAACATATGGGAGATTCTTCAACAAAAGTGAGAGAGAGGATCCCTTACCTTATGCTTAAAGGTGTTCTTGATTGTTCTTAACAACCTGAATAATCAAATTTAGAATCATTAATTAATAATTACATAACCTCATAAACTTTTGATTGATATTTTTTTTTACCTTATTAGATTCATTAATGGCCTTTTTGATGGTTTAAGAGATTCGATTTTATTGTTTTGGTAGCATTTTCTTTTTTGGGTTTCACGATCCGTTTACTTGTATTCATGAATGGATGTTTTTTTGAAATATGGTTAAACATAAATTTTTTTTAATATAAATTATTAGTGAAAATAAATAGATATAAATGATATTATAATGATTCTGGTTATATACCATGAGGATGACTCATTCAATGAGTTAAAAATAAACGCTTGGATTTGGCTTGATAGTTTTGTGCACAATAAACTTGTTTTGTATTATTATTCCATATTATGAATTTGTGAGGATTCCAGAACATTAATCAAGATAAAATACATATATTATGACCTGGTTAAAGCATTGAAAATGTTTCATGACCATTATTGAAGATAATAATGAAAATTGAAAACCCGTCTTCCTTGAGTGTAATAAATTAGCACATCTCGGACAGTGTTTGCATTTATTGTATAAAAGGAAGGGAAAAAGAGATATTATGATGAAATATTCCATTATCAAAATAAAAATAAAGTACATGTAAGGTAATAGAATTATCATGGAATTTGGATGAGGGGACGTGAGAAGGGAGAACAAAACAATGGAACTTTGTAAAAGAAATTTAAAGAAAAGAGAAGAAAGGTTCACCTCTTGAGTATTCCTCCTTGATAATCTCTTTAAGGCCTCATTTTGGCCTTTTGGTGAGACCAATAGGTATTGGACATGTGGGAGGATATTGGGGAGATATTTGGGTAGATTATTAGCAAGGCAAAAGGCTTGAGAGGAGTCAAGAGAAGGGGGAGTGAGGGAGGTTTTATAGTTGAGGAGAGAAGGGTTTTCATAATTTTTTAATCATTTGTTTATTATTTCCTCATAAGATAAGGAATAATAAGTATTCCAGGAACAAGAACAGTAATAAATGTATGTAAATTTGAACCAATTGGTCTTACATTAGCAGATCATCATCAATGACTCAATAAATCCCTTATTTAGCATTTATCGTAAATCATCGCACTTTACTATTCATAAAAAATTCAAGTATTTGAGAAAAATCCCAAAAAATCACCATAACCATTTTTTGATGTGTAGAATCCAAAAATGAAGTCTATGTTTCAAAAATAATTTTATAAATATGATTATTTTAATATTTAATTAAAATCATTATTTAATCGAAAAATATAAACACTTAAACTATTCATATTTATTTTTAAGGTGCCTAAATTTATTTATACATTCATGGGTGTGGATATCATTCATAAGAGTCATATTACTATTCATAAGGGTAAGTTACTATTCATAAGGGTAGGAAACTATTCATAAGGGTAGGTTACTATTCATCAAAAATTAAGTCAATTCTATCAAACTCTAAATATCATCCTTAACACAACCGTGAATGTCAGATTTTTAAAATTCGAATCACAGAGCTGGAAAATTTAAGTTTAATGGCTAGGTTTTGGCTATATCCTATAAGTAACCAAGATTTGTTCCATAGAGGCTCAGTGATTCATGAAATATAAGCTATCTAATGAATATAGTGTTTTTAAGAGAAACATACCATAAAATGTTTGGGGTGCTACATTATTCCCTCATTCAGAAACTTCATCTTTGAAATTTTATGTATAAAGTATACCAAAAAGATGTGGGTGGTTATTCTTCATAAAATCCTTAGGTTCCAATGTTTCTTCCACCATACTCTGGTTCCTCCAAATAACCTTTATTAGACAAGTTTTCTGATTTCTCAATACCTGCCCCCTTGTGTCTAGAATTCTGATAAGTGTTTCACAGTATGAAAAATCCGGTTCCAGTTCTATTTCTTCATAGGTGGGTACATGCGTTGGGTCTGGAATGTATTTATTCAACAATGACACATTGAACACTTCATGAACTTTGGAGAGACTAGGAGGAATTTCTAAACGGTAAGCTATAGATTCGATTCTTTCTAAAATTTCAAATGGTCCGATGTACCTGGGGCTCAATTTCCCTTTATTACCAAACCTTAAGACACCCTTCCATAGAGATAATTTTAGAAAGACATGATCTCCCAATTAGAATTCCAAATCCTTTCTCCGGTTGTCCGCATAACTATTCTACCTGCTTTGGGATGATTTAATATGGTCTTTTATTGTCTTCACCTTTGCTGTAGTCTCTTAAATAAGTTACGGGCCTATAAGTTTCCTCTCACCAACTTCATCCCAACAAGTTGGAGTTCAACATATCTTTCCATATAACGCTTCATATGGAGCCATTTGAATACTAGAATGGAAACTATTGTTGTAGAAAAATTCCACCAAAGGAAATTATTGATCCCACATACCTTGGAAGTCAAGAGAGCATGATCTCATCATGTATTTTAGAGTTTTAATAGTCCTTTTAGATTGTCTGTCAGTTTGGGGGTGATAAGCAGTACTCATATGAAGCTCAGTATTCAAAGCCTTCTGGAGACTTTTCTAGAATTTTGATGTAAACATGAGATCTCGATCGGACACAATTGATAGAGGTGCACAATGAAGTCTTAAAACTTTGTTAATATAAATTCTTTCCAGGTTCTCAAGTGGTAAATCTTATCTTATAGGAAGTAAATGTGCTGATTTTGTGAGACGATCAATAATTACCCACACTGCATCATTCCTTCTAGGTGTCCTCGGTAGTTCGATGACAAAATCCATTGTAATGTTATCCCACTTCCACATAGGAATAGGTAGAGGTTGCATCACTCCTTTGGGATGTTGTCTCTCCTCCTTCACTTTTTGACAAACTAGACACCTTAACACGTAGTCAGAAATTTCTCACTTTATATTATCCCACCAAAAATATTCCTTCAGATCTATATACATCTTGGTGCTACCCAGGTGCATGGAGAAATTTGAGCTATGAGCATCGTCTAATAGTTCCATTTTTAGCTCAGGTACTGATGAAACACATAAACTCTTCCCAAATTTTAGAACTTCTTCCTCATACACGAAGTCTACCAATTTCCCATCCTTGACAACATTAATTTTCTGGTGAAAATTCTCATCATCAGATTGAAAGCTTTTTATCTTCTCTAATAAAGATGGTTTAGCAATCATTTAAAATAGAAAAGATATTTCCCCTTCCTTAACAATTCCTATATCTATCTTTAGTATATCCAAAAATATAGGATCTCTCTCAACCCTCATTTGAGTCAGAAGTCCATGATCTTTCATGCTTAATGCATCTTCCACCTTATTCACCTTTTCTGGGTGGTAGTGTATTGAACAATCGTAATCTTTGAGTAACTCGACCCATCTCCTTTACCTCGTGTTGAGTTTTTTTGTGTGAAAATGTATTTCAAACTCTTGTGGTCCATATAAATCTTAAATCTTTCTCCATAGAGATAATGTCTCCATATTGTTAGAGCAAATATTATATTTTCAAACTCAATATCATGTGTTGGATAATTTTGATCATGAGTCTTCAACTTCCTTGATGAATTAGCAATAACTTTACCATTTTTCATAAGGACACAACCCGGACCATTCTTTGATGCATCACTTTATATTACAAATCCATCACTTCCGGATAAAATATTCAAAATTGGAGCATTGACCAATATTATTTTCAATTCCTCGAAGCATTCTGTACATTCTTTTTTTAACAAAAACTTAACTTCTTTACGTGTGAGCTTGGTTAGCGGGTTATTCAGTCAGGTAAAATTTTAAATGAAATGCCAATATTAATATGCTAAGACAATAAAACTGCATACCTCAGTTATATTTGTTGGAGTGGGACATTCTTGGATTGCCTTTGTCTTTATAGGATCAACTAGGATTCCATCCTTAAAGATAATACGACCTAGAAAAGAAACTAATTGAATCCATAATTCACACTTTCTAAACTTCTCATATAATTTATTTCTTATAAGAGTTTTCAGATAATCCGAAAGTAATCCTCATGCTCTTCATAGATTTTTGAGTATACCAGGATATCATTGATGAATACCACAAAAAATTTATCAAGATATTTCTTAAAAAATCTATTCATTAAATCCATGAAAATAGAGGGTGCATTAGTCAATCCAAAAGGCATCACAGTAAACTTGTAATTCCCATACCTAGTTCAAAATGTTGTCCTAGGAATATCTTTCTTCCTCACACACAACTGATGATATCTGGATCGAAGGTAAATCTTCAAAAAGTATTGATATCCATGAAGTTGATAAAATAAATCATCAATCTGAGGAAGAGGATACTTATTATTTATTTTAATAGCATTGATTTCCCTGTAATCAATGCATAGCCCCATGTATCCATCTTTTTTTTGACAAAAAAGATCAGGGCTCCCCATGGAGAAACACTAGGTAGAGTAATTAATTTTTTCACTCAACTCCTATAGTTGTCTCTTTAGCTTAACTAAATCCACAGTGGACATTCTATAGGGGGTCTTTGATATAGGTCTTTCACCAGGAATTAAGTCAATGGAAAACTCAATTTCTTGCTCTGGAGGATGTCCAGGTAAATCCTCTGGAAACACATCAATGTATTCTTTCACTATATACACATCTTCAATTTGAATATTTCTTTCCTCACCCATAGATATTGGGTTCTATTCCTCTCCAAGAATTTCATTCAATAGAGCTATTGGGGGTGGGTCTAGATAAGAATCAAATGGTGAGGTCTCCTCTCTAAAGATAAGAGATTCTACACCATTTTCAAAAATTGTAACTTCCTTTTTTCTTGAAATAAATATTCATATCATAGTTTGACAACCAATTCATAACGAGAATTATATCAAATTCAGTCATTTTTATGATGATTAGGTTAGCAACTAAAGCATGTTTATGTGTCCTAAGGGGGACTAGTTGACATGACTTTATTGCAATGATGCATCCCCTAGGAGTTTTGACTAATAACTCCTTTATTAAATCAAATTGGATATGTCTAATTTTCTTGGAAAACTGGGAAGATATAAATGAATGTGATGATCCAAAATCAAATAAAGTATTGGCTGAGTTTGAGGAAACAATTAAAGTACCTACCGCCACACTATTAGAAACTTCAACTTCTGTGGTTGTAATCTCATAAGCTCTCCCTTTCTCTCTTGGATTTTTCTGAGTCATGCTTCCTTAGCGCTTAGGAAAATCATTTGTATAGTATCCCATATCTCTAAAATTGTATCATTGAGCATCATAAAATTGTCTATTCCCCTTGAATTATTGAGATAAATAACCCTTTTCTCCACACTTATAGCAAACTCCTATGCCTTTTAAGCATTTACCGAGAAGATTCTTTCCACAGTTTTTGCATAATGGGAATTTATTCGTTCCCTTGTTCTTCTTTGGTGCTTCACCTTTCCCTTGGTTATTAGAGTACCTCTTCTTATCTTGGTTTCCCTTTAAAAAATTTGATCTATCAAATTCCTTCTCTATTTTGACGGCACTTGATACAATTTCATCATATGATGAAAATGTTTGAGAAGCCAGTGCCCTTCGAAGACTTGGATTAATACCTTCAAAGAAATGATCAATCTTGTCTTCCGAGTCATGTACATAATCTATGGAATACCTATCTATCCTTGTGAAGGTAATCTCATACTCTGTAACACTATCTTCTTCCCTTTTCTTTAAGACAAGAAATTTCCTCTTCATTTCGGTTCGTTGCTTACGAGGGAAATATTTTTCAAAGAACATTTCCTTAAAAGTCCTCCATTCCATATCTTTTATTTCTTATTCCTCCATGGTACTCTAAATCAAAAACACCATTGATCATCGTCTCCCTTGAGACAATATACTGAGAGTACGACCTTTTCATTTTCATTTCATCTTAATGCCATGAATATCTTTTCAAGGGACTTGATCCATTTCTTAACAACCACTGTATTAGTAGTTCTGCTAAAATATAGGGGCTTCTTCTGCATGAAACGATCCAACACAGGTGTGGAATGGTTATTCTTTATAACCTGAGTAATTTTTCCCAATATGGTCATGATCTGATCTGCTCCAACATTGACTGTGTTGACTTGCTCAGTTGGGAGATCCCTACATTACCCATGATTATTGATTCCCCTTCTTCCATTAGACACCATTTCTAAATAATAGACCACACTAGATTATGGTATGAGTCATAATGTATAATCTTAATTTAACAAAATACTTATCATAAATTGAGACCATATGCATGGCTAATCCCATAATCAGGAAAATGATTTCTTTGAGGAATAATTTAAATTTCAATCCTTCATAATG
Organism: Viscum album; assembly: GCA_963277665.1. Lineage (NCBI taxonomy): Eukaryota > Viridiplantae > Streptophyta > Magnoliopsida > Santalales > Viscaceae > Viscum > Viscum album. The sequence goes on from OY728162.1 coordinate 945,190,001, forward strand.
GCTTGTAAAGAAAATATGAATTATCCTAAGAATATACCCCAGGAGTGTCGTAACCAAGAGTGCAGCAAGGCCCATTGTCATGGTCAAGCTCGAAACTCCTTGTTGGAGCTTTCACTCCTAGGTACATCTATGTTAGAGCCACATCTACTTGATCGTATCCAGTCAGGGATGTATTTGCTAGAAGGATTCACATAATCTATTCCTTACCAAAATACTAGGATATTCTTGTACGTTTATCCTCAAATGATACCTCAGGGATTTCTTCCCTACTATAAATTTCCTACTCTAGTTTCCAAGTTTTCTACTAAACTTCCTTTGATACCAACTGTAACATCCTGACCCCTCTAAACCGAAGGTGGTGGATTACTAATTACATTGGAATGGTTAGAAGGAATGAAAATACCGAAGGAATGATCAGTTTAGTAGTCTTGAAGAAACTAGATACATAGATGCAACTCAAATTACATTGTAAAAGGTTACAAAAATACAATACATAACAAAAACTAAAAACTGCATCCATAAGAACTCAATAAATGATCCCCTCTTCATCACCTGTTGAAATTAAACAATGAAAGGGGTGAGCTCAAATGCTCAGTAATGGTCACAAATAGCAGAAGCATGATCAATAATAACTGAATTGTAAACAATTTGACATAATCCATATGGCATGGTGAATAAATGAAAAACTCACACCATTAATAAACTGAGAATGAAACTGCATCCACAGATTTTGTCATAGTGAAAACCTCATGGATAGTAATAACTGATAATGAATAAAGAGAATGCTTATTAATTGGATGTCATGTATCTGGCACATGAAACCTTAGTAATGTTAAAATGGTTTAGTTTTGTGGGTAGAAACCTGTATGATTTTTGGAAACAAATTCGAAGGGTTTGTCGCGAACTGATTTGTCTCATGAGACCTACCGATGAATCGAGGGGCTGTAGCAGGCCCCACCCACAACGGCATGTCCAAATAATTCTTTATACATAGATTCAACATAAGGGAACTATTCCTTTACATTATCTTTATATAATAGAGGATACAGATTCATTAATATTTCCACATTCAAAATAAATACCGTATGTAAAATGGTATACGACTTAGAAAATAATCATATCCATGATATGAGAATATGGAAATTTAAATGGAATATAATTTCAATTGAAAATTGACCTCAAATGGGCATTATGTACACCACATAAGAAAGAGTAGGTTCACAATACTAAGCAAGTCACAATGAAGTGAAAATTGAGACAAAGCTCATTACCACATTGTAATCAATTGAGTTGTATGAACAAAAGTTAATAACCACCAAATAAATCATATAATACCATGAATATAAATATAATAATGATAATATATATCAAAGGGAAGTACACCTATAACACATATAAGAAATAAGAGGCGAACAATGGAAATCCCATAGAATTGAATGTGAGATGGGAAAACATTTCGGCATGGTAACGAGTGTTCTTGCAAGGGATTAATGAGAGGTAAAGGGGTATCCCATTATTTATATATCATAAGGGAAGTATGGGAGAGGTGTGAAAACATACCCCATCATTGGGTATTAAAAATAAAATATCACAACATAGGGGAGATTCTTGATCAAAAGTGAGAGAGAGGATCCCTTACCTTATGCTTGAAGGTGTTCTTGATTGTTCTTAACGACCTGAATAATCAAATTTAGCTTCATTAATTAATAATTAAAGAACCTCATAAACATTTAATTGATATGTTATGACCTTATTAGGTTCATTAATGGCCTTTTTGATGGTTTAATAGATTCAATTTTATTGTTTTGGTAGCATTTTCTTCTTTGGTTTTCAGGATCCGTTTACTTGTATTCATGAATGGATGTTTGTTTGAAATATGGTTAAACATCCAGAATTGTTAATATACATTATTAGTTACATTAAAGAGATATAAATTATCTTATAATGATTCTGGTTATATACCATGAGGATGAATCATTCGATGAGTTAAAAATATACTAGGATTTGGCTTGGCGGTTTTGTGCACAATAAACTTATTTTGTATTATTATTCCATATTATGAATGTGTGAGGATTACAGAAAATTAATCATGATAAAATACATATATTATTACCTATTTAAACCATTTAAATGGTTTCATGACCAGTATTGAAGATAGTAATGCAAATTGAAAACGCGTCTTCCTTGAGTGTGATAAATTAGCACATCTCGGACAGTGTTTGCATTTATTGTATAAAAGGAGGGAAAAAATAGAGATTATGATGAAATATTCCATTAGCACAATAAAAATAATGTAAATGTATGGTATTGAAATTATCATGGCATTTGGATGAGGTTAGGTGAGAAGGGAGAACAAAATAATGGAACTTTGTAAAAGAAATTGAAAGAAAAGAGAAGAAAGGTTCACCTCTTGAGTAATCCTCCTTGAGAATCTTCTTAAGGCCTTTGTTTTTGGCCTTTTGGTGAGACCGAAAGGTATTGGATGTGGAGGAGGATCTTGGGGATAAATTTGGGCAGAATATTGGAAAGGAACAAGGCTTGAGATGAGTGAAGAGAAGAGGGAGTGGGGGGGGGGTGTTATAGTGGAAAAGAAGAGGGTTTTCATAATTTTTTAATCATTAGTTTTTTATTTATTCACAAGATAAGAAATAGTAAATATTTTATAACCCAGAATAGTAATAAATTCATGTGACTTTGAACCATCTGGGATTACATCAGAATATCACCATCAATGACTCAATAAATCCCTTATTTAGCATTTATCATAAATTTTCGCATTTTACTATTCATAAAAAATTCAAGTATTTCAGAAAAATCCCAAAAAATCACCCTAACTATTTTTTTATGTGTAGAATCCAAAAATGAAGTCCATTTTTTAAAAATAATTTTTTAAATATGATTATTTTAATATTTAATTAAAATCATTATTTAATCAAAAAATATATACACTTAAATTATTCATCTTCATTTTTAAGGTGCCTAAATTTATTTATACATTCATGGGTGTGGATACCATTTATAAGAGACATATTACTATTCATAAGGGTAAGTTAATATTCATAAGTGTAGATTACTATTCATAAGGGTATGTTACTTTTCACTAAAAATTAAGTAAATTCTATAAAACTCTAAATATCATCTTGAACACGACTGCGGATGTCAAATTTTTAAAATTCAAATCACAAAGATGGAAAATTTAAGTTTAATGGCTAGGTTTTGGATATCTCCTATAAGTAACCAATTTTTGTTCCATAGAGGCTTAGTGATTCATGAAATATAATCTATCTAATGAATATACTGTTTTTAAGAAAAACATACCATAAAATGTTTGGGGTGCTACAGGTTCTGCACCAACTTCATGGGAAAGTGAAAAGAGGGAGTGATCATTCGATGGGTGCCTCATGGATTCAAAAATATTGAAGTGGATAGTGCACTCTCCAAAATCCATGGTGAGTGTCCCCTCATGGACATTGATGATGGTTTTAGCCATCTTCAAGAAAGGTCTCCCCAAAATGATCGGTGAATGTGACAAGATCCTATCTTCTTCCATATTGAGCACACAGAAGTCAGCTGAGAATAAGAGATCTTTGACTTTCACAAGGACATCCTCCAAAACTTCTGTAGGGAAAACTGTTGATCTATTTGCAAGATGGACCACCACTCTTGTGGGCTTAAATTATCCCATTTACAAATACGTGTATACCAAGTGAGGAAATACATTAATTGAAGCACCTAGATCACACAAAGCATTAGAGAAATTTAAATAGCCAATGGTGCATGGAATGGAAAACATCCCTAGATATTGACATTTGGTTGGAAATTGTGGTGTATTAAGGTATTATACACTTCTTCCCAAGTTGATCATTTCATTCCCTTACATTTTCCTCTTCTTGGTGCTAAGATCTTTAAAAAATTTAGCATAATTTGGAATCTGTTTGACTGCATCAAGTATAGGAATATTGATTTCCACTTTCTAGAAGGTGTTCAGAATTTATTTTTGAAGTGCTTTCTCTTGAAATTTCTTTAATTCAATCATCCTTGATAGAAATGGTGGGGGTAAGTCTTTCTTCTCCCTTTGTTTCCTTTTAAATGGCGTTTCTTGTCTCTTCTTCCTTGTCCCATACTTCTCTTATACCTCTTTCTTCTCATCTTCACAATGAATTTTCATAGAATTTTCAGAGTTTACAACTTCATTCTCCCTCAACTCAGGTGGTCTTGTTTCAGGTTCATGGGATGCTGGTGGTGAGAGCACTTTTCCGCTTCTTTTTTTTATCATGATGACATTCTCCTTTGGGTTTGATATTGTTTGGGAAAGAAGTTTCCTGAGATTTTTGGTTATGAAGTCCATGAGACTATCAAACTTGCTGGACAAATCTTTTATAGTGTTTTTTAGCCCCTCAATATCAGATAAATGTTGTTGGTTCATAATTATGGGTTGTGAAATGGTTGATGGTTGGTCATATGGTTTTAAGAAAGTGGGTGGTTGGTGGCGAGAAGGCTGGTTATAAGATTGTTTTTGTTGAAATGGTGGGGGGTTTTGGAATTGTTGCTGGAATGGGGGTCTATCTTGATTATACTGATTTCCAAACCCATATTGAACATGGTTTGTCTCTCTCCATCCTTTATTTTCTTGAAATTTTCTTTTCTGAAAAACTTCTTCACAATTTTCTATTACCTATAATTCAGTACATTGGTCAGGAAATGATCAGGTGATGAGCATAAACCACATACCTTAGCTGGTGCTTGTTGGTCACCCACTTGTTTCAAGGACATATGTCTCATCAAACTTGTTAGCTCTTCGATATTAGTCTCTTGTAAGGGTGATGGATGATAAATTCATACCTCATGAACACCTCTTGTGCTAGTACCTCTTGTACCAAACAGTTGCGAGTTCTAAGAAATCTTATCAATCAAACCTTTGGCTTCTTCTAGTGACTTATCTATCAATGCACCTCCAGATGATTCATCGATAAGGTTTCTATCATTGTCCAGTAAGCCTTTATAGAAGAAGAAAATAAGGTGATGGTCCTCTATGTGTTGATGTGGGAAGCTGGCACATATCTTTTTAAATCTTTCACAATAATCGTAAAGGGTTTCTCTAGATGATTTTTTGATGGCATAGACCTCTTTTCTGATGGTTGTGCTTCTGGAGGCAGGGAAGAATCTTTCCATGAAGCATCTCACCAAGTCATTCCAATCATCCACATCTCCAGGTTGTAGACCATACAACCATTCTTTGGTAGCTCCTTCCAATGAAAACGGGAATGCCTTTTACTTTACTTGTTCCTTAGCTACTCCACGTGGTCTGAAGGTTGAGAAGACATGTGTGAACTCTTTAATATGTTTGTTGGGATCTTTACCGTCCAAGACATGAATCTTTGGGATTAATGGTATCATATTAGATTTCATCGCAAAATCATTTTGTAACACTGGCATAATAAGTTGGTTATTCTGATTAAGGAATTGTGGGGCACAAAGGTCTCTAAGGGTTGGGTTTTGATTTCCAACCATGATGACAGGCTCGGAGTGAACACTTGAAGTTTCAATCGAGTCTGTAAGAGAAATTTTTTCAAATTAAGATTGTAAATTGAGGTTTCTTAGCCTATTCAACAAAGTTATTTCAATTTTAGGATCAATGGGGCAAGGTTCAGTGTTTGAGGTTCTAGTCATGCAACTTTGGAATGAAAATAAAAAAATAGAAAAGAAAGTGAGAGAAAAATTTGTTGACAATACCTCCCCAGCAAAAACACCAAGTTTTGACACGTGCCTATTGTGGGGTGTGACAAAAACAAATATTACCTAAGTTAAAATGTATTAAAGTGGTCATCCTAGGTTTTCTCCAAAGAGGAGTGCACAACAATTACACTTATCACTTAAATTAAAGAAAGAAGAAGAGTTTGTTTTTGAAATTGTTTGAGTTGAAAAATAAAGAAACCAGTTAAAATAAAAGATTGAACACTAATGGATGAATAGAGTGATGGGGTTAGGGTAAGATCACCTTTCGAAAAGTCATCATGGTTATAAATATCATATTCCCTCTCTTACTATTGAATGAAAAATGAGATACTCCTTGATCGAGTTATCAATCACCCTTAGTTAAAGAAAGAAATGAAACCCACTCCTATGTGCATGGAAGTTCATAAACAATTCTTAAACAACTAAGGCAAGTCAAGATTAGGATTTTTTCCTTAGAACTCTAGAAAAAAGTTCACTAGTTCCACACATGTGCCAACTATTTCTGGACACTCACCACCTAACATAATCTTCTTGATCGAGACAAATTGTACTAAGAGGAGGGAGATTAAAAGTATTCAACCAAATATATTAATGATTAATACACCAAACTCAATTTTTTTTAATTAAGTTAATTTGGAAACACTGATAATAGAAATCATTCAAAATAAAAATAGGGTTTTACATTTAAGCACAAAACTCCGACATTAAAAAAGTGAAACTCACCCTTCCCCAATCACTCAAAGGTTTCACCCCTCCATGTGAAGGGTAATAGAGTTGAAAGGGGAATGAGAGATCATTCTGAAACAAAAAAAATAGAAAATAGAAAATAAAAAAACTTAAATAACTAGATCCTCCAGCACATCCCATATTTCACCTTCTTCAACTCTTTTGAATGGAAGTGAACACCCTTATTTATAGGCTTGTGGAGTAGAAACTTTCCCTCTACAATTACTTCACCAAAAGTTTGAGTCCTTCTAGAATAATAATGGCTGCATATTAGGAAGGTGTATTCATAAATTTTATTCCTTTATCTATTTTTAATGCTTCATTCAAATCTCATCTTATTTGGACAAGTGTAACAAAAGTTATCCTTGAATTACTAATGAAAACTTTTTCTGCCCGAGGCGACTCTTCAACTTATTCCTTTTGGACACATTCAATGGATGACTTAATGATCTAATTTCTTCATGAACTTTAATGTAAAAGTGATTAGATGGGTCCTCTTTCTCCTCAAACTAGAATCACCTCATTTGGACATCTGTAGGATGAGATATTCTTCATTAATTAATGTGGGTTCTATTCTGTCGACCATTAAACCTTTTCCATTTGATTAATTATTATGGGCCATTTTTTTGTCAAATTGGACTTTGGTCCAGAAGACAAAGTTATATCCCACGAGAAAGTAAATCCTAAAAAAACCACACAATTTATATCGAAAATGTAAAATCTATGCTAGGAATACAAAAGCTCCACAAAACTGTTAAATTTCCGGAACTAACCAATTTTCACAATTAAGCCCATAATTCACCAAAACACTAAAATGATAAAAATCAGCTCAAATTGATTAATCTTCAGGGGTTAAATCATTGAAACACATGTTAAAAATAATGAAAATATTATCTTTATCAAGCATCATTCAGATGTTTCTCATAGAGAGATAGATCTTCATCACTCGCCTCATTAGCAAGTGTAACAGTAATAGGTTCTTTCAGCCCATATAGTTTCCTTTCATGGTGGAGGATGAACTGTAGGAACCTTTTACACTCTTGGAAATTAGTTCCAATGATAAATTTTTCCTTCTTGTGTATGGATCACAATGATATGTTTAATGTCATTTTTATTGTCATTTCTACAAATAAGATGAACATAGATTTGGTACTTTATTTGATAAATTTATACAAATAAATAAATATTATATTTATTAGTCTCCCACTATTTTATCAAAGCCCAATAGCCCTCACCATTGTCTTTGGAATATCCTATTGTGTGGACATTCTAGAGACAATGATCCATATTTCCCTTCCCATTACCCCAACTTTGGTTAGCCGAGAAACTTGAAAGGTTTTAGGAAGGAATTACAAATTCCAACTGCAATAACTCATAAATCCTTTATCCATTGAGTGGAATCCCCAATATTGAAATCATTTAATTGGATTTCCTCAACTTTTTCCCCTCAATTACACTATATCCTACTTTTCCAGTCAACCCTTGATGTGAACCAAGTCAAGTCAACCCAAAACCTAATGTTATAATTCCTCGATAATTGAAAGCACCCCAAGTTTAGATGGTCAAGCACTTTTAACTATGGTTCGATTCTTACTGAAGTAATGGAAGTCTATACTGACTTAATATTTTATTGAGGGATTTTATCCTTTATGCATAAATTTCCAATTATTAGATTTATCACATTCTTGTTAATATTAAATGGGATCACTTAAGTGATTAACCATGTCTTTAGATAATATTTACGCATAAGCCAGTTTATTTTCGTTCCATCTTGCATGCTTGTTTATTCGTTAATTATGTGATCACAAAAAATCATCTATAATGAATAACTATTCAACTAATAGAAATAAAATAAATAGTATGATCATGATTTTATTCTAATGATTATTTTATCTAGTGATTGATAAACTAACCATTGACCTAGGGGAGAAACACCTTGAACTAATATGAGGTTTGTGTTTATAACTTTCCACCTATCCACTTTTGTATCTTGCTTGGATTGGTGTCACCTTAGCTCTTAACTTGAATTGCCTCCACTATCTTGGGATATCTATCCATTATATATGGTTTTACTCACATGTAGGTGAGGGGTAAAATGGGGATTACATAAAAGAAACCATGGGCATGTAGGCCCAACATATTAATGAGGAGAGATGGTACATAGGCCAAAAATTTAATTTAATAATAAATGAAAATGAAACCAATCACATACAAAGGTCTAGTCTATCTCATGATTATCTACTAACATGCAACAAATTATTCATTTAATATAACTAGAATTCAATTCTTAATCATTTTTATTTAAGATAAATCATGCTAAAATCGATTAATTATTATCCTTAATTAATCAATCCTTTTATCTTAATCATTATCTGAATTTCTTTGAGATTCTCATCCTTTATAATTTTAAACAAATTAAATAAATTCATTTAAAATTAACTGTGTACATAACTTGTACCTTGGAGGTAACATGGTGAATACCTGTTCCATTCTACCCAACATGTATTATACTCGTATACTATTTTACTCTTGTGAAATATAGCATACATGAATTATTAGGTACTTTAAGGACATGTACTTCACAGATGATTACATGAATTGCATGAATTTTCATCCATATGTTATGCTTGAATGCATGAAGAGTAACAACTTGTAATACGAATAATACATGATATGTAGATATGAACATTACACATATATTAATTAAACATCTAAATATTCATGTATATTAAAACCTATCACATGGCATGTCCTATCTTTATGACCACACGCAAGTACATGTCTCAAGGTTTGCACAATAAAATAAATAAATTTTAAATCTGTGTAATTTGGTAAGAGTTCATGGTGTGTAGATTCGATCTACATGACATTTACACCCTTCACCATCTATCAGAAGTTCACACCTAGGGACTCAGCATGTGAGGCTTACTTTGGAAATCTTGGAGTACACAACTTTTCTAGTGGGCCACATGCTATGTTGACTCGTTATTACATGGTCACTGGTCGGGTAGGTTATGTATGCAATACACGGACTGACCCATGATCTGAAGGGACTACACGCCATGTACTGTGGGCCACATGGCATGTAGTCTGGTTGACCATGTGCCAGTTAATCCTAGTCAACACATGGTGTAATAATGGTGTAATTAATTCCCAAATCAACATAAAATATCTAATTGATCTCTAAATAAATATTGATGTGTTTAACATGATTACACGGAATGTAATGCCGATTATACGACCTGTCGTCTAGTGTTTCTTGACCAGGATCCTTGGTTCCTATAGATAAGATCCTCGATTTTATATAAATCATAAAATTAATCATTTCTATTAGATTTAAAATAAATGATATAGGAAGAAATATATCTTGTAATTTTTATTTAAATAAAAAATAAAATTGAATGGAAAAACTTAATATGAATGTGTAAATCACCAATGAAACTAAATAACTATAAACAACGATGTGCCTGCTCTGATACCACTTGTAGATTCTGATCACAACAAACGTGTGGGAGGGACAATGCCCAACTTTTCTTTTAGCCATTATCAATGATTAATCCGAGATCAAGTGACAATGAACACTATGATCAACATATTTAAATCAAAGAACAAGAAAGGTTTATTAACCTGAAACCAAGAGTGAGGAGATTAAGACAAGTTATTTATAATTAATTTAATTAAATAATAATTACCACCAATGTTATACTTTCTTTATTGATGCGTCCGACCAAAAATCTGTAGTGCACCGTTGTTGTGTTGTAGAATCCAAGTGTAGGATTCCTCTAGAAGTGATCCACACATGATTCAAAAATCTCCAAACATCACCAAAGGAGACTCGGGGAGATAACACAAAAGATCCTTGTGCTTATGATGTCCACCTTCGATTGCCTTGAGAACTGCTTCCAAAGTGTTCTCCTTGATCCGGTGGAGGAGGATCTCTCTCATTTTTGAGAGCGTTCTTGGAGAGGGATGAACTCTCAAGACTTGATATCTTTTCTCCAATCCATTGTGCACAATGATTTTCTTGGCTAGGATTAGGAGAAAATAACCATAATTGGGTATTTATATCACTAGGGTTAAAATAACATAATTTCAAAAGTATCCTCATTTATTTTATTAATCCTAGCGAAACCCCATGTAAAATAATAATAGTATTATTATTATTTCTTGACACACACATAACTATTGAATTATAATTAAATATTATTTAATAAAATAATAATAAACATTATTATTTCTCAGTGAAACCTTGAACTTGGTCCTCCAATCCTCCACCATATTTATTGGACCTTGAATAATGTCTATTAATTTATTAAATAAATATTACTACATTATTCTCCAATAAATATATAAATATTATATTCACTAAATAGAAAATAAATATTTATTAAATATTACTCTTACAATATATTATCTCAAATAACTACTATTGGAATAAATGAGATCATGCATCTATGAATAATTATTAAACCACAACCAGGAATAATATTTATTCAACTTGTTAAATAAAAAAATATATTATTTAACTGAGATACTTGATACACTTAGTGTGTGACCATCTAGGCCTCTTCCTCAGTGGAATTAGGTGGAGTAGCCTAAATTCCAAGGTTAGTGTCTAGAAACACTCCACAACAACCATAGAGAAAGAAGTTAATGCCACAATAACATGTCACCTCATAGGAACATTTACCATTTATTGTAATCCCTTTATCACAATATCTTAAATCGAGTAGGTTGCATGACAATTCCATCAACCTATAAGCTTGATATCTCATTATTTGAATTTATAGAAATAAAACTTTCCTATTGATCACCATGACCAAGTTTTTATTTAGGATACACCATTTCCATAAAAGGGCCTGAGATATTATCTTCCATTAAATAATAGAAAGGATAAATTCTTTCTCACATTATTCATTAATTCAATATTACTCATGACGCACTGAACATATCCTACCTCACCGCGAACATGTGTCTTCATAGTTTTATTCATTAAATCTAATTGAGCCACTCATAATACTCATTAATAATAATATTAAATTCCAAGGACCAAAACACACATCCACAGATAGGAACATACAATGACATATATAAATGTGGATTTCCTACTAGCGGGTCTTGTTCTCATAATATCCTCTTGGATATTACCAAGGGTGTAAACTATGAGAAGTTGCCTCAAAGTAATATGAGTCTTCACCCATGATATCCCATCTCATTTGTGTCCCTCAAATGATATAATCCAACTATAGAACATATATTTAAGAATAGTTTCATAGCACTTCTATGTTCTCATCGTAGTAGGGATCCTATGTGACCTTTTAGTGCGACAGTTACTCTAAGGACATTATCACATTCAATTTCATGCAAAAGAACAATCATGATGTGATAAGGAATTTATTAATATTCAAAACCATGAATATAAGTTATCATAATGTATAAAATAATTTGGTTCTAGGGCACCAAATCCAACAGTGAGTGTGACTTGGTGAGGTTGGGATGGTTAGTATACCTCTATAGGTGTTGTTTGGTTTTGCTATTTTCTCACGGGTGTATTTGTATTCTCCTTTCACATATGCAAGAGAGACTTTGGGTTTTACTACTGAGCATACCTATATGATCTCCCTATATATATAAAAACTAGTTTCAGGTTTTCAAGAGGTCTTTGTGGATCATGTTGTACATTTACAGTTTGGGCCTTAGGAGATATTGATGTGTCATTGCCTTAGCTTTTATTCTCTTAGGATTTCATTTTGATACTTTTATTTGTATTAGTTTTGATTTATGCATTCATTGTGAGATGGTTTGGATTTATTTTATAATATTTTATGGATTTGATTTTGGTTGATACATCACATCTCTCGATCTTTTTTCCTTATAAAGGGTAATGCCTCCCATATTGTGAGATTTGTATACCCTTGGTGCTAGTTTCCAACCCATAATCTACTGGGGGAAGGACTTGGGGTTCATTATCTCCCTTTCATCATTTCCAGTCTAGTAGGGGTATCTTTGGAGGGAGGGGGTCATGAAAATAAGCACTTACCTAATCATTCTGCATTAGGACACAACCAAGTCCTTCCAATGAAGTATCACTCTAGATGAAAAAATCACCATTTATAGAAGGTAGGGACAAAACTAGAGCATTATCCAATATTTTTTTAGTTCCTAGAAAAAATCATCACATTCCTTTTTCCAAATGAAATTAACTCCTTTTCAAGTTAACTTAGTTATTGGGCTAGAAAACTGAGCAATGTTTTCAACAAATTTCTAGTAGTAACCAAATAATCCAATAAAAATATGAATCTTTGTGATATTTTTGGGTCTTGTAAATTCTTAAACAAATTTTGTTTTATAAGGTTTAATATTTGTTCCATATTTATAAACAATATGTCCAAGGAAAGAATTTTTTTTCAACCAAAATTCACACGTACTAAATTTACCATATATTTTATTTTCTTTTAAGGTTTTTAAAATAGTCCTTAGGTTTCTTTAATATTCTTATTTACATTTAGAATATACTAAAAGGTCATCAATAAATAACATTGAGACTCCCTCTAACTGGACTACACCGCTTGTGGTCTTCCTGATCCGGTTCCCTCAGCCGTCAACACTGCAAACCCTTCAGATTCTGATCTTGTAGCATGATGTGGCCCCCTGCTCTGATCAGATGGATCCTACAGGTCATGTTAGATCCTACCCACCCTACAATGATCCAAGGCAGGTCTTCCTAACCCAAAATGGGTCAAGTATGGTCTACCTAGCCCAAAAAAACCCTGCACAATGTCTATCAAGCTCAGAACATGTCTATATAGGGTTGGCCCAAACCATAATGTCCCTACGTAGGATTTTGGGGCCTAGAAAAATATTATATAATCAAAAATCAATTTAATTAATTTTTAGTTTAATATAATAATATTTTTAATATTTTGAAAAAAATTAATTTAATTTTGGTATTAAATTAAATTAATTAATTAATTTAATTTTTTCATTAAAAATTAAATTAATACTGAGACAGAATGAGTCTAAATTATTTAAATACAAATAATTTATTTAATTTATATAAATTTCCTCATAATTTAAATTTATTTCAATTTAATTTTATCATGTTTTTATTTTATTGATTGACTAGTCTTGAGTAGTGACCAAACCTATATATGATTAGGTTAATTTTAATTGTTTATTTATTACATACAAGCGATGCATGTAACATGTAATTAGTTTTATTGATGGTCTGCACATCACCTTCTTTTATTCAATATGTATATGGGATTTCATGTCCATTCATATCTCTATGTATTTTGTGTTTCCTGAGACCCCCTCACCTACATGTGAGTATATTTATAAGATGATGATGTAAGTTAAGAACCACACTAAGATATGGTGGTAACCCAGATTAGATGTGACAACACTAGAATAGGGACGAGCAACGATACAGGTCTGGACATGACTAGGGTATGATACCCCTAGGTCACGACTGATCCATTAAGTTTAAATAGATCAACCAATATTAAGTTTTCAAGACTATTTGGGTAATTTATTTCCTTTATGCATTGTTTTTTATTTTATGCATATACATTTTTACTATGAGAACACATAAAATAATAAACACGAAAAATAAATAAATATGTAATGAATGCTTTTCTATTAATGCATTTCAGTTGTGAGTGCTGTTAGAGTTGGTGCCCTGAGAACCAAATGTTTTTACTTTAATTACGTGAATGTAAACTTATTATATATTGTTCATTGTTCTGCATGACTATAATATAATAATGTCCTGGAATATTTGTTGCATTAATAAGGTCATGGAAGATCCATGCTATGATGAGAACCACGAAATTCTATAACAATATTCTTAAATAAAGTTCTACGGTTAGATGACATACTATGATAGGACACATAGTATACAGACCGTCTTGTGTGAGTACTCATAAGAAGACGAGACTCTCTCTCATGGAGTTTGCACTTGGTAATCTCCAAGATGGGAGATTATGAGAACAGACCCACCAGTAGAAATTCCACATGTCTTGGTGTCATCGGACATTGCTATCTACGAGTGTGTGTAATGGTCCTTAGAATGAAAGATTATCATTAACTCATGTCATGACTCGTACACTTAGATTTGATGATGAAAACCGTCACGAAGACAGTTGGCGGGAAGTAGGGTACGTTGGGTGTGTCACGAATGACATATTGTTAATGGATAAGTTGAGGAAGGGGTTTTCCCTTCTATATTTATGGAATTTGATATCTCCAGCCCTTTGATTGAAATAGAAGTGTCACCCAAATTCCATGGCCATGGTGTAACGATGAGTTTATTTCTAGAAGTCAAAGAATAACAGATCAAGCATATAGGTTTATGACACTGCCATGAAACCTACTTGATGAGATATTGAGACAAAGGGATTAAATTACATGATAAGATTTCATATGTGGTGACATGTCAATGCGGCGTCAAATTCTTTCTCTTGGGTGCCTTGACCAGTTGCTAGACAGTAATCTTGGACTTTTGGCAAGCCCACCTAATGACAATGAGAAAGAGTTATAGAGGGTTACACACTAAGTGTATCCAAGTATCTCAAGTAGAATAAAGATTATTTCCGTACGTGGTTTAATGATTATTCAAGGAAGCCTAAATCATTTTAATGTTAGAAAAAGAATAAAATGAAAACAAGTACACGTCATGTATTAATGATTTCACGCCGTGTAGTTTTTATTTCTGAAAACATGTACACGCCGTGTATTAATGATTACACATTGTGTAGTTTTCATTTTGGAAAGAAAATGAAAAACAAGTTCATGTCGGGTATTAATGATTACACGCCATGTAGTTTTTTATGAAAAACAAGTATACGCTGTGTATTAATGATTACACACAATGTATTTTTTTATGAAAAACAAGTACACGCTGTCAAGGAATTAATAATTCAACATGGGGGTTTTCAATAAGATTTAATGAAATAAATAAAACGTGTAACACGTTTATTTATTGTTATAACTCTATAACCTCAAACCCGATTATAAATATCATCACAACCCCAAAGCTTTTTCCCAATCATTGTGCACAACAATTCTGGAGAATTATTTCAAGGCCAAAAGAACTCCTTCCTCCAAGAATGCTCTCAAGACCAAGAGAGATCCTCCTCCATCAGATCAAGAGGATCTAAGGCAGATAACACAAGCAAAGGCTTCTCAACACTAGCACCCAGAGATTCCTTTGGAGATGTCCAGAGATACATGGTGCACGTGTGGATCATCGCTAGAGGAAGTCTACCCTTGGCTTCTATGACACAACGACAAATCACATCAAAACATGATAAAAAATATCAATGAAGAAAGAACACCATAAAAAGTACTTATTGTCAATTAATTGAATTAATTATAATCAACCTGTGATGATCCTCGTTTGTGGTTTCATGAATATTCTTCTTTTTTGTCTATTTCTATGATTCGATCCATGGAGTCTGGTGTTTATCGTCGTATTGATCCCATATTTATCATTTCTAATGAAAAAAAATCCAAGTGGACACATCCACCCACACGCTTCCACTATGCTCGGAACCTTCAAATGGTATCAAAGGTAGGTTACAACGTTGATTATAATTATTTAATTTTCATTGATAATTTACACATTTATATTTGATTTAATTCAAGATAAATTGTTCTATAAAACTGAATAAATGAGATCTGTTCTTCCTCATTTGGTTCTCAATTCACATCATAGAAACATCCTTTTAATTTTAATTTTGATTAAAATAAAAATGAATATATCATCCGGAGGAGCTGCTCTTTATGTCTGTACAACACAAGAATACACGACGTTTAGTGAAAACTACACGCCGTGTACTTAGGTTCAACTAACCGGGATTGGTCTGCCAAACCATGCCATGTGAATTGAGTATACCTAAGTATTTATTACACCGTGTTGACCAGAATTAAACGGCGTGTGGAAACCATAATACACGGCGTGTATGTTGAATCAACACGCTGTGTAGTCCGATCCAACCTAGGTGAAACCATGTACAAGGAGAATCCATGTACCACGTACAAGGGATTTCCAGGCTGGTAACCGTGTAACAAGAAAGTACATGCTATATTAGATTAATCTACATGTAATGTTCTCCAAAATTTCCAAAGTATAGAAAACATGTCAAATCCCCCAGCATGTACTTTGGATAAAGGGTGAAAAATACACGCCATGTAATATATCCTACATGTCGTGTACTTTCCAAAAATGGAATTTCACCAGGTTTCCTCCAAATTAAAAATACCTATACAAGTAATATGAATGAGAAGAATCTCAAGGAAATTCAGAAAGTAATTTAAGATAAAGAATTGATTAATTATAAGATCATAATTAATTGAATTAAAGCATGATTTATCTTAAATGAAAGAAAGATTAAAAGAATTTGAATTCTAAATATTCATAAATGTTGTTTCATTCTATGGATGATTTTTATCTAGAATAAAGACCCTTTTTGTGTGTATGGTTTCATTTAAATTTATTTAATTTAAATTCTTTTGCCTGTGATCCTTCTTCCAATAATATGTAGGGCCTGCATTCCCATGGGTTCTTTAATGTAAACCCCATGTAATGTAGGATCTCCCAAGTTAGAGGAGATGATTCAAAACCTAAAGCTGAGGAGAAACCAACGCAAGAAGATACAGAGGTGGATAGGTGGGAGCTGCAAAACATGAACCATTAGGTTCAAGGTGTTTTTCCCTAGGTCAGGGTTAGCTTATCAAAACCGCTAGATAATCTAACCAATAGAAGGTCATGATCATTCCATATTATTTTATTTCTATATGATTTCATGCTTTATTTATTATGTATGTGTTGTCGCGATCACATAATTAATGAAATAAACAATCATGCAATGATGGAATAAAATAAAAATCGGACTATGTGTAAAAATTATCAGAACATGGTTAATCACTTAAGCAAGCATCACTTAATATTAACAAGCATGTGATAATGAAAAACTACACATAAATAATAAAATCCCTCGAATACCATATTAATTCAGACCAAGCCTTATGTTATTTGATTAAGGGAAAGACTCAAAAAAACTATGTGTTTGACCAAAACTTGTTGGGACACTTACTTTTATAAAGGAAGCTCTTATGAAAGTTTTGGGTTGAATTAAACATTTTACACCAAGAGTATTAGCCCTTGATAGACTTGTTGTAAAATGGAGTCCAGTGTTAAGGAAATCCAAGTTTGGATTTCAGGATTAGGGAGTCCACTCAACAGGTCAAGGAACTGTAATCTCACAGTTGGCAAAGACCTGCCTACCTAAGTACCTTCAAATTGATTGACCAACCCTTTTTGGGGTTATGTGAAGGAGAATATGGATCCTTGCCACTAGAATGTCATGGAAATTGGAAATTCCAAGTTCAATGGTGAGGGCCATTGGGACTTGATAAAATAGTGGGAGAATTAATAAATTCATTTATTATTTTTCACAAAATGTAATTAAAAGGATCTGATAAATCTGATTTTTTAATTTGTAGAATCAATATGACAAGCTCGTCAACCAGATTTTCTCTGCGATCAATTCTGGATAAAGGCAATGTCCTCACCGGCAGTAACTTTCAGGAATGTTTTAGGAACCTTCAGGTTATCCTATTCCATGAACGAAAGTTTTACGTGCTGGAGTCCTCACTTCCTGATTCACAAGCCCAAGGGTCGTGTGATGAAGATTTCATGGTCTATGATCAATATTTGAATGATTCACTCAACGTTCAATGTTTGATGCTATCATCAATGTCTAGTGAGCTCATGAAGTCTCATGAAGACATGGATGCCTATAGCATACTCGAGAACCTCTATAGTCTATACCAGGATAGAGAAAGATAGTAAAGGTTTGAGATCTCCAAGGCTCTATTCCAGAGAAATCTTCGAGAGGTTTCCCCAGCTGGGCCTCATGTAGTCAAGATCATTGGCTACATTGAGCGCTTGGAGGTTCTAGGGTTTAAACTCCCTAAATAACTGGGTACCGATCTCATTCTTGCATCACTTTCCTAGAGCTTCTCTAACTTTGTTGTAAATTTCAAGATGAACAACATTGAGAAGTCTCTATCTGATTTGCTTATCCTCATTCACCAAGTGGAAAATGATATGAAGCATGAAAAGCCTTATGTCCTTATGGTGAATAAAAGGAAAGGAAAGGTGAAGAGCTTTAATCCAAAAGCTTCTTCATGGCCTTCCAAGAAAAGGAAGATCAAAGGGGAGGCAAGAGAATAGGAGGCTGTTTGTTTTGCATGTGGCAAGAAGGGCCACTAGAAGAAAAACTGCACCTAGCCAAGGAAGCAAGGGGAAGCTTTAGGTGCATTTGTTATTGAATGCAATATATATCTTTCTAATAATTGGGTATTAGATACTACTTTTGGTGCTCACATTTGTATCCAAATACAAGAACCAAGTATATTTAGAAAGATTGACCAAGGTGAGGTTGATCTGCGAGCAGCTAACAGAGCAAGACTCACTGTTGTAGCTGTTGGAGACTACCACCTCATATTGCCTATTGGGATGGTATTGGTATTTAAAGGATGTTATTATGTACCCTCTATAACCAAGAACATTATTTCATTATCTAGATTAGATACTTATGGATTCATCTTCACGTTTAGAAATGAATGTTGCTACTTTTATAAAGATAACATTTGTTTTGGTAGGGTACATTTATATAACAACCTTTATGTGTTAGACTACACAAACCAAGTAATGGAAATAGATAAAAAAGTTAATTCACATGACTCATACCACACCCAACTTTGGCATCACCATCTAGGTCATGTCAATGAGAAACATTTGACAAAATTACATCAAGATGGGTATTTAGATTCTTTCAAACTAATACCACTTGATGTATGTCATGCATGTCTACAAGGCAAAATGACCAAAGCCCAATTTAGTGGGAAAGGTGAAAGGGCTAAAGAGCTTCTAGAATTAGTTCACACAGATGTGTGTAGACCATTTCCAGTTGAAGCAAGGTGTGGGTTCCTGTACTTTATAACTTTTACAGATGATTTTAATAGATATGGATATATTTACTTAATGAGGTATAAGTCAGATTCTTTTGATCAGTTCAAAGAATACAAGAATGAAGTTGAGAACCAGTTTGGTCGGAAGATTAAGAAACTCCACTCAGACAAAGAAAGAGAATATATTAATCAGGACTTCATTTATTTCTTACGAGAGTTTGGGATTCTATCTCAACTCACTCCTCCTTACACTCCTCAGTGGAATGGTGTAAGTGAAAGGAGGAACCACACCATGTTGGACATGGTGAGATCAATGATGAGTCATGCGAGTCTTCTATTATCCTTTTGAGGATATGCATTACAAACAACAGCACACTGGCACGCGCGTCGCAATGCGTGAAAATTTGCAATATTTATTTACCTACTAACTACTGTAGAAGTGGCGAGCAGGGTCGAACCACAGAGAGAATGTGAGTAGACACTAGAAATGTCCTTTTGGAGGAATGTTCAGGCGGATGGGCTTTAATTGTGTGATTAACAACTAAGTTCTAAAAACTAAATGACTATTTTAAAAATGACTAGTTAAATTAACTAAAACTATCTAAGTGAACTTAGCTATGAAATAAACTGGCAGAGATGGAAGTGTCAGAGTCGTGATGTCCGTTCAAGTGCATGCAATGTCAATTATTTAATTCCCACATTTGAATATTTATTTATTCAATTATCACCGATTCCAAATTTAATCAAAATGTCATCCGGTCTCGTTATCTGATGTTAGATAACATTCTAATTTTTACACAAATTATTTATCATTTCGTTCTCTATCCTGACAAATAATTTGCGCGTCCTTATAGCGCTGAATCACTTGGTGAAATACAATGACCCGTTTCTCACAAAGTCTAAGTATCTACCTACGTTGGGTTCGCTCACATGAGATTACTTATTAAGTATCACTCATGCAAGTTTGAAGGAGAGCGCACACAAAATATTAATTTTTCAATTAATATATTTATTTATTCAAAATTCGATCGCACGCTTGATTGAATTACGGATAAATAAATTCTCGGATGAACTCCCGTTCGTGATTACTTATTAGGTATCACACAAACGGGCACCAAAGCATGTGTGCAGGCCCCAAATGATAATTAATTTAAACGCAGATATAATTAATTAAATAAACATCTAATTAAAATTAATTTAAAAGACAATCAAACATAGGAATAAATTAAAGACATGCAATTACCGTCACTTTCGTCACAACTCCGACACAAAGAAAGTTAGCCTGCCATCATGAAGACACGACGCATAAAATAATAAATAAAAGATATCACTGTGCTCATGTCGTCGCAGTTGTCACTACAAACCGATGTCAAAGATCGTGCAATAGTAATCGTCACTCCGCCGATCGCCGCAACGTTGAACCAAACCATCTCGCGCCACCGCAAAAATTATCAAATTTGTGCTTGCTCTCGCGGTGTAATGTCGCGTCAACGACGTGCGTGAATCATCATCAATCACCGATGCACCCAGAACCGTCCAACTGCCGGACGTATACCAGTCCAGCGGTCCTGATCTCTTAGAGCTGTGGTGGATAGCGCAGCTAGTCCTCGTCACGAAAGGAGGACATGTCCCGCAGCACCTCTTCGTTGCAAAATAGAACCCCCACGCGCAGCCTTCGGTGTCAAAAAAAAACTCGTCGCGTTGGATCTGGTTCGTCGCAAACCTCCCGGATCTCAATTCCCGCGGATCTGGTGTTGTCGCAAGAACCAGGGTCCGCCGCCCTTGCCTAGTTCCACCTCACCAATAATCCCCACACTTCCCTGTCCAGCAAAGAAAGGGATTTTTCAGCAGCGAAGGAGGATATTCAGATCTGTGCACTGCTAGGATTTCGCCCGTGGATAACTGAAATCACAACGCCTAAGGGAGCAAAGAAGTCGGGGTCGAGTCGCGATGAAGCCTAAGGTGGCAACGAGGGCGAGGCGCTGGGTTGGCGGGGTAGAGGCCGGCGGGTAGAGGATAGAGGGGCGAGGGAGCGGGGGCCAGCGGGATGGGGAGTGGGATAGAGGGGAGGGCCGTGGGGAGATGTGGGGTGCTGCAAAAATCCAGGGGCGGCCGAGGGGTTAGAATAGGTTTATGTGGGATTGGAGAGAGGGATGGAAAGATTGGAGAGAGGGATGGAAAGAAAAGGGGAGGCGGGTAGAAAAAGGAGGAGGTGGTTGATTGGTGAGAGAAAATAAAAGGGAATGGGGAGGGGATGACGTGGAAGAGGGGAAATGGTCAAAGGGGGAGGGGTTGGTTAGATAGTGGAGAGGGAAAAAAAATAAAAAAAATAAAAATAAGTTAAATTCAAATTCAATTTTTCAAATTAAATCTTATTATTTAAAAGTTAAACAATAATAATAATAATAATAATAATAATAATAATAATAAGTAATAAGAATTAAAATACATATACATATACATGCATACATATATTTATTTATTTATTTATGCACATGAAAATTAAATATAACACTACTATTAAATATAATAATAACTAATAAAAAAACTATTTTATTAATACTATAAAAAATAATGAACTAAAATAAAATATATACATACTAATAAGAATTAATAAAATAAAACTAAACTAAAATTAGAGAAACTAATAATAATAATATAGTGTTAAATATAATATATAAAATTAATATGACTAATAGAAATACTAAATTACTAATATTAGTATATAAATTAACTAAAAATTATCAAAATATCTAAATTACTACAAAACTACAAAAATAAACTAAAAATATAAAAATTGGTTAAACTAATTAATTAAAACTAAGTTAGAAAGTTATAAAAATACATGTAAAAATCCATGTACATCAAATCCCCCACACTTAAACTTTTGCACTCCTGGGCAAAACAATCAGAAAGAGAACACAAGTGGCCGCAGACAAATCAAAACATCCAAGTTACAAGTTCAAAATTTTTCATTCTCTTTCCTCATAAAATATCTTGCTTCATTTAAAACATCAATTTTCAAAAAAAAAAAAATTTCTTTCACTTGCATTTTTTTTAAAACAAGTATGTGCACTCATCAATCATGTGACCTACCTTGCCATTACACTCATCGCTCGAAAAGATTTGATCAAAGTTTTTCTCAGTTCTCATGCACATGCATGCTTACCATAGGCTTGCCATGAATTTCACATCTCCACTAGTGGAAATCAAAAGAATGTACCAATCTCAAGGACTTTACATGAGGTTCAAATGTTTCTGAAGCTGTGGGACGATGGGTTAAAAAAAATATTGACATCTTTTTGGTAAAAAGGAGGGTTGAATCTTGAAATAAATGCATGATAAGTCAATCTAAATGTCTCCCTCAAACTCTTGCTCCCCCACACTTAAAACACTGCTTGTACCCAAGCATTTGATAATCCAATGTTTCACTCTTTTTTTTTACACAACTCACTCAAATAAGATGAGTAGGAAAAACAAGTGAGTATCAGTTCCAAAACCCCATGAAATAAATGTCAGAAAATAATCCCAAATAAAGGTACACAAGTAGCATATATGATGTAACATCTCAATGAAGGTAGGTCATATAGAAAACTTTTTAGTTCCTGGAGTAATGGATCATCACTTTAATAGGTATCCCCAAAGTCGAGGGTTACCGCGTAATGACCACCAATGTACTCATTGTTGGAACTGAAAAGGGTTCTATATTCCTATATCAAAATAATATGAAATGAATGTCGCTACTGTGAAAAAGAACTCAATGATCAGGATGGAATAATGTCAATCCATGGACATCAAATGACTCACTGCCCCTCGAAGAACCCTCTCCATGAGTAAGTCTCTCTCCCCCACACTTAGATTGTAATCATCAAGCAAAAATCCAAGAAATTGGTAGGGAAGGGTATCGGCTTGGGCTCATCCTAAAAGGCTCCTGCATGGCTTCTAAGGGCTATACGAAGGAGAAAATTTTTGGGTGGCTCAGTGGGTCAACGGGGATAAAATATCAAACAGATGCCTCGATCATTTTAGTACAACTTTCAAAAAATTCCTATCGCTTTGATGGAAAAACATGGCAAGTTCTAGAAGACAAAACATGGTTGAGATTACCTCAAGAAATAAGAGAAATAAGAGATGATTTTAAAATAGCTCAGAGTCCTCACGGGTATGGAAATATAATTTTGGACAGCACAGATGATCATGAGTGCGAATAAGTGTAAAAAATATACAAGTTTTTGAAAAACATTTTCAAAGAATGAAATAATATCAGCAATCATCTAAGTCATGAGAGAAAGGATCAGATAATTCCAAAACAAGAATCAGGTGCTCAAACTGCCTAGGGACACAAGTGGCATGTTCCCAACTATGTTGCGACAAGAATACAATAGCTTTTATGTGGGTTCATCAATGACAGGAATGTTAGTTTTTTTTTTCAATTTTTTTTTTGTTTTGTTTTTTTTACATGGTGTTTTTGGAAGCATAAAATATGGAAAAAAATAGAACACTTCCCTGTGTAAGTGCAGATTGACACGGAGAGGCTGTTTGTATCTGATGAAGCTCCAGAAATGGTATACCTGTAAAACCTACACATTGACAGCACATACTCGCATCATATCAAAGAAGTCACACCATAATAAAAAATGTGGATGATAAAAATATTTATGATGAATTTAAATCCACTACTGTGTCGGGAGAAAACAGATTGTTGTAAATGCATGCCATTTTATTTAAAATAAAACTGAATGAAATGAAATGAAATGTAGTGAAAAGAAAACAAACAAATGATGGGTTGCCTCCCATTGAGTGCTAAGTTTACTTCGTCTTCAGCCAGACGTTATTGAAACTCCACCAGGATCGAACGGAAATGTAAACCATGCATCTGCTTCTTTTTCAGTAGGAGCGCGGAATCCATTCGTTGAAGATGAGTTTATCCTGCAAGCTGCACAAAATCTCAACGGAATCTTGTTAGAATAATGGATGTGTGGAATGAAATGAAAATATGCCAACTCACAAGGGAATGAATATACCTCACCTGAAGAAAGACTCATCGAATTGTTGAATTTTGGGAAAATGTTGTCAATGGAAAGATCAAGAAGATTACCTCCTTGAACATACACAGGTGAAAAAGTTCCATTACTAGAATCCTTCAGTGGTTCGCTTATATCCATCACATTCTTGAATGCAGTATCTGGGTTGATTATGTATCCCAATTCGTTTTCACACCCAACTACTAGCATAGAAAAATCCACTGGTTTCCAACTCAATTCATGCTTGATGGTTTCATTGATTATGCCATGGTCAAAAATATTGTTAGCATATGTGGGTATTTCAAGTGAAGTGTTTTTAACCTTGACGCATGGAGTAAGTGACGCGAGATAAATTGGAGCAGATGACTCCATTGTGTCAAGAATGACATCTTTTTCAAAATTTTCTTCTATACCGCCCTCATCATATTTCTCTGTTGGCACATGTGTCACCAAAAAATCAGGATCCTCCAAGCAATCCCATTCTTCCATTGTTTCTAGAAAATTATGAGTGTTCTCTTCCACCAATGCTGATTGATTCTTCGACTCCAGAAATGTTTTAGATGTCTCTATTTTAGAAAAAGTTTCAGACTCACATGGATTTTTAGAAAGAGGTGATTTGATGTCATTTGAAGTGATGTCCTCTTGAGTGTGGCAATCCACTGTCTCTTGGTTCAATTCTGAATCTATCATGGTAAATAATGATCCTAGTTCAATGTCCTCTTCATCCTGAAAAGGTGCAGTTTGATATACATTGAATGTGTCCTTTTTCACTTTGGGATGACTAGGTTGTGAATTCACCGAAGGACATGAAATCACATTTTCTAAGGGACCATTATGTTCAACAGGGCGGAAGACCAAGCTCTCATATTCTTGAAATGTGATTAGATTGGAAGAATTATTTTGTGATGGAGGGGAGTCATCAATTGTATGATAAGAAGGCAGATCAATCCCATTATCAGACTCGGGACATAGATGTTGTTCAAATGGAACCTCTATTGCACTCTCCTCAAAAGAATTGTTTTGAATTAGATCATCAAGGGGTAATGAAGCAGGTAGTTCGGAAATATGATTCATTTGATTTACTAAATTATTCAATTGATTTTCTAGATCTTTTGTTGAGGAAAGCAACTTTGCATTGCATTTATCTTGAAGTTCAAACCTCTGATTGGTCTCAGTGATAGCACAATGCAACATGTGTTCAATTATTGAATCATTTGTTTGACATGAATTGTCAAGTTCTAAATTTTCAGGAATGCATTGACTTTGAAAATAATTAACAGATGTATAAGGACTTGTTTCATAGCATGGTGGAATGTTCTCATATGGATCATAGCATGGACTTGAATAAAGATCATTGAAATAAACGGGATTACCTGGATAGATCATGTGCGGTGAATCGTTATACGTCATACCTTGAGTCGGGGCTGCATAGGGAGGGTACTGGTTGTAATTGTGTGGTGCGGCCCACGTCATTCTGAGCTTCTGGGTGTCTTGAAAATTCCTGCAATGAAAAATTCCCAGAGTAAACTGTTGTTATTTTAAAAAAAAATTTTTTAATTTTTTTTTAATTTTTGACCTAAATTATTCTTTTAAAGGAACTCCTAATGCTACTATTCTCCCCGGAAACGACGCTAGAAATTTGGCACGCGCGTCGCAACGCGTGCAAATTTGCAATATTTATTTACCTACTAACTACTGTAGAAGTGGCGAGCAGGGTCGAACCACAGAGAGAATGTGAGTAGACACTAGAAATGTCCTTTTGGAGGAATGTTCAGGCGGATGGGCTTTAATTGTGTGATTAACAACTAAGTTCTAAAAACTAAATGACTATTTTAAAAATGACTAGTTAAATTAACTAAAACTATCTAAGTGAACTTAGCTATGAAAGAAACTGGCAGAGATGGAAGTGTCAGAGTCGTGATGTCCGTTCAAGTGCATGCAATGTCAATTATTTAATTCCCACATTTGAATATTTATTTATTCAATTATCACCGATTCCAAATTTAATCAAAATGTCATCCGGTCTCGTTCTCTGATGTTAGATAACATTCTAATTTTTACACAAATTATTTATCATTTCGTTCTCTGTCCTGACAAATAATTTGCGCGTCCTTATAGCGCTGAATCACTTGGTGAAATACAATGACCCGTTTCTCACAAAGTCTAAGTATCTACCTACATTGGGTTCGCTCACATGAGATTACTTATAAAGTATCACTCATGCAAGTTTGAAGGAGAGCGCACACAAAATATTAATTTTTCAATTAATATATTTATTTATTCAAAATTCGATTGCGCGCTTGATTGAATTCCGGATAAATAAATTCTCGGATGAACTCCCGTTCGTGATTACTTATTAGGTATCACACGAACGGGCACCAAAGCATGTGTGCAGGCCCCAAATGATAATTAATTTAAACGCAGATATAATTAATTAAATAAACATCTAATTAAAATTAATTTAAAAGACAATCAAACATAGGAATAAATTAAAGACATGCAATTACCGTCACTTTCGTCACAACTCCGACACAAAGAAAGTTAGCCTGCCATCACGAAGACACGACGCATAAAATAATAAATAAAAGATATCACCGTGCTCATGTCGTCGCAGTTGTCACTACAAACCGATGTCAAAGATCATGCAATAGTAATCGTCACTCCGCCGATTGCCGCAACGTTGAACCAAACCATCTCGCGCCACCGCAAAAATTATCAAATTTGTGCTTGCTCTCGTGGTGTAATGTCGCGTCAACGACGTGCGTGAATCATCATCAATCACCGATGCACCCAGAACCGTCCAACTGCCGGACGTATACCAGTCCAGCGGTCCTGATCTCTTCGAGCTGTGGTGGAGAGCGCAGCTAGTCCTCGTCACGCAAGGAGGCCATGTCCCGCAACACCTCTTCGTTGCAAAATAGAACCCCCACGCGCAGCCTTCAGTGTCAAAAAAAAAACTCATCGCGTTGGATCTGGTTCGTCGCAAACCTCCCGGATCTCAATTCCTGCGGATCTGGTGTTGTCGCAAGAACCAGGGTCCGCCGCCCTTGCCTAGTTCCACCTCACCAATAAGCCCCACACTTCCCTGTCCAGCAAAGAAAGGGATTTTTCAGCAGCGAAGGAGGATATTCAGATATGTGCGCTGCTAGGCTTTCGCCCGTGGAGAACCGAAATCACAACGCCGAAGGGAGAAAAGAAGTCGGGGTCGAGTCGCGATGAAGCCTCAGGTGGCAACGAGGGCGAGGCGCTGGGTTGGCGGGGTAGAGGCCGGCGGGTAGAGGATAGAGGGGTGAGGGAGCGAGGGCCAGCGGGATGGGGAGTGGGATAGAGGGGAGGGCCGTGGGGAGATGTGGGGTGCTGCAAAAATCCAGGGGCGGCCGAGGGGTTAGAATAGGTTTATGTGGGATTGGAGAGAGGGATGGAAAGATTGGAGAGAGGGATGGAAAGAAAAGGGGAGGCGGGTAGAAAAAGGAGGAGGTGGTTGATTAGTGAGAGAAAATAAAAGGGAATGGGGAGGGGATGACGTGGAAGAGGGGAAATGGTCAAAGGGGGAGGGGTTGGTTAGATAGTGGAGAGGGAAAAAAAATAAAAAAAATAAAAAGAAGTTAAATTCAAATTCAAATTTTCAAATTAAATCTTATTATTTAAAAGTTAAACAATAATAATAATAATAATAATAATAATAATAATAAGTAATAAGAATTAAAATACATATACATATACATGCATACATATATTTATTTATTTATTTATGCACATGCAAATTAAATATAACACTACTATTAAATATAATAATAACTAATAAAAAAACTATTTTATTAATACTATAAAAAATAATGAACTAAAATAAAATATATACATACTAATAAGAATTAATAAAATAAAACTAAACTAAAATTAGAGAAACTAATAATAATAATATAGTGTTAAATATAATATATAAAATTAATATGACTAATAGAAATACTAAATTACTAATATTAGTATATAAATTAACTAAAAATTATAAAAATATCTAAATTACTACAAAACTACAAAAATAAACTAAAAATATAAAAATTGGTTAAACTAATTAATTAAAACTAAGTTAGAAAGTTATAAAAATACATGTAAAAATCCATGTACATCACACACATACTAAACGAAGTACCAATTAAATCGATAAATGGTATTCCATATGAGTTATGGAGTGGACACAAGTCCATGTTATCAAATTTACATGTGTGGGGTAGCTAAGCATTTGTTAAGGCCTCTTCAGGTAACAAAATTGCACCCTGAGGCACAAAGTGTATCTTTATAGGATATCCCATGGAAAAAAGGGGATATTACCTATACAACCCCTCAGATAAAAAGGTTACAGTGGAAAGACATGCTATATTCCTTGAGAGGGAGCACATATCCAAAAGAGATAGTGGGAGCGATATAAACTTCGATGAAGTCGAGGCTCAAGATACACAAGATTTGGTTTAAGAACAGATTCCACAAATCCCTATGGAAGAACAATCTGTTCCAGAGACACAAGAACTACGTAGGGGAACGAGAGAGGTGAGAGAACCAGAACGATATGGTATTCTTGTCACCAAGGATGGTGAATCGTTATTGGTTGAAAATGATGATCCTCTTACCTACAAGGAATCAGTTGAAGGCACAGATGTTACCAAGTGGAAAGAAGATATGAATTCTGAAATGGATTCCATGTACCAAAACCAAGTCTGGATTTTGGTAGATCCTCCAGTTGATGTAAAGCCTATTGTAATAAATAGGTATTCAAGAAGAAATTGGACATGGAGGGACAAGTCAGCACCTATAAGGCACGACTGGTTGCAAAAGGTTTTAGACAGCATCAAGGAATTGACTATGATGAATCCTTTTCACCAGTTGATATGTTAAAATCCATCAGAATCTTATTGGCCATTTCTGCTTACCATGACTATGAAATTTGGAAAATGGATGTCAAAATAGAATTCCTTAACGGGAACCTCTAGGAATATGTCTACATGACACAACCTGAAGGGTTTGTGACTCCAAATGATGCCAACAAGGTATGCAAGTTGCAGAAATCCATTTCTGGATTAAAACAAGCATCAAGTTCATGGAACATTCATTTTGATGAAGTCGTAATGGGATTTGGATTTATTAAGTATGAATGTGAGCCTTGTGTCTACAAAAGGTTTATTGGAAGTGCAGTCATTTTCCTAATAGTATATGTTGATGACATATTACTAATTGGAAATGAAGTACCTATGTTACAATCAGTTAAGGCATGGTTGGATAAATGATTCTCTATGAAAGATTTGGGTGAGGTAGTATATATTATTGGGATCAAGATCCATCGTGATAGATCCAAGAGAATGCTGGGCCTAAGTCAAAGTACATACATTGATAAGATACTGAAGAGATTCATCATGGAACAGTCCAAGAGGGGATTGTTTCCAGTGTCACATGGCATTCATCTTTCCAAGAAAATGTGTCCTCATACACATGAGGAATGAAAGAAAATGGCAAGGATCCCTTACACATCTGTAATTGGGTCAGTCATATATTCTATGCTATATAAAAGGCCATATGTTGCTTATGAATTAAGTGCGGTAGGCAGATATCAAGTTGATCTTGGAGACCACGATTGTATGGTAGTCAAGACTATCCTTAAGTATATGAGGTGTACTAAGG
Source organism: Viscum album (assembly GCA_963277665.1). NCBI lineage: Eukaryota > Viridiplantae > Streptophyta > Magnoliopsida > Santalales > Viscaceae > Viscum > Viscum album. The sequence goes on from OY728162.1 coordinate 945,220,138, forward strand.
ATATGTTCCTATTTTATAGAGAAAATGAGGAAATAGTCATCAAAGGATATGTAGATGCTAGTTTCCAGATGGATCAAGATGACATGAAGTCACAGACTAGATAAATCTTCAGTTTTAATGGAGGTGCAGTGAGCTGGAGGAGCTCAATGTAAGGTGTGATCGCAGATTCTACAGCAGAGTCTGAATATATCACAACTTCTGAGGTAGCTAAAGAAGCATTATGGATGTGAAGCTTCATCTAAGAGCTGGATGTAGTACCTAGTAGTAAAGATCATATCACAATCTATTGTGATAATACTGCAGTGGTGGCACTTGAAAAAGAACCAAGGTCACATCAGTGGACAAAGCACATAATTCAGAAGTATCATCTCTTGAGGGATTTTTCTCAAAGAGGTGAAGTTGCAGTGAGCAGTATTTCCACAGAAGATAATGTGGTGGACCCCTTGACTAAAGCCTTGACTTAGCAGAAACATGATCAGCATGTGAGGTCTAGTAGACTAAAAGTTCTAGCCAGTTGGCTCTAGTCCAAGTGGGAGTCTGTTAGAGTTGGTGTCCTGAGAACCAACTATTTATACTTTGATCATGTGAATGTACACTTATTATATATTGTTCATTGTTCTGCATGACTATAATATAATAATGTACTGGAATATTTGTTTCATTAATAAGGTCATGGAAGATCCCTGCTATGATGATAACCTTGAAATTCTATAACAATATTCTTAATAAAGCTCTACGGTTGGATGAAATACTATGATAGGACACATAGTATACAGTCTGTCATGTGTGAGTACTCGTAAGAAGATGAGACTCTCTCTCACGGAGTTCGCACTTGGTAATCTCCAATATGGGAGATTGTGAGAACAGACCCACCAGTTGCAATTCTGCATGTCTTGGTGTCATCGGACATTGCTATCTATGAGCATGTGTAATGGTCCTTAGACTTGAATATTATCATTAACTCATGTCATGAATCGTGCAATTATATTTTCTGATGAAAACCGTCATGAAGACAGTTGGTGGGAAGTAGGGTACGTTGGGTGCACCATGAATGACATATTGTTAACGAATAAGTCGAGGAAGTAATTTTACCTTCTAGATTTAACGAATTAGATATCTCGAGCCCTTTGATTGAAATAGAACTATCACCCAAATTCAATGGCCATGGTGTAATGACGAGTTTATTTCTGGAAGTCAAACAATGACAGATCAAGCATATAGATTTATGACACTGCCATGAAACCTGATTGATGAGATATTGAGACAAAGGGATTAAATTACATGGTATGTATTTGTATGAGGTGACACATCAATGTGGCGTCAACTTCTTTCTATTGGGTGCCTTGACCCATTGCTAGACAGTAATCTTGGACTTTAGGCAAGCCCGCCTAATGCCAACGAGAAAGAGGCCTAGAGGGTCACACACTAAGTGTATCCAGGTATCTCAAGTAGAATAAAGATTATTCCCATACCTATTTTAATGATTATTCAAGGAATCCTAAATCATTTAAATGTTGGAGGAAGAATAAAATGAAAACAAGTACACACCATGTATTAATGATTACATACCGTGTAGTTTTTATTTTTGAAAACAAGTACACACCGTGTATTAATGATTACACACCATGTAGTTTTCATTTTGGAAAGGAAATGAAAAAAAGTACATGTTGTGTATTAATGATTACATGTCATGTAGTTTTTTATGAAAAACAAGTACACGCCATGTATTAATGATTACACACCGTGTTGTTTTCCCAGTTTGGATTTTGAGGATATAATATTGTTTTATTAAATGATATTTATTATAATTAGCGTGGGCGCATGTCAAGGAATTAATAACTCGACATGGGGGTTTTCAATAAGAATTAATTAAATAAATAAAATGCATAATGCGTTTATTTATTGTCATAACTCTATAACCTCAAACCCGATTATAAATATCCTCCCAACCCCAACACTTTTCCCCAATCATTGTGCTCAACAATTCTGGAGAATTATTTTAAGGCTGAAAGAACTCCTTCATCCAAGAATACTCTCAAGACCGAGAGAGATCCTCCTCCATCGGATCATGATGATCTAAGGAGGACAACACAAGAAAATGATTCTCCATGCTAGCACCCAAAGATTCCTTTGGTGACGTCTAGAGATACGTGGTGCATGTGTGGATCACCACTAGAGGAATTCTACACTTGGATTCTGCGACGCAATGACATATCACAACGGAACGTGATCAGAAATATAAATGAAGAAAGAACGCCATAAAAGGTACTTCTTGTAAATTAATTAAATTAATTATAATCAACCTGTGATGATCCTCATTTTTGGTTCCAGTATTATTCTTCTTCTTTGTCTATTTCTGTGATTCAATCCGTGGAGTCTGGCATTTATCGTCGTATTGATCCCGGATTGATCATTTATAATAAAAAAAAGCCAAGTGGGAACATCCACCCACTCATTTCTACTGTGCCTAGAACCTTCAAGTGCAACAACATAGTATGAATATATTTAATAGAAATGGATTACATTCATCAAAAAATATTAAAATCACAACAAAGTAATATTAAGTCTTAATGCATTTTGTTGCTTAAATTTGAGCAAAACTGGATGTACGAGGTTCTCATCATCCAAATTTGAGGGTGCATCCTACTACGAGGGATGTATTATGAGAGTAATGGGTTAACTTAGCTAATGTTGGTTGCAAAGAAGTATCCAAATATAGCTTGCTACCACTTTATAGGAAAATCATTGAGAGAATCATGGTTATGATTCTGGTAAGCTAAGAATTTACTCAATAGTTCAAGGAACCGTGAGTCAATACAGTTGTCCAGTCTAGTTCCTACCTTGAAACTCTCCAAATAGTGGAATACCCAAAGCTTTTAGACTATTAAGAGAGGTTTCAGGGATCCTTTCCACTAGAATACTCAAGTGAGAGGGTATTCTAAATTTAGCAGTGAGGGATAATGAGGCTCTATAAAATAGTGGGATACATTTTATGATTTAATTAATCTATAAATAATTTCTAAAAGGTAATAAAGATAAGGTAATAACTAATAGATTAATTTATTATAGATAAAAATGGAAATAAACAATGCCACTATATCATTATCACTGCAATTAATACTGGATAAATAAAATATCATGAATGGCCATAACTTCTAGGAGTTGTATAGGTGATTGCACATAATACTACTCCAAGAGAGGAAGCTTTATGTGCTAGAGTCCTCAATTCCTGCTAATCCCCCTTAGGAAGAAATAAAGGTAGATAAACAAAATCATGAGAATCATGTAGATGGTGCACTAGATGTACAGTGTATCATGTTGTCATCTATGTCTAGTCAATTGTAAAAAATGCATGAGGATAAATATGACTACAATATATTGACTCATCCCCAAGAGTTATATTAGGAGAGAAAAAGGAAAGAAAGGTATAATATATCTAGTTTATTATATAGGTTCATGATATAGAAAGGAATGAAGAAGGGCCTCATGTACTCAAGATGATTGGGTATATTTAGAGACTTGAATCTCTTGGGTTCAAGCTGAACCAAGAACTTGCGACCTATCTCATTCTTTCCTCTTTACGATCAATTTTTTACTTTCATTATTAATTAAAATATTAATAACATGAAAAATTTTCTCCCAAATATTTTGGATTTAGTTCTATAAGATGATAATTATATGAAGAATACAAATTCTTTATTCCTTATGGTGAACAAGAGGAGGAAGGGAAAGGCTAAGGATTCTAAGGATAATTCCATTCCAAAGACACTGATGCACCATCCTTAAAAAATAACAAAGATAAAAAGGTAGGGAAATGATTAGGTGGTATGTGGAAGGAAAGGACACTAGAAGAAGAACTGTATAGTTGGTAAGAAGAAGCAAGATGATGCTTCTACTTTAGGTATTTTTTTCATTGAATGAAATTTTTCATTATCTAAAAGTTGAATATTGGATACAACATGTGGCTCATAGATTTATATTCTTATATAGGAACCATGTAGATTAAAGGATATTGAGAAGGGTGAGGTAGGTCTTTTAACTATGAATGGTGCGAGTCTAAAAGCCTTGGCATTAAGAGATTATCACATAACTTTTCCTAGCGGTTTTGTTCTTTTATTAAGAAATTATTATGTTTGTTTAGTAACTAGAAACATAATCTCTATGTCAAGTTTGGACACTATGGGATTCTATTTCAATTTTGGAAATAAATATTTTCTCTTTTATAAGGATAACATATGTTATTGTATGGAACATCTTAACAGTGGGTTGAATATACTTGAACTTGAAAACCTGGTAACAACAATCAATTAAAAAACCAACAAACATGACTCATACAACACCTACCTATGGAACTTCAGGTTTTTTAAATAAATAAGAAGCGATTATAGAAATTACATCAAGAAGGTTATTTAGACTCAACTAAGTTAAAAACACTAGATCTATTCCATGCTTATTTATAAGAGAAAATGACCAAATCACCCTTTTTTAGGAAGTGAGTAAGAGCCACTGAATTACTAGAATTAATTCATACTAATGTATGTGGTCTATTTCTAATAGAGTAAAGGGGTGGTTTTTCATACTTCATCACTTTTATTGATGACTATATTAGATATGGTTATATCTACGTAATGAGGTGTAATTCAGATTACTTTTATATGTTTAAGGAATACTAACATGAATTATAAAACCATCATGGTAAGAAGATTAAGGAACTCTACCTAGAATGAGGTGGAGAGTATCTTAAACAAGATTTCATTGAAAGAGATGAAATTTAGGGGATGAACCAAAAAGTGATAAAGGGAAGTGGGAAATTAAGAACTAACCTCAAATTCACCTTCTATCATAAGATAAAACTAAATGAACATAATCTAGTTATAGGAGACCTTGAGAGTGGAGTTGATTAACTTAGGTAGTTATAGACAATACTTAGAGGTTGGGATCAATACCTTAGGAAATATTATGGTTAAGGAATTTTTTAGGTACCAGGACATGCAGCGAAAGCCGATGGGCTGGGAATTTAATTTTTTTTTGCATCACCGTAGCAACATAACAACTTCGACTCTAGTGATACTGTCCCAGTACGGTCCAAGGATTATGCATGGATTTGACAGAGCACAAAAATAAAATCGAACATGTACCTTGTTTGGATCTGACGTGTGCAAGTCCATCGCAAGATGCCGATGACCCTTGCCTAAATACTCCAATGTTGAATCCCTATAGATCATCCACACATGCCTCTTAAATTTTCTTTCACATCGTTCATTGGAATATAGGTGCTAGTGTGGTATTCCAACATTCACTTTGATGCAACGGTGATCACCACAATCAAGAGTCTTTGATCTGAGAAGAAGGAACTTGAAGATCTTTATTACTTGAGAGAATATCTCTCTAGAATCTAGGAGGAGAGAGAGGCTCTCAATTCCAACACATGAATAGTTCTATGGGAAGATCCTCTCTCTCACATATATAAGGAATATCTAAAATACCTGATATGGGCTCCCGACCCCTGTGTAGTAGATATTCACAGTATAAGTTTTATAAATATTTATTTATGAAAAATTAAATTATGCCATAAATAATATTTCTAATTTTATCACTAACTTCAATATATATATATTAAATATATATTGAGTGATAATATTGAGTCTATAACTCGACTCACTTCTACTGAAAATATTAAACGAACCCTAGATATTTAAATATGTTCAAATAATATTTTATCTTTGTATTTAATTAATTACTTGTAAATACATGTTATAAATAAATTCAAAAAATTATTCCAAACTTGAATAATTAAAGAATTTATTTATTACTTGGTGATCCATATAACATGGATTATACCCAGACCCCATGGAGGGTCCCACCAAGTTCTATATTCCTATTTTCCTAATAGGGCAGATTCTCAAAGCGCTATAGTATGTGACCCTCTAGGACCTTATACCAATAATAATGAATAATATTCACCGACCAATAGAGGGGTCTAGAAACCCATCTAGGCCCCTATAGAAATAAGGTAAAGTCAAAGAAACGACTACCTTCCTATGAACATGGTATGTATAATATAATCTCTACATCATCAATATCTTAATAAAGAAGAATTCACAATAGTGTCATCATACTTTATCTTGATTTATTTTATTTGTTGATATGTTTGGATGGTCTTACCTTACACTACCATGGACATGGATTTAATGAAGGTGAAACCATCCTAATCAACCAGGCCTGAGATATCTCTTCCTCAACTCAGAAGTGACAAATCCTATCTTGATCATTCAATCAATGTCATGTCACCAATGATGTACCCAACACAAACTACCTTACCCAGACTTTATCACCATGGTTTTTTCCTTACATCAAAGTACGCAATTAAATGACATAAATTGATAATGATCTCAAGTCTGGATACTAATACACATGTCCACAGATAGGAACAACCAATGACACCTAAAACATGTGGTGTTCCTATTATGCAGGTCAGTCCTCATGATCTCAACTACTAGAGATTATCAAGTGATAACTTCATTAGAAGAAGTGTCAATTCTTATGATCCCCCAACACCTAATGGTCACACATCATCTGTGTGCTTTCATAATGATTTAACTGGACCATAGTAATTTACTTTAATATTACTTTTATGGAATCTCAGGGCTCTTATTATAGCCTGGGATCTGCTATAACCCTTTGATATGACATGTAATCTAAGGACATTGCCATAAAAAAATTGGATGTATAAGTATCTACACTATTATGGAAAGATAAAAACATGTATATATAACAAACTGCATACATGTAGTGGTAATAAAAGTAAAATACAAGTTGGGTGTATGACACCCACTTTCAACACTTCCACTTACACTAGAGCCAACTGCTAACAATTATCAATCTGCTATCTCTCACATGGGAATCACGCTTCTTCTAAGAAATGGATTTAGTCAGGGGGTCTTCCATGTTATCCTATGTGGCTACTCTGCTAACTCCGACTTAACCTCTTTGATTAAAATCTCTCAAGATATGAAACTTTCAAAGAATATGCTTTGTCCTCTAGTGAGACCTAGGCTCCTTGGAAAGTACTACTGCAGCAGTATTATCATAATATACTAGAACAGGGTCTGCACTTCTAGGAACAACACCAATGTCTGAGATAAAGATGCGTATCAAGACTAATTCCTTTTCTGCATTGGAAGCTTCAATATATTCGGACTCTACTATAGAATCGACAACCATATCTTGATTCGAGCTTCTACAGCTCACTGCACCACCATTCAGGAAAAATATGTATCCTGACTACGATTTCAGATCATCATGATATTTCTGGAAACTAGTGTTAGTGTATCATATCAATAATAGTTATTCATATCCTATATACACTAGGAACATATCTTTTGTATGCTTCAAGTACTTTAGGATAGTTTTAACTGCTGCCCAATGCAGCTCTCTTGGATTGGCTTGATATCTACCCACCATGATTAAAGAAAATTTGACATCAAAACTAGTACATAGCATGTCATACATGATAGGACCCACTACCGAGGCATAAGGGATTCTACTCATTCTTTCAATCTCCTCCTGTGTTTGTGGACACATTTTCTTGGAGAGATTAATACCACGTGACATAGGCAACAATCCTCTCTTGGATTGTTCTATATTGCACCTTTTGAGTACCTTATCAATATATGTACTTTGACTTAGCCCAAGTGTCCTTTGAGATCTATCTTGATAGATCTTGATCCCTGGAATGTAGGATGCTTCACCTAATTATTTTATGAATAAGAATTCATTTAACCAAGTATTAACTGAGTGTAAGACTTGCACATTGTTTCCCATAATTGATATGTCATCAAAATACAACACTAGGAAAACTGTGGAATTCCCTTTAACCTTTTTATAGACACAAGGATTACTTTCATTTTTTAAAAAACCAAATACTCTTATGGCCTCATAAAAATGAACATTCCATGACTATGATTCCTACTTCAACCCATAAATGAATCTCTACAACTTGCATACTTTATTGGAATTCTTTGACTTGACAAACCCTTCGGGTTGAGTCATATAGATGTATTCAACCAACTTCCCATTTAAAAAATCAGTTTTGACATCCATTTTCAAAATTTCATAATCATGAAAGGTTGTTATTTCAAGAAATATTATGATAGATTTAATCATTTCTGCTGGTGAGAATGTTTCATCATAGTCGATACCTTAACTTTGCCTAAAACCCCTTGCATCTAGTCTTGATTTAAAGTCATTAACCTCACCATCCATGTTCATCTTCTTTTTGAATACCCATTTTCATCCAATCTGATTTACATCAGCTGGAGGGTCTACCAAAATCCAAACTTGATTTTTGTACATGGACTCCATCTTAGAATTCATGGATTCTTTCCATTTAGCAGCTTCATTTCCTTCTACTTCTTCCATGTAGGTTAGAGGTTCATCATCCTCAAGGACTAATGTGTCACCTGACTCAGTGATAAGAAAACCATAATGCTCTGGTTTTATAACCTATCGCGTAGACCTACACAGTATTTGTGTCTCAGGAACAACTTATTCTTCCACTTTCTCTTGTAGAAATTCTTCCCCTACCAACTCTTGTGCATCTAGAGCGTTAACTTCATCGAAGTCAATATTTCTCCAAATATTTCCAATAGAAATGTATTCCCTTTCAAGAAATATGGTGTGTCTGTTCACATCAACTTTTCTATCTAAAGGGTTATATAGGTAATATCCGTTGGGTTCCTTAGGATAACCTATAAAGATGCACTTCATGCTTCTGGATGCTAATTTGTCACTTGGAAAAGTCTTGAAAAATGACTCACACCCCCATAAACATATGTGTGTTAGACTAGGTTTCATTCCACACCACAACTCATATGGAATACCATCTGAAACTTTATTTGGTACTCTGTTAAGGGTATATTATTCTATCTGCAAAGCGTATCCCCCAAAAAGATAATGGAAGAGTTGAAAGACTTATCATTGATCTGACCATATCAATCAAGGTTTTATTCCTCCTTTCACTAACACCATTACATTTTGGTGTATAAGGAGGATTGAGTTGGGATACTATCCCATGCTCTTTCAAGTGATCAATGAAATATTGGTTAAGATATTCTCCTCCTCAGTCTGAGCATAGTGATTTTATCTTCTTACCAAGTTGGTTTTATACTTCATTTTGGTATTCCTTAAATATCTGAAAGGAATCAGACTTATACCACATTAAGTAGATATATCCATACCTACTATAGTTATCAGTAAAAGTAATGAAGTATAAAAAACCACCCCTTAACTCTACTAGAAATGGACCACAAATATCAATATGCGTTAATTCCAGTACAACATTGGCTCTTTCTCCCTTCCCAGAGAAAGGTACTTTAGTCATCTTGCCTTGTAAACAAGCTTGACATACATCCAAGGTTTCTGACTATACTGAGTCTAAATACCCTTCTTGATGTAATATTTGTAATCACTTCTCGTTTACATGACCTAGCCTGAAGTGCCATAGGTGGGTGATATATGAGTCATGCTGGTTGGTTCTGTCGTTAATTTCTATTACTGGGTTCTTGAGTTCCAACATGTATAAACCATTGTTAAGATGTTCCATAACATAACATATGTTATCCCTATAGAAGAGACAACGTTTACTTCCAAAATTGAAATAAAATCCCATAGTTTCTAAACTCGACATAGAGATAATGTTCCTGGTTATAGAAGATACATAATAGAAATTTTTTAAAACTAGAACCAAACTACTTTTCAAGGTTAAGTGATAGTATCCCACTACCAAGGCTGACAGACTTGCACCATTTGCAACTCGGATATCCACTTCACCTTTTGCAATCTTCTTGAAACTACTCAGTTCCTGTATATGAATACAAATGTGTGAGACACATGCCATATCCAATACCCAACTTGTAGATAAATATAGATTGCATTCAATGAAAAAAATAACTAAAGTAGAAGTATCAGTTTGCTTCTTCTTCCCAGCTCTGCAATTCTTCTTCGATTGGACTTTATTGCCACATCTGAAGTAGACAAATTCCTACTCATTACTCTACCTATGAATCTTTGGCTTATTTGCAGGACAATTCATTGGTGTCTTTATCCTTGACTTGACCTTATACCCCTTTTCCTTTCACTTGTTTTTCTTGTTCACCATAAGGACAGATGAATTGGTATTTTTAATATCCTTTTCATCTTAGAAAACTAAATCCAAAAGGTATGGGAGCGACTTTTTCATATCATTCATGTTATAATTGAAAATGAAAGTTGAGAAGCTTGGTAATAAAGAGTCCAGAATGAGATCCACTGCTAGTTCTTGGTTAAATTTAAACCCAAGGGCTTCAAGCCTCTCAATATACCCAATCATCTTTAGTACATGAGGACTGACTTGGTTCCCTTCTGCTAGCATGCACTTATATAGGACACTTGAGATCTCATACCTTTACTGTCTGGCCCTCTCCTGATATAATTCTTGGAGTTTTGAAATCATCTTGTAGGAATCCTCATCCTCATGCATTTTCTGCAATTGGTTAGACATGGATGACAACATGATGCATTGAACATAAAGTGCATCATCTACAAGCCTTTTCTATTTATCTTTTTCTTCCTTACTTTCTCCTTGAGGAGGCTCAGCGGGAACTGGGGATTCCATCACATATACCTTTTTTTCTTGGTGTAGTACTATGCGCAAGCGCTTGTACCACTCCTGGGAGTTATTTCCAGTCATGATATTTTCTTTATAAAAAATTGATCGTAGTGATAAATTACTTGTGGTGTTGGTGATTTCCATTTTAAATCTACATCAGATAAACATTAGCAGCTGGTAATTTGTATTGATTACCTTTTGACATTTATCATTAATAAATTATTATATCATTTTAATGTCTCCCACTATTTTAGTGAACCTTAATATCTCTCACTATTAGATTAAGAATACTCTGTCGCTTGAGTACTCTAGTGAAAAGGATCCTCAAAACCTCCCTCATAGTCTACAAGCTATGGATACACCACTACTCTAAGGGTTTAAAGGAAGGCACTAGGATGGCCAACCACTTGACTTTTGGTTCCTTGTGTTGTTGAGTAAAGTCCCATATTTTGGAATCCAAAACCTTATTCCCTCAACATATTACCTATAAAGTGATAGCAAGTTATCTATGGATAATTCTTGATTACTCACTTTAGTTATGTCGACCCAGTTCTCTCATAAAAACACCCCGGTAGTAAGAGGTATTCTCAACTATGGCTGATGAGCACCCCAAACACCTGATTTTGTTTAAATGTGAGAAATGGAAGGAATTTGGACTTAATATATCTTTTGAGAGATTTAGGTATTTATTGACGGATATAATCCTTTTCTATTTATATGTTCAAACTATATTGTCGCGCTCAGAACTGAACATTAAATAGAAATACATTTGTCACATCTTTAAGCATTTTTATCTTGTTTACTATTCTATGTGATCAAGAAACAATCATACAGTCACATAAAATAATAAACAATGCATGAAGATAAATCATGCACTCCGACTGGTCTTGATCATTCTATTAAGATCGATCCATAACGGATCAATATTGACCTAGGGGCATCCATACCAGAGTCGACACCTAACTCGTGTTGCATCTAGCCCCAGTGCAATGCACTTGGCTCCCGTCTGGTTTACCTCCTTGACATGGTGGGGTTTGTGTCTCGGATCATCACCGTATAATTACAAATATACTCGCATGAAGGCGAGGGGCTCTAGGGGTACAAAATACAACTAGTGTATTGGATGTGCATGCCCTTATACAACTTTTAATTAAAAGATGATTCACAGACCGTCATTTATCTAATTAATTATCACAATCATCACATGATTTGAATAAATAATTAAATAAATAAATTAGACATGAATGGTTCAGTTGCTTGCTCAAGACCAATCGGTATAAATAAAGCACAATCAAAAATTAAACTTCAATAAATTTAAATAGTATGAGGGCGCTCTGATAAATTAAATTAATTTAAATAAATTAAATTAATTTATTTTATCATTTCTAATTGTTTAATTTAATTTTAATTCCAAAAATTAAATCAAACTATTAATTTAATGTTAATTCTAAAAACTAAATTAAACCATTAATTTAATTTTAATTCTAAAATTAAATTAAACCATTAATTTAATTTTAATCTTAATTAAACTAATGTTTTAGATTCTCGTTAAACTTAAACCCCAAAATAATTCTAATTAATTTAAATAAAAAACCTAAATTAATTAAAACTAATTATCGGGGTTACCTCTAGCTGGGGAAGGAGTCCGACAGGACTGCGAACTGTCAGGAAGGTATCTTATGGGTGCAGGGTTGAATTGCGACGTGAACACGACATTACTGCCGACATACAATAGTGAGACTGCGGAAAGACCACGGCGAGAACACGGCGTGATCATGGTGTGACTGTGGTGTGACCACGGCGTGACCGTGTCATGACTACGGCGTGACCGTGGCATGTTCGACCCATCCATAATTACCCCCACAGTGGAAGCATCCTCTGGCAAGGCACAACCGGACAAGGGCGGCAACAGACTCCCCTGGCGAAGTGCGAGGGATGCGGCTTGCTACTCCGATGAGCTACGAGGGTGGAGGCTCACTAATCTGGCTAGCTGTGAGGTCGGTGACCTACTGCCCCGAAGGCGGACTGGTCTGGCCAAGATAGCAGCGAGGCAGTGGGTCTTCTGGGAGGGCATGGTCCAGCGAATACAATAGGGAGGCAAGGCTCGGAGATTCCTTGCATCTGGGAAAATGAGGCAGAGGCGGCCCAGGGTGGTGCGGCTTGGACTAGGCGGCAGCGAGGGGCTCTGGGCAGTGCAAGCCGACAGTGGCGATGGGGTCTGGGCGGTGCCAGCCGACAGCTGTGAGGGGGTCTAGGATGAAGATCCAACAACGGTGTGGGGGTCCGGGACTGAGATCCGGAGGTGGCCCGGGGCGGCGCAGCCTGGAAAAGGTGGCTAGGGTTTTCCAGGGAGTCCGCCACACTACTATGAGGAAGAAGACCCTTTGGGTATTCCTTCCCTTTTTATTTATTTGTTTTATCTTTTGACAAAACAAAGCCCTACCCTTCCCTTTTTAAAAAAATTAAAACGAGAATACCCAACTGAGTTCTTGGTCTCTAATTTTTTTTATAAATTTATAAAGTCTTAAGAATTTAATAAAAGGGATGGCTTGACTAAGAAAGTATAAATGATTTCCCCTTTTAAAAATTATTTATTTTTATTTGAGAAAAATAAAATAAAATAAAATAATAATATATTTTATTTATCTCCTAAAAATAAACTCACCAGAAAAATTCTGGCGACCGGATTCTAGCCAAAGCGTGGTCAGATTTCAGTACTTTGAAGAACACATAAATAAATTAAAACATGTTCTTCATTAAAAATAACCTGAATGGCTTAAAACTGACAACGTCGATCCTATTAAAATTTTCAAATGGATGTAAATTGGACATTAAAAAATAGTTCGATGTACGGTCAGATCCGTTGGAACAGATTTAATGCACCATACTTAAATTTTATGAAATTTATTTTTTCATTGACTCTGAGAAACCACGCGTCCCTCTGATACCACTATTAGGTACCAGAACAGGCAACGAAATATGATGGGTGGGGAATTTAAATTTTTTTCACATTACTGGAGCAATGTAACAATTTTGACTCCAGTGATATTGTCCCGGTACTGTCTGAGGGCCACATGTGGATTTGAAAGAGCACAAAAATAAAATCAAACATGTGCCTTGTTTGTATCTGACGTGTGCAAGTTTGTCACCGGATTCCAGCGACCATTTTTTGAATACTCTAATGTCGAAGCCCTATAGATCATCCACACACACCTCTTAAATTTTCTCGCACATTGTTCGTTGGGATCTGAGTGCTAGCGCATTACTCCAATGTTCACTTCAACACAATGGTGATCACCACAAGCAAGAGTCTTTGATCCGAGATGAAGGAGCTTGAAGATCTTGCTTTCTTGAGAGAATCTATCTCTAGAATCCAGGAGGAGAGAGAAGCTCTCAATTCCAACACATGAATAGTTTCATGGGAAGAACCTCTCTCTCACTTATATAAGGAATATCTAAAATACCCAGTATGGGTTCCTGACCCCCCATGTAATAGATATTAATAGTATAAGTTTTATAAATATTTAATTATGAAAAATTAAATTGTGCCATAAATAATATTTATAATTTTTTCACCAACTGTAATATATATATATATATATATATATTAAATATATATTGCATTATAATCTTGAGTCTATAACTCGACTCAATTCTCCTAAAACTATTAAATGAACCCTGGATATTTAAATCCGTTTAAATAATATTTTATCATTGTATTTACTTAATTACTGCTAAATACATGTTATAAATAAATTCAACAAATTATTCCAAACATGAATAACTAAATAATTTATTTATTACTTAGTGATCCAGAGAACTTGGATAATACCCAGACCTCATAGTGGGCCCCACCAAGTTCTATATTCCTTTTCCCAGAATAGGGCAGATTTTCAAAGCACTATAGTGTGTGCCCCTCTAGGATCTTATCCCAATATCAGTGAATAATATTCACCAACCAAGAGAGGGGTCCAGTAACCCATCGAGGACCCTATAGAGATAACATAAAGTCAAAGCAACATCTACCTTCCTACGAACATGGTCTGTGTAATATAATATCTTCGTCATAGATATCTTAATAAAGCATAATGCACACCAGTGTCATCATCCTTTATCTTGATTTATTTTATTTGTTGATATGTCCAGATGGTCTTACCTTCCACTACCATGGCCATGTATTTAATGAAGATGCAACCATCCTAATCAACCAGGCCCGAGATATATCTTCCTCAACTCAGAAGAGAAAAATCATATCTTGATCATTCAATCAATGTCATGTCACTAATGACGTACCAAACACAAACTACCTCTCCACGACTTTATCACTATGGTTTTTTCCTTGCATAAAAGTACTCAATTAAATGTCATACATTGATAATGATCTAAATTCTGAAGACCATTATACATTTCTGTAGATAGTAACAACCAATCACACCTGAAACATGTAGTGTTCCTATTATGCAGGTCAATCCTCATGATCTCAACTACTAGAGAACATTAAGTGTGAAATTCACGAGAAGAAGTCTCAATGATTATGATCCCCCATCACCTGATGGTCACACATCATCTGTGTCCTTTTAGAATGATGTAACTGGACCATATGACATTACTTTAAGATTACTATCATGCCATCTTAGGGTTCTCATTATAGCCTAGGATCTTTTATAACCCTTTGATAAAACATGTAATCTAAGGAGATTGTTGTAAAAAAAGTGGATGCATAAGTATATACACTATTATAGAAAGATAAACACATGTATATAGAACAAACTGCATACATGTAGTGGTAATCAAAGTATAATAAAAGTTGGGTCTAGGGAACCCACTTTCAACAAAATTAATGAAAAAAAATATTAAATATCATCTCACTTCCCTTCATCATATTTGTTGGAACCAAGGATATTTGTTGATAATAATGGAGTTTGGTTTGTTTTTATTGTCAATCTTCACATGGATGACTAGGGAGTTTTCAAGGAATGAGGTCATACGATTGAGGCTAAAAGCAGTATTGAAGGTGGTGCAGTTTACCAGTATTTTCCATTTTTTTGGGCCTAAAAAATCAGGAGTTTGGCAACGGTATCTGGTGAAGACACATGGTACGCGGTGAAGGAGTGTGGTATGTGGTGAGGGCCATGACACGCAGTGAAGTCACGAGGTATGCAGTGAAGGCACATAATACGTGGTACAAGTGTGTGGTACATGGTGATGGCAGTGGGAATGGTACACAAAGTGGTGCACAAAACCAAAAAACGGTTCACAACAATGATATGAGGTGAAGTCATGTCGTATGCAGAATGTTGAAGGTTGGAGGGATTTTTGTGGTTCGAGAAATAGGAGTGGTACATGGTGGAGACTACTAGCACATGGATGGAGTTCAGTACAATTAAGTTTGTCCCACATTGAAAATTTGGGTAAATCGGATTACCGAAATTTGTGGAGTTACAAGCCTATTTAAGGAACAATAATCCCCTTTGTTAAGAGAGGAGATTGGAGATTAAAATTTTGGGAAGAAATATGGAGAAGTATGAAGTGGTTTGTAGAGGAGAAGATGGTACATGGAGAGTCTCATCTGTGTAAGGAAAATTGTCCGTGGAAGAGTGTGTGGTTTGCATAGGAAGCTCTCACAGTACGCAACAGAGCAAGGTAGTACACAGAGCAGGACAATATCTAGAGGTGTGAAGAAGTACGAGGAGTTGAGAGGAATTCAGAGCAACACAATATGTGGAGGAGTTGGATGGTATGTGGAGGATATGAATGGTACACAAAAACAGTTGTGGTACATGGAAACACCAGCAGTACGCGGAACACCCAAGGAATCCTGAAAATTGACCAAATCATTTTATGAAATTAATCTTCATAACATATCAGTGTACATGAAAATAAATAAAATCTATTTGTGATTATGGGACTTCAACAGAGCATTCATTTATAGTTGAGGATGTATGAATTAATTTTAAACTATTGAAGCAACCTTCAAGTCAATAAAATTAGTGAAGATTCTTCCAGCGCAGTGAGAAAGGGGGAGTCAGTGGAAGTGATCTAAGGGATGTAGTGTGCTATCCCTGAACCTTGTAAAGGAAGTGCACCTATCACATAGTGACTGTGCTAAAATCTTGTATTCAAAAACTTGTGAAGATTAGTGGTTTTGGTACAATCGACACACTGTCGGCATATGCTCCATGGACATAGCCGTTAGTGGCGAACCAAGTAAAATTTTTGTGTCATTGTTTTGCATGTGATTGTTTATTTTCTTCTATTCCTCTTCAAATGGGTTTAATAGGTTCCTACCAACATGGAAACAAGATCTATCAGATTAAAAGAAAAAGTTGACACCCTGTTTCACACCTCCCCTCTGAGGATGTTTCGGGGTCCTTCAAGTGGTATGAGAGCATAAATGTTGCTGGTGTTGAATCTGTCTTCTACTGTCATGGAGAATCCAGTCAACATTAGGGGAGTTCCCCTCTTCGATGGAAGTAATTTTCTAATATGGAAAAATAGGATGAGATCTCACCTAATATCTCTTGGAATTGAAGTCTTATTTTCTAATACATAGGGAATATAAGTCAGGGATTCTACAGGACTGTCAATGATGTATAAAGATAGGAAATTTCTTGAAGCTGATTAAAAAGAACAAAATTCTATCACTAGAGCCCTTTCTAATCAAATTTATCTAAAGGTATTGATTTTCACATATACCAAGTCAATATGGGATAAACTGGAGAATATTTATGATGGAGATAGAAAAGTCAATGAGGAAAAACATCAATTACTACACAACATGTTTTATGATTTAAAGATGCACCCTGATGAGAATGTAGACTCCTTTTTCAATCAAAATTCTGAAGTCATAGAAGCAATCTGATGTTTGGGCGAAGAAATCAAAGATGTTGACATAGTGAAGAAAATATTTAGAATACTTCCACCCATTTATAATGCAAAGATGTCATCCCTTGAAGAAATAGATCTCACCAAACTCTCAGTTGGATGATCTTCTGAGCAATCTATCGGCTTATGAAATGAGAATCAAACTAGAAGAATCTACAACTCATGTGAGTAAGGAAATGGCATCCAAATCCATGGAAAAACTAAAAGTTTTAGGAGATATAAGTGATGTAGATAATGAGGAAAATGAAACTCTATCTCTCATTTCAAGAAGCTCAAGAAGGGAATAGGGAAACTTGAAGGCAACCTACCTCTATCTTATTTTCACTGTGGAAGAGTTTGGTACATTACCTCTGAGTGCTCAAGAACATTAGATGATTAATAAAGCAAAGTAAAATACAGAGAAGCCTCAGAAAAGATTTTTCAAAAAGGGAAACTTCAAATTCACAAATAAAGTACAGAATAAGAGTTTTTCCTATGAGTAGGAAGATGATGATAATTAATTCTGTGAGGAATATGAACAAGAATTTAATACTGGAAACCATGCCTCCATGATGGCTACCATTGAAAAGTCAGAACCATTGATAGATAAACATGGAGATAATTAGTTGAATACTAATGCTGATACCAAGTTGAAACTTAAGGATGCTTTTGGTAAGCTTGAGATTAAATGTAAGAGATGTAATAAGTGGAAATAAATGGTGGAGGAATCATTATAATATATTGATCAGCTAGAAGTAGAAATTTAATGACTAGAAGAACTTGTAAAAGTTCAATCATCAATCATTGAAAGCACTGATGATGTTGTGGAACTAAAAATTAGAATTTAAGAACAAGAAAAGGTCATTAATGAACTTACCTTAAGACTGGAGGAGAAGTCCCATACCATTGAAGTACTTAAAGAAGAATTTGTTACTCTAAGAAGTAAACTTGAAAGTGAATCAATTTCGAAAGAAGAAAAGAAGAAAATAAAATTTGGAAGGTTCTCAGATGCTGAGCTGCTAGAGAGAGAAAAATGTGATTCTGATGGAATTGAAAAAATATTAAGTGATCAAAGACCCACATTCATAGGAAATATTGGAATTGGTTGTGATGCCAAAATGTCAAATGATATAAATAAAGTGAACCATAATAAATGCAATATGATAGTTGATCATGTTGAAAATCCATCATAAGTGCTGAAAAAGAAGCCCTTAAATCAAAATAAAAGGATAACTAAATACTATCCTTGAGTTTAAAGAAATGATAGGTAGTAAAACTTTTTTCCTAAGGAATAATTCATGAGGAGAAATAAAAGTGAGAAGACATTTACTTTCGTGAAGTGTCAGTTTTGTGGCTATCTAGGCCATACCATGTCATACTGCGAAGAGGCAAGGAGCTATATGAATGGAAAAGAGTTAGGAGTTTAGTATAAGAGAACATATTCACATCCTACTTCTTATTGAATAAATAATTTATATGGATATTGTTTTTACTGTTCTAACTTTGGCCATAAAGCTGTGTATTGTAGGTAGAGGTATGAGAGGAGAAATTCTTTCAATACTCAAAGATGAGTCAATTCACATCAACCAGATGGTGTTTCTATTTCAAATAGGTTTTCTCTTCTAGAAGAAGAATTTGAATATGAAGAACCCATGTACATAGAAAAGATAATTGAAAGTCTATCAATTTCCTACACTAAATACAATATTTAATGGAAGGAAAATAGGAAAATTGAAAAGTCCAATTTTGATGAAATAGCCCTCAAAGCTACAAAGAACAAAAGAACCTAGATTCTTAATAGCGAATGTTCATCCCAAATGATGGGTAATGAGGACCTATTAACAAATTTCAATAAAAAGGTCAATGGAACAATGATGTTTGGTAATGATGGTGCTTTAAAGACAAAAGGTATTGGAAGTACTAAGCTATCTAATGGAGAACTGAAGAAAACTGAAGTCCTTTATGTGGACGGTCTGCATCACAATCTTCTTAGTGTGATTCAACTCTGTGACTTGGGTCTTATTATGACATTCAATCAGAATGGCTATACTATAAGATGAAGGTCTGAGATTTCGCTCATGAAAGGCTATAGAACAGATGAGAACTTATACCAAGTTGACAACAAAGAGAACATTTTCTACTTAACAGTCGAAGAGGAAAACAACTTATGGAATCAAAGATTGGAGAACATAAATAAGAAAGAAATGGAAAAGATATCTAAGTTGAAGATATTACTGGATATCCTTAATCTAAAGAGTGAATAAGAAAATTCCTATGATTTGTGCATGCAAGGGAAACTGAACTACAATTACTGCCATCCAAAGAAGAAAAGAGCATCAAATCTCATTGAACTCATCCATATAGATGTATGTAGCCCGATAAATGTTGCTGGAACACATGGAGAAAGATACTTTGTTCTTTTCATAGATGATTACAGTATAATGTCATGTGTTATTTTTATAAACAGGAAGGGACAGGTGCTTGATTGCATGAAAACCTATCATCGAATCACCAAGAATTATACTAGATGGAAGATCAATGTCCTGCAGTCTGACAATGGAGGGGAATACACATCCATTGAATTTGAAAATTACCTAGAGAAGCATGGGATACAACATGATGTGGCTACTGTGAGAACTCCAAAACAAAATGAAGTTGTTGAATATAGGAATCGACATGTAAATAACATAGCCAGAACTATGCTGATCAAGAGTCGTATTCCTCGACATTATTGGAAAGAGTAAGTACAAGCAGTAGTGTATATTCCAAATAAAACATGGCTATATATGGGTGATACAAATACACCATACCAATTGTGGAATGTCAGGAAGCCCTATTTGAAATATTTTCATGTTTTCGGAAGAAAATGTTTTATCCGAAACAAATAATGAAATAAAGGGAAGTATAGAGACAATGCAAACGAAGGAATATTTCTTGGATACTCAATGAACAACAAATCCTACAAGTGTTTCAATAAGTTCTTGGAAATAATTGTAGAAAGTAGTTATGTAAAGATTATTAAATAGAAAAACATGAATGCTTCAAGGGATTCTTATGTTGATGTGATAAAAGATGAAGGACATGGACATGGAACAAATGCTAATACAGACGTAGAAGAAGGTGTGAAAAACTCTCAGGATTCACATCATGATGTTGAATTTGAAGAATAATCAGAAGAGGAAGCCATAGATGGAGGGAATTCAGTTGAACCACAAAGGAGAAATCGAAGAGTGGAGATTGATTAGTCCAACATTATTGGGGATTGGAATGCACCAATATAGACAAGAAGAATAAGGAATAATGCATATTTTTCATTTCTATCAGTTGTGAAACCATCCTCACTTGAAGAGGCTGCAAAGGATGAGTCATGGGTAAAAGCAATGAATGAAGAGTTAGATCAGATTGACAAAAATATTACATGGAATCTTGTTAAAACACCTAAATATCATAATGTGATTAGTATAAAGTGGATTTTAAAGAAAAAATTTTACGAACATGTAAATGTAATCAGAAATAAGGCTTTCTTGGTCTATAAAGGATATTCACAAATTGAAGGTGTTGATGTTGAGGAGACATTTTCTCCTATAGAAATACTAGAGTCAATCAAACTATTTCATTCCATGGCAATCCAATGAGGTTATAAAGTGTATCAAATGGATGTCAAGACATCATTCTTAAATGGATTATTAGAAGAAGAAGTTTAAATTGAACAACCCATAGGGTTTTTTCTTGGAAATTATGAACTAAAGGGTTTAAAATTAAAGAAATCTCTTTATGGCCTGAAATAGGCACCACGGGAATGGTGCTCTGGGCTGGAATCTTATCAGAGAAAGCTTGAGTTTTAAAGAGGAGGAGTGGATCACAATCTCTATGTGAAAAACTCTCAACCGAATTAGTTCATGGTATTGGTATACGTGGATGATATTATTATTTTTTGGAAGTAGGCATGGATTAGTGGAGGAATTTTACAATCCATCCAAAAACAAATTTTTATTAAAGATAATCCAAAAATTAAAAATATAAAGAGAGAAAAGGGAGAGAAAAACGAAAGCGAGCCTATGGGGGTCTGAAGTAATGGAGATCCAAAGCATCTACTTTAATCAAATTCGCACCCTCAGGCTTGAAAGGATGTGTGTTGGGGAAAATATTTAACTCTGAAACCGCCATGGAGGCAAAATAGTACGCCACCTTGTTCCCCTCTCTCCACGTGTGAGCCACCTGTATATTACTATTAAAAAGGGGTTTTTCACTTTCTGACCATATATGATATGGACCAAGGGGGAGCGCGTCTTCCCAGAAGAGCATCATGGAGGGTCAAAGAGTCAGTCTTCACTTGGGATAGCTCAAGATTCTTCTAGTTACAAAGGGACAAACCCATAATCATAGCTTTCGCCTCCACCTGGAGAGGGTCTCTACTGCCATACGGCGTAGCGAAGGCAAGAGGAATTTTACAATCACATGAAATATGAATTTGAAATGTCCATGATTGTTGAACTCACATACTTTTTAGGGTTTTAGGTACTTCAGAAGAAGGATTACACTATCATTTCAAAAGAAAAGTATGCAAGAGATATATTGAAGAAATTAAATATGCATGATTCCAAACTAATGAAGACACCAATTGCAGTTGGTTCAAAGCTCAGAAAGTATTAGGAAGGGACTTCTATGGATCCGACCATGTACAGAAGAATCATTGGAGGCCTACTGTACCTAACGACGACATGACCAGATATTGTCTTTGCAACTTGCCTTGCTGCCTAATTTTAGAGTAATTCGAAGGAAGAACATATGTCATTAGTGAAAAGAATCATGAGATACATTCAAGGTACTCATAATTATGGGCTATACTTTGCTGCAGGAAGAGATGGTGAACTATCATCATTTTCTGATACTGAATGGGCTGGAGATGTAGTGAATAGAAAGTCTACCAGTGGTGGAGAATTCTATATTGGGAATAAATATATAGGATGGTTAAGAAATAAATCGGAAAGTACTTCAATTATTACTACTAAATCTGAATATATATTTTCTACCAAATCCTCCACTTAGTTACTCTAGATGAATCAGCAACTGAGTGACATAGGTAATGTGGTGAAACAACCAATTGTGATTTACTGTGAAAACAAAAGCACAAATGATCTTATGAAGAACCCTGTTCAGAACTCTCATAAAAAAATATTAAGATCAGATATCACTTCATCAAGGAAAAAGTTGAACAAAGTGTGATCAAAATGGACCATGTGAGAACTGATGAGCAAGTGGCTAATATTATGACCAAGACATTGTCAACAGCTGTGTTTTAGAAACATCGGTTGAACTTTGGTGTTCAACCACCTCTTAGTTCATAAGGAGGTTAAAATATTCCCCTCTCCCCAACTGTTTTAACTGTGTTAATATATTTGTGGAAGTGTTGTAGGTTTATGGGGTAGATACGATCCAGGGAGAGTATGTTCCGAGCTCTGAAATGTTTAAATACTAGTATTTGGGTTTATTTCTAATGGGATAGAATAGACGAATTCACTGGAAAGTGATGACTAATTTTTTTCTTGAAGGTTTAGGTTTTGATCGTGGCTCACACATTAGTGAATTTATCTAGAGATTGCCAACAAACCCAAAGGGATATATTGTTGGAACCAAGGATGTTCGTTGATAATAATTGAGTTTGGTTTGTGTTTTTTTTCCAATCTACACATGGATGTCTAGGGAGTTTGCAAAGAATGAGGTCATACTATTGAGGCTGAAATCAGTATTGAAGGTGGTGCAGTTTCCTAGTGTTTTCCAATTTTTTGGGCCTCAAAAATCAGAATTTTGGAAATGGTACATGGTGAAGGAGCACGGTATGTAGTGAAGGCACGCAGTATGCGTTGAGAGATGTGGTATGTGGTGAAGGGGCACGGTAGGTGGGGAAGGTGCATGGTACATGGTGACAGTAGTGAGAACGGTATGCCGAGTGGTGAACAGAACCAAAAACCAATTCGCAACGATGGTACACGGTGAAGCCATGCGGTACACGAAATGATGAAGGTTGGAAAGATTGTTGCGGTTCGCAAAACAGGATTGGTACTTGGTGGAGCCTACCAGTACGTAGATGGAGTTCAGTACAATTAATTTTGTACCACATTGAAAATTTGGGCAAATGATATTATTAAAATTTTTAGAGTTTTGATCCAATTTAAGGAATAGTAATCCCCTTTGTTAAGAGAGGAAATTGGAGATTAAAATTTGAGGAAGAAATCTGGAGAAGTTTGAAGTGGTTCACAGATGATAATATGGTATGAGGAGAGTCTCATCTATATAAGGAAAATTGTTTGTGGAAGAGTGTTTGGTTCGCACAGGATGCTCTTGCAGTACATGGTAGAGCAAGGAAGTACACAGAGCAGGACGATACGTAGAGGTGTGAAGCAGTACATGGATTAGGGTGGAACACATAGTAGCACAATATGTGGAGAAGATGGGCGGTACGTGAAGGAGATAGATGGTATGCAAAAACAACTGTGGTATGCAGAAATATTAGCAGTACATGGAACACCCAAAGAAGCATGAAAATTGACCAAATTAGCTATCAAAATTAATCTTCATAACATATCAGTGTATGGGAAAATAAATTACATCTGTGCATGATTATGGGACTTCAAAAGAGCATTAATTTATAGTTGAGGATACATGAATTAATTCTAAAACATTAAAGTGAACTTCAAGTCGATAAACCGAGTGAATATTCTTCCAGCACTGTGAGAAATGGGGAGTCAGCGGAAGTGATTCGAGGGATGCAATGTGTTATCCCTGAACCTTGTAAAGGCAGTGCGCCAGGCATAGAGTGACTGTGCTAAAATCTTGTATTCCACAACTTGTGAAGATTAGTGGTTTTGGTATGACTGACATACTGTTGGAATATACTCCTTGGACGTAGCCCTTAGTGGTGAACCAAGTAAAATTGTTGTGTCACTGCTTTTCATGTGATTGTTTATTTTCTACACTTCCTCTTTAGACAATTTTAATAGGTTCCTACAAACATGGGAACATGATCCATCAGTTTAAAAGAAAAAGTAGACACTCTGATTCACTCCTCCCCTCTCAGGGTGTTCCGGGGTCCTTCAATATTTTCATTATTTTTGAGTCAGTCCAAAACATTCTCTAATTTAGTTTAGTTAAATTAATTTAGTTAGTTAATGGAAAACAATGTCAAAACTATTGAATCTTATATACCTTTTCCTCATGGGATGGACCCATCTAATCACTATTATACTCTTTATTGTTTATTATATTTAGGTGATTATAAATTTGTATTTTTTTATTTATCAAGAGAAGTAACGATGCTCACAGGCGATATCAATTATAATCCCTCAACACATTATAGTTAGAAATAACCTATTTCTAGGCCAAATTATGTATTTAAACCATAATACATATGTCTAAGATTAATTTCATAGTATATCTAGGTTCTCATTATATCTTGGGGAATTCTATAACCTTATGATACAATAAATAATCTACTGAAATTACTAATAAATAGTGTACTTAGAAATACCAACACTATTATGGTAGGATTACATCATGCATAACTCACTGTATACATGGTATGATAATTAAAAATTAATGCTCAAGTTGGGTCTAGGGAACCCACTATTATAGCCCCCGACTTGAACTAGATCCAACTTGCTAACTATCCTTGTTATCTCTCACATGATATGATCACGTTTTTGTTAAGTTATGGCTTTATTCGTGTTCCTTCCATGTCTACACTATGTGGCTATTATTCTATCTTCAGCTTCACCACCATGAGTAATAATTCTCAAGAGATTATAACTATGAGTATATTATTTTTATCCTCTATCAACCCTGGACATCATGGATAGTATTAGTAGTAGAATTATCATAATTTATATTATAATAAAAAATTACATATGAGGTGTCATTAAAAGAATCAAAAAAAATCACTGAGTATTATCCACTACTTCTTTAGCTGCATCATAATCCACAACACACTCAATATTTTTAGATATGGATACCAGTGGATTAAATGTGATTCTATTTCTCATTACATTAGCCGGATTGTGATATGAGATCATATTGATCCAAAGGAAGACTAGTTTGTTCCCCTTAAAACTAGTTTTCATTCCTATCCAAGTACCAAGTACATATCCTTTGTACTTACTCAAGTACAATTGTATAGTTTTGAATGCATAGTTCTCTTGGAAACAACTAATATTTTCATACCATAAATTATTTGTCGGAAATATCATACCTTGTACAGAACATGGAATATGTGATTGATCCTTCACTAGAGAATATAGAATTCAACTCACCACATTAATTACCTCCTATGTAACTTACATGTATTGTTGGATATATTTATTCCACGTGACATTAGTAAAAATTATCTCTCAAATTGTTCCAAATTGTATTTTTCAATACATTAGAATATGTACTATTGAATTGGTCTAAGAAACTGTTATTTCTACCTTAGTAGATCTTTTTCCCTAGAACTTAGGTTGATACTTCAAGTCAATCTATGGAGATTTACTTTCATCCTGGCCTAAAATAACTATAATTCTAATAATAGTTTCCCATATGTTATCAAACATATTTTCCTTGTTAAAATATGATGCTCCCACAAACCACTTGTTGACACATGGAAAAAATTCATTCAAATGAATATTCTATGATCTTGTTTCTTACTTCAATATAAAATTTAATTTTAGTTACTTCCACCCCTTATTATCATTATATGGTGTCACCATCCCTTTCTAGCTGCATTATATAGATTCCTTCCAAGACTAGTGATCCTAACATCCGATGTCCAATTTATAATCATAAAAAAGTAACTATGAAACGTAAAATTATAATTGATTTAGTCATAATGACTTGGCATTACCAATCTTTCTTTATAGGTGTCACGCTTTCACCACCCTTGTATTATCTCACTTGAATTCCCATGGAAGTATTCAAAATAATATGGCTCGTACATTGATATGTGGAATCCATTATTGAATTTTAATTGATCTTTTAAATATTAGTTTTTTCCATTTACTTCTTACTTGTAGGATTCATTATTCTCAATGAATAATGAATCCCATCTATAGTGGATACAAAAACCATTACTTTGGTTTTATCCTTCCTACGCAGTATGTGTCTTTGGAACATTCATTTTCCACACTATCTTGTGGAACTCGTTCTTATGACAACTATTTGTGTATCTCAAGAATTTACTAAATCCAAGTCAATCTTTATACCACTCTTTCAAATAGATATGTGCACCCTTATATTGAAATATAGTCTACCATTTCACAATAGCTTTTTCTATCTTAGTGATTTATGTAATATCCTTATAAAACATTAGGATAAATACAATAGATGCACATTTTTTTACTTGATTATTTTTTTACATCTTTAAAGAATACTTTTCATCTAAACACATTTTCATAATGACATGATGGATTCTAATCATACTATAACTCATACAATATCCATTTTTTACTTTAGTTGGCATATGGTTATGGGATAATGTTTATATTTGTGAAGCATGTCTCAAAAAAATAATGGAAGTTTATGCAATGAATATTAGTCTCAACATTGATGCTCCTTTAACATACATCATGACTCTCATTTGTATAAGGAAATGTGCAATTATGAATTACTCCATGCTACATTTTATCGATCAATGTTAAAATGTAAGACTCATCATTGATCCTCATTACCAACATCATAGCTTTGATGTGAATAAGGAAATGTGCATATAAGAATACATACAATCTACATTTCTAGATTAATGAATACTTGGTTTAGATATTATTTGGAAAACAGGCCTGAAGTTACTCATATCTTCAGACCATCCATATTTCATACTTTAATTTCACATTCCTTAAATCTCTTAAAGTAATATCATGAAGTATATTTACCACTGGATTAACCTTTTAATAGTTAACACTCCCTAGATGAACTAATTTTAAAATATTTGTGGCATACCTTTATTTATAAAGGTTTATTTGTCCAAAACTAACATTTTTGAAAATACGTAAGGTATTTAGCTTCAAAAAGACTAAATACCATACTCAGTGTATCCATGACATCCTATTTTATATTTAATGTACAAATAATTATCTTTCTATTTTTTGGTATAAATTAGTATTAGGTTTTATATTAATTATTCATTACTAATGATTCAAGCATTACTGAGCAATTAGTTGAGAATTTGACACCATACAAAACATTAATTACAAAATTGGAATAATTTCTTCTTATGTCCAAAGGTTATGTGAGATATTTTTTTTGGTTATACTCAATAAAATATTAAATAGAATCATTAATCTTGGCCATTAAAATTTGTATACTTCTTACCATTGACTTTGGAACCACCATTTCTCAGCTAATTGGAGAATAAACCTTACTTATTATAATGTTTCTTTCTTACTTGGTTACTATATTTCAATACACATTGGTGATAGGTATATTGTATTTAATACTGAAGTATTACAATAGAACCATTATATACAATGATGGATAGTCCTAAAGAAGAAGTGACTACTTTCTTCTTCAATTTAGTGCATTACATTTATCTTCCATAGATTTATTTCATAATATGTGAAGAAAATAACCTATTGTATGATGACCAACCTCTTTTATTTGAAGGAAATTGTGGTGTTTGATCTAGAATCACACTAAACATTGGTCATTTCACCTTGTATTTCAACTTTTTCACCATAATAACTAAAGATTAAACTTTCTTTGAGTTCTTACCAACTTGTAGAACCTTACCCAAAAGGTAATGAAGCATTTTTATACATAATGTTCATTTTGTAATCTTAAATAAAAGTGGATTAATTGGATGAAATGATATAATAAATGGATTTATTGAAAGATCCTGATCCATCTTTCAATTTACACGTATCTAGTGTAAAAATCACCTCATTCATATCTTGCTTCACTTTCTCCCGCAAGCTTCTCGGTGACAGTACTACAAGAACGGGCTTTATCAGTGCTCAAAACGGGATTTATCAGCGCTAAAAAATCGTTGTAAAGCTCAGTGCTAATAGAGGGGGTTCCCCTTTATCAACACTTTTTTAGTATTGATAAAGTTATCTTTTATTAGTGCTAAAAAATCACTGATAAAGGATTCCTTTATTAGAAATCTGTTAGCACTGATAAATGTTTATTTTATCAGTAATTTTTTAGCACTGATAAAGGCTTCTTTTATCAAAGCTAAAAAAGTGTGGATAAAAGCCCTGTCTGCTGCAAAAAAAAATTCTACAGCATCACACCCAAACAACACCTACAAATAATTCAGCATCTCAATAAGTATAACCATACAAAATTAACACATAAATCATAATCTAATTACACCAAGTATACCCATACACCATTAACACATAATTTATAAGTTAATTAAATAAATAAAGAATTTTATTCAGAATTCAAGGGGTTGGGGAGGTTGTTTAGGGGTTTTGGGTGGCTGTCCAAGGGGGTGTAGGGGGTGTCTGGGGGGATGGGGGTGTCCAAGGGGGTGGGGGATTAGTCCAGGAGGTTGGGGGTCTGTACAAGGAGGGTGGTGGTGTCCAGGGGGGTGGGGGTGTCTAGGTGGTGGGGTGGTGTCTAGGAGGAGGGTGTCCAGGTGGGGGGGGGATGTCTAGGGGGGTGGGATGGTGTCCATGGTGTCTGGGGGGCTTTCTAGGAGGTGGGTGGGGTGTCCAGGGGGTGGGGGAAGTCCGGGGGGTTGGTGGGGCTATCCAAGGGGGGTGGGTGGTGTCCTGGAGGGTGGGATGGGGGAGTCCAGGGGGATTGGGGTGTCCAGGGGGTGGGGGTATCCAGGAGGGGTGGGGTCGGTCTAGGGTGTTGGTAGGGTTGTCCAAGGGGGGTGGGGTGGTGTCCAAGGAGGGGGGCTGTCTATGGGGTGTCAATGGGGGTGGGCTAGTGTCCAGGGTGTTGGGGGGGGGGGGGTCTAGGGGGTTGGTGGGGCTGACCAAGGGGGGTGGGATGGTGTCTGGGAGGGTGGGGGTTGCCGTCCATGGGTGGGGGGTGTCTAGGGGGTTGGGGGTATGCAGGTGGTAAGGTGGTGTCAAGGAGGGGTGGGGGTGTCGTCCAGGGGGTAACAACTCTGATAAGATATCAAGGTCCAGACATGGGGTAATCTGGTACATGACTATGGGCCTTGCTATAAAACAGTTTTGACACTCCTAGGGATATAATTTGTAAATTCACAAACAATTCGCAAACCATTATGAAGTATTTTAATAGAATATAACTTTCAATAACTTAAGGTGACATTTATTAAAAGGTGTTTGTTATGATTTATACATCCTGTAAGTGATTTATCATGATTAGGTGGTTTTAATCTATTATATGTGTTTCTCACCCCGTGGTTTTTCGATTTTGACAATAGAGAGAGCATGAATGAACATGGATAATGATTAATGTTTTAGATGTGTAAAGTATGAAAATTATGAAAATTTATTTCCTAAGTGGAAATATCAAATAGAGAACATGGAAGGTGGTATGAGTATTGGTTATACTTCTAAAGGTAAAGAGACTGTAAATGATATGTGAAAGGTAGGTGATGTTTTTTCAATATTTTTTACATTGACCATAAATATGATGAATATATTGAGGGTGAGGAACCCTAATAAATGATTAATATTCTTAATTATAGGATATAAGTATTAAGTATTATGTCAATGAAGTCGGAGTAATGGTTTAAGAATAATGTTGGATGAATAATGTACATATTTTTTAGAATTAAAAAATAATGTTATATGAATCATGAAATATAAAAGTATTTTGAGAAAATGTTTCTATTAATGATTGAAATTTATATGTTTAATGGTGATAAATACATAGAAATGTGATATTTTAATTAAGGTAAGGCAACTCATATTTCAATAAATATTTTGGAAAAATTGTGTTTAACTTGGATAAAGTGATTATTGATGTGGATAAAGTAAATATGATAGCAATGATTACCATGGATCTGATTATCTATTTGTTGAAAATATGGCTATTTCTCTATATATGATGTTTTCAAATTCTTATATTTAATTAATATATCAAGTATCCATTGTAATATGGAATCATTCATGTTTTCCAAAATTATTTATGGTAATTTATGTTATTTCCATGTTTCAAAAGAATATATGATGAGGTTATTCACATGATTGTAATGTGACAACCAAGATATAATTTGTGATATATGGGGCACCAGTGTTAAGATGATTTTATGAACTTACCTCTAATTCTATGGATTGTCATATTTGGGAATGGTTATAAGGTTAAACATTTATAGAATTATTAATATAATATTTGGATGATTATTTTGAGAATAATCTATTATATGAAAAAATTATGATTTATAAATAATGGATAACCTATTGTAATAATATGGTGTTGATGATAACTGATGATAGATGGGATTGAAAATCATGGTACCGGCCACACTGTGCCTCAGATTGAGGCGGGGCTGACTTTTACATGTCATAAAGGACCCGTTGATCGTTCTCCTAAAAGACCAAGACAATTCAAATGCGTTTGGTTGAATTTCTGTAGGTCAGTTGTTGTTTTCACTTAAAATTTTGTCCATTTTAAACAAAATTAAGAACCTTTGAGTGGTACCGGCCACACTGTGGCTCATATTGAGGAGGGTATGACTCATGAACATCACAAAGGACCCGTGGATCGTTCTCCTAAAGGATCAAGATAATACGAATGTGTTTGGTTGAATTTATGTAGGTCAGTTGTTGTTTTAACTTAAAAATATGTCCATTTTAAACAAAAGTGAGACCCTTTGAGTGGTACCAGCCATACCATGCCTCGGATTAAGGCAGGGATGACTCGTTCACATCCCCAACGCACCTGTGAATCGTTCTCTTAAAGGATTAACACAATCCGAATGCGTTTGGTCGGATTTATGTAGGTCAGTTGTTGTTTTCACTTAAAAATCTGTCCAATTTAAACAGAAGAGAGACCCTTTGTGTGGTACCAGCCACACCGTGCCTCATATTGAGGTGGGGATTACACTTAAATTTCCCCAACTCACCCTTGGATCGTTCTATTAAAGGATCAATACAATCCAAAAGTGTTTGGTTGGATTTCTATAGGTCAGTTGTTGTTTTCACTTAAAATTGTGTCCATTTTAAAGAAAAGAGAGACCCTTTGAGTGGTACCGGTCACATCGTGCCTCGTATTGAGGCAGGAATGACTCTTTCACATCAAAAAGTACCCGTGGATCGTTCTCATAAAATATCAAGACAATATGAATGCGTTTGGTCAAATTTCCATAGGTCAGTTGTTGTTTTCACTTAAAAATATGTTCATTTTAAACAAAAGTGAGACCCTTTGAGTGGTACCAGCCACACCGTGCCTCGGATTGAGACAAGGATGACTCGTGAACATCCACAATTCACCCTTTTATCATTATCTTAAAGGATAAACACAATCCGAATGCGTTTGGTTGGATTTTTGTAGGTCAGTTGTTGTTTTCACTTAAAAATTTGTCCATTTTAAACAGAAGAGTGACCCTTTGAGTGGTACCGGCCACACTGTGCCTCATATTGAGGTGGGTATTACTCATACACGTCCCCAAAACACCATTTGATCATTCTATTAAAGCATAAAGACAATCTGAATGTGTTTGGTCAGATTTCCGTAGGTCAGTTGTTGTTTTCACTTAAAATTGTGTCCATTTTAAAGAAAAGAGAGACCCTTTGAGTGGTACCGGCCACACCGTGCCTCAGATTGAGGCAGGGATGAATCATGAACATCACAAAGGATATTTAGATCATTATCCTAAAGGATAAAGACAATTTGAATTCTTTTGGTCGAATTTTAGTAGGTCAGTTGTTGTTTTCACTTAAAAATATGTCCATTTTAAACAAAAGTGAGACCCTTTGAGTGGTATCGGCCACACCGTGCCTCAGATTGAGGCAGGTATGACTCATGCACATCCCCAACGCACCTTTTTATTGTTATTTTAAAGGATCAACACAATCCGAATGCTTTTGGTCAGATTTATGCAGGTTAGTTGTTGTTTTCACTTAAAAATATGTCCAATTTAAATAGAAGAGAGACCCTTTGAGTGGTACCGGCCACACCGTGACTTATATTGAGGTGGGTATTACTCGTAAACATCCCCAACACACCTGAAGATTGTTCTCTTAAAGTATCAAGACAATACGAATTCTTTTGTTTGGATTTCCGTAGGTCAGTTGTTGTTTTCACTTAAAATTGTGTCCATTTTAAAGAAAAGAGAGACCCTTTGAGTGGTACCGGCCACACTGTGCCTCAGATTGAGGTGGGGATGACTCATGCATGTCAAAAAGTACCCGTGGATCATTATCCTAAAGGATCAAGACAATCTTAATTCTTTTGGTCGAATTTCTGTAGGTCGGTTGTTGTTTTCACTTAAAAACATGTCCATTTTAAACAAAAGTGAGACCATTTGAGTGGTACCGGCCACACCATGCCTTATATTGAGGAAGGGATGACTCTTTAACATCCCCAATGCACCCATGCATCGTTATCTTAAATTATCAACACAATATGAGTGCGTTTGGTCAGATTTTCATAGGTCAGTTGATGTTTTCACTTAAAAATCTGTCCAATTTAAACATAAGAGAGACCCTTTGAGTGGTACCGGCCACACCGTGCCTCTTATTGAGGAAGGTATTACTTTTACACGTCCCCAATGAACCCATGGATCATTCTATTAAAGTATCAAGACAATACAAATCCGTTTGGTCAGATTTTCGTAGGTCAGTTGTTGTTTTCACTTAAAATCGTGTGCATTTTAAAGAAAAGAGAGACCCTTTGAGTAGTACTGGCCACACCGGGCCTTTAATTGAGGTGGGTATGACTCATGAAGGTCACAAAGGAATCGTGGATCTCTATCATAAAATACCAAGACAATCCGAATGTATTTGGTTGGATTTCCGTAGGTCAGTTGTTGTTTTCACTTAACAATATGTCCATTTTAAAAAAAAGAGAGACCCTTTGAGTGGTACCGGCCACACCGTGCCTCGTATTGAGGCAGGGTTGACTCTTAGACATCACAAAGAGCCCATGTATCGTTCTCATAAAGGATCAAGACAATATGAATGCATTTGGTTGGATTTGCGCAAGTCAGTTGTTGTTTTCACTTAAAATTGTGTCCAATTTAAACAGAAGAGAGAACCTTTGAGTGGTACCGGCCACACCATGCCTTGGATTGAAGAGAGGTTGAATCTTAAACATCTAAAAGGACCCATGGATTGTTCTCATAATGTATCAAGATAATCCGAATCTGTTTGGTTGGATTTTCATAGGTTAGTTGTTGTTTTCACTTAAAATTGTGTCCTATTTAAACAAAAGAGAGACCCTTTGAGTGGTACTGGCCACACAGTGCCTCATATTGAGGCGGAGATGACTCATAAATGTCACAAAGGACCCGTGGATCATTCTACTTAAATATCAAGATAATCTGAATTCGTTTGGTCGAATTTCCGTAGGTCAGTTGTTGTTTTCACTTAAAAATTTGTCGATTTTATCACATTTCACTTTATTTTAGGGAAATTACCACACAAGTCATAAATCCGATGGAATTTTTTTTAACAAAATATATATGGTTAGGAAATTTCCATTTCGGTTGACATGAAAACAACCATACAATAAGGGATCCACAAAACATATCAAACTAGTGCAAAAAAATTCCCCCAATTGCCACAATTTTCAGCGGGGCACTCTTCCAATACTATCACAACATCATAAAAATATAAAAGCTATAAAAGCATTAAAATTATCCCCCTTTCTAATTAAATTTCAATTAAAACATTAATTTTTCTCTATTAGGGAAATGAAAACCATTCTTAATATATAAACAAGAGTAAAACCCTACTGCATGACACAAAAAAGTGAGAAATAAGGGATTCTCTACCTCAAGGAAGCTTTGTCAACTCACTGCATACTTCATAGAAAAAATAAATTCCCACAAACCACAAAAAAACCTGGGAAATTGAGGATAAACCTACAATATATAGAATTATCATCAAAATTCATCCCAACTCACACCCAGACCCAAAAAATAAATCAATATACTGAATCCCCAAGAGATGAATGAAATAAAACCACATCAAAAGGAGAAAAGACTCACTGTGAATCACCAAAAAACAACCACCCGAACCAATGAATCGAAGAATAATAAAGGGGAATAAAAGATCCCCCCAATTCACCTAGGGATTGTCCAAAATAATATAGGAAGAGATAATCCAAACAAAAGTAAAATCAAATGAAAAAATAAATTAGAACCTGAAATCATACCGGTTTCACATTGTGTAATATTTACATGGCATGTAATTCATTGTTTTTTAAAAAATTCCCACTTTCACTAAAAAAATAACCTTTTACTTTATTTATTAAATTATTTGAATGAAACTTACATGAAATGTACTCATTTCACAGGCTACCCCTTGGCTGATTTACAAGTCGTGAACCATCCGGGTAGACAAGCCATGAACCATAAATTCACATCGTGTAGCTCTTTCACTATGGGAATATCCTGTAGTAGCACTACTGTATATACAATGACCAAAAAACTTCCTCTATCCTCCTCTCATACCAATTTTTCATGACCCCTTCCCTTCAAAGATACCACAATGAGGGGATACAGATAATAACCCTTAAGTCTCACCTCAAAATGCCTGAGGTTGGTGACAAGAACTGAGGGTATACAAATCTCATAAAATGGGAGGAATTTCCCTATATAACAATATAGGTTTGGGATATAATATTAATAAACTTAAATCCAAGTATAATAACATAATAAGAATCATATCGATGAATGGTACCCCGGGTGTGAGAAATACAAAGTGGTGGGAAAGAAATGCAGGGTACACTTCATCAATATGCTTCTTATTAAGTTATTATACATAACTTGTAGTTGATTCATATTATATCTCAATACTATATTGTTATAGAGGTTAATTACTCCCATTTAATGATATTTTTATACCCCCGATGCTACTTTCCAACCCTGGGCCTACTTAAGGTAGGAATTGGGGGGGGGGGGGGTCATTATCTCACTCCCCTCATTGGGTGTATCTTTGGAGGGAGGGGTTCACGATAGGTTTGGACCCTTTAATATCTTTAAAGTTCTTGTAAATGGGGATTTAGAATTAATTAGTGAGAAAAATAGACCATTCTTGGTCAATGGTCAGAGAGTTAAACAATACAGGGTAGTCAAATGGCTTGGATGTTATATTTGTTCTAGAAAGATGAACAACCACTAAGTATAACTGAGGACTTAAAACTAAATAATTAATGGGATTAAAACCATGGTTCTTGTTGTTTTTATTCTTTCCTTTTTAATAAAAATATTTGTTTTATTTCTTCCTGGTTCTCAACTATTATCATTTTCAATAAAAATTCTACTCTTTTCCAAAGATTTTGAATTGTTATTGTGGTAGGTTTTTGGACTATGAGGAGGAAAACAATTTTCTGGATAAAATTTCAACTATTATTTAGTGATTAGCGAAGCTAAAATCTTAAGAATACATTGTTAACTTCCCTAAACTTGTTTTATTTTGTTACTTATTTTCTTAATCTCTATTTTCATGTAAATAACATTGACATTTTCATTCTATAGGAGTTGTAACTTTATAAACAGGACAATTCACTCAAGGATTAAATAGGGAGTACATTTCAATGAAATTAATTTAGAAAATAATATTTCAAGGGTATTTTCTATTCTTTTACCTTACATAATTTATACATTTTCATTTCCTTATATTTCAGAAAATTAAGTGTGGGGGAAAATCCCTAGTTGTTTTAAAATTCTATTGAAATTGTCTTTGATCTTTATTGCATAGTGCTTTTCTTATCTATGGGTTTTTTGGATTTTTTTGTGGAATTTGAAATCGTAATTATCACCTTTAATTTGAATTTTCTTGTTGAAAAAAGAAAATTTCTAATATATTATAAACGAATCTTTCTTGCTAATGCAATTGTTAAACATTATATACATTTTTTTTAACTTTTTTGACAATTAGTGTGTTGTGTAAAATGTGGTTAAAGAAATTACTTTAAATATATTTTGAAAAATGTTTTGAAAATTGTATGCTGTTTAAATTTCACTATGACCCTTGAACATCATTTTAACTGCTAAATTGTAAATCTATTTGAACTTAATTAATTGATTTTTTTTCTTCCACCTTTGAATTCAACTTTGAGGAAAAAGTTTGGTTTTAACTATGGGGGATATGGTCTTGTTAAATGAGCTTAACTATTCTTTAATTAAAATTCCATAAAAATCCATTTATTGTTTTCAAAAATGGTGAGTTTCTCAAGATTTTATTTACATTTTTAGTGGGTCAAAATTTATCTTAAGTTTGAATGGTGTGATTTCATTTTGAGGTGATTAGTCTCTATTACTCCATGGATTTAATTGAGCATATCATTTTTATTTCCCTTTTTAAAACATTTTTTTCTATAAATTTTTTGTGGAATGTTTTAAAACTGTCATTGGCTTTGAACTAATTAATTAGAATCAAACTCAGAAGGTATGCATCTAAATGTATTATGAAACGAAAATCCTAATCCAAGTTGATCCACTATTCTTCCATTATTTAATTCTTTAATTTTATGGATGAGTTATTTATATTGATTGTAATTATTAATCTTTCTCATCCAAACATAGTGTCTATTTATCATAATATTTAATTACAGGAGTCATCTCACCAAAAGGTAAATAGAATTTTGGAATTCTAGTTAGATAAGAATTAACGTTTATTTGATTCTTTTCAAAATTTTCATTTTCAATCATTTTTTGTAAAATAAGGAATCATATTTTCTTAATAATGGTTTAATTTTAAGGGGGAAATCACATTTAAAACATGATAGAGTCCATGTGGTAAATTTTATTTGAAAACTAATTCTTTTTGGAATTCAGTTTTTCACTCTTAAGATATATTATTTTCTACTAAAATTGATTAAGTAATTTATTGAGGACAAGAAATGCTTAAGTGTGGGGGAATTTTATGTTTCATTTTATTCACATGTTTTTTCACATCTATTTTGATGAATACTTTTTGTATTTAATGATTAATTATGTCTTTTAATGGTTAATTATTATAGCGAGCCAAGCCTTTTACATATAACATTACATGATTTTAAGCATAATTATACACCATAGTACAAGCTAAGGATCATTATGTCTAGTGACTTGGAAGACTAGGTACATAAAACATAAAACATGGGGCTAAAAAAACCCTTCTTTATTTAATCTCCTTAAAGAGAAACTAACTTCCTTTGAGCCCTTATTTCTGTATAGGTTACCCTGGGGAACACATGAACAAAGGGATGAGCTGAAAAGCCCAGTAAGGGAATGGAAATAATGATACGACTTAAGTACATGAGTTATGAGGAATGACATAATGATATCCAAATCATGTAACATATAAATTCATATCATATAAGCATGGAATCATATAAACATGGAATCATATAAATGTGGCAGGATCATAAAACATTTCCTTAGTACGGGTCAAGTATAACCACCAATCCCATTTCCCATCTCATATTAACTTTACCCAATGCATTTGAGTGTTATCTGGGTGCACCCATCTCAAAATTTTAATGAATATTCTTTCCACGTAAATAATCATACATAATTAACCATACATAAACATAAGGGTACCTATGAAAAAAATTGGGTATCACAATCATGACTTAAAGCATAACCAATGGACGTATCATGAAAGTGTCCATGAAATAAAGGGATTAGAACATGCATGGACATTAATAGGGTAAAATAGGCATATAACTTGATAATTTATGTCAAACAGGAGTGACAATATATAAGAAATGTATTTGAGAAACATAAGCATTAAAAAAAATTTGTGCGGTTTTAAGGAAAATACTGTAGAGCTTTTAAAATAGAAAAGAGGAAA
Source organism: Viscum album (assembly GCA_963277665.1). Taxonomy (NCBI): domain Eukaryota; kingdom Viridiplantae; phylum Streptophyta; class Magnoliopsida; order Santalales; family Viscaceae; genus Viscum; species Viscum album. The sequence goes on from OY728162.1 coordinate 945,258,553, forward strand.
ATATTTTATATAAAAAAAGAATTTAACCAATAAGGATTTCATAATAAAAATAATTATTTTATAAATATAATAATGGAATAAAATAGAGGATAGAGTGCACCTGAAATTGGGTAAAAAATTGGGATGTTCCCTTAAAATAGGTTTGCTTATAGGAAAGTTCAAAGGAGGGAATCTCTAAAAAAATGTATAAAGAGAGTGATGAAAGGGTATTCATAAATGAATTTTGTAAAACTAAATAGAATTTATAATATTTATATAAACTTATAAGATAAATCCATTTTGATATAAAGAAAGATAAGGCAACCCGAAAGAAAAAAAAGGTTCGAGTAGAATTCATTACGATTTATCATCATGGAGTTGGGTGTACCTAAGAGGGATTGATAAGAGAGAAAAGGGGTTTCTCATCACTTATACATCATGAAGGAAGTACGGGGGAGCTGTGAAATCATACCCCATCATTTTGGATTACACATAAAAAGGTATAGCATAGAGGACTTCATGATTAAGAGTGCAATGGAGAGGATCCCTTACCTTATTTCCAGCGGTGTTATCCACTTGTAATTAATGACCTGAATAAATAAATTGGGTTTGTTAATTAATAATTAAATAACCTCTTCTATATGTAATTGTTTTAGTATAATCATTTTAAGTTCATTTATACCCATTTTGATTGGTTATGAGCTTCAATTTCATTGTTCGGGCTCATTTGTTTACTTGGTATTAATGACTGATTTGCTTATATTCACGTTTGGATAAACATGTAATATGAAAGTGGTTGCCTAGAATTGAAGTTATATGCTATTAGTGAACATAAAAGATATTACATGGTTTTTAATTTAATTTGGTTACTAATAGTGAAGTCGAATTATTATATAAAACCATAATGACAACAATTTTTGTTAATCGGTGGGTTTGATTACAAAGAACATGTTTTTCTTTATAACTTAATACCATTTGTACAAAAGGATTAAAAAACAAAAAATAGGATATCTTACATATATAATAATCTGGTTCAACTATAACATAAATGGTTTCATTACCAGAATTAAATATGATAATATAAATTGATAAACCTTTGTCCTTGAATGTGCTAAATTAGCACATCTCAAACAGTGCTTTCATTTCTTTCAAATAAAAGGTGGGGAAATGAGGGAAGATAATTAAATATTTCATTAGCATAAAAACATTATATTACATGTATGTTACTGGAGTTATCATACTATTTGTGTGAAGGGAGTTGATGAAAGAAACAAAAAGAAAATAAATTAAAAGAAATGAAGGAATTGGAAAGAGGCATTTACCTCTTGAGACTTTCTCCTTTGAGAACATCTTAAGGGGAGAGGTTTTGGTATTTTGAAGAGACTAGGTTATTTTGTACATGGGGGAGGATCTTGGGGAGAGATTTGGGAAGAATATTGGAAATGAAAAATACTTGATAGTAGTGAAGAGAAAAGGGAGTGAGGGGGGTTTTTATAGTGGAGGAGATGAGTGATTTCATAATTTTATAATCATTAGTTTATTAATTTACCTCAAGACCAGAAATAGTGATGATTCCATGACAAAAAAAAGTAGAACTTTGTTTCTATGATCCAAGATCTTCACTGTCTTCTTCTCATAGGAAAGATCATCCTCCAACTGTACCACCTCTAAAGGGAGTACATGTGAAGGGTCTGGTATGTAATTCCTTTAGAGGGATACATGAAATACATCATGTACTTTCGACATGTTAGGTGGAAGTGCTAGTATATAGGCCACATCTATGACTCGATCAAGGATCTCAAAGGGGCCGATGTACCCAAGACTTAACTTCCCTTTCTTTCCAAACCTCATGACCTTCTTCCATGGAGATTTGCGTAGAAATACCATGTCTCTAAATTTAAACTCAATGTCTCATCAATAATTTTCTACATAACTTTTCTGTCGACTTTGGGATGCCTTGATATGCTGCTGAATGGTTTTTAACTTCTCCACCATTTCTTCAACCATTTCAAGTCCTAGCATCTTACGCTCACTGACTTCATCCCAACACATCGGTGTTCTACACCTTTTCCCATAAAGGGATTCATATGGTTTCATTCAGATGCTCGAGTGGAAATTGTTGTTGTAAGAGAATTCAACCAGTGGAAGATTCTAGTCCCATCCTCCTTTGAATTCCATAGAAAATGCTCTCAACATGTCTTATAATATCTGAATAGTTCTCTCAGATTGGCCATCAGTTTGAGGATTATAGGACATACTGAAGTTCAATTCAGTGCTTAGAGAATTCTTGAGACTTTTATAGAACTTCGAGGTGAATCTAGGATCACGATTAGATACAATAGATAATGGTAATACATGTAAACTTACCACTTCTTTGATGTAAATTTGTGCAAGTTGATCCAATGAGAAGTCCTCTCAAATCGCGATAAAGCGAGCTATCTTTGTAAGACAATCCACATTGATCCATATATAATTATTTCTTCTGGATGTCCTTGGAAGTCCAGCGAGAAATTCCATGGTAATGTTCTTCCACTTCCATTATGGTATGGGTAGTGGTTGCATCATCCCCTTATAAGTTTTCCTCTCAGCCTTTACTTGCTGAAATACCAGGAACATTGATGTATATTCAGTAATCTTCCTTTTCATATTGTCCCACCAAAAGTTTTCTCAGAGATCTTGATACATCTTTGTGATCCTTGGGTGGATAGAGAAGGTTGAACTATATACATCATTCAATATCTCCTTCTTTATCTCTAGATCAAATGGTGCAGATAATCATGTCCCAAATCTTACAACTCATTCCTCATCAATTTTGAAATCAGATGATTTTCCATTTTTGACAGCTTCCACCCTTTTCTGAATTTCCACATCTTTTCTTTAATCATCCTTTATTTCCACCAAGTGGGATGGTTGAGAAAACACATGAGAAAGAATTTATTATTTTACTCCATTAATTATTCCCATGTCCATCCTTTGAAAATCTAAGAATATCGTATTCCTTTCAATTATCATCATTGATAAAGATTCAAGATCCTTTCTACTTAGATCATCTACCACCTTGTTTCCCTTACTGAGATGATAGTGGATTGAGAAGTCATAATCCTTGATGAGATCGATCCATCTTCACTGGCTCATATTAAGCTGTTTTTGTTTGAATATCTATTTGAGACTCTTGTGGTCAGTATATATCTCACACTTCTCCCCATAGAGATAATGCCACCATATTTTCAAAGCAAAGATCACCACTGCCAACTCCAGATCATGTGTAGGATAGTTTTTTCTCTTGTATTTTCAGATACCTTGAGGCATATGCTATCAAATTATCATTTTACATTAGCACACATCCTAAGCATTTTTTATAAGCATCACTATACACCACAAAGTGTTCTCCACTTGAAGGGAGTGTGAGTACTGGCGTAGTGATAAGCCTCTTTTTCAACTCCTTGAAACAGTCTTCACATTCCTGTGTCCAGAAAAACTTTACTCCCTTCTGTGTAAGCTTGGTCATTTTGTTTGAAAATTGTGAAATGATCTTCAAAAATCTTTGATAATACCCATCTAGACCCAAAAAGATGTGGATATCCGTTACAAAAGTTAGCCTGAGCCACTCTTCATTTTCTTTTGTCTTGGAAGGGTCCACAGATTTCCCTTTACTAGTGATAACATGCCCCAAGAATGATACTTCCTCCATCTAGAACTCACATTTACTGTACTTTGCATACAAATTATCCCTTTGCAACGTCTTTAACACAGTATTCAAATGCTCCTCATGTTCCTCCTTCCTCTTGGAGAATAACATAATATCATCAATAAAGACTACCACAAATTTGTCAAGGTAATCTCTAAAGACTATTCATTAAATCCCTGAAAATTGCTAGAGCATTAGTGAGTCTGAAGAGAATCACTATGAACTCATAGTGTTCATACCTTGTTCAAAAGGCAGTCTTTGGAATATCCTCCTTCCTCACCTTTAATTGATGATATCCTAACCGAAGGTCCACCTTAGAGAAATAATTGGCCCCACAAAGCTAATCGAACAAGTAATCTATCCTTGGTATGGGTTACTTGTTCTTTATCATGATTTTATTGATCTCATGATAATCAATATAGAGGAACATTGATATGCCCTTCTTCCTGATGAAGAGAACTGGAACACCCCACGGTGAAGCACTCGGGTGTATAAAACCCTTCTGAATATTCTCCTGTAACTGCTTCTTCAGCTCTTTTAGCTCTACAGTGGCCATTCTGTAAGGTGTCTTTGAGATAAGTAGAGATCTAAGGATAAGTTCAATTGAGAACTCAACCTCTCAGTTAGGAGGAAGACCATGCAACTCTTCAGGGAATACATCAGTGTAATCCCTCACGATGGGCATGTATTGAAGCATGATTCTCTCCTTTGTCTCAATCATTTGAGCTAGATATGCATGTAAACAAGGAAACAATATCCATACATGAGATGATGAGTCTAAAGGAGATTCATCTTCCTCCTTACACTTGTAAATAATCAAAGGATGCTTTGGGATGTAAAGTGTGATCTCTCTTTCCTAAAAATTAATGTTGGATTTGTATAAAGATAGAAAATCCATGCCCAAGATAGTGTTGAACTCTACTAAAGGATGTATGATGAGATTTTATAGGAGGTTCAATCCACAAACATTAACCAGGGAGGAGTTATAAACCATGGACACAATAATTTCCCCATTTTCTGTTCGCACAAATAATTTTTACTCCAATTTTTTAGGAGGTGTTTGAATAGTTCTACTAAACTTGCAAGATATGAAAGAATGCATAGAATCAGAATCAAATAGTCATTCACTATTATTGAATGAATAACTAGCATAACTTTCACCACATCATTTTCCGGTTCCACCTCAGCAGTAGTGATATCGTAATCCCTTCCTTGTTTCCTTGGAGGTTGTTGTTGATTTCCTCTTCCTACCCTCCGTTTAGGGAAATTGTTCGCATAATTCCCATGTTCCTTGCAGTTGTAACACTACACATTAGGCTGAGTGTTGATCTGAACCTTCCTTTCTTCTTCAACATTAGTGGGATTTTTCAAATCCCTTCAGTAGTTTTTGTCTAGATAGCCAAACTTTCCGCATTTGAAGCAATTCTTGGTTCCCTTCAGACAGTTACCAGGATGCTTCCTCCCACAACTTTTAGAAGGGGAAATTTAAGGCTTATTTCCATTATGGGTTTTTTTTAACAAACCAATCATGTTGTTTTCCATTTTCTGCTTCTTATCACTAGGCCCATGAGACCACTAAGAGTCTCCAATCTTCATTTCAACCTTGAGGGAACAACAGACAATATCCTCATTACTGTCAAAGTCTCGAATCTCCAATTCTTTTCATAGACTCGACTTTGGTCCAATAAAAAAGCAATCCACCTTGCTTTCAGTGTTCATTACAAATCCAGAGGTGTACCTTGCAAGCCTTGTAAAGTTTTCTTCATACACCCTGATGGACTCATCTTCCTTCTGCTTGTGTCCAAGGAACTCTCTTTCCATCTTGAGATGGAGGGTTCGAGGAAAATATTTTTTGAAAAACATACTATTGAATTCATCCCAATCCATGGAATCAATTTACTCTTGGGAATTTTTATTATTGATTAGTGTCCACCACTGATCAACTTACCCATCAAAACAATAGACCACCAGTACAACTTTCTCTTCCTCTGATCACTAGAGGATGGAGAATATCTTTTAAATGGAGTTAATCCACTATTATTCAAGGAGGGGATCAGAAGATCTGCTAAATATGGGAGGAATTTTCTTCATGAAGAATTCTATGGTAAATTTATTTTTACTTGGAGGAGGAGGGAGTTCCGCATGATTAAATTTATTTTTCATAACTTGAGGAAACTAAGAAAATTCTGTCATGAAGTTTTTAGCACCCACTCTTATCATATCAGGTATATCATTAGAGAAATCTTCGCATTTCCTATCCATTGATTGTTGGAACGTGTTATTCTATTTCCCTCCATTAACTAAGAAAAAGAACATATAATTAGAGGCCTTGAATACTTATTTATTTAAATAAAAAGGAAACTTTAAACATAAAAGGATAAAATTGTAAAGGATAAGTATATCCTAACTTGTGATTCCTTAGGTTTATATATAGGTTATGCTCGATCTATTTATTAACTTATATTCTTATGGGATTTTATTGTCCCTTAATAATGGTTTGTACTTAGCACATGATTCTACTAAAGCATATCCCCCAGGAGTTTCGTAACCAAGAGAGCAGCAAGTCCCATTGTCGTGTACCAGGATACCCCATGTCAATCCTGAAACTCCTTGTCAGAGTTTTTACTCCTAGGTACATTTGTTCTGGAGCTTCCTCTACCTACTCATATCTATACAGTAATGTATTTTCTTGATAAACCACTTACTCCATACTGACCAAAATTTAGGAATGTTTTCTTATACATATTCTCATCCTTAGGGTTCTCACTAAGGTACTCTATTCCTAATCTCCAAAAATAATTAGACCATCATCTGATACCAACTATAGTGACCCAATCCTTTTACATATAACATTTCATGATTTTAAGCATAATTATACACCAGAGTACAAGATAAGGATCATTATGTCTACTGTCTTGGAAGACAAGGTACACACAACATAAAACATGGGGCTTAAAAACACTTCTTTATTTAATCTTATTAAAGATCTCCTAACTTCCTTTGAGCCCTTATATCTGCATAGGGTACCCTGGGGAACACATGAACAAAGGGATGAGCTAAAAAGCCTAGTAAGGGAATGAACATAAGGATATGACTTAAGCACAAGAATTAGGAGGTATGCCATAATGATATCTAAAGCATGGAACATATAAATTCGTATCATATAAGAATGGAATCATATAAAAATGGAATAATATAAATGTGGAAAGATCATAAAACATTTCCTTAGTATGGGTCAAGGCTAACCGCCAAACCCGTTTCCCATTTTAGTATGGTTCAAGGCTAACTGCCAATCCCGTTTCCCATTTTAGTATGGGTCAAGGCTAACTGCCAATCTCATTTCCCATTGCATATTAAATTTACCCAATGAATTGGAATGCTATCTGGGTGCACCCATCTCAAAAATTTTCCTGAATATTCTTTCCACATAAATAATCATACATAACCAACCATACATAAACATAAGGGTACCCATGGAAATAATTGGGTACCACAATCATGACATAAAGCATAACTAATGGGCGTATCATGAAAGTGTCCATGAAAGAAAGAGATTAGAACATACATGGACGTTAATAGGGTAAAATATTCATATATCATGGTAAGTTGTTAAAAACAGGAGTGAAAACATATGCGAAATGTATTTGAGAAACATTAGCATTAAAACATTTTTGTGCGGTTTTAAGGAAAATACTATAGAGATTTTAAAATTAAAAAGAGGAAAATATTTTATATAAAACAAGAATTAAGGCAAGATGATTTTAATAATAAAAATAAGGATTTTATAAAGATAAAAAGGGATTAAAATATAGGATAGAGTCCACTTAAAATTGGGAAAAAATTTGGGATGTTCCCTTAAAATAGGTTTGCTTATCGGAAAGTTCAAAGGAGGGAATCTTTAAAAAAAAATTATATCCCCAAAAGGGAGTGATGAAAGGGTATTATTCAATGAATTTTTTAAAACTAAAATAAATTTAGAATATTTACATAAATAGAAAGTATAACTCCATTTTGATATAAATAAATACACACCTACCCGAAAGAACAAAAAGGTTCGGGTAGAATTCGTTACGATTTATCGGCATGGTGTCGGGTGTACCTAAGAGGGATTTATGAGAGGTAAAAGGGGTTTATCATAAATTATACATCATGAGGGAAGTATGGGGTAGGTTCAAAATCATACCCCATCATTTTGGATTACACATAAAAAGGTATATCATAGAGGACATCATGATTAAGAGTGGAATGGAGAGGATCCCTTACCTTAATTCTGGTGGTGTTCTCCTCTTGTTATTAATGACCTGAATAAAAAAATTAGGTTTGTTAATTAATAACTCTAGAACATATTGTATATTTAATTGGTTTATTATAATCATTTTATGTTCATTTATAACCATTTTTATTGGTTATGAGCTTCAATTTCATTGTTCGGGCTCATTTGTTTACTTGGTTTTAATGACTGATTCGCTTATATTCATGTTTGGATAAACATGTAATATGAAAGTAGTTGTCCAGAATTGAAGTTATATTATATTAGTGAACATAAAATATATTACATGGTTTTTAATTTAATTTGGTTACTAATAGTGAAGTTGAATTATTATATAAAACCATAATGACAATTGTTTTTGTTAATCGGTGGGTTTGATTACAAAGAACATGTTTTGCTTTATAACTTAATACCATTTGTACAAAAGGATTACAGAACCAAAAATAGGATATATTGCGTATATAATAATCTGGTTCAACCATAACATAAATGGTTTCATGACCAGAATTAAAGATGATAATATAAATTGATAAACCTTTGTCCTTGAATGTGCTAAATTAGCACATCTCAAACAGTGCTTTCATTTCTTTCAAATAAACGGTGGGGAAATGAGAGAAGATAATGAAATATCACATTAGCATAAAGCATTACAGTAAATTTATGTTACTAGAGTTATCATACTATTTGGGTGAAGGTAGGTGAGGAAAGAAACAAAAAGAAAAGAACTTAAAAGAAATGAAGGAATTGGAAAGAGGAATTTACCTCTTGAGACTTCCTCCTTTGAGAACCTCTTAAGGGGAGAGGTTTTGGTATTTTGAAGAGTATAGGGGATTTTGGATGCATGGGAGGATCTTGGGGAGATATTTGGGTAGAATATTGGAAAGGAACAAGGCTTGAGAGTAGTGAAGAGAAGAGGGAGTGGAAGGGGTTTTTATAGTGGAGGAGAGGAGGGATTTGATAATTTGATAATTATTAGTTTATTAATTTCCTTAAAGACCAGAAATAGTGATGATTTCATGACCAAAAACAGTAATAAATTCATGTGAATTTGAACCAATTGGGCTTACATTAGCAAATAATCATCAATGAATCAATTAATCCATTATTTAGCATTTATTGTGAATTATCAGATTTTACTATTCAACAAAAATTCAAGTATTTTAAAAAAATCCCAAAAATTCACCATAACCATTTTTTGACATGTAGAATCCAAAAATGAAATCCATTTTTCAGAAATAATTTTCTAAATATTATTATTTTAATATTTAATTAAAATCATAATTTATTATCAAAAACCATTTTTAAAACATTCATTTGATTATTCTAAAATATTGGTATATCATACGTTCAACTTGAATACTATCTATATATTATCATAGGTAAGGTTACTATTCATTAGGGTATATAATTATTCATATGGGTTTTTTACTATTCATAAGGGTAGGTTACTATTCATCAAAAATTATGTTTTTCTTATCAGACTCCAAATAAATTACTAGTCACAACTGTGTATGTCAGTTTATTTAAATTCTAAACACAGAAGTGACCAAATTAAGATTAAAGGTCACATAAAACTTAGTATTTCATTAGGTAGTTATTTCATGACATATTTATATGAAAGGAATTTCCATTTATAAAACATTGTGTCATTACAATTATAGTGTCAATATATATTTATTATTAATTAGTAAATTATTGATTATTATGCTAAAAATGTTTAATTTAGTGCTTGAAAAATGAGTGTGTTGTTCCTTGTTTATTTTATTTTTTTATTTCATTACTATCTTTGTTTTTAAATATTAATTTTAGGTTTTATAATTTAATCTTTGTGATTAATTAATTTGATTTATTTTTCTTGTTTTTGTTAACAATTAAATGATTAGTGTTTTAGTTTTTAGTTTAATTTATCATATGTATTTTTTTATGTTATTTTAAAATTTTAATTTATGATTCTAATATATTTTTGTTTTATATTTTATTTGTTTTTTTAAAATTTTAATCCTGTAATGGTTGTATAATTTATTTGACATCAAATCCACGTAAAATATTTTTGATATGTTAAGATTGGTAACATAATTGGATATGTGATAATAGGTTGTGTAAAAGAATTATAGCCTACCATAAATTTTGTTGTTAGTGACACACTAAGAGAATCAATTAGTTTAGGCATAGATTATTGAGATTCTAAATTCTAAGAGAATGAAGGGTACACTGTTGAATCGAAATCAAGCAGGAATTAAGATTTAGAAGAGTCAAAGAACTGTATCAGGGGATACCATCTCGACTAGGAAGATGACGAGACTCGAAAAACCAAGATCTAAAGATATCGAAGCATGGATAAAAACCTGAATGATCAATGGAGAGGAATTTGTGCGATAGGGGTCGATTTTGGGCCAACAAGCCTTCAATTTGATGATGATTCATCATTTGAAGAAAGTATGATCTTGAATCTATTGGTAAAGGAGATCCATTTGAAGTGAGCCACCATTGCTCTGAATGATGAATTATCAAAATTTTAGTTCAAGGCAAGGATAAAGGTGAATTTATGTTTGTGCACCTAAAGAAGAATCACAGAATCGGTTGTTGTGGAGAGAAAAAACTAGGTGCATTTGAGGAGAAAGAACTTGAATCCGTGTTCGACCGAGTGTTGTTAATTAAATTACACTAAAGTCTGAAGGATCCCAAATCTATCATTGAAGAAGGAAAAAAGTACGTAGTAGAAGAGATGAACCTGGAGTTGAAGAAATGATATCTTTGATCAAGCTTGAAGATGAGCATAATAGGAAATTGAAGTATTTTTTACGGGATCTCACCAAAAAAGGTCATTTGCGACGGGTTCCCATCACAAGTGTCCCGTTTCAGAAAACGACGTTACAAATAGTTTATCTGAGTTTAAAAAAAAACCTTTTTATGATGGGTGTATCATCCCTTCACAAATACTTATTTATGAAGAGATTATCCACCCCTTGCAAAATACTAAAAAAGTATTAATAAAATTTAATAAAATAATAATAATAATAATAAAATAATAAAATAATGAAATAAAAATAAAAATATAATAAAAAAAAGAAAAAAAATAAAAAAAATCTAATAAAAAACAAAATATACGCAACAATAAAAAAATAATTCAAATCAAATAATAAATAAATAATAAAATAATAATAAAAATAATTAATAATAAAAAAATAAAAAAAATAAAAAAATAAAAATAATACAAAAACCAAAAACACAATATTCACTATCATATAGAAATACAATATATATAAATGTAAATATATGGATTATTAAAAGTTTTAAAAAAATGTGTACGTTCAAATGTTTATTAGAAAAAGTACCTGAATTATTGGGGGTCATCTGGAGGAGAGGGTGGAGCTGGTGGAGGGAACTACATCCCTAAACCATGAGTCAAACTTCGTATGTACTCCATCATCTACTCGTGTTATTTCTCCTGCCATTAACACATATCCTCCTCCAACTACTGCTTTTGTCAATAGGGTTCTTCCTGCTGTCCACGCACGGTCTCTATAATCTCACCCTAAGCTCGCAACTGCTCCTCATACTGTGCAACAGGTGATGATGAATCTTCATGATCTCCTCTTGAGTTGCATGACGACATCACAATGGTATGATAATAACCCCCAAGCATCAATCGAGAGCCGATACCAATAACTTGTCATTTCTTGAAGGCATACTGAGTCACTTGCATCCATGCTGCATGATCATATCCTACTGCACTGGAAGTCTAATCCTTAGTCTTAGCCTAACTCTTAGCCTATGTCTAAGATATCGCATCCTCATATGAATCCTTCAGTTTCAATTTAAAATTAAAATAGTTATAATATTATATGAAGTTATTTTTAAAACTCAAAAAGAAATTATACCAACCAAAATTTGATGTTGGTGATCACCTATAATCTCTCCGGTGATAGGATCACTGTACATCCTCATATAAATGCTGAAATCCATAATATCAGGTTTTTTGACTTTCTATATGATTAGAAAATAAACATTTTACATTTAAAGTTATATTTTTTTTAAAAAAGTAGTTACCATATGCTGCTGATGTGTACTAAATGTACAACTACCAATTCGATACATCACCTCCTGTCTTCCATGATTTTGTCAAACCTAATGATGATCTCCTATAAAACTAGCTCCCATAAAATATGAACACAATCCATCCCAAACTTGAGATAATATGTAATATGGTTGGTGGGCATAGTAAGTATAATCAAAATTTGTGGCTCCCACTTTTTTCATTGCTTTCCTCCTCATATTATGCAAAAACTGATGACAATTCTCACACATACAGACCTCCTATGCCTCCCAGATAGAGTTCGGCATACTATCATTGATGAGATACCATAAAACCTACAAATAATTAATAATATAATTTTATTAATTAAATTAATTTCAAAATAACTATTATTTATTTACGTACCATCCAATGATCGAACATGCAGTGCTGAACATCAATGGGAATCTGATCTCATGTAACCCATGCTCCATAAAAATAGTTCTACAATAGAGCACTTAACTATCCAACAAATATATATGAAAATATATGAAAAAATAGAAAAAATATTCAAAAAATTAGTATATAAATAAATTAATGGAAATTAATAAAAACTAACTAAAATATACAACTGAACATTCCTCTACATGTGAGGATCAAACTGAAGACCTGGATGTTGCTCGAGGACAACATTGGGAATCATCAGTCTTGTAAAACCACGACCCCTTTGAGTCATCACTTATCTACCAACAATATGAGGGTAAAATGATGTACCATCAGGATTTTCACCAGGTAGTAAAACATCATCCAACTCATTAAAAATATCAAATAAACATTCATTGACCATCTGAAACATGAAATGACTATTGTCAGTAAATAACTAAAAACAAGTATTATATATAGATATATATTATTTATGATTATAACCAGTATTTAATTGTGTCAATATTCATACTTATCTTCATATATTATAGAGTAATTATCTTTATATTCCTCTTTAGTATCATCAATTTCCATAGGAGTTTCATCTTCATCATCTCTTACTATTGGAAATCTACTTGTCACGTCAACAACATCATTGCCTCCATCGTCCCGTAATTGTGGGGTGTTATCATCAATATTTGCATCACTTCATGAAAAATATGGATTTGAAGTTATCTCTTAAAAAATTTAAATTATTTTCACTTCAGTGGAACCACATTCACTTTGGATTAATTTATTTTCATGAGATTTCATTTTTATTATGCTCCACTAATCGCATAACTCACTTATAGCAACATAATAATTTTCATAATAAATTTTATGTTCTTGATGTGTTAATAAAATGTTTCATTTACTGTAATAAGACTTTTATATTTAATATCAATAATTCCATGGTGCATATGAAAACTAAAGCCTCTATCAGTATCCAACCAATAACATTTTAACATTGTTATGTAATTTTTTCCTAGATAACACAGTTCAATTATTTCTTCCAGCATGCTATAAAAGTCAACTTCACTTTCTATATGATGATATCCTCTCAATAAAACACCACTATATATTGTTTTTTTTCCCAAAATTCATGTGTATGAAATAAAAAACCATTCACCACATATGAATTACAAGATTTAACCATTTTGGATGAAGGTTTACCCAATACACATAATAGATTATCAATTTTATCAGCATGTTGAGATACCTAAAAATTTGAAAAATATATCAATATAACAAGTAATAAATTGATTTTATATGTTAAACCATAACAATTTACTTTACCAGTTTTTAAGACCAGCATGAAAAATTATTTTTTTGATGTTCTTCAAGAGAAGAAGCGGTAATTTGTAAAAAAGTTTCTTGATATGATTATAATATAATCTAAAAATAAAATAATATTAATTTACTTAAAAAAATATATAATAATTGATAGGGGAACTCATAGTACAAATGGTTTCATTTTTTCACAATTGAGCAAAACATATGTATTAGCCCTATGATGTTCGTCATCTGAAATCCATCGTTCATGAACTCCACCAAAGCCAAGCTCGGTTTGATTAAAAACATATAATTTATTATTCATTTAATTGATAAAATTTCCCTTGTTATGACCCATGCATCTATGTTTTTAGGGATATTTAGACTAAAAATAATGAGAACAGAAGAGAGAAATTTTCTTCTACAAATAATCTTCTGAAATTGATCCTTCAACTTATGCTTTGTTACGTACCTTTTTCTTCAATTTTTGCATTCATCTCTCAAATTGGTACATTCATCAGAACTTTACCGAAAATCCACATTTTTCTTCATGTATAAAATTTAATATCAAATGTTCTATTAAATAAAATAAATCCGGTAGGAAGATTTTTTCCAATTTACATAAAATTAAAAGAACACTTTTTATAGTCTACTTAATGCATCATAGACTATTGTTTCTACACAAATGTCTCAGATAAAACATGATATTTCTATTAGTTAATCCCAAATCATAGAATTAAACAAACCTCTATATCAAATTAGTAGAAGTATTTCCATTATAACATTACTGTCATGACTTTTTAATATAGTAATATGACCATTTCTAATACATCTATCCAAATTGTAAACATAACCATCTATAAGCCTCAAATATACAATCATATGACAAAATAATAATATATTTTCTATGGAAACAGTATAATCCACTTTTGGCTTTATTAAATTCTATGATATTACATTTTCAAATAGTTTAAGTTCTGGTCAACTTTAAATTTTGGAAAGATATAATCATGCCTTTAAAATATCTTTGGTCTTACTTGGTGTGTCCAAAACTATATAAAATATATTAACAAAAATTTTCTTCTCAATATTCATGAAATCCAACATGTGACAAACCAACAAATTAGACAAATATGGTAGATCCCAAAAAACACTTCTTTTTATCCAATTGTGTTCTTTCCAAAATCCATCAATTTTTTTGGTTTATAGTCGGTCCAAAGGTAATGGGAGGTAATGAAGATATAATAGATTTTAAATCAACACCCGAGATCATTATTGGAGGTCCATCTCATTAAATTTTTTCTTTTCTAAAATGATATATGTTCGTTCAAAATGGATGATAAGTTGGAATAAATCTATGATGACTGTTGAAAAAAAGGTTTTCTTATATTGAGGAACATAAATTCTTTGTTGTCTATCATATAGTACATACATGATTTTGGACTATGTAACAACCTGAACATTCATGAATAAAATTATCCTTTTTGATTTAATTAAATATCTTATTGATATAGAAAAACATGCACTTATTTTTTATTATTATATCCAATTGGATTTAAATGACCATTGCGTATCATTACCATTGATCATTTAACCATTGAACAATTATCACATGACTAGTATAAATATATGTTTTTAATAAATCCATTTGTCACAGAAAAAGGAAGTGATAGCCTCAACTAGTAGGATGATACCCTATGAAGACAATTTATCAGAGTTTCTGAGGGAGATTGAATTTCTAGGCATTTCCCTAGACCAATCCTAAGATGAGATCCAACAACTTAAGTATGCGTGAAACCATTTACGATAGAGTTTCAAGCTCATCGAGATCACGACCCAAACCATGTTCACTGAACAGTCCCATGAAAGACCCATCATCATAAACCTTACTCTTAGGGAATATGATACTGTAATAAATAAATATGTATCAAGACCCTATTTATAGGAATATGTAAATTATTTTTTATATAATAATGAATATATTTTCATCCTATAATTATAATTTTTTAATTGATTTTTAAAGAATAAATAGTATTTTTGGGTAATATTCAAATTCAAATAAGAAATATATTTTGAAGAATTAATGGAATTTTTAAATAAATAATATTTTAATAAAATATTATTATTAAATTAATTTTTTTAAAATATAAATTATCATATAATTTTTATGAAGTGAAATGTAATTTTTATTAGGGTTCAAAAACTGTTACTGTAAAAAATTATATCATTTTCAAAAAATGTTGTTTTTTATTTTAAAAGTAAAAATTAACATATTTATAAAAATATTTAGATAAAATGAATATTATTATTGGAATCAGGATGTAAAAATTATCCAATGGTTAATGTTTCATAATTTTATGAGACAATCAATTTTTTGGGTAAAAATTAAATATCGTATAAATATATGGTGTGTTTTATGGCATCATAATGACCCAATAGTGATGTAAAAAAATACTATAAATGGTATTATCAGACAAATATATGTTTTAACTTTAAAATAATGTTATTTTATATTTATTTTATAATTCCTTTGTGAATCCTCCAAGACTTATAATATATTTTAATATTTTAAAATCATTTATTTGAAAGTGTGACTCACCTCCACATAAGAAATGGAAATATTTTATTATCCCCATACATTGGCCATATAAAATAATTTAATCCAATCCCCTTTTATAGAAACCATGGGCAATTATGATGGGGTGTTTTGTGGTTTTGAATTTTTTATTATGTAGTGTCCAAAACTAAAATAATAAAGAAATCCCTCTCCTTTCCTATATAAACCCATCCAACATCCCATTTATCTTCACTCAAACTTTTTAGAGCACAAATAAACTCTTACCACTACTTCCTATAATCCTCCTAACTTTCCCCCAATCTTTCAATAATACCCTCCCAAGCCTTTGGAGTCACACACTCAAGTAAGGGATCCTCACCTTCCTCTATTGTCTTCAATTCAAGAACCTTCTTTTGAAATTATCCAATATAATTTCAATTGTTTATATTTTCAGTCATTTATTATCATTACCTTACTGTCTAGTTAATGTTATTTGAATGATATACCATTTATACTCTTTTATTTTGACCCTTACCTAAGCCATTACTATGCCGATATTTCGTAAGGAATCTTCCACCCTCCTCTTTTATCAAGAATACCTTTTATGTTATGTCTTCTAATTTACATTTATCATACGTTGGGATATGATCTTAAATATCCCATTAATTTCCATTTAATTTATAATTTATTATATCCCCCTTTAACTCTCCTCAATCCTTTATTACGAATTTCTATATGACGCCATTATGATGCCGAAATTACACCATGACTTTCCATGCCAAAATAATTGTGTTTTGAATTCAATAACCATTTATCTATCAAGGGTATTCACCTATTTGAACTTATAATTATTTATTTGGGACTTACATGCATGTATTACACATTTCGAGATCATGGAATAAATTATGATGTTTAATGAATTTATGTTATACTATCTATGTGACACACTTATGCATGAGAATGAAATGATTATGAAGGGTGCACCCTGATAGCACTTCAATGCATTGGGTAATGTTTAGTAACATGATACATCACATTGAGATAGGGGGTTTACTTAATTTCATTATTGTACTTTTTCGATGATGGGGTTTTGGTGGATATATCCTTGATCTATTTATGATGCAGTGTTTTAAGTTATTTCCACATTTTCCATGTTATGAGTATCATGATATATCATGCCTTATTATTCATATTCCTTTGATGATCTATTGATATACCTATTTCCAAAAATATATTTTATTATTCATGTTATGCCTTGTTTATTCCCTTACTAGGCTTTATATCTCACCCTTTTTTATATATGTCCCCAGGATACCCCATTCAGTTTTCTGTTCGATGGATTATTATGATCATGTCAAGGAAGTTTTCAATAATATTGTTTTATCCCATGTTATAAGTTGTTATGTAATGTACCTAATTCCCAAATACACTATACTTTTTTATATTTTGGTATTTTATTATTTGAGATATCATGTAATAAATAATGTATTAATTTCTAATAAAGATCAGGGTTTTTATAGTTGGTATCAAATCAAGGTATAATTATTTTTGGGATTGGATTAGAAAAACCTCGTGAAAACCCTTAGGAATAAAACTAAGTTTAAGAAAACATCCCTAATTTTTTTTAAGTACAGAGTAAGTGGTTTATCAATAAAATACATCCCTGTATGGATACTAAAATTTTACATGGTTCTGGATCACATGTACCTAGGAGTAAAAACTTCGACAAGATGTTATGGGCCCGACTTAGGATAATCTGGTACATGAAAATGGGCCTTACTGCACACCTTATTTGACACTCTCAAAGGATATGCTTGGTTAAATTTATAAACTCATTATAAATCATTATTATGGGAACAAAAAAAAAATTCCCATAAGAATATATGTTAGGAAGAAGATCACGGATAACATAGACCGAAGCATAGAAAATCATAAGTTAAGGAGATAAATTTAATTTATAAGTTATCCATTTAATATCATTAAATTACCCTTTATGTGTTTAATTGTTTAAGATAATCATCCCTAAGTTCCATTTTATTCTATCAAATGGCTGGAAATATGAGGAATCGTTCTAATAACCGGTGCGAAGGGCAGTGTGATGATTTTCCTAATAAGATGCCCAACCCGATTGTAGCGGGAATCACAAAACTTTTCATGATACTCTCTCAACTAACTCAAGTTCGTAATAGAAACTTGGACCAAGAGGAGCTACCCCCCAAGAGAGAGAAACCCACAATCGAGATCTTCATGTGATTAAAGAATCCTACTTTCAATGGATAATCTGATCCCTTAATCACGGAACAATAGATCAAATCCATTGAAAATATCTTCTCCATCCTTCAATGTTCCAAAAAGGAGAAGGTTCTTATAAATATTTATCATATAGAATTTGAAGCTGATCAGTGGTGGACATTGATCAAGAATAAAAATCCTAAGGTAGATATTGAAGCAATAGAGTTGAATGAATTCTAGAAAATATTTTTGATATATATTTTTCCTACACCCTCCATCTTAATATGGAAAGATATTTTATTATACTCAAGAAAAAAGATGAAGAATCTATTAGGGAATATGAGGTAAAATTCATAAGACTTTCATGATACACCTATGGTTTTGTTTTTACCCTCGAATGAAAGGTTGACCTCTTCTTTGGTTAGCTAAATCCTAGTCTATGAAAAGCCTTGGAAATCTAAGACTTTGATAGCTATGAGGAAATTGTCCGATGTGCCCTCAAAGTTAAAATGGAGATTAGTGAATATCAGGGGTATAATGGGGATAAGAATCGGAAAGTGGAATCTAATTCTAGTTGTCCTATGGATAAATCCAATGGTTCTAAGAAATTTAAGCACCCCACTTGTCAAAGGTATGGAAAGAACCACCCTGGTAATTACCTAATGGAAACAATAAAATGCTTTAGGTGTGGAAGAGAAGGGAACCTAGATAATGATTTTTGATAGGAGAAACAAACTAATTTTATAGAGGAAAGTAATGCTTTGGTCAACCCTCAATGAGTTGTTCACTGCTTCAATTACAAGGAACTAGGGAACTTTGTGAACTAGTGCACTAAGCCAAGGGTTTTTAGAGGTGACCAACAACCTCCAAGGTAGAAAGGGAGAGATTTTTCCATCACCACTACCGAGGTGAATCCCAACAACAAAGTGGTGATAGGTATTCTAGTTATTCATTAAATAATAGAAAATATACTTTTTGATTCTAGTTCTAAACATTTCTTTATATCATGAAAGTTTAGTAGAAAAATCCAAACACCACCCTAAAGAATTGAAGTAGAGATGTCAGTGAAAATGAAAAATGGGGAAATTATTTCATACCAAGTATATAAATCCTCCATTATCAATTTTTGTGGGTTGAACTTTCCAATAAACCTTTTCATACTTCCCTTGGTGTAATTGGATGAAATTATGAGCATTGATTGGATTTCCCTATATATATCCAACATAAATTTTCACGAGAGGGAAATCACTCCCCAAATGGAAAATTGATCCCTGATTATAACAAGTGAAAGGAGGAGGATGAATATTTTTTAGCACCATAATATCAAGCATGGATATTATTTCCCTATGAGAAAGCCTTTTTAGCTTAAATTATTGAGTCTATGGAATGAAACATCTTTGAAGACATGCCTATTGTGAAAGAATTCACTAATGTGTTTCCTGAGGAATTTCCTGGTCTTCCTCTATGAAGGGATGTTGAATTTCCAATTGATCTTATAACTGGGTCATTGACAATATCCAAGACTCCATATATAATGGATTAGTAGAACTTGAGAAGATAAAGAAACAACTATAATAGAATTTAGATAAAGGTTTCATACACCCAAGTGCTTCACCATGGGGTGCACCAGTCCTCTTCATCAAGAAGAATGATTGGTCAATGCACCTTTTCATTGATTATTTTGAGCTCAAAAAACCATGATAAAAAAGTACCCTTTTACATGAATTGATGTTTTTTCGATTAGATACGTGGAGAACAATACTTCTCCAAGGTGGATCTGTGGTCAAGATATTACTATCAAAGGGTGGCGAAAAAGGATATCCCCAAGACTACTTTTTTGTACAAGGTATGAGAACAATGATTTCATAGTAATTCATTTAGGACTCACTAATTACCCAAATATCTTCATGTAATTGATGAATATAGTATTTATAGATTACCTCAAAAAAAATTTGGTAGTATTTATAGATGATATTATAATATAATTCAAAACCAAGAAGAGCATGAGGAGCATCTGAGCACTATGATAAAGACCTTGCGAAATGAGAATATCTATTAAAAGTACAAAAAGTGTGAGTTTTGGTTGAAAGAGGTCTCATTATTGGGTAATATCATCACAAGTAATGATATATATATATATAGATCCTTAAAAGAGAAAAGAAATTGAGGGATGGATGGGGCCAAAGTCCATGATAGATATATGCATCTTCCTTGGGTTAGTTGGATATTACCACCAATTTGTGAGGATTTTCTCACAATTGTCAAACCCTCTTACTAAGATAAATCATAAGGGAGTCAAATTTTCTTGGAATGATGAATTTGAAGAAAGATTCATGAATTTTTAAATAATTCTTATCATTACTCCTATGCTCACACTACCCACAAGTGGGGAACTATTCATGATTTTCAGCAATGCTTTGAAGAAGGGATTGGGATGTGTATTGACGAAAAATTAAAAATTCATTACCTATGCCTCAAGGTAGTTGAAAATTCATGAACAAAACTATGCCATTTATGATCTAGATTTGGAAACTATTTTCTTTGTGTTGAAAATCTGGTGGCATTATTTCTATGGGAAAAAGTGTGAGATATAAACTATTCAAAAATCCATAAATATATATTCACATAGAAAGAGCTTAATATTTTCCAGTGAATATGGTTAGAGCTCATCAAGTATTATGACTGTTAAACCCAATACCATTCTGGTAAATAAAACAAAGTGAAAGATAACCTAAGTTCAAAGAATACAACAATTCAATCATTAATGAAAATTGAGAAGGATATGATATTCTTAGATTTGAATAGGATGAATATGGGAATCATAAAGAAAGGAACATCATCAATCCTTTCACAAATTTTTCTCAACCATCTCTTCTTGATAGATTATAGGATGCTCAAAAGTATAATGTGAGAATTCAAAATAAAGTGAAAACTATAAGGAAATGGAAATCCTCAAAGTTCAATGTTAATGAATAAGGAATTGTGATATTTGGGTGAAGACCATGTGTTCTATGAAATCCCGAGTTAAAGAGGTAACTATTGGATGATGAAAATAGTTCTAATTTCTCCATTCACCCAGGAAATACAAATATTTATCAAGATCTCCGAGAGCACTATTGGTGGGATAAAATGAATAAGGATATCACAAAATATACATCATAGTGTCTGTTATGTCAGAAACTGAAGGCTTAAAGGAAAAAGTCTAAGGGGATGATGCAACCATTACCCATACCAACATGGGAATGGAAAAACATCACCATGAACTTTGTCACCAGACCTCCAAATACATATAAGGGAAATAATGCTTTCTGGGCTATTGTGGATCATCTCATAAATACAGCACACTTCATTACGATTTGAGAGGATTTCTCACTGGATTAAATGACACTGATATACATCAAAGATGTGGTAAGGCTGCATGGAGTAGCATTATCGATTGTGTCTAATCGAGATACAACATTCACCTAAATGTTTTGGAAAAGTCTCAAATATTCTCTAAACATTGAGTTGAACTTTAGTACAGATTATCACCCTCAAACTAAGGGAAAATATGAGCAGAATATCTAAAAACTTGAGGAAATGTTAATAGAAAGATCAATTGACTTCAAAGGAGTATGAGACTAACATCTTCCTCTGGTGGAGTTCTCTTACAACAAAAATTTCCACTCAAGCATCCAAATAGATCCCTATGATTCCCTTTATTGGAAGAGGTGAAGAACACTGTCATGTTGGGATGAAGTTGGGGAAAAATCTTCTAGGTCTTGAAATGCTCGATGAAATGGTGGAGATGGTTAATACCATTCAGTATCACATCAAAGTTGCTTAGAGTTGATAGAAGAGCTATGCTGATAATCATCGATGTGACATAGAGTTTGATATTAGAGACATGGTATTCCTCCACATATCTCTATGAAAGAGAGTGATGACATTTGGTAATAAGAGAAATCTTATTCCATGGTACATTGGAACTTTTGAGATCTTTGATCACTTTGGAGAAGTGGCCTATCGACTAGTACTCCCAAAAAACCTGTCTTGAGTACATGATTTATTTCATGTATCCCTCTTAAGAAAGTATGTACCAGAACCATCACATGTACTCAATCCAGAGGTTGTACCATTGGAGAATGACTTTTCCTATGAAGAGAATATAATGACGATCTTAGACCATAGAGAAAAAGTTCTATGAAATAAGACAATGCCTCTCGTTAAAGTGTTATGGTGAAACAACAAGTTTGAAGAAGTAAAATGGGAACTAGAGGAGGTGATGAAGCAAAGTTACCCTCATATATTTTAAGTGTGGAAAAAGGAAATTTTGAGGGAGAAATTTCTAAAGGGGGAATATTGTAATGAACCAAAATTTTATGAATGAAATTATACTTTTTTGATTTAATTAAATGTCTTATGGATATAGAAAACACATGAACTTATTTTATTTTATTATATAAAATTGTATTTAAATAACCATCAATTATCATTACCATTGATAATATAGTTTTTGAATAGTGATCACATGACTAGTATAAATATAGGGTTTTAACAAATCTATTTTTCACAGAAAAAGGAAGCGATGACCCTTACTAGTAGGAGCGTACCCTATGAAACCCATTTATTAGAGCTTCTGAGGGAGGTATCATTTCTAGTATTTTTCCTAGACCAAGCCCTAGTTGAGATCCAAAAACTTGATAATGATCTAAACCATTTATGGAAGAATTTCAAGCTCATCGAGATCATGACCCAAAACATATTCACCGAACAACCCCATGAAATCCCCACCATTTCACACTTTACTCTTAGGGAATATGCTGGTGTAATAAAGGGATATGTATCAATTCTAAGAAAATAGGAATATGTAAATTATTTTTTATAGAATAATGAATATATTTTCATCCTATTATTGTTACTTTGTAAATTATTTTTATAGCACAAATAATATTTTTGGATAATATTCAAATTCAATTAAGAAATATATTTTGACAAATAAATGGATTTTTTAAATAAATAATATTTTAATAAAATATTATTATAAAATTACTTTTATTAAATATAAATGATCATATAAATTTTTTGTAGTCAAATTTAATTTTTATTAGGGTTCAAAAACTATTATTGTGAAAAAAACCCACAATTTTTAATAAATGTTGGTTTTTATTTTAAAATTTGTTAGGTCCACTAGGTCTAATACCCCAAGAGGGGTGATGAATCAGGGTATGGCAGATTAAAACTTTCTCCATTTTAGATATTGTTTTACTATTAAACAAAAATCAAATATCTCTTCCTCCTGTAACAATATATAACCAGATATCGAATCATGCACATGACACAATTTTTTTAATTGGTTCACCCTCACTAGGATACATCCAAGGAGAATAAAACAGTGATGTGCCAATGTACCAAATTCACTAAGGCTCACAGACAATAATGAGTACAATGTTTAGGATAGATCTTCTTTGCCCAGTCTCACTGCATTTACAAGGTTTTGGGTCTTATCACTGCATTCCCAAGGGTCACTCTATACACCTCTTTCTCTGGATCACTACTAGTGGAATGGGTCACCGTCTTCATCTTACTATGCTCACTACTCTAGAAAGGAATCCAAACACATTTTATTGACTTGTAGGTCAAACATAGTTTATAGACATGTAGGTCCCTTCATTTTCATGAATTACTACATGCTCAAATATAGGTATATGCTCTGTTGAAGTCCCTTTTCACCCATAGATGAAGTCTTCCTTCTTGAGCACTGCTAGGTAACAAAAAATACTTTCGTAAACTGATTTGAAGCCTTCAAAATCTTCCTTGTTCAAATTGCGAACCACCTGCTCCTCTCGCATAATGTGTACCAGGTTTGGTACGTGAACCCCCTGCTCAGCATACTGCTCCTCTTCCATGAACCTCCCCTTTCTACGGACTACCTATGCCTTCAATATCACGTACCTCTCCTATGTACCAATTCTACAAACCTCCTTTGAAAAACCCCTTCTGTCTGCGAACAGTTCTCTGTTCATGGACTGCCTCTACAAAAAACCCTATGTCTGCAAATTTTTCATTGTTCATAGACTTCATTCACTAACCGCCTACATACCGTGCCTTCTTCCTATGTGTATTGTGTCTTATGTGGGTTAAAAATTTTCACAAAAACCTTCGACAAAATTTCTTCCATACGAACCACTTCATCTTTCAAAAATTCCTCTTTGCGAACTACCTTCAGACATTGCCGAATTCCTAGATCAAAAATAGGTTCTCTAATTATATTTGGTCTCACCAATAATCGGTGGGATTAGTGATTATTATATAAGAAAAGATACCTACAAAATACTCTAATCTATGATTTACCAAATTTTCAATCCTGCCGTCACCACTTACTGATCCTTCTGCCGCTGTGAACCGTAATCCACCCACAAACTATTTTTCAAATGCAGTTTTCGTACTACATTTTCTCTTACATAGTTGATCTCCTCCGCTGACAACAATCCATCTGCGTACTACAATGCCTCCATCATGGACCATTTTTGGTTTTGTGACCCGCTTCAACGTTTTTGCATACCCTTCTCAAACATGGTACACGATCCAAGTCTCAGACT
The DNA here is from genome assembly GCA_963277665.1 of Viscum album. Classification (NCBI taxonomy): domain Eukaryota; kingdom Viridiplantae; phylum Streptophyta; class Magnoliopsida; order Santalales; family Viscaceae; genus Viscum; species Viscum album. The sequence goes on from OY728162.1 coordinate 945,283,609, forward strand.
CCACATTTCTCATCCTTTTCCAATTTCGCTCGCCATTTTTACACTGTTTACTCCCATGAATAAATAATTACATTTACAAACAAAAATTCTTGATTTTGAGGCCCAAAAATTTTGCAAACACTGGGAAACAGCGCCACCATAAAAACCCATATTCAGAAAACACCAACCATACTCATTTGTGGTCATTTGGATTTTTCAACAAACACAACCACACCCATAACATACGGAGAGAATAACTTGAGGGATTTTTGCCCAGAAAAAGTGAAAATTCACATATTCAAAAAATTATATAGATAAATTAATATTATTTTTGGAATCAAGATGTAGAAATTATCTAATAGTGAATTTTCATAATTTTATGAGACAATTGATTTTTTTGGTAAAAATTAAATATCGTATAAATATACAGTGTGTTTTATGACATCACAATGACTAAATAGTGATGTAATAAATATTATAAAGACTATCATTTTCCAAATATATGTTTTCCATTTAAAAAAATGTGATTTTAGTTTTATTTTATTTATTTTATAATGCCTTAGTGAATCCTGCAAGACTTATACTATATTCTAAAATTTTAAAATCATTTCTTTGAAAGTGTGACTCACCTCCATATAAGCATGGAAAATATTTTATTATCCTTAGACCTTGAACTTATAAAATAATTTAATTAACTCCCCTTTTCTAGAAACCATTGGAAAAAACTGTGGGATGATTCTTGATTTTGAATATTTTATTATGTTGTATCCGAAACTAAAATAATAAAGTAACCCCCTATTTTCCTATATAATCCCACCCAAGATCCCATTTCTCTTCATTAAAACTTCTTATACCATGACCAAACTCTACCATATACTCTCTAGAGTGCTCCCATGATTCCCTAATATTTCAAGAATCCCCCCAAGCCTTTGGAGTCACACACTCAAGTATGTGATCCTCACCTTCCTCTCTTTTCTTCAATTCAAGAACCTTATTTTGAAATTAGCCAATATAATTTCAATTGGTTATGTTGTCATTAAATTATTATTATTCCATTATTGTCTAGGAAATTATATTTTAATGATATACCATTTATACTCTCTCGTTTTGAACCTTACCTAAGTTATTACTATGCTGAAATTTCATAAGGAATCTTCCACCATCCTCTTTTATCAAGCATCCATTTTATATTATGTCATATAATTTCCACTTTACATATGTTGGGATATGTTCTTAAATTTCCCCCTTACTTTTTATTTGATGTATAAATGATGAGATCTCCCTTTCACTCTCATCAACCAATTTTTATGAATTTATATAAGATTTCGTTATGATGTTGAAATTGCATCGTGATTTTCCATGCTAAAGATAACTGTGTAGTGAATACCATACTCATTTCTCTATCAAGGGTATTCACCATTATGAACATATACTTATTGATTGGGGACTTACACATATTTATTCCACATTACTAGTTTGTGTATTAAATTACAATGTTTAATGAATCCATGTTATATGATATATGTGGCACACTTAGGCATGATAATTAAATGATTATGAAGGGTGCGCTCTAATAGTTCTCCAATGCATTGGGTAATTATTAGTATCATGATATTTAATTTTAGGATAAGGTGTTTAACTGATTCCATTATGGGACTTTTTCAACCAAGTGGTCTTGGAATATTTATCCTTGATCTATTTATGATGCATTGTTTTATGTTGTTGCAAATTTTCCATGTTATGATTATCATGCTATATCATGTCTTATTATTCATGTTCCTTTTATACTCTATTAATATGCCTATTTCCTAACATGTATTGTCTTCTTCATGTTATTCCTTGTTTATTCCCTTATTGTGATTTATAGATCACCCTTTTTTATGTATGACCCTAGGATATCCCATGCAGTTTTAAGTTCGATGGATTAATATGATCATGTTAAGGAAGTTTTCAATAATGTTGTTGTATACCATGTTATAAGTTGTTATGTAATTTACCTAATTACCAAAGACACTATACTTATTGATCTTTTGGGGTTCTATTAAGTGATATATCATGTAATAAATCATGTAATAATGTTTATTAAAGAGCAGGGTTGTTATAGACCACACACACTATATCTAGATTACATGCCATATTCTAAGAAGTTACTAATTTTCCACATCAATGTAGCTTTAATTAGGTAATTTTGTTTCACAAAAACATCAAATGTACTAACACCATTAATCCACAATAAATTTAACTCATCAATTAATAACTTCAAATAAACATAAATATTAATTTTTGGATATCCTGTAATTAATAAGGTTAAACAGATACATGTCTCATTCGTCAAAATCCAAGGCAATAAATTATATGAAGTTATAAAGACAGGTCAACAAGAATATTGACTATCAGAAGAACCAAATAGACAGAAACCGTTAGTAGAAAGACCCAATAACATGCTTCAAGATTCTAAAATTTTTTTGGATGTGCTTGGTCAAATTTTTCCCATGAATCATTATCATCAGTATGATATATGCTTTTACCAGTTGAAATATTGGTTTTTTCAATGACATCAATTACATTATGTTCTAAGATGTAAATAAACACTGCAATCTGGGTGTAAGAGGGAAATGCATTAACTATTTTATAGGAATTAATCCGGACTTCCCTATTTGAGACTCTTTATACCTCGATTATCCACATATAGGACAACTAACTAATGAATCATTTTCACTATAATATAACATGCAATCATTTGAATATGAAAGAATCTACTGATAATTAAGACCCAAATTAAAGACCAACCAATTTCTATCATAGAAATTTATAGGCAACACATTTCCTTTAGGTAAAACTACTTTTACCAAATAGAATATTAGATTAAAATAGTTGTTTGACATTCCATTTTCTGATTTAATAGCCATAAATTTTGCAACAGCTTCAAATTTTCTAATCATGCAACCAATATATAATGTATCTTTAGAAGACTTTAACAACTCAAAAAATTAATATGGTTCCACTCAAGTGTTAAATTAATATCATCTTGAGTTTCAATTTATTGAAAAGATGGACCATCAACATCATGCACTAAATTTTGAAAAAATGATAGATCTGGAACCAAATTATTAGTATCTTTTATGAAACTACGTTCACCATGTTGATACCAAAAACATAATCCATTTAAAAACCAAAATTAAATAGAGGACCTCAAACATTTTCAAATGTGTCAAACCTCCTCAGATCAAATTTCTTACATGGTCACTTAATTGTCCCTTCAGAAACAAATTTTTGTTTTGAGGATGCAAATGATAAAAAAAAATTAACACCTTTAATATATACAAGATTTATACAAGAACCTTTTGGATTCCTAAGATGATTTATCAAATCAAGATCATGTAATAAAGACTATTGTTGACATCCTTATTTCATATTACTCTAAAAAATATAGAATAAATATTTTTTTTATGAATAATTGGATATAAGAATAAGATGACCCAAATAAGATACATCACATCCTTCCTGCCTCACTTATTTTTTGAAAATTATTGTTAATATTTTGTAATTATCACTGTTTTATTAATTAATAGTAATTTTAAATATAACATAATATAAATTACTAATTATTCATAATTATTAAAAATTAGCACTAATTAACACTAATTAATACCAATTAATACTAATTAATACTAATTATTACAAATTATTTCTAATTAATACTAATAATTACTAATTAATAATAATTAATACAAATTAATATTAATAATTACTTATTGTTAATAATTGTTACTAATTATTACTGATTATTACTAATTATTACTAATTATTACTAATTATTAGTAACTGTTACTAATTAATACTAATCAATACTAATCAATACTAATCAATACTAATCAATACTAATCAATACTAATTAATACCAATCCATACTAACTAATACTAACCAATACTAATTATTACTAATTAATACTAATTAATACTAATTAATACCAATTAATACCAATTAATACTAATTAATACCAACTAATAATAATTAATACTAACTACTACTAATTATTACTAACTATTATTAATTCTTACAATTTTATTACTAATTGTTACTAATTATTACTAATTGTTACTAATTATCACTAATTATTACTAATTATCACTAATTATTACTAATTATCACTAATTATTACTAATTACCACTAGTTATTTCTAATTATCACTAATTATTACTAATTATCACTAATTATGACTAATTAATACTAATTAATACTAATTAATACTAATTATTATGAATTAATACCAATTAATTCTAATTATTACTAATTATTACTAATTAATACTAATTAATACTAATTAATACTAATTAATACTAATTCATAATAATTAATACTAATTAATACTAATTAATACCAATTAATACTAATTAATTCTAATTAATACTAATTAATACTAATTTATACTAATTATTACCAATTATTACCAATTAGTACTAGTTAATACTAATTATTACCGATTATTACTAATTATTACTAATTATTGCTAATTAATACAAATTATTACAAATTATTACTAATTAATACTAATTAATACTAATTTTTACTAATTTTTACTAATTAATACCAATTAATAATAATTAATAATACTTATTACTACTTATTACTAATTAATAATAGTTGTTACTGATTATTATTATAATTATTACTAATTATAACTAATTACTACCAAGTACTACTAGTTACTACTAATTACTACTAAATACTATTAATTTCTACAAATTACTACAAATTTCTACTAATTAATACTAATTACTACTAATTACCACAAATTACTATCAATTACTACTAATTACTACTAATTACTACTAATTACTACTAATTATTACTAATTAGTACTAATTATTACTAATTATTACTAATTACTATTAATTATTATGAACTAATATTAATTATTACTAATAAGTATTAATTATTACTAATTACTACTAATTAATATTAATTACTACTAATTATTTCTGATTACTACTAATTAATTCCAATTATTACTAATTAGTATCAATTAAATCTAATTAATACTAATTAATACTAATTTATAATTATTATTACTAATTAATAATAGTTTTTACTAGTTAACACTAATTAATAATAATTATTACTAATTATTACTAATTAATATCAATTATTTCTTATTAATACTATTTATTACTAATTTATAATTATTATTAATAATTAATACTAAATACTAATAATTGAACCAAATTATTACAAATTAAATCAATTTACTTTTAATTAAAAACATTAATCCTATTAAAAAAATAATTCTAAAACTAATTAATGCAAAATAAAAATAACCAATTCTAATTAAATCTAATTACCGCTAAATAATTATAATAATTTCTAATATAAAATAAAATAAATTTAATAAAAAATAAAAACATTAAATAAAAACCTTAAAACTGTGTCTTTCGTTGGATGCAAAGCTTGAAAGTTTCTTCATTGTAAAATTTAAAACATTGAAAAAAGTAAAGAGAAGAATGTGAGAGTAGAGAATGAGAGAGAAGTTGAGAGAAGTGTGAAATGAGAAAAATTTTGGTGGGGGTATATATAGGTTATATCATTTGCGAAGAGAGTATTTGTGATGATTCCCATCGCAATTCTTGCCACCAATATTAATTACTGCGACATTTAAGAAAAGTATTTACGATAGAGCCTGTCACAAATACCCTCTGCCGATAGTTTATTTGCGATGGGGGAAAATCCCATCGAAAATAACAAAAAATGACGATAAATATTTTTAATGGGTCCTGTCGCGAATACTTTCCCGCCAACATAGAATTTGTGACAGGATTTTACTCCCATCACAAATAACAAAAACGATGGAAGATTATTTGTGGAAAGGGTACATTCTTGTCACAAATAGTATTCATGCATTGTGGCACACACAGCGTGCCAAAGGTATTTGCGACGAGAATCAAATCCATTCGCAAATAGCATTTTCTCAATGACTATTTTCAACATGATATGAATCCTGTTGCAAATAACCCGTCACAAAATGGTGTTTTTCCCATAGTGGAGGGTCGTGCCTTTGCTAATCGGTGGGGAATGAGATCGAGGATCAATGTTCAAATTTTTTGCATGCTGAAGAAGTTGATTTGAAGTTGGATTTTATTTCGAGATGGAGTAGAAGATTTTGTTCGCTTGTTCTCTTTATTGCAGGTTTGAAGAGGCCTCATCGCTCCCCAATTCTGTGGCCTCTGAGATGAAAACCGGTGTGCATGAGGTGTTCGAGGTAATTTCTAATTGTAACTGGGAAGACGAATAAAGATCTTCGAGTAGTGGATCATTGAGTTTTTGTTCTAGTGTTCGTTGAAGTGGAGGCTTTAAACATTGATCAAAGAGGATGGTTTTTGTCTAACAGAAATTGAGGTTGAGCAAATTTGAAGGATACAATGGCTAGATTGTTTGCAAACCAAGTTGAAGGAATGAGTTCGATATTTCAGCTATGAGGTAGTAAAATTCGGAACACTGAAAAAATGATACATTCCTTCAGTACGATATCAAGAGGATGGATTGATGGTCAGTCATGATTCTGAGTCTCTAGTCTTTATCTTCTTTGTTGCATCAGTTTTTGATCTGAAACTTTGGATGTGAGCTACCATCTAGAATAAATCTTTAGATAAATGGAGTGTTGTATGTCTGTTGAACTGTGGAAAAGATGTGGAGATGATGACATCATTTAAAAAAGCAACGAGGCATTGAAAAAATTTCAATAATTAAATAACATTTTCAATTATGATAAACACATGAACAAATTGAATCGGTTTAGTGAATCTTTTGAAAAAAGGATTTACTAGAAGGAGAAAAAAAGCTGGTGGGGAACTTCATCATTTTTTGACGCACATCTTCGAAGAGAAAGAGAGGGACATTGAAGGAGAGAACCAGGTGGTAGAAGGGGAAGAAGAACCTTGATATAGAATTTTCTTACGACATTTATTTCCTTGTTTCAGGTTGATTGGAATGAACTATTTTTTAATAGAAAATCAATTTTTTTAATAACATTTTAGGGAGACAAGATAAACTAGTTAAACTTTTACTTCTTCATAAAAAAAAATTTATTCCTGGATTGTTGTGTAATAAAAATATATTTTTGAAACTTTTCTCATATTTACTTTTTCTAAAATAAATGAAAATTGTTTTAGATTAAATTCATTCAAGAAATTCTTTGACATTTCCAATCATCTATTAAGAGATTACTTGTGAGAGTAGCACAAAAAGATTAATTGACAAATTGATTCTATTGAAAATTGATTTTAACAATTTTTGAATGATCAATTCTATAGTTGAAAAATTGGAGAGTTTTTTAGTCACTATTTAACATACTAAAAAGGCTAGTTAACCTCTTTAAATCTTAGCTCCAGTGAAACCTTTATGCTTGAATGAAAGAAACATTTATTTAAACTGGTCAATCGAGTTCCCTACCAACATTTTTGTTGCACCTCTTCCCTGTCTACTACTACTGCTTATATGTTTTTCATGTTTCAGTTTGTTTTCTTGATTTTTTGTGTCTTTCTTGGTCACTTCACACACTTATTCCTTCTCTATGGTTTGACTCTCTTCACACTAGCTATACTAGTTTTAAAAGGGAAATAAATAAATAAATTTCACGTAAATAATGATCATCGTGTCAATAGACTACTTTACCGAGTCATAAATTTCATTCATATTTTTTTATAACCTTCTAGAAATATAGTAAATATATTACATTATAATACCAAGACATTAACTCGACTCATTGTTGCTGTAAATATTAAATGAACCATGAATATTATAATAATATTCATTCATATAATACTTTCAATGTATTTATTTTAATGCTTGTAAATAAATTTAATAAATAAATTCAATTCCAATTATTCTTAACTCGAATAATATGAATTTAGTTATTTTTTAGTGATATTATATTATTGGACAGTACTCGGACCCCATGGTGGGGCCCACCATGTTATAAACTCATATTCATTAGGATATGCTAGAATTTTGAAAACTGTTAGTGTGTGACCCTCTAGGACCTAATCTCGATAGTAGTAAATACTATTCACATTCTAAGAGTAGAGTCTAGCAACCCATCAATACCCTTAAATAGATAAGGATTTGACATAGAAATAATAACCCTTAGAGAATAATACAACGTGTAAGATAATATCTTTGTCCCATGATATCTCATAAAGCAGGATGCACACTTCGTGTCATCATCCTTTATTTATTTATTATTTTTTTACCTTACTAGATAGGCTTATCTTTATTCTACCATTTCCATTGATTTATTAAAGGTACTACCATCCTGATCAACTAGGCCTAATATATCACTTCCTCAACTCAGAAGTGACAAATTATATCTTGATCATTAAACCAATATCATACCACTAAAGATACACCCACCCCATAAGCTATCTCACAATGAATTCAATGTCATGGTTTCTTACTTGCATAAAAATATAGAATCAAATGGTACACATTGATAATGATCTCTAGTCCGGAAACCAATACACATGTTCATAGATAGGAATAACCAATGACACCTGAAACATGTGTTGTTCCTATTGGCGGTTCATTCCTCATGATCTCATCTATTTGAGATCACCAAGTGAAAACTTCATGAGAAAAATTTTAAATACTTATGAGGAACCAAAACATGGTAGTAAGACATCATCTGTGTTTAGTCAGAATGATGTATCTAACCTATATGACATATGTTTAAGATTAATGTCATAGTATCTCAAGGTTCTCATTATAGCTTGGTAACTGCTATAACCTTTTGATATGATAAATAAGTTATGAACATTAACAATAAATAGTATATACTGAAATATCAACAATATTTTGTTAAGATTACAACATTTATAACTCACTGTATACATGATATGGTAATTGAAAAGTACTTTTCAAGTTGGGTCTATAAAACCCACTATTACAAAATGATATAGAAATAGGTTTTGGTAGTGTGGAGTCCTTTATGCATCATTTCAAGAATGTAGGGTTTCACATGACATGTATCATGCTTGGGACGTGGGTATTAGCTTTTGGTGCATATTTCTCATGATTGGTGATGGATTGTGATTCATGTTAGCCTATGTTTTTGTTTAACGTGTGGTGTTTGGTTACCACTCCCCCTAAAAGCGGCCATTTTGAAAATCAAAAAAGAATATTTGGAGGACTTGGTTATATTAGTCTAATTTATAACTTCCTATGGTCTATTTTATAAGTAACTCAGGAGGTTGGTATTAAAAATGTATGCAACATCATATATGTATTTTCCATATATGGATATAGTGGCATCTTACTTGACTAATTCCCATGACGATATATTTATATAAGAAGATATAAATGGATTAATGATTCAAATGATTAAATAAAGTATTGGTAAGTAGCCTATCATGTTTTTTTCTCTATAGATTGCAAATGATATTCTATTTAACCAAGCCTCATAGTTTTTGAAAAATTAGTAACTTGTAAAAAGTTTTCAAAATGTGAATCATATGGGTTTGTGAATTTAAAGAAAAATTTGAACCTTAGAAAAATGATAAAGATTAAAATAAAAGTTTTATAAAATAGTGATTTGTTTTAGAAATTATTTTGAAACCATAATGTTTTCAAATGTGGGTTTTTAAAAGAAAATAATGAAAATATGGTTAAATTAAAAATTTAATTTTATGGAATGTGGTAATGAGGAATCCATTGAGAAAGAAATTATTAACCCCATGTTTGTGGTGTTGGAACTCTTGTGTCCATGGAATAACCTTGTCATTTTTTGTGTGGGTTCCCAGTTCTTTGTGTTATGATAGACCCTATGATTGTGTCCATGGAATAACCTTGTCATTTTTGTGTGGGTTCACAGTTCTTTGTGTTATGATAGACCCTATGATGGTTGGGTAACTTGGCCATTTGTAATATTGACCCTGGTAAATATGGTTTTGGCTAGAGAGAGCCTAGTTTGTGGAACCTTTATTGTTGTGTGTCATATTTCATGTTATGTGCTACACCTGTTGTGACCTTAGTTGAGTTTTGGACCTTATGGTTTTTATCTATAACACATCCAGTTGAGACTCATAGTGTTAGTGCCTTATTTCTTGGCTGATTTCGAAGGGAAGGGTCATTCGGATGCCTAACCTCAACAGTTGTAGGTGTGTTCTAGGTATTTGGTGCCCGTGTAGGTAAGAAGTTTGGGGTTATGAAATGAAACCTAGGGTGATGGGTGGTCATTATCATATCCTTGACACATTATATGTGTTAAACTTGTATTATGATGGAATATATGATTCTTATTATTAGTGGAAGCGACATTCTAGAAGCATGGTCTGTTGCTCGGTTAGGTGTGTGAGCCTAGGATTGTTAGGATCATTAGTGCTTGAATTAATGGATGATGAGACAAGTATTTCAAATCAGTCATATTAGAATGTGTGATACCTAGGTTTTGAAGATATAATATTGGTGCATGGGAGGTATGGTCAGTTATATATATTATTTATGGTAATTCCTCGGATTAACTGAATGTGAAACCACCTAGGATGTCGATTTTTGGTATCGATGTTAAAGGTTAGGTTATGAGCAGTTCAGTGTCATGCCCTATCATGTTTGAGGTGTGCTTATAGTAATTTGGTGTATTAAGGGATAAATTCTTTCAATTTTAGAAGGACATAAACCTATGGGCAGTCATATGATGGACCTTGTCATAATTGAAGTGTTGGGTTTTTAAGAGTGTCACCGGTTAGTTAAGACTGATGTAACACCTCGAGATTTTGTGATTTTTTTTCAAATTAATTTAATCTTTTTATATTTTTTTATTTCACACAAAATTGAATGTATATTTTTTTATATTAAATAACAAAGTATGTCTTGAATTATAAAAAATACAAAATTAATATTGCATTACATGCAACACTGACTTGCCTTGTGTTACACGCAATAATGAATTTCTACGAAACAAAATTTTATTATTATAATTATTTAAATGGGATAGTTATAACATAGCTGTTAAACATAGTAATATGAATAATAATATGTAATAATATATAATAGTTATATATATAAATTATATTGATAATAAAACATACAATTTTTAGTAAAGTATTTATGCATTTGAAAATACTATTTTCTTAAAAGAACTTCTTTTTATATCCTTATGTGAATACTAATAAAATTAATTTTAGGCACTTTTAAATATCTAATTTGATAAAATAGACATAATTTTTTAATTCAGAATGTCAAAATTATCTTAGGGTTAATTTTTGGGATTTTTCTGAGTAGCTTTATTTTTGGATGAATAGTTAAAAATAACGAACTTTAATTCAAAACAGTTTTTTGTATAATTAATTTATATTTTTAAATTATATTTTAAGTTGGTTTAAAAGTAAAAAATAATCAATTATACATATATTAATCCAATTTAGGTCATTATAAGCATTTTTATACTGAATTTAGATATAAAATCTTAATGAACTTTTGAACCATCTCACTTTAAAAACCCGCTTTCTCACCATGTTTGTAGGATTAACATTAAAATTAATTTGGATGCCTCCATGAACATAATTTATAAAAATATAAATAAAAAGTTTTAATAATTATAATATTTATATTATAATAATATCAACTTAACATTTTACAAAAAATATTAGTGAAAGTTATTAAAATTAATTTCAACGATTAATGTAAAATTAAGCTTAATAAGGGACAAAACCTTAAACTTAGGGGACAAAATGACCTATCCACTTGTCCAAAACCAATTTTGACACTAGTTTTCCCATAAAATTTACATTATTGAGTTTTTATGGTTTTTTATTACTTTTTTGTAAGTAAAAACATGGGTACACTTAACTTGTTTTCAAAAATGCCAAGTATATCCCCTCCCTCCCTTATAAAAGGCCACCACATCTCCCCTTATTCACACCTATCAAAACAATTAGGATCAAACAATATTTTCCCAATTCAATTACCAATATCCATATATTCTTCCTTAAATCCTAAATCTTTTTAGAAATTCATCCAAGGAATCCCTTTGGGGAAAACCAACAAAGTTACCCAAAGAAGAGGTAACATCCTTCCTCAAGCTCCTCTCCCATATTTTCTTTCTCCACCACCTCAATTATTCTTTTTTACATGAATACATAATATATCCATTTTCCTATATTTAATGATAATTTTTTATTACAAGGTTTCATCCTACGCATGCACACACTTCCATATAATGGGTAACAAACTTATCATTCTTGTGAATGACAAACTACTGCCTCACAAAATGATATTGTTCATTTTTCCATTACCACCTCTCATGGTTGTAAATTATGATGAAAATTATAATTTTTATTATATTATATATATATATATATATTATATATTATTTTTTATGTAATTTTAATATAACAAATACCTTCATGCTTTCTATTTTCTGTAAATACGATAATTTCCTTCGGGGAATTGTGGACTATCACCTCCTCAAAGTGATGTGATTCATTCACACAAAACATGGAATGTATTAAATATGGTTTTATATAAATTATATGATATATATGAAATTATAATGGTAATTTAATGATATTAAATATATAAATATATTTCATTTTCTTTCTTTGTTTCACTATGACAGAAAATAGAAACAAAGTTCATCTGTATGTACGACCTACCATCTCCATGAACGGTGTATTACATTTCATATTTATATATTATATAGATTATTATAAATACATATATAATGAAAATACATGATATTTATATTTTTTCTACATTATGTAAGTCATTATATAAGTATGAGGACAAAAAATATAACAAATTAAGAAACATGTGAAAACCAAGCGAATATTACCCGAAGGGAAACCCTAACTTTGGAATTTTTAATAAGAGGGTAATATAAAGTCATAATAAAACCATATATGTTATTATATATAATAATATGGTTCTATAAAATATTTATAATAAACTTATATTTATTATTAAGGAGTTTTGTATGAGTACAGAGACAGTCAAGACATAAGGCAATGGAATTTCATCTCACTTTTTATTTCCATGAGATACAAGCCATATTCACCACTCGATTATTTGGTATGGTGTATATATTGTGTTATGAAATGTTATATAATTAATTTAATTTATTTAATTATATTAAAATCTTTAATTTATTTTATTCTTTCCCCTATATCATGATTTAAAAGTTATCCATGTAGTAAGGTTTTTCTCGTCTCACTTTTATTTTCAATGTGACACAAGCCATGCTCACCACCTATTTCTTATATGTGGTTTTTTAATAACCATGGATGTATTATATGATTATTATAATTAAATTTATGGTTATTTACATATAAATTTTATGATATTTATTTTATGGGGTTATGTTTCAAGAGTTACCAAATCGGTACAGTAATTTTGTCTTAATTTTCATTTTTTGAGATACATTCCATGCTATGAACCTATATTCTTTTAAAAGGTGTATATACTGAAATTTGACATTCTATGTCATGAAAAAAATTATTTTAATGATATTTTAATAATCATGTAATTTCATTTTCATAATTGGAGGGTATAATTCAAAGATACCAAGTGGTAAGAGTATAATGAAACAATCTCATTGTTTATCGAGATTGTTTATGATCATGTTTCAATTGATGAAATACTATGATCAATCTTATTGGAACACTGATGAATTTTATTCTCCTTTGGTTATCCATGATATCTTCATGTATTAGTATCATTTTACCACACTTTGGTACTTAATATATTTAAGAAAGTATTTTTTAAGAAGATATGACTTTATCTATCACTTAGGTCAGAAATTTGTGTTCCTTCAAAACAATGTTTTCTAAAAATGGTTTTCCAAAACTTTTCATGAATATCTTATAAGTTTTCAATGAAAATTATTTTAAAAACGTTTTCAATATTATTTTATAATCTTTCAAGAAAAATGGCTTTTAAAATTTTTTTAATCCTTCATTATAAGTTTTCAAATTATTTTCGAAGAAATGATTTTAAAAAAGTTTTCAAATTATTTTATGTTTTCAAGGAAAGTGGTCTTAAAAAAATTTCAATATTATTTTATAGGATTTCAAGGAATTTTTTTTTCAAAGTTTTGTCAATAATCTGTTATAAATTTTTAAGGACAATTATTTTTAAAAAAATTTCAAGATTATTTTATAAGTTTTCAAGGAAAGTGGTTTTCAAAATATTTTTTATTTTATAAGTTTTCAAATTAGTTTTAAAAATGTTTTTAAGATTATTTTATATGTTTTTGAGGAAAATGGTTTGAAAAATATTTTTACGATTCTATTTTATGTTTTCAAAGAAAAAGCTTTTTAAAAGGCTTTATGTTTTAAAATCATTTTTTAAGAAGAAAAGATATTTTCCTCAAGAAATGTTTTTAATAGGATCATTCCAAATTATTTTCCTTCTAAGATGACATCCATTGGTGTTACACATGACTTTATATGGAAATGTTCCAAATTTTCCCTTAATATTCTTTCTTTTAATGGTTTATATTTTTATGGAATGATGTTTATAAAACCTGTTTTTTTTCATGGGTTATATGAAACCGGTTTCTCTTTCACGTGTTATATTCTTATAAGACCCGCCTCTTTTCATGGGATATTATTTTATGAAATTATTATGAATCCTGCATTTTTACCCAAGTTAGGATATTATTATGTGTTTATGACACCCATTTCATTTCATGGGTTATGATAGTATGTTTATGAAACCCATCTATTTTTATGGGTCATGATATGATGAAACTTTTGTTATCTTGTGTCACATGTATGAATGATTTTATTATTTTATGGGCTAGACATATATCTCCCTCTAATTAATTGGGTAAAGATTTATATCTCATGAGATAGTGATGGGAATCAAGTTGACAGGCTTGATCTGCTATCGGAAGATGGGGAAAGCTGATCCCTTACAAGGAAAAAACTATGACTGTGGATGGTGGTGTGTTCGGCCTAGTAGGTGTATTAACCATGAATATGGAAGATAAGAAAACCTAATTCAATATGGAAAGATAGGGAATCCCAATCCACTATGAGAATATGGGGAAACCCGATCACTTACAGGTAATAGACTATTACTGGGGATGGTGGTGTGTCCCTCCCAGTAGGTGTAGTCCCCACGAAGTTCCCTGATAAGTTATAGAAACACGTCTTGACTTATAGGGAATGATATTAAATTTTTATGTGTATGACACAATTCTATGTCTTACTATTATTGTACACTTTCATGTATTATGCTATTGATTTTCTTATGATTCATTCCTATGAATTGCTAATCTTAATGCAATGATTAATATTTATAATATTTAATAGATATGGTATAATTTTCCAATCACATTCTCATACCATTATACTCATGTTTATGCTTTCATATCTCCATTTTTTACCCTTACTAAGCACATGATCTCACCCTTTTTATGTTTCCTTACCCAGTTTATAAATATATATTTTATTTATGATATTTCTAAGAGGGGTGATAGTCTTGGAGAACCTAATGGGAGATAATGTATATCACTCATGTACTGATGTTCACATTTCCGTGTTTTCAAAAGAACTAAAATAATATGGTGTTTGGGAATATATTTTTGTAATGGTTTAAGTATTATGAAAATCTATTTTAATTTCTATGTATGTTAATATTGGGATTTTATAACCGACATGTGCTTGAGTATGGTCCATGTATGAGGCATACAAGCTAATTTGGATGCGACGTAACTCATGGGAGTGTGAGTCAGGCTATGTGATTAGGTGGTGTGGAGGTGAGTGATCATTCTGATTTAGTGGATCAAGGAAGTGCATGCAGGTGAGAACAATTATTGTTGAGTTATAAACCAGTATGTGTTTGTCCACAAGTCAACATTGGTTTGGTTTGGGATTTGGTGATGTGGTCGATATAGTTAACCAGTCCTTTTCACATGGAGATGATATGGTGTCATGGCCTGAGAGGAGTGGAACACGGTAAATACATGACCTTTTGCGGTCAGTGCTCAAGGAGAAGTATAAGGGGAATTATATGGTGGAAATTCCTCCATAATCATTGGTGGTTGTGATCCTCAATTTTTATGTAATTTGATGGGGAATGAGGATGGAATTACGTGAGCTTGAAAAGGACAATGTTGATGTTTTGAATGGTGCTTGGGTATGAGTGGGTTTGGACTCATTCAACCATTGTGTTTGGTGACAGATGAGATGTGGTTTTCTAAGATCAGGGTGTTGACCCCATAGAATTATGACAAGGACACATTAGTCATGGGTGTGTGACCCTCATCTTAGAAGGTTCGTTGGGGGTGTGAACAAGTCTTTAGATGGTCATGATAGTATTTCATACTGATACACATGTTCTTTCAATGTATTCTTGATTCCTTTATGAATTCTAAAAGTTAATCTTTGCACATTTTTGGATGGATTATGAGTGGATATTTTGGTTTTAGGATATAAGAATATGGTCAAAGAGTAGTTTATATGGTGAATCATTGGTTCTTGAGTGAGAGCATAGAGAATAGTATAGGTTCTTGGAGGCTTGACCATGGAATTTCATTAGAAGGTGAAGTTTAAACATCAATGTGTGCTTAGGATGGAGATGTGATACATCTAGAGATGAGGATATTGTGGTTAGGATTTTAAATGACACGTCCATGGAGAAAGTTGATTGTTGTTTTGAAAAGAATTTTTGAAGGTGTTTTGACCAGTTTTTTTGTGCGTGATTCAATGTGGTGGGTTTGGGACCCCATTGGGAACATCATTGGAGATGCATAAAACCTCATTCATATTTTAACAAGTTATTTTCTAGAAAGATTCAATGTGTTTGGGTTGTGTTTGGGTAGTGGAGGCACATTAATTTGGGCCTTGAAGGTGGAAATAAGAATAGTAGTATTAAATGATTCTCTCATAAATGTTGAGACACAGTGCATTGGGAACCAGGATGAGCAGTTGGTGGACCACTAAGTCCCTTGATTTATAATAAATTATGATGGCATGAAGCATCAAGGGTCAGAATTGGCCTTGTGATCTAAGTCTTATGGTGGGCAGCACCATGGACTAGGTGGTTGTTTGAGCAATGATATACAAGTATGTTAAGATAGAAGAGAGACATTGAGCATCATCTCAATGATTGATGAGGAACAAAAACATCATAGTTTCATATTGGGATGTATATTGGGCATCTATATAGGGTTGTTACAAATTAGTATTGTGGGACTTTAGAGCAAGATTCGACTGTTTGAATCTAATTGATTACTGATGTATGTCAGGAAATGTTGTTCGATGGCCACTAGGGATTCTCGATAATGAGAAGTGTTATGGTGGAGAGTTTGTAATGACCTGTCCATATGAGCCCTTAAAATTTATAGAGGGAACTTGAATTTTCAATTGGTGGATGAGACTTTTTGAGAATTGAACATTGAAATAGAATTTTGAGGATTGTAACATCTTAAAAGGATATTTTTGGATGTGGTTTGAGGCCTGGGGGGGGGGGGGATGCCTTAGGCACTCAGTTAATTTTTATAAGATTTGGGATTGTGAAGTTTGGTTTTATAGGAGGCAACTCAAGGGATAATATTATTACCTAGTTAGTGCTAACCATTCACACCAACCATGCTGTGTGGTTCAGTAAGTCACATGGTTTGGTAAAAATATACAAGGGTATATGGGAGGTCATGGGACATCTATAAAAAGTTATAGAGGCATGCACATGGTTTGGAAAACCATGCGCACTAACCATGTGACATGGTGTGCCTTTGATAGTGAGGCCACATGGTTGGTTCACAGTTTGGAAAACTGTGTAGCCTGAACATACACCTCTCTAAAAGTGGGAAGATTATAGTTTTACCCATCCAATATTTTAAGTTTCTAACCCCTATTTTCTACCAAATTTTTCTAGTAGCCTCCACCCGCCTCTTCTTATTCTCCCCTTCTCCATAGTGGTTCTCCCTCATTTCTTGGACGAATTGAGTTCTATTTCTTTCAATCAATATCTCTTGGTATTTATTTGAATCCTATTCCACCCTTTATAGTTTTCTATTATTCCTAAGTTGTGGTCTACCTATTTTATCTAATATTCCCTATTTTTAGGGTGATTATTAAGTTCTTCATTTTTTTCTGAGTCGGGATAAACCAGAGGCCGATACTCGACGAGTGGACTTGTTTAAGGTTGGGGTAGATAGTACCGAAGCCTAACTCATAATATAGATTCATTTTAAATGTTCATGGGTTGGTAGGCCACATCAACCAATGATAATTTAATTATAATTTATTTAATTTGTTTCCCATTAGGTTTAACTTAAGTAGATTTTGAATTCAACTAGTTGTCCAAATTCTAGTTTTAATAAAAGGTTAATCCATGTTACAATTTTTCCAAAGTAAAAACATGTATTTTTTAAACTAGTGGTTGTGAAATGGAATTTCACAACCATCACTTGAAAGTGAAATTGTAATTGACCTTTGGTTTGGGATTCCTTGAAAATACTAAGAAGTTGTAAAATGTATTTATGTTTGGATTAGTATATTTAAAAAAGAAACCATGTTTTCTAAATTTTGATTTTTTTTAATGTTGTTAAATGGTTTTGGAAATAGAATGGTTGGGAATTGAAATGGAATTCATGTGGCTAATTGATAAAGATTCAATTTTGTATTTTAAATGTGTATAGGTAATGGAAAAATCCCATGGGGGTGGTT
Source organism: Viscum album (assembly GCA_963277665.1). Lineage (NCBI taxonomy): Eukaryota > Viridiplantae > Streptophyta > Magnoliopsida > Santalales > Viscaceae > Viscum > Viscum album. The sequence goes on from OY728162.1 coordinate 945,302,255, forward strand.
TTGGATTTTTGAAATGGATGTGTAAAGAGGACCCTTGTATTAATTTTGTTTGATTGATGTTGATATATGTAATTTCCATTTTGTAATGTTATAGACTTAGTGGTTGACTTGGGGTGAATGATAACCCCATGGGATGCTGGATTTTATGATTAAACCAGGGAGATCAATTCCCTAGAGAGATTAAAGGGATATAGGGATGTTTATATTTCCCTTGGATGTTGGGTTGGACTAAGGATGGGTATATTTACCTTGGTAGAGAGTGGTATAGTTGGAATGGTCTATACAATGTTCCAAAAGAAACTCTGGTGCTGGCTGAAGTAAGTATGTACCAATATTGGGATAAAATCTAGGTTTGTATTTTTTTTATGATATTTAATTTAAATGTTTAAAAGTTCTTTAATTATAATTGGTTAGCTTGAGAACTAATAAATGAATAGTTATAGACTAGATATTTTAGGGACACTGTTGGTGGTGACCTACTGAGTTTCATTTACACCATTCTTGGACTACCATGACACTTGGGTATGTAACACCCCAAGCTTCCACGGTACAATTTTCTTTTAATAATACAATAGTGTGTGTTGAACGCAACTTCGAGTTCTAACACACACCACGACCAATCAAAGTAGCCGTTGTGAATAGTAATACCTACTTTTTGAAATTTTATAAATTTTATCTCTCAAAATGGACTTCATTTTTGGATTTGGAATATCAAAATTATCCAAGGGTGAAATTTTGGTATTTTTCGGATAACTTTCATATTTTGATGAATAGTGAAAATTACAAAATTTTAATTTAAAAAAACTTTTTTAATCGAAATAATTAATTGTGATAAATAATGAATTTGAGTGGTTTTAAATTATATTTAGAATATATTTTTACCATTTAATCCAATTTTGGTCATTGGACATAATTTTACATTTAAACTGAACATAAACAAGTGTCAATCTTTTGATAGTTATTATTTCTTAAAAACACGCATTTTGTTTTAACAGCGGGAATTAATTTTAAATTAATAAATGAAAATTATATGTTTTGAATTTTGTAAAATAGACTTCATTATTGAATTAGTAATATCAAATTTATCTTAGGGTAAATTTTTGGTATTTTTCTAAAAACATTCAATTTTTGATGAATAGTGAAAAACACCGAGTTACTGTTTAAAACCGGATTTTTATTTAAATAATTATTTATATTATTTAAATTTATTTTAGCTAAAAATAGATACATAATACCTAAATAAATTCAATTTAATTCATTGGATTCAGTTTATAATAATTTCATATATATAAAAATTTTATTGAACGTTTTCACCGTCATTTACCTACCTCTTAGGAGAATTTATAAACTCACATAAAACATAATTTTACTGCTTCTGTGAGTGAAATTTCTAAAATCTGAGAGACATGGTCAATATCAATGAGTAAAATATGGTTCAATAAGATAAAAATAATTTTTGGTGAATAGTAACTTTTTACTTTTATTTACCACGGTAAAAAGTAAATAGGGTAATTAAGGGTAAAAATGATATTATTATTACCCTAACACATGTCCTAATTCTATTGGATAAGTTTAATTCGACTAAAAACAACCTTAAGTATAAAATATGACCCTTTAGGTCCACTTGGATTAGATTAGTACATTTATTATTATTTAATTCAGAGAAGAGTTAAAATCAAAGTTTAATAACTAAAACATTTTTAATATAGGATTATACATAAGATAAATTCAATTTTAAATATTCATTATAAAGATAAAAATATTTCCTACATAATTGTTTTTTAATTATAATTTTTAGACATTAAATAGTTAAATTTATTTTTGACACAATGATGATGCAATCATTACCTTATTAATGAAAGAATCAAATAAATGGTAATATAAATATTGAAATAAATATAATTTCAAAGTTTTTATGACATCCACGAATTTTATAGGTGACTATGACATGTTAGGGTTTATTAAATGTATCTTGTTCGAATTAATCAAGTTGTGATGACTTTAACAAAAACAAAATACCAAATAGTGTCAAAATTGACATAAAATAATATTTAAAACAAATATTATATGATTAATTGATATTATATTCTTAAAAAGATACGGTTCGGCCAAAGGACTTATATAATGATAGGTTCATCATTAGTGGACAACTTTGGGGTCTATTGGAAGTTTATAGTAAGTTTATTTACCATATAGTATAAAAATACAAAGAGACATGGTAAATGTCAAACTAAGTAACTAAGGTTTAAAACTAACATATAAGGTTAATAAAGTGACCCAAACCTATCTAAAATCTATTGGTTGAAATGATTTAGACCCATACCCACCTTAGTCTTTTAATAATCTACTTTGGAGCTATTAGAAACCAAATATGAATTTATTATAAAATAATACTTTAAGTTCTTCCTAAAGAGCCCCTCATCCCCCTTATAAAAGGACACCACTTCTAACCAATTACTCACACCTATCAATACTTTTGTCACATCCAAAATCTACCTAATTAAGCTCCGTACATTACTCTACTCCTCCTGGAAGCCTTAACTTAGGTATAAGTCACTTCAAGATTCCTTTTTGGTTCAAACCAAAGGGAGTTACCCAAATTAAAGGTAACGATTTCTCTTAGCTTATTTTCTTTTATTTTACTTCTCCAACCCCTAAACTCTTCTTATTATTTTCTTTTGTAACAAAACCAGTATCTTAAATATACTAGGATATTGTTATTAGAATTATTCAAACTACACTTACACACACCTCCATTTAATGGGTGAAGAACATAATGTTTCTGTGGATGGCAACCAAATGCCTCACGAGATGATGATTGTTCAATTATCTCCTATCACCTCTCATGGTGGACATTATGATGGAACTATAATTAAATATGATATTAATGATATTTATTTTATATATAAGCTTTTGTAATTCCATTTTATATCATAGCATTATTCGTTTCATGTTGTATATATATACGATAATTTAATTTGAGAAATTGCGGACTACCGCCCCCTCAAAGTGATATGACTCGTTTATACCATACATGGAACATATAAAGGATGGTATTAATGAAATTAAGTAAAAAATATAAGATATTATATTATACTGGAATAATAATATACCTATGTATTATTTGGTTTTGATTCCTTTTAAAATGAAAAATGAAATTGAAGTAGCGTTCGTGCATACGTACGGACTACCATCTCCACGAACGCGATGAGATTCATTTCCCCATCATATCCATTAAAGAATAATTATCATTTTATGATTAAAATTAATGTTTAAGGACTTGATATCATTCTAGATATTTATAAGATACAACCTATCCATAACAAACACGTCTCATGTAACAAAACATATAAAATAAAACGAGTAAGTTAACACCCGAAACGACGATAATACTAAGATATTATTAACAAAGAAATGTTAAAAGATCATATATGATATCATATTAATATATATTATTCTTGAATAATTTAATAAAAATCATTTAACCATTATAAAAAAGATTAACCTACCCTCTACAAAGGAAAAGTACAAGGTAAGGGGTTTTCATCTCACTCCTTATTCCCGTGAGATTCATGCCATATTGCCACTATTACCTTTTGTGTGGTGTATGTACTGCCCATAATTTTATTCTCTATGTAATACACTTTAATTTATGTGTATTTACATATTCATTGTATGATACCTCCTTCATGGGGTGTATGTTTCGTATGTTACCAAATTGGTAAGGGTTAATTTCATAATCTCTTTATTATACGAGGTTGTTTTTATGTAAGTATCTACTGGGAAATATTTATTATCCATGTCCATGTTTTATGAATGAGTTTTCAAACAGATTTATTTAAGGGAAATTTTACTAAAACATCATTTAAAATGTTTTAAATATTTATTCTTCTAAATATTTCTCATTAATGTCGATGTCTTCAAAATGGTTTTTATGGATTTATTTTTATGGACATGAATGTTTTTAAAATGTTAATTCCATTCAAAAGTTTCAAAGTGTTATGGGAAAATTTGATTCAAAAATGTCTTTAAATGACTTCTTTTTCAAATTGTGTTACTTTTAAATGTTTTCATGAAAAAAGAGATATTTATTTCAAATAGTTTTGATTTCATCTATGTCAACATCCTTTGATAAATTTTACACTTGTTTGAATTTGATTTATTATGATACAAATATTCCATATTGTATTTAATCTTTTGTGATACGTTTTACTATGGATGAGTCATTTTTATGCCATTAATGGCTTATGATTAATGTTTTGGAATTTTATATGGTAGTTTTAATATGAATGTTTATTTTATATTTCATCCTCTTCTTAAGATGAATGTGTTGGACTAGTATGTTCCGGGTTGGGGTCCGGTTACAGCAGACCCTCCGGGTTGGTGTCTGGTTATTAGAGGAACTTCGGGTTGGTGTCTGGTTATTAGGTACTCCGGGTTGGTGTTCGGTTATTAGAGGCACTCTGGGTTGGGTTCCGGTTACAGTTATCCCCTAGGTCTTGTCATGAGGCCTTGACAAAGAAATTGATGTTCAACATTATGCATTCCACCATTATGAAAGCGGTTAATTATATTGCATGTGATTATTTGACTAGTAGAATGTCCATGTGAATAATTAAATGGAATTATTTCATTTTATTTCTGCTATATTATGCTGAAGTTTAAGTTTAAAAGGCTTTTGTTTTAGTTATACATTGCCTTTAATGTTTATTATTATTTATTAAAGTTTCTGCTATATTGTTATCCTTACTGAGCATCTGAGCTCACCCCTTTCTATGTTTTTTTCCAGGATTCCAAGAAGTGTATTATGATTGATATGTAGGGTTAAGCTAAAGGAAATAATGGCATTCTCAAAGAACTATTTTCGATGTGTTTTATGTTTGAAATTGTAATTTAATGTTAATGTATGTAATATATTTTCCAAGACTGCTAAACTGATCAGTCCTTCGGGACTTGATTCCTTGTAATCATGCCAATGTATTAAAATAATTCACCGACTCCGGGTAACTGGGGTCGAGGCGTTACAGGTACATGAGAAAAAGTATCTATGGTTGTAGGTTTAAGTAGAGGTTTTTTCATGTAGGATACATGGTATTCTAGAGTAGAGTATGGACTATGGGACTAGGGATGACTCATGACTAGTTTAGAGGTAATTTTTCCATTCAGTTTTATATTTTTCATTATTTATGTATATGATCCACCCATGGGGGATCCATCTGACATGTATAGCATTTGATATTTTATAGAACTAGATAGTGTATTTATTTTTGTATCTTTCCTGCTTATCTGTGATGGTTATCTGGTATGATTTATCTGTTTTTATTGTTTTATACTATTATTGTTACTCTGACCAGAGGGTATAGTCTCCCCACAAGTCCTTTAGACCCTCACCACTATTCGGTAGCCTCTAGGGTATAGGGAGGTGTGCATGAGGTCTTGTAGTATTATACTGGTCCGAAAATGGTCATGGGCCCAGGGTGACAAAATGTTATATCACCATTGTACTATATATGGAAAGATACTCAAAATATACTGTCAACTTGTCCAAATCCAACTATAGGGAAAGAAATCATGAAAAACCCTATGAGGGAAAAGTACACAATGTGTACACCCAACGACGCACTCTGGGCATGTATCTCTGCCCGACTGGGCATTTATTCCCTAAATACGTAGTGTGTTAACATCATATACACAACTTTTAATCCACATAGGGTACTAAGTCATGTACTCTACTCAAGTTGGTTTGTGTAACCCTCTATGGAATGTACTATTACATGCCATGTACCTCACAATGGGTGTTTTTTGTGTGTACTTGTTCACACCCTAATTTGTGTGCCCAAGAGACCTACAAGATGTGTCTATATTAACAACACATCATGTGGTCACCATCTTCAACCTTCATTTCACCAATAGTATACCCAGTCTTACAACCTCTATTTATGTTTTTCCTCCTTTTAAACCTATGAATATATTTTTATCAATGTTTTAAAGTTTTTTGAGGTTAGTTAATGGTTTTAGAGTGGTTGGAGTTGGAAAGGTATAGGATAGTGGGTTAAAAAGTGATGTTTAACTTTTCACAATGAAAAACTAGCTAGAACACACTTTGGTCCATACCATTTTACACCATGGTAGAACCTATTTTCTCTGGGTTGGGACATCATTCCTAGTGTAGGGAGTGGTCTCAAATGTGGAAGGCCAATGGTTTCCCTATCCACCACAACCATCAAGGCCTCACCATACCATGGTGGTTGTCTGGGACAGACCAAAACGATAAAGGCCTTGGGGTTAGGGAATTTCCTCTGGCTGTGTTGGGATCCATAGTGAGGTGCGACCGAGACCACTATGGGAACAGTAAACTTCCACCATGCTATAGTGTCACCTGGTTTAGCTTTTCAAATTTCCAATTCAACCAAATGATTTTAAGGAAAAAATTTCTCAAGTTTATATAAACTTGGATGATCCTTATAAGGGGGTCTTTAATGTGTTTTTAACTCAGTTTTAACATCTATTATTCCCTCTCTTTCATTCCACTGCTAGGGTTTTCTTTCTATCCAAGTTTGGAGGAGAGAATTATAATGATCCTATAACATTATAACTTTTATAATAGTTTATCCAATTCCCATCAACTTAGTTCTTTTTCCTTCTTATTGGAAAACCTGTGAAAGGAAAATGGAGAATCAACACCCGGAATCAGAGGATTGGCACCTGAACACCATTTGGACCTAGATCATTATCGGTATCATATAATCTTGAGTATGTGTGATATTTTCCTACCTTTTAGGTGTGGATTATCTTCAACCTTTACCTTAGTTTTTTAAATCTTGGTGGCATAAGGATAGCTCTAGTTTTTGGAGTGGTGCAATTGGACTCGAACAATGACCCTTGTCATTGAAACGTTACTGTATATAAGGTAGGTTGTCCTTATCATTATCACATATTTATATGGGTTATTGGAATGTTTTTTTGTTTTTAATTCATGTGTAGCCCTATGAGACCCATTCTTGATGTTGATCACATGTGGTGTGCGTGTGTAACCCTGTGATACCTATTCTTGATGTTGATCACATGTGGTGTATGTGTGTATCCCATGAGACCTATGATTGATTTTTACTCGTATATAGATTTGTGATTGTTATAAATACTTATTGACGTGATTTAATGTTTTATCCTTCATCTTGTATATTTTACTTCATGTGTAATTCTTCTAACCTCTATAGGTGAGTGTGAAATTTGATTCATATGAACTATCCCCATAGTGGGATGTGTTATATGTTTGGTCAGCATGTACATGGAATATCCGTTATAGAGGGATATTTAAAACATATTTTTAGGTTATCTCATCAAGTGGGCTTGTGTCAGGTAGTTGGACAAAATTAATTCCAGCATGGAGCCGAAGCAGGTTGATTCAAACACTAAGGACCCATAATATTTTTTGTGCTTGTGTGTTATACTTGTTGCCTATATATGCTCTGTTTACTTTCTTGTAATGAACTATTATATATTTTCAATTATGTAAAAGACTAATTAGTGGTATACTATTGGGTTTTTTACTCAAACCCTACATGGGAATCTTGATGCGTGTATAGATTTCATGACGAAGGGTCCAATGAAGGGCAAGGGACCTATCGTTAGATATTGAACAAGTTTAACAGGAGGGTGCGAGCATTATAGGATGAACTTCAGGATGGATGTGTGATTCTATTTTTTTTAGTTTCTTTTATCTCATACATTGATCCATTTTTTTATGGGGATCCTTTTTCTTCATTTTAGGTTGTGTGATAAATATTCCCTATTGCTATTATATGGGAGGTACTTTATATTTATGTTTTTACTCCAATGATTTATTGTATTTTTAATTGTTTATTTTATTGTTATCAATTAAATTGTATACTCTGATAATTACCTAATATAAAGGGAATATTCTTCCCATAATGTCCCCCTTGGTCCCTTCCTCCAATCATAAATCTCTTGTATACGAGAAGGTGCACATGAGGTCGTGTGACATTTCATCTTGAACCCAATGATTTGAGTCAAGTTTAAGGTGTTACAAAATGGTATTAGAGGCACCAGGTTCACTAAATTATTTTAATTACTTGGCGTGATTCGTTATAAGGTATACATGAGATAGGGTGGTTGGACTTGGGTTTGGGAACTATGTCAGTGTTTGACTAACACTGTGTAGCGGACCTTTAAGTTTCCATAGAAATGGGATCTTATGTTATTATTTTCTGAGTTAACTTTAATTTAATTCAATTTGGGTGATGTACATGATATTGGTATACAGATTTATGGGATTTAGTGTGAATTCATGTATCATGTATAGGAATATAGGACCACATGCCATATACTTGTTTCTTGCATTAGATAGAGCCCAAATAATAAAAATTATTGTTGAGATTATAATGTGTCATTTTGGGGAATTATTTATTGCATTCATTTATTTGAGCCTAAGTATTCTATACTTGAGTATATATTTTTTTGTGACTAATGTGTAGGTACCAGAGGTTTGGCCTGACTCCTGGGTAGTGATTAGTGGGTTATATCTTGTTATTGTGGGTAGCCTCATAGGTTAAACTTTATTATTAACCCTTGTGTGTTCTTTTGATATGTTATCAGTATTTTTTGTTTAGAATTTATCCTTCTCTGATGGTTTGGCTTGGAATTTTAGGAAATTTCACCTCATAGAAATCTTGTGTAGCTGGTTAGGATAGTTGACCAGAATGATTCTACTGGGGTGGAAGTCCCAGTTTCAGCACCTATTGTACATGGGGATGTAGCTGAGCATGATCCTATGGTTACTCTAATATCTCAATCTATAGAACCAATCCATCTAGGAATATTTCAACTAGTACATATCTACAGAATAAGATCCCACAGTGGTAGGATGATGATGATCAACTATGCTCGTGACTTCCAACTCCAGTATCCTCCAAAATTTTAGAGAAATAGAGGCCCCCAAGATTAAGAGGACTAGATATGAGTCATTGAGAGGATCTTTAATCTGGTTAAGACCCCATAGCATTGAAAGGTAAATCTTACAACCTTTATAATTTAAGGTATTTTTGGATGGAAGTGGGTCATTATGATTCAGGCTTGGTGATGTAAAGAGATAAAATGGGTGAAATTCAAGGTCCTATTATTTGAGGATTTATTCCTTGATGTGTTAAAGCTAGACCATTCTTTGGAGTTCATGGAACTTTAGTAGGAGATGATGTCAGTGTCTACCTATTCGAATGAATTCACTGATTTGATTCACATTGCTCCTCCTCTAGCTAGGAAAGAGACACAAAAGGCGAGGAAGTTCATGATCAGCCTTCATCCAAAGCTAAAACATCAATTATAGAACTTTGATTTAATAAAATATTCTATAGTTTTTTGTAAGACACTGATGATATAGATGTTCATTTAGAAAGATATAGTCTTAGGTCATCTTCTTTCTGCCAGTAGATCAACTGGTGTTTTCTTCAGTGTAGTCCCAATTATTTATTATAGAAATAAGAAAAGGAATTCATATAATGGATTCTAGATAAGAAGTTGATAATCAGAGTATAGAAGAGGTTCTTTGAATCCCTCTATGAGATATAGCTCTTCTAGGTGCTATAACTATGGGTGTAAAGAACATTATCTCAATGAATGTTTTGTTTCTCTCAAGATTCGTCACCAGTGTAGCAAGACTGATAATTTTAAGTAGTTACGTGATAAGGATTCATGGATGAATGAAGCAAGGTCAAGCCATGATATAGGTTGAAGACCTTGTAAATTGGAATAAATACCACAATGATCAATGAATTGGGTGACAGATGAGCTTCTGGGTCATCATATAGTGGTTTTGGTAGGTTTTATGCACCTGATCAAGATCTGATTGATGGTGGAGAGATACCTTCAATAATTCAAGGTACTAACCATATATCTTCTAAGATATATGTTTCTTTGTTTGATATAGGTGTATCCCATTCATTAATATCTACTCTAGTGGTTTCTGGGTTAGAATTACTGACTGTGTTATTTTTGGGGTGGTTATCTATTGATGAACCCTTGGGAAAGAAAGTGGATCATCTTCACATATGTCCAAAATGTATGATGGTAATTTTTAACTTTCTATATGAATTCTCATCTTAATTTTATATTGAGCACAATTTTTTTCATTGAATAAATGAGGTTTATTTATTGAAAACCCATCTTGTCTATTATCCCTTTAAATAAATTAATTTAGAACTAACCTAAATTTAAAATCTTTAAAGAACAACTAAAATCACAATTGAAATTTTTTGAAAAACATTTGATACGAAAGCTAATCCTTTGATACCAATTATTGGTTGGAGTGAGTATCTCTATAGTGGGTGAATTTAGCACCCAATAAAAATTTCTGTTAAAACATATTTAAATAAAATCCCCCAATTAATTTAATTACAACATAGTTTACTAAAAAAGAAGATCAATATAAATATTGAACTTTTAAAATACTTATCAAAGATTCATTTGGTCTCAGTTAAAACAATTTATAATATTCATTTAACCTTTGAAATAAATTTACTATGTAAAAATATTATATAAACACTAATTAAGTTTTACTATAAAATTAGTGGTTTTGTTTATAGTTTAAAACAAATTTAGTTTTAAATATTAAAGATAAAGTAAAACAAAAACAAAAGACACAATGGAATCGAATAAAAGAGGTTTAGTCTCAAACTGAGACTTAATCCTCTTCATTTGGAAGTCACCCACTTCCAAGCATTTTATATAAAAATAAACTTTGATCCATAACCTATATTGGGTATACAATAGTATGAAAAATTTCTAGGCCACATAGGGAACTCTTCCATAGTAATCATGGGAGTACTGATAAAACAATCCATAACCAGAACACTACCAAAACATGTGGGAAAACATGTAAAGAAAGTATTTAGAAGATATATATTATCTTCCAGTTTAATGAAGGAGACAATGTGTGTCTTTAAAACAGAGTACACACACTGCTCATAATGTAATGAAAATAAAAAAAATAGAGTAAGAAAAAGTGTAATAAATAATAGTGTTTCTCTATCTGATATAATATGTAGCTCATAACTCCTTTAATGTAGTTTTAAATGAAAGTTGATTCGTATTTCTGAAATCTACTATAGAACAGAGTGTCATAAACTATTATTTCTGATTATAGGATCTGAAAGTTCATTATTTTCCACTCTCACATTCATGTGTAAGCAAGATAAAACATGTAATCACTCTTTTTGTTCTTTCAATAATGTTCAAATCACTTCATGTGTGTGTGTATATTTATTGTTTAGTACTTTGAATTATACACATGGGGGAGTCTGCTTGATATTTTTATCAACAATAATAGAAAAAATAATACATCGAATATTATATTCCTCTTAATGCACTTATGACATGAATTTTAATGTATCTATGTCAATAAATTAAGGAAAAATTAATAAAATAATAATGGGAATTAAATTACATAAAATAGCCATTAGACATATTTAATTAAAACTAAATATAAAACAATAGTATTGAGTCTTTAGAATGGTGAAACTCTCTAGTGATGTCTTGAACTAGCAATGACTCGATCTGGTGGTGAGAACATTCTTGTAGTGTCTTGATCTAGTGTTGACTTATAGTCTTGCAGTGACTTATAGTCTAGCAGTGACTTAGAGTTTAGTAGTGACTTTATCTAGCGGTGACTCATAGTTTGGTGGTGACTTGATTTGGTGGTGACTTTACTTTGATGGTGAGTAGTCCTCTGGAAGTGAGACATACCTGACTGTAGATAATCACTATACTTTTTAAAAAATCTATCTTAATGGTGATTCATTGCTGATAGTGAGTCATTCTGACACTTTTCAAAAATATCATCATGGCGGTGATAATTCCTTGGCAGTGATATATTATTGGTGGTGACTCATACGTTTCCAAATTATTTGTTCATCAGTGAATTAGCCTTTGGTTGTGAGTCATCCTTGATGGTGACTCAACTTTGAAGGTGAGTTATCCTTGGCGGTGACTCATCCTAAATGGTGATTCCATCTCAAACTTATCCAAATTTTCACCAATCTATCTCATATAGTAAAATGATATCATAAAATAGAAATCTCATTAATATCATAATGAACAAGATTTGATGATAATTAAAATAAGGAGGCCAATAATCTCCCATTTTTTGATGATCATAAACCACAACATGACATCAAAGGTAAATAAGGACATTTTATACATAAGGTATCCAAGATAAATAAAGAACACATGATATTTAAAATCAATTATTCTGGAATAAATATCAAAGGAAAAAAGATGATATCAAAAGATGGTATTTACACATATATGGTATCAATGGAAATACTAACAAATAAATAAATTTCATTAAACCTTTTCCCCCTTTTTCGATTATCAAAAAGTATAAATAAAAATAGGAAATGAATATAATAATAACATAATAATAATAACAAGATAATGATTTCCATTTAGAAAAATTCATTGACAATACAGCCATAAGGATTCAACCAAAAGTTACACACAAAAAATTGTCCCACACAAACACAAAGTTTAATTATAAATGATTCTTCTTAGGATGATATAAGGGATAAGGATGTTCTTTACCCTTAACTTTATCTAAAGTAGAAGGATTAGAATCAAAACCTGAATGATCTCAAGGGATAATAGTAGGAACAATAGCTAGGAATGAGGTTTCAGTTGTATCAGTGAGAGAAACATCAGTCAGTGAACGAGGATATCTGATGATGATTGGACTGAGGTGCTGAATATATTATATAGGACAAAAAGAAAAAGGATGCTAGTGATATGGTAGAGGTACAAGAGGGTTTCTGGTCACTATCAGTCAAAAAAACTCTGGATCTATAATTGGAGAACTTAGATGAGCTATAAATGGGATTGCTACATGATCCACTACAATAATTCCATGCACATATAGAAAAAATTTCATAAGTTTATTGAAATCCATTATGATATTTCCACTTTTTTACATTACACTAATGAAGTCCTTATTCTCTTCCATAAACCATTGAAGTTCTAGAGTCATGAATTTTAACTTGTGGAATCGCTCGTTGAAAGCTTCTGTCATTGGAGGCATCCTCAGATTTTCTTCCAAACACTTGAAATGACCATTGAACTCATACTTGGTAAAAATCCATGAACGATAATACTTGATTTAATTGGTGATGGTTTCTCAGTCTGAATTTATGTCCTTCACAAACTCTTTATCCAATATGAAAACATGGTAACTATTATATCTATTTTTTTAAAGTCTCTTGAGGATGATCTGGTACACTACCTGAAGTAGTAGCAACATGAATCACTTATCTGAAAATATATAATATCACCTCAACATAAACAATAGGAGGAGGAGAAGCACTATAATTGTAATCCATTGAGGCAATATTTTCCATTATCTCTAGAAAGTCATCCATAGAAGATATAAATGCTGAGTAATTTCTTCAAGCACAAACTTAATATACTCCATATCACTAGAAAGTCTTCTATTCTCAATATCCACTTCCTGAAGGTGATGCATCATTTTTAGTTGAATATGTTGGATAACCAATTCAAAAAATATATTTCATCCTATTCACTTAGCTTAGTAATAAGTGGTGATTTACTCTTTAAAATATTACCAAAATACAAAATCAACTTTTCTCTAAAATCATTAAAGTCACCCTTGATGACCATATCCAGTCATACTGTAGGAATGATAGGAGAAGTAAATTTCTCAGAATCAAAATTTTATAACTATCCAACATCATAAATTTGATTAACTAATGATCCCTTAGGATCACTTCTTTGTCTAAAAATTGGTTCACTGTTCTTTGGTGAAAACCAGGAAGTAGATCCCAAACCTCAGACATAGGGTCAGTCCAACTTTTAGAAGACTTAACATGAAGTTTAACAATAGAAGATTCAACAACTATGGTCTTAGCCACAACATGCACTAAAATAGTAGGTTCAAAAAATATTGGAGAATCCGAACTCTATATAAGAACAGTCTACTCAATATTAGTGGGCTAAACTTCCATTTACTCAGAAATGAATTGCTCAACAACATCCACAAGTTTCATTTCCCATCCACAGATTGTTCAATAAAAACTAAATATGAAAATTTATGATTATTAAAAATAGGTATATTATCATTTACATCAATAGTAGAAACCTAATGACTCTCAATACTTGGGGATTTGTCCCCCTCAATTGAAGCTTCTTTTTTTATCTGTTACTAATTTTTCCACAATACTTGGACATTACTTAAATTTAGAACCAAATTCAATTGGAGAAGTAACAAGTGCATGAGGAATTTCCACATCCTCATCTCCAATTCTACCACTGGGACCATTAGGGTCATAATATCCATCACTATCACTTCCATTACCTTCTCCATAAACATTATATCATTCTTCTTCCTCTTCCTCATAACCATTTTCTTTCTCCTTAGAGGATTTGGATGTACTTTTTAATTGATCTTCATATAAAACTATGATTTCATCCTCATAACTTCCTATAAAATTTTCTCTCTTTTAGGGAGATTCCTTGTCAAACTAGATTCTCCATAGTAAATAGTATAAGATTATTGTGATAAATCAGGATAACTTCCTTCATCCACAGAGAATTCCTTCTCCTCTTGAACTCTAGGGGAAGAAAATTATTCTTTCTTCTCAGAATCAGAATATTCAACTATTTTATCTAGTTCCGAAATAGGATCAACATGGTCTTTTGGTCTTAAGGGATAGTCTATAGGATTGAAATCACCATATAATTTTTCATCATCAACCACCCATTTATTTTTCCAAGGACTCCAACTTATTATCATCCTTCTGAAAATTATTCTTATGATGAAACAACCACCACAATCGACCATAAATTATTCATCTTTACCTACTAAACATTTATATTCCATCATCATTAAAATAAAATTAGGGTATATCAAAGGATTTGACTTAGTGGTTGGCTTACTCATCTCTTCTATATGAAGCAATAAATATCTGTACAAATTAATCTTCACCATTCTTTTTATAAGGAAAAATATGTAGAAATCTTAGTATCTCAAAGTAGAAAAGTCTCCATTTATTGTAAAATTCATGTGATAAATGAACATAAAAATAATCATGTACAAACCATCAAGTTATGATGCAATTGGTCTTAGAACTATTACATATCTAGTCAAATCACCAAGAGAATATTTTTAAATAAAAACATCACTAGATTAAAGAATCTTTCCTTAGTAGTCATTTTCAATACCCTATTGTGGTACTCTAAGAAACTCATCCCACTATGTTGATAAAAAACAACCTTTAGAGCATTTATTCTAGTTCTCAACCAATCTTCATTATCCTAAAATATATACTCAAAAAATTGGTAAAACTTATATACCATCCTAGGATAAAATTTTCTCCTGTTAGAAGAGAACCAATCACCCATATTTAGTTCTATATAGCTTGAAGTACTAACTACTTACTAGATAAGATCCACTCGGCTTGAACTTCCTTCTTTGGAAGAAATAATATCTTAGAAAGCTTAGGATTTTACGTCTCTAAAGTAATAGAATGACTAGAATCCAATTTTTGGTTCTTCATAGGATGACCCTCATCTAAAGAGGACTTATAATATCACTTCATTCTGGAAATGAAGATCATTTTTGTAGATTCTATCGAGGGTGATGGAAGGTCGATAGTTGAGAGGTAAAGGGCCACAACAAGGCTCGAGGAAATTGTGTGAGGAAGTAGTGAATTGAAATTAGGAAAAAGTATCATTTTATATCATGTGGTATTTAGGGATTTCTAAAATTAAAATCTAAATAACATATCAAAATTTAAATATGAAACAAAATTTGAATCAGGTAAAATTTTTAATAAATAATAAATAAAATTAGCAAAGATGACTTAAAAATAGTCAAGTGAAAAATAAAAAAGGCATAAAGTTCAATAATAAGACATCCAAAAGTGAGACATTTAAAATTTAGAGAAGTTTCAATGATGATAAATCTAAAAAAATGAGAAATAAAAATGGTGAGAAATCTACAATAGTGAGAAATCTACAACATTGAGAAATCAAAATGGTGAGAAATCACAAAGGTGAGTCCCAAAAAATTAAACTTAACAAAAAATGATCATTCCTAATTCATGTTTTATGTAATTTATTCTCTCAAAATTAAAAGGATTAGTAAAATTATTTGTATGATGATGTTCTATACTAATGTATTCAAGAGTGATATCACCTTTTTGAATATGATCTCTCAAGAATTGATGTCTTATATCAATATAATTTGTTCTGGAATATGAAAAAGGGTTATTATAAATATTTATAGCACTTTTTTGTCACAATTTATAGGGACATTAGAATTTATATCCATAGTCTAGTAAAGTGTGTTTCATTCACAGAATTTGGGCACATCACCTACCTATAGCTATGTGTTCAACTTTAACATTAGACAGTGAAACAAAATTTTGTTTCTTACTACACCTAGATACTAGATACTTTCCTTAAAGGTGAAATGTTTCATAAGTTCAAATTTTCTCTAACTTTTATCCACAAAAATCCACATAAAAATAATTAACTAATTCAAATTCTTTTCCTCTTGGGTAAAATAATCCTAAATTGGTGTATATTAAAGGTATTTGAAAATTCTTTTTACAATAACCAAGTGTGAATATTTTTGGTTTGCATGAAAATGAGCACACATACACACACTAAAAATAATATTTGGTCAACTATTAGTGAGGTAGAGAATACTTCCAATCATACCTCTATAACTGGTTTGATCCACTAGCTTCCCAGCTTCATCAAGATCTAACTTATCGGTAGTACTCATTGGAGTATCACAACTTTTAGATCTATCTAGAACAAAACATTTTAAAAGATCCTTTTTATATTTAATTTAGTTCAAAATAACCACTTATTTATTTTAAAAAATATGAAAAATAATAAATAATTTTTGTTTACCCATTAAACTCATTTCAAATTTATTTTCCATCATTTTTGAAAATTCAGTACATAAATTTTTTTTGAAGATCCAAAAATAATATCATCTAAATAAATTTGTGAGACTAAAACATCTTTTGAATTTTTTTATAAAAAAGGTAGGATAGACTATACCATTTTAAATTCCTTTAAAAAAAAGAGAAGTGTTGATCCTATAATACAAATCTATAGGGGCTTATTTCAAACCATATAGAACTTTTGTTATTTTGAAAACTTGATTTGGAAAATGGGGATTTTGTAAACCAACGAGTTGTTCAAAAAAACATCCTTAACTTTATACCCATTTATGAATTCACTCCTGACATCTATTTTATAAATTTTTAAATCCATATGTTTCACATAGGTAATAAGTATTCTAATGGATTCATGTTTGGATACTGGTGAAAATGTATCTTAATATTCTATTCCTTCTTCTTGATTATACCCTTTGGAAAAAAGTTCAGCAGTATTTATTACTATCATGGATGATCCATCTACCTTGTTTCTAAACACCCATTTAGTGCCTATTGTTAAGGTATCCTTGGTTCTATCAAAAATTTACCATACTTTGTTTCTTTAAAATTGTTTTCTTTCTTCTTTTATAGGCATTACCCATAATTTTTCATTAATTGCATCATTGATGTTATTTGGTTCAATCTGTAATAAGAATTCTTGATGTTCAAAATGATTTCTTAGAGAAGATCTAGTATTTATACCTATATCTAGGTCTCAAAACACAACATATAAAGGATGGTACCTAAGGGTTATAAAAGATCTATAAAAAGAGGTGCTGGTCACCTCAGTATTCTCTACAGGTTCTGGTCCATGTTTTGGAAGTTCATCAGAACTGGATAATTTGTTTTCTTTATTTTTGTCAAAATCAGAAGGATTGGAATTTAATTTCAAAGAGGATAAATCAACCTCAAGGTTTTTTTAAAGAGGTATTAGGATCATGTGGATCTATCTCATCAAAATTTACACGAAAAAACTCTTCCACAGACTTATTCTTTTTATTAAAAACTCTATAAGAATTATTAGAGGATGAATAACCCTGGAAAATTCCCTAATCACTCTTGGAAGAAAATATGTTCAGATTATACTTAGTGTTAATAATAAATAATTTGAAACAAAAAACTCTAAAGTAATTAAGCATAGGATTACTAGTATTCCAAAGCTCATAAGGGGTCTTCTTCAAGATAGGTATAATTAAAACTGTATTGATTCTATAACATGATGTGTTTACAGCCTCTACCCAAAAGTAGACAGGTAAGTCATATTCACTTAGTATAGTTGAGACTATTTCTTGAAGTGTTTTATTTCTTGTTTCTAAAACTCCATTCTACTGAGGGGTCATAGGATTAAATAATTTAAGACTATATGCATTTTGTGAGCAAAAAGATATAATGTGTTGATTTTCGAACTCACAACCATGGTCATTTATTAAGGTCTTAATTATACTTCCACTTAAGTTTTCTATAGATCTACCATAATTGGTGGAATAAGAACATGCTTCACTTTTTTGAGATAAAAAGAATACCCATGTATACATAGAAAATTCATCTACTAGTATATAAATATATTTATTCCAATTTAAACTAGAAAATCTATATAGTCAAAATAAATCCATATGAAAAAACTCAAGAGGTTGGGAAGTTGAAACATCTTTCTCTGATTTAAAATAAATATTGTGTTGTTTCCCTTTTTTATAGGGGTTATAGACTTTATCAATTAGGAACTCACGTTTTGGTAGAACCTGGACTAAAACTTTCATAATAAGATTCCTTAGTGAGTTAATATCATAGTGGACTAGTATACTATGACAAATCCAAGATTCTTTATGAAAGTCACCCAAGCTAGAAATATTTTGTGAAATTAAATAATTAATATCAACAAATTAAACATTTTCATTCTTTAAAGCAGTAACAATTAAAGAATCTTTAGAATAAAAAACATTACATTGATTATTTTAAAATTTTACCTAAAAAATCATTATATAATTATGAGATGCTAAGAAGATAATACTTTAAACCATCAACAAATATTACATTAGAAATAAAAATATAATTGGTGTTACCAATTTGGCCAAGGTTGATGATATTCCCTTTAGAATTATCACTAAAGGTGACCTTACCACCGTAAAACTTTATGATGTTCTTGGAACTCGAGTATTCTCTTACCATATGCCTTGAAAAAATATTGTCTAAGTTCCATAGACTTTTATAGGAGGTATTCAAGAAACATTACTACCAAATAAAATTTATATAAGAAATGATTTTAGTACCCAGATTTTATTGGGTCCATATATGTTAGTAATTAGGGATTTAGAAACCCAAATCTATTTAATAGGTCTCTTATAAATTGAATTTAAGGTTTTTTAAATAAATAATAATTGTTTTGTTCCTCTTGAATGATAAATTATAGTAGAACCTTCATATCTATATTTAGGTACAAATGTGCTCTTAACTATTCTTCTTTTTCTAGGTTGATAACCTATACCTATAACATATTTTGGAGCAACTTTTTTTCCTCAAACCTCACTAAGTGTTTATCTTACATTTGTAAATTTTTCTAAATAATTCTTTAATTTTTCATTACAGAATTTAAGTTCATTATTTTTTTAACAACTAAGCATTTATTTATTTTTTCTCTATTGTAAGATCAGTCTTAATACTAGCATACAAAACATGTTGTTTCTTAAGAACATTATTTTTATACTTAATTTCATTGAAAGTATCCTAAAAAATTTTATAGTATTTAAACATTTCTTATTTAGATATATCATTATCATTATGTTCACTTTCAAAGTTATCATTATTAATCATGTGTAAGACAGTAAATACATTTGTCACCTCAATGAATTTTTTCATGAAGTACATATTGGCTCAGTCTTAATTTTCTTCAGGAGTAGAGTGCGAGTAAATAGAGCTATCCTCAGACTAAATACAAGTTTCTTTAATGGATTTGTTGAACTTTATGTCCTATATATTTCTTTTTGTATTTCAGATTTTGGTAATCTGCCTTAAAATATCCTTTGTGCTTGCATTCATAATAGGTTATCTTATTTATATTATCTTCCCTTTTCCAATCTCTATTATAGTTTCCTTTTTTGTCATAATTTTCTTTATAACATGGATTTTTGAAGAACTTATTATTCCTATAGAACTTTTTAAATCTTATCTTTGGATGATCCATCTCGTCATCACTGTCTGGTGGTGATTTATCATCACTTAAACATTCTGTTTGAACTTTTTCATTCTCTTATTGTTTGGATACAGTAGAGTGTAAATCTACTGACTTACTTTTTGGATTATCATATTATTCTCTATTTAATTTCTGCTGTTTTTCATACATCATTAACATACCAATTCATTCCTTAACTGGAAGTATTCTAATATTACACGACTCTTTAATTGACACTGAAGTCCCTATCCATCTTTCAATAAGGCATCTGAGAAATCTCATAATATTACCCTTATCATATACTAAATTTCTTAGGGAGCTCATGGTATTCACTATTTCATTGAACCTGATATACATATCAAAAATTAATTCATCAGTCTTTATATTAAATGTATCATACCTAATTGTGTATGTATTCATTATCATCTCCTTAACATTTGTAGTTCTTTCATGTGAAACAACTAAAGTATCCCTAATTTCAAATGTAGTTTTATAGGAAGAAATTCTATTGAATTATTTATCTCTTAATTCACAATAAAGGGAATTCATGGATTTTCAATTATTATTATAATTCTTGGTAAATTTATCCCATGTAACTCTAGTAGTTGTAGGTAATTCATATCTATATTCTATAGCAGTCCAAATTTTAAAACCCATACTTTATATATGCATTTTAATATTAATTTTCCATTGATTATAATTATTTCCATTGAAAAAAGAGGTATGTTGGAAGCATAAAATTCTTTTCTATTATCAATTTAAATAATTAAATTTAGAACTAAAAAAAATTTATATCTTAAAAAAACTAAAATCACAGTTAAAAAGGTTTGATTTTTTTATACCAAAGAAAATCCTTTAATACAAAATGTTGGTTAGAGTGAGAATATAAAGAGGTGATGTGGGTGGGGGGGGGGGGTTAATTGAGTACCCAATAAAAATTTATGTTAAAATAAGATTAAATAAAATCCCCCAATTAATTTAAATATGACCCAATTAAGAAAAACAAAAAATTAATATAAATCTTGACTATTTAAAATACTTATCAAAGATTGATTAGGTCTCAATTAAAAAAATTTATAAAATTAAACTAACCTTTGAAATCAATTTTCTAAGTCAAAATATTATATAAACACTAATTAAGGTTAACTATCAAATTAGTGGTTTTGTTTACATTTTTAAAAAAAATTATTTTTAAATATTAAAGATAAATTAAAAATTAAAATAAAACACATAGTGAAATTGAATACAAGAGGTTCAATCTCAAGCTGAGACTTAATCCTCTCCACTTAGAAATCACTCACTACCAAGTACTTTATATAAAAACAAACTTTGATCTACAACCTAGATCAGGTATAAAACAATATGAAAACTATCCAGGAAACACATAGAACTCTTCCATAGTAATCGTTGGAGTGCAGATGAAACAAGCCACAGCTAGACCTATACCAGAACATGTGAGAAAATAGGTAAATAAAGTGTTGAGAAGATATCTAGTATCTCCCAGTTTAAATCAGGATATAATGTGTATGTTTAAAACAAAGTATACACACACTGCTCATAATGTAATGCAAATAAAAAAGCAGAGCAAGTAAAGGTGTATGAAATAATAGTGTTTCTCTATCGGATAGACTATGAAACTCATGACTCCTTGAATATAGTATAGATACATATAAAGTCATATTTTTTGAAATCTGATGTTGAATAATGTGTCACAAACTCTTTGTTCTGATTGAAGGATCTAAAAAATTCCTATACTCCACTCTCACAGTAATGTGTAAGAAAAAAACAACATGTAATAAATCTTATGTTTCTTGAAATAAGGTTTATCTCATTTAACATATGAGTGTATATTTATTGTTCAACACTTACATTATAAAAATGAGGGATTTTGCTTGATATTTTTATCAGTATAAGTAGAAAAAATAATCTACCAAAAGTTATACTCTTCATACTGCTCATATTTTGATGAATATATATAGTGAAATTAAGGAAAAATAATTAAAATAAGTTTGGGCATTAAATTCCATAAAATATACATTTGATATATTTAATTAAAAATAAATATAAAACAATAGAAGTGATTATTTAGAATGGGTAAACTCTCTAGAAGTGTCTTTAAATGGAGGTGACTTGATCTGGTAGTGAGATGCACTCTGGAGGTGTCTTAACCTGGTCGTGACTGAGATTTTAGTGGTGACATGATCTGGCGGTGACTCAGAGTTTGGCGGTGACTTGATCTGGTGGTGATTAAGAGTTTGAAGGTAACTTGATATGGTGGTGACTTCACTTTGATGGTGAGTATTACTCTGGGAGTGACTGATTAACCAATAAAAAAACATATTTTAATTATATTTTAATGGTACTAAATGTTAATTTTTGATATTATGTGCCTGAGTTATTGGATTTTAATTTTGAACATATATTCTCATCATTTGTGCACTACATGCCTAATGTACACCAATTTAGGCCCAATGATTCATCTAATATTAAAGAATTTAATTATCCATATTTTAATTTTATATTTTGGTTAATGTATCTATACTTCAATATGAACATTTTTCATTAAGGTATCAATGGTGGATTCATAAATTATGATGGGGATATTTGGCAATGAAAGGAAACAATTCTGGAGAAGGAAGATTGGAAACCATCCCACTAATGAGAATGTGGGTCCCAGAATACAGACCCAATGAATCCCAAATTTCATGGTATGATATAAGACATATATATTAACATATAGTTATGCATTATCCAATGCTAATTCTTCCTACATTGTGGTTATTCAGGTGGCCCAAGTTAGAGGTAAAATTCTGGGCCAGAGTTTGTGGCCTAGAAAAACAGATCACCAATTTAATCATATCTCAGAAACCAAAACTTAATGGGGGCTTAAATCTTACATAGATCTAGTATAAATCCGTATCTTAACTTTTTTCTTCTATGGAACACTCTAATTCGGCCATATATAAGGCCATATAGGCGCTTCTGTTCGGTGGATTCTAGCTGGATGTCACCTCGGGTCATGAGTGGAAAAGTCCAAGTTCCATAATCTTTCCACCACCCTAAGCCAACCATAATCAAGTGGGATTACTTAAACTATTGGAGGCTCGACCCAAGGCTCAAAAAATTACTATTTAAGGTAGTGGTGGTGGAAGATTTGGTTATCTTTGGTGCTTGGTTTCATTGTAGTGTTATGATGCCGCTTTGTGTTTGTAATCGAATTTTTTTCTCATGTAACTTGTTCAATTCACTTTAGTTTCTTCATAAAAGTTATTCCTTTACTCTTATTATATTATTCTACATATCACATTGATACCGTTTCCTAATATTGTGAACTTATTTATATTATACTTTGTGAAATTTATCACACGACGGTGGATCGATCGATTTTTTGTTGTTTTTACTTCTTCAATTCCACCCTTGTAAGTCTACTTCCCACATCCGTTGAGGAAATGTCATCAATGGAGGGATAGCTATTTTATGGGTTGATCCAAGGGATTATCAAGGGGCTGGATTTAATTTTATTTCTCACTCTCTAAATGTTTATTAATTTCTTTTATTTGAGTTTCTTTTATTCAATTATTTTCTCTTTTCCTCTTCTATATTGAATTTAATCACCCCACTTTTATGTGATAATTAGATCCTTTACCTTGGAGTGCTCATGCAAATTATCCTACAAGTGTATAGGTATGTTTTTGAAGGTGTTTAACTATTAGGTGATGAGTTTAGTTTGAATTAATTTAATGAATCATTCTCAAGTAAATGAAATTGAAATCATTAAAAAAGGAATTCATCTAATCCACCCTTAGCGATAAACTAGGATAAAATCATTATCTTAATTTGAATAAACTTAAATTTGTTAGTTATACTTTAAAACCATCTAAAAGAAACCCAAATTTGTCAAATTCATAACCCAAAATCCATCTCATAGTTTGCGTATCTTAGGAATCTTCTTAGGTCTCAGTGGATTCAACAACCCAAGCTAGACTACAAGGATAGTTATACCTTCATCTCTTGGGTAAATTTGAGCATGAATCAGTGAGGCATGGATGAGGGTAGATAATCTCAATACTTTGAAATAAATCTATCTCAGTAGTGACTCATTACAGATGTTTAGTTTTTCTGACACTTTGTGTAAATATCATCCTGGCGGTGAGACTTCCTTGGTGGTGAGATATTCTCAGCAGTGACTCATACTTTGTCAAATTATTAGTTCATCAATGAATTATCCTTTTGATGTGAGTCATCCTTGGGGGTGTCTCAAATTAAATGTTTAATTAGCCTTGGTGGTGACTCATCCTCAAGGAAATGATTCCCATGGAGTTAGCATCCAATTACCTTCAGTCATCATATGATAAATCACCACTATCCACACTAGATGAAATACCATGCATTATTGAAATAAAGATATCCATTCTTAAATATCAGAAGTAGTGCTGCATCTAATTCTCCCAAAATTAAAAACTATTTCCATTGAAGATCTAAATCCCTTTATGGTTGGAAATCTCCATTGAAACCCCTAAGAGAGAAACATTAAGATTATCCTTTCACTTTGATACCAAGTTAAATATTCTTCCCTATTCTACAAAAATTCACTTATTTCATTACTAGATAGAGATCATATATTTACTAAACACACACTATAATCTCACATGATCCATGATAAGTATGAGAAACAAGATTGGCATCCAAATTTTTACAATTAATCACCTCATTCCCAAACCAATCAACAACTTTCATCAATAAAATTATCTATCATGATATATAACTTTTTATGAATCATCTTTATCATCATTATATAAAAACTATCACTACATCACTAATGTTCTTGATTTTTGTATACAATTTGATACATTTTATTGAGTATCAAAAACATGTTTTCACCTAATATATGATTTTTTGGAGATAAAATGATTTGACTCAGTGATCGGGATGATTTTTAGGTATTTTCCAGCCTAATACAAAAATCAGGGAAATATCATAATATAAGTTCAAATATACATAGTGTGTACTTCTTACACACACCGTGTGCCTTTTCCCTATGACAGATAAACCAGACCAAGTGCACACCCATGTTGTCGGATGGATTTTGCACGCCATGTACTTTATGGTACACACTGTGTATTTTTGAATACTATAAATAAGAGGGCATGCCTTCTTAATTTGATACACTGAAGGAGGGGACAACTAGATACATCAAATGATGGAAGAAATGAGAGAGAATAAGAGAGAGAAAGAGAAAGAGGGAAAAGAAGAGAGGAGGTGCTGCCACTCTTACTTCCTGACGATCTTCAATCCAAAGCTGATGCGATGTTTAAATTAGGTATTAAGAGTTTATTAGTTATTAGCTACTCCATGCGTAGCTAAATCCCCCATGTGTTGGGGTTGTGGATGATTATGGTTTGTTATTAATAAACTGTCTTATTATATTTGGTTTACTTATATTTTTCTCATAATACACAAAAATATCTTTTTTAATATCATTGGAAACCCCGTATCAGACCAAGAATTTATTTTCTAGGGATCTTCAAAGTAATTATGACAAAGTACACCCTTGTTCATTGGTTGCACTTATCATCTCAAAGTGGCCTGCAATTAATAAAATTAATAGGAATCAAATTCCAGACTGAGGGATTGGTCCCTATTGATTCAAACGAAACTCACCAGACCAAGGGGGTTCCTTTATATTTAAAACCTAGTGATGCGAGTTATTATGAACAACACAACATGAAAATAAAATAAATTTATTAATAACCATAAAAAAATCCACAGCCCTAACGCATTGTTCCCATTTATCATCAGAATCAATTTTACATTTTTCTTTATCATTAAATAAATTCATCAAGAAATAGAAGAATCAGTTACTTTATTTTTGAATCATCAAATATCAACTCTAAATTCAGTTAATATTCAACTAATCAAATAAATAATAGAGAAAAAAAAGCAATGACCCTATCTCTCTATGGATCGACTCCATACTTGAACTATACTAGTAATAAGTTTGGGTATTTCAATTTGGGATTCCAAACGCAACACTTTGGCTGAAACGACAACAAATTATAGTGACATTTCTAGGGAAGAAAATTTAATGGTGTTTTGTAAAATCAAGTTTTTATTAATTAAAGTGAAAATAAAAATTAAAAATTCTAAAATTTTTGTTCTTAATATCATTTCTATTTTTTATTATTTTTAGTCTTCCTCTTTAACACTTCATGTATTGTTTAGTATTTTTTAGGATCATAAGTGCATGAGTGGATGAATCACTCATTCTAAGAGCATCGAGTCATCAGAAGTCATTCTACTTGATCCGGAGATCGAACAAATGATATTGAGGTAACATTGGGCACGTATGGGAGAACACAACCAAAATTACCCCATAACAAACATATAAGAGGGAGAATTGGATGATATCCAAAGTGTTGGACAAAAGTTCATGGTTCATGTATTACAACAACCCTAGCAATACCATCCACCAGAGAGGTTTTCATATATTCATCTAGTTCAGGGGCCATATTTTTCTCTTGAGAAGAAATTTATGAATCCACCTCCTCAAGAACAACTACCCTCACACCATACCCATATGGAGTACGATCTTCCTTCCATCCAAGGAGAAAATATAGGTATTGGAATACAACTGATGAAAGACTAGCTCTTTTAGATCAAGATAACCATCATGAAACTTGTCCAAAATATGGTTTGGTTTTGATGATTACCAAGTGAAGACACCAACACTCATCTCTCCAATTTTCTAGAGATTTGTGACACATTCTATTATCATGGGGTTTCCAAGGATGCCATTTTCCTTTGCTTATTTCCCTTCTCATTAGGGGATAAAGTGAAGGTCTGGATCAAAGGATTGCCTCAATGATCTATCCTCACCTAGGAGGCATTGGATTTTGAATTTTTGTCAATGTATTTTCCACCCTCCAAGACGGTGATGTTAGGGAATGAAATTCCAAAATTTTAGCAGCATGATTCAGAATCATTGTATGAATCTTGGAAATGTATCATGGAAATGATGAGTAAATGGCCTCATCATGGCCCTACATTGTGGTTTCAAGTCCAATCATTCTATGGAGGTATTATGACAAACAAAAAATCAGTGAAGGATGCAACGACAGGAGGTACGGTGATGAAGAAATCCGTAGAGGAACTCTTAAACTTTATAAAATATATATCAGTAAACAACTTCAAATGGCACTTTGAATAGGGTACTCAAAAGAGGGAATTGCATAACATTTAGGCCACTATGATTCTTGCTTCCCAAATTTATGCTGTGTCCAAGAATATTCATGCATTGAATCTAAAAAACATATCCCAAATTCATGAGATAAATCACCCAACATGCAATGAATTTGGTGACAATCATGACTTGGGTGAATACCCGGGGATAAGTGTTGGTCCTTCAAAAAGTGAGTTAAGTTATATTTCTTAGAATAGAGAGCCAAATATTTACCCTCAATAATAAAACTTGGCTTGGAATGATAAAATGAACATGATCTAGGGGTGGAAACAAAAAAATTCTCAACCCCACCCCCAAAGGATGACTAGTTATGGTAAACATCAATATCAAAATCCATATCCCAAGTAGAAGTTGGGATCCTTCCAATAAAAAGAGTATTAAAACCCTTTTCTAGTGTAACCACCTCAATAGCCACAACCTCAACTGGATTCACAAAAACCTCAGCAAGAACACCCATCAAAGTTAGACTAAATGATGTCAAAATTCATAACAACTGATGAGAAAAGATTTAATAATCAAGGAGTATCTATTATATGACTTGAAAATCAGATTGGGTAGCTTTCCAATCAACTATATTCAAGGAAACCCAAGACACTACTGAGAAACATTGAAAAGAACCCATAGGAGGATGCACATGCAATCAATTTACAATGTGGGAAAGAGCTACCCTAGAAAATAACTACAAATCAAGGTGGGGATGAAAATATAGCCCCACCTACACCTTCTTCAAATAATGAAGCCGAGATCAAGGATCCCCCCTCAACACAAGGACTATCAAAAGAGAAGGAGGCATCAAATGGTAATGGAAAAGAGGTTTCCAAACATTATGATTCCACCTTACCATTTTATACATAAATTAAGTTGTGGATGTTGGATCAATAGTTTGAAAATTTTATGGAGGTATTTTGGAATCTTCACATTAATATTCCATTCGTAGAGGAATTAACTTGAATGCCAATATATAAAAATTTCTTGAAAATAATCTCAAACAAGAGGAAGATGGAGGATTTTGGAACCATTCCTCTCACTAAGTAATGCTCATTGGTGGTTCATCACTCTCTTCCTCCAAATATTCAAGATCTAGGAAGTTTTAACATCCCTCACATAATCAAATCTTTTGAGTTTGGGAAAGCCCATTGTGACTTGGGGATAGTGTCAATATTATTCCCTATAGAGTCTTTATGAAGTTGGGGATGAATGATTTACAACCTATTTGAGTGGAACTACAACTAGAAGATTGTTCCATTAAATATCATAAAGGGATACTTGAGGATGTGACAGTGAATGTGTGAATACTGATTCTTTAGCATACTCGACATGGAGAAAGATCAAGAGGCTCCTCTTATTCTGGGAAGACACTTCTTAGCTACTGGGAAAGTTTTGATCGATGTTCACCAAGGAGAATTGATCTTCATATTTGGAGATGAAAATGTATCCTACAATGTCCTCAATGCTGTTAAGAAAGTATAACTTATGGAAAATGTGGATTGTTATGCATTAACTATAGTGGCCAATCACTTTAGCCACAAGGAAGATGACATGGGATGTTATTCTATCATTGATGAACTAGTCATTGAGGACATACATCCTAATTATGAACCAAAGGAGATGAAATTCATCAAAGGATAGGGTGGTCATTATTGGCAACATACACTTATTCCAGAAATTCTAAAGTGAGAGAAGGTAGAACTGATTGTTCCTTAGGTTCTTAAAGCCCCAAAACTTAAACTAAAACCTCTACCATCTTCTTTAAAATATGTGTACTTGGGTTCTAAACACATTCTTATAGTTATAATCAATGAATATCTCTCTCAAGAGCAATAACATGACATTCTATAGGTTATTATGTGAAAAAAATAGGCTATTGGGTGGACAGTTGCTGATATTAAAGGGACCAGTTCGACTATTTTCACCCATAAGGTGCTACTTAAGAAAGGATCCAAGCCCTCTAGGCAACCGAAATGATGGATAAACCCTCCAATGAAGGTGGTTGTGATGAAAGAAGTGATCAATATATTATATGAACGATTCATCTACCTCATCTCTGATATCCCATGGATGGGTACTTTTCATGTGGTGCCCAAAATGGGGGGTATCACTATGATTACCATTGATAAAAATGAATTCATCCCTACAATAATGATCATGGGATTTAGAGTGTGCGTGGACTACCGAAATCTTAAATATGACACATAGAAATATCACTTCCCACTTCCTTTAATGGATGAGATGTTGGAGTGATTTGTGTGGAATGAGTTCTATTTCTTTTTAGATGGTTATTATGGCTATAAACAAATTCCTATTACCCATGAAGACCAAGAGAAGAGCACTTTCACATGCCCATATAGAACTTTTTCTTATCAATAGATGTCTTTTGGAATTTTGAATGCTCCAGCCACCTTTCAATGGTGCATGTTAGTGATATTCTATGACATGGAAGAGAAAATTCTAGAAGTATTTATGGATGATTTTTAAGCCTATAGTAAATCACTCAAAACATGCTTGAGACATCTAGAATTGGTCCTGGAATGGTCTGAGCACACCAATCTGGTTTTGAATTGGGAGAAATGTCACTTTATGGTGCAGAATGGTATTGTCTTAGGCCACCAGATTTCCATGAAAGGAATTGAATTTGACCCTATGAAGATTGAAGTCATATCAAAACTACCCATTCCAACTTCTGTTTGAGGAATCTGAAGTTTTCTTAGGCATGTGGGTTTTTATAGAATATTTGTTCGTGAATTTTCAAAGATATATCAATCACTAACCAACCTCCTTTTAAAAGATGTTATCTTTGAATTTGACGAAACATGCACCACATCCTTTCATCTCTTGAAGCAATAATTAGGTTAAGATCCTATCATGATTGCCCCAAAATGGGAAGAACAATTTGAAATTATGTGTGATGCAAGTGATTAGGATGTGGGAGAATTTCTTGGACAATGAATTAATCATATCTTCATACCAATATAATATGAAAAGAGATCCCTGAATGAAGCACAAATTAACTTCACTACTACAAAGAAGGAAATTCTAGTAGTAGTTTTTTCATTCGACAGGTTGTACTCTTATTTAGTGTCATCAAAAGTAGTTTTTTATACTAACCATGTAGCGCTCAAATATTTTCTGAACAAGAATTATGTGAAACCATGTCTCATTTGTTGGGTGCTTCTCCTTCAAGAGTTTGACTAGGAAATCTTTGAAAATAAAGGAAGTGAGAACGCTGTCACCAATCATCTATCCAATATGAAATTTCCTCATTTAGAAAGAGAGGATGACATAGAAATCAAGGAGGACTTCCTGGAAGAGCATCTTTTCTTAGTTAGAGTTACAACTTGCCCATGGTATGTTGACATCACAAATTACCTAGTGACATGAGTCATTTATCTTGATCTTACATTCTAACAAAATAAATGATTTCTATCTAGAAGTAAAAAAGATATTTTTTGGAAGAACCCTTGCTCTTCCCTTCATGTGAAGATGGGGTGATCTTCCACTGCATCCTAGAAGAAAAATTAAAGGAATTAGATAGTTTTTTTTCATTCTTCCCAAGATGGGGGAATCATGGGCCAAATCGAATGATAATGAAAATCCATAATCTGTTTTTTAATGGTCCACCATGCACAGGAATGCCCATTATTTTGGAACACACTTTGATAGGTTTTAGCAAATAGAAAACATGGGGCACTGAGGTAAAATGCCTCAACACCACATCCTTGAGCTCAAGGTATTTAACGTATGGGGTATTGATTTCATGGACCATTTTCCCCCATAATTTAGAAACTCATACATTTTGGTTTTTGAGGATTATGTATCCAAATGGGTATAAGCTACTTCCACAACACACAATACATCAAAGGTCATTGTTTCCTTCTTGAAGAAGAATATTTTCTACAGATTTGATGTTATACATGTTCTAATAAGTGATAGAGGGCCACATTTTTACAATTCATTGATGCATAACATTCTCATGAAGTATGGAGTGAAGTATAAAACGAGGACACCGTATGATTCCCAATCCAGTATCCATGTTGAGGTATCCAACCAATATATGAATCAAATCATGGAGAATATGGTGGGAGCCTCAAAGAAGGACTAGTCTAAGAAGTTTGATGATGCATTATAGGCATACCAAACTGCCTTCAAGACACCTCTGGGTATGTCCAAATTTCATTTAATCTATGTAAAGCCAGGTCATTTACCATTGGAACTTTTGAATAAATCTAATTGGGTTGTGAAGGCCTTGAATTACGATCTAAAGGCCATGAAATAGAAACTCAAGTTTCAAATGATGGAGATTGATGAAATTAGGTGGGAGGCATATGAGAATGCCAAGCTATATAAAGAAAAGACAAAGGCTGTCCATGATCGCTTGATCTCTTGGAATTCATTCTAGTCTGGTGACGAGGTACTATTTTTTAACTCCCATTTGAGATAATTTCCAAAAAAATTTAAGTCCTAGCGGTTGGGACCTTTCCAAGTAATCAAGGTCTTCCACCGTGGTGTAGTGGAAGTAGCTAGGCCAGAGGGTCAACCATATAAGGTGAATGGGGAGCATCTCAAACCCTCTCTTCACATGGAGAACATGGTGGGTATGATCTCCACCATGAAATTCATATAGCAAGAGGCTCAGGTAAGGTCAATCCAAATACCTAAAGCAAAGGCGCTTCATGGGAGGAAACCTAGAGACTATACATCGTGTACCACCTATACACACAGTGTGTACTTTCATTTTTAAATTCATATTATAGTAGAACCAGTAGTATAAGTATATATTAATTAATTTAATATGTAGGGATGATTCCTATGCTAATGTTAAGGTCACCAGAATGTATCTGAGCCGTCACCGATTCGAATCACTCCATACCTACCTTTGGAACTAGGTTCCTCCTTTTTGAACTTGTGTTTAATTAAATGGAATGTGAGGTATTTTCAAAATAAAATATAAGGTTTTGAAAATAAAAGAAAACCCATGATACAGATGGACTGGCTGGCCAGGGTCATAAACCACAAATCCAAAAGACCTGGGTTGGAATCCTGAAAACTAGCCTAGTTACATCATTTTTCATATTAATAAAACTACACTACATGCATTCCAATATACTTCATGTGATCCATGTTTTAATTAATAAATTAAAAGATTTTCAAAATAAAGAAATACATACGGGTGATGTTGGATGATTGGAAGAGTCTCAGGCCTAGATTCAAAGGAATCAGGTTCAAACTCAGTTAATATCCTTGATTCAACCTTATTATTAAAATTAAAACCACATTTCATGTGTTTTATTCATCCCTTGTAGAACTATGTCTATAATTTAATTATTAAAAGTTCATAAAAACTTACATCACTTCAACCGTCTATCCAGTGGATGAGGGCTTGTGTTCGGAATGGTTGATCTCCGATTCGAATCACGCCTCAAGCACCAGACAGAAGATTGTAGTTATCTTTTTCATATTTTAGATAACACGGTGTGTCATCCTTGATGCACTACATTTATAGGTTTATTTTAGGTGATATATATATATATATATATATATATTAAATTTGATTATTATATTCTAGTAATTTGTATTAAAAAACTCTTACACAGCATGTGGGACCTCACACACGCTGTGTGGTTTGGATATAAAGGCTAGGAACCCTACCCGGCCTGACCCCGTGTCAAGCACCCCTTCTATGATTCCTTATCCCGCATGCCTATTTCCACCTCCCCCTCCTTCAATCATTAATTTTTGTTCATTTAAAGTCTTTATTTCAGCCTCATTTTTATCCTCATACCAGGTATTCCATTCACCTCCCTTATTTCAAGGTTTTAGTCATGTTTAGGTCGATTTATGGATCATCCGACCGTTCAGCTATTACCTACAATACACGGGGTGGGTGAAGAAAACACACCTTGTATGTATTGTACAAAACCACACACAAACATTTTTATAATTTGAAATACACATGTCATGTATGTTTGGTGCACACTGTGTACAATGCCTATGTTTGGTCTTTAAGGGATACCCATGTACTGACCCATAGAGACCTGATCCCATGTCTTCCAATACAACTTGTATCTTCGATACACACCAAGTACCATATTCATCAGGATCTATCCATGTAGAGTAACTACATGGGTTTGTATTCTATGTTCTCACACATGTCATGTTGTGCTCACATGCGTTATGTACTTTCTTATTCAGCCCCTTCATGCTAAGCCCATGTACATGCCCTCAAACGGGTCAGGTCCTATTTTCTCACACACATCATGTACTCTATATGACACACCCTATACTATACAACTCACTATCACATGACCACTTGGCATGTCCATCCAGAGTACATGGGATCTTATACAGATCTTACACATGTTTTTTACCCTATATCCACACACTGTGTACTTTTATTTTTTAGATTTCTCACATTTTATTTGTTCTTATTCATTTTATTTTTCTTCTTTCCCTTTATTTATTTCAGCTATGGTAGGTTATGATCTTGTGAGTGGGATGTGTCCCACTTCTTCTACTGAGGATGAGAGACCCCCTCACCATCGGATTTGTATTCGGTATTCTGAGAGACTAACTCTCGAAATCCTAGTTTTCCAACCACTAGCAATGGGGACACTGTATCCTCTTCTACCGGCACATCCGTCAGTGACATCTGCTGGTTAGGTAGATTCTATTCCAAACACTCATTCCACTCCTCCTCCTCCTACTATTTCTACCCAACCATCCGCTATTGTTGAGAGATCAGGTTCCATAGCTCCCTCTTATAACTCTGTCCCTTCAGAGTCAAGCACTACTTCAGCAGACCTGCCTAAGCCAGCTCCGTCTTTAGCTGCTCCAACTCCAATGACCACTACTGGCCTAGCCATGATGGAGGCTGTAGCCCCACCTCAGATTACTATGGTTGCTACCCAAACTTAGCATCATCCCTACCTAATCCTTGCTGAGGGACTCCCTACCACAAACCAATTACTGTGATTTCCATGGCAGACGATATAGTTGAGAGGCCTCTTCCAGGACATCATCATTCCATAGTGTCTCGGCATCTGGGAGGATATTGAGGAGCTCCTTCTCCATATGCACTTTCTTAAGACACTCCAGGTCATCTCTTCAACTTTTAGAGAATTATTTTTGGAGTTTATATCAACCTTCATGTTCTATGGACCCACCTACCGCCTGATGCCCACCAATACAACCACCCCTGTTCACTTTCGGCTGGGCGGACACTATTTTCCCATCACCATGGATGATTTAAATTGAGGGCGTGGCTTCTACCCCCATCCTGCTACCCCACCTCCTGTCTCCACCCTTACGCACCCCGAGAACTCTGAACTCATCGCTATGTGGTGGGGGCTTTCTCGGGAAGACCACAGGTACACCCCCACATCCCAAAATATCACACTCATCGATTCCTTACCCCTTTGTTTCCCCCATAGGTTCTTTAGAACTGTTCTTATTCCCCATTATGAGAATATGGGAGTCATGTCCAGGCATGACATGGAGCTTCTCACCTATGTCATCTAGCATGATTATCCTAACCTCCATTCTCTTTTGGACACCTACTCCCATTCCATGATCCATAGTCTTCAGGGTAACCTGAATGACAAATTCAATGCCACCCTCTTGGCACACCACCTGGGTGTTTTTGAGCCCTCTCCCCCTCATGACGACTTAGGCACTCCTTAGCATCTCGACTTACTCATGATTATCCACATTCATATGGTCAAGAATCAAGGCGATGGATATGTTCTCATGCAGGATGCCCCAACTCTAGAAGGGGTGAGGGATGACCTGGCTGCTCACGATGGTGATGCTAAGTCAATCCCACCCCATCAACCAGTGGATTCTCCTTCACCAACACACACCAATTATTCCCCCCTTCCATATTATTCCATCATTCCCTATTCTTATGTGCTCTCCACATCCTCACCTCCACTTGCACCCTTAGCTGATCTCCCCATCACCCTCTACTTGGCTATGATGGACTGTCGTATGCACATCCTTGTGGACCAGCAGACTACCATCCTACAGTCCCAGATAAGGCTTGAGAAGATGTTATGCCTTCTTATTTAGCATCATAACCTTACATTACCCCAACACATGCTCCTCCCTCTACTACTCCGCCTTCCGCCACCCAGGCCCTGATGACGGCACTGGACACCGATTCGGTTCTCCTATCCACTACTATCCCAGATGCTCCTACTACTACTGCCCACCAGGATGTGTCAGTAGAGCCTCCCATGTAGGGCACCAATGTTTTATCTTTGTCTACTGTTCCTCCAACTACCATGATGAATGTTCTCGATGTGCCTTCCACTCAGCACACAGAGTTGGTGCCTCAAGTTTTCACTACGACTAATCCACCTCTCGAAGATACTCCTTTTTTCAGATGATGCCACTTCTGAGGAAACCCCTTGGTAGGTTTTTAGAATATTTTTTTCTTTATATATGTCTCTCTTTTTCTATTCATGTGATATGATGATGTATATCTCTGAATTTTTTTTTCCTTTTCCTCACCAATCACAGGTACCATGGAGCATTTCTTGGCACTTTTCTTTCGACTACATCCCATCTTTGTCGACACACCACGAGGGGAGTATTATTTCAGTGTTTCTTTTTAATTTTTACTTTGGATTTAATTATTTCACTACTTCCCCTAGTCTTGGATTCCCATGTGTCCCCATATCCTCTCCTCTACCTTGGTGTTGCACTTGGAGGACCATGTGCTATATTCATTATGGGGGAGAGTCTCAAACTACACTAGTCTTTTCCCTTGAATGATCTTGGAGACATCATTAATAGTTGAAATATTTAAAATGTGGATTTTTTTTGATTAATTATAATTATAAAAATTAAATACATAAAAGGTAATTTTAAACACTATATTCTTATTTTAAAATTTAAAATTATTTTTAAAATGACTACTGATATAGTTTGATTCTAGATTTAAAGTCTTGGAGATTTATATTTATAAGACTAATCATTTGTACTTATGTCATGACATGATTGACCTTTTATTTTTCCTCATCCCTGAGAGGTATTCTAATACCTTTTGATATATTCTTTCTTATACCCTCTTTCTTGAGAGTTTCTTGGGATATGAATAACTACCAGAACATGCTAGTATTTCTCTTCAAAATATGAATATTTTTGAATCACATTAAAATGATTGAGGAATTGGATATTTTTCATCCTCTTTTACCATGAGACCTACCCTACATTTGATCTTCATAAAACCCTTAGAAACCATGAACTACCTTGATAGGAAGCCACATTATAAGCCCACTTTCCATTCCTACCCTAATTCTTTTATAATTTTTCATGATTATTCATTTGAGCCATAGAGAGGGATTTTTTTCCATTAATGGTATATTTTGGTGAGAAACCATGCATTTATGGGTGGGGGAGAGTATAACTTGTTCATTTGGGTAAAAGGGGTTCCAAAATCACTATTCATTTTATTCTTGGTGGTCCCTGTTAAAAAAATAAAAAAATAGAGAAATATTGAAAAATGAAAAAGAGGGAACAGATTCATTCATTAAAATTTATTGAGGGTTTATGAACCCATGTTGGTAAGGGAATATCATAGTGATGACTCCCTTTAAGAGATATTGATTGGGGATGCATTTTCATTGAGATTTATTTTGAATATCATGCATTATTATTTAAGAATTCAACCTCATTTTTTCAATCCTTTGAAATTATTTTTCAAATAATTTCCTACCAACCCTTATCCTTAGAAACATTTGAACCTTATTAAAATACCTCATGATCTTTGTGATTTGACTACTGAAGTGGAGAATGAGAACACTTTAAAGCCTATGGATAGAGTTTATATACTTAAGAATGAGCATAAATCTGATAAAAATAATCTTGAGTGACGAGTCTAATATCTGTTAGTGAGGTAAATAATCAAGTGAAATGTTTATTTATGAAAGGTTAAACAATTTGGATGAAAGACGATGAAATTTTTTTAATTGAATTATATAGGAGGTCTGCGTAGAATATCTCTGGAATTGAAATATGTTTGTGCCTCTTAAAATCCTCTACTATGGCTATAGTATTTATAATTATAATCAGTCAAATAATTCTCTTTTTAGAGTATGGATTCTATTTATTTTATGTTGATATTTTTCTTGAGGGAATGTAAATTGATAATTGTGGGAGAATTTGATGTGACTGATTTGTGTATACATTTCATACATTCTATTGAGTATTAAAAACATGTTCTCACCGAATATATGTTATTTTGGAGATAAAATTATTTGATTCGGTGATCATGATGATTTTTAGGTATTTTGTATCCTAATAAAAAAATTGGGGAAATATCATAATAGGATTTCAAAAATACCTAGAGTGTACTTATTACACACATCATGTACCATTTCCCAAACACGGATCGACCAGACTAAGTACACGCCCATGTTGTTGAGAAGATGTTTCATTCCATGTAATTTATGGTACACATCATGTATTATTGAATACTATAAATAAAATGGTAGACCCTATTAATTTGAGACACTAAAGGAGGGTACAACTAGATACACCAAATGGGAGAAGAAAGAAGAGAGAAGAAGAGAGAGAAAGATAAAGAGGGAAGATAAGAGAGGAGATGCTGCCTCTCTTCCTTCCTGAAGATCTTCAATCCAAATCACATATGATGTTTTATTCATGTATTAAGAGTTTTTTAGTTATTATCTACTCCATGTGTAGCTAAATCCCCCATGTTTTGGGGCTGTGGATGATTATGGTTTGTAATTAATCAATTGTCTTATTGTATTAGTTTTATTTATATTTCTCTCATAATCCCTCAAAATCTATTGTTAAATATCAATAGAAATTCCATATCAAACCATGAATAGAATTTCTAGGGATCTTCAGAGGAATTATGAAAATGTAAACCTATGATCATTGGGTGCACTTATCATCTCAATGTGGCATGCAATTAATACAACTAATAGGAATAAAATTCCACACGAAGAAATTGGTCCCTAATGATTCAAAAAAAAATCACCAAACCAAGGTGGTTCCATTATATTCTAAACCTAGAGATGTGAGTTATTATGAAAAATAGAACATGATAAGCAAATCGATTTATTAATATCCTTGAAAAAATCCAAAGCCCTGATGCATTCTTCCCATTTATCATTAGAATCAATTTTACGTTTTTCATTATCTTTAAAGAAATTCATACAAAAATATAAGAATAAGTTACTTTATCTTTTAATCATCAAATATTGACTCTAAATTCAGTTAATCATCACCTAACTTAATAAAAATTAGAGAAACAAAAGGCAATGTCCCTCTCTACCTATGGATCGACCCCATACTTGCACTATACTAGTAATAAGTTTGGGTATTTCTATTTGGGATGCCAAATGTAACACTTTGGCTGAAAAGACACCAATAATTGATCCCATTATCAGCTTATTCCATGTATTGATCAAGATATTTTATCCCCCTTTTTCAATGAACCCAAATGTCACTTCTTTGTGGTTGCAAAACTGTAATGATCATAGATCAGAACATAAGGCAAAACACACCATACATCAGAGGGAGAGCGTCCAAAATCCCCAATTTTTAAGTGTAGGGAGTAAAATTAACTCTAAGATATATTTTATTCCATTAAAAAACTTATTTGGGTAAGGTAATCATCATAATTTCTATAACATGTAGTTCTATAGGAACATACTCCAACTTCACAATCCCTTGATCCACCTTCTCCTTGATAAAATGATACTTGATTTCAATGTGATTCAAATGTGAGTTATAGAATAGATTTTGGATAAAATTTATATCACTTTAATTATTAAAGTGGATTCTAATTGAAGAATTTACTTAAACTCCCATATCATCAAGATCCTACTTCATCCAAAATAATTGTGTACAAGATTGAGTAGCCATAACATATTCATCTTTTGTAGTTCTCAATGAAATGTAATCTTATTTATCGATTAGCCAAGAAATACACAGTACTACAAGATATAATACTCCACATGATTTTGATTTTTTATCATCTACCGATCCAACCCAATCTGTATCTATATATACTCATAACTCTTGTTGAGATATTTCATTTCACAACAAACTGAAATCCACCATGCCTTTGATATATCAAAGTATTGATTTTAATGAAGGTAAATGTATTTATTTGGGATTTTTTTGATATCGTGGTACATGTAATGTGTAAAAAACAATATCAAGTCTTGTCACTATCAAGTACAATATAATTATAATGATCCTCATGTATTCTGTGACATTAACCACTTTGCCTTCATCATCTCCTGGTAGTTTCATCCAGGTAGCCACAAGAGTCATCATATCCTTGGAATTATCCATTCCAAATATTCTAAAAACATCCTTGGAATATTTGGATTGAGAAATAAATGTTCAATTTCTTCATTGTGTCACATGTAAACCCTAGAAAAAGGGAAGTTCACCAATTGCTGACATTTAAAACTCACTTTTAATGAATTCTATAAACTTTTTACACTAGGATTTATCTAATCCCATGAATATTATGTTATTGACATAAAACAACAACATAATCCTTTTATTACCATAATTATTAACATAGATATTGTAATCAACTCCACCACACTGAAAATTGGGTTTTTCATAAACTGATCAAGTCTTTAATACCAAGCTCTCGGTACTTTCTTTAAACCATATAGATCCTTCTTTACCCGAAAAACTTTTTTCTCATATTCATGAAGTAGACAACCATATGGAAACTTGATATACACTTATTATTCCAAAATACCATTTAGTTTTGATGACATTATATCCATATTGAAAATTTTGAATTTCCTTTTCAATTCTCTGGGAAAGAATAGGTGAGTTGTCTCGAACGTTAAAATAGTTGAAAATGTATCATCAACATCTATTACCTAGATCTAGAAGTATCCCTTGAACACTAGTAATCATTTATTGTGAATTACCAATAAATATTAATTTATTTTGTTCTTGAAGACCCATTTGGTCCCGATTACTTTCTTATCTTCTGGTCTCAATATAATCTCCCATGTCAAATTAATCTCAATTTGGTCAAGCTCTTCATTCATAGCCAGAAACTAGGACTCATCTCGAACAAATAATTCATAAAATTTAGGTTATACCTGATATAGGAGGGATTTATTTTTTAAATCCTTCATTATATATGTTTGAACTAGCACTGGCTAATCACCCTAGATAGTTTTTCTGAAAATTTTAGATCAACTCTTTTGCATCTATGTAGATATAGATTTGACTTCCTCTTTCTC
The DNA here is from genome assembly GCA_963277665.1 of Viscum album. Lineage (NCBI taxonomy): Eukaryota > Viridiplantae > Streptophyta > Magnoliopsida > Santalales > Viscaceae > Viscum > Viscum album. The sequence goes on from OY728162.1 coordinate 945,342,887, forward strand.
ATCATTAGTATATTCTTCTGAATCAAAATTTTACACTTCTTATCCCCCTGAGGTGCTTACCTACTCATCACTATCATCAAGGTATTATTAACTATGTTGTTTAAGATTACGTTCATTCTCTACTACATTGAAAATCATTTCTTTTAAATAATTTTCCCAACCACTTTTTGAAGAATTTATGTGATTTTATTTTTCCTAAATAGCCAAGGAATATCCCCTCATCTCCACGTGGCTTAAATTTCCTATGTTTATCCTTATTGAGAATAAAAAACTTAATTATAAATATTTAATAATATTTAAAAGTTATATTATTTATATAACAAAGATCATACAAAGTCTTTTATTCCTCAAGACACAATAGAGGATTATTGGATTTATAGACTAATGTTAGAGCTGCTTCCTTCCAGAATTTCTTAGGTAGGTCCTTTTCAATATAAATTACTCTATCCATGTCGTTTATGATCTGATTTCTCTTATACCACTATATTATATTTAGGATTTATCACTAATGAAACTTGATTCCTTATCGCATGTTTCTAAATATAATCTTCTACTTGGATATTTTTTTAATTCCATACCATTATCAGTTTGAAAATTTAGAATCTTTTATCCAAGAATCATTTCAGATTCCCTCCAATATTATATATTTAGTTTAATATGTAAAACTTGTAGAAAATGAAAAAACCCCACACCATTCTACTAAAATATTCAATGAAAAGAAAAAAATACATATTACCATCAATGGATCTTAGTTAGATAGGTCCATACACATCTACAAGAACCAATTCAAGCAGTCTTTTTGATTTTTGTTCTTTTTTCCTTGTATGTATTTATAATAATACATCATTGTGGATGTGGATTTCATGTGTGAGTATGATAACATGATAACTTGGGGAGATCTCGAGATATATCCAAATTGATCTGATGTTCAATGGTTAGTTGACATATATGTCCAAGTCATTTATGCCACAACTTGTTTTCTTCCTGTCTAGATAAAAAGAACATATCTTCTCCACTCAAAAGTTATAGATTACACTTCGTGCGCTTATCATATATAATAATTATACCATGTTTTTCCTTTTCAATACAAAAATTCTTTGTAAATATTATAAAATTTCCCAAGAAACATAATTTAATAACACTAAAAAAGTTATGACTGGGACTTTTGATAACCAAAACATCAACCCATATCATATCTTTTCCCCCAAATTTAAATTTTCCCAAGACAATAATATCTAGAACATCATCATTTCAAAATTTTTCAACACATTACTTGTCATATTTGATGCCTATAACAGGATCCTTATTTCCTATCAAATGGGATGTCCATGCACTATCAAGGATCCACACACCAACACAATCTGTTTCATTATTTGAAATATCTACAACCATTTACTACTTAGATATTTTCTTTTTGATCCATGTTATTTACTTCATACTTGTTTTGGATTGATATTCAAGATATTATTTAGAGTATGATGGAACTACTTTTTCATTTCTGTGAAAATCCCCCCTTTTCCAAAAACACCCCAAAAATTTAAAAAAAAACTAAGAAATGACGTCATATTGTATACATATTTTCTGTATCACTTCCAAAGAATCCATTCCTTTATATTGGATATATTTCAATATACATTTTCAATAATATCACTAGTACTCGAAAACTGACCTTGGAAACATGCTTTTTCAACAAACACATTTGACCCAAAAACACTAGAAAGTTACCTTGATGGATTTTTTCCAAACAATTACTGACCATGTAATCCCACCCCTTATGTTTTATTTTCCCTAGGACATGAGGAAGTATTTTGTGTTTGATATATAGGGATACACTAAGGGGAATGATGGAATTCTCAAATAAAATTATATGTGTTTTATATGTTTTAAAATGAAATGTGAATTTCAAGTATGTCTCTAGTTTATCGATACTACTAAACTTTTCGGTCCTTTAGGATGCAATTACTTGTATCTTATTCCAATGTAATAAAGTAACAACCAGCTATGGGCTAGTAGATTTGGGGTCTTTACAGTTGGTATCAAATGAATTTTAGTATAAACCTTGGGAACTATATTTAGTAAAACATAGATTAGAGAACAAAACCATATGATAGAATTTAGAAATGTCCCCAAAGAAATTAAGATTTTTATTTATAGATTAGTTATACCTAAATTTTAAATTTTCATCAAGTGTTTCACTAGTTATGATATTATACATAATGTTTCATAATTTTATGATCTAATATAGTGTATTCCATTATTTTTGGGAAATGATATCTAGTAGAAGGAATGGAAACAATATCAATGCACGTAATCCAAAGAGTATGAGTGATCATTTCCTTGATGGTCTTAATACAATATTTCAAATTAAAATAGTCTCCAACAAATTCTCATCATATGAGGAAATAGTATCATGTGATATCAAGATAGATAAGGAATTGTATAAGTATTATGTCTTCAAAGGTAAGGAAGAGAATAAGAGGTCAAAAGAATAAAATAAAAATAAAGTGAACAAGGGAAAGAAGGATTTTCCAACATGTGATAATTATGGAAGGAAACACCTTGGTACATGCTTAAAGGGAAAATTAGTTTTCTTTAACTATAGGGGAAAAGGCCACCATACTAGTGGTTAAAAGGGTAAGAAAGAATATACTAATTTGAAATGATTCTACTATAAGTATATCGGGCACTATGAAACTAAATTCTCCAAGCATCAATGGAATATACCTCATAATAAGCTGAGGAATCAAGGTCAAGATTATGCTATTAATACAACTGAAGTAGAATGATTACTATGCCTATATATTTGGATTCAATAAATATTTTATAAAAGTATTTAATTAATAACATTCTCATTATAAGAATTATTAAATATATAAGGATTTTATTGCAGTTCCATTTCTTAAAGGATTTGGGAGCATATATTAAATGGAATCGATGACCAAGAAAAGTGATTTAGTGAAAAGTTTAACCTCTTATAAAACACATGATTGAGTTAGGATAAAACTTAATATGTTCCTAATATTGGGATAGTGTTGTTAGGATAAAGAGATTATTTATAAAGATAATGTAAATTGGATATTACTAACTACGTTATAACTGATTAATGATTTGATGAAAAATTAATTCACGATGGAGTTTATTGAATTTATGGGATTTATGAAATACATTATATAATATGAGATTTTATTTAAGGAATAAGGAGAGTTAATTATTGAAATCATGCATGTTTTCATTAAGGTTTTAATGTGATCAAGGTATTCACATATTATGTATTTGACATTGAGAGATACTTTTCAGGATTAATTGTATATTGATTTTGGAATCATAGTGAATTTCTAAATTTTTCGGTCATTAATATGGTAAGACATTTTTTGGATGAGTTTTATAATTTATTACTTATGAATTTTATTTAAGCTTAACCTTGGGAATTATTGTCAATGTTTTAGAAATTATTTTATTTATCTATATTGGGAAACTTATGCTAACCATTTTGGGTTTGGTTAATATCAAAAGATAGGATGAGTAGCTTATTATCCCTTTTTTGGATTATGTGGTCCATTAAATGTCGATATTAATACTTGAGGTATGAAACATTCATCTTATTCATAATCTAGAAAAAATATGAGATTATGGTGGAAATTTATTAGAGGATAAAATTTTACTTTTCAAGTTAGTATATTTCTTTATTTTTCTAGTCTAGATGGTAGAGAAATTCTAAAACTCTAGGAAAAGTAATCATAATACATAAATGTTATCATATAACCTTCAATTATAATTAATTTATGGTCTTTTCCATATCTATAGTTTAAATTTTTTTGATTGTCAACTTTATCAAGATCATTCACTTTCTTATGATCAATGATCACTATACATTAATTTTCTTCCATGTCCATATCTTCAATTACCACTAATGTTCCCCTATTTTGAATCATAGTTTTGTTGTAAACTTTACATATCCCTTTCACTTTTTTTAAGAGGAAGTTTTATTAACCCTTTTTAAATTATGGGATTTTGAAAAATAAATTTTCAAGTGCGAAACCCATGATTATCGATCACAATTTCAAATTTAGAGGAGGATATTTATTTAAGGATAATAGAATATAACACCTTGATATTTCTAAAAAAAATATGGTCAATAGCGTATACAATACGCAACACTGAGCTTAAACGAACCCCAAAATATTAATATTTAAATATGACCATTATAACCTAGCTGTTAAATTGGTGGGTAAAAAGAGTATTAACCAAATTATAATATATATATATATATGAATGACTAAGTACAAATTTATTAATTATTTCTTTATGAATATGAAATTTATTTTTAGTAAAGTAATTTTATTATTCAATAATATGTTTTCATGAGAAAAGCGTGCTATGTCTTTTTATTAGAATATTATAATTATTTTATATAAATTTTAGAAAAATTATTTGAAAAATTTAATTTCTATTTTGTATTCATAATGTCAAAATTATCATAGAAAGATTTTTTGATAATATTCAGAAACATTTTATAAAGGGAATTATTTCTTAAAAACTCTTTTTCATTATGTTTTTCCAGTTTAATTTTAAATTAAATTTTGAAATTTTTTTATATTAAATTTTGAAAAATGAATTTTATATTTGGAATCATGAGTAAAAAATTTAGTAAATATATCCCTTTTATTTTTAGTTAATTTGAATAGAAACATTGGTGTATTTTGTTACCATGGTAAAGGGTAAATCAGGTAATCAGGGGTAAAAATAATATGATAAGAACTATAAAATGACCCTAAAAATTCTAACAATAATTGTATGATTATGTTTCATCTATAATTATTCAAGGATCAAATATATGGATCATTTCCCATTTGGAATTGATTTTGATATTTATAATATTTTATTTTTAAAAAGTCAAAGATGTCACAACTGTGTTTTTTATAAATGTAGTTTTTTTAATATGGAATTATCTAGAGGATATGTTCAACTATAAATAATTTTAGGAAATATAACAGATTTTTATACATTATGGTAACTTTTTTTTAATTTTTATTAAAGGAATAATTACCTTAAATGCTTACATAATGCTTATGCAATAATTATTCAATTATTGGAAACATAAAACAAATGATATTAAAAATATTAAAATAAAAATAATTTAAGAGAATTAAAGAGATCCAAGAATTTTATAGATGACCTTGATATATTAGGCATATAATAAAATATTTGGTTCTAATTCTAAGTGTTATCTTGATATTTTTGATGTCAATGTAATGAATTATTATACACATTGACATTATGAATATTTTATAGTAAATAATATTTTATTAAATGATTAAAAAATATTAAATTCATCCAAATGAATGGGATATTGTTAATTAAATTTACCATATTCTATTTATGGGTATTTTTTATTTTTATAGTAACATTATTGACCCTTATACAGTAGAAATATTTTAATAGCACGGTAATTGTAAAAAGAGTTAAAGGGAGGTTAAACCAAAAATATAAGTGTATAACCATTAAATAAACTTGTCAAAAAATAATTGGATGAATATGATTTCACCATTATCTCATTTATATTAAATTTTAGTTTTTTAATGGAGACTTGTCCATGAAAATTACTTATACATTATTTAAATCAAAGATAGTTAGAAAATGTCACTCTCTTTGTTTTTAATATCTTTTATGTGTCAATATAAGAAAAAAAGGAAGATATGAATGAAATTAAATGTATATTTTGAGAATAATGAAATTATTTTCATTATAAAAGTTTATTTTTAATTTTTATAAATTATATAATTTCCTTCAATGCTTGTGGAATACTAATATAGTATTTATTTAATTAACTAAAAAATAAAAATAATGATTTAAAAAGTATTAATTTTGAAATAATCTGAATGATTTAATGTTGGAAATGAATTTTACAGATCTAAATTACATATTATAGAGGTTTTAAATCATTATATTCCAATTACCCATTTTTTTATGTATTTGATGTCAAATTAAATGAGTAGTTTCAAAATTGACATTAATGATAATTTATAAATTTTGAGTCATTTTTCATGATAAAATAATTTATTATAATTTAATCTCTTGAGAAATTCCAATAGTTCCCCTCACCTTAATTATAGAAGGAAACCTATCCCCTCACTTATTCATACTACAATGAACCATATAGCTCCAGAAAACCTTGAAAATTTATATTACCGAAGTCCTTATCCAAATGTTGGAGGTTATGTTCTTCCAAAAAGACCAAACCTAGTTTCCCTAAGAGTAGATCCAAAGGAGGATTCTTTAAGAGAAAGTAATCATATTTACTTACTCTTTCCATTTTATTTCTTCTTCAACTTCATTGTAATGTGTTGAAATTTTTTTGAAGTAATAAATCAAGTATCGTAAATATCGTGAGATGTTATTATGTTTATGGTACAAGAATTTTGCATCTCTTCTCCATCCTGTGAAAATTGAAGACATAACCCATGTGTACATATGACTTACCATTTCCACGTAGCGGTGTAATTTATTTTTCATCACCAATTTACTCATATGGTTTTAAAGATGGAAATAATGATTATATATGACATTTGTGATATAAATATTATTATGGTAAGATGAATTTATATTCACCTTTCTTTCAGTACATTAGTTAAAAAATGGAAATAGCGTTTATCCATATGTACGACCTACCATCTCCATGAACTATGTTATTCATTTTTCTATCTCTAATTTTTGAGGGTTAATATAAATAAATATATAAAGAATATATATGATATTAATATCATTATTAACATTATTTATATTGTGGAATCATGATCAAAATACAAGGACTAAGACTTCCGAATCAAAACATACATGAAAAATGAAATAGTTAACACCCAAAATAATAATTTAATGGGTGATAAAAGGGTATAATTAAATCATATATTTTATGATATATATGATAATGGTTTTATAATATATTTATAAGAAAAAATATTTATTATATAGGAGGTTTGGACATGTATGAAGTGAATTGGACCTATGGTAAGGGTTCATTTCACAATCTCACCATTATTCATTATTATTTATGTTTAAGTCCCTATTAGTGACTATTTCTCTTCCAAGTCCATGTTTTCAAAAAAAAAATTAAAAAATATTTTTACTATTCTCCTATAATTATTTAAAATTGGTTTTAACCAATTTTTATTTTTTACAAAATTGTTTGAAAATAAAAATTTTTTCATTTTCAAAATGAGGTTCTTTTTGGATTTTCCAACAAACATTCAGAAGGAATGTTTTTTAACTTATACAACATGAGCGTATTTTCCTGCTTTCATGATGACTTAATGATTTTAATATTACTTTACAAGTTTAAAAGGTTATTTTAATTTTTTTTGTTTTATAATTTATAGTATTTTTAAATATAAGTGATTTCAAAGTGAAAAAGTGTATCTTCCTCAAAATGTTTTCAATGATCTTAATAATGTATTTTCATCTATGTCAACATTATTTTTTTGAATCTTATGATTCATTGAGTTTTATCTCTTATGGTATCATCTACCATATTTTATTGAATGGTTTATTATTAGTTTTACTGGGGATGTACTATTTTAATACCATTCACCATATTACTTTGGATGGTTTATGGTTATATTTATTAATTGGGAAAATTATTAACATTTTATATGCTAGTTTAAAAAATAATGTTTATGTGGATTATATTTCACTCATTTCATATGATTAATACATTGGACTTAATAAGGGACATTCAGTCCCCCCAATAACCCCTCGATGCATCAGTTGGTATCATGAGACAAAATAATTTGGATATTTAATGAAGTCTTATCCATTTAAGTATGATGTCTTGGACAAAGACTTGATGTTATGTTTAGGATTTTCAACATTATCCATTCCTTCATTATAAGATTATTTATTGATTTTCATGTGATTATCTATTTATTTATGATATCCATGGATAATTTTTATATCATTTTATTATGGAATTATTTGATCATCATTTATTCATTCTATATTATGCTCAAGTTATTGATTAAATGACATGTGTTTAAATTATTTACCTTTCCATATTGATTATGCATTATTTATTCATAGATTACACTGTATGATTACCCTTAATAATCATTGAGATTTACCCTTCCTTATGTTTTATTTTTCCTAGGATATGAGGAAGTGTTTTTTTGTTTGATATGAAGGGATACACTGAGGGGAATAATGGAATTATCAAAGAAAATTATTTTTTTTTGTTTTTAATTTTTTAAAATACAACATGAATTTCAAGTATGTATCTAGTTTATGAATAATACTAAACTATTTGGTACTTTAGGATGTGATTCCTTATATATTATGCCAACGTAATAAAGTAACTACTGGACTTTAGATGTTTGAATTGGGGTATTTACAGTTGATGTTTTCTTACATATGTATTTTTGATGATTATGAATCTTTATTTATGTGGTGTGATGTTTGATTTTTCATCCTGTATCTTGTAATTCATGTGGTTTTCCTTTATCCTATGTAGTTAGGCATGCGGGTTGAGCCATATGGACTCTCTAACCAAATGGGATGTATCATACGTTTGGTTTCTATGTACATGGGGTATCCCTTTGAGAGGGATATCCAAACATGTATTTGGGATATCTCACCGAGGGGGGATGTGTCCTGAGGTTGGTTAATATCCCATCCATCATAAAGCTTAATTAAATAGAGTCGGTCACTAAGGACCCATCATATGTGTTTTTCTTGTGTGATATACTTGATATTTTTTCTGCACTTTGTTTACTTTCATGGAATGGACCAGTATATCATATACACTCATGTTAAGGACATATTGGTGGAAACCTACTGGGTTTCATACTCACACCCTATGTGAGCACCTCAGTGTGCATATAGATTTCATGATTAGGGATCTCGTGAAGAGAAAGGGTCTTGTAGTAGGTTGTTGAGAAGGTTTAGCAGTAGGGTGGGAGCATCACAAGATGGACTTCGGGCTGTATGTATTCTATTTCTTTTACTTTGATGCTTTCATATCATACATTGATCCACTACTTGTGGGGATCCCTTTTCTCTATTTTGGGTACTATGACTGACATTCCATATTTTTGTTACATGGGTTTTTACTTTATATATATGTTTCTACTCTAATGATTTATTATCATTTACTTGTGGATTGTTTTGTTATTGCTTCCATTTTACACTATAATCATTGCCTGATACATATGGCATAGTTCCCCCAAAATTCCCCCCTTGGCCCTCACTGCTAGTCTACAACCTGAACATGGTGATTTGGGTTGGGTTTGGCATGTTAAAAATAGTGTGTGTTTAAGAAATACACGACGTGTGATAAGAAATTCTAGGTGAAGAATCCCTGCAAATAGCTCGAACCATCCCATTTCACAACAAATAATCCCTCTATGAGCCTTAAACCACCCATTAGAAAAAAAATTCCAAAATATAAGTTGAACAGAACATAAAAATGATTGTAAGGTGGAAATAGAAATTACATTCCCAGTGAATTACTGAAGCTTCATGGTGGCCGTGATATCCTGATTCGACCATGATCGACCTCCTCTAATGCGACTTCGCCTCCCTATCCCTATTAAGCCTCTCTCAATTTAATGATATCAATGAGGGTAAGGGTTTCCCTTTCTCTCATGTGTATCATGGGGAGAATAGGGAAGAGGGAAATAAAACCCCCTAAATATGATAAAATACCCATTTAAGGGCTCATCTTGAGACCTGAAACCCGAATGGGGTTTATAACACATCTTGTTAAAACTACTCGTTCTTGAATCTAGATTTTAAATCTAGGTATTTTTTGAGTATATATCAGGGATTTAAAGAATATAAATAAATAATATTTATTTAATAAATATAAATATCCCAAGTAATATACCCAGCTTTGAATCTCACCAAAACCTAGCCCAAGGATAAACGTCACTTCCTAGAAATAATAAAATCATCAGAAAAATTTTATAGGGTCATTAGCTAGGGTAAATTACCACTTTAACCTTCTCAAGGGCCTTGGATCTAGAACTCAAAAATGAGTTAAATCCTTCATACGGGAAAATCAAGGCCACTGCACCTAGTCCCAACTCTAACTTGTATATTTAAATTAAAAAGTCATATATATAGCTTAATGAGTGTGTGTTTATTTATCTTACCCTAACAGTATTATTACTTCCTTTTGTGATATATACGTTAATTTCATTAGATTATATATTGCATCAAAAGGTTATAGTATTTTGAAACTATAATAAAAACCTTATGATACTATAACAATAATATAAAACATTTATATTCTAGTTTAGATACATTATTTTGATAAGACTTTGATGATGTACGACTATTAGGTGTTGGGGACTCATAACCATTGAGAATTATTCTCATGAATTTCACACTAAGTGATCTCATTTATAGGATATCATGAGGATTGAACCACCAATATGAACACTAAATGTTTTAAGTTTCATTGGTTATTCCTATCTATGGGCATGTGTATTATTCTCTTGAACAGAGATCATTATCAAAGTATACCATGAATCACATGATTTAATAAATAATGAAAAACATGAAAGTTTTTGTTTGCAGCGAGTTAGCTTGTGTTAGGTGTGTTATTAATGTTATGAAATGTTGGGTTTCTTATGTAACTAAAAACACTTGTTAAAAAACACAAGAAATATAAATAAACCAATACTAAGATTGACCATGTAAGAATAAATGACACCATGCATAATCTAAAAATTAAGAAACTAAAATGTACCTTACATCAAAGATGGTTATTTCAATCATCATCAAAACATATTCCTGAAGAGTATCACGTGTAGAGGAATCCAAAATACATCCATACTCTAGAGGTATCCATGGGATGATGAATCACTCAACACTCAAGAAATATCCTCCATACTTTATGACATGTTAGAGGCTCATAATGTAAAGGAGGTAAGAGAAGAGAGTTACAGGTTATGGGAGTTTCACCAATCTTAAATAATCTCTTATATACCATTTCATGGTAGTATATCCCTTAAAATAACCTTCATATATGATCCTTAAATGAGCATACATTAACTCATACATTACAATTTAATGCATGTATTATTTATAACTTTCATTTAGTTCATGAAAAATATACATGATTGCATATCACATTCATTCCATCTTATAAAACAACTAGTTAATAATAGACAACATGGAAGATCTTCTTGAATGATAATGTTTGTCATTAGTCCACCCAATATCTCAAATAAATTTGTCATACGATATGACCATACACTAAAACGTTCATGGGAAGTTCCTTATGATATCCATCAATCATATAATACGATTGAGAAATAAATTGAATTTTTTCTCTAAACCATGTATTACGATATACCTATATCATTACTTATGACATAGCCAAATCGAAACACAAGATAAATGGGATTTAGGACATATCATTTTAAATATCCCACTTTCACTAAAACCTAAAATACCTACATGTAATTTTAATTAATATCAAATCATATAATATAATTAGTGAAATCAAATCAATTTTTTTATATCTTCCAAAACACTTTTGGAAACCTATCATTAACTTCACTATGTGTCACATAATATGTAATAACTTGTGAATACCCATAAAAACTCTTTTGGGTTAACTCTAAGACATTTTTAAATCATATTTTTAAGTCAAACTCAATCTTATTCATTCAACCAAAAATTGTGACCCCACAAAACATTATAGCATTGAAAATGAATATTATTCTTTGAATCCATAAATGTAAGAAAAGAGAAACTTCTATAAAAACATCAATGTTATAGAATGTACAAAGGGACCTAGCATGATATCCCTCTAACACATGTATCTCTATAAATACGTTCAACAATTGTATCCCATGCTAGCATGAATTCTCATACATTCCCTTTTTACAATACATTGATTTACCATGGGGCATGAGGTATATCAATCCCACATATCCAACTCATACATTCTCAATTCTCTAAGTACCAATTGACCAAGTTGATGATTATGTTACATTTCATTCACCTATAAGGATGAAAACATCACATGACCCTCATTTGAATAGATAAAAAAAATCATATATACTATATTAGTGAGGTCTCACACTCCCCATTCTATCTTAATCAAGGGCCCAAATTTCATACATGTCATATGAGAGAGAAAATATCATATTAGTTTATCTCCAAATAATAACATGATCAGAAACATACCCAACCACCCCTAATTTTTTATTACTTAAGGATTTTGTAATAAAGGTATCAATTTATGAATATTATCATGATAGGTATCTCAAAAACCTTAGGAACTGGGGTCCAAATATGATCCATGCATCCCCAGTATACCAAATACATAGTGTATGACACTCCCTGTTGTATAATTTGTGGGTCATCTAGCACACAAAAACATTTTTTTCCTCATGATAATATTCCATATCTTCATACAAGAACATTACTCATGCTAACCTTAATATTTCATCATAACCAATAATACTCCATGATGAACATTAGTTAGGGATAACTCAATGTTGTACTTAGATAGGTCAATTATCATTTCATTTCACAAAATGTATATCAATATATACATATATGCATATAAAATGAAAGAATGATAAAGTAGATATTTCCTTTTATATGATACATTTTATATTATTAAAACTATTTTAAGGATACTTAACAAAAAACTACATAAGAACTTGTCTAACATATCATATATGTTATACTACTAGACCAACCTTATGTTTGCTACACTTTTTGGGGTTTTGTTAACTCATTATATCTGTATGAAATTCCTACTACATCACTATATAACTATATGATAAAAATCTCCCACTAAAACATTTAATGAGTAACATATTATGAAGAAATCAAGTTTTAATAATGTTGAGATTTAGGAATCAAATTCTTAATATCCAACTCCTTGATCAAATTCAAACTCCTTAAATCAACAACATCAAATGTTATAATGCCTAAATTTGTTTCATACTTAGAACTCTGTATAAGTTTAACATTATCATCATCCTTAAAACCATTATTTAAATATTTTGGTAAATAATGTAACTATTTACATTATTACTTACTAACACATCCTAAAATATGTTAGGAAAAAGTGATATTTACTTTTTTTTCTATAACCAAATGTAACCATTTACATTTCTCTATATCATCATACCCAAAAATGATTTTTGGATATTAAGTGAAATTCACTTTGTGTTATGACCATTATGGTCCTTTAGAAAATATTTATACTCACAATCTCATAGTAACTAAATGTAACTCTTTACATTTATCTTTATCGTCATATATCCTATAATTTTTAGGATATAAAGTGGAAATAACTTTAATTTTAGATAGGTATAATCTTTCATTTGTTAAATTTGAACTTCTATAAGTTAAAAAATACTCTCACTAGCCACTTAGACACTATATTATCTTTAGAATATTATGCTCTATTAAAAAAACTCCTTTATTCTAGGAAATACCACTTATCTCCTTTTAGTTGTAATATGTAATAAAAAACTATTCATTCCATATCATATATGATATTATATGTATATAGAGAATTTTTCTCTGAAACTAAGACTTTATAATTTAAAATATTCTACTAAAGGGTGCTGGGAAAATCTTCCCTTGTATTTTATAAAATTCCTGGAAAAAATATTTTATCCAAGATATAACATTTTTATTGTTATATTCTTCTCAAAGAATTTTATATAATCTGATTAATCATAAAGTATGTTTATTGAATTCACTAACTCATATTGTTCATAACTCTTTATTAATAAGAAACATATCTTATCATATAAGTTAATGGAGATGAATATACACATACTTTACCTAAATCCATCTGATATTGAGTTATTCTTTTGCATTCAAATTTTTTATAAAGAAATTATTTTCTTAATCAATTGAATAAAAACTACATGATTAATCAATTATTATAGTTATTTTAAACTCATGCTTATTTTCAATATGTGTGAGTATACATTTAGTATCACATACCCTTAAAAACTGAATAATTTATTTGTATAACACTAATACCAGACATAGAATTTATAGGGAGTTAATCCTTTAGAAATTCCTACCAATTCCATTATATAGAATCATTACCCATCCTCCATAATAACACCTTCAAGTTTCAATGGCCCATACTGGCTACTTACAAAAACATTTTCATATTCCCCAGCTAATTTTCCTTCTTCCAGTTTGAACTTTATCTCACTTTTACTATCTATATAGAAAAAAATGAGACATCATATACTCAGTTTATCTATATTCAACACTTTATGATATAAGGTAAAAATTTCTTAAACTCATTCATATTGTCAGAAAATTTCCACCAAAGTTAATTGAATGGATTTATTTACCCAAACATTTCATATGGAAAACATTAGTCTCTCAAAGTCATTAAAATTCACAATCATATTGAGTATCAATAACATACCCAATAATATTGATTATGAACGACTAAAATTACTTAAGTCATTTTGCTTCTAATTCCTTTGAAACCTTAGGTGAATCATTTTAGGCTTCCATAAGTATCAAGATTCACATGTTTAAATGACTTCAAAACTTGGTTACTCAAGAAGTAATTATTCTAATTTATAAAATTTATCTTACTTATGAAATTATCTTAAATTACCAATCTTTGGAGTTGCTTACATTAAAAATTTCCTTTTAAATGTTGATTTAAATTTTTTTTAAATGATTCTAAGGTTATTTATCTACAAAAGGAGTTTTATGAGTTTCATGTATTAAAACCATTTAAATGAATTTTATAAATGATCTCCCACTAAAACAATGACCCCTTTAGAATCACATTATATCCATTAGTGAATCAAGATATATATTTCCTCATGACTTACACTCGACATCATTTAAATAAGATATGAAAATATATAATAGACAACCATTATCAATCATGTCATATATGAATCTTGGATAGTTGATTGGATAAATCTTTACATAAACCCATCATATGGATAAACATAACTCTATACATTTGGAATCCTAAAATTTAGGGTTCCTTAGATAAGTATAACCCAAATAAAATGTTAAGAACAAGGAACCTAATGGTTAGGGTCACCTCATTACTTTCTTTTTATCCATAAGATAAGATAAGGGCACCTAGATTCAACATGAAACTACCTATTTGGATGACCAAGTTCTTAATAAGTGCTTCATTGGAAGGAATCTAACACTAAGTATTCGGAATTGGATTTAGTCTCATCAAATTTTCTCATGTTATTCTCTTTATGTATATATGAATATAATTATTTAGTTTTAAATCTTATTCCTTCCACTTAATAAATATGTTGAAACCATTTTGATGTGTAACTCTTTAGACAAATCACATTTTGTGTTACTCACCCAAAAATAGAAGCTAATTATATTTACATGTATCTAGAATAATCTCTGGCATAAGATGCATGAAATTTTCATATAAATTTTTAGAATTGTATGAAATTGGAAACCCTTTCATGAGTAATACTAGAGCCACTGATAGCCTACTTCCCCCTTTCTAGAACATGGTATAATCCTCTTATATAGTGGGAAGTCTATCTCAAATCACGTCTACCCAAGGATACTTATCTCAAGAGATATTTTAATTCTTCATAACTCTGATACAAAATTTGTATAAACTATACTCAATAACTTAATTCATGCTAATAACTTTAATTACAATTCAATTTCAATGTAGATAGAATCTAAATTCATTTTAATACCTACCATGTAACTATTTAGTTGTGTGTATGATAATATCTAGAAGTGTTTTAATGTTTAAACTAAATCATACACATATTCATAATATAAATAATTTATCTCCATGAATAATAAATGAGGGAATGACTTTTAAATAAATGAACAATGCACATATTTAAACATGAGAAACATTTTTGAATAATTCATAAACAAAATCTAATTATAAACACTTCATCCTATAGTTATTCATTATGTACATCCCATAACCTTGAATATAAACACTTTATTTTCATTTAATAATATTCACTCTTTCATATTATATATTATATATAATTTTACTATAAATATATGATATTTCAGAAAATATAAAAAAAATTATATTTCAATTTCCATTATGTAAACATTTTAAATAATTTAAAAATCACATATATTTAAGATTATTAAAACCTTGATAAAAAAAATCATCAATACTCTTTTGATGTTATTTATCTATTATCCCAAACAAGGAACTTAATTTAAAAAATTGAAATTAAGTTGTATGAATAGTTTATTATTTTTAAGACACAAACACATTACATTTAGCCTTATTTTGTAATTCATAAATATTTTATAATCTAGCGTTATGGTTCTTAAATAAATGCTTTGTTTATAAGTCATAAGGAATGTTTTACAATTTGATAAGAGGTATTTTAATATTTATATTTATTATTTTAGAATATTTATTAATAAATGTTTCATAAACATTTAATTAGTTAATTATAAAATATTTATAATTGATTAATTTATAATTAATTTATAAATTTATAAATATCCCCAAAATACCTTTTATCATTATTTATAAAAAATTTATAAATAATTTAATTCAATGCATTTAATGAAAAATAAAATTTTCTTCACTAGTCATATTTAATGATTCATCCCAAATTGTAGGTTATGATTGATAATCTTGTGATAGTTAAATAGTTTAGTGTTATCATTTATATTTGTTAACTAATATCCATATCATCTCCTATGATATTATACCATATTCAAAGATATGTGTTTATATTGTAAGTATGATATGAAGGTTTGTTTTTTGAGAATATGACACAAGGCTATCATAACATACGATATTTGAGAGTCATATTCAATGACTAATACAAATATGTGGGATTTTCACTGAATCATTTCTTACGATATCCCTATATCATTAGTTGTGATTCAATCATCCAAGATAAATATTTGTACCATATTTTATGATAAGAGTATGATATGTAATATGATTTAGTATTCTTCATTTCTCAACATAATATCATGAATATTAAGGCATGGTAAGATCTGATACCACTGTTGGGTTTTGTAGTGATCTAACAAAACTTGTTAAACTAATGAAAGAAATTAAACTCAAACCAATATTGTCAATGTAAGAATAAATGAAACCATGTATAATATTGAAATAAAGAAACTATTAATATACTTTACACTAAAGATGATTTCTACAATGATCATCTTCACATAAGCTTGATGAGAATCTTACATAGAGGAAACCAAAAGATATCCCTCCTATAGTGGTAACCATGACTACTAAATTGCTCGATACGCGATCAACATCCTCTATCATTCATGACATGTCATTGCCTCATTGTGTACAAAAGGAAGGAAAAGAGTGTTACGGGTTGTGGGAGTTTCAATCGACTCAGGAAATCTATCATATACTATCAAATAGAAGTATATCCCTTTAAATAATCTTAAAGGATTCTACTCGACTGATCATTTATTAACTCATATGTTATGAGTTAATGCATGCATTGGGTGTAACTTTCTATTAGTTCATGAGATTCTTTCATAAATAAGTCTCTCATCAATTTTATCATATGAAATGACTAGTTAATAATTTCCAACATGAGAGATCTTCTTGAATGATAATGGTTATCAATCAACCTCAAAATTTATCATAGAAAAACACCATATGATATACCGAGTCACACACTTCAACTTTCATGGGATTTAAGGTAATGAATTTGGGAAAGGTTTCTATTGTTAGGAATTTATTAATATCTTAAAGGGTTATGATGTGTTGTTAGAAATTTTTATTGTTCTATGAGTAGGACTCACATTAATTGATACAAGGGCATTGAGAGTAAAAAAATGTGTATTCTAGAAGTTTAAGCAATTTAGATGAATTTGAGTTTAAGATTAAGTGGACCCCATGTTTTTGAGTTAGTGAGTATTCGATTATAAATGATTAGAAGTAAACAAATAAATAAATTCAATTATATATTATTAAAGTTTAGAATAATTAGAGTTTAATATATTTTTCATGATATTCACAATTTATTTAATCTTAAATAAGTGAATATGAGAAAATATTTTTTTTATTTTTTTTAATTATTTGAGATTAGTTAAACATATTTGAGAAGAACAAGATGAGTTTATTGTTCATATTTCATCATGTGATGTGTGAGAGTGTTCCAAGTGAGTGATGGAATATTAATCATGATTAAGACAAGTTATCTAAGCCATTTGTGACATAATGAGTTATTTTGAATATTTATTTAAGTTATAAAGTACAATAAAGGAAGTTAAAAATAGGCATAAAACCATATTTTAGACCATAGAATGGTCTATTTTTTTGTTCCATGACTCCTCTCTAATAATCCCTCTTAATAATTAGAGTGAAAAAAAGAATGAAAAACAATATTGAATATATTTCGTTTCATGAATTAATAACAAGTTCTTATCATGATCATATGGATTTCCTAAAGTCATTAGATATTTCATGCTTGAACATTATAATTGAAGAAAAACAAGCGATGAGCTTCATGGAGAATGTGTGGAAAATATAAAGGGATTATCACTTGAATCCTTCAAGTGATGAAACATCGACTATAAGAGGACTGTGTCGATATCACATGAATGAATGGGGAATCATGTGTTTTAATTTATTTTAACTTCAATATTTTTTACAGTATATATTGTTGGTGAAAACGATACATAAGTACTCACAAGATACTTCAGATTTTCTTGGAAAATGTTCGAATTCAATTTGTTTTTTTTCAATCCAAGATTTATCTCATGTTACACGAGATATACATCTAGTTGATTTTGAGTAATAAAATAACATAATAAAGTATCTTATTAGCCTAATAGAACTCCCATGGACCGCCACACACACTTTGAAATTATATCCTCCACATATGGATTTGTGATAATTATGAACCTTTGTTTCCATGATATGATGTTTCATTTGTCATCATGTATCTTATTTTTCATATGTTGATCCTCTATCTTCTAAAGTTGGGTGTTCAATTTGAACCATATGGACTATCCACCTAAGTGGGATGTATCATACATTTGGTCATTATATACATGGGTTATCCCTTTGAGAGGGATGTTTCAAACATATTTTTGGGTTATCTCACCAAGGGGGGCTATGTCAAGAGGTTGGTTGATATTCCTTCCATCATGGATCTGAATCAGGTAGAAATGGCCACTAAGGACCCAACACATTTGTTGTTCTTATGTGATATAATTTTTTTTATCTACACTTTGTTTACTTTCAAGGCATGCACCAGTATATCTTATGCACTAATTTTGAAGACCCTTTTGTGGTTTCCTACTAGGTTTCATACTCACACCCTACACAGGTATCTCAGCGCGCATATAGATTTCATGATAATGGATTGAGTAAATGTCAAGGGCCCTATGGTGGGTTATTGAGCATTATTAGTAAGATTGTGTAGGTTTCATAATATGAAATTTGGGTTGAATGTATGTTGTTGATTTTACTTAGATTCTTTCATCTCATAATTGATCCACCACATGTACATACCCTTTTTCTTTATTTTAATTTATATGACTGATGTACCATATTGTTATTACATGGGTTTATACATAATATATATATTTTTTACTCTAATGATTTATTATTATTTAATTGTTGATTTTATAGTTACTTATTCCATTGTACACTCTAATGATTATATGATATTGAGGGCAAAGTCTCCCCATTGTGTCCCCCTTGGATATCACTGCAAGTCAACAAAATCTTTCATATGAGGAGGAATTCATATGTTCTTGGGACATTTCATCACAAACATGATGATTTTGTTTGAAGTTTGGGTGTTACAAACTGTGTGTATTCTATAAATACACATTGTTTGAATGAAAATTCCTAGAGTAGAATCCCTATGAATAGATCAAATCTACCCATTTCACCATAAATCACCCCACCATTGGGCTTAATACACCCAGTAGAAGAATGTTTTTTAAAATATAAGTAGAAAATAATATAAAAATTTTCATGAGGTGGAAATCAAAATTACAGTCCCAATGAATCATCAAAGCTTCGAGGTGGGATTTTTTGTTCCATGGCTGCTGCTTCCTGATTCGACTATGATCGACCTCCTCTAATGAAAATTTTCTTCCATCCCCTGCTTTCCCCTCTCTTGGTTTAATGGAATCTACAAGGGGAAGGGTTTCCATTTATCTTTTTAGTATCAGTGTGATAATAGGGTAAAAGGGAATAAAACCCAAAAAACAAAATAAAATACCCATTTAAGGGCCCGTCTGAAGAACCGAAACCGGAATGGGGTTTATACCTCATCTGGGTAAAACTACTACCTCATGAATCATCCATGATTCCAAAATTTCCATATAGGTCTTTTTTTGGAGATATTAACGTTTTCAATCATGGGAATAAATAATATTTATTTAATAAATATTAAATATCCCAAGTAATACACCATTCTAGGAATCTAACCAAAGCCCATATTAAGGATAAATGTCACATATCAGAAATAGTAGAATCATCAAAAATATTTTATATGGTTGTTGAATAGGGTAAATTACCACTTTAACCTTATCAAGGGCCTGGTATTTTGAACCAAAAAATGAGTCAAGTCCTTCATATGGGAAAATCAAGGTCACTACACCCAGACCAAACTCTAACATGTACTTTTCAAGTACCTAGTAAAATATATATCTTAATGTTTGTGTGTGTGTGTATTTATATTACCATGATAGTACTATTACTTATATATATACTATATATGGAAATTTCTATAGATTATATATTTTATAAAAATACTATAGTATTTTGAAACTATAATGAGAACCTTATGATACTATGATAGTAATCTTAAACATTTATCTTATGGTTTAAATACATCATTTTGATAAAACATGATGATTTATGACTATCAAGTGCTGGGGAATCATAAAAATTGAGACTTATTCTCATGAATTTCACACTTAGTGATATCAAGTATAGGAGATCACGAAGATTTACCCACCAATAGGAACAATACATTTTTTAGGTGTCATTGGTTATTTCAATCTATGGGAATGGGTATTATTACCTTGACCAGAGATCATTATTAACATCTACCATGAATTGAATGATTTAATTCATGATGAAAACCAAGATAGTTTATGTTTTTGGAGAGTTATCTTGTGTTGGGTGCTGCATTAATGGTATGAAATGTTGGGTTTCTTAAGGAGCTAACAACACATGCTAAACTAGCATAAGAAATATAAATAAAACCACACAAAGAAAGACCATGTAAGAGTAAATGACACTATAAATAATTTGGAAATAAAGAAACAATAAATGTACATTACATCAAATATGATTTTTGTAATCATCATCAACACATATTCTTGATAAGGATCACATGTAGAGGAATCCAAAATAAATCCATCCTATGGAGGTTTCCATGATCTATTAAATCACTCAACACTCAAGCGAGATCCTACATATTATATAGAATTCCAGTGCCTCATCATTTAATGTAGGTAGGATAAAAGAGTTATAGGTTATTGAAGTTTCATCCAACTCATACAATATCTCACATAACATCACATGAAATTAGTCCCTTTTAAATAGCCTTCGAGGATTCTCCTCTAATGAGAATACATTAAATTATACATTATCTGTTAATTATTATATTATTTATAACATTAAGTTGGTTTATGAAACAATTTCATGATTGAATCTCCCATTCATTCTATCTCATGAAATAAGTAGTTAATAATAACCCACATGGAAGATCTTCTTGAATGATAATTTTTATCATTCGCCCACCCAATATCTCAAAGAAAGGTGTCATAAAATATTCCTATACACTAAATCATGAAAGGGAAATTAATTACGATATACATCAATCATATAATAATATTGATAAAGAAATGACGTTGTTTCTCGAAACCATGTATTAGGATATACCTATATCATTACTTATAATATAGCCAAAGCACATCACATGCTAAATGGGGGAATATCAGATTAAATCTATCACTTTCACTAAATCCTAAAATAATTACATTTATTTTCACTTTATACCATATAAGATATAATAATTAGTAAAATAATGTCTAAAATTGTTTTATATATCTTCCAAAACACTTTTCGAAACCTATCACTAACTTCACCATGTATCACGTCATATGTGATACCTTGCGAATACCCATCCAAAACTCATTTGGATTAACTCTAAAACACTTTTAAATCATCTCTATTATTAAAAATCAATCTACAGTCATTAAATAAGTATAACCCCATGGAACATTATAACATTGATAAAAAATTTGAATCTTTGAATCCATAAATTTAAGAAAAGATCATCCTATAGAAAAACATCAATGCTACGCATGGACAAAAGGGACCTAGCATGATCTTCATCAAACACATGTATCTCAATACCAATGTCCACTAATTACATCACATTCTAGTTTGAATTATTATATTCTCCCTTTGTAAAAGAAATTTATTTACCAAGGGAAATGAGGTATATCAATCCCATATATCCAACTCATACATTCTCAATTCTCTGAGTTTAGATTGACCAAGTTGATAAATACATAGCATGTTATTTATCTATATAGATAAACACATCACATTCCCCTCATATGAATAGATAAGAAAATCATATATACAATCTAGGTGGGGTTGAACACTCCCTATCCTATCTCAATAAAGGGATCAAATTTTATACTTGTCATATGAGAGGAAAAATCTAATATTAGTTGAGCTCCAACTGATGACATGATCAAAAACATACTTAACCCCACTAATTTTCTATAACTCAAGGCCTGCATAAGAAAGGTATAAAAGTATGAATATTCTAATGATATAAATCTCACAAACAATAGGTAGTTGGGACCAATCATGATCCATGCATCCCTAATATACAAAATACATAGTTTATAACACTCCATGTGGTGTACTTTGTGGGTCATCTAGCATATAAAAAACATTTTTTGTGCCTCATGAGCTTATTAAATATCTCTATACAAGAATATTACCCACTCTAACCTTATAATTTCATCACAATCTATAATAATCCATGAATAAAATCAGTTAGGGATAAATCAAAGTCGTACTTAGAGAGGCCAATCATTATTTTATTTCACAAACTGTATGTCAATATATACATATATTCATCTACCATGAATTAATTATAATTTAGAGATTTAATTTTATATGATACATTTTATATTCTTAAAACTCTTTTAAGAATACTAAACAAAACCCTATATAATCACTTTTCTAACATATCATATATGTTATACTACCAGATCAACCTCATCTTTGCTGCACTTTCTAGGGTTTTAATAACTCTTTACATCAATATGTAATTTCTACTACATACCTATATTACCATATGTTAAAACCCTACCAATAAAATCTTTAATGAGTAACATATTATGAATAAATAAAGTTTGAATAATGGTGAGATTTAGGAATCATATTTTTAATATCCGACTCCTTGAAATAATTAAAACTTCTTAACTCCACAACATGAAATGTTATGATTACATATTTTATTTTCTATTTAGAAATCTTTCTATGTTTAACATCATCTTCATCCTTGGAATCATTTCATTAATTTGTTTGGTAAATAATATAACTATTTAAATTATTACATACTAGAATAATCTTATAATCTATTAGGATAAATTGATATTAACTTTTTTACTATAACTAAAAGTAACCCTTTACATTTATATTTACTGTCATAACCAAAAACACTTTTAGGCTATTAAGTGAAACACACTATGTATTGTTACCAGCACTTTCCATTAAGAAATAGTGATAATCACTTTTTCATAGGAATAAAATGTAACTCTTTAAATTTCTATTTATCATCATATATACTAAAATTTTTAAGATATTTAGGGGAAATAAATTTAATTTTACACATTTATAATAACTTATTTGTTAACTTTGAACTTATATAATTTCAAACATACTATCCCTAGCCTCTTAGACACAATATTCTTTTCAGAATATTTTGATAAGTTACAAAAACTCATTTATTCTAGGAAATAAAACCTTATCTTATTTGAGTAGTAATATTTAACAAGTAAACTATTGATTCCATATCATATATTATATTCTATGTATCTGGAAAATTTTTCTCTTAAAATAAGGACTTTTTACTTTAAAATATACCATTGATGGGTGGAAGGAACATCTTCCATCATATTTTAACAAATATCTGGATAAAAAACTTCAATCCTAGATAATGTTTTTATCCTTATCTTCTTCTCAATGCATGTTATATAATATGATAAATCATAAACTATGTGTATTGAATTCATTAACCATATTTTTCATAACTCTTTGTTAATAATAATCTTCTCTTTTCATATAATATAATGGAGATGAATATACACATCCTTTACATAAATTAAAATGATCTTGATTGATTATTTTAAATTCAATTTTTTGATATAGAAACACTTTTCTTAATCGAATGAATAAAAACTAAAAACCTTATCAATTCATAAAATTATTTTGAACTCCTTTATATTTGTAACATGTGTGAGTATAAATTTATTATCATATACCCTTTAAATATGAAGAATTGATTTTTATAACACTGTTACCTAACATGGAAATTACATGAATTTTCTCAAACTCCTTCATTTATTCCAAACAATTCTATCACATGAAATAATTATTCATCCTTCTTGATAACATCTTCAAGTTTCAATGGACTTTAATGGATATATACAGAAACACTGTTGGAGTCTTTGGATAAAGTTTCTTCTTCCAGTTTGAATGTTAACCCACTTTTACTATCTATACAGAAAAAAACTAGACATCATATCCTCAATTCATCTACTCTCAACACTTGAGGATATCAGGTAAACTTTTAATGAACTCATTCATATTGTAAGTACATTCCCATCAAATATAATTGGATGAATTCATTTTCCAAAATAAGTCATAAGGAAACCATTATTATATCTAAGTCATTAACATACTAAATCATATTGAGTTTAATTATCATTACCAATCATATTGAGTATGTCAGACTAAAATTCCTTAGGTAATTTTTCATCTAATTCATTTGAAACCCTAAGTGAATCATTTTATGCCTCCATAATAATTTAGATTCACACGTTGAATGACTTAAACACTTGGTTACTTGGGATGGAATTATTCTAATGTATAAAATCTATCATACGTAACAACTTCTCTTAAATCACCAATCCTAGGAGTTTCTTGCATTAAGAACTTCCTTTTAAGGATTGATTTCAAAGCTATGTTAGATGATGATGATGATGTAAGTTATCTATAAAATATTTTTTTATAAGATGACTATCATGTATTACTACCATTTAATAAGAGCTTTTATTAAATGAGATCTCACTAAAATGATGATCCCTTTAGAATCACATCATATCTATTAGTGGGTTAAGATCCATATTTCATCATAACTTACACTGGGAATAATGTAAATAATCCATGGATATATCTAAAATACACATATTATCAATCATATCATATATGAATCTTAGATATTTAAGTGGAAAAATATTTACATAATCCCATCATATAGATAAAATCAACTATATTCCCCTGGTATCATAATGGATAGGGTTACTCATCTAAGTGTCACCCAAATCAAATTCCAATAAAAAGTCTTCTAATGGTTAGGGTCACCTCATTAGTTTATTCTTTTACATAAGATAATTTAGGTGCCTCTAGATTTATCATGAAACTACCTGGTTGGCTGATCAAGGGCTTGATAAGTACTGCTTTAGAAGGAATGTGACATTTAGTATTTTGAATAGTATTTATTATCATCATATTTTCTCCTGTTATTCTATTTATATATATATTCTTCTAATGATTTAGTTTGGAACCTTATTTCTTCCACAAAATCAATATGTTCAAACCATATTGATGTGTAACTATTTACATAACTCATAGTTCATGTTACTCACCCAATAATATAAGATAAGTATATTTACATGTAACATTATGAATTTCATGCATAAGGTACATGGAATTTTCATGTAATTTTTTAGAATTATATGAAATTATAAACCCCTTAACGAGTAATCCGGGAGCCACTGATAGCCAACTTCCACCTTTCTAGAACAAGGTATAAGCCTCCAAGCCAGTGGAAGTATGGATAAAAGTCCCTATACCCAAGGATACTTGAAATAGCACTGTCTTGGGCACCTTAAAATGATTAGTGGGTTTTGGGTTACTTAGGTGCAGTAGAGTGGCTGACCAAGGTCGTCTCTCAAAGGAGGAAGTAAAATTAACAACTTATTAAAGATATTTTGAAAATAAAATAAAATTAATTAAGAAAACTACTTGAAAGGATGGGGTTTTTTATCATTCATAAAAATAGAATAAGTTTTCTGGAAGAAGATTGCATATTTTTTTTGTTTTTAATTTTGAAATGTAAATTGATTGACAAAGCACAACAAGAAGATGTTTTTTTAGAAAACTATTTTTAAAAAGTGTAATCAATCTAAATATACCTCTTCAATTATTTATTAATCATTATCATTTAAATTAATATCTACTTAATTATTATCCCTTAATTTTTTAAATCCCAAACCCTATGAGAATTAACTTTACCACAAAGATAAAGTGAATTTAACCCTAGGATAACTTCGGAACATGCAATCACAGCACCCTGCTTTTATTGATGTTATAAGGTTAGCTTATTGTTAGTGGTAAATTAAGGCACATATATTCTCTAGAAATTAGAATTAATTGAGTTTAGGTATTATATTTTATCACTATAAATTGATCCTTTGTGGTTTTGGATTACCAATTAGTTCACGCTCTCACAATTCACACAATTTTGAACCTCGCGTGATTTGTGTTTATTTTTCAATTGCTTGCTTAGTTTCATTTAAATTAAAAACTCAATTAATAGATCATATTAATTGAATTATAGTAGAAACTTTATTCAAGATAAATGAAAAAAAGGTAAGAGATAGATCGATTACTAAAAAACTACTCTTCCATGGGTGGCGTAATCATCGTAGAAGTGAATTGCATTTGCAACAGTTTATAATGGGTATAACCCAATCACACTTATAATAAATAATTACAGCCCAAAGATTAAGATTAATAGAATAATAAATTTTAATAAAACATAATAAAAGATAAGAAATAAAAGAAGAACAATGAAGTTTAATACACAAATGAAAATATTACAACATGAAGAAGAGAAGGAGGCTTCGATGAGGGGATCCTTGATTCAAGAGCTAACCCTCTTAAAATGGTTGTATAATTTGGGTGAAACCAATTATACTCTGCCTTTTATCTCATAATTCATGTAAAAACCCCTCTAAATGAGAAAAACACTAGTTTATAGAGTGGAGGGGAGGCTAGGTTTAAAGAGGTTTCAAGTGTGAATGAGGAATCTCAGCCAAATATTTTAATACAAATTTAACTGCCCATTTTTCCTCCAAAACGCGTGAAATAGATCTCCTTATAGAAGTATTATTTTTGTGAAAATGAATTCTTGAGCACCTCTCAAAAGTTGGGAAACATCCAAGCACGGATGAAGAAGTTATGGCCCAAATACAGAACCCATGCCCACTCTGGCGAGTCCAGCCAAACTTTGAATTCATGGACCATTTGCGCCAACCAAATTCACTCTTTAACTCTAGTTTCCTGAATAAAAGTTGTATAAAATTAAGTTAGGAACACTGTTACAAAAATTTATGTTCAAATAATTCATATTATAATATTTATGTGCGAAATACTATAGTTCATTTTAAAAGGGTAAAAATGGAATTTTAATCAAAATTTTAAATGAATGATCTAATACCAAATATTTCATAAATGAACATATTTAACACAATATGAGGAAATTATGTAATTTAGTATCAATAAAATATTAAACAAAATAGTGTTTTATTAACTCCCCCACACTTACCCTTTTGAACTCCAGGGCAAAACCTCATATCAATTAAAGATCAATATTAAATCAAAACAATTTTAAAACACATATCCTTGAGAACATACAATTTCACACCAAGAAATAGAAGATAGCATGCCTCATAAAAACCATTATTTCAAGTTCTCCATTTATATCATTCAATATATTTTTACTTCATTATTCCTCTCATGCAAAAAACACTTACATCACTTGAATTATCTCTTATCACACAAATGTCAATTTTTTTACAATGTTTTTCTCATCGAAACTCATACAAGGGTCACCATAGGATTGATAAATTCCTACATCGCCACCCAATGTGATTCAAGGACATATGTTTATCATGAGTAATTTTCTAGATTTTTCTGTGGCTTTCGGTTTGTAGGATTTAGATGTGAAAAATTCTAAGGCTGAATGATGAGGGATTGACTGTTTTTGAAGAAAAATTGAATTAATCTAATTTTCACTTAAATATGGTCTCCTCCTAAATACCCATAGTATCAATTAAGCTCCATCATCATGAAAATCCATGGAAGGTTTACACCATTCATCATTCGGTAACAAAAATGTCAATCTTCTCAAACATGATTTTCTTGAAAGCTCCAGATAGGCACAACTTTCTACCTATTTTAGAAGCTCTAGAAAAGGCACAAATTCACTTATGATGAAAGATCCATAAAAGGAACAGATTTCAATATAATGATTTTCTACAACAGAAAACACATCTCTTCATAATTTAATTTTCCACCCAAAGTATCATAGAATGTGGTAGTACATCACAAGACAACTCCCCCCACACTTAAGTTCAACTATATTATGAAATTTCACTTCAAGATTTGGTTGGATAGGGAAAATTGGATTGTAATATGGCCAACCTAATAGGCTATTCATGGCTTCTAAGGGATAAAAGGATTAAATGTTCAAGGTAGGACATTATAAAAAGTGATTATTTGAAATAGGGGGTTTAATACCCAAAAAAATGCCTCAATCATTTAAACATAAGTACCTTAGACCCTACAGTTTTAACAGGAATAAATCAAATTATGGTTAAATCAAACATGGTTTGGTTCTCTCAAAAAGTAAGGTGAATGTAAAGAATATGAAAATAATGGTTCGGAAGCCTCACCAGAAAGTGATTTCAAATATAAAGACAGTGAGATGTGGCATGGGATTCAAAATTCAGTGTACTTTTCATAAAATTACTAAATATTTGAACTTGAAACAAAGTCATTTCAGCATTAATTTAAGAATAGTTTAATGGGATAAATTGTTTCACCTATTTATATGGATTTCAAAATGGAGATGAGAATCATTTGAACTCAAAAGATTCAAAAACATACAAAAAATTAAAAAAATAAACACACAAAATTTGAAAAACATAGATTTTTTTTAAAATATAAAAACAATTGAAATTACTAAACTAAAAGGTTCCCTCCCCCACACATAAAATATTGAATTGACCTCAATGTGAACCCATGAGATGATATATGCACATGGAATGTATAATTTTAAATAAGACAAAGAATAAAAAAAGTTAAAGGGTTAGGAACAACCTGATGTGCTCAATTGATGATGGGGTCATGTAGTGTGATAAAATCCACTACATTAGTAGGAAGTCCCTCAATGTAACTCTTCAAACGTTTCCCATTGACTGTAAAGCTCCTTCCTCTATCCTCTTGTGTGATCTCTACTGCACCATAAACAAAAACATTAATCAGAACATAAGGACTTAACCACCTAGAATGAAACTTACCAAGCATGAGAATCAGTCATGAACTGTAGAGAAGGACTTTCTCTCCAACATGAAACTCATTTTGTTGGATCATTCTATCATGAGTTGCATTTGATTTTTCCTTGCAGAGCCTTGAGTTATCATATGAAGACAATTGAATCTCCTCATGCTCTAGAATTTTCATCTTCATTTGGATTCCAGCTTGGGACAAATCCATGTTGAATTTATTTATAGCCCAATATTCCCGATGCTCAACCTCCACGGGGAGATGACATGATTTCCCAAAAACAATATGAAATGGGGACATACCAATGGGTGTCTTGTATTCTGTCCTATAAGCCCATAATGCATCATCCAGCATTTGATCCAATATTTCCTATTTGGATACACGGTTTTCTCCAAAATTTGTTTCAATTATCTATTTGAAACCTCAGTCTGGACATTTGTTTGAGGGTGGTATGGTGTTGATGTTTTGTGTGTCACCCCATACATCCAAATAAGGGAATAAAATTTCAATTGCAAAAGTGTGTGCCTTGGTTACTGATGATGGCATTCGGTACTCCAAACCTACAAAAAATTTGTGCTTTGAAAAATCCCACAACAACATGAGAATCATCATTCCTAGTGGACTAGCCTCCACCCATTTACTCACATAATCAACAACAACCAAAAAATATAAAAATAAAAATGAACTAGGAAAAGGACCCATAAAACCAATTCGACATACATCAAAAATCTCATAGAATAGTATTGGTTGTTGGGGAATCTCATGTCTCCTAGAAATGTTCCCAGTGTGTTGGCAATGAGAGCATGACTTACAAAACACATAGGCATCATGGAATAATCTAGGACAAGATAATCTGGAGTCCAAAACGTTCCTAGCTATCTACTGGGGTCCAAAGTGTCCACCACAAGAAAGTGTATGACAAAAATGTAAAACAGACTCTAACTCATGATTAGGAACACACCTCCTAATAACTTGATCACTACACATGCGCCAAAGGTATGTATCATCCCAATCATAATACCAAGACTCACTTTTTAATTTTTGGACTTTATGTTTCTTTAATTTTTATGTATTTCAGAGGCAAAAAGGTATTTAACTAAATCTGCATACCAATGATCTGTACCTGAGGTGGAATAAAGAGGCTCATAGGGAAAAGTGTCCTGAAGTGGTACTTGGTCCAAGGTGTCATCCTCTAGTGTGTGAGTATGCCTAATCATGTGGTCCACCACCAAGTTTTCTAAACCCCTTTTTTCCTTTATCTCAATATCAAATTCCTGAAGAAGGATCATCTATCTGATCAGCCTGGGCTTTGCATCTAGCTTCTTCAAGAGGTACCTCAGAGCTACATGGTCAGAAAAAAACTACTTTAGATCCCAATAAATATGAAAAGAGTTTATCTAAAGAAAATATGATAGAAAGAAACTCCTTTTTTGTGATTGTGTAATTTTTTTGGGCCGATTTCAATGTCCTCTAAGCATAGTTGATCACATGTGAACATCCATCCACCCTCTGAGATAAGACAACTCCAATCACGAAGTTGGATGCATCACACATAAGCTCAAAAGGAAGCTCCCACCGTGGGGGATGTATGATAGTTGGAGTGGTAAGACATTGTTTTAGCTCATCAATGGAATTCCTACAAGAATCATAAAACAAAAAATCGGAATCCTTTTGAAGTAATCGCTACATAGGAAGAGAAATCTTACTAAAATCTTTGATGAAGCACTAATAAAATCCTACATGCCCTAGGAAAGATCTAAAATCACACACAATTGAAGGATAGGGTAAATATGAAATAATTTTTATCCTAGATCTATCAACCTCTATCTCATGTTTTGACACTACATGCCCTAAGACAATTCCATGCTCTACCATGAAATGAAACTTTTCAAAGTTCAGGACTAGATTATTCTCAATACAACGATTCAACACCTTTCCCAAAATACTTAAACATTCATCAAATGAAGACCCATGCACTGTAAAATCATCCATGAATACCTCCATAAAGGTCTCAATAAAATCAGAAAAAATACTCACCATGCATCTCTGGAAGCTACCTGGGGCATTGTAAAGTCCAAATGGCATCATTCGGTAGGAAAACGTACCAAAAGGACAAGTGAATTTTGTCTTCTCCTGATCCTATAGAGCAATAGAAACCTAAAAATATCCAAAAAAATCCATCCAATAAACAATAATGTGTTTTCCCAGCAAGTCTCTCAAGCATCTGATCAATAAATGGGAGGGGGAAATGGTCCTTGCAAGTAGATTGATTTAGTTTCATATAATTAATACACACACACCAACTGTTTTTCACCCTCATTAGAACTAATTCATCTTTCTTGTTTTTAACAACAGTAACACCACTTTTATTAGGCACAACCTGAATAGGACTTTCCCACTGAGAACATGATATGGGATAGATTTTACCTTCCTCAAGAAATTTTTCAACCTCTTTTTTAACAACCTCCATAAGGGATAAATTGAGTCTCTTTTGTGGTTGCCTCAATGGTTTAGCCCCATCCTCCAAAATAATCCTATGCATGAAAATAGAGGGGCTAATACCTAATATGTCATCCAAGGTCCACCCGATTTCCCTGATGTTCTCCCTCAAAATATTCAAAAGTTTTTCTTCATGTTCAAAAGGGATATTGTTAGCAATGATAATAGGTAATTTATCACCACTTAATAAGTATGAGTATTTGAGATTCGAAGGAAATGGCTTGAGTTTCAGTGTAGGGGGGTGGTTTTTGGATGGAGACATAGAAGGAACTGAAATATGTGCACAAATAACAGCAGTATCAGAATATAAATCATCAAAATTAGAGAATAAAGCACCAAATCCATCAGCATAATCAACATCCATGTCATAATTAGAGTTAAAATGATCAAAATCAGAATATGATTCCATTTCAAAATAAAATCTAAGAGAGTCTTGTGCATTAGAAATAGGGGTGGAAGTACAATTAGAAATCAAAATGGAACCAATACTCATAATCTCCTTAAGATTATAACAATCAAAATCCATGTGGTTTTTTACTTGGTGGTTCAAAATGGGAGATAACAAAAGCAGAATGGTCCTCTAAGGGGTAATTCATGGATTCCATAACATTAAATATAAAAAATTCCTCTCCAAACTCCATGGAAAGTGTACCCTCATTAAAATTTATGATAGTTTTTGTAGTTTTGAGGAAGGGTCTTCCTAAGATAACGGGATAATGAGAACTTACTTGATCATCTTCCATGTTAAGCATATAGAAATATGCTGGAAAGATAATGTCTGATACCCAGACAAGTACATCCTCAAGGACTCCTATTAATATGTTGTATCTCTATTTGTCAACTACACCACTACTCTCATTGTCTTCAACTCACCAACCTACAATGAAGAGAATACAGAGTGAGGCATCACATTTATGGAAGCTCCCAAATCAAAAAGTGCATCAGAAAAGCGCAACTCCCCTATGGAGCATGGGATGGTGAATGTCCCTGGATCCTTGAACTTTTTCCGCATTTCTAGAGTTGGTGTAATGAGTGTTGACACATTCCTTACAAGATTGATCCTTTCATTTCCCTTGAGGACTCTTCTATTGGTACAATTTTCTTTTAAGAATCTCGCATAACTTGGAATATTCTTAATAGCTTCAAGTAGAGGAATGTTGATCTCCACATGCTTGAATGTGTTCAAAACCTCCTTTTTAATTTCTTCTTCAGCCATCTTCTTGGTTTGAACAATCCTGTTTGTAAAAGGAAGGGGTTTAGGAGGAAAATCATTAATCTTTTTCTTACCTTTATCTTTATCCTTGGGTTTTTCATAAGATGATGTGGAATTGGGCTTTTTTGGAGTTGAGGTGAATCCCAGTGGAATGATAGGTGGAGAAGCATCAATTGTTTGCTTCCCACTTCTCAGTCTGATGGCATTGACATTCTCCTTTGGATTTAGAGTGGGTTGGGAAGGTAGATTTCTGGAATTCTAACTTAGAAGTTCATGGAGGGCGGTGGCAATCTGGATCATTTGAGTCTTCAAATCCCTTAGCTCCTAACCTTGACTCTTCAGCTCATTCTGTTGATTAAGAACAATTTGTTTCAAAATATCATCAGTATTAGAATCTACCTTTGATGGGGGGTTCCCTTGTTGTTGGCTTGTTGATGTTTGGGATTCAAATCTTCTTTGGGGTTGTTGGAATACCTGCTGTTAAGGCAGAGGCTGCTAGAAGTTTTGTTGAAAGGGTGGAGTTTGTTGTTGTCCTGAGCCATACCTCATGTTTGATTGATCCTTCCATCCTTGTTTGTATGTTGGTGCAAAGGAATCAAGCTTCTTTTGGGGAAATGGTTATTTCTGCTGATAAGGTCGCCCAGGAAACACTACTGCACAATATTCTGTTTCTTGTAGTTGGGGCAACAGTCAGTTGGGTGGCTTGTCTTAGTGAAAATTCCACAAGGCCTTGAAGGAGGGGGTTGGGATGTCTTTTTCAGCCAAAGCAATCTATCTCACCATAGTTATCAATTCTTCCAAATTGGTATCAATCAACTGACTTTCAAGAGAAGATGGACTTACCTGATGTACTCCCCTAACATGTGGTGTACATCGATCACCAAATTGTTGGGTGTTTTGGGCCATTTTGTCAATAAACACACGTGAAACTACTTGTGTCTTGTCCACCAATGCTCCTCCATCCACAACATCCACTGTGATTATCTCCATAGGTGTGAGTCTTTCATAGAAGTACTGGATGAGTAGTTTCTCACTGATTTGGTGATGTGGGAAGCATGCACACAACTTCTTGAATCACTCCCAGTACTCATACATTGACTCCCCTTGTGCTTTCTTGATCCTAGAGATCTATTTATGAATGGAATTGAACCTTGATGCTATCAAAAATCTCTGCAAGAAAAGAAGTTTTAAATCATTCCAACAAGTTACATCTTCAGGTTATAAATAATACATTCAATCATTCGTAGCTCCATCAAGTGAGAATATGAATGGTCTTAATTTGATTTGGTCTTCAGATAAATTTTTTGGTTTCAATGTTGAGCAAAACACATTAAATTATTTAAGGTGTTTATTCAGATCCTCACCTGAGAGGCCATGAAATTTTGGAAGAAGATGAATTAATCCAGATTTAAATTCAAAGTCCGATTCAATATTTGGGTATGCAACACAATTTGGTTGATAGTTAATATCAGGTGTAACCAATTCTCAAATGGTTCTATTATGTTAATTTCCATTATTGTCAGCCATTGGTTCTTGTTTTATGGTTGAATTTGAATTGCTTCCAATTTCAATGTTTTGAAAGTGGAGGAATTCTCCAACTGGTTGAATATTGAAACTTCCCATAGACTAAGAATGTATGATTTGTTCCATAAGGCTACATTCAGTCTCAGGGTCAAGATCTAAGAGATCATCAGGATTAGTTCATGTAATAAATCAAATAAAAATGAAAAGTAGTAAAGTGGACCATAGTAAAATAAAAATAAGAAGTTTGAGTTTAAGGTCCAAAAATAAGTATAAGAAAATAAAAGAAGAAGAAAAAAATAATTTAGATTGGGTAAAGAAGGAATAAAAAAGATAGGAAGTGAATGAAATGTAAAATAAAATAAATACCTCTAATTGGTTGAAATAATTAATTTCCTCCCCACCAACAATGCCAATTTGAAAGTGCACTTTCATGGGCTCCCTCAAATTATTAGTGGTTTTTGGGTTACTTAAGTGCAGCAGAGTGGCTGACCAAGGTTGTCTCTCAAAGGAGATAGTAAATTTAAAAACTTATTAAGGGTATATTGAAAATAAAATAAAAGGAATTAAGAAAACTACCTGAAAGGATGGGTTTTTTTATCATTTATAAAACTAGAAGAAGTTTTATGGAATAATATTGCATATTTTTTGTTTTTAATTTTGAAATGTAGGTTGATTAACAAAGCACAACGAGAAGATGTTTTTATAGAAAACTATTTTTAGAATGTGTAATCGATATAACTATACCTCATTAATAATTTACTAATCATTATCATTTAAATTAATATCCACTTAATTATTATCCCTTAATTTGATAAATCCCAAACCCTACAAGAATTAACTTTACCACAAAGATGCAGTGAATTTAACCCTAGGCTAACTTCAGAACATACAATCGCTGCACCCTCATTTGATTGATGTTCTAAGGTTAGGTTATGGTCAGTGGTAAATTAAGGCACATATCCTCTTTGTGAATTATAATTAATTGAGTTTAGGGATTATATTTTAACACTACAAATTGATCTCGTGTGGTTTTAAATTACTAATTAAGTTCGCGCTCTCACAATTCACACAATTCTTGACCTCGCGTGATTTGTGTTTATTATTAAATTGATTTCTTAGTTTTATTTAAATTAAAAACTCAATTAATAGATCATATTAATTGAATTAAAGTAGATCATTGATACAAAATAAATGAATTAAGAAGGTAAGAGATAGATCAATTACTAAAAAGACTATTGTTCCATGGGTGGCGTAATCATCATAGAAGCGAATTGCATTTTCAACGGTTTGTAATGGGTATATCCCAATCATACTTCTACTCAAGAATTAAAGCCCAAAGAGGAAGATTAAGAGAATAATAAATTTTAATAAAACATAATAAAAGATAAGAAATAAAAGAAGAACAATGATGTTTAATACACAAATGAAAATATTACAACATGAAGAAGAGAAGGAGGCTTTGATGAGGGGATCCTTGCTTCAAGAGATACCCCTCTTACAATGGTTTGATAATTTGGGTGAAACCAATTCTCCTCTTCCTCCAATCTCCTAATGCACTCCACAACCCCTCCAAATGAGAAAAACACTAATTTATTTAGTGGAGGGGGGGGCTAGGTTTAAAGAGGTTTCAAGTGTGAATGGGGAATCTCGACCAAATATTTTAATACAACTTTCACCGCCCATTTTACCTCTAAAAAGTGTAAACTAGCTCTCCTTCAAGCAGTATTATTTGTGAGAAAATGGATCTTCGATCTCCTCTCAAAATTTTGGCCTAATCCAAGTAAGGATGAAGATGTTATGACCCAAATACAGAACCCATGTCCATTTTGGCGAGTCCAGCCCAACTTTTAATTTATGGCCCATTTGCACCAAACAAATACACTTTTAGCTCTAGTGTCCTGAATAAAAGTTGTATTAAATTAAGTTATTTAAACTTTTACAAAAAATTTAAGTTCAAATAAAACATATTATAATATTTATGTGCGAAATAGTACTGTTCATTTTAGAAGGGTAAAACTGGAATTTTAATCAAATTTTCAAATGAATGATCTCATCCAAATATTTCATAAATGAACATATTTAGAAAAATGTGGGGAAATTATGTCATTTATTATCAATAAAATATTCAAAAAAATAGTTTTTTCTCAATACTTTACTGAAGAGAGATTTAAATTATTCATAACTCTGATACCTAATATGAATCAACTATATTCAATAACTAAATTCAATATAAAAACTTTAATTACAAATCAAAGTCAAGGTATATAGAAACTAAATTCATTATCATACCTACCATGTGACTATTTATATGTGTGAATGATAATATCTAGAAGTAGTTTTATAAGATTAATCAAAATCATACACATATTCATAATATAAATAATTTATTTCCATGAATAATAAATGATGGACTAAATTTTAAATAAATGAATAATTCACATATTTAGACATGAAAAGAATTTATGAATAATTCATAAATAAAAGATAATTTTAAACATTTAATAGTTTATTTATTCATTATGGAAATAGAATAACCTTTAATATAAAGACATTATATTCATTTCATTATATGAAATATTACATATTTTTCATTATATGGAATTTTACTTTAAATTTATTTTATATCATGAAATATAAAAATATTTTATATTCAATTTAAATTATATAAAAATTTTACATAATATGAATATAAAATGTACTTAAAATTATTTAAACCTTGATTAAACAAATCCTCAATACTCTTATGATGTGATTTAATAATATCTCAAATAAGGACCTTAATTTGAACAATTCAAATTATGTATTATGAACATCTCATTATTCCGAAAATACAAACACTTTACTTTTAGCCTTATTTTTCAATTTATAAACATTTTACAAATTAACCTTATTATTTATAAATAAATAATTTATTTTAGAGTCATAATTTATTCAAAATAATTTGACAAAATGTATTTTAATATTAGCATTTAATATTATAGAATGTTTATTAAAAAATTATTCATAAAAATTTTATTAGTTAATTATAAAATATTTATAGATAAGAAATTTATAATTACTTTATAAATTAATAAATATCCCCAAAATATCTTTTATCATTATTTTTGAAGAGTTTATAAATATATCGATTCAATCTATAATTTAATTTAATGAAAAATAAATTTTTCTTCCCCAATCGTATTTAACGAATCATCCCAAATTGTGGGCTATGATTTAAAGTCTTATGATGTTTAAATATTTTATTGTTATAATTCATATTTTATGACTAATATACATATCATCTCCTATGATATCATATCGAATTTGATGATATGAACCGATATCATAAAGATGATCCAACAATTTATTTTTGAAATAACGACACACGGCTATCGTAAGATATGATATCCAGGGGTCATGTGCTACGACTAATTCAAATCCCTAGAATTTTTACTAAATATTTTCTTATGGTGTCCCTATATCATAAGTTGTGACTCAATCATCCAAGATAAATATATATATTGTATTCTATGACAAGAGTATGATAAGAAATATGATTTTTTATTCTTCATTTCTCAGTATGATTTCATGAATCTTTAGGCCTGGTAAGCTCTGATACCACTATTGGGTTTCATAGGGATCTAGAAACACATGTTAAACCAATTAATATAAGTAAACCCATTCCAATATCAACCATGTAAGAATAAATGAAACCATTTGTAATCTCGAAATAAAGAAACTATAAATATACCTTACACCAAATATGGTTTTGCAACTATCATCATCACATTTCCTTGATGAGGATCACGTGTAGAGGAAACAAAAATATATCCGTGCCCCAGAGGTATCCACGGGATGTAGAATCACACAATTCTTGAGAAATATCCTCCATTATCCATTACAAGCCAGTGCCTCATCATGTAAAAGAGGTTGGAAAAGTGTGTTATGGGTTGTGGGAGTTTCATCCGAATCAAGAAATCTCTCATATACCATCACATAGAAGTAGACCCCTTTAAATACCCCTCAAGGATTCTACTCAAGTGATCAC
The DNA here is from genome assembly GCA_963277665.1 of Viscum album. NCBI lineage: Eukaryota > Viridiplantae > Streptophyta > Magnoliopsida > Santalales > Viscaceae > Viscum > Viscum album. Next base: position 945,381,752 of record OY728162.1, read on the forward strand.
TCATTAACTCATACATTATAGGTCAATGCATTCATTGGGTATAACATTCTATCAGTTCATACAACTCTTGCATGAGTTTGTTTCTCATGAGTTTAATCAAAAGAAACAACTAGTTAATAATAGCCAACATGAAAGATCTTCTTGAATGAAAACGTTTATCATTCATCCACCCAATCTATAAAAAAAAATTTCTATATGATATGGCCTGTCATTCTACAACTTGCATGGTATTTAAAGAAATGTTTGTGGGAAATGTTTTCATTATTATAACACATCTTTTTCTCTTTAAGGGTCATGATCTGTTGCTAGACATTGTTATTTTTCTATTATTAGGACTCACTGCTACTGATATAAGGGGCTAGAGATTCACATACAAAGTGTATTCTAGAATTTCAACCAATTTAGATGAATTGGAGTTTAAGATTAAGTGGGCCCCATGTTTGTGACTTGGTGAACGTCTGAGTACAAAATATCATAAGTAAACAAATAAATAAATTCAATTATATTTTATTCAAGTTTAAAATAATAAGTTTTGAATTTATTTGTCATGATATTCACATGTTATTTAATATTATATATGCGAATATGATAAAATAGTTTTTTGAATGAATATTAATTATTTATGGTTAGTTAAACATATTTGAGAGGAATGATCCAATTTTATAGCTTATATTTCATCACGTGACATGTGAGAGTGTTCCATGTGAGTGATGAAATATCCATGATGCTTATGACAAGTTAAATAAGTCATTTATGACATAATGATTCACTTTTAAGCTATATTTAAGGTCTAAATTCTAATAAAAGAAGTTAAACCTATGTATAAAAAAATATTTCAGACCTTAGAATAGTCCATGTTACTTATTTGACGACTCCTCTCCGATTATCCCTCTCATTCATTAGAGTGAGACAAAATAAAGAAGAATAAGATCAAATAAATTACGATTCAAATATTGATCACACATTATTATCATGATCATATAGACATCATAAAGTCCTTTTATATTTGTTTACTGTCACATTATAATTTAATAAAAACAAACTAATAGCTTCATGGAGAATATTTGGATGATCTAGAGGGATATTATCAGTTGGATCTCTCAAGTGATGACACACTGGCAACGAGAAAACTACATTGGTATGACACAAATGAATGAGGCATCATTTTGTTTAATTTCTTTGTACTTAAATATTTTTGTACACTACCCATTGGGATATCAAGGAATTGCTTGGAGAATCTTCTATTATGACATATATTCAATATTGTTTTTGAAAACAACCATCTTGAGCACCTCTATTGTGATTGAATTCCATAATTTTATTTATATATACTATTCAGGTAAATGATACGCTCAAACTCAAAAAATATATGAGCTTATGTTGGAAAATGTTCAAATTTTATTTTATTTTTTTCAATCCAAGCTTGAGTTCAAGTTACTCAAGCTATATACATATAGTTGAGTTTGAGTAACAAAATAACATAGTCAAGTAGCTTATGAGATTACTTGAACTCCCACAGCCCACCACACACACTTTTAAATTCTATCCTCTGAACCACATAAATAATTTTCGTCACTAAGACTAACCGAAGCATGCCACCCATCTCATTTATTATTGAATAACATTTCATGAAGCCTATCCCATATTCCAAAGCATGCCACACAATTCTTCCTACCAATCTCATCATTCTTGTATGTCCAGTAATCTCACAAACAATGTCAAACATTGTCGATACCTCTAGTGTTGTGCTTCACATATGAATAATATGGGTATGGCTACTTAAGTGATGCATCATCTTTTTTAGCCACAGATCCTCTGTAAAAGACCTCAAGAGCACTCTACCTTTATCCTCTGAAATCATCCACCATACATTTATGGCCCCATTATCATGGAGTCTATTTCCACTGTCTGGAATTATCCAACTATAGGATCTCGACCTTTTCTGGAGATGTATTGAGCTCATTTTTAAGTACAATTTTCCTTGATTTGGGTATATCTTGTTTGGGTATTACTTTGGGGACATTTTGGGAGAACTTTAATATTTGGGGGGGGGGGGGGGGTTGGCTTTGGGTAGTGTATAATTGGTGCATAGTTTTCCCAAACTATGTTCCCTACCCTAGAAAAACATTCAATCCAAAAAAGAGGGAAATTTCATGGTTAGTGACCATTTTTTAAAGTTTCATTCCATCTTAGTAATAACTATTCGACCCTTGAGTGAGGCGCATAGTTTGGGTGCATGGTTTGGAAAATTTTTCATGTGTAAATTAATCCCGTGAAAAATTATTTTAAAATTCTTGAACCCCCAAGACTTCACCCCCATTCACCCCCACTCAATCATAAAGGTTATCTATAATTATTGGAGGCCCTAGAGAGGATTCCAAGGCCCTCTGAAGCCAGTTGATGAATCAAAGATCTAATTTATGGATCTGCACCGCTCCCAGCATGTAATATCTTCCCATGTGGGTTTCTATCTATCTCTCTTGTCCCTCTTTCCCAATGAAGAGGGGATAATTTTCCTCCATTGGAGGTGGTTTAGATATATGTTTTCATGGATGTTTATCTATTTGATATTGTACCTAGTTTTTGGTTCTAAATCCCTTACACAATTTTTCAATTGTCCATTCCGCATGAATATGAGATTTTCATTTGGTGTATGCTCATCAATGATCTTGAGGTAGGTGGTTTAAATTGATAATCCCAAAATTTTTATTATAATTATTTTTTATGGAATAGTTAAATATAAATACCATTTTTGGAAATCACATCTTGAATTTTATTAGTTAATCGGTTAATTAATTGGTAGAATGACATGATTACGGAATTGATGGGAGATTGGGATTATGAAGTTGGTCAATTAATGGGATTTTATAAATTTTCAATCAATGTTATTATGAATTTATTGATTATGGTAATAACTGATGGTTGGATTAACTTGAAGTGTTAATGAGTTATGGGATTAAAAAATGATAAATTGTTTAATGATATATTTTTCATATTATTCCATGTGATTAATGTGAATAATTATGATTGAATTGATAACAGAAATGGTATACCATGTTATGAAATATTGTTATGAGGTTCAGGGTTGATTATCTTTGTTAAATGTAATGTATGTGATTGATTGATAAATGGGGTGTGGGACAGGGACTGAGGCTCCAAATACCCATGAGTTTCTATCCACTATGTTCTAGGCCTAAATGAATGAATTTGAATAATATTATATAAGATAAGGACTGATTATCAAAATACCCATGAGGTGTGATATAGGGATTGACCCTCCAAATACCCATGGGGTACTAGACACGACATTCTAAACCCATGATATTGGAATTAGACTATGGTTCTAAGCGGTCGTGTTATGAATTGAAATGAAATGGATAATGAAATCCAATGTTATGATGAATTGTGATTATCTATATGATATACCTTGGGGATATTTCATATTTAAACATGGGTCAAAGAAGGAATTGATGCTATGGGTGTCATCATGAAACTAGGGATTTATGTGGTTAAATAAAGAATAATTTAAAATGTAAATTGTTTACTTTATTGATTTTTCTTTATTATTTATACACCTTTATACACTATATTGACTAGATATTGTTTTAGATACTGTTGGAAGTGGCCAATTGATTTGTAATCACACCCTACTTAGGCTACTTGATTAGTACCCAAATAGACTTCATGTTTTCAAGAAAGGATAAGGGAAATATCCCTTCGATAGATGGATGAGTTAGGATGAATCATGGATGAGGGAACCAAATATGGTGTCAGTAACCACTTGGGAGTTTTCAGTGTATTTATTTTTGTGTTTTTCTTTTGACACTTGACACATATATGTAATGACATATCTACTTCTTTAGTTTGGATATTTTATTTCTTGTTTGGTCATAATGTGAAACTAGTTTATCCTGTTTATAGTATTTTTTTGGTTGTTAATTATTATCATTTGGTTATTATTTATTTACATTCACTATTGAGTTACTATAATATGGAGGTTATAGTCTCACCATGTTATATATATTAGACCCTTTCTATTATTCAGTAGCCTTTGGTGTATAGGGAGGTGAACTTGAGGTCATGTGACCAAATGGTTTGGGGCACCTGTGTGTGGAACCCAGGTTGGGATGGTAAGAAGTATAATCAAAGGAATTTTTCTTTTCTTTTATTTTGTATTAATGTTAAGAAAGGTAGATAGAAGATTAGGATGAGCCGAGCCTTGGTTAGGAGCTCATTCATGGGAGTAACTAACCCATATGTGGGTGTAAAATCTAAGTAACCAGGGTGGGTTTTCTCATATTGATGTGTGTTATTATAGTTGGATGTTATTTCACCTTGAGTTATGCACTTTTTGTGTGATGTGATTATTATTTCTAAGATTTTATGATATTTGACTCATGGAAAAGTATGGAATGAGAGTTGAGTATGCATGCATCTTTATAGGAACTCATGATATATTGTGTCAGGCATCATTTTAGGCATTCCTAGAAAAGAATGTTTTGGGTGAGTTGCTTAAATGAATTTTTTTCCTGGATGTGAAATTAAACTAAAAAAGGTGCCCAATTGGAAATTAAAATTGAAAAATGATGAAAAATGTGGAAAATGAGTGTCTAATGAGAAACTCAAATATGTGAATGTGTTTAACCTTTGTTAACCATGATCTGGATAAGGGATGGTTAAGGGTAGTAGTAGTGCCTTAGTTATGACCTAGTGGCGGGGTTTGGGGGGGATAACTTGTTATGGATTTATATGAATTCCTCTTACATAAATGTGTTAATGGTGTATTATGTTTCCTAGGATGTGTGTTTGGTATAATAGAGATATTCATACATGATGAAACTTGTTCATAGGATGAAAAGAGGATATGGTAGGAAATGATCCACCAGCTGTGGAAGCTGAGGCTCCGATAGTTCTAGGTTAGGAAGCCGAAGAGTAGTTACATGAGAACTTTTATATTTTTTTGTAGTTTATGTAAATATACCTTGGTAGGGTTGTGAAATGTATGTCTAGCTTGATATAGGATTTCCATTTTTAGAACCCTATGATGTTCATTGGAGATGGTGTACCTGAGGAATCTGAATTTTGTATTGAGTGTATATAGATGATTCTTGACCACTTAAAGTCTTTTACTGAGAAAAGAGTTAATCAAGAAGCATATATATTGTGAAGATGAGAAAATATTTTTTGGGACATCTAGACTTGGAATTAGAAGCTAGAAAACATGGTATAGAATGACCTCCAAGAGATGTTCATGGATCACTTTTATCGATAAACACTGATACAGGAGAGAGAAGTAGAGTTTATATGGATGAACCAGGAGGGTATGCCCGAGATGGACTATGTTAGTCACTTTACCAACTTGAAATTATTTTATATATCATTGAGAGTGGATGATACAACTACAAATATATATTTTCAGCATAGGATTAAATCTAATATTAAGTCCCATGTTAACATATTTCAGTTAAAGAACTTTGTTGAGGTAGTGGATCAGCTCTCATATATGAGGGGAACCTGAAGGAGGCTTCAAATGGAGGACAGGTGGTTTCTACTAGACGAATATGGGTATGAATTCCGAGAGTAGGAAGCATTGATATAATAATATGGACTAGTGAATTGGAAAGAAGTGTGTTCATGGTTAAGGATTAGTCACTTAAGATCTTACCAAAGTTTTTTATCACCAGTGTAGGAGGTCGGGTCACTATCATAGGCGTTGTCCCTAGCCACTAGTTGAGTGTCAAGACTCTAGTTTGATGGGACATATACAATGGTTCTATAAGAACCTGTGAAATATGGGAAATGATGGAGGATCTAGGTAGAATCATAGTGGTAGAAGTGGGGTCTTCTACCCCATATAAGTATAGAAGTTAGAGTTCTACTAGCTATGGTGGTTGTGGTAGTGGATGCAGTGTTTCTGGGAAAGAGGGACCATATCAGTAGAGGGGTGAAGCTCATGGGACTTAGACTAAATCACATAGAAGAGGGTTAGGACAATTGTATGTAGTTCAACCTACAGTTGTGGATATAGTGGTTGGACCATAGATAGTTAGAGGTGTTGTTCTTGAAAATTCTACACTTTCTAGTTCCTTATGTAACACTGGTGCCTCTCAATCATTTATATCAGCACCACTAGTGAATGGATTGAGTCTAGTAGTTGAGTTCGTGAGTGGGGTTATGATGATAGATACACCATTCAGAGTACGATATAGAGACATCTATTTGTGGAAGGGGTGTTCTCTCGAGGTTGGGGAGTATTGTTTTCTTTTGGATCTATACATTATGGATATGCCTGGTTTTAACTTCATTAGGGGTATGGAATGGTTCGTATAATACTAAGACCAAATTTATTGTTACTGTAGGAAAGTTATCTTTATATCTCCTAAGGATAACAATTATATTCATCATGGAGAGTGGGATATCTAGGCAGGTCTTACAGGGCTATTTCACTAAAAACTAGAGGATCTAACCGCCTAGGTTGCTGTTTTTCTTCTAGATGATGGGGGTGTAAAGAATGATGTCATTCCACATGTATTGGACAAGTTTCAGGGAACATTTCCTAAGGTATTCTTAGGGATACCACCTAATAGATATGTGGAGTTTATGACTGAGCTCATTCTTGGAGTTGATCTAGTTTCTATTCCAACATATAGAATGAAACCAATAGAGATTAAAAGCTCATGAATCGACTAGAATAGTTGATGGATAAGTGGTTTATCCATCTGATAACATAACCTTGGGTTTCTATAGTCTTATTTACTAATAAGGCTGATGGTAATTTGTGCTTATGGGTAGATTACTGGATGTTGAACCAGGCGATAGTGAAGAACCGGTATCCTCTCCCTTTATCGACAATATTTTTGACTATTTTATGGGATCTCGTGCCTTTTCAAATATTGAATTTTGATCTAGGTATCATTATTTGAGAGTTAGACCTTCTAATACACCTAATACTACTTTAAAAAGTAGTTATGGCCTTTATGAGTTCATTGTGATGCCGTTTGGGTAGATGAACACACCAAAAGTGCTTATGGACTTGATGAAATAAATCTTCCACCCATACCTAGATTAGTTTATGGTAGTGTTTCTGGATGATATATTGATGTACTTCAAGACTCATGATGATATTTTCCTACATCTTGACATCATTTTTAGTACATTGAGAGAGCATAGTCTATATTCTATGTTATCTTAGTTTCAATTCTGAATTGATAGGGTACACTTATTAGGTTACATCATCTCAAAGGAAGGTGTGTCAGTGGACCCAGAGAATGTGAAGGTAGTGGTTTCTTGGGAGCATGCCAAAAATGTTTTTGATATCTCTATCTTTCCAAGGTTAATGGTGTAACAAACCAAGGTTTTATAAGATATATTCTTTTTAATTTCTTTAATATCTTCTGTTGTATGCTACACCAAGATTATCTTGCGCTATACTCAAAACCATATTAGCTTGCAGTATAAACAACACTAATCTTGGATCGTGTTCTAAAAAATTTCAAGTTTGTTTGATAGTAGTTATTCTACGCAACATTGACTGTATATATATATATATATATATATATTCAATGTATAAATGAAATATGGTTGAATTTTGTTATACGTGACAACAAAGGTGTCTTTCACTACACGCAACCCTGACTTGGCTTGCATTACACACAATCACAACCTTCCTCGATAGCGTGTGTTGCACGCAATACCGGGTTTCACTAAACAATGATATATGGTTATAAAATTATTATAAACTAGCCATTATGAATAGTAGTAAATATATTTTTAATTTTATGACATTATAATTCATCTTACACATTTTATAGAACATGGTATGAGGCCAAAATAAGTTTTTCGGGTAAAATAAGTATTTTTCAAAAAATGCGGTTTTGCCGCCTTTGAATGGCGCACCCATTTTAAATATAATATTTGACAAGTTTATAAGTTAAAATTTACAAAATAAATTTTTTTTTGAATCAGGATATAAAAATTTACATTGGATAAAGTTTTGATATTTTTCTGATAACTTTCATATTTTAATGAATAGTAAAAACGCGCTATATTTTAATTAAAAACAACTTTTTTCATCATAATAATTTATATGGTTAAATTATAATATTTAATGGTTTTAAATTATAAATAAAATATATTTTTACCATTTAATATAATTTATGACCTTAGCATTGATTTTACATTGAATTCATAGGTAAAATCATTTCAATCTTTTGCAATATTTTAACTTTTAAAACTCGTTTTCTTAACAACGAGATTAATTTTAAATTAATTTCTGCAACTTTTTTATATTGAATTTAGAAAAATGGATTCCATATTTGGAATCAGTGGGTCCAAATTATGTTAATAGGATGCTTTTTATTTTTGAGCATTATGAATAGTAACTACGGTAAATTTTATTTACCATAGTAAAAGGTAAATCGGGTAATTAAGGGTAAATATAATATTATAAAATTACCCTAACACTTGTCTTAATATAATTGGATGCTTATATTTTATCCTAAGGAATATTTGGGTCAAAATGGAATCCATTGGAACCCACTTGGAGGTGATTAAGACCTTTAGTTTATTTTATTTAAAGGAAAGTGAAATATGTCTCACTCAACATTAATAATTAAATTATTTTTAATATAAGTTTATAAAGAATATAAAATTCAGTTATAAATACTCATTTGAAATATAAAATGTTTTTATTTATCATGGTAATTTATTTATAATTTTTAAGAGATATTTAATTACCTTAATAGCTTATACATTAATGATACAGAAATTATTTATTTAGTGAAAAATAAGTAATATAGTTTTTATTGAAATACTAATACCCATTAAAAGGCTCAAAAACCTGACCAAAACATATTTGTAGTGTATATATACACCATAATCATCCAATTACCGAATATATGACCGTTGGGAGTCTTATAAAAGTGATTATGACACTTATATTATTTTATTTTAAATGATGTCAAAGTTGTCAGCTTCATAATTTAATAAATATAACATTTTAAAAGTTGGGTGTTTTAGAATATAAATCCTACTAAAAGTATTATTATGAAATATATAAGATTTATCTTCATCCTAGTATTTTATTTTTAATTTTTATGCAACAATTAAGTATATTTAATAATTATACAAAAATGTTGTAGAAATTATTTTATTAAGAGAAGTATCAAATAAATGGTTTTACAAATAGTAAAATAAATTATATATGAACTATTTAATGTGATCCACTAATTTTATAGATTCATATGACATGTTAGTAACCTATTAAATATTTTAGTTCGAATATATACTCTCTGTGTATTTTATTTAAATTCAAATAAATGAATAGTGTCAAAATTGACACTATTGTTATTTTATAAAAATAACATATTATTAAATTGTTTAAAAATCAAAAAAATATTTATAAATTATAAATTGAAGTTTATATAGTCTATAATTTCATAAAGTATCTAATTATGGAAAATTAACAACACATAAGTGATTATTTATAACCATTTAAAATTTAGAATTTTATTACCACAAATAAAATTAAATAGATTAAATAAGGACAAATCAAAATGATAAGGTTTACAATAAGATCAAAACATGTCTAAATTTTATTGTTTGATGATACTATAACCCTATCTTATATAATATTAAAATTGTGTCATTTTTGGCAGTTTTTACGTGGGGTTTGAATTTATATTAAACTAATATTTTTGAGGATTCTAAAGGTGCCCCTCTCCTCCCTTATAAAAGGGAACCTCCTCCCTCTCATATTTACACAACTTTGAGCCTTCAAGATCGGCCAAACCCTTCCCATTTACCTTCTCAACTTACCTAGAAATATTCTAGAGGTTCTAGTCTTCTTCAAAGACCAATTTAAGTGCCCTAAGAGGAGGTTTCAAAGAGGTGTGTCGAAGAAGAGGTAATATCCGTTACCGATTCTTTCAAATTTACTTCTTCTTCTAATTCCTCTTCTTTAGTTGTTTAATTATGAATTAATAAAATCAGTATCACTCATTTACTTATATGTTATTATAAATATGAAACAACCATATTCCACCTTCTATCCATCCTACGAAAAACTAAATCACCGCACGTGCGTATGTACGGAATATCATCTCCACGCCGTGGTGTAATCTGTTTTCCACCACCACCTTAATTGGATGGGTATAATGGTTTAAAGAATTACTATATGTGATTATTTTAAATTGATATTGATTATTAAATAGTATACATACAATTCAATACAATTGCACGATCATGGGAACGATATCAACGCTCGTGCGTACGTACGGACTACCGTCTCCACGAACACGATAAGATTCATTCTTCATGTTAACCATTCATGAATGATTATAAAGTATATATAATGAATAATAATGAAATATATTACATAATAATGATACTGTATTTATTTATATATATATGTATGTCATCTATTTAATTCCATTCAATTCAATAATGAAACCAAAACAACGTTCATGCGTACGTACGACCTACCGTCTCCATGAACATTGTATTTCATTCCATTTATCAATCTGTAATATATATGAATATGATGAATATTTATTATATATAAATCATGTTTTACATTCTGAAATTAAGGAAATCAGTATATAAGTAATAATATCAAGAACAACAAGTCGAAACACGTATGATAAATGAAACGATTTTACCCAAAATGCTGCTTTAACATGGATTTACAAAAGAACAGGTTATATAAAGTCATAAGTGAACCATATATGATATCATAACAATGAATATTATTCTATAATAATTAAATTAAATTATTTAAATCATTATACAGGAGGTTCTGATACGTAAAAATCATATCAGACCTAAGGTAAGGGATAATGTTTCAATCTAAATCATTTTCTATCCGAAATTGATTATACGTAAGTATTTACTGGGGTTATATTTATCATCCATGTATAAGTTTTATAAAAATGTTTTCATGTATTTTAAAAGTCCTTTTTCAACATTTTTGACTTTTACTACATGGTATTTAAGGAATATTTTTTTTGTTTACCATACGAGGTACTTTTTGACTTTTATGGCAAAAGTAAGAGAAGAATGTTTTTTTAAATTATACGGCATGAATGGATTTTTACGGTTTTATAACGACTTATTTCAATGAAGTTTACCCTACAAAATTTCATGATTATTTTAAAAAAAATCCCTTTCTTTTAAAATTTCATGGCATTTTGAGAAAAGAAAATGATTTTGAAGAAGAAAGGATATTTTCCTCAAGAATTCATTTCAAGTGTTTTATCAAAACCATTTTCCATCTAAGATAACATTATTCTGTATGTGAATGTTTCAAGTATAATGTCTCTATGATTTACATGGTTTAACTTTCCTTATGATGAAATGATATCCATTTGTTTTATATGGATTATGTGATGATGGGATGATGTTTATGAAACCCATTTTATTCTTTGGGTTATGATGAATGTTTTAAGTTTATTTTGTGGCACAAGTAATAATGATTTCATTATGAGATGTGTGAGACCTATATATCCCACCAATGCATTGGGTAATGATTTATATCTCATGAGATATACATGGCTGAAATGACAAGTAAATCCGGTTCAGTAATACAGGGCTGGAAGGGCAAGTAAACCCGGTTCAGTAAGGGACTTTGTCCACTAAGATGGTCTTGGCAGCAATGCCTTGGCTACTATAGAAATCATATCATGTGGTTAATGTTTTTCCACAATTAAAAGTTTTATTCCCATGCTATTTTATCATGATTGATGTTCCATTATGATCTATGACTTACGTACTTCCATGTTTTATGTCATTTCTCAAGATCTTGATGTTTAAACATTATATTCATGTTTTTATGTTCAAAAATATATGGTTTGTTTTATTTTCTCCATTCTTACCCTTACTGAGCATTTGAGCTCACCATTTTTATGTTTTATTTTACCTTAGGATTAAAGGAAAGGTTTTAGGTAAGGAAACAATAAGGGGAAGATCGTTATGGGAGATGTTGAAGATCTTTCAACATGATTAGATGTTTATATTCCAAGCTTCCAAATACACTAAACTATTATGGTCCTTTGGTGTCTATTTTTGTTATGTATTAGATATTCCGCAAGAGTAATGTAATGTCTATGTACGTCAAGATTTGGGTCTCTACAGTTGGTATTAGAGGGAGGTTTGGTCAACCTTTGGAAACTAGGATGCGAGAACTTTAGTGAGATCCCTAGAGGTATTTCTAAGGTATGTCTAGGGATGTTACTAAGGTTAAGTATAAGTATAGGTTATAGTCCTAGAATTATGGTAACGATATTAGAATTAAACCTAAGATGTTTGATATTTAAGGTACTCCCCCTTTATTATGTTGTTTTCCTAGCATGATTTTTTCCTCTCACACTATTCTTTTTGGGTTTTAGAAAATGGATGGAAATGGGAAGATTCACGATAATAGAGGATATGATGGACAATGGAATGATATTTTTCTTGATACACCAAATGAAATGGGATTTGGCATTCCAAACATCATTATTATGCCTAATCAGCAATCTCATAACATGATCAATAATCTCAACTTTGGTAAGTTTCCTGACTCAGCTAATAAGAGAAAGATAGAGTTTTATGATGATCATAGAGGAAAGAAGGTTCAATTCCCCTCATGTAAATCATGTGGGAAGAGGCATCAGGGAGAATTTTTCAAAGGAACTGGAAGATTCTTTGGGTGTGGAAAAGAAGGACACAAAGCCGGTAAGTGCAAAGGAAAAGGGTCGGTTAACACCATGGATAAGGATAATGGTATTGCTACGACATCAACAACGGTTAAATGTTTTAAATGTGGAATGTACAAGCATTATTCAAGAAAATTACCTAAGGGAAAGTCTCATGAAGAGAATAAGCATGGTCGTATGGGTAGTATTTATGTTGTTGATGACAAAGAGACTACAAATGATATGTGAGATAAAATAATTGTTCAAGCTCGGTAAATGGTTTAAGAAGGTAGTGGAATGATTGTATGTTTATAAAGAGTTATGTTGTCTGGGTAATTTAATGGTATTATGGAATAAAGAAACATATAAGGATTGTTACACTATTATTTTTCCTAAAGTATTTGAAAGTATATGTTGAATGGTACTGGTAACCATGAAAGGTTATTCAGATATTTTTGGACAGTAGATGATATGCAAATAATGAAGGGATAAGGAGATAATGAGATGTTTGATGGTATTAATGATCTCATGACTGATATAAGGAAAAATTGATATCATGGTTTGAGTATATAGAAATTTTGGGCTTTTGGTATGTGGAAAGAGTTAACTTTTTACAGCATTCATGTTTTCACTAAGGTTCAATGGGTATTCATTTTTCAAGAGAATACATAATTAAGGTATTCACATGTCTGGAATGTGACCAAAAAGGTATATTTTATGATATATGGGGGATAAATGATGATATTCACATGCTTTGTTGATGACATTTCTAGTAATTGTTTTCTTTATACTATGATTTTGGACAGAAGAATATTTTGGATAAGCCTAAATATTGTAATGGATTATGTTGGACATAAGTTAGTATTGTTTAAGGCTATAACTTTTTTCAATATTATTGATGGGTTGTTATAATAATGTAGTTTTAGAAAAAGGACAACCTGCAGGACAGGCGAAAACCCGTCACGTTGGACAAGGTTGCAGGAATCGAACCCACAACCGAAGTGCGACGGGCCTTTATCTCCTACCACTGGCCTACAGGAAGTCCCTGGTAGTATAAACTAGTTTTATTTTATTAAGTGGTATGATAGATAAAGTATAAGTTCATATTTGGAATCATATATGATTAACCTCACCATATATGGTCTTATGTACATTTGATAACTTTTGCTAACCTTTTGTGTGACACAGATGGAATGACCCATCGTTCTATCACATGATCTGGTAACACTTCACGAATAACAAATTCAACTTCATTTCTTTAAAAGATGAAGTGGAAATTTTTCAAGGCACAAACAACAGTGAGATTGTACCAAAATCATGTAAGTATTTCTTTTAATTCATCAACATTAGGGAAATGATATTGAAAACTAAAAAATTTGTCCTAGTGATCTTATATCTGATTAATCAGATGGTACCTTAGATCATCACAAATTTATGGCTTTATGACTGTTGGCTTTTTCATAGCCATGTTCTCTACCATTCTCCATCAGAACTTGATGGTTATATTTTTCTTCCATATCCATATTTTCACCTATGTTATCCTATATGGAGACCCAGTGATGAGTTACTTTGGGTAATCGTTACGTTTCATACTTTAGTTTTTAAAATTAAGTTTTAGTATTCCTTTTTACAATGTGGGTTTCTATGAATAGTAAATGATTTATAACCCCGACGAATTTCGAGGGTGAAATTCATTTTATGGGGGGTAGAATGTAACAACCCAAGATTTTATAAGATATATTCCTTTTAATTTCTTTAATATCTTCTATTGTATGCTACACCAATATTATCTTGCACTATACGCAACACCGTATTAGCTTTCAGTATACGCAACACTAATCTTGGATCGTGTTACACAAAATTTCAAGTTTGTTTGATAGTAGTTATTATACAAAACATTGATTGTGTATATATATAAATATATTTATTTATTCAATGTATAAATGATATATGGTTGGATTTTGTTATACAAAACAACAAAGGAGTCTTTCACTACACGCAACCCTGACTTGGCTTGCATTACACACAATCTCAACCTTCCTCGATAGCGTGTGTTGTACGCAATACCAGGTTTCACTAAAAAATGATATATGGTTATAATATTATTATAAACTAGCCGTTATGAATAGTAGTAAATAAATTTTTAATTTTATGACATTATAATTCATCTTACACATTTTATAGAACTTGGTATGAGAACAAAATAAAATTTTCGGGTAAAATAAGTATTTTTAAAAACCTTTAGTTTTTCCGCCTTTTGATGGCGCACCCATTTTAAATATAATTTTTGACAAGTTTATAAGTTAAATTTTACAAAATAAACTTCTTATTTTGAATCAGGATATAAAAATTTACATTGGATAAAGTTTTGATATTTTTCTGATAACTTTCATATTTTAATGAATAGTAAAAACACGCTATATTTTAATTAAAACAACTTTTTTTATCATAATAATTTATATGGTTAAATTATAATATTTAATGGTTTTAAAGTATAAATAGAATATATTTTTACCATTTAATATAATTTATGTCATTAGAATTGATTTTACATTGAATTCATAGGTAAAATCATTTCAATATTTTGCAATGTTTTAACTTTTAAAACTCGTTTTCTTAACAACGAGATTAATTTTAAATTAATTTCTGAAACTTTTTTGTACTGAATTTAGAAAAATGGATTCCATATTTTGAATCATTGGGTCCAAATTATTTTAATAGGATACTTTTTATTTTTGGGCATTATGAATAGTAACTACGGTAAATTTTATTTACCATAGTAAAAGGTAAATCGGAAAATTAAGGATAAATATAATATTATAAAATTACCCTAACACTTATCTTAATATAATTGGATGCTTATATTTCATCCTAAATCATATTTGGGTCGGAATGGAATCCATTGGAACTCACTTGGAGGTGATTAAGACCTTTAGTTTATTTTATTTAAAGGAAAGTGAAATATGTCCCACTCAACTTTAATAATTAAAGTATTTTTAATATAAGTTTATACAGAATATAAATTCGATTATAAATAATCATTTTAAATATAAATTCATTTTTTCATGGTAATTTATTTATAATTTTTTAGATATATTTAATTACCTTAATAGCTTATACATTAATAATGCAGAAATTATTTATTTAGTAAAAAATAAGTAATATAGTTCTTATTAAAATAATAATACCCATTAAAAGGCTCACAAACCTGACCAAAACTTATTGGTAGTGTATATATACACCATAATCATCCAATTATCGAATATATGACCGTTTTGAGTCTTATAAAAGTGATTATGACACTTATATTATTTTATTTTAAATGATGTCAAAGTTGTCACCTTCATATTTTAATAAATATAACATTTTAAAAGTTGGGTGTTTTAGAATATAAATCCGACTAAAAGTATTATTATGAAATATATAATATTTATCTTCATCCTAGTATTTTATTTTTAATTTTTATGCAACGAATAAGTATATTTAATAATTATTCAAAAATGTTGTAGAAATTATTTTATTAAGAGAAGTATCAAATAAATGGTTTTAAAAATAGTAAAATAAATATTATATGAACTATTTAATGTGATCCACTAATTTTATAGATGAATATGACATGTTAGGAACCTATTAAATATTTTATTTCAAATATATCCTCTGTGTGGATTTTATTTAAATTCAAATAAATGAATAGTGTCAAAATTGACACTATTGTTATTTTATAAAAATAACATATTATTAAATTGATTAAAAATCACAATAATTTTCAAAAATTATAAATTGAAATTTATATAGTCTAATATTTCATATATTATCCAATTATGGAAAATTAACAACACATAATTGATTATTTGTAACCATTTAAAATTTATAATTTTTTTACCATAAATCAAATTAAATATATTAAATAAGGATAAATCAAAATGATAAGGTTTAAAATAAGATTAAAGCATGTCTAAATTTGATTGGTTGATGATATTACAACCCTATCTCATATAATATTCGAATTGAGTCATTTTTGGAGGTTTCTATGTGGGTTTTGAATTTATATTAAACTAATAATTTTGAGGATTCCAAAGGTGACCCTCTCCTCCCTTATAAAAGGACACCTCCTCCCTCTCATATTCACACAACTTTGAGCCTTAAATATCGGCCAAAACATGCCCATTTAACTTCTCAACTTACCTAGAAATATTCTAGAGGTCCTGGGATTCTTCAAATACCAATTTTAGTGCCCTAAGAGGAGGTTTCAAAGAGGCATGTCGAAGAAGAGATAATATCCGTTACCGAATCTTTCAAATTTATTTCTTCTTATACTTCCTCTTCTTTAGTTGTTTCATTATGAAGTAATAACATAAGTATCAATCATATACTGATATGTTATTATAAATATGAAAAAACCCTATTACACCTTCTATCAATCCTATGGAAAACGAAATCACTGCGCGTGCGTACGTACGAAATACCGTCTCCACGCCGTGGTGTAATCTGTTTTCAACCGCCACCGTACTTGGATGGGTATAATGGTGTAATGAATAAATATATGTTATTATTTTACAGTGATATTGATTCTTAAATATTTTACATACACTTCAATACAATTCCACGATCATGAGAACGATATCATTGCTCGTGCGTACGTACGGACTACCGTCTCCACGAACGCAATAAGATTCATTCTTCATGTTAACCTTTCATAAATGATTATAAAGTATATATAATAAATAATAATGAAATATATTACATAATAATGATACTGGATTTATGTATATATATATGTATGTCATCTATTTAATTCCATTCAATTCAATAAGGAAACAAAAACAGCGTTCATGCGTATGTACAGCCTACCGTCTCTATGAACGGTGTATTTCATTCCATTTATAAATCTATAATATATATGTATATGATGAATATTTATTATATATAAATAATTTTTTACATTATGAAATTAATAAAATCAGGATATAAGTAATAATATCAAGAACAACAAGTCGAAACACGTACAATAAATGAAACTATTTTACCCAAAACGCTGCTTTAACATGGATTTACAAAAGAACGGGTAATATAAAGTCATAATTGAACCATATATGATATCATAAAAATGAATATGACTCTGTAATAAGTCAATGAAATTATTTAAATAATTATACATGAGGTTCAGATATGTACAAAGCATATCGAACCTAAGGTAAGGGATAATGTTGCAATCTCAATTGTTTTCTATCTAAGATTGCTTATACATAAGTATTTACTGGGGTTATATTTATCATCCATGTCCAAGTTTTATAAAAATGTTTTCATGTATGTTTAAAGTCCTTTTCACCCATTTTTTACTTTTACTACATGGTATGTAAGGAATCTTTTTTTTGTTTACCATATGAGGTATTTTTTGACTTTTCCGGCAAAAGTATGAGAATAATGTTTTTTTAACTTATACGGCGTGAATGGATTTTTACAGTTCTATAACGACTTATTTGAATGAATTTTCCTCTAAAAAATTTCATGATTATTTTCAAGAAAATCATTTTATTTTAAAATTTCATAGCATTTTCAGAAAAGAAAATTATTTTGAAGAAGAAAGGATATTTTCCTCAAGAATTCATTTCAAGTGTTTTATCAAAACCATTCCATCTAAGATAACATTATTCTATATGTGAATGTTTCAAGTATAATGTCTCTATGGTTTAAATGGTTTCAATTTTCTTATGATGAAATGATATCCATTTGTTTTATATGGATTATGTGATGATGGGATGATGTTTATGAAACCCATTTTATTCTCTAGGTTATGATGAATGTTTTAAGATTATTTTGTGGAACAAGTAAGAATGATTTAATCATGAGATGGGTGGGACCTATATATCCCTCCAATTTATTGTGTAATTATTTATATCTCATGAGATTGACATGGCTAAAACGACAAGTAAATCCGGTTCAGTAATACAGGGTTGGAACAGAAAGTAAACCCGGTTTAGTAAGGGACTTTGTCCACTAAGATGGTCTTGGAATAGATTCCTTGACTTATATGGAAATAATATCATGTGATTAAAGTTTTTACACAATTTCAAGTTTTATTACCATTCTATTTTATCATGATTTATGTTCCATTATGATCTATGTCTTACGTACTTCCATGTTTTATGTCATTTCTCAAGATCATGATGTTTAAACATTATGTTGATGTTTTTAAGTTAGAATATATATGGTTTGTTTTATTTTCTCCATTCTTACCCTTACTGATCATTTTAGCTCACCCTTTTTATGTTTTATTTTCCCCCAGGATTAAAAGAAAGGTTTTAGGTAAGGAAACAAAAAGGGGATGATCATTATGGGAGATGTTGAAGATCTTTCAACATGATTAGAAGTTTATATTCCAAGTTTCCAAAGACACTAAACAATTACAGTCCTTTGGTGTCTAATTTTGTTATGTATTAGATATTCATCAAGTGTAATGTAATGTCTATGTATTTCAGGCTTTGGGTCTCTACAAATGGGATATTATCATAGGTTCATATAAAACTCTTGCAAATTAGAAGCGACACTTTCAGACTTAACCAAGAAGGGAGTAAAGTTTGAATGGTTTGTAGCATGTGATAATGATTTCCAGGAATTAAAGAGGCAATTGAAAACCACACTTATCATGATCTATCCCAATCTAGGGGAGGAGTATGCAGTGTTTTGTGAAACTTTTGGAATTGGGCATGGAGTAGTGTTGATGCAAGGGGAATGAGTTTTGGAATGTGGGTCATCTTAGTTGAGGCCACATGAATAGAACTACCCTATTCACAACCTTGAGTTAGTTGTAGTTGTCTATGCCTTGAAGTGTTGGTGGAATTAGTTGTTGGGTGAAACTTTTACTATGTATATCAACCAAAAAAGCTTAAATTACATTTTTCTCAATGAGATTTGAATATCCATCGGTGGAGGTGGGTTGAGTACATAAAATCAACTGATGTTAATATAGAATATATGATCTTGAAGGGAAATAGTTTTATTGATGATTTGAGTAGGAAAACTCATCTATGTTAATTCAAGAGTCTAGTTTAATGTTGGAAATGATGACTTTGCTAACTGAGATGCATGTTGTGGTTTAGGAGGGATAAGTGTAGATGAATCCTGTATTTGTATCAGTGGAGTCTAAAATTTTGAGATAGATTAGGGATAGATGGTATGAGGATCTAGAGTATCTGGAATTAAGGTAAATCCTTGAAGGTGGGGTGTCACCTTCTAATTGGACCATATATGAGGATGAGATCATCTATGTCAGGAACTAGGTTGTTTTGACTACGACTATGTGGGAGGAGCTGATGCGTGAGTTTCATTCCTAGAAGTGGGTGGTACATATATGTTTTATCAAAATTTACTATGACCTACATAGATAATATTAGTGAACGGGCATGAAAAATGAGATTATAGGGTTCATGACATGATTCTACACCTATCAATAGGTGGAGGCTGAGAATCCGTGACCTGGTGATTTTCTAAAATACCTTCCCATTCTAAAATATAAGTGGGATGATGTTAAAATGAACATTGTGAAGGGTCTCTTGAGGATGCCTCAAAAGAATGATGCTATTTGGGTGGTTGTGGACTGACTAATTAAAGTATCACATTTTATGCTTATATAGGAGACATTCTCAGTGGATTAGTTGAGAGAATTGTACATTTGGGAAATAGTCAACCTACATGGGGTTCTATGGCGTATAGATTCAGATCACGACTCATGATACACTTTGTGCTTCTTGAATGGATTGTAGGAGCTTGGTAAACTGGTTTTTCTGAGTATATATTTCCACTTTCAGATAGATGGGTAGTCATAGAGTACTATTCAGGTAGTCAAGGATATGCTATGATCATATGTTCTTAACTTCAGTGGGTCTTAGGATAATCACCTAGAAATCGTTGAGTTATGCTATAATAATACTTATCAAGAGACTATTCATATGGAACCATATGAGGCACTTTATGTTATGTCATTAAGATCACCTCTATACTAGATGGAGGCAGGTGAGTGAGAGTTATTGAGTCTAAGTCTTATACAGAAGACAATAAAGTAGGTTTAGATGATTTAGAAATGTATTTATATGGATCAGAGTAGGAATATATTGTATATTGATAGATGTAGACAACCCCTAGAGTTTATAGTGGGTGATCATGTGTTCCTTTTTGTATCTCCTAGATTTGGTCACTATAGGATTCAGATACAAGGAAAGTTAACACCTAGGTTTGTTGAACCTTTTAAGGTAGTGGAGAGAATTGAGATAGTGGAATACTGATTGGACCTTGCACAAAGGTATAGTTCCATGAAAGATGTTTTTAATATTTTACATTTTCGACGATATTACCCTTACCCTTATCATGTGACCGATATAGGTGATGTTGAGATTGAGAGCGATGTATCCTTTGAGGATCATCTAATGTGTGTGTTGGATCGTAGTGAGAAAGTGTTTTGGTGGAACACCATGATGATAGTTTGAGTATTGTGGAAACATGGGATTGTTAAAGAAGAAACATGAGAGAGAGAAGTGGATATGCGAGCTCAATGGTCTGACTTTTTTACCTTCAAGTCTTAGAGATGATTGGGAGTACAACTTAAGGATGAGATATTATAAGGTGGTGAGATTATATGATCCCAAAATATTATGAAGATTTCTCAAAATCATTTTTAGGTACACTTTTGTCTTTTTTTGAGTATATATTGTTTGGGTTTTACATTGGGGAGATTTCAGGATAAATTGGAGATTTTTGGAGGAGTAGTGGGAAGTTCTCAGTTAGTGCATGGTTTTCCTAAACCGTGTTCCTAACCCCAGAAAACCATGAAATCCCAAATATAGGGGAATTTCAAGGTTGGCACAATGTTTTTCAAATTTCGTTCTCTCTTAGTAGTAATTGTGTGAACCCTAAATGAGCCACACTGTTAGGAATAATGGTTTTCCCAACCATGTTCCCCAGTAAAGGAAACTATACAAATCGAAATTAATCCCATGAAAAATTATTTTACGATTATTGAATCCCCCAAAATTTCACCCCCATTTTCCACTGCTCAACACTAAAGGTTCTCTCTAATTTTTAGAGGGCTTGGAGAGGATACTAAGGCTCTATAAACTCTATTCTTGAAAAATTGAAGATATTATTGACGGATCTTCACCTCTCATGGTATTTATTCTCTTCCTGTGTGGCTTTCTCTATCTATTTTCCCTTTTTACCAATGAAGAGGGGATAGTTTGTCTCTAGTGAAGAAAGTTTAGATCTAAGTTTTCTTGGATGTTGATCTATTTTATCTTAGACCAAGGTTTTGGTTCTAAATCTCTTCTGTCATTGTGCAATTATCCATTCTACATCAATTGGGTATTTCCGTTTAGTGTACACTCATCAATGATATTGAGTTAGATGAAATTAATTGAAAATACCATAGTTCATATTATAATTATGTGTATGGAATTGTGAAATATAAACATCCATTTTTGGAAATCATATCTTTAATTGGATTAGTTAATTGGTAAATTAATTAATGGAATGATGTGATTATGTATTTGATGAGATATTGGGATTATGAATTTCTTCAATTAATAAGATTGGTTAATTGGTCAATTAATGTGATTATGAATTAATTGATAATGAGATCCCTTGAATTTGGGGTTCAACCTCTTTCCTACGATGCTCCCATAATGCCCTATACATCGATGTTGACGGATGTGGTCCCTCCCTCGTCCAAGGAAGGGGGACTCCCTTCAACTCCTGTTGATGATCATCTCCCTCTATTCATCCTTTTATCCAATCCATATACCCTCTAACCCTCTCTTGAGATCAAGATTTTCCATAAAGTAGTCGGCCTGTTCAATGGTTTTGCTAAGCATCCAATTTCAATGGTGGAGTTCATAGAGGCCTCATCCTTGCTTAATCTAACTTTAGTGGCATGTTTCACTCACCGTCTACTTTTGGTGGATTATTTTGATATATTTTTCTTTGGATCTTTGGGTTTTCATGATACAATATTCATTGGCCTTCTCGACAAGTGTCATATAATGATCCGGTTTTCCTTAGAGGTATACTTGATAAAGACATGGTCCAAAGATCCTATCTTCTAATATGGATTACATTTCTTTCTCTTCCACTGGTCATATGAATTTCAAAAGAAGTGTGGTTCTTCATTGATGGAAATTGGGGTTAGTCTCGCTGTACTCCCACTTCCTTTTAAAATCCCATCCATCCTTCATATGTTAGGGAATATGGTTGATAAGTTATTAAAAAAATACAATATAAAAAACTCTATTTTTTATCCAAATTCACAGCATTAATACATCAAGGTTGATATTTCCAAACCAATGATTTATTGGGTATGGATATCTATTGGAAAACAATTTTGATTTAACAAGAAGGAAATATTTGAATCATAGATATATTTTTGTTCCTCGTGAAAGATATTAGGTCGCATAACTTATTCTTATCACTAAGGGTGCTGGGATACTCATGGGGTGGATGCTACCTCTCAGCAAACTAAACTAAAGGCTGTTAATCCTACTAATTTTTCTCTGTCTTCAAAATAGAATATTAGTTTGGATTCTTCCCTAATTAATAAAATGTCCAAGAATCAAGAACCAGTATTTTAGGACAACGTTTCACGGTTGATTCATGATTTGGGTGCTGCACAGTTTACTAATATAGCCTCTACAGGTCATTGTTCGATGATTATTCCCTCTTTTTCTAATGCAGTTAAGGCTGGAGGGGTGGTTCAAGTCCAGAAGATCAAGAAAAACACTAATAATAGGGGGGATGGTATTCAAACTGATGTAATGGTGCTTAGAGAAATAAAGAACATAGCCTAAATGAATGTGGTAGTGACTCTGAATTGTGGGGTTCCTAATCAGTGAAAAGTATCAAAGACAATTAGGATCCAAAACCTCTTCTCAACACTGAATGAACTCAAGAATAAGAATAATGACCTAGAAGGATGGAATACCATTATCCCAAGATGGAAACGAAAATAGTTAAGGTTATGATATTCAGAAGTTGAGGATCCAAGTGATAAAGAGGGGGACTCCCAACCTAATATGGATTATGAGTAGGATTATTTACTTGGGACTAGATTAAGAAAATAGAAAAAGGTATTATTTTTTGTGGTAATTTTCTGGTCTACAAAGTGGAAAAAATCAAGACCTCGCAAAGATTACTCAAACACCCCAAAGACAATAGTAACCGGATCGTAAGGCCAGGAAAGGTGTAATGGGACAAAAGTTATAACAGGGGAATATACATTGATTTAAGGTGTGGAATTGATTTTAGACATGATGGGAAATTAGGCTCTTAATGAGGAAAGAAAATCACCTGATGGGGAATCCAAGGTGCATGAGTGTATAGTGATGGATGAAGGTCTAAACATGGCAGTGGGAAAAATGGGAGTGGAGAGAAATAAACACTTGGAACATGTTCTAAATTCCAAGGAGGAAATATTATAAGAATATCTTTATATCAACACTACCAAATAGGTAGAAAACAATATGTATGAGAGAATGATTTAGGTCCCAATTATTGATGATGAAAGGAAATAGATTGATAAGAAAGATTTCATTTTGGTATGAGGATTCAATTAAGGTAAGATCTCTTTTTAGGAATATATTAAAACTTAGAACAAAAAAGAAGGTTAGATTGAAGATTATTTACAAGTCGACCCGAGTATCCAGGTAACTATGTGGCATTGGGGGTAACTTAGATTAGTGTACTATAACATCCTTAAATTTTTCTTTGATGACTTTTTATCTCATTTTATGGTTAGTTTTTGTGAAAAGTTCCTATTCAGTTTCTCATTTTTCCTTTAAAGTTTTTTTGATATAAAAATTTACTTTTCAGCCAATCAATTGATAATGGGAATTATATAATGGTTGGATTAACTTGATGGGTAAATGAGATATGGGATTAAATATATATAAATCACTTAATTATGAATTTTTCATATTATTCCATGTGATTAATGTGAAAAATTATGATTGAATTGATAATAGAAATGGTATACCATGTTGTGAAGGATTGATAATTGGGTTAAGGTTGAATAACCTTGTTAAATGTGATGTATGTGATTGATTGATAAATGGGGTGTGGGATAAGGATTGAGGCTCTGAATCCCCATGGGGTTATAGTAATGGCATTCTAGACCCAAATTCATGCATGTGAATATTATTGTATGGGATAGGGACTGATACTTCAAATACCCATGAGGTTTGGGACATGGATTAGTGCTCCAAATACCCATGGGGTTCTAGACATGATGTTATACACCCATCATATTGGCGTTGGACTATGTTTTCAAATGGATATGTTATGAATCAAAATGAAATGGATAATGAAATCCCATGTAATGTTGAATTTTAATTCTTTATGTGATATGCCTTAGGGATATTTCAGACTCCAGCATGGGAAAAAGAAGGTATTTATGGTATGGGTTTCATCATGAACCCAAGGATTTATGTGGTTAAATATAGAATATTGTAATATATAAACTATTTAATTTATTGATTGTGATTTATTATTTATAAAACTATATAAACTATATTGAATAGATATTTCTTTTAATGTAGTTGGTGGTGGACTACTAATTTGTACTCAAACCATACTCAGGATACCTAATCAGTACCCAAATAGAATTCATGCTTGTAGGATAGGATATGGTAAATACCCCTTTGTTAGATGATTGAGTTAGGATGGAGTATGGATTAGGGAACCATATATGGTTTTGGGACCCGCTTGGTTGTTATCAATGTATTTATTATTGGGTTTTACTTTTGACACTTAACATATATATGGCATGAAATATCTACTACTTTATTTTGGATATTGTATTTCCTATTTTGTCACCATGTGATACTGGTTTGTACTAGTAATATTATTGTTTTGGTTGTTGATTATTATCATTTTGTTATGGTTTATTTACTTATTCTATTGAGATGCTTTAATATATAGGGTATAATCCCCCCATTATATATATATTATACCCTCACTGAAAGTCAATAGACTATGGCATATTGGGAGGCATTCCTGAGGTTATGTGGCCAACCGACTCAGGGCAATAGTGTGTGGAACCCAGGTCAGGACATCAAAAAGGGAAGAAAAGGGATTTTTCTTTTATTTTCTTTGTCTTGGTATTTAAGAAAGGTATATAGTATATTAGGATGAGTCGGGCCTTTGTTAAGAGATCGTGCATGAGATTATCTAACCCATTTATGAGGGTAAAATCCAAGTACATAGGGTGGGATTGTTTTTATTGATGTGTGTTGTTATAGTTGGATGTTATTTCACCTCAAGTGATGCACTTTTTATGTGATGTGATTATTGTTTATAATATTTTATGATATTTGACTCATGGCCTGGTATGGAATGAGAGTTTAGTATACATGAATCATTATAGGCACTTAGGATTTATTTTTTCATGCATCATCTTAGGAACACATAGAAAAGAAGGTTTTGGGTGAGTTTTTTAAATTAGAATGTTTTTCATAGTCATGAAATATAACTGAAAAAGGTGCCTAATTTGAAATGAAAATTGAAAAATGATTTAAAATGTATAAAATTGGTGTGTAATGAGAATATTGAATATGATAATGTGTTTATCCTTTGTTAACTAAGACCTAGATGAGGGATGGTTAATGTTAGTGATAGCTCTTCAATTTTGAACATGTGTTAGGGTTTGGGGGAATGAATTGATATGAATTTATGTGAACCCCTCTTATTTAAATGTGTTAATGGTGTGTTATGCATCTTAATAAGTGTGTTTGTAATTATAGAGATACGACTCCATGAAGAAGCTTCTTGAGAGGAAGATTTGAGGATATGGCTAGAAATGATCCACCAGCTGTGGAAGCTGAGGCTCTAATAGTTCCAGGTGAGGAATCCAGAGAGAAGTTTTTTGAGAACTTTTCTTTCTTTATTCTGTTTATGGAAAGATACCTAGGGTGGGTTGTGAAGAGTATGTTTGAATTGACATGGGATTTTCAGTTGCAACACCCTCTGATGTTCACTGGAGAGGTTTCATCTAAGGCAGTTGAGTTATATATTGATATTTTTGAGATGATTCTTGGCCACATAGAGACTCCTACTGAGAAAAGAGTCAAAATGGTAGCTTATATGTTGTGAGTATCATTAAAGTGTTGGTGGAACATATTGAATTAGGATGGACATATGGAAAACATGGAATGAAAGGAGTTCGAAGAGAAGTTCCTGGAAAAATTTTATTCAGATCCACTGAGATAGGAGAGGTTAGAAAAGTTAATAAGGATGACCTGATGAAGTATGTCCATGATTGACTATGCTGGTCACTTTACTGACTTGCATCAATTTTCTTTAACACTCTAAGGGGATGAGAAAACTATGAAAATATGTTTTCATAATGGGCTTAAATATGAGATTAAGTCACAAGTTAACATATTTTAGTTAAGGAAGTTCAATAAGGTAGTAGATCAGGCTCTCATATCTAAGGGGAACCTGATGGTGGGTTCTAGTGGAGGACTAGTGGTTTCTACTAGACCACCAGGGGGTATGAATTCTGAGAATAGAAGATGTTGCTATGATAATGAGGGCCATAGTAGTGGAAAGTATAGTGGCTAAGGGGAGTATTAGTCACTTAGGATCTTATTCGAGTTCTCTTTCACCAGTGTGGCAGTCCGGGTCACTATATTAGGCATTGAACCCAACCACCAGTAGAGTTTTGATCTTTCCGCAAGATGGTAAATCTACAATGGTTCCATAGAAACCCATGATATATGGGTAATTATAGAGGACATAGGAAGAATCAAATTGATGTAAGGGGGTCTTCAAACCCATATCATTATGGTAGTTATAGTTCTACTGGTCATGGAGTTCAAGGAAGTGGTGATGTTATTCTGGGAAAGAGCATGCGTATCAGTGGAGTGGTGCATCTTAGGGAATTCTAAATACATTATAAGGAAGAGGGGAAGGATAGTTGTATGATGTTCATCATACAATTATTGATATCTAGGCTAGACCATCGGTAATTAGAGGCATTATTCTTATAGATTCTATTATACCTAGTTCCTTATTTGATATTGGTGCCTCTCATTCCTTTATATCTACACAACTTGTGAATGGATTGATTCTATAATTAGAGTTTGTGAGTGGGTTTATGATGACCGACAGACTATTGGGAGTACAATAAAGAGACATCTATTTGTCAAATGGGTGTTATCTTGAGGTTGGGGATTATCATTTCCTTTGGGATCTCTACATTATGGATAAGTTTGGTTTTGACTTGATTATGGGTATGGATTGGTTAGTAGCATACCAATCCCACATTGATTGTTATTTTAGAAGAGTGAACTTTACATATCCTAAGGGTAACATTAATGTTCATCATAGAGAGTGGGACATCCATGTAAGAACCCAGTTCTTATCTTTGAGGTACAGGCTTCTTCTTTTTCCTTTTCCTTAAGTGTTTTTGAGAAAATATGGAAAATGGGGAAAAATACTAAATTTTGGAACTACATGCCATGTACTTTTCCACACGCTGTGTAGTTTTTTCCATGTTGGGACAAGTACACGGGGCGTGTAGCCATGCTGGCGACAAGGAGTTTAGGAACCGACTACACGCCGTGTAGTGGTACTTACACGCCGTGTAGTCAGTCGGCAGGCTTGAATAGTAAGGCGGTCGAGTTGCCACCAACTGGGTGACAGTACACGTCGTGTAATCGAGAGTACATGCTGTGTACTCATGTTGACGGATGAATAGTGTGGCAGTGCCGCCAAATGAACAGTTAAATGAAATAAGTGCACGCTGTGTACTTTGTTTTTTGGCTTAAAACAGGCAGTAGCCTCCCCATTTGGAAGAGGAGGCATTGGATCCATTTTGGAGCCAAAGGAGGAGTCCAGATTTTTGAAGATCCACCAGGCGTTCGTCTGGAATCCGTTTCGGCTTCAGACGATTTCGTTGGAACCGCACGGGTAAGCCCTCTCCTCTCCTGGTACCATTCTTACCAATTCTTCTCGTAATGTAAGTTATTTACATTTGAATAAGTTTTGTTCTTTGTCAGATCTACACCATTCTTGGGCGTTTTTGGAGTCAGCGTTAGGGTATAACGCTCGTTAGCGTATAAGGTAGGTGGCTTTGTGTTTATTTTCCAACTGTCATGCATTTTTGTGCATTTTTGTGCCACGAACCCATGTTGGGGTGTCGTGTGGATGAGGTCGTTGCTATATTTAATGCCTAGAATTGCATAGGCGATTAAATTGTGATAATAAAATTCTGGTTGAGATCATTGCTTGGATCCGGAACCACCCCAGGGGTGTGTTCCACTGTTTAGCTGTTTGGCCAGGATACCCGAGGGTATGGCTTTAATGTAGTATTTGTAGAATTACCTTGAGAGGAATTTCTTGTTACTACTTTTTGATATGTTGGGCATGTCCTGGTTACCTGTTTATCCTGAGGGCGTTGTTGTGATTAGCCTGAGGGCGTGACTGTTTAAGCCTACGGGCGACATTCTATTTCGCCTGAGGGAAACCTTACGTGCCTGAGGGCTTGACTTTTGTGCCTGAGGGAGACACTTCTTATGCCTGGGGGCGAGAATTTCTGATACGCCTGAGGGAAATACCTGCGGGTTGGATTCTGTATGGCCTGAGGGAAAGCCTGAGGGCGTGGTTTATTATTTTAGCCTGAGGGAAAGCTTCTGGTTGGCCTGAGGGATTGGTGCTGTTGAGCACAAAATGTTACTAAGTTAAATGATTAAATGAATAATAAAATGGAAATATAACTCGTAGTTAGTTAATTTTGAGTACTGCTTACTTTATTTCATTTTACTACTGCACACTGTTGTTGCATGCTTACATGCAGTTGGGCACGGGCCTTTGGTGGGTGCCTATTGAGATATATTTCTCACACCCTGTTTGGGTCATGCTTTACAGCCCAAACAGATTACGTTTCTGTAGGTGTGGATAGGGGCAAGAGTCCCTGTACAGGTACTTGACTGTTGCTGTGGAGTAGGAGGGCATGGGACCGAGCCTAGGCTCACGATGCCGCTGCCAGCTGTTTGCTTTGTTTTGCTGTACTCTGTTGTTTACTGTACTGTATTGATGTATAACATGTTCTGGCTGTTTTCTTAGAACTTGAGACATGTAGCATCGTTATTTATACACTGTTGGTTATATCCACTACCTTGTGTATGGTTTACTACTTCCGCTGTTTGTTGTATGTTTTATTTAAATTCCGCTGTGCTACAATTTGACAAATGAGGGCATAGTTTCCCCACTATCAGACCTGGGCCCTCACTGCTAGACGGCAGCCTCTGCTGTTTGGGGAAATGTGCTTGAGGTTACGTGGTGAACCGGGTTCGGGGCACCCGTTGAGTGGCACCCGGGTCCAGGACGTTACAAAGTGGTATCAGAGGGGCATGTTCTTTTCTTTGAATTACTATTTGGAGCCATAGTCAGGGATAGTACGGAATGGTAGTTGGTAATAAGCTGTGCCCGAGCATAGCTAACCCATGTACAGGGAAAATACGGTCTACCTCGTATTTTTCATTCTTTTGATTTTGCAATTTTACGGTTGATATGATTTCACCGTTGGGTGACACACTTGGATTGTGCTGTTTATATTTTATCTGTGGGTTCTATTTAGTTGCAACCCAATAAGATGAGGGTATTCCGTCTCATGCATCATCTAGGCACATGATAGATATCACATTCCATGCACAGTTTCCATGCCATGTAGGTGAATTAGAAATTCTCATGTTGTTGTGATAGTTGTTGTGCTAGAAAAGCATGCTGTTGTGATAACTGCTTGATAAATACCTGCCTTGTGATATGGTATTTTTGTTTGAGCTTGTTTATAAAATGGATGCCAAACATTGGTTTTTGGGGAGTATGGGCCCCCATTGACCGGAATTTGGTGGATCATTGACTGTTTGTTGGTTATAACACATATAAGATGTCAAAATTTGATTCATGGGGAGTATGGGCCCCTACGAGTCGGAATTTCACACTTAGGTGTTGTTTTATGGTATTTTTTGGGTTCTATAGAAGTTTCTGAGGCATACTGTCCGAAAACCCAGTATACACGCCGTGTAGTATTTTTATACACACCGTGTATGATCTTCTGTTCGGGAAGAAGAATGAACTTTTTGAGTACATGCTGTGTAGTCTCTTTCAGTGTCACAAACCGTGTGGGCGGCGACATGGGGTAGGGAAAGACTTGGGTAAAACACGCCATGTACCAAATGGACACGTCGTGTAGTGTGACCCAGAGTCCGGCCATGTAACTAACAACACGGGTCGGTGAACTCTTGTATAGACCACACTGTGTCAATGCTGGACACGCCGTGTAGTATGACCTGGGGACTCATCCATGTAGATAACAACACGGGCCAATGTCACCTCTCCTTGAACACGCCGTGTACCTGCAGGACATGCCGTGTAGTCTTGTCCGAGGACAGACCGTGTAGTTTTAGCGTGTGGATGAGAAACAGGGTGGTGTACACATTGTGTGTGGGTGTAACATGCCATGTAGTTTCAAGCCTAGTAGTCGTCCGTGTCACAGACGACACAGGCAGTTGGAAAATAACACCATACACGCCGTGTAGATTATTTACACGCTGTGTAGTTTTGTTCGACGGAAGCTGTATTGCTCAGCCGTGTAGAAGGACCCGGGCAGGGGAAGGAACGTCAAGTACATGCCGTGTAGTCATTGTACACACCGTGTAGTCCTGTTTTAAAAATTTTGAAATGCCTTCTTCCACTTGTTCCCTTGTGCTTCCTTCACTTTCAGTCTTAATAATCTTGAATCTAAGGCATGCTTTTGACCCTGTAGTGTCATGCCGCTGAGACGACCGTGAGTTGTTCGCCAGGAGAGCGACGATGATTATACGCCGGAGATGGTGGGCCATGGGCTACCAGTAGATCCTCCAGCAGATCCAGATGTGGCGCCAGTTGTTATACCAAACACAAGCGTGGAGGCGCAGTTCCATGAAGGCTTTATGCGGTTCATGCAGACCTTTTAGGGAGCACCGTAGGCTGCCACATCTATGGCTGAGCTGACTCATGTCTTTCAGCAGCAACATCCACCTACGTTTTCAGGGGATGTCGGACCACAGGCTGCAGAGTCTTGGCTGGGATCAATGCAGACAATTTTCGAGCATCTTGAGACGCCTCTAGGGTGGAGGGTCAATCTCGCGACATATATGCTGCGGGATTCTTCCAAGAGGTGGTGGGATGTTACCACCTAGTCAGAGCATCATAGAGACATGGCGTGGGAAGATTTTCGGGTAGTCTTCTATGAATTCTTCTTTCCTGAGATGCTGAGGGCAGATAGAGCTCGAGAGTTCATGAATCTGCAGCAGGGTGCTATGCCGGTGATGGACTATTCTGCTCATTTTACGGAGCTTCAACGTTTTCCACCCATGCTAGTGGGTGACGAGACATTGAGAGCCAGACGTTTTGAGGATGGTCTTAGGT
Organism: Viscum album; assembly: GCA_963277665.1. Classification (NCBI taxonomy): domain Eukaryota; kingdom Viridiplantae; phylum Streptophyta; class Magnoliopsida; order Santalales; family Viscaceae; genus Viscum; species Viscum album. The sequence goes on from OY728162.1 coordinate 945,413,875, forward strand.
ATGACATCCGAGCACTGGTGAATCTTTTCAGGTTACCTACTGTACACGCAATTGTGAACCAGACGCTGATTATAGAGAAAAACATGTGGGAAGCTTGTGGTGTGGGCTAGGGTGGTCCAGCACCAGTTACTGGTATTATGTCTGCGGGCAAGAGGAAGAGACAGATGGACTTTTCTCAGGGAAGCAGTACCAGCCAGGCAGCTTCTTCAGGTGGCCCGATCAGGTTCTACTAGTGTGGCAGAGAGGGGCACAAGAGGCCGTAGTGTCCACGAGACCCAGTTGAGTGCCGATCTTGAGGCAAGATGGGTTATCTTTAGTGCTTTTGTAGGGCATTTCTTCCAGTGGCTAGTGAGAGGGGTTCTGTACAGACTCCGCATGTGGGAGCAGGACCAGTGGATTCTTACCAGTTAGGGAACTGGAATACGTCAGGGCGTGCAGGCAGAGATGGTGGTCATGGCTGTGGTAGCCAGACACCAGGATCACAGAGGCAGCAGGGCAGGACAGCTCAGGGCAGCCAGACTTTGTCACAGGGCCGCGACATTGGGCAGGCATATGCAGTGCAACAGGCCCAGCAGGTGCAGGATCCCAGACCTTCGACTGTCAGAGGTACTATTCTAGTAGCTTCTGTCTTGTCTTCAGTACTTTTTGATACGGGAGCTACACATAGTTTCATATCTGTACTCATTGTAGAGAGCCTTGGGATCAGTGTTTCTTCTTCTTCAGATATCTTGATGCTAGACACTCCGTTGGGGACTAGAACGACTGGTGTGCGTCAGTGCAAGGAGTGCCCCTTGAGGTTGGAGGGTGTCACTTCTTTTGGGACCTCTATATCTTGGAGATGACGGGCTATGATGTCATTCTCGGGATGGACTGGTTGGTTCCCTTCCGAGCCTTTGTAGACTGCTATCGTCACAGGGTGCGTTTCACGTCACCAGAGGGCGGAGAGTTTTTATACAAGGGTGAATGGGATGTTCAGGCGAGTCGAGCTGGACCAAATCATCATGGGCGAGGTGGAGTCACATCCCAGATTGCGAGATTATATCTGGATGATCAGGGGACTTGTCAGATGGATTTCCCTCCAGTTTTTGATCGTTTCAGAGATGTTTTCCCAGACAAATTTTTAGGTCTACCTCCGGTGAGTGAGGTGGATTTCTCTATTGAACTAGTGCTAGGAGCAGTACCGGTGTCCATTCCTCCTTATAGGATGGCCACGCCTGAGCTGCAAGAGCTCAAGAGGCAGTTAGAGGAGTTGCAGGAAAAGGTATTTATCTGACCCAGTACTTCTCCTTGGGGTTCTCTGGTCCTTTTTGGGAAGAAGGCAGATGGTACCCTTAGACTTTGTATGGATTATCAGAAGCTGAACCAGTTGACTGTTAAGAACCGATATCCCTTGCCTAGGATTGATGATCTGTTTGATCAGCTTCGTGGAGCACGAGTGTTCTCGAAGATTGACTTGAGATTTGGATATCATCATCTATGCATTAGAACATCTGATATACCTCTCACAACTTTCAGGAGTAGGTACAGTCTATATGATTATACTGTTATGCCGTTCGGACTCATGAACGCGCCAGTAATTTTCATGGATCTGATGAATCGTGTGTTCCATCCGTATCTTTATTCTTTTGTGGTAGTATTCATGGACGACATCTTGGTGTACTATCACACTCGACACGACCATGCCACCCATCTTGATATCATATTGAGTACACTGAGATAGCATCACTATATGATAAGCTCTCAAAGTTCCACCTTTGGATGGACCAGATTCACTTCCTGGGTCACATTATCTCATAGGTAGTAGTTGCAGTAGACCCAGAGAAGGTGAGAGCAGTAGTTTCCTAGGAGCAGCCTAAGAACATGTTTGAGATACGGAGTTTCTTTGGGCTGGCTGGTTTCTACAGACACTTCATACAAGACTTCTCCCACTTAGCAACACCGTTGACAGGTCTGACTAAGAAGGGTGTGAAGTTCGTTTGGTCAGAAGCTTGGGAGGCAGATTTTCAGGACCTGAAGGGAAGGTTGACATCAGCACCGATCCTGATACTCCCAGAGAAGGGAAGGAGCTATACAGTTTACTTTGACGCATCAGGGATTGGGATGGGAGCCGTTTTGATGCAGGGTGACCGAGTTGTTGCGTATGGGTCTCGGCAGTTGAGGCCACACGAGAGGAATTACCCGACGCATGATCTCGAGTTGGCTACTTTTGATCATGCGTTGCGCTGTTGGAGACACTATCTTTTAGGAGAGCATTTTGTGGTTTTCATCGACCATAAAAGCCTCAATTATATCTTTAATCAGCGTGACCTGAATTTGAGGCAGAGGAGGTGGGTTGAGTACCTACAGTCCTTCAATTTTGAGCTTGCCTATACACATGGTAAAGGTAATGTAGTAGCTGATGCACTGAGTAGGAAGACTCAGATACAGTTAGTGCAAGAGGCCAGTGGTGAGTGGAAGCTCATGGATTTGTTCTCTGAGATGCATCTGAAGGTGCATGAAAGTCAGGGGCAGACTTATCTTTCCTCGTTAGCTGTGACTTCTACCCTCCTGGGTAGAGCGAGGATGAGGTAGCTATTTGATTCAGAAGGCCTAGTTCTATGAGAGTCGGTGGAAAGTGAGGACCCTACTCCCAGTTGGATGATAGGCGATGATGAGGTTTTTCATTTCCATGGACGAGTATGGGTTCCAAGGGATATATGTGAGGAGCTGATGTGGAAGTTTCATGCTTCATCTTGGGCAGTTCATCTCGGGGTTACCAATATGTACCGAGACTTGAGACGTCAATACTAGTGGCCGAGTATGAAGAGAGAGATAGCTAGTTTTGTTACAAGGTGTTCCACCTGTCAGGAGGTGAAGGAAGAGGAGCAGAGGCCAGCTGGGCTGTTACAGTAGTTTCCCATTCCAGAGTAGAAATGGGATGATGTCACGATGGATTTCGTGACGGGATTACCGATGTCACCTCGAGGAAATGACACCATGTGGGTTGTTGTGGACAGACTCACAAAGGTAGCTCACTTATTGCCGATCAAGGAGACCTTCAGTGTGGACGATCTTGGAAGGATGTATATCTGAGATATTTTACATCTTCATAGGGTCCCTCGTTCTATCGTTTCAGATAGGGACACCCACTTTACATATCATTTCTGCCCGGGTTTTCAGAGGTCTCTGGGTACACAGGTGCTTCTGAGCACAGCATACCACCCTCAGACAGATGGCCAGTCAGAGCGGACGATACAGGTGCTATAGGACATGCTGCGCGCATACGTCCTAGACTTTGGGGGCTCTTGGGAGAAGCATATACCCTTAGTCGAGTTTTCCTATAATAATAGTTTTCAGGAAACTATTGAGATGGCACCATACGAGGCGTTATATTGTAACCCATGCCAATCACCTTTGTGCTAGTTAGAGGCAGGTGAGCCAGCTTTACTGGGGCCACAGCTCATGCAGGAGACATCTGAGCAGGTCCAGTTGATTTGGAAGTGGATGGCTACTGCGCAGTCTTGTCAGAAGTCTTACGCTGATCACCGCAGATGACCTTTGGAGTTCATGGTCGGGGATCAGGTTTTTATACGTGTTTTGCCGAGGCTGGGACACAAGTGGATCAGGAGATAGGGTAAGCTTTCACCGAGGTATGTGGGGACATTTGAGATTCTGGAGAGGGTCGGGCAGGTTGCCTATCGGTTGTAGTTACCGAAGCAGTACAGATCCATGCACGACATCTTCCACATGTCTCAGTTGCACCGCTACTATTCAGACCCGTCTCACACCTTTGAGCTAGAGGAGGTTGAGCTTCAGCATGATGCGTCCTCTGAGGAGAATCCGATCCATATTTTTGACAGGAGCATGAAGGTTCTCTGAGGCCGGTCAGTTCCTCTCGTACGGGTGCTATGGCAGCATGGATGAGTACAGGACGAGACCTGGGAGCGGGAGGCCGACATACGTGCTCAGTGGCCAGAGCTGTTCTGAGATTTAACTTCTCCACCCTTGGAAGGGCAATTCGGGGATGAATTGCTATAAGGGGGGAAGTTTTTAAGAACTTGGTTCTTATCTTTGAGGTACGAGCTTCTTATTTTTCCTTTTCCTTAGGTGTTTTTGAGAAAATATGGAAAATGGGGGAAAATCCAAAATTTTGGAACTACACGCCGTGTACTTTTCCACACGCCGTGTAGTTTTGGCTGTGTTGGGACAAGTACACAAGGTGTGTAGCCATGCCGGCGACGAGGGTTTTAGGAACTGACTACATGCCGTGTAGTGGTACTTACACGCCGTGTAGTCAGTCGACAGACTTGAATAGTAAGGTGGTAGAGTCGCCGCCAGGTGGGTGACAGTACACGCCGTGTACTTGAGAGTACATGTCATGTACTCATGTCGATGGATGAACAGTGTGGAGGTGCCGCCAAATGAATAGTTAAATGAAAGAAGTACACACTGTGTACTCAGATGTACATGCCGTGTACTTTGTTTTTTCGGCTTAAAACATGCAGTAGCCTCCGCATTTGGCAGAGGAGGCGTTGGAACCATTTTGGAGCCAAAGGAGGAGTCTGGATCTTTGAAGATATACCGGGCGTTCATCTGGAATCCGTTTCGGCTTCAGAAGATTTTATGGGAACCGCACGGGTAAGCCCTCTCCTCTTCGGGTACTGTTCTTACCAATTCTTCTCCTAACTTAAGTTATTTCCATTTGAATAAGTTTAGTTCTTCATCAGATATATGCCGTTCTTGTTCTTTTCTGGAGTCGGCGTTAGGGTATAACGCTCGTTGGCGTATAAGGTAGTTGGCTTTGTGTTTATTTTCCAACTATCGTGCGTTTTGGTGCGTTTTTGTGCCACGAACCCATGTTGGGGTGTCATGTGGATGAGGCCGTTGCAATATTTAATGCCTATAATTGAATAGGAGATTAAATTGTGATAATAAAAGGCTGGTTGAGATCATTTCTTAGATCTGGAACCACCCCAGGGGTGTGTTCCACTGTTTAGCTGTTTGGCCAGGATACCCGAGGGTATGCCTTCAATGTAGTAATTGTAGAATTTCATTGAGAGGAATTTCTTGTTACTGCTTTTTGATATATTGGGCATGTACTGGTTACCTATTTAGCCTGAGGGCGTTGTTGTGATTAGCCTGAGGGCGTGACTGTTTTAGCCTGCGGGCGACGTTCTATTTCACCTGAGGGCAACCTTTCGTTCCTGAGGGCTTGAATTCTGTGCCTGAGGGAGACACTTCGTATGCTTTAGGACGAGAATTTCTGTTACTCCTGAGGGAAATTCCTGCGGGTTGGATTCTGTATGGCCTGAGGGAAAGCCTGAGGGCGTGGTTTACTATTTTAGCCTGAGGGAAAGCTTCTGGTTGGCCTGAGGGATTGGTGCTATTGAGCACAGAATGTTACTAAGTTAAATGATTAAATGAATAATAAAATTGCAATATAACTGGAAGTTAGTTACTTTTGAGTACTACTTACTTTATTGTATTTTACTTCTGCACACTGTTGTTGCATGCTTACACGCAGTTGGGCACATGCCTTTGGTGGGTGCCTACTGAGATATATTTCTCACACCCTGTTTGGGTCATACTTTTCGGCCCAAACAGATTACATTTCTGCAGGTGTGGATAGGGGAAAGAGTCCCTATACAGGTACTTTACTATTGCTATGGAGTAGGAGGGCATGGGACCGAGCCTAGGCTTGCGATGCCGCTGCCAGCTGTTTGATTTGTTTTGCTCTACTCTGATGTTTACTGTACTGTATTGATGTATAACCGGTTCTGGATATTTTCTTAGAACTTGAGACATGTAGAATCATTATTTATACACTGTTGGTTATATCCACTACCTTGTGTATGGTTTGCTGCTTCCGCTATTTGTTGTATGTTTTATTTCAATTCCACTGCGCTACACTTTGAAAAATGAGGGAATAGTTTCCCCACTATCAGACCTGGGCCCTCGCTACTAGTTGGCAGCCTCTGGCGTTTGGGGAAATGCGCTTGAGGTTACATGGCGAACCGAGTTCAGGGAACCCATTGAGTGGAACCCGGGTCTAGGACGTTACAATCTAGGTAGGACATCCAGGTCCATTTCATCAGCAACTAGGGGATCTAACCACCTAGTTTTCTAGTATTTTTCTAGATAATGGGGGTGTAAAATGTGATTTCATTCCACCTAGAGTGGAAAAGTTTTAGGATTTTCTCCCTGAGGACTTCTCAGGGCTACCAACTTACAAAGACTTATAGTTTATGATTGAGCTCATGCCTGGAACAGAGCTGATTTCTATTCCACCATAGAGAATGGAACCAATAAAGATTCAATAGATCAAGACTCAACTATAAGATTTTATATATAAGGGGTTTATCAGTTCGAGTATATTGCCTTACTGTTCTATAGTATTGTTTTCTAAAAAGGATGATGGGAATTTACGCTTATATATTGATTACCATAAGTTGAAATGGATGATAGTGAAGAACCGGTATCCTCTCCAACATATCGATGATCTCTTCAACCAGTTGAGGGGAGACTGTGTCTTTTCAAAGATTGAATTGAGATTGGGGTACCTTAAGTTGAGAGTTTAACCTTCTAATATACCTTGAACTGTTTTAGAAGAATTTGTGGCCTTTATTATATCGTCTTGATGCAATTTGGGTTGAGGAACAAACCAGTAGTGTTTATGGACTTGATTAAAATAACCTTCCACCCTTACCTAGATCAGTTTGTGGTAGTGTTTGTGAATGAAATATTGGTGTACTTAGTAACTCATGATGATCATTCCCAACATCATGACATCACATTGAGTATACTAATAGAGAATATTCTATATTATAATATATATAAGATTAAATTTTGGATTAATAGGGTACACTTCATGGGTCACATAATCTCATAGGAAGGTGTGTTAGTGGACCCAAAGAAGGTGTAGGTAGTGGTTTCTTGGGATCATCCCAAGATATTTTTTGATATCCTTATCTTTCTGTGGTTAGAAAGCTATTATCAGAGGTTCATACATGACTTTTCCCTCTTTGAAGCACAAATTTCAGGCCTAAAAAAATGGTGTTAATATTTAATGGTCTAGATCATGTGAGAATGCTTTCAAGGGTTTTAAGAGGGGGTTGTCAACCAAACCGATCTTGATCCTACACAAGCTTGGATAGGAGTATAAATTGTTTTGTGATGCATCTTGAATTTGTATTGGAGCAGTATTTATCTAAGGATAATGAGTTTTGGAATATGGCTCATGGAATTTGAGGCCACATGAATAAAACTACCCTACACACAACCTCGAGTTGGCTATATTTATTTATGACCTAAGGTGTTGTTGACATTACCTGGTAGGTGGAAATTATACTGTGTATACAAACCAAAAAAGCTTAAAGTACATATTTTCCCAATGATATTTGAATCTATGGTAGCGGATGATTGTTGATTATATAAAGTAATTTTATTTTGAGTTAAAATATATGACTGGGAAATGAAATAGTTTTTCTAACACTTTAAGCAAGAAAACTCAAACTCAGACAGTTAGGAGTCTAGGTCAGAGTGGAAAATGATCAATCTACTAGCAAAGATGCATGTTATGGTTCAAAAGGGATAGGAGTAGATGAATCTTATATCTGTATCAGTGGATTATACACACTTGAGATGGACTAAGGATATATTTTATGTCGATCTAGATTATTAAGGCTTAATTTAAAGCTGTGAAGGTGGTGAGTCACCTTCCGATTGGACCATAGATGAGGATGAGATCATCTATGTTAGGAATCTGGATGTTATTCCTATGAGTATGTGGTAGTAGATGACATGTGAGTTTCATTCCTCAAAGTGGGTGACATATCCAGGATTGACCAAAATGTAACATAACTTACATCGATAGTATTGGTGGCCGAGTATAAACAACACCATTGCAGGGTTTATGACCCGATGCTACACTTATCAATAGGTGAAGGCTAAGCATCAATGACATGGTGGTTTTCTATAGCCGTTTATCATTATATAATGGATCTATGATGAAGTTACTATAGAGATTTTGGTGGGTCTCATGAGGACTCCTTAGAATAATGATGATATTTGGGTGGTTATGGAACAACTAATGAAATTTGCAAATTTCTCACCTATAAGAGAGACTTTCTCAGTGGTTCATTTGGGAGAAATATACGTTTGGGAAATATTCCATCCACACGGGGTGCCACAGAGTATAGTTTCAGACCATGACTCACACTTTACTTTGTGCTTCTGTAATGGCTTGCAGAAGGTTCTTGGTACATAAATTTTTTTGAGTATGGCTTTCTGCTGACAGACTGAGAGGCAGTTTGAGCGCACTCTTCAGGTACTTGAGGATATGCTATGAGTGTGAATTATTGACTTTAGTGGGTCTTGGGATAAGAATATTTCATTCATTAAGTTCACATATAAAAATAATTATCTGGATACTATTTAGATGGCACCATATAAGTCACTTTATAGTAGGCCAGGAAGATTACCTCTATTCTAGATGGATCAAAGTGGGTCAAAGCTATTAGTATTGAGTATCATGTAGGAGATGTCAACATAGGTTTAGATGATTTAGAAATGTATGGATACATCTTATATTAGGTAGAATTCATATTCTAAAAGACATAGAAAACCCATATAGATTATATTGGGTGGTCATGTATTCCTTTAGGTGTCTCCTATATTGGGTCACTGTAGGATTTAGAGATAAGGAAAGTGAGTGCCCAAGTTTGTTGGAACTTTTTAGGCAGTGAAGAGAATCAAGATAATGGTGTAACGATTATCCCTTAAACAAAGGTAAAATACCATGAACGATGTTTTTCATGTTTCATATCTTAGGTGATATCACCCCTACCCTTCTCTTATGACCAATGTCGATGATGATGAGCTTGAGACCAATGCATCCTTTGAAGAGCATCTGATACATATGTTAGATCGCAGTGAGAAAGTGTTGTGTTGGGAAAGACCATGTATATAGCTTGATTATTATGGTAACACGAGCATGTTCAAGAGAAAAAATGGGAGAGATAAGTGGATATGATGGCTTAGTGGCTCGACCTTTTTACCTCAGAGCCTTAGAGTTTCTTGGAAGCATAGCTTGAGGATGAGCTATTATAAAGTGGGGAGATTGTAAGAACCGATAATTTTTTGGAGATTTATTAAGCTTATTTTTAGGAACTCTTTTTACATATTTTGAATATATCTTGTTTGGGATTTACTTTGGGGATATTTTTAGTTATATTAGAATTTTTTGGAGGGGTTTTAGGTAGTTCATGGTTGGAACACAGATTTGGAAAACCAGGTGCCCGGCCCCAACAAACTGTGAAATCCAAAACAGAGTGGAATCACATGGTTGGTGTACTATTATTCAAACCACATGCCCTCTTAATAGTAACCATGCCACCCCTAAGTGAGGCAAAAATTTTGGAAAATCATTCACCCTGGCCTAGGAAACTATGCATGTAGAAATTAATCCCCTACAAAGTTATTTTAAAATTCCTGAACTCCCCAAATTTCGCCCTCATTCTCCCCTACTTGATCCTAAAGGTTCTCAATAATTTTTTGTAGGTCCTAAATAGGATTCCAAGGCCCTATTAACTACATTCTTATCTAATAGAAGATCTTATTGATAGATCTATACCTCTCTTGGTATGTAATCTCTTCCTGTGGGGTTTTATCTCTCTCTCATCCTTCTTTCTTGATGAATAAGGGATAGTTTTACTCCATAGAAATTTTTTAGATATAAGTTTTCTTGGATGTTTATCCATTTGATCTTGGATATATGATTTGGTTCTAAATCCCTTTCGTCGTTGTGAAATTGGTTTTTCCACATCAATTGGGGATTTGTATTTGGCGTATGCCCATCAAGGATATTGAGTTAGGCGGTCGAAATTGAAAATCCCATAGTTTAGATTATAATTATGTGTATGGAATTATGAAATATAAATTTCGTTGTTTTGAAATCACATATTGAATTGGATTAGTAAATTGGTTAATTAATTAATGGATTGCTATGATTATTGAATTAATGGGAGATTGGGATTATGAAGTTGGTCAATTAATGAGATTTCTTAATTGGTCAATTAATGTTATTATGAATTAATTGATAATGGGAATTATGTGATGGTTAGATTAACTTGAAAGGGTTAATGAGTTATGGGATTAAATACTAATAAATGGTTTAATGATGAGTTCTTATATTATTCCATGTGATTAAAGTGAATAATTATGATTGAATTGATAATATAAATGGTATAACATGTTTTGAAATATTGATAAGATGGTTAATCTTGATCAACCTTTTTAAATGTGATATATGAGATTAATTTATAGATGGGGTATAGGACAAGGAGTGAGGCTCCAAATACCCATGGGGTCCTATCCATGGTGTTCTAGGCCCAAATTTATGCATGTGAATATTATTGTATTGAAGAGGGACGAATGCTCCAAATACCCATGGGGTGCTAGACATGCTGTTCTATTCCCATGAGATTGGCATTGCACTCGGGTTCCAAGTGGTCATGTTATGAATTTAAATGAAATGGATAATTATATCCCATATTTTGATGAATTTTGATTCTGTATGTGATATCCCTTAGGGATAGTTCAGACTCCAGCACTGGCTGAAGTAGGTATTCATGGTATGAGTGTCATCATGAACCTAAGGATTTATGTGGTTAAATAAAAAAAATTGAATATGTAAATTATTTAATTTATAGATTATTATTTATTATTTATACAACAACACACACTGTATTAATTGGATATTGTTTTAGACATCATTGGTGGTGCCCTACTAATCTTTACTCACACCCTAATAAGACTGCCTAATCGGTACCCTAATAGAATTCATGTTTGTTAGATAGGATAAGGGAAAGATCCCTTTGTTATATAGATAAGTTGAAATGGATAATGGATGAGGGAACTTGACATGGTGTTAGGACCCTCTTGGGTGGTTTTAGTGTCTTTATTTATGTGTTTTTCTTTGAACACTTGACACATATATGACATTACATATCTACTTCGTTAGTTTGGATATTGTATTTTCTATATGGTCATCATGTGACACTGGTTTGTCCTGGTTATAGTATTTTTTGGTTGTTGATTATTATCATTTGGTTATTTTTTATTTACTTACACTATTGAGATTATTTGATATAGAGGATATAGTCTGCCCATTATATATATATATATTATATCCTTGTTATTGGTCGGCAGCCTCTGATATACAGGGAGGGGAACTTGAGGTCATATGGCCAACCAACTCAGGGCATTAGGGTGTGGCACATGGGTTGGGACGTCACACATAATATTGTAAACAACTTATTTATATGAATTATTTTTTTGTTCTTGTTTATATTTAAATCTAGAACATAAAATCCAATGTGCATGTTTTCTGCAAAACCTCTATTAGATTTTCCACTGAATGGTATTGAATGTATGGATTCCTCTTAGATATCTCATAAATTTTCAGAATTTTGATGCTATATTTAAAATGTTCATGTTACATCATCAATAATGCTCATTTATTTTGAATATGACATTGAAGCCCAATATAGTAAGAGAAGGCCCATGGGAGAGAAAAATGAATTCAAAAAACTAGTGAGAAATAGTTTCTGAATTTGTTTCAATTGATAAAATCTTATTAGTAATAAGAATTTTTCATGTCACCACCCCATTCTAATTTTTTAGATCTTAAGAAACAATCATAATATCAAGTGAATACTTTTTCCTATCACCGTACCATTATCATTTTTCAGAACTATAGAAACACTCATAATATCAAGAATGTAATTTTCAAATTTTTATTATAATAACCTGATAAAATTTATGAAACAATATCCATGTCATGTTTTATTTATTTAGTTGGGACTTGATATGTTAATCACATGTGGAAGGCCAAGTAGAAAGTTACTTTCTTTAGTGAAATTTTATCTACAATGAGAAAGGAAATACTAGTAAAATTTATTTCCATTTTATTTAGATAAGAAAGGGAATTAAAAAGGTAAAACAAATGAGAAAGTGAATGAAAAAGGAAGAGATATGATCGTAATTTGAACATAAGAGTATCACATTCTAAACATGATAAAATCCCTCCTACAAGATATATTAATCATCAATTTAATACATTCTTTTAGAGAAGAAATACGTGTAACTTACATATCAGTAATTAACAACATAATTGATACAAATATTCATCAATCCTCATCCTCAGAGCTATCAATTTCACTACTATTATAATCACTACTTTCATCATCATGACCAAGAATATCAAGATTGACCCATGGAACCTGGATCAGCTCTGTATCCTTTGGTACCCTTGACTGGAAACAACCTTCAACTGTTACTCCTCACCTCTTAGAAGGAGGCATACAAATGGAATGAAGCCCTAATAATGGGACTGGGCCCCTGAGGTTCCACCCATCCAGGGGAAAATTGGGAAATCACTAGGAAACTCAACTGGCATCTTGGGCCTCCATCCAGAAGGTACCATGATGCTCATGGAATACATAACCAAAATCCCCAACATATTGGCAAGTCAGTTTGATTCCAGTAATGAAAAATGTTTCTCGGTGAGGACACTGGTTGTTTTATCCTCATCAATGATAGTTTTCGACAAACCATCACCGAGGACTAAAAAATGGTAGATCTTTGAAGCACACAATTTCTCTTCTTGTGGGGCAGACAGAAGTGCCCCATGAAAGGGAGACTGGACACCACCCATATCCGGTATTTCAATGTTCATGTAGCTTATCTGAAGCATGTATGATAAAATGTATGATATATTTATCTTCAATTCAATAGTTGTGAAGGAATAGGAGGTCCATATAGTACCATATTGAGATTTTGAGCACTTGGGCTAGTGAGAGTCTGAGTAATCAATGGAAAGAATGTCGAGAATGTTGGGTCAGAAGTGGATCAACTCAAGATTAAAAACTCAGTTGCAATCAAAATAATTGTGAGAATCACCAATGAAATTAGATCATGGAAATAAAATAAAAAAATAAAAAAATATAGACATAAAATTCAACATGTAAAAACCCTCCAATGTGGAGGATTAAAAAAACCATGGGAAAAATCTAATAATCCACAAATAATCAGAGAATACAGATAAATCCAAGTAAATTTTGAAACTTGAATTTTAGATATAGAGTAAAAATCGTATGTGATAAACCACACTGTAACAGCCCAAGATTTTATGAAAAATATTCTTTTTAATTTTATTAATGTCTTGTGTTATACGCTACACCAAAAGGAGCTTGCACAAAATGCATCCTTGACTTGCCTTGCATTACACGCAATCGCGACCTTCCTCGATAGCGTGTGTAGTACGCAATACCGAGTTTCACTAAACAACGATATGCTATAAAAATATTATTAAAACTAGCCGTTATGAATAGTAATAACCACTTTTTGAAATCCAGTAAATCTTATTTTTCAAAATGAACTTTATTTTTGGATTCGGAGTATCGAATTTAGCCTAAGGTGAAATTTTGGTACTTTTCGGATAACTTTCATATTTTGATGAATAGTGAAAATGACTAAATTTTAATTAAAAACAACTTTTTTAATCGAAATAATTAATAATGATAAATTATTAATTTGAGTGATTTTAAAGTATATTTAGAATATATTTTTACAATTTAATACAATTTTGGTCATTGAATGTAATTTCACATTTAAACCAGACATAATCAAGTGTCAATCTTTTGATAGATATTGTTTCTTAAAAACACGCTATTTGTTTTAACAGCGGGATTTAATTATAAAATTAATTAATGCAACTTCTATGTTATGAATTTGGTTAAATAGATTTCATTTTTTTCGGAATATGAAATATATCTTAGGATGAAATTTTGGCATTTTTCTGAAAACCTTCAATTTTTGATGAATAGTGAAACCACTAAGTGGTAGGTTAAAAACTGAATTTTGCATAAAACTTAATTTTACCGCTTCTGTGAATGGAATTTCGAAAATCCGACAGACACGGTTAATATCAAGGACTAAAATGTGGTTCAATGAGATGAAAATAATTTTTGGTGAATAGTAACTTTTTACTTTTTTTTACCACGGTTAAAAGTAAATAGGGTAATTAAGGGTAAAGATGATATTATTATTACCCTAACACATGTACTAATTCTATTGGAAAAGTGTATTTCGACCAAAAACTAACTTAGGAATAAAATATGACCATTTAGGCCCACTTGGATTAGATTAGGACATTTATTATTAATTTATTTAAAGAAGGGTTAAAATAGTTAAAATCAAAGTTTAATAAGTAAATAATTTTTAATATGGGGTTATACATAAGATAAATTCGATTGTAAATATTCATTAGAAAGCTAAAAAGATTTCCTACATGATGGTATTTTATTTGTAATTTTTAGACATCAAATAATTTAATTTATTTATGACACAATGATGATGCAGTAATTATCTTTTTAATGAAATATTGACATAATTGATGTTATAAGCACCAAAATAAATGTAATTTGAGATTTTTTATGAATTCCACTAATTTTCTAGGTTACTATGATATATTAATGTTGATTTAAGAAACTTGGTTCGAACATTTAATTCTGTTATGACTTTCCCAAAAATCATATATCAAATAGTGTCAAAATTGACACAAAATAGTTTTTAAATCAAATATTATATTACTAATTGTTATTTTATTCCTAAAAATCTAAGGTTCGGCCAAATGACTTAGATAAGGATATATATATTAATAATCAACAATTTGGGGTTCGTTTGGCATGTTATAGTAAGTGTATTAACCATATAGTGAAAGAAAAAAAAAAGACACGGTAAAAGTTAAATTATTTAACTTAGAGTTAAATCTAATTGATAAGGTTTAAAATAATATCCAAACATGTCTAAATTTGATTGGTTGATGAGATTACAACCCTATATCATCTAATCTTCGAATATGAGTCATTTTTGGAGGTTTTTAAGTGGGGTTAGATTTATTATAAATTAATATTTTTAAGAATTCCTAAGGTGCCCCTCTCCTCCCCTATAAAAGGACACCTCCTCCCCCTCCTCCTCACACCAATTTGAGCACTCAAGCTCGGCCAACCCCTGCCAAAATCTCTTCTCCACTTCCCTAGCAACATCCTAGAGGTTCTGGTCTTACTCAAAGACCAATTTTAGTTCCCTAAGAGGAGGTCTCCAAAAGGCGCTTCAAAGAAGAGGAGGTTCGGACACTTACAAAGCAAGTCGGACCTAAGGTAAGGGAAATATCACAATCTCATTTTTATCCGAGATTGTTTATTCGTAAGTATTTACTGGGGTGTATTTTATCATCCACATCCATGTTTCATAATTATGTAATATTATTTCCATCTACCTACAATTTTTTAAATCCATTTTTACCCTTCGGTGAGTTTTTAGTAATATGTATGAAAGGAATCTTTTGTCGTTTTTCGTACGAGGTACTTTTTGACTTTTCCGACAAAAGTACGACGAATGTTTTTTTTAACTTATACGGCATGAATGGATTTTTAAAAAATTATTTCCAAGAAGCTTCCTTTATAAGTTTTCAAGTTTATTTTTAATCAACTTCTTTTATTTTAAAGTTGTATGACATGTTATGAAAGGGAAAATGTTTTTGAAGAAGAAAGGATATTTTCCTCAAGAATGGAGTTCAAGTGTTTTATCAAAATTTATTTTCCATATAAGATAATAAAGGGTTCTGTTTTTATCCCTATTATTACATTGATTTGATCATGCTGTGATGGAATTATTTTTATGAATTCCTTTATCTTATATGAATTGTTTTATGATGTCATGTTGTTTAAGAATCCCATTTTTATTACATGGGTTACGCTATGATGTATGGTTTATGATTATGTGGCACACATAAGAAAGGATTCATTATAAGATGGGTGGGACCTATATCTCCCTCCAATGCATTGGGTAAAGATTTTATATCTCATGAGATAGACATGGCTGGAATGGTAGGTTATACCGGTTCAGTGAAACAGGACTGAAACGATGATTACTCGATTCAGAAAGGGACTTTGTCCACTAAGATAGTCTTGGCAATGAGTCTTGACTAACAAGAAATGATTCTCTATGATTATGTGTGTATTCCACAATGAGTAATGTTTAAAGTTATGATTTCATTTCACTACTATGATTTATCCCATGTTATGAAATTATGCTCTCTTTTGCAGGTTAAGATTTCCGAAAATGTTATGTTCTTATGAAAATTATGTGATTGATATTTCCTTTGTTTACCCTTACTGAGCATTTGAGCTCACCCTTTTATGTTTTCTTTTCCCCAGGATATAAAGAAAGGTTTTAGGTAAAAAAAAAGAGGAAGATCTTTATGGGAGATGTTGAAGATCTTTCCCCACGATTAGAATATTATACTCCGAGTTTCCAAAGACACTAAACTATTACGATACTTGTGTGTGTGTTTTTGTTATGTACTAAGTATTCCGCAAATGTAATGTAATGTCCATGTACGATAAGCTTCGGGTCTCTACAGTTGGTATCAGAGGAAAGGTTTAGTCAACCTTTGGAAACTAGGATGTGAGAACGTTAGTGAGATCCCTAGAGATATTTCTAAGGTATGTCTAGGGATGTCTCTAAGGTTAAGTATACGTATAGGTTATAGTAATAGAATTACGCTAACGATCATAGAATTAAACCTAAGATGTTAGATATTGAGGGTACTAACCCTTTATTATGTTGTTTTCCCTAGCATGATTTTTTCCTCTCACGCTATTCTTTTTGGGTTTTAGAAAATGGCTGGAAACAAGGTGATTCACGATAATGGAGGAAATGATGGACAATGGAATGATATTATTTATGAGCAACCAAATGAAATGGGATTTGGAAGTCCAAACATCATTATTATGCCGAATCAGCAATCTCATAATATGATCAATAAAGTAAAATTTGGTAAGTTTCCTGACTCGGCTAATAAGAGAAAGATGGAGTTTCATGATGATCATAGAGGAAAGAAAGTTCAATTTCCCCTATGTAAATCATGTGGGAAGAGGCATCGAGGAGAATGTTTCAAAGGAACTGGAAGATGCTTTGGGTGTGGAAAAGAAGGACACAAATCCAGTAAGTGCAAAGGAAAAGGTTCAGTTAATACCAGGGATGAGGATAATGGTATTGCTACGACATCAAAAATGGTTAAGTGTTTTAAATGTGGAATGTATGGGCATTATGCAAACAAATGCCCTAAGGGAAAGACTCATGAAGAGAATCAGTATGGTCATATGGGAAGTATTTATGTGGATGATGATGAAGAGACTACCAATGGTATGTGAGATGAAAGAATTGTTGAAGCTCGGTCAATGGTTTAAGAATGTAGTGGAATGATTACATGTTTATCATGTGTAATGTTGTATAAGTAATCTCATGGTACTATGGAATAAAGAGACATGTAAGGATTGTAACATTGTTGTCTGATTAATGTTACCAGTATCCATGAAAGGTTATTCAGATATTTTTGGAATGAAGATGATATGCGCATAATGAAGGGATAAGGGGAAAATGAAATGTTTGACAGTATTCATGAGCTCATGATTGATATAAGGACTAAGTGATATCATGGTTTGAGTATATAGAATTTTGAGGATTTCGGTATGTGAAAAGTGTTAACTTTTAACTGCATTCAAGTTTTCACTAAGGTTCAATGGGTATTCAAGAGAGTACAAGATTAAGGCCTTTAAATGTTTGGAATGTGACCAACAAGATATATCTTATGATATATGGGGATCAACGATGGTATGAAATCTCTGGTAATCGTTTTCACTATGTTATGAGAATGGACTGCAGTATTATGAGCCTAATGATTGGAATGAATTATGTTGGACATAAGTTAGTATTGTTTAAGGATAGAAGTTTTTTTTTCGATATTATTGATGGGATGTTATAGTAATATAGTTTTATAAAAAGGAAAACCTGCAGGACGGGCGACAACCCATCGCTTCGGACAAGGCTGTGGGAATCGAACCCACAACCGAAGTGCGACTGGCCTTTATCGCCTACCACTGACCTACAGGAAGTCCCTGTTTAGTAGAAACTAGTTTTATTATATTAAGCAGTATGATATGTGATGTATAAGTTCATTTTAGGAACCATATGTGATTAATCTCACTATAGAATGACTTATGTATATTTAATAACTTTTTCTAACCTTTTGTTTGAGACAGATGGAATGACCCATCATTCTATCACATGATCTGCTAACACTTCACGAATAACAAATTCAACTTCATTTATTTAAGAGATGAAGTAGAAATTGTTCAAGGCACGAACAATAGTGAGATTTTACCAAAATAAAGTAAGTATTTATTCTAATTCAAATTCTTCAACTTTAGGGAAACGATCTTGAAAACCAAAAATGTTGTCCTAGTTCTCTTATACCTGATGAATCAGATGGTACCTTAGATCGTCACAAATTTATGGATTTGTGATTACTGGCTTTTCCATAGCCATGTTCTCTACCACTCTCCATCAGAACATGATGGTTAGATTTCTCTTCCATATCCATATTTCCACCTATGTGGAAACCCAGTGATTAGTTTATTTGGGTAACCGTTACGTTTCATACTTTTGTTTTTAAAGACTGGTTTTGATATTCCTTTTTACGATGTGGGTTTCTATTAAAGAAACTTTCAAATAGTAAACCATTTATAACCCCGATGAATTTCGAGGGCGAAATTCATTTTAAGGGGGGTAGAATGTAACAGCCCAAGATTTTATGAAAAATATTCTTTTTAATTTTATTAATGTCTTGTGTTATACGCTACACCAAAAGGAGCTTGCACAACACGCATCCTTGACTTGCCTTGCATTACACGCAATCGCGACCTTCCTCGATAGCGTGTGTAGTACGCAATACCGAGTTTCACTAAACAACGATATTCTATAAAAATATTATTAAAACTAGCCGTTATGAATAGTAATAACCACTTTTTGAAATCCAGTAAATCTTATTTTTTAAAATGAACTTTATTTTTGGATTCGGAGTATCGAATTTATCCTAAGGTGAAATTTTGGTACTTTTCGGATAACTTTCATATTTTGATGAATAGTGAAAATGACTAAATTTTAATTAAAAACAACTTTTTTAATCGAAATAATTAATAATGATAAATTATTAATTTGAGTGATTTTAAAGTATATTTAGAATATATTTTTACAATTTAATACAATTTTGGTCATTGAATGTAATTTCACATTTAAACCAGACATAATCAAGTGTCAATCTTTTGATAGATATTATTTCTTAAAAACACGCTATTTGTTTTAACAGCGGGATTTAATTATAAAATTAATTAATGCAACTTCTATGTTATGAATTTGGTTAAATAGATTTCATTTTTTCGGAATATGAAATATAGCTTAGGATGAAATTTTGGCATTTTTCTGAAAACCTTCAATTTTTGATGAATAGTGAAACCACTAAGTGGTAGGTTAAAAACTGAATTTTGCATAAAACTTAATTTTACCGCTTCTGTGAATGGAATTTCGAAAATCCGACAGACACGGTTAATATCAAGGACTAAAATGTGGTTCAATGAGATGAAAATAATTTTTGGTGAATAGTAACTTTTTACTTTTTTTTACCACGGTTAAAAGTAAATAGGGTAATTAAGGGTAAAGATGATATTATTATTACCCTAACACATGTCCTAATTCTATTGGACAAGTGTATTTCGACCAAAAACAAACTTAGGAATAAAATATGACCATTTAGGCCCACTTGGATTAGATTAGGACATTTATTATTAATTTATTTAAAGAAGGGTTAAAATAGTTAAAATCAATGTTTAATAAGTAAATCATTTTTAATATGGGGTTATACATAAGATAAATTCGATTGTAAATATTCATTAGAAAGCTAAAACGATTTCCTACATGATGGTATTTTATTTGTAATTTTTAGACATCAAATAATTTAATTTATTTATGACACAACGATGATGCAGTAATTATCTTTTTAATGAAATATTGACATAATTGATGTTATAAGCACCAAAATAAATGTAATTTGAGATTTTTTATGAATTCCACTAATTTTCTAGGTTACTATGATATATTAATGTTTATTTAATCAACTTGGTTCGAACATTTAATTCTTTTATGACTTTCCCAAAAATCATATATCAAATAGTGTCAAAATTGACACAAAATAGTTTTTAAATCAAATATTATATTACTAATTGTTATTTTATTCCTAAAAATCTAAGGTTCGGCCAAATGACTTAGATAAGGATATATATATTAATAATAAACAATTTGGGGTTCTTTTGGCATGTTATAGTAAGTGTATTAACCATATAGTGAAAGAAAACAAAAAGACACGGTAAAAGTTAAATTATTTAACTTAGAGTTAAATCTAATTGATAAGGTTTAAAATAATATCCAAACATGTCTAAATTTGATTGGTTGATGAGATTACAACCCTATATCATCTAATCTTCGAATATGAGTCATTTTTGGAGGTTTTTAAGTGGGGTTAGATTTATTATAAATTAATATTTTTAAGAATTCCTAAGGTGCCCCTCTCCTCCCCTATAAAAGGACACCTCCTCCCCATCCTCCTCACACCAATTTGAGCACTCAAGCTCGGCCAACCCCTGCCAAAATCTCTTCTCCACTTCCCTAGCAACATCCTAGAGGTTCTGGTCTTACTCAAAGACCAATTTTAGTTCCCTAAGAGGAGGTCTCCAAAAGGCGCTTCAAAGAAGAGGAGGTTCGGACACTTACAAAGCAAGTCGGACCTAAGGTAAGGGAAATATCACAATCTCATTTTTATCCGAGATTGTTTATTCGTAAGTATTTACTGGGGTGTATTTTATCATCCACATCCATGTTTCATAAATATGTAATATTATTTCCATCTACCTACAATTTTTTAAATCCATTTTTACCCTTCGGTGAGTTTTTAGTAATATGTATGAAAGGAATCTTTTGTCATTTTTCGTACGAGGTACTTTTTGACTTTTCCGACAAAAGTACGAAGAATGTTTTTTTTTTAACTTATACGACATGAATGGATTTTTAAAAAATTATTTCCAAGAAGCTTCCTTTATTTTTTTTCAAGTTTATTTTTAATCAACTTCTTTTATTTTAAAGTTGTATGACATGTTATGAAAGGGAAAATGTTTTTGAAGAAGAAAGGATATTTTCCTCAAGAATGGAGTTCAAGTGTTTTATCAAAATTTATTTTCCATATAAGATAATAAAGGGTTCTGTTTTTATCCCTATTATTACATTGATTTGATCATGCTGTGATGGAATTATTTTTATGAATTCCTTTATCTTATATGAATTGTTTTATGATGTCATGTTGTTTAAGAATCCCATTTTTATTACATGGGTTACGCTATGATGTATGGTTTATGATTATGTGGCACACATAAGAAAGGATTCATTATAAGATGGGTGGGACCTATATCTCCCTCCAATGCATTGGGTAAAGATTTTATATCTCATGAGATAGACATGGCTGGAATGGTAGGTTATACCGGTTCAGTGAAACAGGACTGAAACGATGATTACTCGATTCAGAAAGGGACTTTGTCCACTAAGATAGTCTTGGAAATGAGTCTTGACTAACAAGAAATGATTCTCTATGATTATGTGTGTATGCCACAATGAGTAATGTTTAAAGTTATGATTTCATTTCACTACTATGATTTATCCCATGTTATGAAATTATGCTCTCTTTTGCAGGTTAAGATTTCCGAAAATGTTATGTTCTTATGAAAATTATGTGATTGATATTTCCTTTGTTTACCCTTACTGAGCATTTGAGCTCACCCTTTTATGTTTTCTTTTCCCCAGGATATAAAGAAAGGTTTTAGGTAAAAAAAAAAGAGGAAGATCTTTATGGGAGATGTTGAAGATCTTTCCCCACGATTAGAATATTATACTCCGAGTTTCCAAAGACACTAAACTATTACGATCCTTGTGTGTGTGTTTTTGTTATGTACTAAGTATTCCGCAAATGTAATGTAATGTCCATGTACAATAAGCTTCGGGTCTCTACACACACCCTGAAACACCTATATTCCCTCTGAAAGACATCCATGACAAAACATCACCCCTCTAAGATCAATCTCGATCACCCAGCATCCTAGAAGTCCCTCAAATATGGCGTTGCACAACCCACACTTCTACTACATGATACTACCCACTGCACATTGCCATACCTTTTTCACACTTGAGTATTTGTGTTTCATTTTCCCTTTCCTTAATCCCTCATGTCATTATATAAAGAATGGATTAAAAATATTTAAAATAATAATCTATAAAAAATTATCAGTATGCATATAAGATGTGGAAGACCACTATGTTCGAATTAAAAAAAACCCATTATGTTCAAATTTAAAAAACCTGATATCGGATAAACCTCAAAAATCTATTCCTTCATGTCATTAAATAAGGATATCTCATCTAAAAAACTCAATTATAAATCAAATAGGTTGGTATCACACCAACCATTATCCTCTATAGAAAATATGACGTCCCTCTATTGCATCTTTGATGGAACCCTGAAATCTCTCCATGAAAAAGAAATCCAAATGCTGAAATATTCTTTATAGCGGTATCTAAACTTCCAATACGAGAATCAACAATACATGGATCCCCATAATTTTGATCGCCACATTATCTAGAGCACCTATAGGAATTAATTTCTCCCACTACTGAGCATCCTCCGAGCAGTTTGAAACTCATAGTGCATCACCCCATTCTTTGATTTTAGTTATTTCTTCACGAGATGCACTCTCTAAATAAAAATCATTAGGTTTAAGGAAAAAAACACCTAACTTTACAAACTTTGGATTCCAAATATTCTTCATCCTAGTCAACAATTTTTGAATCATGATTGATGATCATCAGTTCCATGAATTTTATGAATTCCTCTTCGCAGCTACATTCATCACATCACCTCATGTCTTTTCATCTATCTTGGAAAGTGTTTCTCCATTATGCATTACTCCTAAACCATCAATCCTCTCAACAAGTTCCATCTTCCACCACCAAATGAACTTTTGAATCCATTAGTATCAAGAGCACAAGCAGATAAAAAATTATGGTGAATACCTAGCATATTATGCATGTCCCTCAATGTCAACATACAACGTATATTCTTAGTGATACAAATATCAATCACACTAATCACATAATCAGAATATCTATTTACCGTATTCAACATACCTAATTCACTATATTTATATGAATAAAACAGTTCTCTATTTGGTGTAATATGGTATGATGTTGCTGAATCAACCACCCATTTGGTGTACAAATACGACCTGTGACAATCAACACCAACTGAAAGTAAATCACCCTCTACCTAAATAAGACTTACATAGGTATCCTCAATATCAGTGTTGTGAACCTTCTTTTCATCCTTATTCCTTTTCAATACATAGTAGTTTCTCTGCACAAGACCCTCCTTATTAAAAAATTAGAACTTTACCTTTCTTCTTGTCTTTGACTGACCTCTCTAATTACCACGTCCATCTTACAGAGCCAAAATACCACTATTACTTGAAGATTTACCATAATTGGTCTTTCTCCAAGACTCTTTCATCAACAATGACTAAATCACATCATCTATCTTCAGGGTGTCTTTACCAAATAGTAGTTTGGTGATGATATTATCTTATGAATCAGGAAACAAACCCAAAAGAAACAAAGTTTTGTCTCTTTATTCAATTTCAACAGGCACCACATTACCTTTATCATCTAATTTGCATGCCACTAAAGATAGATTCATCATAAGACTGGTGAATTCATCCAGATGGTTATCTAAATCCCCATTCATTATCATTAACAAAAGATACCATGATTTTTTTGAGATAAATAGTTTTTGAAGGAATTTTGTTTATACCTACTCTCATGCTTTCCCTAGATCTCCTCCATATTTATCTGATTCATCAATTCCCACAGATTATTATCAAGAAAATACATCTAAATCATGCTTTTCAACAAATCTGTCATATCCTTCAAATCATAATCACTCATCATCTCTAGTTTATCTGATTTTTTCTTCAACACCTTCACTTTCCTCTCACAAACTATAATATTTTTAAATCATTACTATGAAAGTGTAAAATCATTTTTCCCATTAAACAGTTTAGGGTCGGAAGAGATCCAATGGCATGAATCACCTATATTTAATCATCAAGAGACACAAATAACCTTCTTTTATACTAGTTTTGGGGTTAGAAGTTAATCAGGTATAGAATAAAACTAGTCATGAAAATAATAATTATGAGAATCGCCAATGAAAATGGATCCTTAAAATAAAATCATATAAAATAAATGGGTACATAGAATTTAATGTGTAAAAACCATACAATTCCGAGGATTAAAAAAACCATAGGTAAACTCATAGAAAATCAACTAATAATCAGATAATACACAAAAATTC
The DNA here is from genome assembly GCA_963277665.1 of Viscum album. Taxonomy (NCBI): domain Eukaryota; kingdom Viridiplantae; phylum Streptophyta; class Magnoliopsida; order Santalales; family Viscaceae; genus Viscum; species Viscum album. The sequence goes on from OY728162.1 coordinate 945,438,263, forward strand.
ACGTAAATCCTAAAACTTGAATTGCATATATAGGATAGATAACCTACGTAAAAGAAACACCCTAAAAACCTCGTATTATTTTTGAAAAAATGTTGGTGACCAAACATCACCCCTTGGAGATCAATAATGAACATGCAACATTGAATTAGTCCCTGAAATAAGTTGTTGTGCAACCCATTCTTCCGTTGTGAAATACTATCCATTGCATGTTTCCATGCCTTTTTCACACCCGATTCCCAACCCACACTTCACTTGTACCACACCTTTTGGACAAAAAAGTATTTTTTTTTGTCTACAGTTTTCCCTACTAACGTATGGAATTATATAGATAATGAAATGAATAGATATAAAATAAACTTCTCAAAAAAATATCTGTATATAAATAGAATTCGGAAGGACCCCACATTTAAATTTAGAAAAAACACCATTATATTCTAATTTGAAAAACTTAATCTAGGAAGAACCTTTATAAAGAACATTCTTAGCTTATTTTAGTTTGTTTTAAAATTATAGAATTGTGGAATCATTTACCTGAATTTCTAGAATGAGATTCTATTTCGAATCTTCAATGTCGATGATTTATTGGAGTTCTGTAATGGATTCAAAGAGCAGGGTTTGGAGGGTGGTGAAGAGGGAGAGTATTTCTTCGAGTGCTGATAGAAACGGATTTATGAATAAAGTTAGAGAAGGAAGAATGATCAAGATCCAAATAAACAAGTAAGATGAAAGGATTTCTTGGGGGGAACTTCATAGAGGCTTGATTCAAGGGAATCCATTTGTAGGATAGGGATTGAGCTCAGGGAGGGGTGGGGGGAGGTAAAGAATATTTTTAGGGATATTGATAGGATATGATGTTGCTGAGAAATGGAATTTTTTAAATATTTTTTTAAAAAAATATATTAAATATGTGTTGGTTAATTTTTATAAAAAAACGTGTACTAATGGCGGTAGTGGTGTTGCCGCCTTTTAGGTTAAGTCGAAATGGAGCATCCTCGTTTCCCCCTTTCTGCTAAAATCAAAAAAATATTTGTTTTTGTTTTTGTTTTATTTTGTTTTGTTTATATATATATATATATTTCATAAAAATTTATCTATTATTTAATATCCAGTAGTACTACTATTACAACAGTCTAGATTTTGACAAAAGCCTTCATAGAGAGCCACCCTTTATAAGATGGATTGCCCTAGAAATCATTCTGCATTTTCTATGTGGGATTCTGGTTCTCAAATTTTTGTGTAGAATATTTGGTATTTTCAATGTGGAATTCAGAACTATTTCAATATGTGCCTTTAAAAGTATATAAAATATAAACTCTAATACCAATATAAATGAAACTTAAAACATGGATTTAACATATAAGAAATAGTTTTAAATAAAAATAATTTTGTAAAAAAATTTGATTAAAAATAATTTACAAGCTTTCAAAGCCACATACTTGAAAATTAAAAATATTTCCAGTATTTTCCTTTGAAAGCCTATAATATAAAAAATACGAAAAATATAAATGAAATTTAAAACATAGATTAAACATATAAGAAATATTTAAAGATAAAAATAATTTCGTAATTTTTTTTTATGAAAAATAATTTATAATATTTCAAAGACACAAACATGAAACTTAAAAATGTTTCAAGTATGAGAAATTTAAAGAATATAAAATATAAAATATAATACTAATATAAATTAAAATCAAAACATGGATTAAACATATAATAAATATTTGAAAATAAAAATAATTTCATAAAAAATGTTGATGAAAAATAATTTATAATATTTCAAAACCACATATGTTAAACATAAAAATGTTTCAAGTATATGGGTTTTAAGGACTATAAAATATAAACTATAAAAAAATATAGGGGGGATTTAGGTACCACTTCAAGTGACACTGGTATTTCTAGTCCCATACTATCAGTTCCATTAAAAGTGGCGCTGATAGATTTAGGGCATAATGTTCAGTGCCACTTCAAGTGGCTCTTTGATGGTCAAAAATCCACAACACCACTTGAAGTGGAACTTTGGGGATTTTTACACCCAACACCACCTGAAGTGGTGCTTCTCTAACCAAATTTTCAAATTAAAAAAAATAGACCCATAAAAATAAATAAAAAATAAAATAAACCCTATGCCAAATTTTATTCCAGATCCATGGGGTATGATCCTTTAAAGTTCCACTTGCTGGTCCTTATTCTCCAGCTCCCCTATCGCGAATGACAAGTATTTAGTATTATAATCATTTCAGTTTCACCTCGAAGCTTAGCTTGGGTGCTTGGCCACCCTGTGGTGGATATTTAAGTGGCTAAAATTGGCGCAACCTCGGATTATCATCACTAGTCATTGGTATTTAATTTCATACATGATATTATAACACTCTTATTTTATATCCCTCATCATCTTATGGGGACTCGATTATCCAGTGACAATGTCAGTGATCTCAAAGAGTGCTTCTTCTATTAATCTATTATCTTGGAAGGAATTCATGAATTCATGGTCTTAGGAAGTCAAGTTGTGTGGTTCTTAGAGGTTTTCAATCTCTAGGTGGACTTGGGATGCACATTATGGGAAGGATTCAAGATAAGTGGTGGTTTGGGTTAGGTTTTCAGGCCTTCCATTTCCATTGCAGAACTGGTTGATTTTACAAAGTGTGGGAGGTGCTTTGTGTTTCTTTCTTTATGTAGATGAGGGAATGTAAAGCTTGAAGACTATATAGTTTGCTCATATTTTTATTGAAATGGACCTTTCAATGGTCCTACTCTTGCGCATTCTCATTTTGGCTGGTGAAGACTTCTCCTGGTGGAGAAGGGTATTCTACTAAGGCCTCTCTCGGTTCTATGAGGAATGTCATATGTATGGTCATTCCATGGCTATTTGTAGGTGCAAAAGGAATGGATTCAAGTTGGTGAAACCTATGATCAATAATAAGATAGGTGAGTCCTCTAACCTGGATCGTGTTCTTATGGGGGTTGTATGGGCCCCTATCTCTCTGGTTCCTTTGACTCTTACAATGCCAGTAGTTGATCTCGAAAATGGGTACATGACCAACTTTTCATCCAATTTTCATTCTCCTTCTCTTGAAACCTTCACTACTACTTCTAAGGACCATCCTTCTCTTATGGGGGTTGTATCCTCAACCTATGAATTTTTGGAGTGAGGCCACTCTAGAGAATCAGTGGTTATCTTCATCTCTCACAAGAGTGTCCTGACTCTAGGGGATAATGCGGTGGTTTCACATTCATCCAGATTGACCCTCAAGAAGTTTCACATTCGTAAGGAGGTGGCTATGAATGATTTCTCTATAGACCTGATCCCATCATAGGGAGTTTATTGGGACTTCATTTCAACTTTAGGTGTTCTACTATCATAGGATGGATCATGTTTGCACCCAAAAATCCAATAAAATGGTTTTGAAACTTTCAAATGGGCCTTTTTATGGGTTTATGATTTTTTTAAATTTGGATAGGGTTTCAATTTTTTTTAAAATGGTCCCTGAGATGCATTAATCCTGTTCATGCATCTCCTCTCACCAAGAAGTGTGAATAGGGTTCACACTTCCTTTGAAAATTGTATGAAGGAAGCGTGATCCCCGTTCATGCATCTCCTCTCACTAGGAATCATGAACAGTGTTCACGCTTCCTATTAAAATTGTATCAAGGAAGAATGAACCCCATTCATGCTTCTTCCAAAATATTTAATTAAAAAATCATCATTAATAATAAATATTATTACAATATAAATACATAATAATTAAAAAATCATCAATATGTATAAAATATCAAAAAAGGGATCTCTTAACATTATATTTTGATTTTTGTGGAGACTTTCTTCCTTATTAGCCTTCATGGATGATGGTAAATAGAAGGTTAGATGCTAAGGGGATTAAGTATGGGAAGGGATGGAGGGAAATAATTCTGGCTTTTCTAGTTTAAGATCATTTGGAGGATAAGAAGCCATGGTAAACATCCACGAGTGATGGAAGAAATAGTACAATGACACAGTAAGTGATTTTTTCTTCTGATTTATTGATTTAATATCGTTTAATAGATAAATATATAGATAAAATCTTGTTCTTTATAGTACTATTAATCATGAACTCGGATTTTTTATGTGATTGAAATATTTTATCTAATTGCAATTCTAAACTAATAAAACCAGTTTTATTTTAGTTTTATTATTGAATCTATTACTAGGAGAATAATATATTTTTTAAACCTTATTTGTTGAGTTTTTTTTCATGACACATAACATATAATACTATATGTGTATATTATAAATATTCACGAGGGGGAAACTATAAATCTATAAAGAAACATGCACACACACAATCTCCCTAGATGTCTATCTCTCATATGAACCTCATAAGGTTCATTCCCCACATCACCATGTCATGGAAGCCTATCTCTCAAAGGAATATCAGAAGGTTCATTCCCCACTTCACCCTTACCCACATCATCTCTTGATGCCTTAGTAGATTCTTTTTCTGTAGATAAACTATCATTCACTATATAATCAGTACACATAGAAATGTCATATACAATTTTTTTTCAAATTATGATCATCTTATTAATAATTTGGTTCTATCACAGGTGTCATATGAGAAGGAGGAAGTGAAAAAGATTCATGTGAAGGACCAAATTCTTCAGAGCTCACAAAACACGATTCTATAATAGTCGGTTGCACTATATCTATATCAGAAATCACCACATAAAACTCCATCAAACCATTAGCACACTATTGTATAACTAAAGAAGATGCATCCATCCAATCCTTATCATCTACTAGAGGGTAATCAGTGTGCTAGAAACATTTAGGATGATGTCGATATGTTATTGAAGAAATAGATTAATTGGCCCTTAGTTTTATTCAAATAAGAATCTTATTTCAAAATTCATCCAATGTCAGAAAACCATGAAGATTTTCCACTCTTGTAGGTGGAAAACTATAGTTAAAACCCTTCTTGGTATAAATTTCCTCACCATTACAATAAATTTGAGTAGAAATGATTACCTAGAAAAAAAAATAAATTAAATGTTATATACTACATCAAAAATTTTAAATTATTAAAATTGGTTATGATTGAATAATTGACTTCATCTTGAGACTTTTTTTCTATTGGTTTATTATTATTAAGGTATAATGACATTGATATTATGAACAACGAAAATTTAATATAACATTATATATTTTTATACCACTGATCAAATGTTTCATAAATTCCAATTAATTATAAATAAACAACCATGACTTGATCTTAATACTTACTATGGATTAGTTTATTATTATTTGATAAAATAACCAAAACATATGGGTGGTCTCCTAGTGTCTCTATTATGAACTATTTCAGAAATCATTGGTCTCTTTTCAAATAGAAACACCACTTATTGAACACATGCTCTCGAACACCTCTTTGGGAATGACTCTTTAGGAATGCCTCTTTGGGAATGCCTCTTCAGGGATGCCTCTTCGAGAATGCCTCTTTAAGGACACCTCTTCGAGGATGCCTCTTCAGTGAGGCAACATCAGGGATGCCTCTTTGGGGATGTCTCTTGTCGATCGCCTTGTAATTACAAATTTAATCATATTCATGTGAGAGGGTCTGGGGGTATAAAATACATAATTTTTTTAAGAGGACACATAGGTCCTTAAAAATAGAGTGAGATATGACTTGCAGGTCATCAATTCAAAAATAAAAATGCAATTATTAAAAATTATATAACCACAAACACAAAAAAAGCCATGCAATTTCCATTATACATTGGCCGGTCATCTCAAGATCAGTCATCACCCAATACTCCTACCATGTTTTCTATATACTTATTATTTTCTATATATTATATGAATTTAACTATTACTAGATGAAATATATATTAAATATCTACACCTATTTTCCAATAAAATTACTTTTCAATTGGTATTTAATATATATATATATATATATTTATTAATAACATTTAATAATTTTTTTTCAAACTAATGTAATTTAAACTTATATAACAATCATTACAATACTGAACACTTGTGTTATTTTTGAGTTTTTTAAAATTTCATATATATATATATATAATGTTTTTCTGTTAGTCTACTACATTCCAAAATATAACTAAAGATATTTTATACTTTATTACATGAAGAAAAATTAATTTATACTTAATATTATTTAAATTTAATAATTAAAATTATTTATACTAGTAAATAAAAGTAATATTATTTACACTTAAATAAAAAACATTAAAATAATATAAAATTATGTTATTTTCAATTTAATATAATTACATATATAGAATTTTTTGTCATTTATCTAGTTTCAAATATTTAATTAATTATATTTCATAATTCACTACATAAAGTAATAATTATTTATAGTTAATATAATTTAAAATTTTTTATTTATAGAAAACTGTTTTTATACCATTAAAAAAATAATTTTCTATATATTTATTAATAAATTTATTTATAATACTTAATATAACGAATAGCACATGAGCCTCAGCCCAGTTGGTGAGGACTTCGTATGTGCATCCATGAGACCCGAGATCAAATCCAGGTGGGGGATAATTTCAGGGTTACTGTAGCAATACTGTAGCATGAACTGTGCAAAACTGTTGTAGGAACTGTGTAGAACTGTTGCAGGAACTATGCAGAACTGTAGTAGGTACTGTAGTGGGAACTGTACCAGACACTGTTTAGCACTGTAGCAGCCCCGAATATACCCCCATTTGGGCCTTCAGGCAACCGATTTGGTCCTTGAGTCCTTCAAGACCTTCAGGCCACCTAGGAATTCGGGTCAGTAAGGCCTTCGGGCCACCTCAAGGCCTTCGAGCCACCTTAAAGTGCAGATGAAAACCAGACAACCTAAAAGGAACAAGCTTTAGAAGGAGGATGAGCAAGGATCTTTCACCATAGAAGAAGCTAAATGGATTGCAAGAATGAGAGGGTATGACACCTGCCATCGGGACAAGCCTGTGCATGCACGGGAAAGCCTGCCGAATAGCCATGTGAAGGTGGAGAGCAGATTTCATGATGATGATGCTGGGGGGAGTAGTTCCAAGTAGTTAGTCTGGGTTGTATGTAATGTTTGAATCCTACGAGCAATGAATTCCTCTAAGGCCTATGATCCATGTAATGCTTACGCCTACACGGCTTTTAAGGGTTCCACCTCACCCCTTGAAAGGTAGATTATCAAAAATCAATAAAAAATGAAGGCCTTCAGGCCGTTGGAGGATTAATATAATGAATATATTTTTTATAACTGAAATAGAGAGTCTATAGAGTATTATAATCTAAGTTAAAATTACTTTAAAAATAAAATATTTCATATACATAAAAATATGTTAAAGTATCCATTTATATTGAAAATATATAAAAATTTTAAATAAAATTTATTTCCTTATATGTAAAATACATTTTTGACATACCATATTTAAATTTTACAAACATTTGATATGAATTAATAAAACAAACATTGACTCGTTCTAAAATTAAATCATACAAAAAATAGTAATTTACACATTCAAGAATGCATCAATAAAAATTAAATAAATAAACCATGCAAACAAAAAATAATTTCAACATATCACAATTTCAATAACTAAATAATAAAAATAAAATAAATAATCACAATTAAATAATTAAAATTTTAAATACAAATGTTAACTTCTTAAAAGTAGCAAATATTTGTTGAGAAAGAAATTATATAGGTCTTTGAAATAAATTTTATAGGAGATGAATAATATTTGAGGGGGTCCTTATATAAAAATGTGGTGGAAAGATGCATGGACCCCATTCACGCATCCTTCATCCACTTCGTGGAGGATGAATGAATGGGGTTCATGCATCTTGCACAGTGCCTAAGATACTTGAAAGAAGTTCATGCATCTTTGGCAGAAGAGATAGATTTGTGAATCCCATTCACACATCTTCTTGGGATCGTAGATGCATGAATGAGATTCATTCATCTTGGATCCCATATTTAAATTTTTTTGTAAGCCTATCCTATTAAAAAAACAAAATTGTAAAACCCATAAAAAATTTGAGAACACCCAATGGTTTATAAAATAAATTGTGGTAACATATCTACAATTTAAAATGCATAACCACATTTATGATCATAAAGGTAATATATCCTTTACTTAATGAAGAGTAAATAAAATAACAAGAAGATATAACCAACAAAATTAGGGTATTTAAAAAAATATTCATCAATTAAATTTACCAATAAGTAAATAGATTGAGTGGTTAAACCACTAAAGGAGGAAAACCACATGCAATAAGAATTTACAATCTAGGAAGAAAATTTTGGTTGACCAATAACCAAAATTATTTCTTGTTTTTTACCCTATCACTATTCTATTTATTTTAAAAAATATTTACCAAAAACATTAGTGGGAAAACACAGTAGAAGTTCCAAAATAAGGGAAAAGACAGGCATAAGAGAAGCGCTCCTAGGAAATTTGACAAAAAGAAATTTCCTTACAAAACCAAAAAATATTTAAATGAGATTATACATATGTGTATTAGAGAATAAAATAACAAGGGGTTGGAAAATGTAATCATTTCTTGGTCAGATGAATTTAATGGATATTATTAAGACAACATATTTATATAAAGACAAAAAATAAAATAAATAACAAGGAAGCATAAAATTTGATTGAAAGTGAAACAATGATCATTGAAAAATATGAAAAAATATTTCTAAAAACTAATGCCTATAAGGATTCATACTTTTTTGAGAAAAAAACCATCTCATAATAGAAACAGAGATGTTCTTCCAGTCTTATGAACAACGATTGATATTATCTAGGGATGATCATGTGGGTTAGAGTAGGGATCAATGGTCCTAGTTATAGAGGATGAGAAAAATCAATAATATTCCGATAGATTTTTTAGAATCTAGACATAGAACTAGAAATCAAATGAAAATGAGGAATAAAATTATAATAAGTGATTTTTTATAATTTTATTGTTTAATCAAACTCAATGATGGTGGAGATGGAGAGGATATGAATTAACATGCTAGATCCTTGTTAAATCAACAATAGTTCCCTTGAAAGGCACTATCATGGGTTCTCTCAAATGATGTTCGTTTTTTGGTTATTTGGGTGCAGCAGAGTACCTGACCAAGGTCTTCTCTCAAAGGAGGAAGTAAATTTAACAACATATTAATGGAATTTGAAAATAAAATAAAAGATAATAAACAAAATTCCTAAAAGTTTTAGTGTTTATTTATCATTTATAAATGAAGAAGAAGTATGCTGGAAGAATATTTCATTTTTTAGTTTTTTTATTTTCAAAATGAAATTCGATTAATAAGACACAATGAGAAATTGTTTTTTAGAAAATGTTTTTAGAAGGTTTTATCGATCTAAATGTACCTATTAAATTACTTATTTATCATTATCATTTAAATTAAGATCAACTTAATAATTATTCCCTAATTTTTTATCCTTTAAACCCTATGATAATTAACTTTTACACAATGATGGAAAGAGTTAACCCCTAGGCTAGCTTCGAAACATGTAATCGCATCACCCTGCTTTGATTGTCATTCTAAGGATTGCTTATGGTCAGTGGTAAATTAGGGAATAAATACATTCTATAAATAAATATGAATAGATTTTAAGGATTATATTTTACCACTATAAATTTATCCCATGTGGTTGTGTTTTACCGATTAAGTTTGGGCTCTCATAACTTACACATATCTTGACCTTGCATGTTTTTTTGTCAATTATTAAATTGTTTACTTAGTATATTTTAATTTAAAAACTCAATACATGTATCATATTATATGAATTATAGTAGCTCATTAATTCAAAAGAAATAAATGAAGAAGGTAGTAGGTAGATCTATTACTAAGAAAACTACTCTTCCATGGGCGGTGTAGTCATTGTAGAAATGTATTTCATTTTCAAAGGATTAGAAAGTGTAAAACAATAGAGACCCAGTCTTTTCCTGGTAAAAAATTGGAATATTTATATATATATCTCCGAAGCTAGTCATTCAGATGGAGTGTAATTCTGAGGCCCTGTGTGCCTAGAATAAATTATACAAAAATATTTATAATATTTTATACTATGCATGTGGAGGAAACAATATATCTCTCAAATGGTTAATTGGATATAAAATCCAAGACCATGGTTGGGTTCAGAATGTGGGGATTATCCTAGGTGCGATATAAAATGATTCAACATGGTGTGTCTGGACCCCTCACTCATTGGAGGTATTTCAAATGGATGAATTAATTTATTAATTCATCTATTTAATAGCTCAAACCCATATATATTCTAAACAGAAGATTGTATTAGAATTTTTTAGAGAACTGTTAAGTCTGGAACGTGACACTCACCATATATGAGACATAATTTTTGTCAGTGCGGGTCATATGTAGAAAAATTCACCGAGGTCATAATCGTAAAAAAATAATTAAATAAAATTATATTATTTTTATTGATAATTAAAATAACTCATGAACGGTGACTCTAATTGGAAATCCATGACTACCGTTAAGTTCATAATGTGGTATTTTACCTAAGCGTGACCTAAAGTGAGAAGTCACAAGATTTTGGATCCTACAACCATTGGTGGGTGCAGTTAAGCAGTTTAACCATAACCTAATTATAAAATTTTAAATAGGTGATTTGGAGGATTTTATATGGTTGTATCCTAATCCTCCCACCACCAATGATGAAGATATATCCTCTCTTTAGTGATTTAATGATGAAGCTTCAACAGATCACAATAATCATTGGTGGATGTGATCGTCGACGACGAATAGATCTAAATCTAGGTAAGAATTTTATTTGTGGATTTATTGTCCCTGATTGAATTTCCATGATAAATGCGAATAATATTTTTTTGAATGAATTAATTCATGGATCAAATAACAATTGTTTGAATAAATTATCTTCTAATTTATCATGAAATTGGAATTCTTGAAGTATGATAAGTATTTAACTATCAATTGCTGTCATTCATGAGTCTCAAAGATGATGAAAAAAAGAACATGGCCATCAATCAGTCCATGTTTATGTTTCTTACATCATATTCCTCCATTCTATGTTCAATCATCACCAATTTATTTTTCAAACGATGGTGCAAAAATATCAAAAAACAAACATAATTTTTTATAACAAATTTTGGATTGACAATATAATCCAAGCACAACATAGTTTGGCAATCAAACTAAGATGAAATTATGGGTTTTTACTTACAGATCTGTACAAAAAAAAGAACAATGATGGAGGAAGTGGCTAGAAGTGGCTTTTCTGGGGTCGAGTAGTGGGCTGGGGTCAAGTGGTGGTCCAGACGATGGCATGTGGTGGTGAGCGGGATCTTAGGAAGCAGCTCAAGTGAGTCTGGTCCTACGAAAGACTAGGGGTGACGGTGGAACGATGTTCGACAGTGACTTTGATCGAGCCACCGATCTCAATTATTATTGAATAACATTGCATGACAATGATACCATATTCTGAATCATGACACATCATGCTTCTTACCAATTGCATCATTTGTATATATCAAATCCACACTCTAATGGCCCGAAGGCCTTCATTTTTTATTGATTTTGATAATCCACCATTCAAGGGGTGATGTGGAACCCTTACAGGGCCCGAAGGCATAAGTATTACATGGACCATTTGCCTTAGAGGAATTCATTGCCCGTAGGCTTCAAACATTACATATAACCAAGACACACTACTTGGAACTGCTCCTCCCCAGCATCTTCATCATGAAATTAGCTCTCCACCTTTGCATGGCTGTTCGACTAGGCATTCTATGCATGCACATGCTTGTCCCGATGGAAGGTGTTATACCCTCTCATTCTTGCAATCCATTTATCTTCTACTGTGGTGAAATCTCCTTGATCATCATCCTTTTAGAGCTTGTTCCTTGTAGGTTTTTTGATTTTCATCTGCAATTAAGGTGGCCTGAAGGCCTTGATGTGGCTCGAAGGCCTTATTGACCCAAGGCCTGGGTGGCCTGAGTGTGTTTTAACTATCTGTCCTTCTCCTAATATAAGATCTCAACCTTTTATGGATATGTCACCAACTCATTTTAAGGTAATATTTTTACTTTTTTTTAGTATATCTTGTTTGAGTATTACATTGGGGATATTTTTAGGAGAAATTGTAGATTTTTAGAGGGGTTTTGGGTAGTGCATGGTTGGTTCATGGTTTTCCTAAACTGTGCACCCTGCCCCAACAAGATGTTCAATAAAAAATAGAGGGGACTTGCTTGTTTGGTGCGTATTTTCTTGAACTGATTTCCATCTTAGTATTAACCATGTGACCATTGAGTGAGGCACATAGTTAATACGCATTGTTTGTAAAACTGTGAATGCGGAAATTAATCCCTCAAAAAAGTATTTTTACATTCCCAAACCCCCTAGATTTCAACCTCATTCACCCTCACTCAATCATAATGGTTCTCTCTATTTTTTTAAGGTCTTTAAGAGGATTAAAAGGACCTAAAAACTCCATTCTTGATGAATTAAATATCCGATTAATGGATCTTCACAGCTCTCGGTTTGTAATCTCTTCATGTGTGGTTTTCTCTCTCTATCTGTCCCTCCCATCTGTCTTTATAGACGAGGAGGGAAAAAATTTCTTCCATTGGGGATGGTCTAGATCTAGGTTTTAATGGATGTTGATCCATTTGATCTTGGACCTAGGTTTTGGTTCTAAATCCATTCCTCAATTTTCCAATTGGTCATTCCACATCAATTGGTGATTCTCGGTTGGCATATGCTCATCATTGATCTTGAGGTAGGTGGTATAAATTGAGAATCAATAATTTTTTTTTATAATTATGTGTATGGAATTTTTAGATATAAATTACCATATTTAGAAATCACATCTTGAAATTGATTAGTTAATTGGTTAATTAATTAATAGAATGACGTGATTATGAAATTGATGGGAGTTTGGGATTATGAAGTTGGTCAATTAATGGGATTCTCTAATTGGTCAATTAATGTGATTATGAATTAGTTAATAATGGGAATTAAGTGTTGTTTGGATTAACTAGAAGGGTTAATGGGTTATGGGATTAAATACTGATAAATGGTTTAATGGTGAATTGTTCATATTATTCCATGTGATTAAATTGAAAAATTATGATTGAATTAATAATAGAAATGTTATACCATGTTTTTAATGTTTTTAAGAGGGTTAATGTTGATTAACCTTATTAAATGTAATTTATTTGATTGATTGATAAATGGGGTGCAGGAAAATGACTATGGCTCCAAATACCCATGGGTTCCTAGCCATGGTGTTCTAGGCCCAAATGAATTCATGTGAATGTTATTGTATAGAATAGGGACATATTCTCTAAATATCAATGAGGTTTGGGAAAGTGTTTGACCCACTAAATACCCCATGGGGTGCTAGTGATCTTACCACGATTCACTATTTTATTTTACCCTCATACCAATGTATTAAACTCGTTTTGTATTGAAAATTAAAAGTATAACAACAAATTTCACTCCATGTTTGATTAAATTATTTTGTGCTTAACACTGTTAGAAAGGAAAATGTTACTTGTTTTTACAATTACATTGTAGGTGGTGGTGATTTTGAGGACCCATGATTTAATCCAAGAAAAATGGGCCAATCTACATAGGATCCAGGCATACCAGTGTACTAAAATGCATACTTATACTAAACCGTGAATCCAAATGTGGTGAAACTTTGTGTTATGGTCCAAAATTTAATCATCTACGTTTCATCTGAAGTAAACCAATCCAAATTCGTCCACTAAGAGTCCCATATGGACTGCTCTCTCAAACAAAACAAATATGCATAGGGTCAAAGCTTTGCCTCTATATTTTAAAAATATCTCTTATTATATACCAGATATGGAAGCCTAATTTGACATGGAGTTAGAAAAGGTGTTGGATGACAACTCACTAGTTTTTTCCAAAGTTATTTAATAATTTCTGACTAGAAAAAACCATGTACCAAGAGGATTCTAGAAATTACGGTGCCCAAAACAACTTCCCACTTTTCTTATAAATTGGCACCTTAGGCACTCTATTTTGGAGTTCAACCAGGAGGAATGATGCTACCATTTTGGAGTCCCAGAGGAGTTCTCTCATCATCTCTATAAGTTATAGAGGCTATGGTAAGTTCTACTTAAACATCTTATTCTTCCTCCCCTCCCTTGGATTTCTAAACCCACTGTGATCACCTGGGGATGAACATGACGTAAATCCAAAGCTTCATGTTTGTAATATTTGAATGATATTTTTAATTCTAGTATATTATGTTGTTTTTAATTATATTATATTATTTTTTTATTGATTTAGGTATTGGTATGTCATGCTCAACTCATATGATCATGTTTGGGGGTACCCATTCATGTGATGTTTTAAACACCATTCATCACTTTTTCTTCCCTCATTCAATTACGGTGTTTGTGTTGTTCATATTGGTCAATTGGACTCACATAAGCACTTTCAAGGACATGTGAATTTATTTAATGGTAACAAATTGAAATAACATACAAATATGGACAGTGCATCTAGTTCTTCTTGTGTGTCCTCAGTGAGTTTCAGTTATGAAGTTGAACAAAAATCACCCAATCATCAGTGGTATCCGATGAATCATTGTGTGTTTCTGAATGAACCCTAGGAGGTATCCTAGTATAAACTCAGTAAAATTATGGTTCTAGGTGTTACAAACCAGGTATTAAAAGATCATAACCCTATCTCTTTACACGATGAAGGATGGACATCACAATATTGCTGTAGGTTGATCATGTTTAATTAATCTTGTTCATTTCTACTTTGTTTTATCTCTTTCATTTTCTATTGTAATCTTTAATCATCAAACCCCATGTTTTCCAAAATATCATTATCCATATATTTTCATAATCAAACCCTTATTTTTAAATTAATTATCTAAGGCTCCATCAATAGATGGCCTATGGTTGCTGCTATATTGCAGAAATTCTAGTAAAAATCAAACAACTAATTTGATGTTCTTGACAACGTGATAAACTTTTGGCACCGTTGCTGGGCATACAAGATTGTTTTTTCCTTATTTATTTAATTTTTTTATTTATTTTACTTCTTAATTTGTACTCTTTTCAATATCCCACCCACCCCCATTTGATTTTATTTGTTTTTGTTTTTTGTCATTATTTTTGTTTGTTTTTATGTGTTCCTTTTTTTATTTTATATCTCTATATCTATATCTAATTCTACATTATAACATTATCTTTTCTTTACTAATTTAATTAATTATGTGTTTTTATTTCATTCATCTTCATAAAAAATTTTAAAAAACAAAAAAACAACAACAATCAATCAATCAATCAAACTGAACATCATTGTTTCATGACAAGATCTGGTAAAGAAACACTACTTGAATTTGACCTTGAAATTGAAAAATCACTTCACTCAAAAATCAAGGAATCTAGAGAAGGTAAATCAATTAACACTTAGTAACCCCTTGTGTAACCTCAAGTGATCCTAAACCAATCAAAATTTGAACCCAATCAAACCCAAAAAAAACATGGTTTCAAATAATCGAACCTTAAAAGAACTGACCACCCTGAATGTGGAGTACCAACCTTTGTACATCCAATATCCCGATGAAGCAGACAATTTAGAGCTGAGATTGGGCCTCATCTAGCTAATTCCCAAATTCCCTTTTCTTCCTGGTGAGTACCCTCATAAACACCTTAAGAATTTTCACATAGTGTTCTCCACTTTGAAACCCAAAAATGTTTCCAAGGACATAATTAAGTTTATTGCCCCCCCTTTCTCCCTTGATGGTGCAACCAAAGACTAGATATACTATCTTCCTACCACAATTGGGGGTTGGAATTACCTTAAACAACTCTTTATAGAGAAGTTCATTCCCACCTCTCAAAATGCATCAATTAGAAAATAAATCTATGTTAATACAAGGAGAGACCCTTCATGAATATTGGGAGATATTAAAAAGACATTGTTCATGTTTCCCCAACCACCAAAATAGTGAATAATTATTAATTCAATACTTCTATGAGGGAATTTTCCCCATCGATCGTGTAAAGATAGATGCTATAGCTTGTGGTGCCCTTGTTGATAAATCTTCTCCTGCTACTCATGACTGAATAGCCAACATGGCTCAAAATTCAAAATAATTTGGTACACAAGCAATTTCACTAACCCAAGGAGTTCATGAGGTAAGTCATTCAGCCCTATAACAAAAGGTAGATAATAAACTTGATGACATGCATATCCTTATATGGAAATTAGCTCAAGTACAAGGTAACTCACACTCTACTTCTATTCCACTACATTGTGGTCTTTGTTATGATAACACTCATTTTTCTGACCAGTGCCCACAACTTCAATATTAATTTGAGTCTTGTGCAGTAGTATTCCTAGGGGGTCCTTTTCAGTAAGCACCACCCTTCAAGAAATAACCATTTAGTCCAAATCCAAACCCCGGGTGGAAAGAACAACCACAATACCAACAAAGAGGTAACCTGAGCTACCCCAAGAAAAATTGGTATCTAAAAGGATAAGGTATTCAATCTTCTTATCCCTAAACTTCTTGGAATACTCCTCATCATCCTCCAAAATATTAACCAAACCTCAAGGACATGGTGAAGCAAATAGAATCCCAAAATCTCCAGTTCCAACAGACCACACAATCAACTATTCAAGACCTATATACTCAAGCGGGACAATTGGAAAACACTATCGATGAGATCAAGATTCAAGATTATGGAAAACTACCATCCTAACGCATTGATAATCTAAAGTACAAAGGTAATGTATAGGTAATTATACATTTTAGTGGTAAAAAAGTTTCGCCTTCTACTGATTCTACACAACAGGTATGTCCCCCTCTTGCAAACTCTCTTTCTCCACCCATAAATGATTCCTGTGAAGAAAAAAACCAAAAGGGTAAACCAATAATCATTAAAGATTCCCATGAACAATACATTACTATTCCTTTCCCCCAAAGACTCTCTAAATATAAGAAGAATTTTGATGATGAAATTGATAAATAAATAATTGATACATTTAAAAAGTTACAAGTTAACTTTCCTTTATTAGATGTAGTTGATAAAATCCCTCGATATGCCAAATTTCTTAAAGATATTTTCATCAATAGAAGGAGAATAAAGAATAATGAGAGAGTCAAACTATGAAAGAATGTCTCAACCTTAATTCAACAGACAATTCCAACCAGGTGAAAGGATCCAGGAACTTTCACAATACGTTGAACCATAGGGGAGACATTCTTTTTAGAAGCTGTGCTAGATTTAGGTTCTTCAATTAATGTAATGACTTACTCTGTGTACACTTCTCTGTAGTTTGGAGAGCTTCAACTGATAGAAATCATAGTGTAACTTTCCAACTGGAGCATAACACAATGATAAAGAGTGGTAAAGTATGTCCTTATAAAAGTGAAGAATCTAATCTTCCCCATCAAATTCTACATTCATGAGATGGAGGACACTTGAACTTCAGGACATGACCCTCTCATACTTGGGAGGCCATTCCTCAAAACAACAAATATGATGATCAACGTTTAAAATGGTACACTTTCCATGGAGTTTGGTGGAGAAAAGGTAAATTTTAACATCTACGAGGATATGAAACACCACATTGAAGAGAACTCCACTCTTCTTATCTATTCGATGGAAGTGCTCTCAAATGATACACACACACACAATTATCTCCTAAACACATACATGGATTCATTTTAATCTTCTTCAAACATGGATGATTAGTGTTTTGATTCATGTTTTGATTGTTTTTTGGGTTATGAAAATTGTAAATTTTGTGTTTTAATTGAAGAGTGTGTTCACTCCATGGTTCCCATGACCGTCGATGATTATACAAATCTCATTTCAATAGATTCTCTATCCTTAGAGAATAAACATTTGCAGATAGATAGTTTCATAGACGTCACTCCCCCTAAATCCCATCCCTCAATCCAAAACCCCTGGTGTTGGAATTAAAACCACTACCACCTAATTTAAAATATGCTTATATTGAGAGTATTGAACAATTACCTATCATTATTTCCAGAAACCTCTCTCAAAAACATGAATCAAAACTACTTGATGTTTTTAGAGAGTGTAAAAATGCAATAAGATGTACATTGGAGGATATTCATAGGATTATCTCATCTATTTTTATGTACAATATAATTTTGGATGATGAGGCTAAGCCTGTAAGGTAGGCTCAATGCCTGTTGAATCCCACTCTCATTGAAGTGGTAAAATTGGAAGTTAGTAAATTACTTGTTATGGGGATCATTTATCCTATATCTGATAGTAAATAGGTTATCCCAGTGAAAATTGTGCCTAAAAACAGGAATAATAGTTTTTTCAAATGAAAGGAATGAATTGGTTCCAACACGTGTGCAAAATAGTTGGCGATTATGTACTAACTACCATCGACTGAATCAATCCATGTGGAAGGAAAACTTTAATCTACCTTTCATTGACCAAATTCTAGAATGATTGGCTGGTAAGTCGCATTATTGTTTCCTTGATGGCTATTTGGGTTATATTTAAATCCATATATCCCCTGTGGATCAAGAAAATACATCATTTACCTATCCATTTGTCACATTTGCATACAGAAGGATGCCTTTTGGTCTATGTAATGCTCCTGGTACTTTTCAGTATTATACGTTGAGTATATTTTCTGAGTACCTTGATCATTGTATGTAAGTCTTTATGGATAATTTCACAGTTTATGGCACTTCATTTTATTATTTTTTTTCGCACCTATGTTATATCCTCCTCCATTTCATTGAAAAAGAAATCCTATTAAATTATGAGAAATTCCATTTCATGAATGAGAGGGGGATAATACTTGGGAATGTTATTTCAAATGATGGAATTAAAGTGGATAAATCAAAAATTTAATTAATTTAAACCCTTCCATATCCAAAATGTGTTTTTGAGGTGCGATCTTTCTTGGGTCATGCTGGTTTTTACAGCTAATTCATTAAATAATTTAATAATATCACACTTCCCCTATCTCGATTATTGCAAAAGGATTATGAATTTGGCAAAAAATTTGAGGATGGTTTCAATTAAATAAAAAGGATTCTCACATCACCTCCCATAATCCAACCACCATGGTGGGATCTACCATTTGAACTTATGTTTGATGCCTCTAATTTTTCAGTTGGGGAAATTTTATCACAAAGGGTTGATAAGGATCCTCATGTTATTGCATATGCCTCATGTACCCTTGACCCAGCCCAGGAGAACTACAAAACCACTGAAAAATAACTTCTTTCTATTGTTTTTTCCTTGGAAAATTCTATTCATATCTAATTGGGTAAAAAATCATTGTTTTTTTTCTTAATCATGCTGCCCTTCATTTCCTCCTAAAGAAACCTGAAGTAAAGCCTCGCCTTATTTAGTGAATGCACCTCCTCTAAGAG
The DNA here is from genome assembly GCA_963277665.1 of Viscum album. Lineage (NCBI taxonomy): Eukaryota > Viridiplantae > Streptophyta > Magnoliopsida > Santalales > Viscaceae > Viscum > Viscum album. The sequence goes on from OY728162.1 coordinate 945,457,676, forward strand.
TTTTAACTTGAGATAATATATAATAGAGGAGTGGAAAATGTGGTAGCTGACCACATTAGTAGGATTTCCCCACCACTAGACCATCATGTTGACTCACCCCTCCCCATTGGAGAATTCTTCCCCCATGAGAGCCTTTGTGATGTTGTGGACCTTACCTCCCGAAATGCAGACATTATAAATTTTCTAGAAACATCTAGGGTCCCCCCTTATTTTATAACTTCACAATAAAAAATACTTAATCATGATTCTCGATGGTAAATTTGGGATGACCCATATTTGTGGAGAATTTGTAGTGACCAAGTTGTTCGTCAGAGTGTCCCTAACTATGAGTTCACCTCTGTTTTGACCTTATTCCACACTCTAGCTTATGGCAGACACTTTGTCTCTCAATGTATAGATCAAAAGGTCCTTAACTTGGGTCTTTATTGGAAAACATTGTATAGATATGGCCATCAGTTTTGTAAGTCATGTACTTGATGTCAATTCAGAGGGAATATCTCCAAGAGGAATGAAATGCCCCAAAAACCCATGTTATTTTGTGAGATCTTTGATGCATTGGGCATTGAATTCATGGGGCCTTTTCCAAATTTATTTGACTTTGTTTACATATTATTGGTTGTGGACTATGTCTCTAAATGGGTGGAGGAAAAGGCCACCAGGGCCGATGAATCTTGAGTTGTTGTTGATTTTTTGAGGTCCTGAATTTTTAGTGGGTTTGGTTTGCTAGGATTTATCATTAGTGATCAAGGTTTACATTTTTTCAATCGCAACATGAAAAATTTGATTCGTAAGTATGGGGTTGTTCATAAAGTATCCACAACATATAATTCCAAAACTAATGGAAAACCAGAAATCTCAAATCGAGAAGTTAAGAAAATCTTGGAAAAAACGTTACAACCCAATAAGAAAGATTGGATTTTGTGCTTGGATGATGAACTATGGGCATACCGTACAGCTTTTAAAACCCTAATAAGAATGTCACCATATAGGATTGTGTTTTTAATGGGTTTTCACCTTCTTGTAGATGTAGATAACCATGCTTATTGGGCTGTTAGACAATGTAATATGAATCTATGAGATGCAGGTGAGCATAAGAAGTTACTGATTTAGGAGTTCGAAGAAATTAGATGTGATACATATGATAACTCCCAAATATATAAATAGAAAACAATGTAAATACATGATGGGATGATTCATCAGAAGATGTTTCATATGGTGAGAAGGTTCTAATGTATAATTCTAGGCTAAAGCTCAACCCAGGTAAGCTTTTTTCTTAATGACTTGGTCCTTATATTGTTATTGATTTTTACCCTTTGGTGCTATACAAGTTTTTCATGAGAATATTGGACAAAGGATTACTGTTAATGGGAAGAGGCTCAAACACTTTTATGAGGATTTTCCAAGGAATCTCATAAAGGATATCCAACTGATAGATTCCACATATGACACCACTTAGCCGACTGTCCCTTATCACTACATTTATTTACTTGTCTATTTATTTAAAATACATTAATTAAGGACAATGTAAATTTTAGGTGTGTGGGAGGGTGACATGTCATAGGTAGGATTAATAAAACAAAAAAAAATGAAAAATGAAAAATGTTTTTTCATTTTTGATTTCTTTTGCCTTATTTTTTGTTTTTAGATAAAAATTTATCTTAAAAAGAATATCCAAAATCATTTTTCATGCTTTAGTCAATTGTGTGGAAAATTCCATTGTTTTTGGAAAAAGTATTTTGAAATGATTGTTGATATGGAATCTTTTTCTATAATTTTTATTTTCAAATCATTCTTAGCTGTTTAGTGGATTTTTGAAACCCATGCCTCATTAGAACTTACCAATATTTTAATCATATACCCGAGAGACATTCTAATCAATATATTTCATATTATTTCTTTTAATCACTTTCATGAGAGTCTTGGATCATGTAGAAAAACTATAACATTCCATGATTTTGTTTGAAACCATAATATTCATTTACTCTACATTCACGATAGAGAAAATCATTCATTGAAAAAACCAATTGTACAGCTATCCTCTATTTTTTCCACCTTTAAATTTTATCCTTCTTAAGCCTTAGAGACCATGAAATGCATCTCTATTCATATATATCCCTACCTAACCAGATTTTGTGTATATTCTTGTTTTATTTTCAACAAGTGTGGGAGAGAGGGTGTTTACATGGGAATTCTGGGGAGAGAATCAATTTTATGGGTTGATATAAAGTGTGCCAACATTTTCTTTGGGAAATGGGTTTACAAGCCATATTACATCATTGGTTGACACATGTTTCCCCCTTTATCTTAAAAAAACTATATATTAAAAAAATAGTTATGTACATTCAAAAAAACAGAACAAAAAAATAAAATGGAGAAAAGAGGATTTTTACTCATTATTATGCACTACTTGGTTGTGACCCTTACAAATGGAAAATGGGGATAGTGAGTTGGAGGTAATATACTTTTTGAGGGGTTGGGTGTGTAAATTAATTGTGAACACTTTATGAATTTTGACATGTTTTTTACATAAGAGATTAAACACTCCTCCTCTGCCTCAGATTTTTAAACATTAAATCCTACCAACATTTGAACCTCAAAACAACCTGTAAGAAATACTCTTGATTAGCACACTAGTTTTTTTAGTAGGGAGCTGATAATCTTGAAAATAATATTGTAAGATCACATGAACTCTCAGAAAAGAGAATAAATCCACTTTCATATGTTCCTTGAGTGAAGAGAGAAAATTTATAGGTGGGGTAGGTTGCAACATGTTGCATTGGTAAACAATTTACATTCAAAAAATTTGAATGTGAGAAAAGAAAAATGATAGGAAAATTGATTCCATACAGAATACATGATGAATTTCATTTCAAAAGAATCTTGGATGTTTTCACACCTTTGATTTAGGAATGGTAAATGATTAGGATATTATACTTTTCCTAGGAGTACAAATGTTTAGGTGTTGGGGTGTGATCATACCAAGATTCACTGTTTTGTTTTACCCTTATACCAATGTATTAAATTGGTTTTGTATTAAAAATTAAAAGTATAATAAAAATTTTCAATTCATGTTTGATTAAATTATTTTTTTAACACTGTTAAAAAGGTAAATGTTACTTCTTTTGATAATTACATTATAGGTGGAAGTGATTTGGAGGACCCATGATGAAGTCTAAAAAAATGGGCCAATCTGCACAGGATCCAAGCATAACAGTGGACTAAAACGCATAATTCAAGTAAAAAGTGCATCCAAATGGGTGGAAACCTTTTGGGATGGTCCAAAATTTAATCAGATACATTTTATCTAAAGGAACCGAATCCCAATTCGTCCATTAAGAGACCCATACTGACTGATCTTTCCAACAAAACGAATCTACACGGGGTCAAAAATTTGCCTCTGTATTTTGAAAATATCACTAATTATATACCATATATGGCCTCCAAATTTGAAAAGGAGGTATAAATTTTTTTTTCCGACAAATCTCTAGTTTTTTACAAAGTGATTTAAGACTTTTTGACCAGACAAAACCATGTACCAAGTAGATTATTGAAATTAGGGTGCCGAAAACCACTTCCCACTTTTCTTATAAATTTTCACCTTGGGAACCCAATTTTGGAGTTCTACCAGGAGGCAAGGTGTTACCATTTTGAAGTAAAAAAGGATTCCTCTCATCATCCCTATAATTTTTAGAGGCTAGGGGATGTTCAACTTCAACATCTTATTCTTCCTCCCCTCCCATGGATTTTTAAACCCCTTGTGATCACCAGGGGAGGAACATGATGTAAATCCCAAGCTTCAGGTTAATAATATTTGAATGATATTTTTAATTAAAGGTTTTTAGGTTGTTTTTCATTATCCTTTATTACTATTTTATTGAGTTATGTACTGTTATGTCATTCTCAACTTGTATGATCATGTTTGGGGGGACCCATTCATGTGATGTTTCACACACCGTTCACCACTTTTTATTCCCTCATTAAATTGTGATGTTTTGTGTGGTTAATATTGGCCAATTGAACTCACATAAGCACTATAAAATCCATGTAAATTTATGTCATGGTAACACATTGAAATAACCTACAAACCTGGATAGCATATTGAGTTCTACGTGTGTTGCCTCGGTGAGTTTCAGTTATGAATTCGAACACAAATCACCGAATCGTCGACGGTATCTGATGAATTATTGTGTGTTTCCAACTGAACCCTAGGAGGTATCCTAGTATAAAATTAGTAACATTCTGGTTCTATGTGTTATAAACTAGGTATTATAAGATCATGACCCTGTCTCTTGAATTGATGAAAGATGAACATCATAATATTTCCCCAGGTTGATCACGTTTAATTAATCTTGTTCATTTCTACATTGTTTTATCACTTCCATTTTCTATTGTCATCTTTAATCATCAAAACCCATGTTTTCCAAAATATTATTCTCTGTATATTTTCATAATCAAACCACTCTTTTTAAATTAATGATCTAAGCCTTCATCGAGAGGCGACCAAGGGTTGCTGCTATATTGCAGATATTCTAGTAAAAATTAAACAACTAATTTGATGAGCTGGAAAACATGATCATCTAGACATGATGTTCAACACCCATGATATTGGCATTAGGATGTGGTTCTAAGTGTCCAAGTTATGAATTGAAATGAAAGGGACAATGAAATCCCATATTATGGTGAATTTTGATTCACCATGTGATATCCCTTAAGGATAGTTTATACATTGGCATGGGATGAAGAAGGTATTGATGGTATGAGTGTCATCGTTAACCTAGGTATTTATGTGATTAAATAAAGAATAATAGAAAATGTAAATTATTTACATTATTTATTTTTCCTTATTATTTATACATATGCATACACTATATTGACTGGATATTGTTTTAGATGTCATTGGTGGTGGCGTATTGATTTGTACTCACACCCCACTCAGGTTGCCTGATCATTACCTAAATATACTCCATGTTTACATGATAATATAATGACAAGATCCCTTTATTAGATGGTCGAGTCAGGATAGAGCATGGATGAGGGAACCAAACATGGTGGCATAAACTGCTTAGGAGTTGTCAGTGTCTTTATTTTTGGGTTTTTCATTTGACACTTGAGACATATATGGAATTACATATCTACTTATTTTGTTTGGATATTAAAATTTTTATTTAGTTATAATGTGAAACTGGTTTTTCCTGGTTATAGTATTATTTTGGTTTTTGATTATTATCATTTGGTAATTTTTTATTTACATCTACTATTGATCTACTTTAATAAAGAGGGTATAGTCTCCCCATGATATATATTAGAACACCACTATTATTCGACAACCTCTGGAATACAGGGAGGTGTGATTGATGTCAGGTGACCAACCGGTTCGGGGCACCGGTTTGTGGCACCTAGGTTGGGACCCCAAAAAGTGGCATCAAATTCATTTTTCTTTTCTTTTCTTTTATCTTACTATTTATGAAATCTAGAGAGGAAATTATGATGATTTCTTCCTTGGTTAAGAGCTCATTCATGGGAGTAACTAACCTATGTGAAGGGGTAAAATCCAAGTACCCAGGGTGGGTTTGCTATTATTGATGTGTGTTATTAAAATTGGATGTTATTTCACCTCGAGTGATGAACTTGTTGTGTTATGTGATTTTTTTGACCTTTTATGATATTTTAATCATGCTCAGTATGGAATGAAAATTGAGTATGAATGCATCAATAAATGCACTTAGTATTTATTATGTCGGGCATCATTTTAGGCAATCATGAAAAATAAGGTTTTGGGTGAGTTGTTTAAATGAAAATGTTTTTCTTGGTTGTGCAATTTAACTTAAAAAAGGTGTGTAATTTGAAATTGAAATTGAAAAATGATGAAAATTTTGTAAAATGTGTGTCTAATGAGAAAATCGAATATGAGAATGTGTTTACCATTTGTTAACTAAGACCTATATGAGAGATGGTTAAGGGTAGTGACAACGCCTCAGTTTTGACATTATGGTGGGGTTTGAGGGAATGACTTGTTTTAGATTTATGTTAATCTCTCTTACATAAATGTGTTAATAGTGTGTTATGTGTCCTAAGATATGCGATTCTTATTATAGATATATACCTCTTTGATGATACTTGTTGAGAGGATGACAGGATGATATGGCCAGAAATGATCCACCAGCTGTGTATGTTGAGGCACCAATAGTTCTATGTTAGGAAGTCGGAGAGATGTTCTGTGATAACTTTTCTATATTTTTGTAGTTTATTGAAAGAGACCATGGTTAAGTTGTAAATAGTATGTCTTAATAGACATGGGAGTTCCAATAGTAGCACCATCCGATGTTCATTGGAGAGGGTGTACCTGAGGTATCTTTGTTTTTATTGAGTTCATACAGATGATTCTTGACCACTTAGCGACTTTTGCTGAGAAAAGAGTTAAACTAGAAGATTATATGTTGTGATGATCATATAAGAGTTGGTGGTACATCTAGACTCAAAATTAAAAGCTATAAAATATGGTATAAAAGGACTTCCAAGAGAAGCTCATGGAGAAATTTTATTTAGAGACACTGATACAGGAGAGAGAAATAGAGATTATATGGCTGACCCAAGAGAGTATGTCTGTGATGGACTATGTTAGTTGCTTTAATAACATGAAAAAATTTTCTATATCATTTGAAGGGGATGATACAACTATAAAAATATGTTTTTAGGATGGGATGAAATCTTATATTAATTCAAAAGTCAACATATTTCTGTTAACTAAGTTTCCCGAGGTAGTGAATCAGTATCTCATATCTAAGAGGAACCTGAAAAAGGATTCTAGTGGGGTATAGATGGTTTCTACTAAATGACCAAGGGTACAAATTCTGAGAGTAGGAAGAGTTTCTATAAGAATGTGGACCATTGCAGTGGAAATAAGAGTGATCAAGGGGGAGGATAAATCACTTAGGATCTTACCCAAGTGCTCTGTCTCCCGTGTGGTAGTCTTGGTCACAATCATAGGCATTGTCCATGGCCACCAGTAGATTCTTGAGATTGAATCAGGATGATACATCTACAATGGTTCTACAAGAACCCATGAAATATGTTAATTGATGAACGGTCTAGGAAGAATAATAGTGATAGAGGGGGGTCTTCAACCTCATATCAGTATGGAATTTGGAGTTATACTAGATTTGGCAGTTGAGGTAGTGGATAATATCCTTATGGGAAAGAGTGCCCATATCAGTAGAATGGTGTAGCTTAGGGTAATTAGATTTCATCATAGGGAATTGGGGCTATATATTTATATGCATTACAACCTACACTTGTGTATAGAGAGGATGGACCCTTAATAGTTATATGTACTATTCTTATAGACTCTAATCTTTCTAGTGCCTTATATGACACTAGTGTATCTTATTTTTTTATATCTGCACAACCTGTGAATTGGTTGTGTCTATAAGTGGAGTTTGTTAGTGGGGTTATGATGATTGATACACCATTGGGAGTATGATTGGGATACATCTTTTTTTGTAAGGGGTGTTCTCTTATGGTTGGGGAGTATTGTTTCCTTTAGGATCTCTACATTCTAGATATGATTGGTTTTAACTTCAATACAGGTTTGGAATTGTTATTAGAATACTAAGACCACATTGATAGTTACCATGGGAGAGTGAACTTTACATCTTCTAAGGGTAATGAATGATGTATTTCCACCTGTAGTGAAAAATTTTATGGTTACGTTTCATAAGGACTTCTCAGGGATACCACCTAATAGAGATGTGAAGTTTACAATTGATCTCAATCCTAGAGATGAGCTAGTTTTTATTCCACCATATAGAATGACACCAATAGAGATTCAAGAGCTCATGAATCAACTCGAATAGTTGATGGATAAGGTGTTTATCTATCTAAATACATCACCTTGGTGTTATAAAGTCTTTTTTTCTAAGTTGGATGATGGGAATTTGCTCTTATGTGTTGATTACCAGAAGTTGAACCATATGTTAGTGAAGAACTGGTAGCCTCTCTCACATATCTATAATCTCTTCTACCAGTTTAGGGGATCTTGTGTCTTCTAAAATATTAAATTGTGATCAAGTTATCCTAAGTTGATAGTTTGACCTTTTAATATACCTCATACTACTTTTAGAAGCAGTTATGCACTTTACAAGTTCATCGTGATATTGTTTGGTTTGAAAAACACACCAACAGTGTTTATTACCTTGATGAAGAGAATCTTCAACCCATACCAATATTAGTTTGTGGTAGTGTGTGTGGATGAAATCTTTATGTACTCTAAGAAACATAATGATCATGACCAATATCTTGAAATCATATTGTGTACATCGAGAGATCATAGGTTATATTCTATGCTATCTAAGTTTCAATTCTAGATTGATAGGGTACAATTCTTGGGTTACATCATCTTAGAGGAAGGTGTGTCAGTGGACCTAGAGATGGTGCATGAAATGGTTTTTTAGGATCATCCCAAGAATGTTTTTTTATATCCATCACATTTTGAGGTTAGTGGGCTATTAATAGAGGTTCATCAAGGACTTTTCCCACATGGAAGCACCACTTTCAGACTTGAAGAAGAATGTAGTTAAGTTTTAATGGTCTAGAGTATGTGACAATGATTTCTATGATTTGAAGAGGATATTAACAACCACACTAATATTGAAACTATCTGAGCTTTGAGAGGAGTATACAGTGTTTTGTGACACAACTAGAATCACGCATGGTGCAGTGTTGATGTATGAAGAACGATTTTTGGCACATGGGTCATGGAAGTTGAGGACACATGATTGAAAATACCCTATGAATGACCTCAAGTTGGCTAAAGTTGTCTATACCTTGATGTGTTTATGGAATTACCTATATGGTGAAAATTTTACTATTTATATTGACCACAAAATCTTAAAGTAAATTTTTCATAATGATATTTGAATCTCTAATAGAAGATGGGGGTTGAGTATATGCAATAATTTTATTTTGATCTAGAAAATATTCTCAGGAATGGAGATAGTGTTACTGATTATTTGAGCTAGAAAACTGAGACTCAGGCAGTTCAGGAGTCTAGTTTAAAGATAAAAATAGTGAGTTTGTTGGATGAGATGCATGTTGTGGTTGAGGAGGGCCATGATAAGATGAATCTCATATCTGTATTAGTGGAGTCTACACTCTTGATATCAATTAGGGAAAGATTGTATGAGGATCTAGGGTATCTGAACTTAATGAAAAGCCTTGAAGGTGGGGTTTCACCATACGATTACGCCATAAATGAGGATGAGATCATCTATGTTAGGAATTGAATTATTATGACCTTGAGTATATGTGAGGAACAAATACATGAGTTTAATTCATAGAAGTGGGTGGTACATCCACGTTTTATCAAAATATACCATGACGTACATAGATAATATTGGTAGTCAAGCATGAAAAAAGAGATTGTATGGTTCATGACATGATTCTACACCTATCAATAGGTGGAGGCCGAGAATCAATAACCTGGTTATTTTATACAGCCGTTTCCCATTCCAGAATAGAAGTGATATGAAGTTAATAAGAACGTTTTGGTGGTTCTCTTGGGGACGCCTCAGAATAATGATGATATTTGGGTGGTTGTGGGATGATTGATGAAATTAGCACATTTTTTTTCCTATATGGGAGATATTATTTGTGGATCAATTTGGAGACTTTTACATTTATGAAATATTCCATTTTCATGGGGTTCCCTGGAGTATAGTTTTAGATCATGAATCAAACATCACTTTTCAATTATGGAAATGATTATAGAAGGATCTTGGTAAACATGTTTTTCTGAGTATAAATTTCCACTTGTAGAAAGATGGGAAGTCGGAACATACTATTCAGGTACTCAAGGATATTATATGAGCATACGTTCTTAACTTCAGTGGTACTTGTGAGAATCACCTAGAACTCATCGAGTTCACCTTTAACAATAGTTATTAGGGGACTATTCATATTGAACAATATGAGGCACTTTATGGTAGGTCGTGTAGATCACGTCTATGCTAGATAGAGGCAGGTGAGTGAGATTTATTGCGACCAAGTCTTTCTCTAGATACATCAGAGTCTATTCAGATGACTTGGAAATGTATGGATACATATCATAGTATGATGATATTGTATGTTGATAGATGAAAACGATCCATAGAGTTTATAGTGGGTGATCATGTGTTCTTTTATGTACTGCCTAGATTGGGTCACTGTAGGATTCAAAGACAATGCAAGTTTGCGCCTAGGTTTGTTGAACCATTTGAGGTAGTGGAGATAATTAATCCAAGAGCATAAAAATTACAACTTCCACAAAGTTACAGTGTCATGCATGACATTTTTAATGTTTCATAGCTTTGATGGAATCAACCTGACCCTTCTCTTGTGATAGATGTGGATAATGTTGAGCTGGAGACCGATACATCCTTTGTGGATCATCTGATATGTGTTTTGGATCATGGTGAGAAAGTGTTATAGGGAATGAAAATGACAATAGTTCAAGAATTTTGGAAGCATGAGAGAGACAAGTGAATATGAGAGCTTAGTGTTTTGGATTTTTTACCTCAGAGTCTTAGAGATTCTTGGGAGTACAGCTTGAGGACGAGCTGTTATAAGGTGGGGAGATTATAAGATCCCAAATATTTCTATAGATTTATCAAGATCATTTTTAGGTACACTTTTTTCCATGTTTTTAGTATATCTTATTTGGGTTTTACATTGGGGATATTTTTGGTGAAATTGAAGATTTTTGGATGGATTTTGGGTAGTTTATAGTTGGTGCATGGTTTTCCTAAATTGTGTGACCTACCCCAACAATACATGCAACCTCAAACAGAGGGGAATTGCTAGGGTGGCACATGGTTTGTCAAATTGTGCTCTCTCTTATTAGTAATAATGCGACCTCTACGTGAGGTGCATGGGTTTGGAACATAGTTTTCCAAACCATATTTCCCAGACAAGGAAACTCTACATGTGGAAGTTAATCCCCTGAATAATTATTTTAAAATTCTCACCCCACCCCAATTTCATCCTGACTTGACCCTAAAGGTTCTATCGCATTTTTGGTGGTCATAGATAGGATTCCAAGGCCCTAAAAACTCTGTTATTGTAACAATAAATTCTTGAAGTACATAGAAATTACACTTATTTGACATAATACTTAATAAATTACACAAATATACACCTAAATATCATATTAGTTTAGTGAATTTGGAAACATGGAACATAATATTCTAACATGGTGAAAGATATTCAACATCACCCATAAAAATCATCCAATTTAGTTTTCCTACATAAAACCTTTATTTATATCTTAGGGAAAAGAAAATATAAAAAAGGGTGAGATCAAATGCTCAGTAAGGCTAAACATGAAGAACATAAAACAAAACATAAACATAATAATGTGAAAACATGAACATAAATTTTGTATATGGAAATAATGAGTCATGAAATAATCATGGTAGTACTTAAGGCATAGATCATAAAGAAACATTAACCATGATAAAATATAATTGGCATAAAACATGTGATTTTGGAAAATAAATAAGCACATAATATGATTTTTATAGTAGCCAACTCATTGCTTTCAAGACCATTATAGTGGAAAGTTCATTTACTAAACTGGGTTTACTTTCCATTCCAACCCCTTATTACTGAACCCGGTTTACTTACCGTTCTGACCATGTATTACTAAACCACACTTACTAGTTGTTCCAGTAATGTTTATCTCATTAGACATAAATATTTACCCAATTAATTGGATGTAGATATAGGTCCCACCCATCTCACAATGAAATCACTCATACATTTTCCACAAAAACAAAAATTATTCATCATAGCATAACCCATGAAATAAAATGGGATTCTTAAACATCATTCCATCATAACATAATCCATATGAAATATCCTTCCATACTTAACACAATCAAATTAGAGTAATAATATGTATAGAAAAATAACCCTACTTAAGATCATAATCTTAGATGGAAAATAATATTGATAAAACACTTGAACTCAATTCTCGAGGAAAATATCATTTCTTCTTCAAAAACATTTTCTTTTCTCAAAATGCCACACAATTTTAAAATAAAATAATTTAGTTGAAAATAAACTTGAAATAATGTATATGAAGATTTATGGAAATAATGTTTCATAAAAAATCACCAATGGGTTAAATTAACTTTCAAAAATTGTATAATAATATAAATAATATTACATAATTAGGAAATATGTATGTGGATGATATATATACCCTAGTAAACACTTACATATAAACAATCTTGGATAAAAATGAGTTTGCCAAATTATCCCTTTCCTTAAGTATGATTTCTTTAGTATGTGTCCAAAACTCTGGTACAGTGGGTTTAAACATATTATTAACTTGTACCAGAACCATAATAATATTTATGAAATCATATATGATTCAAATATGACTTTATATTACCGTTTCATTTATCAATTCCATGTTAAAGCAATGTTTTGGTTAATAATTGTTTTATTTATCATACAGGTTTTGACTTGTTATTCTTAATATTATTACTTAGATAATGATTTAATTACTTCCATAATGTAAAAAATCATTTATATATCATATACATTTAGTATATAAATATATATAATATATAGATAAATGAAATGGAATACACCATTCATGGAGACGGTTGATCATACGTATGGATGACTGTTTTTTCTGTTTCCTTATTGAATTGAATGGAAGAAATTAAATAATATATATATATATATAAACATAAATAAATTATAATTATTATTTAAAATATTTCATGATTATTTATTATATATACCATATAATAAGTATTTAATGGTTAACATGGATGATGAATCTCATCGCATCGTGGAGACGGTAAGCTGTACGTAAACATAAGCAGCGATATCATTACCTTGATGGTTAAATAGTATGGAATTGGATGGTATATGAGTTGTACAGAATAATTATTATGTTATATTCATTATTTAAATCCATTATAATCATAAATATACCCATCCAAATTAAGTGTTATTGAATAATAATTACACCATGGTGCGGAGACGGTAAGTCGTACGTACGCACGCATGATGATATTGTTATTTTTTGGATGTATAAAAGGAGGTATAAGGTTGTAGCATAATTATAATATCATATCAGAGTGTATAAGATACGGTATTTATTAATTTATTATGGAAACAACATAATAAGAGGAAGTATATGAAGAAAAGAATTTTGAAATATGTGATAAAACAATTACCTCTTTTTCGGGTATCTTCTTTTGGTATGCACAAAAGGAATCCTTAAGGTGCATTTTTTTTACCAAAAGGTGTCCTTTATGATGAATTTAGAAAAGTTTATTAGAGATTTGGGTAGGTTTTTTTTGATCTAATGGTCTTTGGAGGTGTGATTAAAAGATAAGGAGAGGTGCCCTTTTATAAGATAGGGGAGGGGCACCTTTAGAATGTTTTCAAATATTATTTTATTATAAATTCTTTTTTGGTTTATAGTGCTTCCAAACTCATTTATTTCAAAGATAATATGATTATGGGTCGAAATAATCTCAACCAATAAAATTGAGACATGTTTTAATTTTATTTTAAACCATATCATTTTGATTTATCTTTGTTTAATCTATCTAATTTTATTTGTGGTGATAATATTCTAAATATTAAATGGTAATAAATATTTACATATGTGTTGTCAATTTTCAATAATTGGATAATTTATGAAATTTTAGACTATTTAATTTTCACTATGTAATTATTAAATATTTTTGTGATTTTTAAATAATTTAACAATATGTTATTTTTATAAAATATCAATAGTGTAAATTTTTAAACTATTCATTTATTTGACTTTAAATAAAATCCACACAGAAGATAAATTAGAACCAAAATTTTTAATACAATACTAACATGTCATATTAACCTAGAAAATTCATGTATCACATTAATTAGTTCATGTGATATTTAGTTTAATATTTTCAAAACCATTTATTTGATATTTATATCAATAAAATAATTTCTACATCCCTATTGTTTCTTCATTAATGGTAATTATTTAATCTCTAAAAATTCAAAATAAATTTAAATGATGTAAATAATTTCATTATATTTTTAGATACAATTTATGTTCTATTTTTTATTATTTTTATCACTATATTAAAATTATTTTACTTATAAGATATTTGAGAGTGACATGTTGTCACCTTCTTTTGTTTTAATTATAATTACATCACTTTCAAGGGAAAAATTCCATTGAATGAATCAATTCTAACCCATATGTGATATTAGTCAACTTTAATTCATCCAATATAATATTTTCAGGTATTAGGGTAAGTTTATTATCTTTATCATATTGTTAGTTACCCTAATTTACCCGATTTATCTTTAAATGTGGTAAATAAAAATTATCATAGTTACTATTCATAGTATCCAAAAAAATAAAAGTAGCATATTAACATAATTTATACCCACTGATTACAAATATAGAATCCATTTTTCATAATTCAAAACACATAATTAGTAGAAATTAATTTAAAATTTAATCTTGTTGTCAAAAACCAAAAAGAGGGTTTTTAAAGAAGTAAAAACTTGTCAAAAATTATCATATGTTTCTGTCCTATTTAAATGTAAAATTACTTCCAATTAAAAAAATAGGATTAAATTATAAAAACATAATACAATTTAACTTTAAAAATAATTAAAAATATAATCTATCTATATAAATAAATTAGATGAAAATGTATTTTTGAACTAAAATGCAGTATTTTTTCACTATTCATCAAAATATGAATTTCATCAAAAAATACTAAAATTTAAACCAAGTTAAATTTAAATGTGACAATTCAAAATAAGACTTTTATTTTGTCAAATATAATATATAAAATTGTTAAAACTAGATTAAAAAATGGGTACCCCATCAAAAGGTAGTAAAACTACATTTTTTGAAAAATACTTCTTTTATCTGAAAAATTGTATTTGTTGTTATATAATGTCTAGAAAATACATAATATTAATGTTAATGTTATATAAAATTAAAAACATGGTTAATATATTCATAAATTCTAGTTTATATCCCATTAAATAATAATTTTTTTATAATATATCATTGTTTAGTGAAACTCTGTATTGTGTACAGCGCAAGCTATCAAGGAAGGTCGCTCTTGCGTGTAATGCAAGCCAAGTCAGTGTTGCATATAGTGAAAGATTCATTTAGTGTTGCATATAACATAATATAGACATAGATATTTTATACATTGAACAAAATCTATACTTAGTATTGTGCATATCGTACGTCAACTCAGTGTTGCGTGTAACATATGACAAGTCGGTCTAGTGTGAAATGAATGTTTGACTTCGTAAATTTCAAGATATAAATTATTTTAATTTATTTGAAAAAATAGTCCATAAAAACAAAGGGTGTTACATTATACCCCATTAACTGAATTTTTCCCTCCAAATTCAACAAGGTTATAAAAGGTTTACTACTTGAAAGTTTCTTTCATGGAAACCCACATCATAAAAAATAATACTAAAACTTCATTTTAGAAAGAAATGTGAGAAACATAACATTTACCCAAAGTAACTCATCACTTGGTTTTCACATATGAGAACATAGGTGGGAAGTGAAAACATGAATATATAAGAGAAATTTAACTATCATGTTCTGATGGATAGTGATAGAGAACAAGGTTTGGAGAAAGTTAACAAACAGAAATCCATAAATCTACGATGATTTGAGGGACCATAGGATTAATTGGATAAGAAGGTATTGAGATAATTTTTTTGTTTTCAAGAACCTTTACCTAAAGTTAAATATTTTTTCATGAGAATAAATACTTATTTGATTTTGTTACAATCTCACCATTGTGTGTGCCTTGAACAATTTCTACTTAATCCCTTATTTAAAGAAATGAAGTTGATTTTTTCATTCTTGAAGTGTTAGCCATTCAAGTGATATAATGATAGGTCATTCCATATATATAACAAAAAGGTTATCACAGGTAATAAAATATTCATAAGTCGACCTATAGTGAGATAATACATTAATCTAACAAACTTCAACCGGAATATAACATAAACTATCCCTAAAGGGATAAAATTACAATCTTTCAAAAAACTAAAAATATAAAACTTTATAATGAGGTGAACTAAATAAAATTAACATTTATCTCCCATATATCATAAGGTAGTTCTTGTTTATCACATTCCAAACCTGTGAATACTTTAATCATGTATTCTCTTGAAACATGATAACAAGAGGAATTACCATAGAACCTTAGTGAGAGCATGAATTCTATCAGAATTAACGCTTTCCACACACTAAAAATACCAAAAATTATATATAATCAAACCATGTTATCACTTTGTCCTTATATCAGTCATGAGGTCAGTAATACTATCAAACATCTCACTATCTCCTTATCCCTTCATTATGTGCATATCATGAGCTTTGCAAAAATATTTTAACCACATTTCATGGTTACTGATACCATAAATATATGGAAAACCAAAATGGACCAATACATTGATATTCCAATATTCTATAATACTATAAATGAGATTTCACAACACTATTTTGGAATCCAATTACATAAAAACTTAATCAATCTACCACTTTGTGGTAACACTCAACATCACCAATAGTGATCACATGTGAATTCCCTCTGTTATTGGAATTAATAGGTTGATGAAACTGATCATCATTAACCCTTGGAGTAGGTAATTGGTTATCATAATTCCCCATTTCCTTTCACTTGTAGAATTTAAGTTTCTATGGTGTATTCTCTATAGCCTTTTCTCTATTAACATAATTAGAAACATTTTTCACATTACTTCGGAACTCAACTGATAGATGAACTTCTTTTCCAAAATTGAAACATTTTTGAGTCCATTTAAAAAAATATCAACCATGATTACTTCCACACCTTGAGAACAAGTAAACATTCATCTTATTTTCACCATTGTTTTGAGATTTTCCCTTGACCTTCATCTTTCATTTCTTATCAAAACCGTGAGATGGATATATAAAACCAAATTATATTTCTACCTTGATAGCTCAATGAAAAATCTCTTCATATATACAAAAGTATCTTATGGATAATGACTATATAAGACTTGGTTTTAAGCCACTAAAGATTCAATAAAATTTACTTTCATGTTGGATGATAAATCTAGAAGTATACCTTGCGAGTCATGTATAATTTTCCTCATATGTTCCAACAGATTCATAATCTTTTTTATTAGTCTCTAGGAAATACCTTTCTATATTTTTTTAAAGAATATTAGGTAATTAATTATTGAAAAGTAAGTTCTTGAACTCAACCCATGACATGGATTCAATTTTATCTTTTTGCCTTGTATTCTTGATTAGATTCCACCACTGATCTGCTTCACCTTCTAAATTTAAAATATCCAAAATGTCTTTTTCATGTTCTGAAAAAAGAAGGATGGAAAATATCATTTCAATGGTATTGATCCATTATTCAGTAATAAGTGTATCAGGAGACCCAATAAAGGAAGGTGGGCGTTTCCCCATGAAGGACTCAATATATTGTTATTTTCTTCTCTGCGAATTTGGAAATCCAAAATGATTCATAGCTTATGTAAGTATGGAAATAATGTTTTTCATTCCATATCCCAGAGTGTTTGGTTTTTCAGGATGAAAATCATCACATTTCCCAATGAATTGATCATTAACCCAGTTTCTTTAGGTTCCAGCAATTTTTTAAAAACAAAAAAGAATAGCGTGAGAGGCAAAAACCATACTAGGAAAAAAACATAATCAAGGGGGATTACTTTCAATATATAACTTCTTAGGTTTAATCCTAGGCTATTAATGATCATTAATATAATTATAGGACTATAACCTATTGTTATACTTACCCTTAGGGACATCCCTAAACATACCTTAGAAATATCTCTAAGCATCTCACTAAGGTTTTCTCATCCTAGTTTCCAAAGGTTAACTAAACCTTCACTCTAATACCAACTGTAATGGACCAAACTTGACATACATGGAGATTACACTTCTTTTTTGGTATAATTAAGACATTAAAAAACATCCAAGATGATTAGGAATACATATTAATTTCATTGGTACCTTAAAATTTTCCAAAGTTTTATGGTTCAAAAAATAATCTTCATCACTCATAATCCAAGTCTTAGGATCTTTTAGAAAAATGTTTGGCATAAAATCTTTCATAGACTTCTCCTTCTAACCGATGGTCAATCTAGAAAATGATGCCCAAAGGTCCTATATTTTATTCCCCATACATGTGAGAATATATCATTAGGATTCCACCACTACAAGTCAATTTCTACAATAATGAGTCATTTTTATCTACTATGAGATCAAAAACCATCATGTTTTCTTCAGTCCTCTCACTTGAGAATTATACTTCAAGGTTATCTCACTAGAATATATCTCCCCAACAGATTTAGACTCTCAATAAAATCACTAAATGATAATAATATAGGTGCATGAGAGATAAAATCAAAGATTTATATTAATACTTATTGTGGAAATAGAGAAAAAATAAAATAACTGTTACAGAAGAAAAAGAAGAAGAAATAGAAAAAAAATAAGACTCTCCTAGGGTTCGCTACTCTCTGATGCTGAGGCCTAACCCTATACACACATTCTTTTATAACCCAACAAAAAATAATTTGTATCCCTCCTTACAAGATAAATCTATTATTTAATCATCAAACACCCCAACTACCCCCAAAAACCACATTATCATCCCCAACCAGCCACTACTAACTCTAACATACTAATAATAGGAAAAGGAAATTACTACCCCAATAATTAAATAATTACTCTTTCCCATTTGAAACTAAACACCAAAACCCTTTCACAGCCAACACACGAGTCTTTCAACTCAGTACACGAGCTTATGCTACAACATCGAAATTCCCTACAACTAGCCTCCCAAACACATTCTTATCAAGGTGTCTGATTAAGGATCTTAGAAGAAGCCAATAATATGGACTACTTTACTTTGATAGTCAAAGTGAAATTCACTTGGTGATGAATCTAATGTTCTATCTGAGGATTAAGTGCATTGAATTAATATAACACTTATCTAGAATATAATAGGAGATGAAGAGTTGGAGTTGAAAAATATTTCTAGAAAAAAAATACAAGGGAAATTTTCAGTATAGTTTTAGTCCATGAGTGTTTGAGGTAGTATCGTTCCTCAATCAAACTTTAGTGATAGAAGGAAGAAGCAAAGAAGCATTGCATACTTTGGAAGTAGAATATTTTTTTTCAAAGTGTTGGAGGATGTCGTGTAGTAAATTGAAGTGGTATTTAGGTGGATTATTGTTGGGATTATGAAGCCACCTTCATGTACCAGAATCAATCAACCATAAAAAGAATTTATAGAACATGTTTCAGTTTGATGAAAGGTAACAACATCAGTTGGTTTTAGCGTGAAAAAAGATAGGTCATAAGGAACCTTCTTCTGATGGATGAAAATGCATAGTGGTGATCACAAGGATCCACTATAGAGTTTCAAACACAAGGATCCACTAGTGTGATATAAAGGGCTATGGTTTCATCTTTTGAATATTTTCAATCAAACTGGTTGGTGTTACAAGAGATTAGAAGTCACTGTTGGAAATAGATAGACATCTATGAATATAGAAGTTCAATGAAACCATTTGACCACTTGGGACCCACTATATAAGTCATTGAAACCACATTACAAGGTTTAATATGATCATTGTATATGAAGTGATTTACATGGATGCTATTTAATGTGATTTTGAACTCTAATCTTATGATGAAATGAAAAGATGTAATGTTTTATCCCATGGAGGTAGGACTAAATGTTTAAACCACATAAATATTTTTTATTCCTTTATTTAAATTTTCTACTTGCATGAATATATGGTGAGTTGTGAGTGAAAGTAATGCAGTGAGTTGGCTCAGTGGGGTGAAAAAGGAGAACCATTTTATTCCTTGTTCCATACACTAATGTCTGAAGATTTCTTTCTGGTACTTAATTCAACATTGGTGGTTCAGCTGCTCTAACTACTGGTGGTTAAAGTTGGTGTGGGTTTCTCAACAAAATATGATTAAAATTTTAAATTATAATTAAAAAACAAATATAGAATAAAAACTAATTGGTTAGTATGAGGGATGTTAGGGCTTGGGAGGCAGGCGTAATTGGGGGAGGAAGGGAGGGAAGCGCCACCGAGGGAGGGAGGAAGGGAGGGTGGTGGGGGTTTCACATCACTCACAGGTCAGAAGGAGGGAGGGATTCTCATACATATGGGGGTTAGGGATTTTAATTTTGACGCAATTCCAATTATTTTTGAAGTTCAAATCGTGTTTTAAACTTTTCTTAGACTGTTCATTAATTCATTTAATTTTTAGGTCATCTAATTGTTATTACATGGCTATTGTTCAATTATAATTAGAAAATTATTAATAGATAATATTTATAAATTTTTTTTATAATCCATTTTTATTAAATATCTTATATATTAAGTGTAAACTCGTATTTAGCCTTATCTAAATTATATTTAAAAAATATATTATATTTATAAAAATAAAAATATATTTATATATGAATATATTATTTTTAATGAAATATAATTTTTTATGAAGTATACCATTTAATAGAGCTAGAAAAAAAGTGCTGATAATGGTGAGACTTTATCAGCAATAGTAAAAAAGTGTTGATAAAGCCCCTCCTCTATCAACTCAATTTTACTATTGTTAATAAAGGGACCCCTTTATGAGTGATTCTTTAGTAGAACTGGTAAAGGGCCCCCTTTTATCAATTTTTTTATTAGCGATGATAAAGGTCAACCATTATCAGATTTTTTTAGTGCTGATAAGGACACCCTTTTTCACCTCTACAAAAATCATGGATAATTCATAGCACTAGATAAACCCAGTTTTATAGTAGTTTTATTTACATTAACCTAATATAAATATTTGATTCTATTGTAGTTTTGAAAAGAATAAAAAAATAAATTGTCTTCAATTATAACTCATTATAATGGATAATAATAGCATGTAATTAATTATATAATTAATATGACTCTAATATGTATTTAATTCTACAATTATGACTTTAGTTAAATTCATTGGATTATTTTCACTAATTATTTTTACGCATTAAGTTGTTTTATCATGTCTTCAATATTAAAATTTTTTAAAAATCATTATTTTGATTTGTTATGTATGTTGAATCTTATTGATTTTGTTAACTGGAAACATACTGTAATCAAAATACATAAATGAAAATTGTTTTCGGTATATAGGGAGAAGGGAAGTTAGAATTTAACATTTTATAGGGATAAATTTTAGTATTTTATACTATCGAGCTGTTAAAATTGAATTTTTTGCATTCAATACTATTTAAAAACTTCCCTAAGATATAAAATATTTGTGTAGTGTTTATTTAGATTTTATATTTATTTTTTATCCCCAATTGTTCACTATATAGATTTAATGACATTATAAATTATGTCTATTTATATTTTCTATATACATTTAATGTTTAGTACATGTTATTTTTTTATTGTTCATTGTATGTTTTTAATGTATTGACTCTTGAAATGTTTATTTGATGAAATTTATCCTCTCTTTTGGTTCACAATATGTTTATTGTTACAATATTAACTCTAAAAAGTCTTGAATTACTCATATTTACTTGATTTTACTATATAACCTTCACCATATTTAGTTGTTCAATTCTTATAATTGGGTCAACATCTCCTCTCTGACCAATAGATCTTCCCTGGTCTAGAAGTTTTGACATCTATCATTCTATTTAAACTATACTACCCAAATCCCCTAATATACATGGGCCTTCTCTCTAAATTATACCATGTGACTAACCTATATAGGTAAGTTATTTTCCATCAATGAACTTGGTATTTTCCATTTTTATACTATACGTTATAAACTCTAAAATATGCTCCTATACTATAAAGTTCAAAAATATATATTACAATAAATAATTTATTTATATTTTTTTTCTATATTTTTTTCACTGATTCATGTTTTTATATAATTTCTCTTCTCATTAACCTGATCAATCTTAGCTATATTCAAATACCAGATTGTGTTACAATAGAATACAATTATTTATTTCCTAAATAAATTATTATAAGGAAAAAACTCAGGTTTCAAGTTAGGTTTTAAAACCAGCTTGTGTTACAAGGGAATACAATTTTTCATTTCCCCAAGAAATGCTTGTAAAAAAAATCTTGGGTTTCAAATCATCACCATATTTTATTAATTTTTCTTTCATATTCATGAATTTACTTCCATTTTCATTCATAATTTTTTAAAATAGGCTCCCCAATATTTTACCAAATTGAATTTTATTATTATGTATTATTCAAACACTACCTTTCGGTTTTTTGATATGATGAATCAATGAATATTTGATTTAGGATTTTAACTACAATTGTTACTGATTTTTTATGATATCCCCATTCCCATAGTACCCTTTTTTTACCAGTCAACTCTAGCATGATATTTTTTATAAATTCATTATAAATTAATAGTTTATTTATGTTTTAGGCATTTTTGGATCTTATTTTTTCATTGAATTTACTATTTTTGATAAATTTAATTTATGAAAACTATTAGGTCAATAATATTTATGTATATTTAAATGGTGAATCTATAAAATATATAAAATTAATGAATTATATGCTATATATTTAGTTTTTCATTCAAATTTACTGCCAACATTGTTATACTATCTTTTTACTCACAATCAAACTATATTTATTTTATGGGATATGATTGTCTTCATTAATCAGGGATTTTTTATTTATTCAATTCCATGCGACTTATTTATATATTTATGTCATTTTATGTAATTTTGGAGTTCAATTTTTCCTATTTTATTTCTTATCATGAAATCAAATCAAATGTATTGTAAAATTTTAAATTTGTGCATGTTTTCACTATTTGTGCATGTGCTTTTTAACCATTTTGTTGGACATAAATTATATTTGAATCCCCATTGCACTGTTCTATATTTCATGTCACTAATTATGGTTAAATACATTGGTTTTTCTCTATATTTGATCAATTTTGTTTCTGTAACTATACTCATGTTCGTTTCTATTTAGACATATTCTTTTCCTTGCTGAAATAATTTATTTTTTGGAACATTCAATGTAATGAAGGCTCATAGTATGTGATTCATACTTTTTAATTAAAATTATATATGTTATATGTCATATTAAATTTATTATGAATATTCAAATAAAATTTCATATCTTATTACAATCCCCATTAATTTCTGAATATCTAGCTTAGTGGCCAATGTAGTTTGATCTTTTGATGACTCTCTACAGGTTTGGTCTGGTTTCTTTAATATCACATGATTAAATTTTTTTAGGCTGCATTAAATTATTTTAGTTTTGATAAAATTTGAATTTTTTAGGTTATAGTGGTCTTTAAAAAAATTATAAATGTGTGTGCTATGAAATTTTAGTTCTTACTAGGGAATACTATCCCACTTTTATGTCTTGTCACTTTTTTTCCACATCACTTTTTGTTTAGGTGTGTTAATACTATGTGTTATTATTTTATTGATGTTTCCATTTACATGATTTGTATTCATATTTTTCTAGAATTTATTTTTAATATGGTGTAGAAGGTATAAATGAAGTAAATCAGAAAATCACTTTTTCTCATTATTTCTCCTTTGTTTCAATATAGGATGTTTGTTGGGATGAAAATTGAACGTTAATTGACTTCATTAATATATCATTGTTGTAGGTTTTTTTAAAATACGCATCTATGTTATCTATTACATTATAAACCATTATATTACATACAAAATTCATGAATTATAATTTGACATTTCTTTACCTTAATCCATGGTTACAAATATAACATCACTACCTTTTTATATTTATTTCCTTTATACAATGGTAACACTATTTAAAATTATATATACCTTCCACACCGCTTTCAGATTAAAACTGTGTGCAATTAAAATGTTCATACATTATATACTATATATACACAGGTGTATTAAAAAAAAGTATGGTATGCATACATTTTTTAAAAAAATTATATACACCTGTGTGCATACATTGTTTGAAAGTATAAAAAACCATTCACATACAGTATATTGTATGTAGTATTCAATTACATACTCTCATTCCTCTTTAAGAAACATATTTTACATAATTATAGTATTCATACCTCATGTATAAAGTTTTTTATTTCTCAAATGCCACTTCCAGATTAACAAATTACATACATTATACATATTGTATACATACATTTTTTAAAATCACACACTTCTATACATACACTTCATACATTTTTTGAATTTATCTACAATTGTAAACATACGTGAACATTGTATAAAAAACACTTTGATGTATACACCTATATTCATATATTTTGTATATAGTCACATTGTTTTAAAAACAATTGTATGCTTATGTGTACACATAGTTTTATATATTTATGGGCATATAGGTGTATGCATCATGGAGTTGAATTTACCTAAAATTGTAAATATATATTTTCATATACTATTACTACAAAAAAATTTAGTAAATGAATTAGATCAAGAAACATTTGATATTGGTGAAGAAATAAATTTTTTTGTTTAACTTTATAGGATCTTAAAAATGAATATCAATAAAGGATGAAAAGAAAATTTAAATAAACCTACAAAAGTCACTTTCTATATTCAACTATTTATTTGTGATTCGATTTTATTTTTTTATCAACTATTATTAACTATTACATTTATTTCTTTTCCTATATTGTATATGTCTAAAAGTTTTAATTACTCCAAATTATGATTGTGTGTATTTGAATTTTAAATTATATGATGATTCTATGCAAATTCATGAGTTGGGTACTAGTAAATTATCATATGGTGTGTGTCGATGGTTTTAGAAAAAAATATATAGATATAGTATATATCGATATTAATTAATTATTGAGGATAAAAAGGGATGAGAATTGGATCCTAATATCCCATTTTACTGGAATATATGATATATAGAAAGATCACATCCATTCAATTAAAAAATTATACTATTTTTTCAAAATTGATAGTTTTATTATGTGCCATATTTTATACATAGAGGAAATTTAATAATTGTTTAATTATCATAAAAATAAAAAAACTAGAGTTTAAAGTTTTAATTTTTTTATATAAAAATAAGAATCACCATCTTTACAAATTAATAATTTCTTAAGAATTTAAGAAAATTATAAATTTTATATATTTCAAAATATTGATAATTTTAAAATCTTTGGAAAATAAAATATTTTAAATTTAAGTATTAATTTTTTTCATTTAAAGTTATATTTTAATTTTTTGAAAAAATATCTGATATTATTTCCCAAAAAAATACAATTTCTAATTTTATTCATGAAAATAGGAAAGAATCTCTTTTAAATATATCAAATTTTAAAATATTTAAAAAGTTAATAATTTTTTTATCCATGTAAAGAACATATTTTTTATTTATATTTCACAAACAAGAATAAATCACTTAATATAAATAAGGAAATCATAATTTTTAAAAATATAATAATATTCTATGTTTCTAATGGAATGGAAAAATTACAATTCTTTTATGAACATGTAAAACTATTTTTCATAAAATACATTAAAAATATTTATTTAGTGAAATTTGGAAAAAATATTATTATATTTAAAAGGCATAATAAAATGTAATTTTATAAAAAGTGGTGTTTTCTTTAAATAAAGATAAACACGTTATTTTCTAAAACCATGGACATTTTTATAGGATATTTCTTTAATGTCATGAAAAATTATTTCATATTTTAATGGAATTGCATATTGTTTTTAAAGAATAATCACTTTTTTATAGATAATAAAATTATGATTTAGTTCAAAGATAATAAAAACCCACAGTAAAATCCCATTAGAAGACACACTCAAAAAACATGCAGAAAAATACCATCGAAAAATCCATATAAAAATTCTGATGTAAGATCCACTGAAAAATATTACTTGAAAAATCCCTATGAAAATTTCCTCTTTAAAAATTCATTTGAAAATTTCACTATATAATTCAGAAAAGGAATTATACTGAAAAATTCTCATGATGAAAATCTAATAGAAGATCCACTTGAAAATTCCACAGGAAAATTATGATGAAAATTTCACCAAAGTGTTCCACTTATATCATTTGTTGGAACATTGGAATGTCTACTTAAAATATCCCACTTACATGTTCTAGTGATATTTTCCATTAAAATATTTGTAATATTCCACTTTCATATTCTAGTGAAATTTTCCATTCAAATTATTCAATAGGATATTTTACTAGAAAATTATAGCACAAAATCTCAACTTTTAATGGATAATTTCACTTTAAAATTCAACATTGATTTTCTTTGGGGTTGTTCACTTAAATCAAGAATTAGAATTCAAAAAAATATATCAATGAAAAATTAGATTGGAATATTTTGTATGAATTTTACAATAGAATCTCTCACTTAAATTCTCAACTAAAATATTAAATTAAAAAATTGTGCTGTAATATCTGAATAGAAATTTTTAGTGGGAAAATTTTATTAGAGAATCATACTATAATGTTTCAATGGATTTTATAGTGAAAATATTTGATCAAATTTTCTATTAAATTATCCATCACAATATTTTAACTGAAAATTGCAGTAAGACATTCTAGTGAAATTTTATGATGGATTTTCATTTTAAATTAAAACTAAAATATTTTAATGAATAATTGCACTAAAATAACCTGATGAACATTCATAAGAAGAAAATTTTAGTTCAAAATTTTAGTATAAAATCTCAATAAATTTCTATTGATAATTTCTAACAGAATGTTTCATTGGACTTTTAAACTTGATTTTCCTACTAGAATATTATAGTGAAGACATTCCACTATAATTTTTAAGTGGAACAATGATAACAAAAAATTTTAGTGGAATTCATCACAATTATATAAAATTCTATTTTTGTAATGAATTTATCTTGAAATGTATAGTAACCTGCGTATGATGCAAAAAATAACTTTTAAAGCTACAAGAGGTGGTCATAAGACTCACCTCAATAAACATCCACCTCTACAAACCCAATAATCATGACACCATTAATATATCCCACCTGACATCACCTACCTCTATCGTCTCCAATGGCGCCTCACCTACTCCAAGCCACCACTGACATATTTATTTTAGTCATTATGTAGTTTTCATTATTGAATGACCAATTATTGGGAACCAGTTCATGCAACAATTATTCATGCCTTCTTAGGAAATATATAGAGGTTCTTTCAGTTATTTTATGTCTCATTTTTTCACTAATTATCTTACTAGAACAAGATCATTTCACCTAGTGTAATCTTCTAGTCTTTCATTTTAGATAATAAATTTTGGGGAGAATGAGTTTTAACTCATACTATGATCCATTCATTTTGAGTATAGGATTTGTTATTTAATTTTTATAATCAATATAAAAAATATATTTATAATATAAATTTGTTTTATTATTCTAAAAATATATTCTTTAAAATGGATATTCAAAGGTTTTGTATTTTTCATAACCAAAGATGATGATCAATAGTTAAAAATAAAATATCATTTTTTACAATACCTGTGATGAAAATAACTCACTCAAACCCTTAATTTTACACAGTCAATACCCCCATTGTATAATATGTATATTAATCTCATTCAAAAAACTATTAACAATGTTTATTTATCTTTATAATTATATTTCACAATATTCTTTTTCAATAAACATTATCTTATTCCACCCCTCACATCATAAAATGGGTTTTTATGTATATATAGAATCTAAAATTATGAATTTTTAAATATATAGGTTGAAATAAAAATAAAATTATATTTAAAAATGATTTTTATACCACTTACAATGAAAAATAACTTTAGTATAAAAATTGAATACTTTAGAAAATATATTAGCACTTAGATCTTTAAAAATGAAATATATCATATGTACCAATAATATAAGATAAATTACATGAAAAAAGAAAAAAAAAATTTAAGAATTTTATTTTATTCCTAATAGTGTATAAATTTCATATATATCAATGAATTTTTTTAAAAACAAATTTTTTTCATGATTTCAATGGTAGAGTTTTTATGTATGAATATTTGTTTTAAAATCAAATCAATTCATATAATGATAATTTTATTGGGGAAACATTTTTATAAGAATTATAACACCCCTGGTTTGATGTACTTCATAATTTTTTGTTATTAGTAGATTCTTGGAGTTGATGGTTTATCCATTAGAAGGGATTTGAAGTGTAAAATGATGTGTAAGCTGGAGTCAGGATGTTGGAGCCTTGTGTAAGAAATATTTACGCTTTAAATAGTTTAAATGATATAAATATGTTGTAAAATAATCCATAATAATCCTTTATGCCCTAAAATGTATTTGGACAATATTATTACCCTGCAAGAACGATTTACACCATAGAACCGTTTTCCCAGAAAAATAAACAGAGGTGTCGGGTTTTTTAGTGTAAGAGACCCATTGATTGATTCATGATGTAAATTCCAAATTTATATAATGAATTTTTCTGGGCCTTGAATGTTTTTTATGACCAGTGATTGTAATTATCCATATTCAACTGTTTCATTCCTCTCATATTTCATGGAACCCCTAGGTTAGTTTTTGAGAACTTCAACCCCCGAACTCTATTTCCAATGGACATTTGAGTGTTCGACCATAGAAATAAAGGTTTGGTTCTCATTTTTCCTTCTCATATTGGATATTTCTTTAACTTGAAAAAAACCATATAATAGTATTAGAATACAAGGATCTATGGGTTTTGATGATTAGTTATGAGATTTTTTTTGGATTTTACTATAGGAATGAAAGGGATCAGTGAGATCGGTCATTTCATCATAGGCAGCTTTTGAAAAATAAAATTTGAGGTCGATGGATTCTCTGTCACTCTATGGTTCTTGATATGTAAGGGTTATCTTTTTTTAATAAGGGTTTAATTTAATTTTCATTAGTATCATTGCGTGATTTCGTGAATAAAATTGTTTTGTTTTTCATTTGGAAAATTGGAAGGATTTTAGAAAATCCTACTGGAAGACGAATTTGAAATATTGATTTTAAAATTATGAAATGATTTGGATACAAAAAAAATGGTTGAGGAAAATGGTTTTGTTTTTTAAATTGTTTTGGCATGGAAATTTATCGTAATTGCATTGATGTGTGTTCAAGAGAATAATTTTTTTAAAAGTTACACTATCAATGTTGGACGTGTTATGGTCATGTGGTACCACCTTCAATAGTAACACCAAGATTGATTGTATTTTGTGTATGGATTTGAGTGTGTGTTTTACAAAGAAATTATTATTCCAAATCTTTATTGATGATTATAAACTTCATTTTTGTTTTTCTCGAATGGATTTCACTTATATTATTTTATAAATTGTTTTTCTATTTTCTGAAATTTTTTATATAAACTATGATACATATTCTATTAAACCCTGAGCATTTAGGAGTTATTATTTTTTAAAATAATTTTAATTTCTTAAATATATTTTGTTTCAAGCAATAATGAGTTTCTTAGATAGCTTTCATTTCATGGAACACGAATTTTACCTTGTGTTATGTGCAACACTGAGCTTTAAGAAAACATGATATATTATTAATATTATTATTTAAATGAGACCATTATATTATAGCCATTAAACACAGAAGTATTAATAGTAATAAATAATAATAAAATATTAAGTATAATGGTTTTATATAAAGTAAACATATTTATAAAAAATACTTAATTTTCAGTAAAGTCTTTATTTGATTTAAAATACAATTTTCTAAAAAAATGTTTTTTTGTGAAAAATAATAAAATTAATTTTTGATAATTTTAGAAAATTAATTTTATAAAATAAGTATAATTTTTTAAATCTAAATTTAAAAATTATCTTAGAGTGAAAATTTGGTATTTTTTAGAAAAATATTAATATTTCAGTGAGCAGTAAAAAAACTGGTATTTATTGAAAACCACAATTTTGTTTAAAAACAGACAAGGTTAATTTTTTAAAAATGGGTTTAAAAATAAAATTAATAAAATTATTTATCAATTAATTTAATTTATTTCAACTAAATCATTTTTATATTTTATTTTTATTTAAAAACTTTTTAATCTTTTGAACATTTTCTCTTTGGAAAACCGCTTTCTCATCAAATCTACAGGTTTAATATTAAATTAAAACTTTCCAATTATATGAACTAAATTTGGATAACTATATTCCATATTTTATATAATTATAATTTATATTATATAATAATCTCAACTTAACTTTTAATCATAATGAATACTAAAAGCAGTAAAAACAATTATCACGGTTAAGGTAAAAATGGGTTTACTAGGGGGGTTAAACTAAAAAGATAACGGCTAAGAATGAACCAAAAGTTATAAAAACCCCATTTTATGTCAATATATAGATATTATCATTTATATGATAGATAATGGTATATTTTTTAGCCTTTTTTCATGATAAAAACATAGTTACAACTTTTTCTTTTAAAAAAATTATAAGTGTGTCACTCACCTCACTTATAAATGGACACCCTTTATCCTCTCATATTAATACTTTCAAAACCATTTGGTTCATCAAATACCTACAAATAATAAATCCTTAATTAACTAATCCCATTATAGAATCCTTATGTTGGTAATAAATCCAACCTAAGAATCCTTTTGGTGCAAACCAAAAGAAGTTGTCTAAAGAAGAGGTAACAACCCTAACTGAGCGTTTTGTTTATTTCTTTCTCCAAATAATTAAATTATCTTTAAACTAGAATTATAGAATAAACTCAATATATTTCATGTAATTATATTTTTTTATGTTATGTTTTTTTCCTAAAACCATCTCATCTTCCATGAAATGGTATATGAAATCATCACTCGTGTGTACGTCGGACCACCGCCTCACAAACCGATGTTATTCGTTTTCCATCAATACCTCCCAAAACGGGATATAATCATGGGTTAGATGTTTATATATGATATTTATTTTATTATTATACTTATGAAATTATTATATTACAAATTACTTTATAATTTCCATTTCTTTGGAATTCGATAACATCGCTCGTGTTTACAGTGAACTGCCGCCTCACGAAGCGATGTGATTTGTTCATACTTTACATAGAAGGTAATAAGGATAGTTTTAATGAAAATATATGATATATATGAGATAAAAGTTATTATTTAATAGTAATATATAACTTAACCTTATTTCTTTAAATCCATCGAGAAAATGGAAACAATGTCTATGCATGTATATAATCTATTATCTCCATGAACATGGTATTTCATTCTCTACCTATAAATCTTATGGATTACTATAAAAAAATATATGATAAAAATATATGATATTTATATCATGGTTAAAAAATTTTATATTATATAACCATTATAAAAGTAAGGTGACCAAAAATAAAAATTAAAAAAATACATGATAAAAAAGCAACTGTTTACCGAAAAGTGACTTTAACATGGAATTGTTAATAAATGGGTAATAAAAGGTCATAATTAAATAATATATGATATTATATATATATATATATTTATCTATATATATGTATAATAAACATATATTTATTATATAGGAGGTTCAATCGAGTACAATAGAATTCAAGACTTTAAGGATTTTTGTCTCAATTTTCCTTCCTTGAGAAATATGTTATGTTATGCACCAATATTATTTTATGAGGTGTATATAAAGACACTTTTACATGTAATATCATGAACTTATTTATTATCATTATATTTTATATTTAATTTCATAATATTATTTCATGGGGCGTATAATTCAAAGTTTCTAAAGTGATAAATATTTTATGTTACAATAACATCATTTATTAGGAATGTTTATGATTATGTTTCATATGATAAAATATTATGATCCATCTCTCAAAAAACTTATGAATTTTATTTTACTCTATTTATTTCATGAGAATACATGTTTTCCATTAATTTTCATTGCTTTATGTACTCAACTGATCAAAATAATATTTTTAAGAAAAAGCATCTTTATTTCTCTTCGATTGAAAACCCGTTTTTTTTTCAAAACCAAGTTTTATAAAAATATTTTCAAAAATATTTTTAACATTATAAAAATTATTTATTAAATATATTTTTACCCATTTTTTACTATTTCACTAAATTTTTTGAATGGAATCTTTATGTTTCTTTCTAAATAATGACTATTTTTATTTTACCAAAAATATCAAATGAATCTTCATTTTAACATGTATGACATGAATGAAATTATATGCCATCATGACCAATAATTTATATGAATATTACTTTATTATCTTTAAAGGTTATTTTCAAATATAAGTATTTTGAAAATTTTTTATGT
This sequence comes from Viscum album, assembly GCA_963277665.1. NCBI lineage: Eukaryota > Viridiplantae > Streptophyta > Magnoliopsida > Santalales > Viscaceae > Viscum > Viscum album. The sequence continues at coordinate 945,490,029 of OY728162.1, forward strand.
TATAAAAAGCATTTTTCAAAGTGAAATGTTATTTTCCTAAAGAAATGTTTCATGTAATCTTTAAAAATCATTTTCTATCTAAGATGACATACTTTGATGATAATTATGCTTTAATAGAGATTTTATTCATGGATTCCATTATTATTCTTTCTCTAGATACTTTATTTTTATAATGAAAATATATTTACAAAACACATTTCCCTTTCATGGGTTATACTGTGATAAAATGTTTACGAAACATGATTCTTTTCACGGGTTATGCTATGATGAAATGATGAAATGGTGAAATGATTATAAAACCTGTAACTTTTCTATAGGTTATGATATAATTAAATTTTTTTGAAACCCATTTCATTTCATGGGTTATGATATGATGAATGTTTCTTGATATTGTGGCACACAAGCATATGATTTTCATTTTTTGAAAAGTGGGACCTATATCTCTCTCTAATGCATTGGGTATAGATTTATATCTCATAAGATATTCGAGACTGGAACAAGAAGCACACTCAGTTTAGTATGGTACTTTATATTATATTATTATCTTGGGAGTGAACCTGTACTACTATGATGTCTTGGGGTGTCAGCCCATTTCACTATGATAGCCTTGATACCGAGCCTTGAATACTATAGAAATTATTTTATATGCTTATGTGTATGCCAAAATTCTATGTCTTATGGTAATGTTATTCTCTCATGGATCATGTTTTTTGATTTCATTATTATTAATGACTTATGAACTTAAAATATTTATTCCAAGACTCAATATTATGATCATTTATATGTGGGTTATGATTTTAAAATTTTATTTCCATGTTCACATATCCTTATGTTCATGTTATGCTTCTATATATCCATTTTTTTTACCCTTATTGAGTATCTGATCTCACGCTTTCTTATGTTTCCTTTCCCCAGGTTATGAATAAATGTATTATATATGATATGTCTAAGAATGGTGATAGTTATGAATAACATAGTGGTTGATGACGTATCTCACTTATAGACCAGTGGTGTATGTGTTTATGTTTCCAAGGAAACTATACCATTATGATGTTCATACTTTTGTTTTTGTTATGTAATGAATATTCATATAAAAAGATGTACTATCAATGTATGAAAATGTTGGGCCTCTATAGTTGATATCATAGGATATGTTTATTTAACCTTCAGAAACTAGGATGAGAAACATTTGTTGAGATACCTAAGAACATGTCTAAGGATAAGTATAAGGATGTGTCAAAGAATAGAAAAATGTCCTAGAATTTTGGTAAAGGATATAGTTAGTGGTTTCAAAGAAATTATATCCCTTTCTTGATACTACAAGTGGATGTGGCTTTGGAACATAGGTAACTAGGAGTAACAACTCTAAAATTGGTGTATTGAGCTAAACTTGATCGTCACCTGGTGCATGACAATGGGCCTTGATGCACAACTGGTTTGACAATCCAGGGAGATATGCTTTGGAAATTAACAAACTCTTTACAAACCATTATGAAGGATTTAAGTATATGATGACTATTAATGACCAAGGATAAACCTATGTTTTCATATATTAAAAATAATCTTTTATGATTTAGACCCCCTATAAGTTATTTTTCATGATTATATGATTCCCCACTATGATTATTGTCTCTAACACTATGTTTTTGGTTTTAATCAATGGATAGAACCTGAAGTAACCATGATAATGCTGATTATGATGGATAATTAAATGATTTTCCTCTTGAGAATCCAAATATTGTGAGATATGGAATGAAAAATATCATTTTTATTCTCATGAAACATTCTCAATCAATGAATCATGATGGATTTACAAATGATAAAATAAGTGAACAATATTTCGTTGAGTCTTTTATGAGGAAAATCCCTGCTTCCTTCAGTGGATCTGTAGATATACTAGTTATTGAGTAATGGATTAGTACCATAGAAAATGTATTTTCCATTATCTAGTGTTTAAACATGAAAAAGTCATTTTGGTTGTCTATCATTTGGAAGGTGAAGCTGATCAATAGTGGAATCTCATTAAGAATACAAGGGAACATTATGAAATTAAATCCATGGATTGGGAAGAGTTCAAGAACTTATTTTTCAATAATTTATTTCCCTATATTCTTCATATGAATATGGAGAATTAATTACATGAGATAAATCAAAATAATAATAAATAAGTTGGAATCTACAAGGAAAATTTTACAAGACTTGCGATGTATGATTCTGGTATTATCATCCATCCATAAAATAAGGTTGACCGATTATTCAGTGGCTTAAAACCAAGTCTATAAAGGGTTTTAGACATAATAGACTTCATTAGTTATGAATATATTGTACAACGTGCTATCAAGGTGGAACTGGAGGTTGGAGTTACATATCAATATAACAGTTTTGATAAGAATAGAAAAATGGAATTCAAAATAAAATATAAAAACCATTTAGAGAAGAAGATGATCTTTCCTTTATGCTCAAAGTGTAGGAAGAAACATGGAGGAAATTTTACTAAGGGGGATAGTAAATGTTTTAAGTGTGGAAGGGAAGTTCATCAAGAAATCCAATGCCGATGTGATGGGAATAAGTTATCCAATGATTTAAATAGAGAGAAAGATCCACATAATACATCACCCACAATCCAGTGTTTCAAATTAAAGGAGTATGGGAATTATTCTAACCAATTCCGAAATTTGATGTTTAATGATGATGATCGATGTAAAAAACATCAAAAGCTGAAATAAAAAAGGATATCTCATGTGAACACTATTTTTGATGTGGGGTATGATAATGATGTGGTTAAAGGTATAGTAACCATCCACACTTTAAATACTAATCAATTATTTGAATCTAGATATATCCTTTATTTAATATAAAAATAATTTATTAAGGGTATCAAGACTCAACCCAAATTATTAGATGTGTAATTAGTAGTGAAAACCACTAATGGTACGATTGTTACATCTCCAGTATACGATTCTTCTTTGGTTGAAGTTTGTGAGTTTTTCTCCCTAATTTTTTTTTTCATTCTTCCTCTGGTTGAATTTGATGTTATCTTAGACATGTATTGTATTTATCTATATAAATCCCATATCAATTTCCATGGAAGGTAAGTCACATTTTATATTACAAACTGACCTAGGACGGCCTATCAGTCTAGAGATAAATATGAACATCTGATGGAAATAAAATCCATTTTATGGGTTTTAATTCCTATACAAGAGTGAATTTATCTAAAATGGTTGGGAAAAAACTCAACATAAATTATATGCCTACTATGAATGTGTTTTTTTATGTATTTACAGAAGAGTTTCCTTGACTTATACTAAAATGTGATGATTAATTCACAATATAACTCATAACTAGTGCCAAACAAATTTAAAATATTCCCTAAAGAATAGCCCCAATTTATTTGTAGTAATTGAAAAATAAACTATAGGAGAACCTTGGAAAGGAATTCATTCATCCAAGTGTGTCACCTTGGGGGCGCCTGTTCTTTTAAAAAAATAAAGATGGATTGATGTGACTCTACATTGATTATTGGGAGCTAAAAAAGATCACAATCAAGAACAAGTATCATATTCCCAATATTGATGACCTCTTTGATCTAATTTATATATATCACTACTTTTCCAAGATTAAACTTTGTTCTAGATATCATAAATTGAGGGTCAACAAGGAGGATATACCCATGATATTATTTTGAACAAAGTATTGACACTATGAATATATAGTGATTTCATTTGGTCTTACTAATGCCCCTATCTTCATGGATTTAATAAATAGAGTCTTTAGATATTACCTTAATCTTTTTGTGGTAGTATTTATAGATAATATTCTTATATATTTAATGAAATAGGAAGAACAAGAATATCAATTGAGAATTGCACTAAAGACCTGAAGAAAAGAGAAACTATATGAAAAATTTACAAAGTGTGAACTTTGGCTATAAAAGGTTTCATTTTTTGGTCATATAATCTCAAGAGAGGGAATATTGGTAGATCCATCAAATACAAAGGCTATTGAGGGTTGGCCTAGACCAAACATGGTGACTGATATCTGTAGTTTTCTGGGTTTTTCTAGATATTATCGATGTGTTTTCAAGAATTTCTAACGACTATCTAATCCACTCACCAGGTTAACTTGTAATGGAGCCTAGTTCCTCTGGATAGATTAGTGTGAGTAAAATTTCAATGAACTCAATATAATATTAGTTAGTGAACCTATGGTTACATTACCATGTAGTAGAGAAGGGTTTTTAATACATAGTGATGAATAAAAGAAGGTATTGGGATGTGTTCTTATACAGAATGATACAGTTATATCTTACGCCTCATGACAATCAAAGGTTCATGAGAAAAAATACCCAACTCATGATTTGGAGTTAGATGTGGTAATTTTTTCATTAATGATATAAAGGAATTATATTGGAAGAGAAAATTTTGATATATATACTGATAAAAAAAATATTAAATTATATACGCACACATAAGGAGTTGAATATGTTCCAGAGAAGACAGTTAGATATGATTGAAGATTATGAATGATAAATCATTACCACAATGGGAAAGAGAACAAGGTGGATGATGCATTGTATCAAACAGATCATGTTATCTTATCCATGATCAGGATAAGAAAACACCCAATATTTATGGATTTGAAAAGGATGGATCTTAAAACACTAATGAAAGGGGAGAAATATTATCTTGATAAATTTAATGTTCAACTGCCTATATAAGTAAAGATTAAAGAGGCATTGGAGGAATATTTAGAGCTGCAAAAGAAATTTTTAAATGTTCCTGAGTTTAACTTGACCATGATGGAATGATGAGGTTTAGGAACCATGTATGTATTCCATCCATACCAGATTTAAAGAAGGATTTTTTATAGGAAGCTCACAGTTCTTCATTATCTATTCATCATTGAAGCACAAAGATGTATCAAGATTTGAAAGAGTATTTATGGTGGTATGTAATTAAGAGAGATATCGTAGAGTTTGTATCATGGTTCTTGGTATGTCTGAATGTTAAGGTTGATAGGAAAATGTATAAGAATATTTTACATCCCTTACCCATAAAAGAATGGAAATTGGAAAACGGTACAATGGATTTTGTCATCAGACTCCATAAAACACAAAAAATGAATAATTCTATATGGGTGTATTTGATCGCCTTAAAAAAATTAGCACACTTCATCACTATAAGATAAGACTTATCTCTTGAGAAGATTTTTATAATATACATTAAGGAGGTGGTAGGGTTACATGGAGTACCACATTTTATTGATTTTTACTAGGATTTGAGTTTTACCTCAAAGTTCTAGTGAGGTTTTCAGTAAGCACTTGATACATATTTGAGTTCCAAGATTGCTTATCATCCTTAATCATATGGTCAGTCCAAAAGAATAATTCAAACCCTTGATGATATGATGAGATCTTTTTATATAGATTTAAAATGTTGTTGGTATCAACACCCTTCATATAATTGAGTCTTAATATATTAATAGCTTTCACTCAATAATTCATAAGGCTCTTTATGAATCCCTCTATAGAAATAAGTGTAGAGATCCAATGTGTTATAATTAAGATGGAGAAAGAAAGATATTGGGACTTGAGATAGCTAAGTAAATAACATAGTAGGTTAGATCTATTCAGCAACACATCAAAGAAGCTAAGAGTTGGTAGAAATGTTATGCTGAAAATTTTTGGTGTGATCTAGAATTTAAAGTTAGAGAAAATTTTGTTTCTAATAATTTCTCCATACAAGAAGGTAGTGAAATTTGGAAAGAAATAAAAACCTAGACCTAGGTATATCAGTCCCCTTGAAATTATTGATTATATCAGGAAGGTATCCTATCATTTACCGCTTCTAATAAACTTCTCTCAAGTCCATGATGTGTTCAATGTATCTCTTCTAAGGAAGTACATACTTGAACCTCCATATGTTGAAAACTCAAACGTTGTACCGCTAGAGCAAGATATTTCTTATGAGGAATTAGTGGAGATTCTGAGTCATACATAGAAATTCATATGAAACAAGACTACTCACTTAGTTAAAGCTTTTTTTTTGAAAACCCATCAAGTTGAGGAACTATGTGGGAACATGAGGATATGATGAGGCCGATGTATCCTCATTTGTTTATATTAGAGTGACACATTTTGAGGGAGAAATTATTTTGAAGGGGGTAAAATGTTACACCTAGATATTTTATGAACAATTATTTTTTAATAAAGTAATTTTTTGTGATAGATTATGTTACATGAAATAATGATTTTCTTTGATAGCTTGTGTTACATGCAACACCGATTTTATCTTGGGTTACATGAAACACCGTGTTTTAACAAACCACGATATATTATTAATATTTTTTTAAATGAGACTGTTATAACATAGATATTAAAAATAAAGGTATGAATAGTAATAAATAATTTTAAATTTTATGTATAATGGTTTTATATAAAGAAAATATATTAATAAAAAATACTTAATTTTTGGTAAAGTGTATATGTTTCGAAAATACTTTTTTCTCAAAAAATATTATTTATTTATTTTTTCGAAAAATAATAAAATAAATATTTAAAACTATTAGAAAAATAATTTTATAAAATAAGTGTCATTTTTTAAACCAGTATGTCAAAATTATCTTAGGTTAATTTTTTGGGTTTTTCTATAAAAGATTAATTTTTTAGTGAATAGTGAAAAATACCGATTTTTGTTGAGAACCACCTTCTCATTTAAAGAATTTATACGGTTAATTTTATGTTTTTAAAAGTAAAATTTATTCAATTATATATCATTTAATATATTTTATATCATTCCAATCATTTTAATTTTGAATTTTTATATAAAATCCTTTTAAAATTTTGAACATTTTCTCTTTGGAAAACCGCTTTCCCATCATGTCTATGAGTTTAATTTTAAATTAAATTTTGAAAATTATATGAATAAAATTTGGAAAAATGAATTTAATATTTGGAATCAAAATAATTTATATTATCTAATAAGTTAAACTTAATTTTTTACTAGAATTAATAGTAAAAACAATAAAAATTATTTACAATGGTTAAGGTAAAAATGGGTTTAAGGGGGGTTAAACTTAAAAGATAATTGTTAAAAATGGCCCAAAACATGTAAAAAACCCATTTAATGGCCATATTTAGACCTTATATCTTATATTATATATAATATAACTTTTTAAATTCTTTAGAAATGATAAAAATAGGGTTACATTTTTTTCTTTTCAAAAAATATAAGTGTGACACTCACCTCACTTATAGAAGTCCAACCCTTATCCACTCATCTTTATAATTAAAAACCCTTTAGCACAACCATGACCTACCCAAATAACTTATTTAGTTCCATTATCCAATACTATATTCATTATTTTTGTCATAAATCGATCCTAATAATCCATTTGGTGCAAACCAAAATAATTTGTCTGGAGAAGAGGTAACGTTTCTAACTGAGCATTTTATTTTATTTCTTCCTCAACCAAATTAAATTATTATTAAAACATGATGATATAATAAATTCAAAATATTACATATATTGATATATTATTATGTTAAGGTAATTACCTAAAACCATTTCCTCTTTGATCAATTGAGATACAAAATCATCATTTGTGTGAACAATGGACCACATCCTCAAAAAACGATGTTATTTGTTTTCCATCACCACCTCTCATGGATGTATATAATTATTGATTAAATGTTCATATATTATATTTATTATATTATTATACTTTTTAATTTATTATATCGAATATACCTTTATACTTTTCATTATGTGGGAATGTGATAATGTCGCTCGAGTGTATTGTAGACTACTGCCACACAAAGTGATGTGATTCGTTCACGCTTTATATAAAAGGTAATAATGATGAGTTTAATAAAAATATGTGATATATTTTAAATAATAATAATTCTATAATTATAATATATTACTTACCCTTCTTTATATAAATCTGTTGAGAAAATGGAAACAACATTCATGCGTATATACATCCAACTATTTCTACGAATGGTGTATTTTATTTTCTATCTCTAAATCTTATGAATTTATTTAAAAAATTGTAATTAATATTTATGATATTATTAAAATGATTAAATTTATTTATATGATGGAAACATGATAAAAATAGGAGTACCAATAATAAAAAATAAAAATATACATTAAAAACAAATCAATTATTTCCCAAAATGAGACTTTAACATGGAATTATTAATAAATGGGTAATAAAATTTCATAAGTAAATAATATATGGAATTATATATATATTTATGGTTATTTAATTGATGTATAATAAACTTATAGTTATTATATATGAGGTTTGAATTTTTATGATAGAAGTTGAGACTTAAGGTAAGAGTTTTTTGTCTTAATTTTCCTTCCCTGAGATTTATGTTATGTTATGCACCTATCTTCTTTTATGAGGTGTATATAGAGACCTGTTGAAATTTAATACCATGAATTTATTTATTACCATGATATTTTATGTTTCATTTAATTTTATTCCTTCATGTTAATTACAATTCAAAGTTACCAAAGTGGTGAAGATTTTATGTTATAATCTCAACATTTATCAGGATTGTTTATGATTATGTTTTCAATGATAAAAGCGTATGATACATCTGTCAATAAACTCATTAATTTTATCATCCTATATTTATTTCATGAGAATACATGTTTCCCATTCATTTTCCTCTATTTATGTAATCAATAGTTAAAAACATTATTTTTAAGGAAAATATTATTTATTTCTCTCTTCAGTAGAAACCCCATTTTTCCTCAAAAAACATGTTTTCAAAAAATGTTTTCAACTTTTTGAACATTATCCAAATGATTTATTAAATAAATTTTTAACCATGCTTGATTTTTATACAATTTATCAAAAGGAATATTTATTCTCTTTTCCAAACAATGCTCGTTGGGATATTTCCAAAAATGTGAAAGGAATATTCATTTTAACATGTACAATATGAATGAAATTATCTTCCATTATAACCAAAAATATATTTTAATATTACTTTATAATATTCCAAGGTAAATTTAAAAATTAATATTTTGAAGATGTTTTATATTTTAATTTTTTTTATCCAATCAGAAAGTTATTTTCCTTAATAAATGTTCCATGTGATCTTTCAATGTTATTTTCCATCTAAGATGAAAACCTTTAAAGATACTTATTATTTACTAGGGATATGATATAAGTATAGCATTATTATTATTTCAATATACGGTTTAGTTTTATGATGACAATATTTATATGAAACCTATTTCTCTTGCACGGGTTATGCCATGATAAAATGCTTATAAAAAGCACTTCTTTTCAAAGGTTGTGATATGATGAAAAGATGAAATTATTATGAAAACTATATCTTTTCCAAGAGTTATGATGTGATGAAATATTTATGAAAATAATTCCATTTCATTGGTTATTATATGATGAATGTTTTATGATCTTTTTATAAATTTTTTTTGATTTTAATTATGTGACAAGTGGGAATTATATCTCCCTCCAATGCATTGGGTAAAGATTAATATATTTAGAGATAAATAGGATTGGAAGAGGGAGAGAACCCAATTCATTAAGGGATTTTTTCTACTATGATGGTATTAAGAGTTATCCTTGAGTACTATAATTTTTTGGTGATTTTACCCATTACACTATGATAGCCTTGATAGTGAGCCTTGAATATTATGAAAATAATTTTCATTTCTTATGTTCATATCAAAATTATATCTGATGAAAATGTTATGATCTTATGGATCATGTTATTTTATTCCATTATGATTCATGTCTTATGAAGTGAAAACATTTTTCCATGAATTAATATTAACATCTTTCATATGCAAGGTATGGTTTTGAAATTCTATTCTCATGTTCTCATATCCTTGTGTTCATGTTATCTTTACGTATCTCCCTTGTTTACCCTTACTAGTCATTTGATCACACCCTTTATTATGTTTATTTTTCCTATGTTATGAAGAAATGTATTATGTATGATATTTCTAGGAAGGGTAATAGTTATAAAGAAAATTGTGTTAGAGGATGTAGATCACTTACAGACTAGTTATTTATGCATCCAAGTTTCTAATGGAACTATAAATTTATGATCCTCAGGCATGTGTTTGTGTAATTTAATGAATATTTATCTAAAAAGATGTAATATTTATGTAAGAAAAGCCTGGGTCTCTATATATTTAGTCTTAGTGGTGTGAGTTGATAATTTTATAGGTACATTATACTGATTTTATTCTCACCCCTACTCGGGAACTCTAGTGTGTTTGTAGATGTCATAAAATAAGATACAAGTAAGAGAAATGTGTCATATTTTTCTAGGGATTGGTGGGTAGTGTTGGAGCTTGGAGCTTGTTTGGGTGGTTCTTGGGATTGTGACTTGATTTATCTGAGTCATGTTGTATTTTGGAATATTATATCTCATTTCCATTGTAAATTTCATATTTTTGTACTATTGGTTTTTATTTGGTTTGTACTGTCCTATTCAAGCATCATATAGTGATTTGAATGTTTATGTTGTATGTTGTCATGTTTTTTTCTTTCACATGGAAAATCATCCCCCAATATTCCTTAATAACTTGGAATTTTTTCATTTATTGGTGTCTTAGGGATGTCACCTAAGGTCAATATCACCTCCATCTCTTCCCAAGACAATGGGTTAGGGGTGATGTTACAAATGATATCAGTATTGTTCGGTCATTCCAATGGGTTTTTGGAAAGAAGATAAGAATGTGAGAACTTGAAATTAATAGCTTAAAAAGACATAGCTCAACTTTTTATTCTAAGATTCAAGTTACCAGGGTGGTTGGGTAGAAAAGTGTTCAATGAAACATCTAGGAATGTTGCAATCTCATCGTCATGGGTTTAGCTGATGAGTATTTCATATCATGTATTCATAGTGATAATTCCCACTAGGACTGCATTGTTCAACTATTGTTAAATGTTATTTTTGAAAATGGTTAAAATGGTAAACTTTTGGAAGGATTGATTATTACTAGTTTCATATGTTAATTTAGAGTCTTTATAACTATTCAGTTGCTAGAGAGAGTGAACAAAATGATGTTTTTTTCTTGTCATCAAAAATGGAACCAGGTAGACGTTATAGAGATTAGTAGGATGAGGCAATAGAGAATGTGGTTTCACCCAAACCAGTGGAGAAAAAAAACGTGTATAGAGTATCATTGAAGATTTTTAGGACACTTATAAAGGAAATATAAATGATGAACCAAGGAAAGTGGATCATTTGGTATAATTGCATAAAAAAAATCAATTTATTTTTCAAGGGGATTCTGATCCTAAAAAATAGGAAGTGTGGCTCAACTAAATGAAAATAATTTTTTATTTTTGTAGTACATCTAAAAAATTTGAAAGTGAGTTTAGAAATATATATGTTCGAGAATATTTCTTGATAGTGGTGAGATTTAGTTGTCCAAGATAAAACCATCCAAGGAATTCTATGAGAGTATTTTTATGAATTGTTCAATAAAAAATTCTATCCTCACATATTTAGGATAAAAAGGATAAATAACTTTGTTATATTTAAATAGAATATATTTATATGAAACAATATGCATATATGTTTATGAACTTAGTTCTCTTTTCTTTAGATGTTTTTTCTAGTGCGTCCTTGAAGGGACACAACTTCTAATCTGTATTATGACTGAAGAATATCTACTAGTGACTAGTTCTATTTCATAGACATTCTATGCATTTATAGGGTGTTATGAGGAGAATAATTATCATCCTCATAATTGAAAAAGTCATGGTGATTGAAGGAAAACCATGAATCCTTAGGTTATCCAATCTCAACAAGGAAGAAAATATCATAGACTAGTGAGTAAGAAACTATATGTTTCCAAACCGATGATCATGGATAATAAATATGGTCCTTTGACAATGAGAGGTATAATTCTTTTGAATTCTTACATTATGAATTATTTTTTAATATATATGTGTTACAATCCTTCATTACTTATTGTGTGGTTGATCATATGGGTTTACATGTTGATATGAATCCTTCTATTTTGAAACTGTACACACCCCTTGGGAAGTGGGAGTGTCAAGCCTTTAAGTTTAGAGTGAGTTCTATAAGTGTCTATGGGGATGAGTTGATTTGGGATTTCTCTATTCTTGAGATTTATATATATATATGATATTATTTTTGGGTTGTATTAGTAGAAATCATTCAAGGAAAATATTTTTTGGTATGCTAGGTAGGTTAGTTTCACATCTTTTTATGGAATTGAGTATCTCTTTAATGTAGATTGATATATAAAAGCACACAATAAAGGACCTTTGGTATTGAATATTGGAAATATATCTATTTAGTTAGAAATAATTACTTGGTTATCTGTGGATCAAATCAGAGATTACGATTTTTTGAACATCATTGACCAATTTTTGACATTTTTTCGATAACTTCTATGGGTTTCCACTTGAAAGAGATGTAGAATTTACAATTGATCTCCTACTAGTGACTAGTTCTATTTCACTTACATATTATAGGATGATACCAATGGAATTTAGGGAGCTGAAATTTTTATTTAAAGAGTTGTAATGTAAAGGGTTTATTCGACCTAATACATCTCTATGAGAAACACCGGTACTTTTTGTATAGAAAGAGAATAGAACTCTTAGACTTTGTGCGAATTATCATAAACTTAACAATGTTACAATAAATAATTGGAATCCTCTTCCAAAAATTTATTACTTTCTTGACCAATTTATGGGAGAAACATGGTCCTCTAATATTTTATTATGGTTAGGGTATCACTAAATTTGAGTTTAGAAGTAGGACATTAAGAAATAAATTTTTTGAAGTCATTATAGTCATTACGAATATATGGTTATGCACTTTGGTTTAATGAATATACCAGGGGAATTTAATAAATTAATGAATCAGATATTTCATAGGTATTCAGATTCTTTCATAGTGGTGTTCATTTATGATATTATGGTGTATTCTATGACTAAAACCAACCATTAACAACACTTAGATACAGTACTGGATATCCTGAGGGAGTGTCTACTTTATGAAACACTTTTAAAGTGTAAAGTATTGATATAATAGGTGTTATTCCTTGGTTATTTCAATTCTGAATGGAGAGTTTTAGTAGATCTTGAAAATATAGAGGCTGATATCTCTTGGAAACCATCTAATAATGTCTTTGAGATATGTAGTTTCCTTGGATTAGTAGGATATTAATGATTTTTCAAGACTTTCCTCACCAATGAAAGCTTTGACGAGGAAATACATTCCTTTAAAATGGAACTTTGAATGATAGAAATCATTATAAGACCATAATACTCACATCACATAAGCACCCATCCTCATGTTTCCAGATTCATGATATGAGTATCTAGTCTATTACAACGCATCAGTATTTGGTTTGGGTTGTGTTCTCATACTGGGAGACCATGTTATTGCATATGGTTCATGATAGTTATGGGTATAAGAGAATAAATACCCAACACTTAATTTGGAATTATATATTTTAGTACATTCCTTAAAGAGTTGGTGTCATTGCATTTTTGGTGAGAAATGTATTGTGTTTAGGGATCATAATATCTTGAAACACATTTTCTCACAAACGGGCATGAATCTATGAAAACATATATGAATGGAGTATTGTAGATATTTGACTTCGTCTTGATGAATACACAAAGGAAATGGAATTAACTGGTAGATGCATTGAGTAAGATGCCATATAATCAATTGTATAAAGATACTTAAGATCAATGATATCTAATGTATGTTATAGTTGATATGCATCCAGACTGTGCGAATTAAGGTGATGTTTTAGTTTTCATTCTAGGTTTATTTCACAATTTTGGAAATCATTTGTAACAAGAACTTAGGGCACAATTGACCTTGATAATATATTATCATCCTCAAATAAAGGTACAATTTTGAATGAAAAATACAAATGTTGAAATACATGCGAAGAGATTGGGTGAGGGATTTTGGAGGGGCATGAGAGGATCATATACCATTAGTGGAGTTCTCATACAAAAACAATTGTCAGAATTAAATACATATGGATCCTTATGAATAATTATATGACCTACCATGTCATTATCCACTTTTTTGGGTAGAAACATGTGAGAATTCACTTATGAGATCTAGCCTAGTAAATGAGACAAATAAGAAGATTCAGATGATCAAGAAGGTAATGGTAATGATTTAAAGTCATTAAAAATCCTATGTGGATCAAAAATTATGACCATTATCATTTGAGGTGTCTAATAATGTTTTCTTGAGGATCTCTCTAAGGATAAGGAAACATCATTTTGGAAAAAAATGATAATTTTCACCTTAGTACATTGGCCTTTTTGAGATACTTGAATGAGTGGGTTATGTGTCTTATTAGTAGGCTTTACTACCAAGATCCAGTTTAGTGCATATTGTAATTCATGTACCTCAATTAAAGAAGTAACTTTTTTATCTTAACCATGTGATTTTATGGGACCATGTTAATCTTGAATCGGATGCTACTTTGATTCATGTGCTATTGTGAATTGTGGATAATAAAGAGAATCTTTTATGTGGGAAAACATCACTTTGGTGTGAGTTTTATGGAAGCAGGGTCAGATTGAGGAAGTAAAATGGGGTCATGAAAAGGAAATTCAAGATTACTGGGCCAAGATCTTGTGAAGAAATGTTAATTTTCCACTTTCATAGGATAGAGAGGCCAGTGTTGTAGAGAATGTAACAACCCTAGTTTGAGGTAAACTATCCTTTTGTTATTTTCATTTATTCTTAGAGTTGTTGGGTTAGCATCTAGAAGGGTTTCAAAGTACAATAGTAGGATTAAACTAGAGTCTTTGTGTTATAGACTTATTTAGAAAATATTTACACAATAAACTGGTTTTATATTGTAAATATGTTAAGTCATAAGCCATTAGAATCTTTCTGGTCATAAAACTCATTTGGATGATATTTTTAGATCATAATAATGATTTAATCCATAAAATCAGTTGTTCCAAAAACAATAAACTAAGGCATTGAATTTTTTAGAATAAGTGACCCCTCGATAGATTTAGGACATAAATTTCTAATTTATGTTGTGAATTAGTCTGGGCCTAACCAGTATTAGTAAGACCAGTGGTTGTAATTCTCTTTACATGACTGTTTTATTCCTCTCAACTTCCATGGCTCTATTAGGTTATTTTTAGAGACCTTAAACACACAAACTCTATTTCCAAAATATATTTAAGTGTGATATTGTGTAAATCAAGGTTTGGGTCTCCTTATTCCTTATTTTCTTGGATCTCTTTGTTTTTTCTTGAAAAAACCCATAGACCAGTATTGGAATACCCAGATCATTGAGTTGGGATGAGTTCTTATTTGATATTTTTGGGTTTTGTTAGAAAAATGGAAGGTAATGGTGAGATCAATGGTATAATTATAGACCCCTTATTATAAACAAATGTATTCAAGGTATGTGTCATCTCTATCACTCTATGGTTCTATAATTGGAAGGCTTATCTTTATTGAAAAGTTTTTACTTGGATTTTCATCGGTATTGCTATAGGATTTCATAATGATTTTTTTTGTTTTTCATTTAAAAAATTGGAAGGATTTTGGAAAATCCTATTGGAAGATGATTTTATAATATTGATTTTTAAATTATAAAACGTTTTGGACACATGAAAAATGGTCGAAGAAAATGATTTTGTTTATTAAATTTGTTTGAGGGAAAATTAGCATAATTGCTATGGTGTGTGTTCAAGGGGACAAATTTGGTTAGAAATACCACCATCATGGTTGGAAAAGTTATGGTCTTGGAGTACCACCATAAATAGTAACACCAAGATTAAGTGTATTTCAGGTATGTAAATGTGTGTGTGTTGCACTTGGAAATGGTTATGCCAAATGTTTAATGATGATTATAAACTTGATTTTGGTTTTTCTCCCATGGATTTAACTTATGGAATTGTATAAACTTTTTACATTTTTTCCATAATGTTTTATATAAATTGTGTTAACTTTCTCCCTATGAGTGGAAAGATTTAGGAAGTATTTAGGGAAATCCAACTGAGTTTATTCTCACCCCCTATTTGGGAACTTTGGGGTGTTAGAAGATGTCATACACCAAGATATAGGGCAGGAAAATGTATCATATTTATAATGTGATGTGTCTTGATACCTTTGGGCTTGGTGGGTGGTGTTTGATCTTGGAGATTGTTCGGGTGGTTCTTGGGATTTTGAACTAATGTCTCTCAGTCATATTATCTTTTGGTTTATTATTTATTATTTACATTTTCACTCTGATATTTTTTCTATGTTGGTTTATATTTGGTTTATATTATTTTATTCATGCTTCATGTAGTGAATTGGATTTTTATGTTCTATGATGTCAGATTATTTTAATTTACATTGAAAATCACCCCCAACTATTCCTTAAGCCCTTGATAATAATTTCCAGCCTTTAATGACTTGGGGATGTCACCTAAGATCAATATCACCTACCCCTCTTCCTGATTTAATGGGAGAGAGGTGGGATATTACGAAAATTTTGATGCAATAACCAATATCTACAAATTTAGTTGGTGGCCTAAGACCATGATTTGATAAATTATTTTTTACAAAAAATATAAGAAAAAAATGAAATGATTAATATGAGGAGGTTTCAAATCTAAAAATAAAAAAATAAAAAAAATAAAATCCTAGAACGTGATTTATTCCACGTTGGATATATATGCATAGTTCTAACACAACCTCATACCTTTTTTATTATGAAAAGAAAAGTAGTAAGATACAATAATCTAAAGCATTGCAAGACCATAAAAGCTATCTAATGAGATGAACCCCTAAAAAACCAAGATAAGACCCTCAAATCTATCTTGTGGAGTTAGAGATTTTCCCTCCTAGATGGATGAATTCTATGCACACAAGTCATATAAATATACATCAAAATATAGAATAAGAAATAATTAAGAAACCAAAAGAAATTTCTTACAGTGCCTGATCTTTACACAAATTTCCTATAATGGCTAGAATAGATAAATATGCCTATGAAACCTTAATGTATAGACTATCCTAATCCAAATTAAACCAGTGCCTCCATTGATCACGGTCTCAACTGAAATTATACACTAATATAAAATGTAAAAGAAAGAAACACCACCTTTTAATGAACAATAAGACATCATAACAAGCCTCCCCCTCTAACAGCTCTAAATAAATATATAACTCTTTATCCCTCTCTATGATAACCCAACATATCAAAGGATTTATCTCTTTGAGGAAGGATACGAATGAATCTGATAATTTCAAACCCAAAGGGCATGATATAGATCACAGTAGGTGAAGTGAAGACACAATAGGTGCACACATGAGATGATCAACACATAGACGACGCAAATGAAACACTTTGTTCATAATGATAACCGATTACTAGGACATATGATGCTAAGAAGTATTCCTACCTGGATAAACACATACCACACAAAAAAAATTGATAAGGAAAACATACATAGAAATCATATTTCAAGCATACATGAGCCATTAGATTAAAAGGACTAATGGCCCCAAAATATGAACCATAAAATCTTTTAATAAGTAAGGAAACCGATTTCAAAAAATTATGTAAAAAAATCACAGAATATTTCATGGAATTAAAATTCACTATGTAAAATATACAGATATATACAAAAAAATTAAACCATTTAATTAAAATCCAAAAATAGTGCACATACATGTAAATTTACAAATCTAATTCTTTTTAATATAATTGATTAATAAAAAATGGTGTTCTACCAAAATATATCATATATTTGAGAATATATTCAATAAACCTAAAGAGTGCCTAAACATCGATATGGGAACACTTTTAGTCAAACTATCAACAGAGTTATTGGAAGTATGTATCATATGAATAGAAACCACCCCAGAATCTATGACTTCTCAAACAAAATTCAACCTAACATCAATGTGCTTTAACATAGCATGATAAACGTGATTATTATATAAGTGTAGGGATAACTGACTATCACAATACACTTCAATATTATTAAAAGATAATACAATTAATTTATTAGGACTTTTAACCAAATTGATTCCTCAATTTCTTCATCTAAAACAATGTATTATACCTTAGTGGTGGAAAATGAAATAACAGATTAAATATTATATTTCTATGAAATAGGAAAACTATGAGAAATAAATAAATAATCAATAATGGATTTACAAGTTTCGATATTAACAACTAGCAAAAAAACAAATCCTGGTACATCATTATAATAAGTAATTTTTGATCCTAATTTGTGTGTGTTCTATTTACTATCAATGGTTTTCAATGAATATAGTGTATCATTGATGATTGATGTTAATATGTTGAATAATCATTGAAGAATAAATGTGAATAATAAGTTCTAAAAAATTTTGTTGATGAACCCAACCTTGTTAAAGAAGAATAGGATCCTATTAAGTGTGATGAAGTAGCGCTTGGAGGTTTCGTTGAAAAAACCCAGGCTTATTGAATAAGAATAGAATCCTATGAAATGTATTATTTATATTATGTAAATGAATTTAAAAGACACATAATGTTATTTTTAGTGAAGTTTATTGTAATAATTTATATAAAAAAAATTCGTTTTATTTATATTGGAATCAGAATACCGTGGGATTATCCTTAATTTCTATAAAGGTTCATGAAAAAGGAAAAATAATGAGTTTTGTAAAGGAAATTCCAAGTATTAACTCTACTATGTAAAGGAAACATTACCTAGTTTTCATAAATTATAACATCCTATAACATAAACAACACATAATTATATGATTTATAAGAAGGGTTGTAATTTCTTACATTTGGATGATATTTCAAATTTAGAGTTTTAGAAAATTAGGAAAACTCCTAAATATCAAACCCTTATAATAAAAAGTGGACAATTCCAATAAATTTCCATTTTTTCCACAAAGATATATTTTTTAAATTTAAACTCATGTTTTATTAAAAAATACTTTAATTATTTTGAGAAGGATCCCTATAGGTGAAATATAAACCTTTATATAGATCATACTCATATTTATGCCCCAAGGAAGACAATTTAAAATGTGGGATGGAAATAAAAAACAAATTAAGGGATATAAAAAGAAAATAAAATCATTAATCTATTTGAAATTTATTAAAACCAATAAAGAATTATACCTTTTTACATAATAAACTTTTTGAGCTCCAAATAATCATTTAGCTACTCATGAAATAAACATAAAATCCCAAAGTTTTCATAATTTTTTTAAGAAAACATAAAGGATATATCACAATTCTTGAAATAATTAACATTATAACAAACCTTTCACATATAGGAGTTCGTAAACATTCCTTTAAATCATAAATTCATTGTTTAACTTTTAAAATCAAAATATTTCCATGAAAAATCATTTACAAGCATTAAGAAAACATGTAAAAAACTTGATCCATCATAATATCATCATGGAATAACCTAACAGGGTAATTCTAACATTCCCTTAGGAGTAGCTCACACTAGTTACCTCTTCCACTTTATAAGATCAATTAACTATGTTCATATTCTCTTAGGAGTAACTTACATAAGTTAACATTTTCATTTCCTAGTAGTTTTTAAATCCATATACTTTATCTTAGGATTAACTTGTATCAATTAACTCCATCTATAAACCTATTGCATTAGAGGTATTTAACAGACCCACCTGTCACATAATGAACATAGTTCCATAAGGTTTTAGGTTCACACCCCATCCCCACTTTCGTGAATAACACAATATTGTCTTGTTTTAAAATCAGAACATTTTATAGCATGAAATTTTCATTATATATTGAAATAAAATATTTGATAACTTGAACTTTTTATCATAAAAACCATAAATGTGGAGTTTTATTACCTAATAAAAGTCACTTTCAGTTATCTCTTAAAATAGAGATGAAATATAATTTAATTCTAAAATTTAAAAATTGAAACTTCCAAAAAAATGGGAATCTTATATTCCTTAAAAATCATCAAAACCTTTAACAAAATATTTATAATTAAAAAAGGAAATGAAAATAGAAAAATCAATTCATTCCATATAAATTAAAAAAAATTCTTTCTTGCTTTTTTTAAAAAGAGTCAAAAGTGACCCATGTCGAAAACATTTAAAATAATACTATTTTAAACCCCTTTTAAAATGTCTAATATAGTTAAAAAATTTCCTTTGAAAATATTAGAAGTAAAAATAATAACATTCTTGAAATATTTTAATGTACATGGACAAGGAAGAGAAATATTGTGAAAAGAGAACATTAAAATAAGGTTTTAAATAAATCCTTTACCACATTGGAAACTTTTGAATCCAAAGGAAATTGAAGAATAAAACATTAAAATTACTTTTAATCCACTTAAATATAATTAAAATAAAATAAAATACATCCAATTGGAATTATATACAACACAAAAATAAAACATGTGGTGAAAATGGCATGAGTCTCAAAAAAAGGAAATTGAGATGAGAAATCTCTTACCTCGAGTCCAACTTACCATGTACATTATTTAACTCCTATATAATAAACTAATATTAATTATTTACTCAATTAGTAACCTTTTAAAGTTTATTATCTTATCAAAAAACATTTCATTTCATTTATTACCTTGTATTATATAGTTACTAAATCAATTAAGTTTACGTCAGACAGTTTGAGAACATTCAATTTATTACACCAAAAACAATTGGTAGGTTGACCACTGTAAGAGGGGATATGATTACTTAATATAAATAATATTAATCATTAAATAATTATTATTTTAAAAATAAAATACAATTTTATAACCATCTATGAAATATAGACATGAAAAACTAACAATGTCACGTTATGGACATGGTAGTCTACACGTACGCATAAACGAAACTATCATTTTCCAACAGATTAAAGGTATGAATGTAAGTAATATATTATGTTTACACAATCATAATTATATCATTAATATAATATATATTAATTAAATCCATCATAATAATAATATTTTTGAGGCGGTGGTGAAAAACAAAACACATCACTTTGTGGATGTGCTGGTGCACGCGCACACACGTGCGACATTTTCATTTATCATAGGCTGGAAATGGATATAAAAAGGGTTTTGTAATCAAAATAATAAAATTTAATTATATTAATTATGAGTATTTTATTATATCATCATGGTTATAGAATATTTTAAGGAGGTGGAAGAAAAAATAAACAAGAATATACTCAGTTAAGAGTTATACTTTTTCTTTGGAAAAATACTTTTCAATATCACATTAAGACTTCTTGGTTGGAATTTTATTTATATAAAAACCTCAAAGAAATATGGATGAATGTTTTTAAGGGATTTTATCAGATATTTATTGAGATAAATGGATCATTAGGTGTGTTTAAGAGAGGAGAGGAGGTTCCATTTTAAAAGTGAGGTGGGTGGAATACTTGTAAAAACATGAAATATTAATATATAATATGTGTATAACTTATATAGAATGTCTAAAAAGATACATATATTCCAACATAAGGAGTTAATGTTATAAATAAATTCATTAAATAGAATTTAGACAAGTTTAAGTGGCATTTTAAACCATATCTCTTAGTTTACCCCCCATTAGCCATTTTAACATTAACCATGGTAAAAAATCAATCTATAAGGGTTGTGAAAGTAATTTTAAAAATTACAAGTCAAGTCACACATACATGGAACATTAATTATATACTCTAAAATTTTCCATTTAATTGAGTTATTATAGGATTTTTATGATTTTATAATGATTTAAAAATTATTTTTACACACTAGAAACCATTTTAATATTTAAAACACTACTTAACCTTCCTTGTGATCTGTAAAAATCATCCAAGACTCTAGCTTATTGATGTGAATATCATAGGGTGTACAAATGGTAATTTATTTTCCTAGTGTAGTATAGTGGTTGACCAGTGTCACCCCACTTGATGAGGTTTTCAGTCAGTTTAATCACTGATTCTAATTCACCTAATCCACTTTTCTGGTATTTTATTATTTTTGAAAACAATGAAATTTTTATTTTTGGTTTTGAAAAAACAAATATAATGAAAAAATCAAACCTAAATGTAGATACAAATAGAATATGGGTTAGGAATAAAGGTCTTGGTCTTAGGGTTTGGTTATGTGGGTCCCTTAATTATTTAATTATTTAAATTCAATTTTATAATTCATTTTATTTAACCTAATAAATGAATTAATTTTCTTTAATTTATTGAGTGTCGAATTTTATCATTCATAGGAAACCTTTTAGGCCCACAAAATCCAACCCAGTCCAATATCCAAAAAGGATAACACCTCGACTAAGAGTGCAATTCCTAAAACTTGTGGCTCCACCTTATGTTGTTTCATCTATTCAAGAAACCTTAACTCCACAGTATGATAAATCATTCTATAGAAAGGGAGGGAAAAGAATTAAATTACATAAAATGGACGAATTTGAGACTTGTTCCATGGTTTAATATCACCACACCCACACACTTACCTTATGTTCACTACAAATATAATTAAAACATTTACTAATTTAAAGTGCAATTCCCCTACGGTTCAGCTCAGTGGTACTAATCCTTTGAGGTATCGATGAGGTTTTAGGTTAGATTCTTGTCAAGTAATTCCCTATCAAATTATTTTAGAAAATTAATTTTATTTTCCCCCTCCTTGGAACTATTCTATTTATATAGAGAAAAATAATTGATAATTCTACAAAAACCTCTCCTAAATCTAAGTCTCAGGTCAATCACTTGTCATTTTAATGTGTAAGAGACCGTGATGGAGAGATGGAAGATCGAAAGAGAGATATTAAGAGAGAGAGATATATAGATGAATTTTGAAGAAAAATTTAATTAAAAATATGGAATTGTGTTGCGTTGAAAAAGAAATTAAAAAATAAATCAATAAAGAAAACCAAAAAAGAAGCACAATCCCACTTCCTTCGCACAATGGTCAAATCCCAAGTTTGGTTTATATTGATTACAACCACATAAAATCATTTTATATGGTTCAATTGGAAATCTGGATGTCATAAATAGACCATTAAATAGGTAAATGTCATCATAGGTCAAAATGGGATATTCAAAGAGGTGTCTAACTCATATTTCATCAAACATGATTGTTTCTAGGCTTATCTGAAGGATTTATGTCACAAATAGTGTTTCCATGATGTCAATTTTTGGGGATGAGAATTTTATAACTTCATTCATGTTCAAAATTTTTATATTGGCCATATTTATATGTGTAATTCCATGAATTGTGATTCCATCATCCTGCTTGCCTCTTTTTCTTCACTCTCTAGTTCATATCTTATAATCCATCTATATTCACATTGTGAATATCATTCATGAAGTGAATTGTTGTTTTCCAGTAGTTTTTGGTTCGTTACAGCTAAAATTGTAACACACCATGATTTTCATGAAATATTTCTCTTTAAATAATGTGATGTATTAGATAGCTTGTGTTGCACACATCACCGAGTTTAAATGACCTGTGATATACTACTAAAATATTATTATTTTAAAATGAACCTTATAATATAGTTGTTGAATTAAAAGGTAATAATATGAATATATATATTATGAAATATATTAATTTTATATTCAATACACACTAATTTATTTATTATTATAAAATAAGGACTTAATTTTCAGTAATTTTTTTTATTCTTTATAAATATGTTTCCTTCTAAACATGTTTTTTATTTCTTTTTTTGAGAAAATAAATATAATTAATTTTTAAAACTTTTAGGAAATTTATATGATAAAATAAACTTTGTTTCCAGATTAAGTATGTCAAAATTTTCTTAGGATTAATTTTTTAGTATTTTCTGAAATGTTTGAATTTGTAACAAAAAAGTGAAAAATATCGATTTTAATTAAAAATTGTATTTTATTTTATAGAATTTACAAATTAAAATTATATTTTTTATTAGTTTTAAAATTTAACTACTTCACTTTAATATAAATTTGTATTTTAAATTAATTTTATACATAAAGTTATTGTAAAAACATCTTCTACTCAAAAATGGAATTTTCTAGAAAAACTGTTTTTTATTGCGTTTTGATGGTTTAATTTTAAATAAAATTATGAAACTTCTATATTTGGAACTTATAAAAATCGATTCCATATTTTCAATCATGAAGTCAAAATTTAGTAAACATGTGACTTTTATTTTTGAGCAATATAAATAGTATCCTTGGTAATTTTTGTTATCATAGTAAAAAATAAAATAATTAATTTGTGTTAACAAATAAAATGATAAGTACTATAAATTGATACTAACACTTGACCAAAATTTATTTTATGAGTAATTTTTTCCATCATCATTTTAAGTTCTATTATATAACCATTTATGGCCATTTTAAATAGATTATGATGTTTATAAAATTTTATTTATGAAAAGTCAAATATATCACATTCATGTTTTTAATAACTACCAATTTTTTTATTTTCTATAATCTAGAATTTATATTCAACTATAAATATTATTTTAAAATTTATAATATTTATCTAAATCATGGTAATTTATTTTTAATTTTTAGTGAATAAATAATTACCTTAAATAATTACACATTGATTATGTAGTAATTATTCCATTAATGGAAAAATCAAATACATGATTTTAAAAATGTTTTAAAAAATATAATTTGATATAATTAATGTCATAAAAGAATTTCATATATTTATTTTACATATTATATATTTATTAAAATATTTTTTGAATTTATGTTGTTGTATTGATTTTTGTAAAGTCAATGTAATGAATAGTGTCAAAAATGACAATAAAGACAACTCATGAATACAATATTTTATTAAATTATTTAAAACTCATAAAATATTAAATAATCACAAATATGGTAATATATGTTCTAAAAAGTCATATCATATTCATTTATATTTTACTTTTAAGCATTTTTATCTAGAATAATCTTATTATATTTTAATATTTTGAGAATTTCCAAAAGTTCCCCTCACTTCAATTATAAAAGGGAACACATTCCTTGACTTCTGTACACCACATTGAGCCATCTATATCAACAAAAATATGCTTGTTTCCTTTAAAAGAATTCTTATCTGATTTTTGGAGTTTCTAGTCACATAAAAATACCAACCCTAGAGCCCTTTAAAGAAGACATAAAGGAATTATTTCGAAGAAGTTGTAATCACACTAACTCATCACTTTCATTTTCTACTATTATTTAACTCTTAAAAATATATGATAATTATAATGAAATAATAAATTAATTATACTAAATATTATGAAAATCTATTATTATTATGAAAACACCATCATATACCCTCTTTGTTATCAAATAATAAGTACATGTATCGCATGTGCATACAAATGGCTTACCATATACACATAGCAAAATAATTCATTTTTAATCACTATATTTTATGGATGAGAGTTATGATGGGTTTAATATTTATATATTATACTTATGAAATTATTAAACCTTTTTAATGATAACATTACGCATGCCTTATTATCATCAAATCTTTTGAAAAATGATAATGCCACTCATGCGTACATATTCACTATCATCTCCTTGATGTGATGCAATTTTTTTCAATAATATTTATCATGGATGGTAATAAGGATTATTTTTATAAAAATATATGATATATATAACATAATAATGATTCTATAAAGGTTTATTATTATTTAACTTTCTCTCATCCCATTAGATGAAAAATGGAAACAACATTCATGCACACATATGACTTAACGTCTCCATGATAGTTGACATTAATTTTTATATCCCTAATTTTTATGAATGATTATATATATGTACATAATTAATATATATGATTTCTATAACATTATTAACATTATTAAATTTTTGGGACCTAGATCAAAGTATAAGTACCAGTACTACTAAACTGAAACATGTTTGGAAAACGAAGCAGTTATCACCCAAAATAGTGATTTTAATCAAATATTAATAATAAATGGGTGATAATATGTCATATATAAATCATAAAAGGTATTATATATATACAATTATGTAATAAATTTATAATAAATACATATTTATTATATAGTATGTTTCATCATGGAAAAATATAGTAGAGACTTGAGGTAAGATAATTCTTAACTCAATTTCCATTATTTGTGTTAAACATATACTTCATTGATTATTAAATTCTAAGATTATGTGTCAAATGAAATTATATTATATTATATTGTATTTTAACTTGTTTTATGTGGATTTATATTTGATACAAATAATTTATTCATTTGATTAACACTCACTTCAATGATATGATCTTTGTAAGGGATTTTTGTCTCGCTTTAATTTCAATGGGACACATGCCTTATACACTACTTGTTTATTTTATGTGGTGTATATACTACCTATGATTGTATTTTATGAGTATTATCCAGAAAATTATCGAATTTAAATATCAATATATTTTTTTCTTGGGTTATACGATTCAAATGATACCAAAACGGTAAGGTTTTATTTCACAATGTCATTATTATTCAATATTGTTTACATTTAATCTCCAATGGGGAATATTTATCTTCCATGAATATATTTTATAAATATATTTTCAAAATAGAAAGGATATTTTCATCAAGAATTATTTTAATTTATCATTAAAAATTATTTTCCATATAATACACCATTATTTTAACTTACTTATGTTTTACTGGGGATATTATCCATGGATACCATCCTTGTTCTTTCTCTAGATGGTTTATGTTAATGATAACATGATGTTACTTTTTCATGGGTTACAAAATAATTAAATGTTTTCGAATCCCATTTATTTTCATGGGTTCTGAAATGATTAATGATTTATGTTCTAGTGTCACACATATATATGGTTTTTAGTATGTTACATGTGGGACACATATCTACCTCCAATGAATTGGATGATGATTTATATATCATGAGATAGACATTAATAGAATAGGTAGTGGACTTGGTCTGGTAAGACTGGTTTGGAATGAGGAGTGAACTTGGTTTAGTTTGATAAGACTGGAATGGGGAGTGAACTCGGTTCAATAATGTACTTTGTCCGCAATGATGATCTTAAGAGTGAACCTTCACTACTATGATGGTTTGGGGAGTGAAATAATTACACTATAAGAAAAGGTCAACCACTAGGGATGGAGGTGTGTCCAACCAATGAGGTGTATCCAACTATAGATTTTATATTCTTATGTGTTTTCCACAATTCCATGTTATAGCTCATATTCATCAATTATTATATGATTCATGTCTTATAAAATTCCAATATTTATTCCATGACTCAATATTATGATCTTAGATATCCATAGTATGGTTTTAAAATGTTATGATCATGTTCTCATACCCTTTTTCTCATTTTATGGTTAGGTATCTCCCTTTTTTACCCTTACTGAGCATCATAGATCACCCCTTGTTATGTTTCCTTTCACCATGTTATGAAGAATTTTTTTTAAGTAGGGTTAATAATGGTGAATATCTTTACGGGACACATTGAAGATCTTCCATAAAATAAGAAGATTGTGTTTCATGTTTCCAAATGCACACAATAATTATGGTCCTTTGGTGTATGTTTGTGTAATATAATGAATATTCATCCAAAAAGATGTAATATTAATGTATAATAATCCTAGATTTCTATATTTGGTATCAGTGGAAAGGTTTATTCAACTTTTAGAAACTAGTATGAAACAAATTAGTGAGATACCTGGGTATATTTCAAAGTAGATGTCTAGGTATGTCACTAAGGATAAGTCTAAGGATGGTTCAAAGTATAGGAAAATGTACACAAATTTTGGAATAGGATAGGGAGAGTGGTTTACAAGAAATTACTTCTCTATGTAAGTACTTAAAGTTTATATGGATCTAGAATAGTGGTAAATAGGTATAATAATTGTGAAAAGGGTGTATTTAGATGGACTCTATCATCACTTGGTGCATGAAAATGGGCCTTAGAACACATCTAGTATGATACTCATGGGGGGATATGATTTGGAAATTCACACTCTTTATGAACTGTCATTAATGATTTAAATAGATGAAATCTATGAATGATCAATATTAAACCTGAGGTTTCATAGATTAAAAATAATGTGTCTTGATTTACACCTACTAGGTGATTATTCATACTATGTGATGATTAGCATTTCTTTCACTATGTTTTCTAGTTTTAGTCAATGGTAGGAACCAGAAGAAACTAGGTTAACATTTAATGTGACAAATGATTTATTAATGAGAAACCAAATGGGGGTATGAATATAGAAAAGTTTATTTTGATCATTCATAATTAGTTTTCATCTAATATTCTTAACAATTTGTACCTTAACTAACTCTAAAACTCATAAAAGAGGATAAAGAAAGAGTTCATTGAGAGTTCATGTAATGGAAACCATCAGGGAAATAGGATTCAATTTTCTATTTATTGATAATGAGGAAAGAAACACCCAAGTGAATGATTTAGAGGAACAGAAAGAAGTTATGATTGTGGAAAATAAGCACACAAAGGACGTAACTATAAAGGGGAAAATTAATAGTTCAGATAACACAATAGATGGGAATATTGGTCTTCTTAAGGTATCATCATCAATTAAATGTTTCAAATGTGGAAATTTTGGGAATCATGAAAATTTATTTCCTAGGGGGAAATCTTGTGAAGAGAATAAGAAAGGTGGTATGAGTAATGGTTAATATATAAGATGAGGAATCCAACTTAATGTCTTAAGGATGATGTGGGATAATCAAAGTGTTTATATATTTTAATTCTATAATTATGTTATATGAGTATATATAAGGATTTCTTGGAGATGTTTTTTCATTATTGATTTTCAATAATATGTTAAATGGAAGTGATGGACTTGAAATGTGACTTAATGTCAAGGTGATATTTTGATTAAGGTAAGACAACCCTTAATATGTTCTAAATTTTATTACATTTTTTTTGGACAAATAGATGTTGGATATGAATAAGTAAATTGGATAAATTTTTTTATGCTATCATTGTTAGAGTTTACAACATTTTTTTATTTGAGTAATGTATCTACTAATCTATGTTTTATTTAAATATAATGAAGCATGTATGTTTTCAATAAGTTTTTACAGTAATTTAGGATAATACATGATGAAGATGTACACATATTTGGTTTGTGATATTCAAGAGATAATTTATGAAAATTTTGGAGATTAATGTTATGTTTATTTTGATAAATTTACTAAACATAATTGTAAATTATGATTTTTGAATGGTTATAAGTTTATCCATTTATGGAATGGTTAAAATTGATCTTTGGATGAGGTTTTATATATTAATGTATTACTACACCATATGAAGATTTATGAAACCTTTGCTAACCCTTTTCTGTTATGATGATAACTAAAGATATATAGAATATAAGGCCCCAGCCTTAAACCTTACATAATATTGAATTAAATGAGTAATTAACATTGAGGATCTTTTCAGGTTTAGAGTTTTAGAGAATTAGGACATAACTATTACATCTCAAAAGATTACAAAGTAGTCTCTTCTACTAAATTTCCATAAAATAAAAACTCTTTAAAAGAAACATGTATAGTTCCATGTTTTAGGTAGCATGACTTTCCCTTGATCCCATCCTTGACCCTATTCCACGCTATGTCCTGTGAAAAACATTTCAAAAACTTGGGATGAGCATAAGAATCTCAGTAAGAGATACACAAAGAATGAAAACTGTTAGTTTTTCAAAACAACAAGTAAACCATGAATACTTTATCAATGTAATACTTTTCACCTTCATGAAGTAGTAAAAACTTTTCACTGAAAAAAAAGTATCATTACTTACCTTTTTGTAACCAAAGGATTACCATAAAACCCATATAAAGAACACATAACATATATAAAGGTAACTTGGGACATAAACATTCTTAAGTGGAATAACCATACGGTCGACTCCCACACATATCACTTAATGGAATAGCCATACGGCCAATTTCCATACATACTTAATGGAATAGCCATACGGCCGACTTCCATACCCAATGCATTGGAGGTTATAATGTAACCACCCGTCCTGGTATTCACGGCACCACCCGTCATATGGTTTATAATGTAACCACCTGTTAAAATGTCCAAGTACGAGTATAAATTCATAAAACATAAAACCAATATAACGGAATGATAAAATTTCCACATTTCAATCACAATATATCATAAATATATTGACATAATAGAATCCTTTTTCAAAACCACTTTCAATACCAAAATACAATAAAGAGTATATGGTATTTATTTTATTCTAAAAACATTACGGCTTGTTGAGAAAGCCAAAGACCAAATAATACTCGCGGCGGCGGAAAAGGTCGTTGTCGCCGCGTATGTTAAAAGAAACATTCCTTTTTGTCGTTTTGTAAAACGATTCGTAGAAAAAGATTCCTTTTGTATAAAAGTAAAAGTCAAAGGGGTTTATACACCATGTAAAAGAAAGTTGTGTATAAAACGAAATCTGCTTCAATGAAAGGAGATTGATACGAAGTCCCTTACAAAGACGGTATCCTTGGTTTAAGGATAAATCAATTACATAATTATGTGTGACAAATGAATACACCAAATATAAGTGGATATTAAGTGTAAAATAATCAAAGGTCATTCACACATATTCAAAGGATAACATATTCAATAACAACATGTTGAACCTAAAGAAAACGAAATTGGGTTAAGAAGTTCCCTTGACAGCCTAACGGCGTCACATCAAAATGAGTTGATGAGAGATAAAAAAAGGGTATCTCATCACATGGACATAAAATTTACGTCAATAAGGATATATGAGAACATATCCCAACATAACAATATGTAAATTAAAATACCCAACAAAAGAAGTCTTTTAAAAAAAGGAGTGTGAAAGGTTCCCTTACCGACTTGGGTAACTTTTGAAAATTACACCCCATTGAAGAAGTGTCATACAATGAATATGTAAATACCCATAAATGGAATTATATTAAAATAGGATTGTAATAGTGGGAAGTACATAAACCACTCAATGGAAATTGTGGCAAATGTAGCATAAATCTCACGGGAATAAAAGTGAGATGAAAAATCTCTTACGAAAACTCGGCAGCCTAACGGCGCCACTTAAAACTTCCAAAATGGATTGATGAGAGGAAATAGGGTCTCTCATCACATGAACATAAAAATTACAGTACGATTAATATAAAATAACATCCCAATAACAATAAAGATGATCTTTAAAAGGAATGACATAAAAGAGTGTAGTTAAAAAGAAAGAGAGGTGTAGGATCCCTTACCTCGGGTCCGACTTGACTCGATCGTTCTTTAATCTCCTGAATAATAAACTTGAGTTAATTTATACTTCCTTAAGAACCTTTTTAAAGTTAATTATTCCTTTTATATCACTTATTACCATTTTATAAACATTATTTAATCATTTAAGTTAATCATGTTTGTTTTGTCGATATTTGGTTCTTAAGTCGAAAGTGGACTTCTTACAATTACATGTTGTTCGTGTGGTCAAAGGTTATTCATATCCAAAAATGACATTCCTGATTTGGATATCATATATATCATATATATACAGCATACAAATGTATTTATAAAATCACATAATCATTTGGAGGAAAGAAATGAAATGCACCGTTCATGGAGACGGTAAGCCGTACGTACGCATGAACGCTACTTTCATTTCTATGTCATATTAATGGAATTAAAACTATATGAGAGGTATGTATATTTTAATTCCAGAATTATATTAATCATTTAGATGTATCATACATCATATATATCCATTATATATATGTACTTATAATAGTACATTACATTTGGGGATAAGAAATGAAATGCACCGTTCATGGAGACGGTAAGCCGTACGTACGCATGAACGCTACTTTCATTTATATCTCATACTTTAATGGAAAGAAATAATAATTATATAGAGGTAAATAATAATTCCAGTATAACATCATATATAATAACATTAAATCCATCCTTTATACGTCCCACGTATGGCATTAACGAATCCCATCACTTTGAGGGGGCGGTAGTCCGCACTTCCTAAAATGAAGATATCGCGTATACCCATAATTGAAGCCATAAAGGTAAGACACAAATGAAAAATAAAGAAGCATAAGTAAAACATAAACATGTTATATATCATATATAAAAATAGTGACATCATAATGGCCACCTTTGAAGGTGTTAAATGAGTATTGAACAATCATCGTTTCGGGAGGAACAATTTCGCCATCCACGGAAACCGTATGTTCATTAACCATTTGATGTAGTTGTGTGAGAGTTTAGCTCGAATAAATCTTATAACAACATCCTAGTATATTTAAGATACTGTTGTTGTTACAAAAGAAATAAATAAAAAGATTTTAGGGGGTTGGAGAAGCAAAATAAAACAAATGAACATGAGAGAATGAATTACCTTTAAAAGTGTAACTCCTTTTTATTTGAGCCTAAAGGCTTCCTTTGAAAGGGTTCTGCCCAAAGGGAATCCTCTAGGATGAGGAGAGGTATGTGGAGAGAGTAAATGGGCAGGGTTTTGCCGAGCCAAAGGCTTGAGGAGTGTGTGAAATGAGGTAGAGGTGGGGACCTTTTATAAGAGGAGAGGAGGGGCACTTTTGGAAAGTAAGAAATATTACTTTATTTGAAAATGTGTTTCGGTTTTAAAAGGTCCCACATTGATATAATTCGTGGATAAGGTGATAAGGGTTAGAAATCTACTCATCCAATTGGTTTTGGACATGTGTAGTTCATAGATTTTACATTATCTTTCCATTTTATTTAAATTGTTAAATAATGAGGTCATCGCTGCATCATCATGATGTCATAAATAATTTAATTTATTTAGTGTCTAAAAATTATAAAAAAAATACTATGATGTAGGAAATCTTTTTAGATTTCCAATTACTATTTATAATCAAAATTTTGACTTATGTAACCCCACTTAAAAACTGGTTTAGTAAAACAACTCATGTTTGTGTCAATTTAATTTTAACATTAAATAAAAATATATTATAGTCATTTTCCAACTAAAGTGGCTCCATGGGGTCCCCAAGTTGGCCCATGGCTTGTCTTGGTCAGCCATGACTCACCCAATAGGTGTAGGACAAGTGTCATGGTGTTTTCACATTCCTATAATATCATTTTTACCTTAAATGACACTAATTACCTCTAATCGCGATTAATGAAAAAAAGTTACTATTCACCAAAAAATTATTTTCATCCCATTGAACCACATTTCACATACTAATGACAACCATGTATGTAGGATTTTCAAAATTCAATACACAATAGTGGTAAACTTTCATTTAACTGAAAAATCAGTTTTCTTGATTACCACTTAGTGGTTTCACTATTCATCAAAAATTGGAGTTTTTCAGAAAAATACCAAAACTTCACCCTAAGCTATATTTGATATTCCGAATTCAAAAATGAAGTCCGTTTTACAAAATTCAAAACATATTAGTCACATTAATTAATTTAATAATTAATTCCCGCTGTCAGAGCAAATAGCGTGTTTTTATAAAACAATAAGTATCAAAAGATTGACACTAGTTTAAGTCTGATTTCAAAGTGAAATTAATTCCAAAGACCACTATTGGATTTAATGGTAAAAATATTTTATAATTTCACTTTAAAACCAATTCAAAATATAATCTAATCATATAAATAAATTAGATTAAAAAGAGGTTTTGAATTAAAATACAACATTTTACACTATTCATTAAAAAATGAACATTATCGGAAAGATACCAAAAATTTACACAAAGTAAATTTTGATGTCCCGATTATTAAGAAGAGTTTTATTTGGTCCAAAAGAATTTATCAGAGTGAACAAAACTATATTTAATGACGGTTCGCCATCAAAAGGCGATAAGTGAACCTTTAGTGAAAACTAGGGCATATATGCCTAAAATTGAATTCTTTCCGTATTTTAAGCCTCTATCCTTTATTGGATAAATGTAAAAACATTTAAAAACATATATAATCATATTTTAGTTATTTCTATCCATTCCCGCCATTACAACGGCTACATGTTAACTACCATTTAAAATAATATTATTTTATTATTAGAGTGCAACGTAGGATTCCCAAGAAACTCGTTGTTGCGTGTTGGGTACGCCATCGAGCATAGCCTCCCCTTTAAAGTAAATTAAATATTTTATTCACAAATATGGATAAATATGAAATTTCATATTCTTTATTTACCTGGGGTGTTACATCCTTCCCCCCTTTTGGGAATTGCATCCTCGCAATTTTAAAATTGCGCTTGGAAACATCCTTGAAAGTCCCACATCGGAACAAAAGTCGGTAAAACAAACACTTTAAAATAAGGAAAGATAAGTACAAAGGTCACCCGAGTTAACCCATACTAGGATTCCAAGTATGAAAATATGGACATGGAGGAAAAAAAAGGGTCATGTTCTGATGGAGAGTGATAGAAAACATGTTTAGGAGAAAGTTAACCACGAGAAAATCACAAACTTGTGATGGGTTAAACGGTATTCGATTCCCCAGTAGGAAAAGTTAATAGACAAAAATTTTGTTTTAAGTTACTTCTTATTGAGGAATTTATTCATAAGGAAACATAATCACTTATCATATTGACTCTCAACTTTTATTAGATTCCTTAGACAAACTCATATTTTCTCCAAAAGGCGAGTATTTAGGAACACTTGTTCACATTAAGAGTACTATAATCAACTTCTAGAGAATCACCTAATCCACAAAATAGAACTATATACTTCCCATGTCTTTAGACTTTAACCAAAACCAAAACCAAAAAGGCTAGTACAAGATCAAATAATCTAGAAAAGGATAACCCTTTATAAAAAGAAAATCTATTCTTAATCTCCAAAATTTGTCCAACAAAACCCAAAGTTCAACGAGGACGATTCTATAATCAATTTTTCCATACAATTATTCAAAGTAAACCAATATAAGATTGAAACCCACATATTTGAAGGATTTAGTCACATAGTCTTCCAAGATAAATCGTAACATTTATCTCCAAACAATATCAGTTGCTCCTAAAGTCTCGTATTGAAAAGTAATTAACCTAATCACATATCCTCCATGATAGGTTAATCATTTTCATAAATAACCCAAAATCATCTTACTCTTAATTCATAAAATCATATAACCAGAAAAAATCAGTCAAACTAACCAGGGACTTCACGTAGTCCAGTGGTAGGCGATAAATACCAGTCGCACATTGGTTGTGGGTTCGATTCCCGCAGCTTTGTCCGACGCGACGGGATGTCACACGGTCTACGTGTTGTCCTTTTTCCAAAACTATATAATTCTTAAAACATTCCCCAAAATGAGAAAAAAATCTTCAAAAATAATCATAACATATTTTAACCTCAAGTTTATCTCATTCCTTTCATTTTCCATCATATCATAGAGTAACCCATAATTACCTAAAAATTAAGTATCATATAAACCCTAATGGTTACTTTAATAATTATTACCTGAATTTACACATCGAGTTGGCCATCTCGTACATGATGAATTAGAGAACTCACCAAGGTTGAAGT
Organism: Viscum album; assembly: GCA_963277665.1. Classification (NCBI taxonomy): domain Eukaryota; kingdom Viridiplantae; phylum Streptophyta; class Magnoliopsida; order Santalales; family Viscaceae; genus Viscum; species Viscum album. The sequence continues at coordinate 945,525,536 of OY728162.1, forward strand.
GGTTGATCATGACTCCTTGGTATTTGGTTTAGAACAACCACGAGTTTCCTCATTGAATCCTCCATTTTATCTAGTATCTTAATCAGAGAACCACCACCGTTTCCTTCAAACCTGTTGTCTCTTTGGTGCCTGCTAGATCCATCCATTCACCAAAAATAGAAATGTCAGTGTGAGTATATCAACAAAACCATCATGTACTAATGAGGAAGGTAAACACTAAGATACACTTACTCATTCACTTTATCTAAAACTAGGACTCTTTCTGAAATCCTAACCATTATGGTAATGTCACTTATGCTTAAAGAATACCCTAACCTCTAAAGTTATCTAAACCGACCTATGATACCAACTATAAGGCCCCAACCTTAAACCTTACTTAATATTTAATTAAATGAGTAATTCACATTGAGGATCTTTTCAGGTTTACAGTTTTAGAGAATTAGGACATAACTATTACATCTCAAAAGATTACAAAGTAGTCGCTTCTACTAAATTTCTATAAAATAAAAACTCTTTAAAAGAAACATGTATAGTTCCATGTTTTAGGTAGCATGACTTTCCCTTGATCCCATCCTTGACCCTATTCCACGCTATGTCCTGTGAAAAACATTTCAAAAACTTGGTATGAGCATAAGAAGCTCAGTAAGGGATACACAAAGAATGAAAACTGTTAGTTTTCAAAACAACAAGTAAACCATGAATACTTTATCAATGTAATACTTTTCACCTTCATGAAGTAGTAAAAACTTTTCACTGAAAAAAAAGTATCATTACTTACCTTTTTGTAACCAAAGGATTACCATAAAACCCATATAAAGAACACATAACATATATAAAGGTTACTTGGGACATAAACATTCTTAAGTGGAATAACCATACGGTCGACTCCCACACATATCACTTAATGGAATAGCCATACGGCCAATTTCCATACATACTTAATGGAATAGCCATACGGCCGACTTCCATACCCAATGCATTGGAGGTTATAACATAACCACCCATCCTGGTATTCACGGCACCACCCGTCATATGGTTTATAACGTAACCACCCATTAAAATGTCCAAGTACCAGTATAAATTCATAAAACATAAAACCAATATAAAGGAATGATAACATTTCCACATTTCAATCACAATATATCATAAATATATTGACATAATAGAATCCTTTCTCAAAACCATTTTCAATACCAAAATACATAAACGAGTATATGGTATTTATTTTATTCTAAAAACATTACGGCTTGTTGAGAAAGCCAAAGACCAAATAATACTCGTGGCGGCGGAAAAGGTCGTTGTCGCCGCGTATGTTAAAAGAAACATTACTTTTTGTCATTTTGTAAAATGCTTAGTAGAAAAATATTAATTTTGTATAAAAGTAAAAGTCAAAGGGGTTTATACACCATGTAAAAGAAAGTTGTGTATAAAACGAAATATGCCTCAATGAAAGGAGATTGAGACGAAGTCCCTTACAAAGACGCTATCCTTGGTTTAAGGATAAATCAATTACATAATTATGTGTGACAAATGAATGCACCAAATATAAGTGGATATTAAGTGTAAAATAATCAAAGGTCATTCACACATATTCAAAGGATTACATATTCAATAACAACATGTTGAACCCAAAGAAAACGAAATTGGGTTAAGAAGTTCCCTTGACAGCCTAACGGCGTCACATCAAAATGAGTTGATGAGAGATAAAAAAAAGGGTATCTCATCACTTGGACATAAAATTTACGTCAATAAGGATATATGAGAACATATCCCAACATAACAATATGTAAATTAAAAGAACCAACAAAAGAAGTCTTTTAAAAAAAGGAGGGTGAAAGGTTCCCTTACCGACTTGGGTAACTTTTGAAAAGTACACCCCATTGAAGAAGTGTCATACAATGAATATGTAAATACCCATAAATGGAATTATATTACAATAGGATTGTAATAGTGGTAAGTACATAAACCACTCAATGGAAATTGTGGAAAATGTAGCGTAAATCTCACGGGAATAAAAGTGAGATGAAAAATCTCTTACGAAAACTCGGCAGCCTAACGGCGCCACTTAAAACTTCCAAAATGGATTGATGAGAGGAAATAGGGTCTATCATCACATGAACATAAAAATTACAGTAAGATTAATATAAAAGAACATCCCAATAACAATAAATATGAGCTTTAAAAGGAATGACATAAAAGAGTGTACTTAAAAAGAAAGAGAGGTGTAGGATCTCTTACCTCGGGTCCGACTTGACTCGATCGTTCTTTAATCTCCTGAATAATAAACTTGAGTTAATTTATACTTCCTTAAGAACCTTTTTCAAGTTCATTATTTCTTTTATATCACTTATTACCATGTTATAAACATTATTTAATCATTTAAGTTAATCATGTTTGTTTTGTCGATATTTGGTTCTTAAGTCGAAAGTGGACTTCTTACAATTACATGTTGTTCGTGTGGTCAAAGGTTCTTCATATCCAAAAATGAAATTCCTGATTTGGATATCATATATATCATATATATCCAGCATACACATGTATTTATAAAATCACATAATCATTTAGAGGAAAGAAATGAAATGCACCGTTCATGGAGACGGTAAGCCGTACGTATGCATGAACGCTACTTTCATTTCTATGTCGTATTAATGGAATTAAAACTATATGAGAGGTATGTATATTTTAATTCCAGAATTATATTACTAATTTAGATGTATCATACATCATATATATCCATTATATATATGTACTTATAATAGTACATTACATTTGGGGATAAGAAATGAAATGCACCGTTCATGGAGACGGTAAATCGTACGTACGCATGAACGCTACTTTCATATCTATCTCATATTTTAATGGAAAGAAATAATAATTATATAGAGGTAAATAATAATTCCAGTATAACAGAATATATAATAACATTAAATCCATCCTTTATACGTCCCACGTATGGCATTAACGAATCACATCACTTTGAGGGGGCGGTAGTCCGCACTTCCTAAAATGAAGATATCATGTATACCCATAATGGAAGCCATAAAGGTAAGACACAAATGAAAAATAAAGAAGCATAAGTAAAACATAAACATATTATATATCATATATAAAAATAGTGACATCATAATGGCCACCTTTGAAGGTGTTAAATGAGTATTGAACAATCATCGTTTCGGGAGGAACAATTTCGCCATCCACGGAAACCGTATGTTCATTAACCATTTGATGTAGTTGTGTGAGAGTGTAGTTCGAATAAATATTATAACAACATCCTAGTATATTGAATATACTGGTGTTGTAACAAAATAAATAAATAAAAAGATTTTAGGGGGTTGGAGAAGCAAAATAAAACAAATGAACATGAGAGAATGAATTACCTTTAAAAGTGTAACTCCTTTTGATTTGATCCTAAAGGCTTCTTTTGAAAGGATTCTGCCCAAAGGGAATCCTCTAAGATGAGGAGAGGGATGTGGAGAGAGTAAATGGGCAGGGTTTGGCCGAGCCAAAGGCTTGAGAAGTGTGTGAAATGAGGTAGAGGTGGGGGCCTTTTATAAGAGGAGAGGAGGGGCACTTTTGGAAAGTAAGAAATATTACTTTATTTGAAAATGTGTTTCGGTTTTAAAAGGTCCCACATTGATATAATTCGTGGATAAGGTGATAAGGGTTCCAAATATGCTCATCCAATTGGTTTTGGACATGTGTAGTTCATTTATTTTACATTATCTTTCCATTTTATTTAAATTGTTAAATAATGAGGTCATCGCTGCATCATCATGATATCATAAATAATTTAATTTATTTAGTGTCTAAAAATTATAAAAAAATACTATGATGTAGGAAATCTTTTTAGATTTCCAATTACTATTTATAATCAAAACTTGGACTTATGTAACCCCACTTAAAAACTGTTTTAGTAAAACAACTCATGTTTGTGTCAATTTAATTTTAACATTAAATAAAAATATATTATAGTCATTTTCCAACTAAAGTGGCTCCATGGGGTCCCCAAGTTGGCCCATGGCTTGTTTTGGTCGGCCATGACTCACCCAATAGGTGTAGGACAGGTGTCATGGTGTTTTCACATTCCTATAATATCATTTGTACCTTAAATGACACTAATTACCTCTAATCGCGATTAATGAAAAAAAGTTACTATTCACCAAAAAATTATTTTCATCCCATTGAACCAAATTTTACATACTAATGACAACCATGTATGTCGTATTTTCAAAATTCAATACACGTTAGTGGTAAACTTTCATTTAACTGAAAAATCAGTTTGCTTGATTACCACTTAGTGGTTTCACTATTCATCAAAAATTGGTGTTTTTCAGAAAAATACCAAAACTTCATCCTAAGATATATTTGATATTCCGAATTCAAAAATGAAGTCCGTTTTACAAAATTCAAAACATATTAGTCCCATTAATTAATTTAATAATTAATTCCCGTTGTCAGAGCAAATAGCGTGTTTTTATAAAACAATAAGTATCAAAAGATTGACACTAGTTTAAGTCTGATTTCAAAGTGAAATTAATTCCAACGACCACTATTGGATTTAATGGTAAAAATATTTTCTAATTTCACTTTAAAACCAATTAAAAATATAATCTAATCATATAAATTAATTAGATTAAAAAGAGGTTTTGAATTAAAATACAACATTTTACACTATTCATTAAAAAATGAACATTATCGGAAAGATACCAAAAATTTACACAAAGTAAATTTTGATGTCCCGATTATTAAGAAGAGTTTTATTTGGTCCAAAAGAATGTATAAGAGTGAAAAAAACTATATTTAATGACGGTTCGCCATCAAAAGGCAATAAGTGAACCTTTAGTGAAAACTAGGGCATATATGCCTAAAATTGAATTCTTTCCGTATTTTAAGCCTCTATCCTTTATTGGATAAATGTAAAAACATTTAAAAACATATATAATCATATTTTAGTTATTTCTATCCATTCCCTCCATTACAACGGCTACATGTTAACTACCATTTAAAATAATATTATTTTATTATTAGAGTGCAACGTAAGATTCCCAAGAAACTCGTTGTTGCGTGTTGGGTACGCCATCGAGCATAGCGTCCCCTTTAAAGTCATTTAAATATTTTATTCACAAATATGGATAAATATGAAATGTCATATTCTTTATTTACCTAGGGTGTTACATTCTTCCCCCCTTTTGGGAATTGCGTCCTCGCAATTTTAAAATTGCGCTTGGAAACATCCTTGAAAGTCCCACATCGGAACAAAATTCGGTAAAACAAACACTTTAAAATAAGGAAAGATAAGTACAATGGTACCCCGAGTTAACCCATACTAGGATTCCAAGTATGAAAATATGGACATGGAAGAAAAAACAAAGGGTCATGTTCTGATGGAGAGTGATAGAAAACATGTTTAGGAGAAAGTTAACCACGAGAAAATCACAAACTTGTGATGGGTTAAACGGTATTCGATTCCCCAGTAGGAAAAGTTAATAGACAACATTTTTGTTTTAAGTTACTTTTTATTGAGGAATTTATTCATAAGGAAACATAATCACTTATCATGTTGACTCTCAACGTTTATTAGATTCCTTACACAAACTCATATTTTCTCCAAAAGGCGAGTATTTTGGAAGACTTGTTCACATTAAGAGTACTATAATCAACTTCTAGAGAATCACCTAATCCAAAAAATAGAACTATATACTTCCCATGAATTTATACTTTAACCAAAACCAAAACCAAAAAGGCTAGTATAAGATCAGATAATCTAGAAAAGGATAACCCTTTATAAAAGAAAATATATTCTTAATCTCCAAAATTTGTCCAACAAAACCCAAAGTTCAACGAGGACCATTCTATAATCAATTTGTCCATAAAATTCTTCAAAGTAAACCAATATAATATTGAAACCCAAATATTTGAAAGATTTAGTCTCATAGTCTTCCAAGATAAATCGTAACATTTATCTCCAAACAATATCAGTTGCTCCTAAAGTCTCGTATTGAAAAGTAATTAACCTAATCACATATCCTCCATGATAGGTTAATCATTTTCATAAATAACCCAAAATCATCTTACTCTTAATTCATAAAATCATATAACCAGAAAGAATCAGTCAAACTAACTAGGGAATTCACGTAGTCCAGTGGTAGACGATAAATACCAGTCGCACATTGGTTGTGGGTTCGATTCCCGCAGCTTTGTCCGACGCGACGGGATGTCACACGGTCTACGTGTTGTCCTTTTTCCAAAACTATATAATTCTTAAAACATTCCCAAAAATGAGAAAAAAATCTTCAAGAATAATCATAACATATTTTAACCTCAAGTTTATCTCATTCCTTTCATTTTCCATCGTATCATAGAGTAACCCATAATTACCTAAAAATTAAGTTTCATATAAACCCTAATGGTTACTTTAATAATTATTACCTAAATTTCCACATCGAGTTGGCCATCTCGTACATGATGCATTAGAGAACTCACCAAGGTTGAAGTGGTTCATCATGACTCCTTGATATTTGGTTTAGAACAACCACAAGTTTCCTCATTGAATCCTCCATTTTATCTAGTATCTTAATCAGAGAACCACCACAGTTTCCTTCAAACCTGTTGTCTCTTTGGTGCCTGCTAGATCCATCCATTCACTAAAAATAGAAATGTCAGTGTGATTATATCAACAAAACCATCATGTACTAATGAGGAAGGTAAAAACTAAGATACACTTACTCATTCACTTTATCTAAAACTAGGACTCTTTCTGAAATCCTAACCATTATGGAAATGTCACTTATGCTTAAAGAATACCCTAACCTCTAAAGTTATCTAAACTGACCTCTGATACCAACTATAAGGCCCCAGCCTTAAACCTTACTTAATATTGAATTAAATGAGTAATTCACATTGAGGATCTTTTCAGGTTTAGAGTTTTAGAGAATTAGGACATAAGTATTACATCTCAAAAGATTACAAAGTAGTCGCTTCTACTAAATCTCCATAAAATAAAAACTCTTTAAAAGAAACATGTATAGTTCCATGTTTTAGGTAGCATAACTTTCCCTTGATCCCATCCTTGACCCTATTCCATGCTATGTCCTGTGAAAAACATTTCAAAAACTTGGGATGAGCATAAGAAGCTCAGTAAGGGATACACAAAGAATGAAAACTGTTAGTTTTTCAAAACAACAAGTAAACCATGAATACTTTATCAATGTAATACTTTTCACCTTCATGAAGTAGTAAAAACTTTTCACTGAAAAAAAAGTATCATTACTTACCTTTTTGTAACCAAAGGATTACAATAAAACCCATATAAAGAACACAAAACATATATAAAGGAAACTTGGGACATAAACATTCTTAAGTGGAATAACCATACGGTCGACTCCCACACATATCACTTAATGGAATAGCCATACGGCCAATTTCCATACATACTTAATGGAATAGCCATATGACCGACTTCCATACCCAATGCATTGGAGGTTATAACGTAACCACCCGTCCTGGTATTCACGGCACCACCCGTCATATGGTTTATAACGTAACCACCCGTTAAAATGTCCAAGTACCAGTATAAATTCATAAAACATAAAACCAATATAAAGGAATGATAACATTTCCACATTTCAATCACAATATATCATAAATATATTGACATAATAGAATCATTTTCCAAAACCATTTTGAATACCAAAATACATAAAAGAGTATATGGTATTTATTTTATTCTAAAAGCATTTCGGCTTGTTGAGAAAGCCAAAGACCAAATAATACTCGCGGCGGCGGAAAAGGTCGTTGTCACCGCGTATGTTAAAAGAAACATTCCTTTTTGTCGTTTTGTAAAACGCTTCGTAGAAAAAGATTCCTTTTGTATAAAAGTAAAAGTCAAAGGGGTTTATACACCATGTAAAAGAAAGTTGTGTATAAAACGAAATATTCCTCAATGAAAGAAGATTGAGACAATGTCCCTTACAAAGACCGTATCCTTGGTTTAAGGATAAATCAATTACATAATTATGTGTGACAAATGAATACACCAAATATAAGTGGATATTAAGTGTAAAATAATCAAAGGTCATTCACACATATTCAAAGGATTACATATTCAATAACAACATGTTGAACCCAAAGAAAACGAAATTGGGTTAAGAAGTTCCCTTGACAGCCTAACGGCGTCACATCAAAATGAGTTGATGAGAGATAAAAAAAGGGTATCTCATCACTTGGACATAAAATTTACATCAATAATGATATATGAGAACATATCCCAACATAAAAATATGTAAATTAAAATACCCTACAAAAGAAGTCTTTTAAAAAAAGGAGGGTGAAAGGTTCCCTTACCGACTTGGGTAACTTTTGAAAAGTACACCCCATTGAAGAAGTGTCATACAATGAATATGTAAATACCCATAAATGGAATTATATTAAAATAGGATTTTAATAGTGGTTAGTACATAAACCACTCAATGGAAATTGTGGCAAATGTAGCATAAATCTCACGGGAATAAAAGTGAGATGAAAAATCTCTTACAAAAACTCGGCAGCCTAACGGCGCCACTTAAAACTTCCAAAATGGATTGATGAGAGGAAATAGGGTCTCTAATCACATGAACATAAAAATTACAGTAAGATTAATATAAAAGAACATCCCAATAACAATAAATATGAGCTTTAAAAGGAATGACATAAAAGAGTGTACTTAAAAAGAAAGAGAGGTGTAGGATCCCTTACCTCGGGTCCGACTTGACTCGATCGTTCTTTAATCTCCTGAATAATAAACTTGAGTTAATTTATACTTCCATAAGAACCTTTTTCAAGTTCATTATTCCTTTTATATCACTTATTACCATGTTATAAACATTATTTAATCATTTAAGTTAATCATGTTTGTTTTGTCGATATTTGGTTCTTAAGTCGAAAGTGGACTTCTTACAATTACATGTTGTTCGTGTGGTCAAAGGTTCTTCATATCCAAAAATGACATTCCTGATTTGGATATCATATATATCATATATATCCATAATACACATGTATTTATAAAATCACATAATCATTTAGAGGAAGGAAATGAAATGCACCGTTCATGGAGACGGTAAGCCGTACGTACGCATGAACGCTACTTTCATTTCTATGTCGTATTAATGGAATTAAAACTATATGAGAGGTATTTATATTTTAATTCCAGAATTATATTAATCATTTAGATGTATCATAAATCATATATATCCATTATATATATGTACTTATAATAGTACATTACATTTGGGGATAAGAAATGAAATGCACCGTTCATGGAGACGGTAAGCCGTACGTACGCATGAATGCTACTTTCATTTCTATCTCATACTTTAATGGAAAGAAATAATAATTATATAGATGTAAATAATAATTCCAGTATAACATCATATATAATAACATTAAATCTATCCTTTATACGTCCCACGTATGGCATTAACGAATCACATCACTTTGAGGGGGCGGTAGTCCGCATTTCCTAAAATGAAGATATCGTGTATACCCATAATGGAAGCCATAAAGGTGAGACACAAATGAAAAATAAAGACGGATAAGTAAAACCTAAACATATTATATATCATATATAAAAATAGTGACATCATAATGGCCACCTTTGAAGGTGTTAAATGAGTATTGAACAATCATCGTTTCGGGAGGAACAATTTCGCTATCCACGGAAACCGTATGTTCATTAACCATTTGATGTAGTTGTGTGAGAGTGTAGCTCGAATAAATCTTATAAAAACATCATAGTATATTGAAGATACTGGTGTTGTTACAAAAGAAATAAATAAAAAGATTTTAGGGGGTTGGAGAAGCAAAATAAAACAAATGAACATGAGAGAATGAATTACCTTTAAAAGTGTAACTCCTTTTGATTTGAGCCTAAAGGCTTCCTTTGAAAGGATTATGCCCAAAGGGAATCCTCTAAGATTAGTATAGGGATGTGGAGAGAGTAAATGGGAAGGTTTTGGCCGAGCCAAAGGCTTGAGGACTGTGTGAAATGAGGTAGAGGTGGGGGCCTTTTATAAGAGGAGAGGAGGGGCACTTTTGGAAAGTAAGAAATATTACTTTATTTGAAATTTTTTTTCGTTTTTAAAAGGTCCCACATTGATATAATTAGTGGATATGGTGATAAGGGTTCGAAATCTACTCATCCAATTGGTTTTGGACATGTGTATTTTATAGATTTTACATTATCATTCAATTTTATTTAAATTGTTAAATAATGAGGTCATCGCTGCATCATCATGATGTCATAAATAATTTAATTTATTTAGTGTCTAAAAATTATAAAAAAAATACTATGATGTATGAAATCCTTTTAGATTTCCAATGACTATTTATAATCAAAATTTGGACTTATGTAACCCCACTTAAAAACTGTTTTAGTAAAACAACTCATGTTTGTGTCAATTTAATTTTAACATTAAATAAAAATATATTATAGTCATTTTCCAACTAATGTTGCTCCATGGGGTCCCCAAGTTGGCCCATGGCTTGTCTTGGTCGGCCATGACTCACCCAATAGGTGTAGGACAAGTGTCATGGTGTTTTCACATTCCTATAATATCATTTTTACCTTAAATGACACTAATTACCTCTAATCGCGATTAATGAAAAAAAGTTACTATTCACCAAAAAATTATTTTCATCCCATTGAACCACATTTTACATACTAATGACAACCATGTATGTCGGATTTTCAAAATTCAATATACATTAGTGGTAAACTTTAATTTAACTGAAAAATCAGTTTGCTTGATTACCACTTAGTGGTTTCACTATTCATCAAAAATTGGAGTTTTTCAGAAAAATAACAAAACTTTACCCTAAGCTATATTTGATATTCCGAATTCAAAAATGAAGTCCGTTTTAAAAAATTCAAAACATATTAGTCACATTAATTAATTTAATAATTAATTCCCGCTGTCAGAGCAAATAGCGTGTTTTTATAAAACAATAAGTATCAAAAGATTGACACTAGTTTAAGTCTGATTTCAAAGTGAAATTAATTCCAACAACAACTATTGGATTTAATGGTAAAAATATTTTCTAATTTCACTTTAAAACCAATTAAAAATATAATCTAATCATATATATAAATTATATTAAAAAGAGGTTTTGAATTAAAATACAACATTTTACACTATTCATTAAAAAATGGACATTATCGGAAAGATACCAAAAATTTACACAAAGTAAATTTTGATGTCCCGATTCTTAAGAAGTGTTTTATTTGGTCCAAAAGAATGTATAATAGTGAACAAAGCTATATTTAATGACGGTTCGCCATCAAAAGGAGATAAGTTAACCTTTAGTGAAAACTAGGGCATATATGCCTAAAATTGAATTCTTTCCGTATTTTAAGCCTCTATCCTTTATTGGATAAATGTAAAAACATTTAAAAACATATATAATAATATTTTAGTTATTTATATCCATTCCCGCCATTACAACGGCTACATGTTAACTACCATTTAAAATAATATTATTTTATTATTAGAGTGCAACGTAAGATTCCTAAGAAACTCGTTGTTGCGTGTTGGGTACGCCATCAAGCATAGCATCCCCTTTAAAGTCATTTAAATATTTTATTCACAAATATGGATAAATATGAAATGTCATATTCTTTATTTACCTGGGGTGTTACATAGAATGCCTTACCATTCCATTTATATGTTTTATTAATTGGTTGGTGTTTCAACCATAACAAAATCACATTCATTTGTTGGAGTAATAGATGAATTGGAAATTGACTGAGCCACAACCAAAGGGTGATATTGTGCTTATGAAATAAAAACATATCAAGTAAGTATATTATATATATATTTTTAGATAGTAAAATAATTCCTTGATCCTATTAAAAGTATATTGAAAAATAATTATCCGAATACCTTCATTTTTAAATCATTGGTCTTTTAAATCATTAAAAATTTAGGTTTTTGAGGCCCTTAAAATTCCATTAATCATTTAATTTGTTGTGATCAATGTTTTCTCTCACTCTCCATTGGTATTTGAGAATTATTTTTCTATTATATGACCATGTTTTTACTTCACACCTACTTAATCCTTTTTTGAGTCCAATTAATGAGCTACTTTAGGTAACCTCTATGTTTCAAACATTCCCTTTTTAAGAGAAGTTTTATTATTCATTTTTACGATGTGATTTTCTATGAAAGAATTTTTAAATATTAAACCTTAGATGATTGAGACAAATCTCAAGGGACACAATTAATTTTTAGGGGAATATAATGTAACACCTGGGTATTTTTATGAAATATTTCTCTTCAAATAATTTTATTTCTTTAATAGCTCGCGTTTTACACATCCCCGCGTTTAAACAAACTATGATATACTTTTAAGATATTATTACTTTAACGTGACCATTATAACCTTGTCATTGAATTGGTTGGTATGGATTAGAATAAAAATATTGTGAAATATATTAATTTTATATTCAATACACACTTATTTATTAATTATTAAACAAATAAACTCTTAATTTTTAGTAAAATTATTTTATTTATTATAAATATGATTTCTTCAAAACATGTTTTTATTGATTTCTATGAGAAAATAAATATATGTAATTTTTGAAACTTTTAGGAAATATATTTGAAAAATTAAATTTCATTTTTGGATTCATCATTTAAAAATTATCTTAGGATTAATTTTTGATAACTTTCTAAACTGTTTGAGTTTTTAATAAATAGGAAAAAATACTGATTTTCATTGAAAACTATATTTTCTTTTAAATAATTTACAATGTAAAATTCCATTTTGGATTAGTTTTAAAATTTAATCAGTTAATTTTAATATAATTTTGGTCTCTTAAATTAGATTTCTGTATTAATTCATTATAAAAACATTTTATACTAAACAGGGGAATTTTTCGAAAAAAAATTGTTGCGTTTTGATAGTTTAATTTTAAATTAAATTATAAAAATTATATGTTATGAATTTTTGAAAAATCTATTCCATATTTTTAATTTGTATTTAAAAAATTTATTAAATAGTTTAGTTTTATTTTTTGCCAATATGAATAGTAGCATTGGTAATTTTTGTTACCACAATAATGAGTAAAATTGGTAATTTGGGTTAACAAATAAAATTATAAGGACTATAAAATAACCCTATCAATTAACCAAATTTTACTCTATGAGTATTTTTACTCCATAATAATTAATGGTTTGGTTATAAGACCATTTATGGTCATTTTAATGTGATTATGATGTTTATAAAATTTTATTTAATGAAAAGTCAAAGATGTCACAATCATGTTTTTAAGATCTATAACATTTTCAATATGGTGTCAAATAGAAGATATATTTTACTATAAATATTCATGTAAAATATAAAATATTTATCTACATAATTTTTTTTAAAAAATTTTAGTGAATAAATAATTACCAAAAATAATTACACAATGATGATGTAATATTTTCTCAATTAATGGAATAATCAAATAAATGATATTAAAAATATTAAAATAATTATAATTTAAGATAATCAATGTCATCCAATAATTTTATAGATTACTTTAAAATATTAAGGATGTATTATAATTTTTAGTTTAAGTTAACTTGTTGTAATGATTTTATTAAAGTCAAAGTAATGAATAATGTCAAAATTGACAATAATGATAATTCATGAATATAATATTTTATTAAATTATTTAAAATCATAAAAATATTAAAAAGTCACCAATATGACAATATATTGTCTAAATATTCATCTCCAATTTATTTATAGTAATTTTGAAGATTTTTTCTCTATAATAGTCCTATTATATTTTAATATTTTGAAAATTTCCAAAATTGCCCATCGCCTCACTTATAAAAGAGAACCCCTTCCTTCACTTCCTTACACTAATTTGAGCCATTTATCTCAACAGAAATCTACCCATTTCACTTAAGAAATTCCTTATCCAAGTTCTTTAGGTTCTATTCACATCAAGATACCAACCCTGGATCCCTTTAAAGGAGATCTAAAAGAGTCGGTTTGAAGAAGAGGTAATCACTCTAACCGATTGTTTTCTTTTTCAACTCTTATTTACCTCATATAAATCTACGATAATTATCATAAAATAATTACATAAATATGATCAATATTAATAAAAGTTATTATTATTATTAAAACACCATTATATAACCTCTTTCATATCAAATAATAAGTGAAATTATTGCTCATGAGTACATACAATTTACCATCCCCACGTAGTGATACAATTATTTTTTCATTTCCATAATTTTTGAATGGGAATTAAGATGGGTTTAATGTCTATATATAATATTTATGAGATAATTTTACTTCTATAATGATGACATTATTTATACCATATCTTCATCCAATTTTTTGAGAAATGATAACACTGCATGTGTGTACGTATGGACAACCGTCTCCATGATAAAATGTGATTTATTTTTCACTTATATTTCTCATGGATGGTAATAATGAAGATTTTTTATGAAAATATATGATATCTATAACATAATAATTATTCTATAAATATTTATTATTATTTACGTTTCTTTCATTCCATTAGATGCAAAATAGATACAACGTTCATGCTTACATATAGTCTACCATATCCATGAATAGTGTAATTCATTTCTCTATCCCTAATTTTTATAAATGATTATAAATATGTCTAAAATTAATATATATGATTTGGATACCGTGATTAAAATTCTAAAAATTATGGTACCTTGATCAAAGTATAATGGCCGGGACTACCGAACCAAAATATGCTTGGAAAATGAAGTAGTTATCCCCCATAATAGTGACTTTAATAACAAATTATTAATAAATAGGAGATAGGATGTTATAAATAAATCATATAAGCTATTAAGATATATGATTATGGAATAAATGAATCATAAATTCATATTTATTATATAATAGGTTTCATCATGAACAAAAACAATTGAGACTTGTGGTATGAGAATTCTTAACTCAATTTCCATTCATTAGGATAAACTTCCACGTCATTGATTGTGTACTGATAAGATTATTTGTGAAATTATTTTTTATTATATTATATTATATTAAAAAAATATGTGGATTTATAATTTATACACATAATCAATTTATTATTTAACACTCACTATAGTGATATGATATTTGTAAGGGATTTTGGGCTCACAGATATTTTTATAGCACACATTCCTTATACACTAATTGTTTATTTTTATGGTACATATACTGCCCATGAATGTATTTTATGAGTTTTAACCTGTCACGACCCGTCCTCGGGGCCCGTGTCGTGACTACCCCAAGCCCGCCTTCCATAGGCCAGGGGCTGGCGACTAGACCCAAGGCGTAATTCCCAGTAAATAGGGAAGGCATTGCCTTTGTAAAGTAAACAACAACCACAGAGCAACAAGCAGAAGTAAACACTAAGTAAAAACTGGGTACAATAGAAAGTATGATAAAGTAAGTGGGCCAGAATACAAACCCAAACTGGAAGTAAAGTACAACTGAAAGAGAGTACAACAACTGAAAAGTAAAGCCGCAGCGTCGACCCGTCCACTGGTAGTCCCACCTGAAGGGTGGGTACAGATAGCCTCCACAGCTTCTCAGGTCCAGCCGTCCGCTTCGTGTACGCCCCACCCAGTGGTCCACCTCCGGGTACCGACCTGCTACTCGTGCCTCTACCACGATCAGCGCTGTCCGTCGTCTACAACCAACAAAACGTAGTGCGGGCATAGCCCGTGCAGGGTTGAGTATAAACTACTCAGTAGGGACCCCAAGACCCTCGAAGGTCTCCTCGAATCCACAAAGGATAATCCACAAAGGAAAGATACAATCACGATGTAACATCCGAAATTACTTAGGTATATTCCCATACATATACCTAAGTCTTCAATTCTCGTTCGGCTCCAATATTTGAGCTCAAGTAAAACCCAGTCCACACAGGAAAGCACAACTCGGTCCACATAGGAAAGCATAACATAATCCACACAGGATAGCAAGTCAAGATTCAGCTCACACAGGTATACTTCTTCGTAAGATGATAGAGATGATCAGATGTAGTTACTGATTCATCTAAGCCGTCGGAACCACACATGATCAATAGGTACTAACCCCCACAATGATCCACAAAGGTTCGATAGGTAACTAACCCCCGCGATGACCCACACAGGATCAGACCCACACAGGATCTGTAGGCGATGGCGCACACAAGACCGCTGAGTGCTGACCCACACAGGATCTGACCCACACAGGATCGGTAGCACTGATCTACATAGGATCGTTGAATGATGAAGTCATCTTCATTGAATCCACGGAGAATTTATGTACAGTCGTCATCATTTTCGCAGTCGCAGCCAGCTTTAGGGTTCCCGCACACAGCAAGTTCGTTCGGGAGGGTCTGCTCCACGAGCCGAGGGGCTAATACATCAACTGACACATAGTCTGGAGTTGATGTATCCAAAAGTTCCGTATCATCAACAGGAACTCAACGTCACAGACGACGCGTCAATCGGACGCCCGGTCTGAGAGTTATTTACTTTTTCGTTCTTGGGCCCGGTTGGTTTTTACGTCAAAATCAACCTGACCATACTCCAACTGCGGCCAAACCTCGAGCGAAGTAAGCCAAAAGGTCTGTATCACTAAGAGGAATCCAATAAAGTCGACGGCACGTCAATCAGACGTCCGGAACTCAAGTTATAAGCATTTCCGCTCCGAGGGCCCGGTTGGTTTCGTGTACGAACCAACCCGGCCAAACCCAAGGTACTCCGAAACCTTGAGTGCAATATACTGAAACGACTGTCTCGATACAGGGATCACATCACAACTGACGGTTCATCGATCAGAGGTCCGCAGCCCAAGTTATGGGCAAAAGACCATGAGTGGTTCGGTATTAGGGGGTTCGGGCCTGGTCCAACCCGACCCGGTACCCCCCTGGGTCATCCCGAATCGGGTCGACCCGACCCGAGCCTAGGTCCGACATGCTTGGGCGCGGCCCGAACAGGCTGGCGTGGCCCGGCCCGGCCTGGCTTCCTGGCGCGCTGGCGCTGGCCAGGGCCAGGTGGCTCGGCCATTATGGCTGAGCAGACATGGGTGCGGGGGGGTGCGCTGCCCCCGCCCATTTGTAATCTGCGACCACCATGTGGGGGGCCGCTCATGTCCAGACAGTCGGTGGTTACGAACTGCCGGCTCTTCCTCTGTCCGGCCGGCCCGCTTCGGCTGGTCGGCTGATGCACCATGGGACTGGCACTGGCCAGTCCCCATGCTCCGTTGCCGGCGGCCCAGAAACAGCCGCCGGTCCCAGCTCCGCTGCGGCCTATGGCCGCGGCCTTGGTTCATCCAGCGCGGCGCGATGACGTGACGCACCTCCGCCGCGGCCCCGCTCCAGCCACAGTGTCTTTGGTTTTTTCCAGCGCGGCGCGACGGCACCACACATCATTGCCACTCGTTCCCGTGCGGTGCGACAACACCGCGTCACTTTCCTTTGAACCACAACTACACAAAATAATAAAGGAGGAGGGTCGGCTGTGTTTTTGCAGTCTGACCCCCTCCCGTTAAACGATAGCAAGCGATCCAATTGAATGAGGATAGATGACGAAAGGAATTCACAAAAATAAACGCATAAAACCCCTACCTCAAGCATAGCTTGAACAGAGGTTCATCGCGGAAATAACTGTCGCGGAAGGAGGCGTCGCAAAAGGGGAATCGTCGCGGAAGAAGGCGTCGTTGGCATCACGGTACACCGCGTCGTGTAGTCGATCTCCGAGGATTCAGAATTCTTCGTCGGAGATCGGTGCGTTCTTTGGTTTCTTCACATTCTTCGTGTTCTTCGACAAAGAATATGAAGATCTTCAAGCCTCCCTTAGCTTTTCTCCCAAACCTCTCAAGAAACAAGTCCCAACCAAAATAAAATAAGTACCTCACTTATTTTATTAACATAACATAAGTTTGAAATTCAAAAGGGGAGTTAATCCACTCAATTAATTAACTCAAGTTGTCAAATTAAATGAAGGGTTATGGAAGGTTAGGGAAGATGAAGGGGTGGGGTTCATGTGTTCCCCACCACCCTCATAACCACCCATGAGAAGTTGGGTGGTTTCCCCCAACTTCCACCCAAAGCATTAAACCACTTAGTGAAAAATAAAATTGATGCTCAATTTTATTTTACCTTCCAAAAATTTTTAACAACTTCTCTCATGTAAACGCAACTTCGAAAAAGGAGTTCCTAAGCAATTACCGGTGCTGCGAATCCATTGGTGCCCTCGGAATTCGATTCCGAGCACCAATTCAAAAGTTAGAAAACCCGCTCGTTCGTTCACTGAACGTACCCGATCTAAACTTCAGATAGAAATTCCAGGAACACCGGGCCTTAGAATCAAGTGTCGTCAGAAACCACGTTCTTGTAAAATCCCAAAGAAAATTAAGAAAAAATTTCCCTTGAATTTTATGGGTCTTTACATTACTCCCACCTCAGGGCTTTACGTCCTCGTAAAGATAAATCAAAAACTAGGGAAACAAATGTGGGTACTGAGCACGCATCTGAGCCTCCCGCTCCCAAGTGCTCTCCTGGAGGTTCCCGTGCTGCCATCTGATGCACACTAGAGGAATCGACCATCCACGTAGGACCCGATCCTGTCGATCCTCGATCTCCACTGGAACCTCCGCAAAAGTTGATCCATCATCTATGTCCAGCTCCCTATGGTCAATGATATGCGTCGGGTCGTGCACGTATCTCCTCAGCTGAGATACGTGGAATACGTCGTGCACCCGGTGCAACTAAGGTGGTAGAGTCAGGCGATAAGATACCTTTCCAATCCTGCTGAAGACCTGGAATGGTCCGATGAAGCATGGAGACAACTTGCCGCCGCGTCCAAATCTCTGTATACCACGTCGAGGTGAGACCCGCAAGAAGACGTGGTCGCCATCCTTGAACTCTAGTGGCCTCCGCCTCCTGTCAGCATAAGACTTCTGCTAGCTCTGAGTTATCCTCATTCGCTCCTCGATGACCTGGACCTTCTCTGTCATGGCCTGGACCATCTCTGGTCCCACAAGTTCTGACTCCCCAGGGTCTGTCCAGCACAGAGGTGACCTGCAAAGTCGTCCGTACAACGCCTCGTATGGTGCTATCCCGATGGTGTAGTGGTATCTGTTGTTGTACGCGAACTCCACCAAGGGTAGGTGGTCCGCCAAGCTACGACTAAAGTCGAGGACACATGCATGGAAAATGTCCTTGAGATTCTGAATGGTCCTCTCCGTCTGACCATCTGTCTGGGGGTGAAAGGCGGTGCTCAGATGTAGCTGCATCCCGAACAAGTCCTGCAACCCTTTAAAAAGCCAGGAAGTAAAGCGAGCATCTCGATCAGAAACGATGGACTATAGCACACCATGAAGCCGTAAAATCTCCTGAACGTAGAGACGTCCCAAGATCTCCACTGAGCCCTTCTCTCTGATGGGTAATAAGTGAACCGACTTGGTGATTCGGTCGACAATCACCCAAATGAAGTCATGACCTCTGGAAGTGCATGAAAGTCTAGTCACGAAGTCCATAGATATGTCATCCCACTTCCACTCCGGGACCTCCAAGGGCTGTACCAAGCCTGCTGGTACCTGGTGCTCTGCCTTCACCTGCTGGTAGGTGAGGCATCGAGAAACAAACTCTGCCACAACCTTCTTCATGCCCGGCCACCAGTGCTGTCGTCTGAGATCCTGGTACATCTTCGCCACTCCAGGACGTACCGCCAAAGGGGAAGTGTGAAACTCTCTCAGCACCTCCTCCCGTAAAGAAACTGGTACCAAGGTACATCCTCTGAAAAGGACGTCGTGCTCTCCTCCTAAAGGGAATCCATCAGGTGCCTTTCCTAAGGATATCTGCGCACGCCGCGTCGCACAGTCGGCGTCCCCACGCTGTGCCTGTCTGACCCGCTGCAGTAGTGGAGGTGTGACTAAAGAAAGGCTGCTCCATCTCTATCCACGAAGGATATCTGCAAAGCAGCTAGCTGCTCTGTCACCTCCCCAAGTAGCTGAATTCCCATCCTTCTGCTGAGATCATTGGCTACTATGTTTCCCAATCCAGGTGTATAGAATATCTCTAAGTAATAGTCATGGAGGAAATCGATCCATAGCCGCTGTCTCAGGTTCAGATCCTTCTACGAGAAGATGTACTTTAGACTCTAGTGGTCAGAATAGACAGTAAAGTGATCGCCCATCAGATAGTGTCGCCACATCTTCAGTGCGAAGACCACTGCTGCTAACTCCAGGTCATGGGTAGCATAGTTCTGCTCATGCTGCTTCAACTGTCATGATCCATAGGCGATCACAACCCGCTCCTGCCTCAGGACACATCCGAGTCCAGTCCCTGATGTATCGCAGTAAACTACGTACCCAACTCCCTCCTCCGGTAGCCTTAAGATAGGCACACTGGTCAATATCTGTCTCAGCTCTTGGAAGTTCTGCTGACATCTATCTAACCACACAATGGGTTTCCCCTTTTTCGTCAAAGATGAGAGTGGTTCCACAACTTTGGAGAAGTCTAGAACAAATCTCCGATAGTACCCAGCTAGTCCCAAGAAACTCCGAACTTCCGTCACACTCCTGGGTGGCTCCCAAGCTAGCACTGCATCAATCTTCGTAGGATCCAACGCAACTCCCGCCTCAGAGATGACGTGTCCCAAGAAGTGGACCTCACGTATCCAGAAATGACACTTCGAGAGCTTTCCATAAAGCTGGTGCTCTCGGAGTGTGTCTACTATAACCCACAAGTGGTAGGCGTGCCCCTCCTCGGTCGTCGAGTAAATCAAAATGTCGTCAATGAAGACCACGACAAATCGATCAAGGTATGGCTGAAAGATCCTGTTCATGAGGGCCATGAACACTGCTGGAGCATTGGTTACACCAAATGGCATAACCAAGAACTCATAGTGGCCATACCGACATCTAAAGGCTGTCTTCTACACGTCCTCGTCCCGAACTCTGAGCTGATGATAGCCTGACCTGAGGTCTATCTTCGAGAACCACCGTGCTCCCTTGAGCTGATCGAAGAGGTCATCAATCCTTGGTAGTGGATACTTGTTCCTCACTGTCACCTGGTTCAGGTGACGATAGTCGACACAAAGTCTCAAGATCCCTTCCTCCTTCTTGGTGAACAATATCGGGGAATCCCACGGTGAAACACTGGGTCAGATGAATACCTTTCCCTGCAAGTCCTCCAACTGTACCCGTAGCTCTCGAAGATCGGCGGAAGCCATCTGATATGCTGGGGTGGATATCAGGGCTGCCCGGGGTACAAGTCAATATAAAATTCTACCTCTCTGTGAGGAGGTACTCCTGGAACGTCGTTGGGGAAAACGTCCGCATACTGATCCACCACTGCAGGAAAACCAGGACTCTGCACGTCAACTGATCCTAGGATGAGGTTAGCCAACTGATGAGTGATGGGCTGTCCTCTCCTCTATGAGAGTCCATCCTGTGCTGCAAAGGCTCCCTTCTCACTGGTGAAGGTGAACATGCCCCCGTCGGTGCGTACACACCGCACCTTGCACCTAATACAGTCGATCTGATCATGGACTGTAGATAACCAATCCATGCCCAAGATGAAGTCGTAAGGCCTCGATGCCGCTACAAGAAGATCCCAGCCAAAGGTCTTGCCTCCTAGAGTAATCTCACACTACTAGCACCAGTGCATAATCTTCGATTCTGCTCCCGTAGGAGTCTCTGGCCGTAAGGATTGAGCCAACGGCTCTGTCGGAATCTCCGAGATCCAAACAAGGGTAGCAACTATGAAAGAATGACTCGCTCTTGTGTCTATAAGAACTGCAGCAAGGGTTTAATAGACACATATAGTACCTAGAATCATCTCAGGTGCGTCGTGGTCATAGTCCTCCACTACCTGGAGCTGTTCCTGTCTCTACCCGCCCGCTCCCTTGGTCGGGGTGGACCTCCTGGTGGTGGTGGTGGTAGAGCCTCAAAGCGTCGTCCACCACCTGCTGCTCGGCCAGCTCCTCTGCCTCGTCCGCCTACTCCCTGCGGACCGACACGGTCGACCCTCTACCTCTACCTGGGTGGTCCCACAACCGTCTGATGCTCCTCTGCACGGCGGGTCGGGTAGTCACGAGCCATGTGGCCCTGCCCGCCGCATGCATTGCACTGTCTGCCTCTCGAAAGACTGGCTTCGTGCTGTGTGCCCCGCACTGCTGAGCCAGTGTCCTGAGGTCGTCTGCCTAAGGGTCTGGTCTGCTTGGACCCATGAGTCATCCGTCGACTGCCTGCTGCAGAAGACTCTTCCATGTGCCTCCCTGCGGTATGTCTCGATGCTGACACATGCTTAGCAAGGAAGCTCTCGATCAGAAGGTCTTGCTCCAGTACCACTGCATGATTCGGAATGCTGAGGGAGATCAGCGATGCCCTGATCTCATGCCTCAATCCCTGTTCAAAGGTCTGGGCCTAGAAGAATGGGTCCCGTACCATGTCTGTTGAGTAGTGCGAGAGATCGGTAAATCTCACCAAGTACTGGGCGACCGTCAATCTGCACTGTCGCAGCTGTAAAAGCTCCTGGATGCGCACCGCAATGAGGGTGGCTGGGATGAACTCTGAGCGGAAGAGGCTCTCAAAGTCCGTACAGAGGAGTGATGCCTCGTCGTGAACCTGCAACATAAAGCTCCACCATCTGCCTGCTGCCGCGAGTAGTAGGCTCGTTGTGAGGATCACCATGAGGTCTGTTGGTGTCCTCACTAACCTCAAAACCCGTACAACTACCTCCAGCCAATACTCGGCTACCAGAGGGTCCGTCTCCCTGGGGAACCTGGGCGGTCGCTGATGCTGAAATTCATGCAGTGCACCAAGGCGACGTGCATCATTAGCGGCTGGGGCTAGTAGCATCGGTGGCTCGACAGGTAGAGGTACCGCCGATGCCTCTGCTATCAAAGGTCCCTATACCGAGGCCTCATCGCTCGGTGGGATGTTGTCACGCAAAACACTCGGATCCCTAGCTGGCTTCCATCGTGGGGATATCCTGAAAAGAAACAGGTGTGCCATGGTAAAACAGTATACCTGGTGAGCTGACACAAAGTAATCACAAATAAAACTTGAAACACACATGCAATCAATGTTTTCGTGCATTAAGTCAGAAATCAGAAGTCAGGGTCCTGGTGTACGGATACGTCGGCCTCCGCACCAACACTGGACTCCCTGGATAGAAAACCACACTCAATACTCTTAACATTTTGCTTCACATAGAAAAAGATCAGAGTTCGGAGTTCTGCGGTAGAACCGAACTCCTCTGATTCCAATTTGTCACGACCCATCATCGGGGCTCGTGCTGTGACTATCCCAAGCTCGCCTTCCATAGGCCAGGGGCTGACGACTAGCACCAAGGCGTAATTCCCGGTAAATAGGGAAGGTATTGCCTTCGTAAAGTAAACAACCACAACAGAGCAAGCAAGCAGAAGTAAACACTAAGTAAAAACTGGGTACAATAGAAAGTGCAGTAAAGTAAGTGGGCCAGAATACAAACCCAAACTAGAAGTAAAGTACAACTGAAATAGATTACAAAAATTGAAAAGTAAAGTCATAGCATCGAGCCGTCCACTGGTAGTCCCACCTAAAGGGTGGGTATAGATAGCCTCCACATCTCCTCAGGTCCAGCCGTCCGCTCCGTGTATGCCCCACCCAGTGGTCCACCTCCGGGTACCGACCTGCTCCTCGTGCCTCTACCACGATCAGCGATGCCCGTCGTCTGCAACCAACTCAACATAGTGTGGGCATAGTCCAAGCAGGGGTGAGTATAAGCTACTCAGCAGGGACCCCGAGACCCCCGAAGGTCTCCCAAAATCCACAAAGGATAATCCACAATGGAAAGATACAATCATGAAGTAACATCCAACATCACATAGGTATATGCCCATACATATACCTAAGTCTTCAATTCTCGTTCGGCTCCAATATCTGAGCTCGAGTACAACCCAGTCCACACAGGAAATCACAACCCGGTCCACACAGGAAAGCATAACGTAATCCACACAGGATAGCAAGTCAAGATTCAGCTCACATAGGTATACTTCTTCGTAAGACGATAGAGATGATCAAATGTAGTTACTGATTCATCTAAGCCGTCGGACCCACACATGATCGATAGGTACTAACCCCCGCAATGATCCACAAAGGATCGATAGGTAACTAACCCCCACGATGACCCACACAGGATCTGTAGGTGCTGGCCCACATAGGTTCGATGAGCGCTGACCCACACAGGATCTGACCCACACAGGATCGGTAGCAATGATCCATATAGGATCACTGAGTGCTGAAGTCGTCACCGTCGAATCCATAGAGGATTTCTGTACATTCGTCATCGGCGTCGCAGTCGCAGCCATCTCTAGGGTTCCCTCACACAACAAGCTCGTTCGGGAGGGTCCGCTCCACGAGCCGAGGGGCTGATACATCAACTGACACATAGTCCGAAGTTGATGTATCCAAAAGTTCCGTATCTTCAACAGAAACTCAACGGCATAGACGGCGCGTCAATCGGACGCCCGGTCTGAGAGTTATTGGCCTTTTCGTTCCAGGGGCCCAGTTGGTTTTTAAGTCCAAATCAACCCGACCATAATCCAACTGCATCCAAACCTCGAGCGGTGTAATCCAAAAGGTCCGCCTCACTATGAGGAATCCAACAAAGTCGACGACATGTCAATCAGACGTCCGGAACTCAAGTTATAAGCGTTTCCACTCTGAGGGCCAGGTTGGTTTTTTGTACGAACCAACCCGGTCGAACCCAAAGTACTCCGAGACCTTAAGTGTAGTATACCGAAACGGCCGTCTCGATCCAAGGATCACATCGCAGTTGACGGTGCGTCGATCGGAGGTCCGCATCCCAAGTTATGTGCAAAAGACCATGAGTGGTTCGGTATTGGGGGGTTCAGGCCCGGTCCGACCCGGCCCGGTACCCCAAGGGTCGGCCCAAACCGGGTAGGACCGATCCGGGTCCGACCTGCTTGGGTGCGGCATGGCCCGGCTGGCGCAGCCCCGCCCAGCCTGGCGGCCCGGCGCGCTAGCGCTGGCTAGGGCTAGGTGGATCGGCCGTTTCAGCCGAGCGGACAAGGGTGTAGTGGGGCGCGTTGCCCCCCGCCCGTTTGTAATCTGCGGCCCCCATGTGAGGGGCCACTCATGTCTCGCCAGCCGGGGGTTTCGAACCCCCGACTCTTCCTCTGTCCGGCCGGCCGGCTGATGCACCACGAGACCAGCGCTGGCCGGTCCCCCTGCTCCATTGCCGGCATCCCGAAACCGGCTGTCGGTCCCAGCTCCACCGCAGCCTTGGTTCGTTCGTGGAGGCGCGACGGCGCCGCGCCCCTCTGCTGTGGCCCCGCTCCGACCGTGGTGTCTTCAGGTTTTTCCGGTGCGGCACGACAGCGCCACACATCCTTGGCACTCGTTCCCGCGCGGTGCGATGGCACCACATCACTTTCCTTTGAACCACAACAACACAAAATAATAAGGGAGGAGGGTCGGCCGTGTTTGTGCAGTATGGCCCCTCCCGTTAAATGATATCAAGTAGTCCAATTGAAGGAGGATAGGTGATAGAAGGAATTCACGAAAAGAAACGCATAAAACCCCTACTTCGAGCGTAGCTGGAACGAAGGTTCTTCGTGGAAATAACCTTCGTAGAAGGAGGCGTCACAAAAGGAGAATCGTCACCGAAGAAGGCGTCATTGGCATCGCGTTACACGACGTCGCGTAGTCGATCTCTGAGGATTCGGCGTTCTTCGTCGGAGATCGGTGCATTCTTCACGTTCTTCGCGTTCTTCATGTTCTTCAATGAAGAAGATGAAGATTTTCAAGCCTCCCTTAGCTTTTCTCCCAAACCTCTCAAGCAACAAGTCCCAACAAAAATAAAATAAGTACGTCACTTATTTTATTAACATAACTTATGTTTGAAATTCAAAAGTTTAATTAATCCACTCAATTAATTAACTCATGTTTTCAAATTAAATAAAGGGTTATGGAAGGTTAGGGAAGATGAAGGGGTGGGATTCGTGTGGGCCTCACCACCCACATAACCTCCCATGGGAAGTTGGGTGGTTTCCCCCAACTTCAACCCAAATCTTTAAACCACTTAGTGAAAAATAAAATTGATGCTCAATTTTATTTTACCTTCCACAAATTTTTAACAACTTCTCTCGTGTAAACGCAACTCATGAAAAGGTGTTCCTAATCAATTACCAGCGCTGCAAATCCATCAGTGCCCTTGGAATTAAATTCTGAGTACCAGTTCAAAAGTCAGAAAAACCTGCTCGTTCGTTTACTGAATGTACCTGAGCTAAACTTCAGATAGAAATTCCGGGCACACCGGGCCTCAGAATTAAGTGCCGTCAGAAACCGCGTTCTTGTAAAATCCCAAAGAAAAATAAGAATAAATTTTCCTTGAATTTTATGAGTCTTTACATAACCAAAAATATATGTGATTTACATATCCATCTAAGTTTATTTATTTCATGGGGCTTATGATTCAAATGATACAAAAGAGTAAGTATTTATTTCACAATCACATCATTATTCAGGATTGTTAGCATTTAAGTATCCAATGGTGAATTGTTCTCTTCTATATCCATGTTTTATAAAAAAAATCAAAATATAAATTTTATTTTCCTCAGGAATTATTTTAAGTGGTATTTCAAAATCATTTTGTTTCTAAGGAAACATTATTTGATGTTACTTAGGTTTCACTAGGGATATGATCCAAGGATACCATATTTATTATTTCTATGGATTGTTTATGTTTATGATGGCATGATGTTACTTTTACTTGGGTTATGTAATGATTAAATGTTTATGAAATCCATTTATATTCATATGTTTTGATATGATGAATGATTTGTGTTCTTATAGAACACATATTTATGGTTTTCAGTATGTGGTGGGTGGGACATATATATCCCTACAATGAATTGGGTAATGATTTATATCTCATGAGATAGACATGACTGGAATGGGGAGTAAAGTTGGTTTAGTAAGACAGGACTGAAATGTGGAGTGAAATTGTTTTAGTTAAACTGAACTAGAATGGGGAGTGAAATCAATTTAGTAAAAGATTTTGTCTGGTATGATGGTGTTGTGAGTGAACCTTTCATACTATGATGGTTTGGGGAGTGAGACCATTCCACTATGAGGAAAGGTATTCCAATGATGATGGAGGTGTTTCTTACCCAAAAGGTGTATCCACCTATGTATTTTGTATTCTTATTTATTTTCAACAATTCCTTATTATGGATCATGTTTTTTGATTCATTTATGATTCATTTCTTCCAAACTTCAAAGACTTATTCCATGACTCAAGATTATGATATTTGATATGCTCGAATGGCCTGAAGGCCTTCTTTTTTTATTTTATTATGGATAATACCCCTTTTAATGGTTGAAGGGGAACCCGTACATGACCCTTCCATGACTCAAGATTATGATATTTGATATGCCCGAATGGCCTAATAATTTATTCAATATCTAGGGGTTATGAAAGTAATTATAAAAATGGAAATATAGCATATAAATGGACCATTCAAGATATCCTCAAAATTTTCTCATCCAATTGATCTATTATAGTTTTTTTAGGATTTTATAATGATTTAAAAATAATTTTTAAACATTAAACACCATTTAAAGTCATTTTTTCGGACTATTTACAAAATATGACATGAAAACCATCAATGATGGAATGAAATTCGAATTTAAATATTTAAAATATTAATTACCATTCATTTTAATCCATAAAAATCATTAGACTCTAACTTATCTAAAAAATAATCACATTTAATATTTTTTAAACTATTTACTTTGATATTTCACCTGATTTCACAAGTGTTGCATTAGCGATGCACAAGAATTCTACAAAATTATTCCAGTTTCTAAAATAAAAAATAAATTTTCTCATAAATATAGTTTATTTATATTCAATTTTATCTTCAATATTCATTCATATAGTATTTCTATCTATATCATTATCATGAAAATATAATAAGTGAGAGTCAAAATTTTTGAAATGTAATTTTATTAATATAAAAATGGAAGTCATATTAATGGAAAGTGTCTCAAAATATGACCATTAATGATGAAAATATAAAGGTAGGTTGAGAATAACCTCATCCACCCATATTTATATGATATTTTGTGATATTTTAAGCATTTAACCTTTGATTTAATATATTTACCCTATTTTAGCCTTAACTATTATAGTAAATTTATACCATAGTTACTATTCCTTATAACCAAAAATAAAATTCAAATCACTACTATGTTTGAACCTCCTGATTTCTAATTGGAAATCCATTTTTCGTGATTCAATTTATATAAGTGTCAAAAATTAATTTTATAATAAGTTCACAAAATGCAATAAAAAACTATTTTTTAGAAATATACATGTTTTAAGAATTAAAAATATTTTATAAAAAAATCATGTATAATGTTTTTTTAAAAGGTGGTACTTTGTTCAAAAAATCACTGTAAATTTATTTAATAGGAGAAATGTTACAAAAGTCTGAAAGAGGTAATTTTATACAATTTTTTTCATAAAAGAGAAGCAATTCTATAGGAAGGTCATCCAACCAAGTGATGTCGTAGTTGACTCCCTTATTGGAAAGCCTGTCAGAAACCACGTTCTATTCTTGAAACACATGTGCGATAATATGGTTGATCTCCAAAATTGAGTTTAGGAAATCCATCCATCGAGTTGTATGTGTCCTAGAAATATGCACCACACAATTCCAGAGAGCTTGCATGGTGGTGGTTGATTAAATTTCTAACCATATGTTAGTCCATCCTTTTTCCTTATAATAGTAACTACATTTAATACACTCAAAATTTCTACTTCCATTCAAGAGGAAAATACACATGTTCCATAGAAATATCCATGTAGCTTCCCATTGTTCTCCCTGTACACTAATCCACAGCCTAAAGGTATAAGGTTTCCTTTTGAGGCACTATCAACATTAACTTTGATCCAGCATAGGAGTTGGGTTTTCTAGAAGAGTTCAATGGTACGACAATGATGGTAGTAAATTCCATCAAATCAAAAGCATTGTGGGATGCAGAGTTCATTTATAGAGTTGTGGAATATCCCCTATTAGATCGAATCAACATCTTTCATAGCAACATTAATCTTCACTCAAGAATCATGGAAGTTTAAAGAGTTATTATGATTAATAAATGATTTTCTATCATATTGTAAAACCTGTAGAAGTTCAAAAACTACATGAAAAAGGAGGTGCTTTACTATTTATTGGCATCAACAATGGTAAAACATTGAATTTGGGGCTTGATTGAGTCCATAACTTTCCATTTTTAGTCAAATAGGTAAAACGTATACTTCCAATGCCTAGAGGTAGTAACAAAGTATAGAAAAATATTGTTAGTGTCTTATTTATGTTAATTTAATAGGAAACATCTAGAGAAAAGGTGAACCCCAAATGATTGAAGAAAAACATTATTGGGAATTTGACTGTGATAAAGTTACAAACAATAATGAATCCTGAGAGTTTAATCCAAGGCCTATCAATGTTTTTAATCTAATAAAAATCATTATTGTATCCAATAAAATATATATTTTAGAAAATTTTAGAGTCCTTCATGCCATTATGGGTAGGTTACCAAATTAAAAAATTATTATAGTTAGAAAAGGGGTGATTTTTTATTATATTATTAATGTCATCAGGTATATACATGTCGGGAGAGGTAACAAAATTCATTTATCGAAACATTGGTATCCATAGGTAAGTTTTTGGGATTAACAATAGATATTAGAGGGGATCTAGTCTAGTTATCTAACAAAAAATTCATAGAATTATCTCAATTAACCATCCACCTGGATTGAGACATAATATTAGAGAATGAGTATTTAGTCGATGAACAAATTGAGGAGTCTATAAAATTTAAGTTTCCTTTATACAACTTATCAATAAACCTATCATTATGGAATTTAAGAGACATAGAGTAATTGTTTAGAAGTTTTTAAGTGAGTCTATATTATAAGGAATCATTAAATAATTTGATATTTTTAATTCCAAGTACACCCTTAGCTATAGGTTTACAACAATTAGACCGAGGGTTAGTACCAAACATTCTTTCAAGAGTTCTCTCACACATTTTTTTCACAAAAATATTTATTTTTTTAGGAATTCTAATAGTCCATTTGTATACAATCAAATATTAAACCATTTTAAAAATAATTGTGAATTTAACAAGGTAAATTCTACCATTTATAGATAGAGAATTTCCTTTGAAAGAGGAATGTTGATTTTTAATTTGATCAACCATTTTAGAAAAGTAACTATTTTTAGGTTTACCCCAAAAATGGGTACAAAAAGAAAGGTGAAGGGAAATGTTTCCACTTTTAGACCCAAATCATTAATGATATTAGTTTTTATGGTATCTGGGAACCTTTTTCCAAAGAAGATAAAATATTTACTCAAGATTATGGATTTACCATAGATCTCTTAATAATGTGAGAGAGATTCCATAATATTCTGAATATTTCTTTTACTCCCTTGTAAGAAAAGGATGATATCATCTATATAGAGGAGGTGAGTAGGAATATAGAGGTTCCTAGATGTAGAGATATGTTTAAGTTTACCTTGATTCACTAAATTACTGATAAGTATACTTAAGTAATCATCTGTAATAGAGAAGATAATAACATAAGGGGATCACCATATTTTACACCTTTGGGGTAGTTAAAGTATCCCTTAGGAAAACCATTAATAAGGATAGAAATGTGATAAGAGCGAAAAAGAGTTTTCATTTTGTTAATAAATAGATTATTAAAACCAAAACATCAAAGGAACTTATAGATAAAACTCTAATCCACAGTATCAAAGGCATTTCTAATTTCAAGTTTAATGGCAGAATTTCCTCATATATTATGTTTCTTTAAGAGTTTAGTGCATTCATAGGCTAGGAAGATGAAATCTTCAATATTTCTGCCCTTGAAAATACCAAATTTTTTCCAACAAACAATTTTATTAGCAATTGAGGTAAGTATATTATAAAAGAAATTAAAAATTATTTTGTAAAGAGTATTAATGAAGGTAATGGGTCTGAATAGATGAATCTTTAAGGAATTATCCACTTTGGTAATCAAAGAGAGAAATTGGTCGTTAATACCATGTGGAAGCATTCCATTGGAGAATAATTCTTTAACCTAAATACAAACATTATGTTCAATGACATCCTAATAATGTTAGAAGAAACCATTAGTGAAACCATCAGGGCCAGGAGAATTACTTATCTTGAGGCTAAAAACTATATGTTTGATATCATAATCAAGAGGGATGCTGGTTAGAAAATTATTGTCATCATTGTTAATAATGACATGAATAACATCTCGGAGAAGGTATTTATTGAGATCAAGGCCATTGAAAATATTTATAAAATAGGAAACAATAATATTAGTAATACCTTCCTCACTATAAATTAAATTGTCACCATATTTTAGAAACATGAGAGGCCTACAATCTTTTTTGACTCTTTGTAGAGTTTTTTAGAATTTTTTATTCCTATCTCTATCTTTAAGCAATTTCATTTTAAAAATATGTTTTTTATGTTTATCTTTAAAAGAATGAAAATAATTAAGTTTGGTAGGAAGGTTAATTTATCGATGATAATTAATAGTAAAATCATAGTTAGTAGAGGTGGTTTGAATTTGGTTAATATTGGATTCCAAAGAAGAAATATCATTATAAATTTGTTTGGATTTGGGTTTACACCAAACTTTTAGTTTTTGTTTAAGGAATTTAAGTTTCATGATACGACCAAACGAATCTTTACCATAGTTCATATAATTATATATTTCTCTATTCATATTATCAAATTTAAAAAATTAATCCTTGGAATTATTAAATATAAAATGAAGGAAATCTTTAGGGAATATAATAGTAAGACTGACCAAAATTGGGCAGTGATCTAAATTTACCCTGGGAAGGGTAATTCTAGAGATGGTATCCCATTTATTCATAGTTGTATCATTATAAAAATCTATTTCTAGCTTACTAGCTATGAAACTATTGTAATTCCTTCTATACCAAGTATATATATCCCCAAAAATTTGGATTTAAATTAAGTTATTAACTTCAATGGATGATTTAAATTCCTTTTAGGAGATAGTGGAGTGAGCCATAACCATTTTTTAACTCAGACCAAGGATATTATTAAAATCCCAAACAATAATCCACGAATCATAAATTTTAGTTCTAAAGAAGACTAGATCCTAACAAAGACATATCCTATCTTGATACCTATTTTTTCATAAATAAAAGAGAAAAATAAATGGGAGTTCGAGAAAACCAGCTCACAGGTGAAGAAATGGTCAACAATATTATAGACACTAACATTATTTAGGGAGGAATGATAAAAACTACAAGGAGATTCAATAGAAGAATTATTAATGCTAGCACCAAGAAAAGTATAACCAATATGATCAAAACCAGAAAATTTAAGGGAAAAATTAATTTTGGGCTCAGAGATAGAAAAAAATATAGGTTATTTTGTGCGAAGAAATATTTTTAAATAAGTGATAGTTTCAGATTAATCTATAATTTTATATTTCTAAAATAGAATATTCATTTGAACCTATACATGGGGTTAGAACCCACTTCTTTTTACCTCTAGATCTCTTTTTCCTTGTGTATTTTCTGATTACTATTTTCATTTTATAACTAGGAGAAGAAGGGTCTTATTATTATTTGAGAAAATAAGAAGCATGATAATTAATGTTAAAAACACCTTCCTTTGAAGAAGTGAGAGTCCTTTGTTAATTAAAATAAAAATTTTTAGAGGGAAATGTCCTTGGACTATTTCTAAGTTCAAGAGGGGTCTACTGCACGATGTTATTATCTTCAGATTGAGGGACTGAAATGGAACTAGGAGTAATAGTGCAGGAAGGCTGCAATATAAAAATATTTTATTGAATGTTGATTTAATTGAATTCGTTGGAAGGGGTAGAAATGATAGCCATGTCGCCCTGCTTTGGTCTTTCTAAATACCTTCAGTGGTGTATATAGCTTAAGGCGGATGCTGTTTGGGTGGGTCATGAGAGTTTACATAAGTATCCTATTGTTTTTATCCTAAAAGGACAACCTATTTAATTGCTCAAAATCTTGTAAATATTTGGGGCCTGAATTTTGGCATAGTTCATTGCCTAAATAAGGATTTTTAGTCGATTTATAGTCAACAGAATCCATTCTATTACTAATGTTTAAATATTAATGGGTGACATTCTGTGGTGAAAGTTTAACTATATCACAAATATCCTTAGTAATTTCAACACCTCTGCTTTCTTTTTATAACTAATTCTCTTCTTCCTCAAATAAATAATACCATTTTTTCCGTCAGTAGTTTTTGAGGTAGAAGTGAGAACCTATTTTTTCACCCATCAGCCAATCTCATTCATTTTGGGGTGTCATCCTACTCAATATTAGGTCCTTTTATCTTTCTATGTCATTTGATATATTTCCATTAATTTTCAAGGGGACGTATTACCTTATTTTGAATCACTCTACAATTATATATGGTGTGCCCAATTATCTTACATACCCCACATAAATGCGGTTTTTACTCATATTCCACTTTAAAATCTGTTCTAAAGTCATTAGAATAGAAACTAATGATTTCTAGTAATGTGATTACTCATTTTCATACTTTCAAAACCAAGAGTTAGGTTATAAGGGTTATATTTGAATAATAAAATTTTAATACTATATCGAGTTCATTTTAAGATTGGTATTTTATGTGGTACATGTAACGACCCAAAGTTTCATTAATAGAAAATACCTCTTGATCCAGTTAAATGTTTCTTTATAAAAAATGTTTTTATAAGATGTCAACTTCTTTAGTTTTACGTTAAGATTTGTGACCATTACTTTTATAGCCGTTGAACAGTGATCATCTGAGTAGTATAAATATAAGGCTTTAACGAACCCATTTCTACTCAGACAAAGGAAGCGATGGCCTCATCCAGTAGAATTTCCCCTTACGAAGCCCATTTGTCAGATCTCGGAAAAGAGGTGGCATCTTTGGGCTTTTACCTTGACCAAGCCCAAACTGAGCTTCATCAAGTCAAGATCGAACGTGACCGTCTATGGGAAAAGTGGAAGTTGATTGAAATTACCACTCGAGCGATGTTATCCGAGCCGCCCCAATATTCTGTCACCATCGCACACCTTGCCCTTAGGTCTTATGCGGCTATTTTAAGGGGTTATGTAACAAATAAGTAGCACCATGTTCATGTACATTATTTTTGTATATAATAATGAATATAATTTCTAGTCATTTTTGATACATTGTAATTAGTTTTTAAAGTACAAATGGTGTTTTTAGTTATTATTTAATTAAGAATTATATTTTATTAAATTAAAGGATTTTTGAATTAAATAATATTTTAATAAAATATTATTATTAATATTAAATTAATTTTTTATTAAGTATAAATGATCTTATAATTTTATGAATGCAATTAAATTTTTTATTAAGGTTTGAAATCCATTTCTGTCAAAACCCGTGAATTTTTTTTATAAATGTCGGTTTTTATTTTAAAAGTGAAAATTCACATATTTAGAAAATTATTTAGATAAAAAAAATATTATTTTTGGAATCAGGATGTCGAAATTATCCAACGGTGAATTTTTCATAATTTTCTGAGACAGTCAAATTTTTGGGTAAAAATTAAATACCATTTAAATATATAATGTGTTTTATGACATCATAATGACCCAATGGTGATGTAATAAAATAACATAATCCTTATGTTCGGCCAATATGTGTTTTATCATTAAAATAATGAGGTTTTGGGTTTGTTTGACTTACTTTTCAAAGCATTAATGGAGCCCTTGAGACTTATTCAACACTTTGCCTTTTTAAATTAATTTCCATGGGAGTGTGACTCACCTCCACATAAGCAACCCTAATTTTTTAATAAGTTCGGACCATGTCCTTGTAAAATATTGTTTTCCTCTTTCCTTTTATAGAAACCATGGGCAAATACCATGGGATGGTTTGTGGTTTGGATTATTTTAATATAAGGGGTCCCAAACCTAAATAATAAAGAATTCTCTCACCTTTCCTATATAAACCCACCCAAGCTCCCACTTCCTCCTCACGAAAATCCCTTGGAGTTCGTCCAACCTCTGCCCTACTCTCTCTAGAATCCTACCAAGGTGCCCCAAGCTCCCAAGAAGCCTCTCACAGGCCTCTCTCTAGCCTTTGGAAGCACACTTCCAAGTAAGGGGTTTTCTTCCTTTCTCATTTTTGTCAATTTTATTTAAGTTGTATTGACCTTTTAATTTCAATTATGAATGTTGGGGTATGGTTTCACACCTCTCCCATACATCCCTATTATTGTTTGAATGATGGGAGACCCCTTTCTATCTCATTAAAAGCCTCCCATGTACACCCGTTACTATGCCGAAATTCCGGAAGAAACCTTTTTCTCCTCTTTTATATTCAAGCAATACTTTTGTATCATGAATCTAAATTCATTTTCAATTGTTGGGACATGTATCTATATGACCTCCTTACTTTCCATTAAATGTAAATATGACGAGGAAACCATTTCTCTCTCATCAACCTTTTTTATGAATTCTTATGTCACGCCGTTACGCTGCCGAAATCACACCGATTTTCTAAGCCAATATCATTGTGTAGTGAATACCATGCCCATTTCTCCATCAAGGTTATTCACCTTTATGTACATTTACTTATTGATTATAAAGTTTCATGTATGAATTCCACATTCCTTTATCGTGGAATAAATTATTATGTTTTATGAATCCATGTTTTATGATCCATGTGGCACACTTATGCATGAAATGAAATGTTTAAGAAGGGTGCGCCCTGATAGCGCTCCAATGCATTGGGTAAAGTATAGTATCATGATACGTAATGTGCAATGAGTGTTGACTCATGCTAATTCAAGTGCAACGAGGGTTTACTCGTGCTTCAAGTACAATGAGGGTTTACTCATGCTCCATGTGCAATGATCCTTAGCTCATGCTAATTCAATGTTAAGTGTTGTTGCCACATTTCCATGTTATGATTATCATGCTTTATCATGCCTTTATGTTCATGTTACTCTTATGCTCTATTGATGTTCCTATTGCCTAACATGTATTGTACTCCTCATGTTATTCATTGTGTACTCCCTTACTGGGCTTTATAGCTCACCCTTTTCTTATGCATGTCCTCGGGTTATCCCATGCAATGCTAAGTACGAAGGAATGTAGTGGTCATGTAAAGGATGTTTTCAATAAAGATGTTGTATTTCAAGTTTAATTTTTTTATGTAATGATCCTAAGACCCAAATACACTAAACCTCTCGATCTTCTTTGTTGTATCAAGTGATGTTTTATGTAATAAAGCATGTTTTAATTGTAATAAAAAGTATGGTTGTCATAGTTAGTATCAGAGGATAGGTTATTTATTTTTGGGATTAGGAAACCCTAGTAAAACCTTAGATACAAGACTAAGCATAACAAAAACATCCCTAAGTTTTGGTAAATACTAAGTAAGTGTTTTATCAAACAAATACATCCCTGTCTGGATACGAGCAGGTATAGGCGGCTCTGGCACAGATGTATCCTAGGGGTAAAACCCGAAAACACCGCTTTGAGCTAGACTCGAACGGGAACTGGTGCACAACAACGGGCCTTGCTGCACTCTTGGTTACGACACTCCCGGGGGATATGTTTTGATAAATTCACAATCTTAGTATGAACCCTTATTAAGGGAAAAATGCCCCTAAGAATATATGTTAGAAGGAAGATCATGAAAAGCCTGGATTGAATCCTATATACTCATGAGTTAAAGAGATTAAAGTTTATTTATAAGTCATCAACTTTTGTCTTTGGATTACCCTTTATGTGTTACCCCTAACTTTCCTTTTATTCCAGCCAATGGCCGGTAAGAGGAGAACTCGGGCTAAAAACCGTTGTGAAGATCAATGTGATGATTGTACTAATGAGATGCCCAATCCAATGGGAGTGGGAATCGCGAACTTTTTCACGCTTCTCTCTCAGCTAACTCAAGTTTTGAATAGAAACACGGGTCAAGAGGAACGTTCAACCCCCCCCCCCCCTAAGAAAGAACAAGTCGCTATTGAGAGATTCATGAGACAAAGGCCTCCTACTTTTAGTGGATCATCTGATCCCACGATCGCTGAGCAATGGATCAACTCCATTGAAAATATATTCTCTATCCTTCAATGTTCTGAACAAGAGAAGGTTCTCCTGGCAGCTTATTGTATGGAGGGTGAAGCTGATCAATGGTGGACGTTGATCAAAAATACGAAGCCTGAGGAGGAGATCGAGGCTTTGGAATGGAAGGAATTCCGGAAGATGTTTTTCAATAAATATTTTCCACACACCCTCCGTCTTAAGATGGAAAGGGACTTCCTTTCCCTCAAGCAGAAAGATAAAGAATCTGTGGGAGGGTACGAGGAAAACTTCACAAGGCTTGCACGATATGCTTACGGCTTTGTCATTACCCCCGAATGCAAGGTTGACTGCTTCTTTGGTGGGCTGAAGCCTAGCTTGCGGAAAGCATTAGCGATCCATGACTTCGAAAGCTATGAGGAAATTGTCCGATGTGCCCTCAAGGTTGAAATGGAGATCGGAGAATCACAGGGGTATCATGGGGACAAGAAGCAGAAGGTGGACTTCAATGCTGGTGGTCCGATGGATAAATCCAATGGTGCTAAGAAGTTCCAGCACCCCACTTGCCAAAAGTGCAGAAAGAAGCACCCTGGAAATTGCCTTAGGGGGACGAGAAAATGCTTTAGGTGTGGAAGAGAAGGGCACCTAGCTATTAACTGTCGGAAAGAAGGACCCATGGCTGCGATAGAGGAGAGGAACGCTCCGTTCGAACCTCAACACATTGTTCAATGCTACAAATTCAATGAACCATGTCATTTTGCGAATCAGTGCCCTAATCCAAGGGTTATCGAAGGCAACCAACAACCTCCAAGACAGCAAGGAAGAGCTTTTTCCATCACTTCTGCCGAAGTGAACCCCAACAACGAAGTGATGACAGGTACGCTAGTTATTCATTCAAGAATAGCGAACGTACTTTTTGATTCAGGTTCTACGCATTATTTTATATCTTGAATGTTTAGTAGAACAATCCCAGCACCACCAAAAATCCTGGAAGTAAAGATGTCGGTGAGTACGAAAAATGGGGCAATCATTGCATCCCATGAATATAAGTCCTCCCCTGTTATAATCTGTGGATTGAATTTTTTGGCGAACCTCGTCATACTCCCTTTGGTGGAATTTGATGCAATTCTTGGCATGGATTGGCTTTACTTATATAAATCCAACATAAATTGTCGGGAGAGGGAAATCACACTCCATATGGAAAATCGACCCCCGATTCTTTACAAGTGTCAGGAGGAAGATGAATCTCCTTTAGCTCCATCATCTCAAGCATGGATATTACTGCCTTATGAGCACTCATATCTGGCTCAGATGATTGAGTCCAAGGAAGAAACCACCCTTGAAGAAATTCCTATTGTGAGGGAATTCACTGAAGTATTTCCTGAGGAACTTCCTGGTCTTCCTCCAAGAAGAGATGTTGAGTTCTCAATTGAACTTATACCTGGGGCGCTACCAATATCCAAGACTCCATATAGAATGGCTGTTGTTGAGCTTGAAGAGCTAAAGAAACAACTACAGGAGAATCTGGATAAAGGGTTTATACGCCTAAGTTCATCACCATGGGGTGCACCAGTCCCCTTCGTCAAGAAGAACGATGGGTCAATGCGGCTTTGCATCGATTATTGTTAACTTAAAAAAATAACGATAAAGAACAAGTATCCTCTCCCAAGAATCGATGACTTGTTTGATCAGCTGCATGGAGAACAATACTTCTCCAAGGTGGACTTGCGGTCAGGATATTATCAAGTAAGGGTGAAGAAGGAAGATATCCCCAAGACTGCTTTTTGTACAAGGTACGAGCACTATGAATTCATAGTAATGCCTTTTGGACTCACCAATTCTCCATCAATATTCATGGACTTGATGAATAGAGTCTTTAGAGATTACCTTGAAAATTTTTTGGTAGTCTTTATAGATGATATTTTAATATACTCCAAAACCAAGGAGGACCATGAGGAGCATTTAAAAACTGTACTAGAGACTTTGCACAAGGAGAATCTCTATGCAAAGTACAGCAAGTGTGAGTTTTGGTTGAAGGAAGTCTCATTCTTGGGCCATATCATCACAAGCAATGGGATATCTGTGGACCCCTCCAAAACAGATGCAATTGAGGGATGACCGAGGCCAACATCGGTAACTGATATCCGTAGCTTCTTGGGGTTAGCTGGATATTATCGAAAATTTGTGAGAAATTTCTCACGATTGTCCAACCCTCTTACCAAGCTAACTCGAAAGGGAGTAATGTTTTCTTGGAGTGATGAATGCGAAGAAAGCTTCAAGGAGTTGAAAAGGAGGCTTATCACTACACCCATGCTCACTTTACCCACAAGTGGGGAGATTTTTGTGGTATTCAGTGATGCTTTGAAGAAGGGCTTAGGATGTGTGCTGATGCAGAATGATAAAGTGATATCCTATGCCTCAAGGCAATTGAAAATCCATGAGCGAAACTATCCAACGCATGATTTGGAGTTGGTGGTGGTGATCTTTGCCTTGAAAATCTAGCGGCATTATCTCTATGGAGAGAAAAGTGAGATATATACTTACCACAAGAGTATTAAATATATATTCACACAGAAAGAGCTTAATATGCGCCAGAGAAGATGGATAGAGCTCCTCAAGGATTATGACTGTTCAATACATTACCACCCTGGGAAGGCGAACAAGGTGGTAGATGCCCTAAGTAGAAATGATCCAGCGATTCTATCAATGATGAGAATTGAAAAGGATCCAATCTTCTTAGACTTGATGAAGATGGACGTGGGAATCATAAAGAAGGGAACATCATCAATCCTTTCACAAATGATTGCTCAACCATCTCTTTTGGAAAGGATAAAGGATGCTCAAAAGGATGATGCAGGAATCCAAGAAAAAGTGGAAGCTATCAAAAAGGGAAAATCTTTAGAGTTTAATGTTAATGAAGAAGGAATTGTGCGGTTTGGGAAAAGACTATGTGTTCCATCAAGTTCGGAGCTGAAGAAGGAACTTTTGGATGATGCACATAGTTCAAATTTCTCTATTCACCCAGGGAGCACAAAGATGTATCGAGATCTCCGAGAAAACTTTTGGTGGTATAATATGAAGAAGGAGATCGCTGAATATACATCAAAGTGCCTGGTGTGTCAGCAAGTGA
This sequence comes from Viscum album, assembly GCA_963277665.1. Classification (NCBI taxonomy): domain Eukaryota; kingdom Viridiplantae; phylum Streptophyta; class Magnoliopsida; order Santalales; family Viscaceae; genus Viscum; species Viscum album. Next base: position 945,565,835 of record OY728162.1, read on the forward strand.
AGGCAGAGAGGCAGAAGTCTAAGGGGATGATGCAACCATTGCCCATACTAGAATGGAAATGGGAGAACATCACCATGGACTTTGTCACTGGACTTCCAAGGACATCCAAAGGCAACAATGCAATCTGGGTTGTTGTGGATCGTCTTACAAAGACTGCACACTTCATTTCTATTTGAGAGGATTTCTCTTTGGATCAACTGGGACAGATATATATCAGGGATTTGGTACGGTTGCATGGAGTACCACTATCTATTGTTTCAGACCGAGATCCAAGATTCACCTATAAGTTTTGGAAGAGTCTTCAACAAGCTCTGAATACTGAATAGAACTTCAGTATAGCCTATCATCCTCAAACTGATGGCCAATCCGAGCGGACTATCCAAACACTTGAGGACATGTTGAGAGAATGCTCAATGAAATTTAAAGGAGGATGGGATTAACATCTTCCTCTAGTTGAGTTATCTTATAATAATAGTTTCCACTCGAGCATCCAAATGGCACCATATGAAGCCCTGTATGGGAAAATGTGTAGAACACCGGCATGTTGGGATGAGGTCGGTGAACGTAAACTGCTTTGACCAGAAATGGTCGAAGAAATGGTGGAGAAGGTGAAAACCATTCAGCAGCATATCAAGGTAGCCCAAAGTCGACAGAAGAGTTATGTAGATAATCGTCGACGAGACATTGAGTTTAAAGTCGGAGACATGGTGTTTTTATGCATATCTCCGTGGAAGAATTTCATAAGGTTTGGAAAGAAAGGGAAGTTAAGTCTAAGGTACATCAGCCCCTTCGAGATTCTTGATCGTGTAGGGGTTGTGGCCTATCGACTAGCACTTCCACCTACTATGGCCAAGGTGCATGATGTCTTCCATGTATCCCTCTTAAGGAAGTACATACCAGACCCTTCACATGTACTCTCTTCCAAGGTGGTACAATTAGAAGACGATCTTTCTTATGAGGAGCAACCAGTGAAGATCTTAGATCATATAGAAAAAGTTCTACGAAATAAGACAATGCCCCTCGTCAAGGTGTTGTGGAGAAACCACAAGTTTGAAGAAGCAACTTGGGAGTCGGAGGATATGATGAAGCTAAGTTACCCACATTTGTTTTAGTGTGGGAAAAGGAAAATTTCGAGGGAGAAATTTCTTAAGGGGGGAATATTGTAACGACCCAAAGTTTCATTAATAGAAAATCCCTCTTGATCCAGTTAAATGTTTCTTTATAAAAAATGTTTTATAAGATGTCAACTTATTTAGTTTTACGTTAAGATTTGTGACCGTTACTTTTATATCCGTTGAACAGTGATCATCTGAGTAGTATAAATATAGGGCTTTAACGAACCCATTTCTACTCAGACAAAGGAAGCGATGGCCAAATCCAGTAGAATTGCCCCTTACGAAGCCCATTTGTCAGAGCACAGAAAAGAGGTGGAATCTTTGGGCTTTTCCCTTGACCAAGCCCAAGCTTAGATTCATCAATTCAAGATCTAACATGATTTTCTACGGGAAAAGTGGAAGTTGATTGAAATTACCACTCGAGCGATGTTATCCGAGCCGCCCCAAGAGTTTGTCACCATCGCACACCTTACCCTTAGGTCTTATGCGGCTATTTTAAGGGGTTATGAAAAAAATAAGTAGCACCATGTTCATGTACATTATTTTTGTATATAATAATGAATATAATTTCTAGTCATTTTTGATACATTGTAATTAGTTTTTAATGTACAAATGGTGTTTTTAGTTATTATTTAATTAATAATTATATTTTGTTAAATTAAAGGATTTTTGAATTAAATAATATTTTAATAAAATATTATTATTAATATTAAATTAATTTTTTATTAAGTATAAATGATCTTATAATTTTATGAATGCAATTAAATTTTTTATTAAGGTTTGAAAGCCATTTCTGTCAAAACCCGTGAATTTTTTTATAAATGTCGGTTTTTATTTTAAAAGTTAAAATTCAAATATTTAGAAAATTATTTAGATAAAAGAAATATTATTTTTGGAATCGGGACATCGAAATTATCCAACGGTGAATTTTTCATAATTTTCTGAGACAGTCAAATTTTTGGGTAAAAATTAAATACCATTTAAATATATAATGTGTTTTATGACATCATAATGACCCAATGGTGATGTAATAAAATAGCATAATCCTTATGTTCGACATATATGTGTTTTATCATTAAAATAATGAGGTTTTGGGTTTGTTTGACATACTTTTCAAAGCATTAATGGAGCCCTCAAGACTTATTCAACACTTTTCCTTTTTAAATTAATTTCCATGGGAGTGTGACTCACCTCCACATAAGAAACCCTAATTTTTTAATAAGTTCGGACCTTGGCCTTGTAAAATATTGTTTTCCTCTTTACTTTTCCAGAAACCATGGGCAAATACCATGGGATGGTTTGTGGTTTGGATTATTTTAATATAAGGGGTCCCAAACCTAAATAATAAAGAATTCTCTCACCTTTCCTATATAAACCCACCCAAGATCCCACTTCCTCCTCACTAAAATCCCTTGGAGTTCGTCCCACCTCTGCCCTACTCTCTCTAAAATCCTCCCAAGGTGCCCCAATCTCCCAAGAATCCTCTCACAAGCCTCTCTCTAGCCTTTGGAAGCACACTTCCAAGTAAGGGGTTTTCTTCCTTTCTCATTTTTGTCAATTTTATTTAAGTTGTATTGACCTTTTAATTTCAATTATAAATGTTGGGGTATGGTTTCTAACCTCTCCCATACTTCCCTCTTATTGTTTGAATGATGGGATACCCCTTTCTCTCTCATTAAAAGCCTCCCATGTACACCCGTTACTATGCCGAAATTCTGAAAGAAACCTTTTTCTCCTCTTTTATATTCAAGCAATACTTTTGTATCATGAATCTAAATTCCTTTTCAATTGTTGGGACATGTATCTATATGACCTCCTTACTTTCCATTAAATGTAAATATTATGAGGAACCCCTTTCTCTCTCATCAACCTTTTTTATGAATTCTTATGTCACGCCGTTATGCTGCCGAAATCACACCGATTTTCTAAGCCAATATCATTGTGTAGTGAATACCATGCCCATTTCTCCATCAAGGGTATTCACCTTTATGCACATTTACTTATTGATTATAAAGTTTCATGTATGAATTCCACATTCCTTTATCATGGAATAAATGATTATGTTTTATGAATCCATGTTTTATGATCCATGTGGCACACTTATGCATGAAATCAAATGTTTAAGAAGGGTGCGCCCTGATAGCGCTCCAATGCATTGGGTAAAGTATAGTATCATGATACGTCATGTGCAATGAGTGTTGACTCATGATAATTCAAGTGAAACGAGGGTTTACTCGTGCTTCAAGTTCAATGAGGTTTTACTCATGCTCCATGTGCAATGAGCCTTGACTCATGCTAATTCAATATTAAGTGTTGTTGCCACATTTCCATGTTATGATTATCATGCTTTATCATGCCTTTATGTTCATGTTACTCTTATGATCTATTGATGTTTCTTTTGCCTAACATGTATTGTACTCCTCATGTTATTCATTGTGTACTCCCTTACTGGGCTTTATAGCTCACCCTTTTCTTATGCATGTCCTCAGGTTATCCCATGCAATGCTAAGTACGAAGGAATGTAGTGGTCATGTAAAGGATGTTTTCAATAAAGATGTTGTATTTCAAGTTTAATGTTTTTATGTAATGATCCTAAGCCCCAAAGACACTAAACCTCTCGATCTTCTTTGTTGTATCAAGTGATGTTTTATTTAATAAAGCATGTTTAAATTGTAATAAAAAGTAGGGTTGTCATAGTACATACAATCAAACAAACATTCTATTTAAACTAAAATATTGGGGTGTTACATTCTCTCCTACTTAAAGAAATTTCATATTCATAATTTTAATTTCATTCCCTCAAAATTAATTTAAAATAACATAATAATAAAATAAGATATAATGTTTATAAATAACATTAATTTCTAAGTCAAGATGAGGTAACTTATTATTTCATAAAGTAATTTACCTCAATAATATTCATACATGTAGATAAGTTTCTGAAAGGGTACCTTGATAGTTGAGTATTACTTTCCGAGTAAGACTTGATAGATTTTAGAAATTATTTTATGATCGAGATAGTTATTTTAAGAATACTTTTGTACTTTATTTATTTACACTACATAAGAGGAGTATCATTATTGATTTATGATTCAATCAGTTTCAAATTTTACATCATATATTACCCCAATAAATAAATATTCAAGATAATTTTATCATGCTATAAACACTAATTTTTTTGAAAATATTAATTTTTTATTTTCCATAACCACTTTATGGTTGAGTGGGAAGCACACAAATTCAAAGACCAATTCAAACACCATGAAACACACTTCACAAATTTCAAGAAGGTCACATGAAAACTTTTGGGATTGACAAAATTCAAAAATGTAAAAAGTTTAATGCTACTGCCACAAGCCACAAACCATGAGTTGGAGCCTCGATCTGAAACCTAGATGCACTCAATCACTCATGATCATCCAAAACACCATCAAGAACCACCTACCAGAGACCTTTCCTTCCTCATAACCATAGTTTCTTCATCCATGAATTCAAAAAAACCATAATCATAGTCACTAAATATCAATTAAATATTCACGAACCAAACCAAAAAAACCACCACTACTTCACTCTTTTCATCAGTATTGACATCAAATCCATCACAAAAATAAAAACTAGAATCACCAAAATAGATACAAAAATTGGAAACTTTATTGAGTGAGCATAAAATAGTCACTAGAAAAATAAAAAAAAACACTTTCATTGATAAATTTGAAGAAGAAACAAAAAGAAGATCTATCGAACCAGTATCCTTCTTTGCAAGATAACATTGAATCTGGTCGTGCCTGAATCCCTAATGAACACCGCACAACAAATCCAAAAACCTCATGCAATCCATCACACCAGATCTGACTAGGAGAGGTGTCAAGGAATTCCAGGTTAGAGTAGAGATTTGATCATCTAAGGAGTCTGAACACCACCATCATTCAGATGGTAGAAACCTAGAAGTAGTCTAAACAAAAATGAATCGAATCTGGTAGTGCTTGGAAACCCATAATCCACCAAACCAAAAAACCCAAATCCTCATTGTAACCACCACACTAGCTCCAACCATGAGAGGCACATAGTAACCTGAGACCATAGAAGGGTTAAAGTGACTTAGGGCTTCCAAAACACAAAGCTTTTTACTAGAATACGAAAATAACCATAGGAGGAAAAACATAACACTGAGAACTAGAAAAGAGAAGAAGAATTCCCAAGGAAGAAATTCCGGGAAGAAATGGGGAACAAAAGAGAAGAATAAAAATAGAACAGTGTGATGTTGAAGAAGTTGGACAAGAGGGGGAGAATGATCACTATTAAGGAGGGCCTTAGAAACCCTAGTGGGAAGCTTAGAGTAGAGAAAACCCAACAAGTGGGGCTCCATGCGCTCATGAATCATCTCAAAACACAAAATTCAACCTATATTGGAATAAAAGATCCACAAAAAGATGAAAAGTTATTTCTCCTGATTCTATCAATTAATCAGAACCAAAATTTGTTACCAAAACTTTATAAAATATTCAATATGAATAAAAACTTGAATGAATAAAAACTGCATCAATCTCCAAATACTAAAAAAGTCCAACTTAAATCAGTCCACAAATAACTAACCTTAAAACTCAACAAAATATTTCTAACCAAGTTTAAAACTCAAAAATCATAAAGTTTTTATCACATATTATTCCAATATAAATTTAACATTTATCTCCAAACAATATCAATCACTCATAAATTCACATACCAAACATGTATATGCCTTAATCATATATTCTCTAAAATCTGCTAATATTTTCCATAAATAATTTGATTTATCATAAAACCACAACAAAAACATATATACTTCCAATATTTAACCCAATATTCATTCCTCAAATATTGACAACAACTTTTACATAAAACCAAATACTAACCATCAATATCCCATTTACCTTGATTCCTATGATGTTCCTAAAAATTTAGTGATTTTCCTTCAAAATATCACTAACCACATAGTCACCAAATCACTTTTAAATATAACGGTTATATATATGATAAAACATTTTATCCCAAAATTTATTAACACTTTTTTCCAAATTAACCATAATTATATCAACATTAAATAATTTATTAACCCTAAATATTATCAATACCTTTCAACATATGTCTACAAAATTAAAAAACAATTATTAATCAAATAATATTTTCACCACCACACAAGTTAAACTTAAGGGTCACATACACCTCAAAAATTTATTAGCACTCAATAAATGTTCCACAAAGTACTCCCATAACATTAAAACACTGAAATGGGTATCTATACCATTAACATTATGATGAACTTTATACCTATTAACCCATGATGGTGTCTAAAACTCTTAAATTTTTTTAACCAGATAACTTCATAACCTCTAAAATTCTATAAACCATTCCTTTGATAGAAAATATAAGGCCTTATAACATAAATATCCCATAATTACCTGATTATAACTTAGTTTAGAATTTATTACATTTTGAGAATATTTTTGGTTTAGAGTTTTAGATAATCATGAAAACCAATACATATCAAAACATTATAATAAAAAGTGGAAACTTCCAATCAATGCCCATTTTTTCTTACAAAGACATGATTCATACATTTAAACTTATGTTTCATTTAAAATATGTTCACTTATTTTAAGATGGATCCCCATGGTGGAATGACAGACCATTATATAGTTTATAATTTTCATTAATCCCTATGAAAAACATTTGAAAATGTGGGATGAGAACCAAAATAGCAGTCAGGGATATAAAAAATGAAACTTTTTATTCTATATTACATTCATGAAAACCCATAAAGAAATTTGGATGTTTAAAATAATAAAAATTTGAGCTTAAAATCATTTAACCACTCAAGAAATAGACTTCAAAGACCAAAGTTTTTTTAAAATATTTTTTAAAAAACCATGGAGGAAAAAATTCATAATTCATGAAAGGTTTACCATGAAAACAAACCTTTCACATTTAGAAGATCAGAAACATTAATTTTAATCAAAAACTCACTATTTTACTTTGGAAATAAAAAAATATTTCCAAAAGGATAATTCTAATAATATCCTATGATTAAATTACATCAATTAAATACATCACTTAAAATGATTAATTAGCTCCATCCATATTCTCTTAGGAGTAACTTTTATCTATTAATTATATCACATAATAAAAGTAACTTACATAAGTCAACTATACCACTTTAATAAATTAATTAAATGGATTTAATTGACCAACCCATCACATATTTAACATAGTCCTATAATTTTCTAGGTACACTCCACCTTCCAAATTTTACCAATAATTCCCAAGTGCCATGTTATAAAATAAAAAATATTTAATGTCTTTAAATTTTAATAATATATTGAAATCAAAACATTTGATAAATTTTTATTTTCATCATAAAAGTAATAAATTGTAATTTATTACCATAATTGAAGAAAATTTCAATTATCTCATAAAATTGAGAAAAATATTCTTTTATTTTAAAAATGTTTACAAACTAAAAATTTCTAGAACAACATGAAAAGTATGTTCTTTTAAAAAACATTGAAACTTATAAATAAATATTGATAATGAATAAGTTACATGTTTATGGGAAAATTATTTCATTCCATATACATTAAAAAATAATTCATTTTCACTTTCATAAAAAGAGTCAAAAGTGACCTGTTCAGAAATCATTTAAAAGATTACTTTTTAAATACAGTTGTAAAAATTAAAAGATAGTATAAAATTTAATTTTAAAATATTTTAATAATAAATAATAAAATTAATAAAAAAATTAAATAACATATACTTAGAATAGATAATTTTTGAAAAGAGAACATTAAAATAAGGTTTTAAAGAAAACCCCTTAACACTTTTGTAACTTTTGAATAAAAGGAAATTGAAGAAGACAACTTTACAAGGACTTATAAACCATATGAATTTTACTAAATTAAAAATAAAATATATCCATATGATTTTATATACACCATAAAAAAACCTATGATAAAAAAGGAATGAGTCTCAAATAAAGGAAATTGTGACGAAAAATCCCTTACCTCGAATCTAAATCACCACATATGTTCTTTAAGTCCTATATAATAATCACATATTAAATATTAATAATTTTAATAACCATTTTATAGTTTATTCCATTATTATAATCCCTTTTAATTTATTTATTACCCAATATTATATAGTTACTAAATCAATGAAGTTCATGTTGGATGTTTTGAGGATGTTCAATTCAAAACCCCCCAAAAAATTTGGTAGTTTGAACTTGTTCAAAGTGTTTATAGTTACATTATATCTTGAATTTTAATCATTGAATAATTATTATTTTTATACATTAAATATTCTTTTAGACTTATCCATGGAAAAATACTTGAAAAATGAATCACATTGCTTCGTGGAGGTGGTAGTCCAAACGTATGCATGAAAGATGTTATCATTTTCCAACGAATGGAAAGTTAATAAGGTAAGTGATATATTATATTTATAGAATAATAATTTTTTCAATAATATCATATATATTAACTAAATCCATAATAATAACTATTCTTTTGAGGTGGAAATGAAAAACAAAACACATCGTTTTGTGGAGGTGGTAGTCCCCACATACATATGAGCGTTATTTTAATTTCCTATGGGATGGAGAAAGAGATGAAAAAGGGTTGTGAAATCAATATAATAAAATTTATGTATATTTAAGATATTCATTTAATCATATTATCATGGTTATAGAATATTTTTATGGATTTATAAGAAGAAATAAATATAAAAACATTTGGTTAAGATTTATACCTCATCTTTGAAAAACCTCTTTCGGATCACACCTTAAGATTTATTTCCTGTTATTTTGGTGAGACTAAAACCTATAACACATGAGGAATAAGGTTATTAAGGGATTGGGGTAGATATTTTTTAGCTAAATTTCTCAAGTGGAAAGAGTAATAGAGTAGATGAGGTTCTCTTTTATAAGTGAGGTGGGTGATAAACTTGTAAATACATAAAATATGAATATATAATATGTGTAAAACTCCTATAAAATTGATCAAAAGTACCATATATTCTATGATAAAAAGTATAGGGTTGAAATAAATTCAATCAGTAAAATTTAGACTAGTTTAAGTAGAATTTGGAACCTTATATCTTAGTCTAACCCCATAGTTAACCATTTTAGCCTTAAACGTGGTAGAAAAATTTTCACTCTCTAAGTGTCATGAATATTATCTTAAGAATTACAAGTGTCACATAAATGGAACATTAATTATATAATAGATAGTTTTTATAAGTACTTAGCCTTAAATGTCACATATTTTAGTTATTGTAAACTATAATTATATCTCTATAATACCTAAAGATCTCATAGGTTTTGAGTTTTAGAGAATTAAGTAAACTTATACAGAGTAAACCCATAAATTACCAGTGAACTATTATAATCAGTACCCTATTAAAATAAAACATGTTTTCTCTTCATGTAAATTATTCATAGTTTTCCCATTATTTTCATCCTTGTCCATATTCTCCCTTAAATCCTGTGAAAAACATTTCAAAAGTTAGGATGAGCACAAAAGATCAATAAAGGACATAAAATAATAAAAAACATTAGTACAATGAAATTTTTTGAAATCATTTTCATAGAAACATACTTTTTTATTTGAATAAAGGAATAATATTTTTAAAAAGAACAATATATTACCTTTTAAAAAACAACTGATTTTCAAGAAAACACATTATAAAAAATCAAAAATATTAGTAGGTAACTTGGGACATCATTTAACATCTCCCACTTACAAAAGATATTATGGGATTACATAGAACTATTTGGAACACCCCATGTTATGTTTTAATAGTCTTACCCTATGCTTTTTGGGACACCCCATGTTAAGCTATAAAAAGCTTTCCCGGATCTATTTGGGACACCCCATGTTAAGCTATAACAAGCTTTCCTGGTGCTATCTAGGACACCCCATGTTAATATATAATGGGCTTTCCTAATGCTATCTAGGCCACCCCATGTTTAACTCTCACATACCATATGATTAAAAAAATATTTTTATTCTTTTAATCATAAATCGTTTAAAAAACTCTTAAATTCATAGAAAAATATCCTTTAGATATCAATTTACCCTTTTTTAAATGACTTTTTAAAATCAAAACACATCACACATCATAAATAAACCATTTCATTTGAAAATAAAAATGAAAATTTATAAAAAATGATAAATTAATTAAATATTCAAGATGAATTGAAAAAACCTCTCATGTCGTAATAGTTAAAAAAAAATTCTTCCTTATTTTTGTTGAAAAATTGACAAGGAACCACTTTTATAAAATGAACAAAAAAAGAATAATTTCCTAACATTTTATAAAAAATAAAACATGAGTGAAAATGTCTTTAAAAAATCATAAAATAATAATAATAACATTTTTTGAATCAATTTTAGAAAATAAAAACATGTAAGAACAGAGAGTTTTAAGGAAACATTAAAAAGATAATTTTTAAATGAATTTCTTTTATAAATATTATTTAGAAAAAAAATGGGAATTAATAAAATGAATATAATTTGTGTATCCAATATAAATAAAAATAAATAAGTGTCAATAAAACATAATATATTCAAAATTCATTTAATACGTACCTTTATCACAACATAATCAAGATGTACAATTTTATCCCAAAGAATGGAAATTGGGTTATGAAATCCATTACCTCACATTTTAATTTCTTAAAAAACTGTTCAAAAATACTATATAACGGTTAAAATAATGTTATTTTTTTGGTAAAAAATCCCTCAAGGCATCATTGAAGCATTTTTGAGGAGATCGTGTTTGTTGATAAAGTGGGCCTCCGTGTTGTGTTTGTTCACAAAGTAGACCATGATGTATAATTTGTTGAAGAAGGGGTTTATAGGGGATTTTTCGGGTTCAAGAGATGGTTTTGGCTATTTATGTTTGATTGAAGAACCCCGACAGTGGAATGGATGATCTTGATGCGGTACAAAAAGAGCAGATACATGGTGGTACCATTTTCTAGTGTTTGCCAAATTTTTGGGCCTAAAAATTGGTAAATCGAGAGATACATTTTTGGCAAAGGGAGGTGCATGAAAAATTTGAGTGGTGCGTGAAAAATTAATTTTTTCGAGAAATGTCAGTGTGGTGCATGAAAAAGGAAAGTGGTGTGTGAAATATTTTCATGGTGCGCGAAAAAATAGTGCGCAAAATATCAGTGTGGTGCGTGAAAAAAGAAAGTGGTATGAGAAATAGTTTCACGGTGTGTGAAAAATAAACTTGGGCACGAAATAGGAGTGGGTACGTGAAATAAAGGATTGGTGTTTTTCGCACAAGAGCTTTTTTGAGATCAGAAACTCGAAAATTGGAAAAGGCATGAGGTGCACAAAAAATTGGAGCATGGCGTGAAATATGGTGTTGCACGAAAGATGTATTTTTCACGATCAATGAGGATTATGCGCGGAAGAACGGTTTTTTGTGTGGGATCGATTATGCCTACAAATGTGAAGTGACCCATCTTCATTCAGTGTAGGTCAAGACTTAGGGAGTATCCGAGCTTTGGAACACAAAATTGGAGGATGCAGAGAAGTTGTGTGTAAAAAACAACTTTTCACGTTAAAAGGTGATTGGACGTAAAGCTCAGGCTGCGCGTAAAATTGGTAGTTGTGTGTAAAATTGGTGTTGCGCGAAAAGTGGATTTCACACAAAAGAAAGGAATTTCGCACAAGGTAGTGTAGAGCATTCACGTAAAAAGAAGAGTTTGTGTGTAAAAGAGGTGTTGCGCAACAATTTTATTTCGTGCAAGTTAAGGGAATTATGCGCAAGGTGCAGTAAAGGATGCACGTAAGAATTGGGATTGCCCAGCACGCCCGGTGTAAAGTGAGATTCATCTGTGGGTGAAAGTTGAGCAACAAGAGAGCATCTATCAATGGGTAAGGATTCAGAATTCATTAGAGTTAATGAAGAGACCTACAGGTCTATAAACTATGTGTGGATATTTTAAAGAATCTCTGAGCTCACTTCAGTTGAGAGAGCAGTGAAATCTCAAATTTTGAGTGGTTGTAAACCAGGAGGGATAGTGAGTCTGATCCGAACTTGTAATCAGTAGTGCACTTATAGTAGAATTGGTACATTGGCACACTACTGGTGTATGATACTTGGACATAGAACAGTGAGGGTGAACCAAGTAAAAATTATTTTTTCCTATGAAGGCTTTGAGGTTTATTCATACTCTGCAATTGGAAAGAGAGAGAAGGGGGTTTTGTCTAACATCAAAACAAGATCAGAAGGGGCAGTTGTTTTAATATGTCATACCCTGAATCACCCCCCCTCTCAGGGTATCTAGCCTAGTGGACGTAACATTATTAACTCCTTAAAGAACTATATTTATATTTATAATACCTTATACTATGATTTTATAACATCTTATGACCCATTCATTAATAATATTTCATTATTTTCATTGTTTCGAGTGAGTTTGTTTCATGGTTTCATGATCGGTTCATTTGTATATAATTATTGATTTTCTGATTAAATGGAAATAATGATATAGAATTGGATTTAATTATTTTTAATGATCTTACAGAAGTATTAATGTTGCTATATATCATTTTTATTTCTTACATGAATATGATTCATTAGATAAAATGTTAATGACAAATTTTAGTTTATTTTGGCAGTTTTTTTGAACATCATGAACTAGTTTTATTTTATTTAATATTATGAATATATATTAGTTCCATAACATGAAATAGGTTAAAATTTAACTTTTAAAATATTAATTAACCATAATTATAGTTGTATGACCATCCATGAAGGTGGTGATGGAAAATAAACAAAATCATTCTTTATAGAGGCGATTAACGGACATAAATTGGACAACAGTTTCGTTTCTTTTAAGAAGAAGAGATGATAAATTTAATGGATATAATAAATTCCATTAGAAAAATAAAACTATATTATATAAATTATTCTATATTTATCATTCATTTATGTATGAATTAGGTGAGGAGAAAGTAGAAAGGAAAAGAAATTAAGAGAGGTACTTTAAGAAAATTACCTCTTGAATATCACCTCCTTGAGAAACCCATGTGGACCTTGAATTTGATATTTTGGGTGAGAAAATTAGAACATAAACATGGGTAGAGTGAGTGAGAGTGGGTTTGGAAGATATTTTTGGATCTAGAATGATTTTTAGTTGAAATGGGTTGGTTATGAGTGGTATTTATACATGAGGAGGGGTGGGTTTAAGTGATTAAATAATGATTAATTTATAATAATACCAACAACATTCAGGTGGAATAAATTTCAAGGATTTTTTCAAACAATTAATATTTTATAAGGTGGTTAGGGTCGATAAATACCTCAAACAACCACTAAATGTTGTAGTTTTAGGTACTTGAAGACTTTACCTTTTTAACTTTAACTTGTTTCATTTTTTACATATACCGGGGAAAATAATTTTTTAACATGGTGAATTTTTTATAATTAAAAATTAAATTTACCTTAAAAAATAATTTGGACATTTTTATTATAAATATTTAATCTATTTGAACTAAATAAATTCATATAATTGTAAAAATTATATTTAAAATTAATCTCACAGACAAAAAGAAAAAGCGGGTTTTAAAAGTGAAAAAGTTAAAAGTTTGAATTGTTTTTATATTCAATTTCAATGGATATTTATTGAAATAATCTAAATTAGATTATTTTATTTATAATTTAACTAATCATACTTTAAAATAAATTTAAAATATAATTTAACTATGCAAATAAAGTAGATAAAAACATTTTTCAATTAAAATGCGTTATTTTTTACAATTCATCAAAAAATAAAAATTATAAAAAAATCCCAAAACCCACACTTATGTAATTTAGATATTAAAATTTCAAAAATTATGTTTAAATTTTCAAAATAAATTTACAAAAGTTACAAATTTTGGTTTTAAAATAGGTACGTTGTCAAAAGGCGGCAAAATTGCCTTTTATAAAAATATAACTTTTATGCTTAAAATAAGATTAACTCTTATCTTAAACCTATAAAACACATTGGATGAATTTAAAAAAAATTATTTAATATATAAAAAATTAATTTCATTATTATATTTTAATAATACTTATTAATTTAATTTATTAAGGTAAAATTTCATTAAGGTCATAAAATAGTTTTTTTTATAAAAACATATCCTTTATATTAAATTTTTTTTATTTTAATTTATAATTTATTGGAAACCAATTAATTCATTTTATAAACATATATAACTATATTTTCATAATTTATTTAATACCTTTCATTCCCTCTATTCCAATGGCTAGGTGATAACTATCACATTTAAATAATAATATTTAGTTACTTTTTTATGCTTGATGTGGTGTATCATGTATGAAATTGAACATAGTTATTCCTTTTAAAATATAAAGATGCTCCATTCTACCCCCCCACTTTACTAATTTTTTTATCATAATTTGAACTCAGGTTTGAAAAACTAGAGATTTTACTTTTCAAAATACTTTTTTTCAATCCCACATCATAAAAAGTATGTATAAAAATTGTAGTTGAAAAGTGATAAAGGAGAGTATGAAGGTAACTTGAGGTAACAAAGAATCAGATACCATGTATAAAAACATGGACATGGATGAGAAGATTAACTCTCATAGAATAATATAGAGTGAAAGAGAACATGATCTTTGGAAGGTTAACCATCACAAGACAATAAATTAGTGATAGGTTAAAAGGCCATTGATAAAAGTAAACGGATAATGTTTTTGTTTCAAAATAATTTTCATAAAATCTAAGAATTATTTTACAAACTATAATATGAATATAAGGAAACAAACTTACATGATAATTATAATTTTATCCATTAATTAATTTCCACCACAATCCCATATTTTCTCTAAATGATGAGTATTTAAGATGAATTATCATACCCGAAGCATCATAATCAACTCTTATGGACCATAAAAAACATAAATATAACTATCTATTCCTCCTATATTTAGTAATTGACCAAAACCAAACAAATTACTACAATATAATGTAATTTTCCAAAAATAATAAACCATTATATTATGAAAAACTACTTTAACCCCCAAAATTCAACATTAATACCCAAAGTGCAACAATGATCATTTGATAAATACCTATCCATAAAATTCTACAAAATAGTCCAAACTAATATTTAAACCCAAAATTTAGAAGGATTTGGTCGCATAGACTTCAATGACAAATTTAAAATTTTTCTCCCAAAATAACATCATTCACTCTCAATGTCTCAGTCCAAAAATGTAATTTCCAAAATCACATAATTTTTAAGTAATCTAACCATTTCGGGAATCATCATAATTCCAGAGTAAAATCATATATTCATCTAAAATATAATTCAAACTTTATTCCAAAAATAAGATACCCTAGTATTCTTTTTACCTTGATCATATAGGGTTCTTATAATAATACATGTCCTCTGAAATAACATTAATTAATTAATCACCATATCATTTTCCAATCCCATGGAAAGCTATTAGATATGAAATATGTTAGAAAAATCCACTTTATTCTTCATCCCTAAAAGTTTATAACTAAAAAGAAATAGTTATACAAACTGAGACATTAGGTAGGATAGTGGTTGGTGATCCACCCTTATCACCCTTCAGTTGTGGGCTTTATCCCCATGGACTTGGTGAATGAAAAGGTTTTCACTAATCCCATGGGTTTTCTTTCTTCTGAAACTATGTTAATATTGTCTTTATAAAATTCTACAAATTTCAGAAACACATTCAAAATATTCCTTAATATACTTAACCCTAAAGTTTACCTCAAACTTTTCATTTTTCATCCCAAAAAGTAAGATCCCATAATCCCCTAATATTTAAATATCATATAAACCAAAAATATTTCCAATACCTCTAATCTTATGTCCAAAAAAAATTCATTTTCACTCAAATAAACATTTTAATATCATAAATTTAAGCGTTACATGTACCTCAAAATATTATTAAAACTCAATAAATTCCTTTAAATAATTATCACCATTTCACAACATTTATATGGTTTGGATTATATCTAACATATGTTTATAAATTATTGAAAAAAAACCTACTATAAAAAAATACTTGGTAATTCCATGATTTCCATAATATTTGAAAAATCCCACTATATCATAAGTTTGAAAACTTAACACAAAAACACATCCTTTATTAATCTTCTTTCTTAAACCATTAACCATGCTTCATCATCTTATTCCTTAATATTTCATTCCTATGATAAAATATTTGAATTATATCCTTATGATTCATCAATAAAAACCTAAAAATTGTGCATACTTATAACATAAGAAAATAATTATTACCTCAAATCCAAACATGAGGATTTATTTGATATCCCTTTTATCTTTTGACATGATGGGAAACATACAAAAAGTAAATGGTCATGCCCTTTGTGGAATTTCACTTTTTTGAGAGTGATGGTAATGTTGATATTTTAAAATAAAATTAAAAATATACCATTACCCATAAAATTTTGGCTAAAATGAAAAGGTGTTAGATATGTCAAATAGTTTCTTTTAGGTTATTTGAATGCTCTGATGATATCAAAATTATTGGAACAATATTTTGAAATAATAGTTATAATACAACTATTTGGGAGGGATAAGAAGGTTGTGAATGCTCTCTTTCCTTCCATATTAATAAAATATCCTTAATATATTGAAAATAACATCATTAAATAATGAAATTAATTATTACATGTTGAAATGAAATTGGTTATTTTAAAGAGAATACCCATTGAAACTTTATAATATATTAACCATTAAATTTATTAAACCTAAATTAATTACATTTATAAATCCAATATCCCAAAATATATTTAATATTCTATAAATCCATCACATTAAACATCAAGAAGGATGTATAACGATTCAAACTTATAATAATATTCATACTTGTAACCCTATAATGAAATTTATAACTCTTAAGAAACCATCCAAACCTCTAAAGTTATTGAAACCCCAATCTGATACCAATAGTAAGCACCCAATATTAAATGTCACATATTATAGTGATTTTAAACTAGAATTATATCTCTTTCATTCCCAAATATATTTTAGGTTTATAATTTTAGGGAACTAGGATAATTATTACAAATTAAACCCATAAAATACAAGTGAACTCTTATAATCAATTCCCTTTTAAAATAAGACTTATTTTCTATTCATGTAAATTTTTTATAGTTGTTCCCTTGTTCTCATCCTTTTCTCTATTCCCATATAAATCCTATAAAAAACATCTTAAAACATAGGATTACCAAAAAAGTTCGGTAAGGTACATAAAATAATTGAAAACATTAATCTAGTGACAATACATAAAACCATTTTCATAAAAAACATAACTTTTTATTCCAAAAAAAGAATAATCCTTTCCAAAGGAAAAATATATTAACTTTTGAAAATTAAATCATTTTCATGAAAACTCATTAGAAACAACCTAAAATATAAGGTACCTTTCGACATCATTTATCATATCACACTTATAAAAGCTATTACAAGATTACATCTATATATCTAGGCCACCCCATGTTAAGTTGTAATTGGAAAACATATTTCTATCTCATCCACCTCATGTTAAGATATAATAGGATCTCTTGGAACTATCTGGGACACCCCATGTTAAGCTATAATGGGTATTCCCAGCACTATCTAGCCCACTCCATATTAAGATATAATAGGATTTATAGGTACTATCTGGGTAACCCCTTGTTTAATTATCAAGTAAAATAAAATGAATAAAGCATTTTTAAGCTTTTAACCATAAATAATTTCAAAAAAATCTTTTAAATTCTTTGGAAAATATCATTTGGATATCAAATTAACCCTTATTTTTAAAAAATGACTTTCAAAATTGAAACATTGAGCACACCATAATGAAAGCATTTACTTTGAAAATAAACAAGAAAATTTATAAATGAATAGTAAAATAATTAATGTGTTATGATGGTGGGAAAATCTTCTCATGCTGTATAAGTTAAAAAACAATCTTTTGGTATTTTTTGTCAGAAAAGTCACAAAGAACAACTTAAAAAAATGAAAGAAGGAATAATTTCAAATCATTTTGTAAAAAAACAAAAATATGCGAAAATAACATAAAAATCATAAAATAATAGTAAAAAAGATACAGAATCAATTTTATAAAACACAAACATGGGAAAAAATATTTTTAATAAAATTTTAAAAATATTTTTTTAAAAGAAAGTCTCTTATAAATATAGTTTCGACAAAATGGGCATTAATAAAATGAATCAAATATGTGTATGCACATTAAATACAAATAAAGAAATTTAAAATACAACATAATATATTCAAAATTATTTCACTCATAGGATTATCATGACATAATCAAGAAGTATGATTTTAACATGAAGAATGGAAATTGGGTCATGAAATCTATTGCCTCGCATATGAATTTCATCAACATTGTTGAAACCTATTTTATAATAGTTTAAAATATTTTATTAACTCATTAAAGAACTCTATTAATATTTATAATTCATTATATTTTGATTTTATAACATCTTATGATCCATTCATTATCAATATTTCACTATTTTCATGGTTTTGGGTGCGTTTGTTTCAGGATTTCATGATAGGTTCATTTTTGTATAATTATGGATGTTCCTTTAAAGTGAAAATAATACTCCAGTATTTGAATGAAGTAGTATTAATGATATTACATAATTTTAATGTTCCTACATATCATTTTTATTTCTTACATGAGGATGATTTATTAGATAAAATGTTAATGATAAATGTTTATTTTATTATGGTGTTTTTTCCGAACATCATAGACTAGTTTAATTTTATTTAATATTATGTGTATATAATAGTTACAGAACATGAAATACATTATAATATACCTATTAAAATATTATTTAACTATAAATACAGTTTTATGACCAGCCATGAAGGAGGTAATGAAAAATGAAAAAAATCATTATTCACAAAGATGATTAACCAACATAACTTGGACAATAGTTTCATTTCTTTTAATAAGAGGAGATGATAAATGAAATAGATATGAGATATTATATTAGATAAATAAAAAATATATTATTTTCATTATTACATAGTTATCATGAATTGATGTATTAATGAGGTGAAGAGAAAGTAGAAAAGGAAAATAAATTAAGATAGATACTTTGAGAAAATTACCTCTTGAATATCACCTCATTGAGTGACCCTTAAAGACCTTGGATTTGGCCTTTTGGATGAAAAATTAATAACATGGACACAGGGAGAATGTGGAGAAGAGTTTTGGATAGATATTGGTGGATCTAAAAGGATTTTGAGCTGAAATGGGGTGGTGAGGAGTTGTATTTATACTTGAGTATTAGTGGGTTTAATTAAGTGGTTAAATAATGATTATTTTATAATTAAATCCAACCACATTGAGGTTGCAATAATTTTCTATAATTTTGCTGTAAATTAATATTTTAGAGGACTTTTATGGTCTATAAGTACCTTAACTAACAATTAAATGTCATATATATTAGGTATTTGAAGACTTTACCTTCTAACATTAACCCGTTTCATTTTTTACCTATACCGTGGTAAATAATTTTTTTACCATGGTAAATTTTTGATACCTAAAAAAATAAATTGAACATAAAAACTATTTTTTAACTTCTTATTACAGATATGGAATCCATTTTATCTAATTAAATCCACATAATTAGCAAAATTAAATTTCAAATTATTCCAGAAGATAAAATGAAAATTTTAATTTTAAAAGTGAAAATTTTGAAATGGTTGAAATGTTTTTTATCCAATTTCATTGTGAAAATTATTGAAATAACCCAAATTGGATTAATTTATGTATAATATAAGTAATTATACTTTAAAAAAAATTTAAAACATAATTTAACTATACAAATAAATTAGATGAAAAGGTTGTTTTGAATTAGAATGCATTATGTTTCACTATTCATCAAAAAATTAAACTTATTAGAACAATACCCAAAACTCACCCTAAGGTAATTTTTATATTCCTTTTTAAAAATTGATTTTTTTCAGACAAATCTTATAAAATTGAAAAAAATTATATTTAAAATAGGTGCTCCATAAAAAGGCTACAAATTTGCCTTTTATAAAAATATAGCTTTATTTTTCCTAATATAGGATTAATTCTTATATTAAGACTATAAAAGTTATTGAAGGAATTTAAAAACATTTTATTGAATATGTAACATATAAATTTAATTAATTTATTTTTCTAATATCTATTAATTCAATTTATTAAGATAAAATGTAATAATGGGAATAAAATAGTTTTTTATAAAAACACATCATTTAAAATAAATTCATTTTTATTTATATTAATAATTAATTAGTAACCAATGAAATAATTCTTTAATAATGTATAAACTATATTTTTATAATTTATTTAATCTCATTCATTCCCACCATTTTAACAGTAGGATGATAAGAATCACATTTAAATAATAATATTTAGTTATTTGTTTAATGTTGATGTTGTGTATCATGTATGATATTAAACATAGTGAATCCATTTAAAATATCAGGATGTTACAATTTCCCATAAAATGGAGTTATTATTTTTTTTTTATGATTTTATTATGGTTTAAAAATAATTTTTATATCAGATACCATTTAAATTCATTTTGAGGAATCTTACAAAAATTTTACTTTCAATACATCAAGATTAAAATGGAGTTAAAATTTAAATATTTAAAACATTAATTACCCTTGTGATCCATAAAAATCATTCAAGAATCTATATTACCCAAGAAACGTCACTTATAATATTTTAAAAACTATTTACTTTGATTTTTTACCCACTTTCACAAACATTTCATCAGTGTTTCCTAAGTGGTTTAGGTAATTATAACATCACCAAAAATTCTAAATAAATTAATATCTTAAATATAGTTTATTTATATTCAATGTTATCATCTAGATTCATTCATATAGTATTTCTATTTACATCCATGACATGAAAATATAATAAGTGAGAGAGAGTGGCAATTTTGGATATATTATTTTACTAATATAAAAAAAAGTCATGTTTATGAAAAGTGGATCCAAATTTTACCATTAAAGATGAAAATATGATGTGAGGTCATTAATGACCTCATACAACCATTTGAAGACAATATTATGTGATATCTTAATCCATTAATGATTTATTTAACATCTTTACCCTATTTTAGCCTTTAACAAGGTGATAAATATATACCATAGTGATAGGAACCTATGAGATTGAGGGAGTTAAGGGGTATATTTGTCTTTTTAAGTGGTTAGTTTGTTGAAGGAGTTTGGAGATTATTGTGGGGCGGAATAGTAGTTTTTATATGGTGGGCAATCTTTAGGTTTAAATCTATTATAAATAATGGAGGATGGTGATATGAGAGGGGAGTGAATATCTGGAATCAACCTTATGCTTGGGAATTAGCCTTCTGGACTAGGAATCGACCAAAAGGATTTGGTGGGATTCAATCCCGAAGTGTCTTATTCTTCCCCCTTTCATAATATCTATATTTTTTTGGTTCATTTCTTAATTAAATACAAAATTTTAGTCCTATGTTTTATCAATTAGTTTAACCTACCAATACTACCTTGATTGCTCCCATGATGCACACTACTATTCTACATCATCTCTTAGGGATGTGCAACCTACTATATATCTTCTACCTCTAGATCCTCTTCTTTCATAGTAGAAACATGCCTCACTATTCATAGGGAGGAAGAACACAACTACTAGAATTCATAATTTTGGCTTCCATTATCTTTTTTTCATCACTCGTTGTTGTCATTGGATTGCATATAATTTAAGGTGGTGTGCATTGACATCTCACTATTCAGAAGAGATGTACAATTCTGGATTCTATTCAATGAAAGGATTCACACCCATCCAACGCATACTAACAATTTTATATCAATAGAGGTTCATACTTCATCTCATCTTTAGACACACTGTGATCATAAGAGAGAGTCGAACATTTTGGTTTATTTTTCAGGTGAGCGAATAGCTGAGTCACCTTCCTGTAGCAGCTCAACCATTTTTTTGACCACTCACTTAAAAGATGCATCGCATGTTGAGGATCCAAACTCCACCTAAGGGTGTGTTGTCTGCTATGATAAAAGAAAAAATAGAGGTGAATTCTGAATTTTTTATTTGTCCCGTCTAAATTCACATAGTGTCGGATTCCCTAACTACATCAAATTGTATTCCACACCAACACCAAGTAACTAAACTACTACTATCCTGATGGAGAATTAGAATAAACATCATTAGGATGACATCGACCAATCACTATGACACCTTAAAAATATTGTCTCCAACCTGATCTTGGTAATAGAAACTATTTCCATGACGCAATAGTAAGATTGAGAGGAGGAGCACTTAGAGATGTCTGAATGTCACAAGGAACAAGCTGAACTATGGTCTTACATTACCAGTGTTCTATAATACATTGAAAAGGCTCTATATATTGTAGTAAAACCTTCTCTATATTTTAATTAACCTTCATATTCTTAGATAGTAGAAACTAGCATCATCAGCAAACACATGAAAAAACTAGACTTCCTATACTTCACACCAACATGGGTATCGATCAACATACAACTTCAAAATGGGTGGCCCTCCTTATGTTTGATGGTAGGGAACCCGAGTGCTAGATCATATGCACCAAACTTTACTTTCTTATCAATAATACTTCAGATGATGTCAAGGTACCACTTGAGAAGATTAACATAGAAGGGGTTCAGGTTCATTGTTTCGACATACTACATGATGTTCATCCATGAGAGTTATAGAAAAACTTTAATGAGAAGCTCATGGAGAGGTTTAGCGGGCTCGAGATCCAAAATCCTTATGAAGAACTAGCCACACTACATCATAAAGGTTCAGTCTAGGAATTTATTGAGCAATTTGAAAATTTGGCCTTTTTATTTCCTTGAAAACCTGAGCTGCAATGCATTCGGTATCTCTTAGATTTCTTCCTATAATACATTCATAGATGGGTTCACATTCACAACCTCGAGATTTTCCTGCAAGT
Organism: Viscum album; assembly: GCA_963277665.1. Classification (NCBI taxonomy): domain Eukaryota; kingdom Viridiplantae; phylum Streptophyta; class Magnoliopsida; order Santalales; family Viscaceae; genus Viscum; species Viscum album. The sequence goes on from OY728162.1 coordinate 945,589,010, forward strand.
AATTTTCTTAGCTCAACATGTTGAGATTACTTTTATGGGTAGTGTGTGCACCAAGTACCATGATGGTGGGTTTTCAAATACTCATCGTGTGTGTGGTGTTGAACTATGGAAAACACCAGACCATTCAGAGACTCATCTTCCGATTAAGACCCATTACCAACTACTCAAACGAGGGGAGGGTTCTAGGATAGGATTTCACTGAGAGAATCCAAATCTAATACCTCCAAGCAGGTGTGACATTCGGCATCAGAAAAATATGAATGAGAGGATCTCTGAATCAATGTATTGTTTCTTAGGTGTGGAAAACCCTTTATCCCTAAGAATTGATGTGCTAATGCCAAAGTACGGGTGGTAGTGTTGGAAGAAGATGAAAAAGGTGATGATGATGATCACTTTTTTCAGCCTTGAGGACAAGACTATTTTAATGGGTGATGAATGAAAGGAATTTTATTAGCTGGAGGTAGTTAAGGGGAATATTTTTATTTGTAAGGGGTTTTGGGGGGATTTTGGAGTCTGTTGTGGGATGGAATATTAGTTATTAGAGGGGGGGATGTGGAGGTGGGAATATATTATAAATAAAGGAGGAGGGGTGAGATGAGAGGAGAGTGAATATCTAGAATCATCACTATACTTGGGAATTGGCCTTATGGATTGGGAATTGGCTAAAATTCTTAGACAAGATTTAATCCTGAAGTGTATTCTTCTTACTCCATTCCTCCTCTCAGTATTCTTGGTTCATTTCATACATAAATACAATGTGTTAGTCCTCTATTTTATCACATGGTTACTATCCATTATGTTCAAAAATAAAATTAAAATCATTATTAAATTTGAAGCCCCAGATTAAAAATATGAAATTCATTTTTTATGATTCAATTTCTAAAAGTGGAATAAATTAATTTTATTATAAGTTCACAAAATGCAATGAAAGTCTCTGTTAATAAAATACCCGTTTTTAGAATAAAAATATTTTTGAACCAAAAACTTGTATAATGTTGATTACCATAGTATTATTGGAATTATATTTAATAAAATTAAACATATATAACTTTAAAACAAATTAGAAACCAAATGTAACAATGAAATTACTTTGAATAAAAATAGAAAATGTCTATTTTTTAAATTAAATATTTTTCATTATTCAACAAAAAATAAAACATTTCAGAAAAATCTCAAATAATTATCTAAAGAATATTTTGAAATGATTATTTCAAAAATTATGCTCATTTTATCAAATAAAATTTCTAGAAGGGAAAGAATTAATCACAATATATGTGTACAAAATGAAATAAATCTAATATTGAAGAAATTGTATTTTTAATTTATAAAATGAATTTATACTCATTAATCATATAATAACCACAATTAGATGAATTTTATTAAATATATTGACTAAATATATCATTAAAATCATGTATCTATAGTTATTAATATAATTTATTTTGATTAACATTCTTTACAGGGATGAAATAATTTTCTAAAGAAAAAATTATCACCTTTAATATTATATGTTTTTGAAATTGAGTTCTTATTTTCTAAGAATTAATTAGAAAACTGGTATTGAAGAAAACCACCCTACATATATTTCATAATGTGGTTAATCATGTTCATAACTTCTAATCCAATGGCTATGTTATAACAATTATATTTAAATAATAATATTTTAATAGTATATTGGAGTTCATTTTATACTCAGTATTGCATGTGGTACACACAATCATACATAATATTCCTTTTAAACTAAAATATTTGGGTATTACATAAAGGTTAGTTTTATTCTATGTAAGGGTACCTAATAAATCAAGCACTATTTAAAGGTTGTTCGATTCATGCGTAAAGGTTATATGGAAATCTAAGAATCTACTTAAATTTAATACCGAAGATTAGTTAATGATATATAAAGGTAAACTTGAAGTTACAATACCTATATAAGGGTCATTGAGACATGAAAAAAGGTAATATCATAATGTAATAGGTTATATAAGGGTGTTTTGGTTCTACATCAAGGTATGTTCTGGAAATTAATTTGTACATAAAGGTAATGTTGAAATTTAGTGATTGGCGTAAGGTAATCAAAGCTTATTCCTTTTTCATAAAGGTGATTCCTAATTTACATAAGGGTAATCTAAAAAGGAACTTAGGAATGGAGTTTGAAATATAAATTCCCATGTTATGGTGCATCAATGGTGGCCATTTTGAGAAGATAATGTTTTGGCATGTGCATGTTTTATTTTGTTTGACTACATATGATTATATATTTGTTTTTTAACACTGTATTATTTTCATTAAATACCTTACATGATTCTTATTTTTAGTCTAAAATATTAATTTTCAGTATAAACTACTTTCAAAATAGTACATAGTATGGTTTGACAACCCTACTTTCCCAACAGTGCAAATTATGGTTTGGAAACCCTACTTTCGCAATAGTTCAATGTATGGTTTAGAAACCCTACATTCACAAAAGAGAAAAGTTTGGTTAGGAAACCCTATATTTGTAATGAATCCTATTATAATTTGATGAACCATATGCTAATTTAGTGTACCCTACTTTTTTGCACCCTACTTTTATATTGTCTCTTGGTGCTTTTATAATGAACATTAATCTGCTGCATATATATGGATTATTCTAAGAAGTATTTATACTAGATAAATTCACTTAAAATATATGTATTGTGATCGAAGATATTTTAAAAAGAAAAATTAATAAATTATATCAACATATTTTTTCAATAAAATTGGAGGATACAATATTATTTAAATTCAAATATTTAAATTTACTTTTAGATTGTACTGATAGTTTTCAGATAATATTTTGATTACGTTTAAAGTGGTTTGAATGGATTTAACCCAATGTTTTAAGAGAATTAAATGCTATTATTAATCTGGATATATTATTGGAAGAGTTATTAAAATTATTTTAAATTAATTTATTTAAGATTTATTATATTGGAATAAAGAGACAACTCTGTTATAATTTTTATGGAGATATTTATGAAAACTTTTAAACTCAATTTATTTTCAAAATATGAACGAAGATAAGCCACTATAACTACTAAATATATATTCTATATATATATATATATCTTCTATGATAAAAGATAATAAAAATACACAACAACACCACAGGATCACATATTCGACTCATTGCGAACTTTTTCAATCCGTCGTACAATCCAAAGTCTATGCGATACTCTTTTTCATTATTTGTGCATTTTCTAAATTGTGGAATTATTTTTTATTCAACTACAATTGCCTTGATGAGACCTTATAATCCAAATCTCAAGAACCATTAATAGTTATTTAATTCTTTATATTCTCTTGTCTAGTTTCTGAGTCTATAACATTATTTCTCATCTCTCACACTCACTTTCTATTTTTCTATTTATGATTTTACAAACAAATATGTTATTTGTTATTATTTTTCCTTGGGTTGTGACTCCATAATTTAAAGTCTAGATATAAGGGTTTTGACTCCCTATATCTAATGTTAGGACTATTGAAGTTGTGACTCCCAGTGTATAAAGTCTGGTTGTAAGGGTTGTGACTCCCCATAAAAAAGTCAATGTCATGGTTATCCCTCCACTAAAAAATTAGTCTATAATTTGGTTATGATTCCAAAATAAAAATAATATTACTTCACATGTATATCTCACCAAGTAGAGAGGTATAAGAGTAGAGTATGACTACTTTGGACCGAACTAATATAAAAAAACATCCTTATGATCTTTATATTTTCTATATCTAATTATCCTTAATAATTAACTTTGATAATTAATTGAATTGACCAATTTATTTGTTTAAATTTTTTAATTTGGTCTATTTACCACCCTATACCACCTTCCATTACCCTATCCAAGAAAATAATTGGGATCAAAGGATTACCTTATTAAGAATAGTTTAGCTCTATCAGTCTCTTTCTGATTTCATTCAATCTATATCAGATGTTGTTCCTTATTAAATTTAGCCAACCATTTTATAGAGTGTTCTTTTATATTTAATTGTGTTAACCTATTCCTAGAAATCATTGTCTAAGGTTAAATATATTATAAGATGGAAAAATTGAACTCAAATGATTCTTGGATTCCTCAAAATCTACCAAACTTTTATGGGAACAATTATGGACACTAGACTAAAATGACCCAGATACTCTTACTAGAATTGATGCTACTATATATGTTTTAAATTATAAAGTTGTTAATATTTTATATTGTGTTATTAAGAGAATTTTTTTTAGTCTTGTGTCGGCTTGTAAGGAAACTCAGGAAATTTGGAAGATTATACTAGTCACTCACATTGGATCCAAAAAATTGATCAGAACCAAGATTGGAATAATTTTTTCGGAGTACCAAGACTTCAAGATGGGTGAAGATGAAATAGTAAACTATTTTTTCCACAAATTCACAATAATTTTGAATAAAATGTATTCCCTTAGAGAAGAATTAGAAAAATAGCTAATTTTTGAAAGATTACTTTGAGAATTACCTAATAAATGGCATGAAAAGAAGTTTTGCAATGATGAAAGAATTAATTTCAAAGATTATACACTTGATGAATTGATCGGATAACTACTCCAATATGAATTAGAATTGATAAACATAATTGATGGGAGATAAAAAAAGAAAAGTGTAACTTTTAAATCTGTTAATGTTGTTTCTATTGACTCTTATGATTATAATATATAGGGTAGTGAAAAATAATATGTGTCTCGGATTTTGATAGGAGTTTATAAAAAAATTAAAAACAAAGGATTCAAAAACTATTTTAGAATAAACCCTTTAAAAGAAAAATATAAGGGAGATAACAAAGGTGGTAAAAATTTCAATGCTTCAGATGTAACTTATTATGAGTATAGGAAGAAATTACATATAAAACCTAATTTTCCAAAACTTATGAATAAAGAAAAATAAAAAAATAAGGAAAAGGCATTAAAAATTAGTTTGAGTTATAAAGAAGAATTTGATTCTAGTGAATAATATTCAAATAAAAAATAATCTGCTAACTTGTGCTTCATGAAACCACTGGATAAGGTCAGTAATTCTAGTTTGTTATTCTGGATGTTCTAATTCTGAATATGATTCTGAGAACCCCAATTTTTTTGAATTAAATAAATAAATTGAATGATTAAGGAAATAAATTTTCAAATATACAGATTTATATAATATGATTAAGGAAAATAATAAAAAACTTATTTATGAAAATAAATTAAATTTACAAGAAAATGAAAAATTAAGAAACAATACTTCTATATCTCATTAAAAAGTTTATGAAAATTTGAATTCTTCTCAATATTTAAATAAAAATTTGAAAAATGAAGTATAATTCCTTCAAAAATATTTATCTACTTTTATTCACGGTCATGAAAAATATAATGAGATGATATATTTGGAAAAAATGATAAAAATAAACACAGATTTGGATATTAAAGGAAGTTACCCCAAATGTATAAAACAAATTTTTTTAAAAGTAAAAATGGTTGTACTTAAACTATAACTTGTTTTAAATGTGGCATGAAAGGTCACTATAAAAATGATTTTTATCTTTGATTCAAATAATATTGGGGATATAAAAAAACTAATATTTATAAATCCTTATTATATAGAGTAACATAAAATACATGTTTATATTGTGTATATGTACCTAAAGAAGTTATTATTAATCCTATTGGACCCAAAGTAGCTTGGGAAAAAAAAATTTCAAGTAATTTATTTTTGTAGGAAAAATGCCTCAGATCTTGCAAGAATAAAATATGGCACATTGAATGTGGATGATATTGGAATATGACCAGAGTCCCATAAAAGTTTACCACTTATAACACATGTGATGGAGGCACAATTACTTTTGGAGACAATTACAAAGGCAAAGTAAAAGGTTTTTTGTAAATTTGGCATTGAAAAGTATTCCTTTATTTCTAAAGTTTTACATGTTTAAGGCCTATTACGTAATTTAATTAGCATATAACAATTATGTGATGATAAAATGGATGTTAAATTTCAAAATGTTAAAAGTTAAGTAATTAAAGATAATTATTTATTCTTTTATGCTAACCAAAAATAAAATATTTATGTTCTTGATTTTAATTGAAGAACTATCCAAAATGTAAAGTTTTTGAATTCTGTATAGAATGAAATCTTCCATTGGAATTGAAATTTAGGTCATGTAATTTTCAAAATGTTAGATAAGATCTCATAATATGAGAATATGTTATATCTACCTTCCTTGAAGAAAGAACAACTTCTTGTTTGTGATGCTTTCATGAAAGGGAAGCAAAAAAAAATTATTTTACACCCATCAATCAGATAAGTATTAATAGAAAATTATAGAGAGTACAACTCGATTTATTTTTCCCCACTAAAATTTCTAATATAGTTGGAAAGAAATACACTTTAGTTACTATTTATGGTTATAATAGATTTACTTGGATATAATTTCTTTCTCATAAAAATGATACTTTATCTAGATTTAATGATTTTTTAAAATTAGGTGAAAATAAAAAAGGCTCTATGATTATTTCTATTCATAGTGATAAAGGTGGTGAATTTTTTAATTTAGATTTTGAACAATTTTGTGAAAATAATATTTATTTTCATAACTTTTAAAATGGATCAAACAATGTTAAGTGAATATAATTTTCTTATATATTTTTGGGTTGATGCTGTTTTTATTTGTTATTAAATTTCAAATAGAATTATTATTAGACCTTTGTTATATAAAACTCCTTAAGAGTTTTTGGTTGTAATGTTTTTATTTTAAATTCAAAAGATAATTTATATAAATTTGATGCTAAGAGTGATGATGTTATTTTTTGTGGTTATTCTAAAAATAGTAAATATTATATATTTTATAATAATATAACTATAGTTATTGGAGAATATTTTCATTAAATTTTTGATGAAAATAATGTTAAATTAATTTCTGATTCTAATGTCATTGATGATGAGTTTAGAGATTTTAATTTCGGTGAATAAATTCTTCAAGATAAGAATGAATAAATTGAGGTGGAGAATACCCCTTATTAACCAGATCCAAAATCATGGAATATTCACAAAGATCATAATGTTGAAAATGTAGTTAGAAGTGTTGATTCTGGTGTGAAAACTAGAAATTCAATTTTAAATTTGTGTCCCAATTCTGCTTTTTTTTTATTTTGTTCTTATTAATTTTAATGATTCTTGGAAATATGAAAAGTAGATTGTTTTTATGAATGAATAACTAAATAAGTTTGTTAGAAATAATTTTTGGACATTTATATAAGTGATTGAGGGCAAGAAGGTGATTGGATCTAAGTAGATCCTTAGAAACAAGCTGGATGAATCTAGACAGATTGTCAAAAACAAATCCAGACTTGTTGCTCAAGGATACTCTCAATAAGAAGGTATAGAATTTGAAGATTCATTTCCACCTATTTCCATGTTAGAGGGTATATTATTTTTTTTATTGTTTTTATGGTCTTAAATTATAACAAATAGTTGTAAAAAGTTCATTCTGAAATGGTTTTATAACGGAATAATTTTAGGTTTCTCAACCCATAGGTTTTGAAAATGAAAATTTTCTTATCCATGTTTTTAAATTATCTCAATCTTTACACAATCTCAAGAAGTAACCTTATGATTGGTATGAAATACTTTCTTTATTTTTGGTAAATAATTATTTTAAGAAAGAAAATGTTTACCCTATAATTTTTCTTAAAAGGTCGTATGATGACACTTTACTTTTACAAATATACAATGATTACGTAGTTTTTGGTTCTTATAGTGAAATGATTTGCAATAATTTTTCTTCTTTTATGCCTTTTTAATTTTATATGAGCATATTTGGAGAATTAAAATTCATTATTGGACTTCAAATTTCTCAAAGGAAAGATGGAATTTATCTTAATCACTCTAAGTATGCTAACAAGTTAGTTAAATGATTTGGTCTTGATTCCTCAAAAATCTATGATTACTCCTATGGGATCTAATTATAAATTAGATATTGATGCATCACCTAAATTTGTTGATGTTAAATTTTATAAAGGCTTGATTGGTATATTTCTATATGTAACTACATATATATCAGATATCATTTTTAGTGTTTGTTTATGTGCTATATTTCAAGAAGATTCAAAATAATGTCATATTAAAGCAATATAGAAATAGATATGATAAAGGATTTGTTGATTCTGATTTATCATATCCAAAATATAACTATTTTGATTTTACATCTTATTATGACTCTAATTTTGGACGTTTTAGAATGGACAGAAAAAGAACATCAAGTATGTTTCATTTTTTGAGAAAAAATTTAATTTCATAGTCATCTAAGAAACCACTACCTGTTTATATATCTATGAAAAAAGATGATCATATCTCTACTGCTATTAGTTTTGCTCAATGTTTTTGTATTAGTAAAACCTTATGTGTTTTTGGTGTTTATCTTGATAAACTACCTATTTATTGTGATAATACTTCTGCAATTCTTATTTCTAATAACCCCTTATAAAATTGTAGAACAAAGAATATTGATCTCATATTTCATTTTATTTGAGGTCATGTGAACAAGGGTGATATTGTATTAGAATTTATATTATTTTAAAATCAGTTAGCAGATATTTTTACTAAGACTTTAGACACTTCTCAGTTTGAAAAAATTAAATTTGATCTCGCTGTGTTGTAATTTTAACTTTCTATTACTGTATTTGTTTAGGGGGAGTTTGTTTTCACTTTTTTTATTTAAAAATAAGGGAGAAATAAATTGGTTTTAAATTTTTTTAAAATTAGTTTCAAATGATATAAATGTTTTTTTATTATAATCAAACAATAAGGGGAGGATTATTTTTCCCTGTGCATGTTTTATTTTTATTTTTTTGCATATGATTCTATATTTTTTATTAACCCTTTTTTATTTTCATATAATCCCTTACATGATTATTATTTTTATTCTCAAATTTTATTTTTCATTATAAACTACTTTAACAATAGTACAAAGTATGGTTGGACAACCCTACTTTTTCAATAGTAAAAATTATGGTTTGACAACCCTACTTTCACAATTGCACAAAGTATAGTTCAACAACCATACTTTCAAAATAGTTAAAATTATGGTTCAAAACCCCCAATTTTTTTATTAACTTTATGATACATTAATGAACACTATGATACTTTCTTGTAACCAACTTTTGTGCACCCTACTACCATGTACCCTACTTTTCTATTGTTGCTTTATGCTTTTATGCTAAGCATTGATCTTCTGTATATATATATGGATAATTTTCAGAAGTTTTTAAACAATATAAATTCTTATTAAATCTAAGGATTATGATCGAAGATATTTTGATGGTTTGGGGGGAATATTTAATGAGAAAATTTAATAAATTATTTCATCATTTTTTTTAATAAATTTGGAGGATGCAATATTATTTAAATTCAAATATTTGAATTTACTTTTCGATTATGCTACTATTTTCAAGAACTATTTTTACAAGGTTTAAAGAGGTTTGAATTGATTTAAAATTATTGTTTAAAATCATTCAATGCTATTATTATTATGGAGATATTATTAAAATAGTTATTAAAATTATTTTAAATTGTTTCATTTAATATTTATTCTTCAAGAATAAAGGGGAAACAATGTTGTGATTTTCGGGGAGATATTTATGAAAACTCTTCACTTAGTTTATTTTGAATATCTGAAGGAATTAGAGTTACTATAACTACTAAATATCTATTCTACATATATTTTTTTCTCTTTCAGGTAAAAATATAATAATAATACAGAACAACACCACGGGTGAACATCTTAAATGTGCTGTGAACTTTTTCAATATTCCATACAAGCCAAAGTCAATGCAATACACTTTTTCATTACCTAGAAGTTATCTTAAGAGTTGAATTATTTTTCGTTCAACTACAATTATCTTGACAAGACATGATAATCCAAATCTCAAGAACTAGTTCCAGGTATTTCGTTGTTTATCTTCTATTATCTAGTTTCGGAGTTTTTAACACTATTTCTCGTCTCTCACATGAACTTTCTATTTTTTTTTGATATTACACATACAAGAATTATTTTTTATTCTTTTTCCTCGGTTTGTGACTACCAGATTCTAAATTTAGGATCTAAGGGTTGTGACTCCCTGTTTCTAAATTTCAGACTATTTGGGTTGTGACTCCTAGTATCTAATGTTGGGTTTTAAGGGTTGTAACTCACATAAAAAATTCAGTGTCATGGTTGTCCCTCCACTATAAAAGGATTATGAAATTAGGTTTTGATTCCCCCATAAATGTCATATTAGTGCACATATATCACTCACCAAGTAGAGAGGTATAAGATTAGAGTAGGTCCACTACAGTCCAAACTACTATAAAAACTATCCTGGCGTTCTTTAATTTTTTCCACTTCTAATTGACCTTAATAATTAAATTTTATAATTAATTGAATTAATCAATTTGTTTGTTTTAATTTTTTAATCAGGTCTATTCAACCCCCTCTAGACCATCTTTGATTACCCTATAAAACCTAACAGATAAATCTAATATTTTTTTGTTCAAAGGTTGAAAAATATGGTGGTATAATAAAAACATATTAGATTAGTGTATCCTAAAATATTTGAAGACAACGATATTGTAGCTTTGTAGAATTCTAGACACCAGTCCCAATAGAATCTTGTACTTGGTTGCCCATAACACTGTAGTACTGTAGACTTCCATCCACCATTCACTATAGAACAATTGACTTATTATGTGGTTGGTGACACAATGTTTCTTCTTTTTTATTAGTTTATTTAAGCTGGGGTTTTATTGCAGGAAAAACTCTAATATCCCTATAATTGTGCTGATAAATATTAATAAAGTGATTATTTATCTCTATGGATATAGGGATTATTCCCGAACCATGTAAATCATTGTGTTCATGTTCGTCATCTTATTATTCTTTTTATTTTTTCTTTTCTTCATCTGCAACCCTATATCATTTTGAATCCCATAGTTTCAGCAAAAAAACAATAATTTTATAAGCTCTTTAATTTAGTGTTTCACATATTGTAAACACCAAGTTTCTCCATATCGTGTTTTAATTTCAATGTGAATATTAATAATCTCTATTAAGATATTTTTTTGGTTTGACTTGAAGAAAAATTCATAAGATTTCATCTTTTTTTTCTTTAATGAAAAAATATGATGATTGTTTATCATGAATAAAAAAAATTAATTATGAAGATAGAAATAGAGAAATTTTTACAATCATTGTATTCCATAAATAGAGATTGCATTCTTATAGCTATATTCCAACATATGAATTTATGAATACATGTGAATTACCATGAATAAAAGTTAAATTCCATGAAAATAATATGCATTATTTCTTCCATACACCGCGATCTTAAATGAATGGAATATTATTGAAATAATGAAACAAAGGTTTGATGAATTAATGAGTAAGAATGCCATGATTATGGAAGAATTAGGATCTAAAAAAAATTGTAATCACATACAGTTATAGGATTTTATGGAAGGAACGGTGGGAAATTCATATTTGATATTTCAGGTGTTTTGAATTACTGATAATTTTGGTAATTTAAAATAATTTATTCAGATGGTATTGTGAATATAATGAAGTGATAAATAAAGAGAATATAAACTGATCCTACTATAGATTATCATACATATATATGATTACAGGTCAAAGAAGAGAGTGGTTCGACACTCTTTTTCTAGGGAGAAGAATTTTGTGTGCCAAGATAAAAGAGAACCGACATAGTTCTGGGAGTAAAAAATATAAGAAGTGTCGAAGAAAAAGTGATAATACCTAACACTACTATATTTTGAAGAATTTTTGTTTATTTTATTAATATAATGGAATAATAACTAGTGTAGTCCTTCCAATTTCTAGAGTATAAGAATATGAGAAAAAAGAGGGTAGAATGAGTGGTTGTGTATTCCAGTTTTTTTGAGAAGAATAGTAAAGAGGATGTGAATGTGTTTTTCATGATGTGAAAATAAGAAGTATTTTTTATAAATAGGAAATGTATCATTAAATATTATAACTATAAAAATAATGGGTTTCATACACTATTATGTATACAGAAGAATAATAATAAGAAGAACCCATTGCTGGAGTTAGTACCCTAGAACCAACTTCTAAGTACTTAATGATTACATGTATTCATTATCATGTATATTAATGAAGGTTATTACCATATCATGATTATTCCTCTACAAGAGGTAATATGTGATAATGTCCAAAGGATACATGTCACATTGAAAGTGCATAACATTTTCCTTCTTTGATGAGATACTTTAGATAATATGACTGTATTCTATAAACCCATACTCTATAGTTGGATGATATTGTTTGACGGGACATAGATGTTAAAGTATGTCAAGGTTATGAGGCTCATAAGACATTGAGACACCTTCTAATGGAGTTCTCCCTTTGTAATCTCTAGGAAGGTTGGTAATGAGAACAACCCCTCTAGTAAGAAATCCACATTCTATGTGTCATTGGATTTTCCTATTTGTGATCATGTGTGTTGGTCCTTAGAATTTAATATTATCATTTATAAATAACATAAGTCCTGTACTTAGATGTATTGATGAAAAATGTGATGATATATGCTCACAGAGAAGTATGATATATTTGGTGTGTCATGAGTGATATTGCATTATGGATAATGTGTAAAAGGATTTATCCATTCTATTTATTAACAATTTTTTTATCTTAGGACTTTTGATGTGAGTGGAACTACCTAGATATATATATATGGAAATGGTGTTCATTGGGAAAGTTCATTTCTATAAAGTAAAAGAAATAAACATCAAGGACATAGGTTAATAACTCAAGTATGCAATACGCTTCATTATAGATATCTTGATTAAGGGATTATATTCATAGTAAGCATTCATAAGAGGTTTCATACCATTAAAACATTAACTTCATTCCTTACGAGTGCCTTTTCATGTTGCTAGATGATATCCTTGGAATTGAGGCATATCCACCTATAGCCCCTAATAAAGAGGAGAAGAAGTTTACACACTAAGTGTATCCATAATCTCAGTTAAATTCAACATTTAATTTAAAAATTTATATTAAATATTATTCCTTTATTTCGGTTTCATAATTATTCATGGTATCGGTTGACCACCAATATTTAATCACAATTTATTTTATATAATAAGTGATTTTAATAATAATGATCAATATTTATTTTCAAGGTTTAGTGAATGTAATATTTATTATATTTATCAAGGAATGATGAAATAATATTTATCTTTTAAATAAATAATTATTATTCAAGGTTAGGTAAATTCCATTGAGTATAGGTGGATAGAGATTAATTGTCCAATTCGAAATAATATAAACTATATTTATTTATTCTTATTTGATACACATGAAAGGTGAATAACAACTATATCATTATTATGACATGGGGATAAATAAGAATTATGTAATAGTAAATGGTCTCGTGTGCAAGTTTCCAACCCTAAACCCACCATAATAAAAATTTAATTATATCAATTTTTATAAACACACCTATTGTGAACAACAGATAGAGAGAATCTCTCTCAATCCCTAGAGAGATTTCTAGAGATCTAAAGTGTTTTTTTCCTCTTCTTCTCTCAAGAAATCTATATATTTCTTCCTATATTCTCAAGACACTGATAAAACATCAAAAATTCTCGAAGATAGTTCTATTGAGATCAAACATGAATGAAAAAAGTGATCAGGATCATCCGTTTCAACACTAGATGATTCAACATTAATATTACTATATTGTGGTACACATGTGGATCACCGATAGAGGGATTATGCACTTGGATCCTATATTACAATGATTTCATGGTCATATCGAGTTAACTGAATCATCAACAAAGTAATAATTACAAGTTCATTTAATTCTAGATCTTCCTATAAATTAATTATAAATTATATGTGAGGATCCTCCTCTTCTAGTTATATCATTCAATTCAACCAATCTTAAAATCCAATCAATTGGTCATGACCTCATTAATTGTGTACAACAATGATATTTTATAAATTAAAACTAAAAAATTGAGTTTTATATGACATAAAGGCGCATACACTTTGCCTGAAACCTAAAATTTACATCAGAGCAATCACATGGTTAATTTATAATTAATTATTATTGATTGATTTAATGACATGTTTTTAAAACATCTGTTACTTTAGATCTGTTCTTTCTTAAAATACAACATTTTTTTATATTCTATTTATTCATTATTTCTCACATAACTAATAAATGTTTTATGATAAAACTAAGATACATCCAGAAAATCCATTTGGAGATGCCAAAGGTTATGTTTAGGTAACACGATATTACATGACATGTACCTAAGATATAAATTGTGTGTACCCATGTATCTTGAATCTATCTAGTGATAATATCTAATTAGATAGATGAAATGAGATCTTTAATCTGATAAAATAGGATTAGTGTATAAATCCAGATATGCTGAAATACAGTTTGAAGAACCACACATTTTGTAACATGCATACACAATAGGTAGACCTCGTGTCATCGTGATGGATATCACATGGGTCCAAATCTATGACATATCTACTACACAACTTGGAGGCTAACATACTGTGAAACTCTGAGGCCAAGAAATGTGTTAAATATGCTCCACACTATGTGCCATGTACTCATCTGTGACACACAACATGACCAGTCCCAGGGTAAGTGTCATGGACACATGAAGAAGACAATACATTCTACTTAACCCAATACACACTGTGTAGTCTACTATAGATAGTGTTATTAATTTAACATGGATAGAAAACTTAATTATGTAATAAAATCTATTCACATGTATTCTATGTGTCATTTATGTGACAGTACACACCATTTCATAGGACTGTTATTTATATATTGAATTAATCTTCATGTTAAATTTTTAAACCACAAGTTGTTTATGATCATTTCTTATGGTGCACTCCATGTGCATCAAGAGCATCACATGCAATGTAATTCACATGTGTTTTGTGTGTCATTTGTTTGATATCATACACCATGTAATTACCTATCATTCATGTATGTTGGATGATAAGGGAATACATAAGCATAAGGGTCATGCTAGGTAGTTAATGTGATTACATGTTGTTGCCTCTAAGTATAATTTTGTAATGTATTAATTTTAAATAAAATTAATTTCTTTAATTTGTTTAAAATTATAAATGATCATATTTTAAGGATTCTTGGATTGTATTAAGATAAATTGAATTAATTGGATTAATTTGTGGCATTTTATCTCAATTAAATAATAAATCGAATTAATTGATGGATAAATTTCAAATTTATATTTGTTTAATGTTATATGGATGATCACGAGATTAGACCATAATTGTTTATGTGATTGATTTCCTTTTAATTCATTACAATAGTTTGAGCAGGAGGAGAAATACAATGAAAGTTCTATACTAAATCAAAAGGTAATAACTCAGTGAGACTCAAACTCAAGATCTCACCAAGACCCCTAGAGCTGCTACCAACCAAGCTAGACCTTAAGGAAAATCACACCAAGGTTCTAGGTGTAGGAGGTTACAAGGTATCAGTGGCCCATCACCCACCACCAAGTGCCTCTATGTGCTTCCCCATCTATAGGACCGTGTGTAATGACACATGGGATTTCGAGCTAGTTCCTTATAGGGTAGAGAGTCTAGGGACTGATTTATTTAGGTATCACATGCATTTCCATGGTAGGTACTCGAACCCGAAACCATGGTGACTGACTCCAAAACAGTAACCAACTCCACCATCCCCCCATGGGTGAAAGCACACTGGGTTTTTAGGCCCAGACAGTTACAAGGTATCGGTGGAATTTCACCCACCACAAATGCCTTTATGTGCTTCCCCATCCATAGGCCCAAGTGTAACACCACATGGGATTTTGAAGCGAATTCATCATGTGGTAGAATGTCCAGGGACTGAGTTATTTAGTAATCATAGGCGTTACCATAGAAATCACTAAAACCCTAAAACTTAGTGATAAACTACACAGATTTAACCAACTCCACTATTCCCCCCTGACCAAAAGCGCACCGTGATTTTAGGCCAAAGGGGTTAGAAGGTATCAGTGCACCAACCCCCACCACCAAGCACCTTTATGTGCTTCACCATCCATAGGCCCAAGTGTAATGACACATGGGCTTTTGATCTAGTTTCTTAGTGGTTGGAGGGTCAAGGGAGTGATTTATTCTGGAATCATAGGCTTTTCCATAGTAAGGAATCAAACCCCAAACCTTGGTGATAGACTCCACAACCGCAACCAACTCAACCATGCCCCTACGAGTAAAAGCACACTACGTTTTTAAGACTAGGGGGTTACAAGGTATCATTGGACCATCACCCACCACCAAGTCCCTTTATGTGCTTCCCCAACCATAAGACCAAGTGTAACAGAACATGGGATTTTGGGCTAGTTACTCATGGTGTAGAGGGTCAAGGGGGTGATTTATTTAGGCATGATAGACATTTCCATAACAAGGACTCGAACCCGAAACCTTGGTTATAGAATCTATAGATCCAATTAACTCCACCATTCCCCTGCAGGAAAATGAATCTTGGGTTTTTAGGACCAGGGAGTTTCAAGGTATCGGTGGACCATCACCCACCGTCATGAAACTTTATGTGATTACCCATCCATAGGCCTAAGTGTAATGGAACACATGATTTTAGGCTAGTTACTCATGGGGTAGAGGGTCCAAGGATTGATTTATTCAGGAATCACATGAATTTATATATTAAAGACTTTAACCTAGAACCTTAGTGATACACTCCACAACCGTAACCAACTCCATCATACCGCCAAAGGTGAAATCACACCGGGTTTTTAGGCCTAGGAGGTTAAAAGGTACTGGTGGACTGTCACCCACTACTAGGCATCTTTTTGTGCTTCTCCATGCATATTAATAATTGTAACAACACATGGGATATAGTTCTAGTTCCTCACATGGTAAAGGTTCCATGGAGTAATTTATTCAGGCATCATAGGTTCTTCTATATAAATTACTCAAACCCGGAACCTTGATGACACACTCCAAAACTACAACCAACTCCTCCATGCCTCTTGCGGGCAAAAGAACTTCAGGATTTTAGGCCTAAGGGGCTAAAAGATATCAGTGGACCATCACCCATCACTTAGCACCTTTATGTACTTCCCCATTCATAGGACCCAATGTAATGGCACATGGGATTTCATGCTAGTTTCTCATGGGGTAGAGGGTCCAGGGAGTGATTTATTCAGGCGTCACCCTCCTTATTATGTAAGGGAATGTGTTCCTATAGTTTATTTTATATAAAACCCAAATATCCAATATATTGGATCCCTCACCTATGTTTGAGTAAAATATTATGTAAGTATGAATCTTCTAGGTTAGAGGAGGCAATTCAAGTCCCAAATTCGAGGAAAACCCAATTGAATTCCTATATAGGATCCGAGGTAGTGTACTAAAATACAAACCGAGCTATGGTTCATGGTGTTTTCTCCTAAGGTCAAGGGTTAGTTTATCATCCTCTAAATAAACTAAAAATTTTATATTCTCATTTTAATGCCCCTTATATTTTATTTCTATCAATTTAATAGATAAATTTTTATTTTTATGTATGCTTCAAGATCACTTAATAAATGATTTGAAAATCTTAAAAGATGGAATAAAATTAATCCTGATTATTTGTAATTTTTTTTATACATGGTTAATCACTTAAGTAATATCCACTTAATATTTACAGGGAATGTAGTAAGATAAAACTGGGTTTTTTTGCATAAGCATAAAATCCATTAACTAAAATATTAAGTCATTATTGCCTTCCATTACCTAATTTGGAGTAAAAACTATATTTTAATGTTCATGAACGACCCATGCTGGGGTGTTTTCAATTACTTGGGAATTCTAGCTCGATTTTTTAGGTTGAATTAACTTTGTTCAAATCAAGGGTTAACTTCCCAAGTAGGACATAGAGTAAATAAGAGGAAAGGGTTGAGGAAATATTTATATAGGATTTTAGGATTGGGGATTCCACTCAATAGATCAAGGAGTTATGAGTTAATATAGTTTAAAAGTTATACCTAGTTAAAACTCTTCAATTAACATGCCAGGTCCATGTCTGGGTTGTGAGAAGAGGAATATGGTACCTTGACACTCAAATATATATAAAAAATGATATTCTTAAACTAATATTAATGACAATTAGGTTTCAAAAAAAATTTGTGATATTAATTAAATTTAAATTTATTAATCTATTTTGGTAATTCAAGAAGCACTAATAATATGCTCTTAAATTTAAGTAGAAATGACAGAACACACAATGTAAAAAATTTCCCTGTGATCTTTAATAGATAAGGATAACCTTCTCATAAATGTGAATTTATAGGAATGGAATAGGTCCTTACATGTTATACTATGTCAAGTCATGAATG
This sequence comes from Viscum album, assembly GCA_963277665.1. Taxonomy (NCBI): domain Eukaryota; kingdom Viridiplantae; phylum Streptophyta; class Magnoliopsida; order Santalales; family Viscaceae; genus Viscum; species Viscum album. The sequence continues at coordinate 945,607,423 of OY728162.1, forward strand.
AAAATTATACATGCTGGAAACCCCAATTCCTGAGTCAATTTTGAAAGTGGCTGGTGAATAAGAAGTATATCTCCACTTAAAACACGTATTAATAAAAATGGATGCCCAATTTTGAATGATATCCTCTATTTATAATGATATTATAAATCATCATGAGGATATGGATGAATATATCATCATTTATCACCTTCTTGATCTCTATCTGGAGAAGGGAGGAAATGAGAGGTATGAGATCTCCAATACACTTTTTACACGAAATCTTAGAGAGTCGATGCTAGATGAGCCTCAAGTAATCATGATGACTTGATACATTTAATTATTAGAAATATTGGGTTTTAAGATCCCTCATGAGTTCAAATATATTTAATTATTTCTTAGCTACCTACATCTTTCTCTAGTATCATAGTGAATTTTCATATGAGAAATAACAATAAGACTCTTTTTAAACTTCTTACTTTAATTTTAAAATTTGATAAAGAAATTGGGTGTGATAAAACCACAGTCTTTATGGTAAATTAGAAAAAAAAAAGAACAAGGAAAAGGGTACAAAGACTCATTCCAAGTATAAGGCTCCAGAGCATTATCCTTTCAAGAAGAAGATGATCTAGAGGAAAGTAGAGGAACAAAATGAAGTATGTCTTGAATATGCCAAGGAAGCCCACAAGAAGAGGAACTATACCCATCCAAAAAAGAAAGGGAAATCTTGAAGTGAAATTGTTATCAGGTGTAATGTTTCGATTTTTATTATTTCAGTATTAGATATTTCATGTGGTTCTCATATTTTTATCCAAATATATGAACCAAGTATATTTTGGAAGGTTTCTAGAGGCGAGGTGGATCTACAGGCTGCCAATGGGGTAAAGATAACTACTCTAGCCATTAGAAACTACTAAATCACATTGAAAACATGGTTTATTTTAGTTTTAAAGAACTATTATTATGTGACTAGTGTTATCAATAATATCATATACATTTATTATTTAGACATTGATGGATTTATTTTTAATTTTTAAAATAAGAGATACTAATTTGATAAATATAACAAGTGTTATGGATGAAACAAATGAATAGAAATATTTATGTAATAAATAATGAAAACCAATTTCTTTCTATTGATAAAGGGTCAAATCCACATGACTCATTTCACATTTATTTGGGGCATTACCACCTTGGTCACTTAAATGAGAATTGTTTGAAGAAACTACATCAAGATGATTGCTTAGACTCTTTTGAGATTAAACAACTTAAAAGTTATTATTCTTGTTTACAAGGAAAGATGGCCAAACCATAATTTGGTTGTCAAGTTGAAAGGGACCTGAGACTTCTAGAATTAGTACCCAATAATGTGTGAAGACCTTTTCAAGTAAAAGAAAGTTGTGTATTCGCATACTTTATTTATTTTACAAATGACGTTAGTAGGTACACTTAAATATATTCGATGAGGTATAAGTAATAATCCTTTGATAAGTTCAAGGAGTTCATGAATTATGTTGAGAATAATCTTCATAATAAGATAAAGAATCTTCAATCAAATTGAGGTGGTGATTATAATATCCCAGATTTTATCAATTTTATATTTGAGTATGAAATTTTATCTTGACTAACTACATGTTATACACTATAGAATAATTGTGTTATTGAATGGAGGAATCATACTTTATGGGATATGGTAAGGTTGATGATGATTCATTCAAGCCTTCCATTATTCTTTTGGAGATATGCATTAAATGTGATTGAATGAACCAATGCATAAAATGGAATTTTCTTTTTGTTAGGAAGTGGAAAGAAACATTTGTTATCATATGTTCATGCATGGGGGTGTGAGGTCTTTGTTAAGGATAAATGAAGAGACAAACTATCACCCTAGGTTATGATGTTTATCTTTATAATTTATCCCTAATAAATGATGGGATACTTACTATATAATACTTAAGATAAAACATTTATAGTTTCTTAGAAAGTTGTATGTCAAAACCTGACCCATCGGAGTCTGCCTTGTCAACGACAAGCCGAGTGTGACACCCTAAGCCCACCTCTAATAGGTCAGGGGTTGAAAACTAGTGTCGAGTTGGTATATCAAATACATGGGAGGCCATAACCTAAGTTACCTTCACACAAAAACTCATCTTTAAACACTAATATAATTTTCAAAGAAAAAACAATTAATACCAAATATGAATGCATACAACTAATCCCACATTAGAGTACAACAAAATTATGGGAAAGAAAAAGGGATAAAAAAATCCTAGAAAAAAAGTCTAATTTACTCATAAAAAGGGGAATGTTGTATTGATGAAATTCTTCAAACCATATGTAGTCTATTTATCAAAACTAATATCCACTTGATCCTAGTCCTCACAAGACTCCATCGAAAGGCATATCATATGTATAAAACATGACATTTGTGAGAATAGCCCATGTGTTGGTAATGAGCTGTGTAGTGGAAGTCTATGGGGATGATGATTTAAAAAAAGTCATCTCCAAAGTGATGAAACTTCATCATATCCAGTGATCCAAGCCTTTTTGTGTTATGATGATCTCATATAAATTAATCAGAGAATGAAAATTAAACTAAAAAAACAACTTTTTTGGAACAAATCTAGCTCGACTCCAACTCATTATCAACGACCATTTCTTGAAGGATATGAAGTATAACCCCTCTAGACCATCCAAACATGGTTCAATAATCCTTGTTATTTTCATTCATTGAATTATGGGTGGTAGAATGGAGCTTTGATGAATCATTTAGTGTCATAACGATAAGCTTGATCCCATATCTTTGATCCATCAAAGACGTTCTTGGATCTGATGCTTGGAGAGAGACTCTATCTCTAGGATGAAGGTGCATAGAGAAGCTCTCATTCCATTAGAGTGAACAGAAAAATGGATTAATTGCTCTCTCATTCTGTATAGAGGTAAACCGAAATGGCCAAAAAGGGTTCCCCAGTCATCAGAAATAAAATTCCCAATAAATATGCAGTAAATGAAATGTTACGAAGAACTAACTACATCATTATCAAAATTTATATTTTTGTCACATCCTTATAATATATAATAAATAAATCACATGATAAAACTTAATTCATTAAATCAAATTGAAATTACATCTAATATTAAATGAAACATGAATATTAATCTAATACTCATTTGTATAATCTTTTTCTAGTATTCACAAAATAGCTCGTGAATAATTTTAATAAATAAATTCGACCCAATTATTCTATACTCGAATAATAATGAATTTATTTATTCATCAGTGATCAATTATATAGAAAACTCTCACACCGTCATGATGGGTACCACCATTTCCAATATTTATATTCACCAGAATAGGGTATAATCTTAAATGCACTATTTTGTGTGACCATATAGGCCTTTAACTTGATAGAAATTAATAGTTTTCACAAACCAAGAACACAGTCTATAAACCCATAATGTCCCTTAAATATATAAGTAATAGTCATATCAATGAAAACCATCCAACAAACAGATATTTTTAATATAATCTCTTTGTCTTTAGATATGTAATATAGTAGGAAACACACTTGTTTCATTGTCGTTACTTGATTTATTATTTGTTGACATACCTGGATGGAATTAACTTCGACTACCTTGAACAAGGATTTATGAAGTTACTACAATCCTAATCAATTAGGCTGGAGATATTAATTCCTCAACTCTAAAGAAAAAAAATCTATCTTGATCATTTAACCAATTTTATAATACTGATAACATACCCAAGACAGGATACCTCTCCACGACATCATTTTTATGGGTTTTTACTCGCATCAAAGTATAGTATCAAATGAGACAAATTGATAGTGATCTCAAGTCATGAGAACAATGCTCATGTTCATACATAGTAACAATCAATGATACTTGAAACAAGTTATGTTCTTATTAGAAGGTATGTCCTCATGATCTCACATACTAGAGATCACCTAGTGTTAAATTCATTAGAAGAAGAATAAATTACTTTGAGCCTCCATCAGTTTATATCCAGACATCAACTATTTTCAATCAATATGATTTTTGTAGTCTATAAGTTATCTTTTTATGATCAATTTCATAGTATCTTTAGGTTCTCATTATCTCCTGGGAACTGATATAGCATTTTGATAGAAAAAGTAATATATAGAAATTACCATTTAAACTATTGATACATAAATATCTTCACTATAATGGAAAGTTAAAATTATGCATATCTCACTATATACATGAAATGGTAATAAAAAAGAAATGTTTAGTTTGGTATAAAGAACCCACTATTACAACACTATGTATGGGTGAGTATAAAAAACCTAGTAGGACTCACTAAAATCACTAAATAAAAATCATCAAATAAATTCATCTCAGAATAAAGGATTATAACAACCCAAATATGCTCAAATATAGACACTAAGTTACAAAGTAAGGTCATGTCCTCACTACTAGCCTAGTATTCTACTCAGGTCTCCTAGGTAACACTAATTTGAGAGAACTCACTCAATGGGTCTTGATAACACTGAAGGCAGTCACCCAAGAGGTCGTTCTTGTCAATCCTCTCTCTAAAGAGGTACACACTAGAACTCAAAAGATGTTGATACATAGGTAGGGGATCACATCTATGGGCTATGGGAGATACCCAGTCCTATTCGGAATAACCATATAGGATGGGGATCACACACCCTAAAAGTTGGTGATGAGATACCTAGGCAAACCTAGGGAAGAATGATAGAAGATCACACCCCGATCCAAACATAGGGATATATGAATATATACAAAACCAACCCATAGAGGGGTTCAATCATATTATTCATGGGATGGGATGCCTCATTGTACGCTCATAAGGGTGAATCAAGGGAACACACCCAAATATTACTCAATTATACTATGGGGATCAAGGGATCAAACCTTTACTAGAAGGGGTGCATGATGTGTATAGAGAATACATAGTATGTACTGCAATGTTTGAGTCTACCCATGTCCTTATAACTATTCCTATGTACTCTGGATGTGCCCATGTACACTAGTAGTGTTTGTTCCTAGGTACCCTAACCGTGTATGTACCTGTATACCATGGGGAACACACTGGGTAACCGATAAGGTATCACATGATTTGTGAACTGGCGATATGATGTGTGATATTTATCTTTGTATGTAAACCCTATTCATCAAGTAAGGGGGTCCACACTGTGTATGTTCATCAAAACTACATGCAATGTATATCATGATTTTTTGTAATCCCATTATCTTTATGTGTATTCTACCATGTCACCTCCTCACCCACTCCAACCAAAAATCTTGCCTGAAAAATGATAATCTAGAGTTTACAGAGCCTATGTCAATTCCAGTGGCTAGATTCTGGCCACTCATTAATCATAAAGTCACACTTAATCACCATCTTGAAGAACTGCATAATCCATCTCATGAAAACTCCACCATCCATACTATAACTGAATCACTATCATCATTATCACAGCTCAATTGTGCCTTTAATCCTAAATCTGAACCCATGGTTATGATTTGTTGTGCCAATGATCAATCATACAATGATTGGTTCCTTATTATAGTTGAATTATTGATCAAATTAAATACCAATGATGAACATTTGAATAATGAGGGAATAAAAGAAAGAAACGAAAATTAGAGGAAAGAAATGATGATTTTTTTGTTTTGGACTTCATCTATTGATGGATAAAATAGATAGCATAGAAGAATAATCAAGAATCACCAACCCATTCATCAATTCCTTATTCTATAGAGAAAACCCGTAAACAATAAATCAAAAATCGATCTGTGAATAAATTTTCTATAAGAATTAATTCATGTAAAAAATGGGAGAATAAGAAATAGGGATTTATTCAATAAAAAATAGTCTACCAAAAAATTGGATCGATCATTTATGAATAATTATTTTACATTTTCATCCTTGGTTAAATCCAAGAACCCCATTTCTGATGGAAAACTCCCTATAAAACCAATTTTATATCCACAATAATATTTTTGCCTTCCAAAACTATCCTCCAAGGTCCTCCCCAATCTCAAGGTTTATCTAGGCAACCCTAGGATATGGACACAGTCATGATTAAAAATAAGGGAAATTTGATCATTTCAAATTAATATAAAATAATTTATTTATTTTATTTATTTTTCTAATATTCCTCTCATGAATGTTCTTAAACTAAACATCTAATGCGTATAATGATTATGTTACACCATGGGTAAAAATTGAATTGTGGATTTAATGTAGGTCTTATTTTCTCTATCTAAAACACCAATCAAGCAATATTACATTATTTCATAAAAGTTACATGCTTTTGATATATATATATATATATTTAATATATAAAATAAAAGGCTCGACGGGCCCTGGAATCCTGCACTAATGTCAGGCCTAACTCTAAAAATATTCCATAAACTATTCTAAAGTGTTACATAGAAAAGATAGTCATTATATTATCCTCTGCTTGGGTATTTTCATACCAAAAATTAAAAACCTACTCAAATAGAGGAGGGTTCTAAGCTTGTATTTGGTTCTCTCACTTCCAAGATCTCCCATGGAGGTTCTTATTTTGCCACTGAATTCACACCAAGGGAATCACCTACCGATGGAGGTCCCTCTTATTCTAATTTTTTATCCCTATCAGGTATTCTATGAAATTAGATCCATCATCTATGTTCATATCTCCCTAGTTGATAATGTGATATGGATCATACACATGCCTCATTAACTAAGAAACATGGAAGACATCGTTATCTTGGTCTAACTACAATAGTAGGGCTAATGTTGGTACCGGGGCACACAGTGGAAGTCAATGGGATAGGGAAATAAAATTATTATCACCATAAATGAAGGAACATGTTTTCTCTAGGGATCTGATCCCCAGTAGTGGTCCAACGATCTCACATGAATTTAATAAGCACCAAATAAAAACAAATAGTTACCTCATTTGAATTGAATTGAAATTGACAACCAGTTGTTGTCAATGACTATTTATTGAATGATCTAAATATGGAACCCTCTATATCATCAACATAAGCTCCATGAATCCATGCACTCACCATTTTTATAATTACTGATGCTAACATTGATCTCTAATGAATCCTTTAGCGTCGTGATGATCACCTCAATCTCATGCCTTCGATTCGTCGAAGGTGTTCTTGGATTAGAACTCGGAGAGAGAATTTCTCTCTCTAGAAGGTAGTAGGAGAGAGATTATCTCATTCCATCATAATGAACAACACATAAGAAATTAGAATCTCTCTTTCTAATATAGTGTCATGTTCAGAATAACAGGAAGAGTTCCCTAGCCCCTGAAAATAAAACACACAATAAATAAGCAATAAATTAGAAATTATAACAAACAAAACTGTATCATAAATAATATTTATATTTTATCACATACCTAAAATATATATTAAATATATTACATGATTAAACTAAGTCATTTAACTGAACTTATAATTCCTTATAATATTAAAAAAACCTGGAATATTAAAATAACATATGTTCGTATAATATTTTTCTTGTATTTACTAAATATATTTTGAATACTTTTAATAAATAAATTCAACTCAATTCTTCTCTATTTGAATAATAATGAATGTATTTATTCATCAGTTATCAGCAATACTTGTACAACCCTTAGACCCCATGGTGGGTCCTAACATGTCTTATTTTCCTATTTAATAGAATATGGTGGATTTTTGAATATGTTATTGTGTATAACCCTCTTGGATCTTATCTCGATAATAGTGAATAGTAATAATAGACTATGAATGGAGTCTAGAAACCCATTAAGTCCCCTAATGAGATAATAAAGAGTCATAAAAATGAAAATAATCCTGTGAACATGCATGTTGTATATAATCTATTTGTATTTAGATATCTCATAATGCAGGACACACACTTGTGTCATTGTCCTTCCTAGCTTTATTATTTTTTGATCTTACTGGGTGTAATCACATTTGAATACCTTGTCCAAGGATTTATGTAGGTAATAAAATCCTAATCAACTTTTCCTGAGATATTAATTCCTCAACTCGAAAGTCACAAATTCTATCTTGATCATTCATCCAATGTTATACCACTAATAACACACCTGATAAAAACTACCTCTCTATGAATTTATTGTCATTTTTTCCTTGAATGAAAGTACGTGATAAAATGACACATATTGATAATGATCTCAAGTTAGGAGACCAATACACATGTCAGTAGATAGGAAAAATAAATGACACCTAAAAAGTGTGATGTTTCTATTAGCGGGTATGTCCACATAATCTCACCTACTAAAGATCACCAAGTGTGAAATTCATGAGAATAAGTCTCAATGATTATGAGCCTCCACCACCTGATAATAAAAAATAAACTATATCCAATCAATATGATGTATCAAGACCATATTTAATTTGTTTAAGATTAATGTCATAGTACCTTGAGGTTCTTATTATAGCCTAATAATTTCTTTAACCATTTTATATAACAAATAATCTATGAAAATTTCCATTTAAATAGTTTATGTAGAAATATCTACACTATAATGGTAATTTCACATCATATATATCTCACTATTTACATGAAATGGTAAATGAGAAGTATTGTTTAGTTGGATATAGGGAACCATTATTACAAAACTATATATGGCTGAGTATAATCATACCCAATATGACTCCTCAAAATCATTAAACATAAAGCATCAATGAGATTTATATCAAAATAAATGTTGATTACAACCCAAATATTCTCAATGATAGATAGCAAGTCTCAAAGTAAGTTCATGTCCTCACTTCTATCCTAGGATTCTGCTTGAGGCTTCAAGGTAACACTCATCTGATAGAACTCACTCTATGGGTATTGCTAACACTTATGGAACTCATCCAAGAGGTCATTCTCACTAGGCTTCACCATGAATATGTACACACTGGAATTCAGAATATATCGATAAACAGGTAAGGGATCACACCCATGGTCTATGGGGGATACCTCACCCAATCCAAAATAACCCATTGGTATGGGGATCACACACCCTAAAAGTCAGTGATGATATACCTGGAACAACCTATGGAAGAATGATAGAGGATCACACTCCAAGAAAAACTGAGGTATATTTTAATATGTCTATAACTAGCATGTACAAGGGTTCACTCAACCTATTCATAGAATAGGAAGCCTCATTGTACCCTCATAGGGATGAATCAAGGGAACACACCCAACTGTTAGTCAACTAGACTAAGGGGATCTAGGGATCCAACCTACCTGTGAATAGGTACACAATGTGTATGGAGAATACACAGTATGTAATGCAATTTTCGAGTCTACCCATTCCCTTCGACCTATTCCAGTGTACTTTGGGCGTGCCCATGTACACTGGTCGTGTCCATGCCCATGTACCATGGTCGTGCCCATGTAACCTGACTAAATGGACTTATATTTCAACTACATTGTCCAATGATTTAAGAAGGTACTACAATCCTGATCAACCAGGAATGAGATATTACTTCGCCAACTTGGAAGCAAAAAACTCCTTACCCATTCAATCAATTTCATATTACCAATGACACACCAAACACAAGATACCTCCCCATGATTTCATAATTATGGTTTTTTCCTACAATCAATATACATGAACTAATGTAACACATTGATAATGATCTCAATTTAGGAGACCAACACAAATTTTTGTAGATAAGAATAACTAAAGACACAAAAAAACATTAGGGGTTCCTATTTGTGGATCTATCTTCAAGATCTCACCTACCATAGATCATCAAGTGAGAACTTCATGAGAAGGAATATCAATGATTATGACCCCCCAACACCTGATAGTCAAATATCAATTGTATCTAGACAGTATGATGTATCAAGACCATTGTACATATATTTAATAATAATTTCATAGTATCTCAACGTTCTCATTATAGCTTGGTATCTTCTATAACCTTTTGATATGACAATAATCTATGTAAATTACCATTAAATATTGGACAGAAAAATGTATTAAATAAAATGGTAATAGAAAATTAGGAATAAATCACAATATCCATGATATGTTAATAAATATTATGATAAATTTGGGTCTAGTACACCCACTTTAACAATAGCTAAGAGGTACTCCACTTCAGCAACCCTATGCCGAATCGAGAAAGGGCCAGTGAATCTTAGAGATAACTTTCCACCCTGACCAAACCTATAAAATCCTCACTGAGGTGAGACCTCTAGGAACACATGGTCTCTATCATTAAACTCTAAAGGTGTCCTTAATTGATCCACATTAGACATTTGATGGATCTGGGTCTTCTCCATCCACTCTTGGTTGACCTGAACCTTCTCTTTCATTTCTTACCCCAATTCCATACCCATGACTATTGACTACCCTAGGTTAGTCTAGACTAGTAGTGAAATGAAGGGTCTTACATAAAATACATTGAATACTTCTATATTGATGGTGGAGTGGAAATTATTGTTATAAAAATCCTCCACTAAAGGTAGATGATCCTTCTAGATGTGTAAAAAGTCCAATATGCCAGCTTGAAACATGTCATATAGAAGTTGAATGGGGTTTTAATTGATTAAGACTACCATGAACCAGTCTAAGACGGGTTAAATGATATAGCTCATAAGTCCCATGATCATTTTTGGGGCATTAATACTTCGAAATTGCATCAAGAAATACTTTTAGTGACTATAGAGGTATCAAAATGTTGTATTCAGTATATCCTCCTCCTAAACATGGAGCTGGTGACAACCCATTAGAGGTCAATCTTTGAGAAACACCTTTACCCTTTTAGATGGTTGAAGAGTTCATCAATAATTAGAAGTGGATACTTATTCTTAATAGCCACCTGATTGAGGAAATGATAATCCACATGTAACCTAAATCTTCCATCCACATTCTTGGAAAATAATACTATGTTTACCTAGGGGACACATTGAGTCTAATAAAGTCCTTCCTCTATATGTCCTCTAACTTGACCTTCATTTCTTGAATCTCTATGGGGACCATCTGATATGCTAGCATAAATATCGAGAGAATCCCTAGGAGTAGGTTTGGGTATAATTTGATCTACTGGTGGGGGGGAAATCCCGAAATGTCCCCAAGGGAGATGTCCTCATACTCATCTTCTACTATAGGAAACTAATATCTCATAAAATCTACTTCCCCAAGGCTAATTCTATACAAATGATGATTAATTAGTTGTATCCTTCTATATATGATTTCATCCTACTCTCTATGGATTTCCTTCTCATCAATGAAGGAAAAAACCATCCCATCAACTCAAATGCACCCCATCATCCACCTAAAGAAGTAAATCTAAGAATAAACTATGGAGATCCAGTCCATACCTAGAATGATGTAGTAAGGCATCATCACAACCATAAAAAGATCTCATAAGAAGCTCTATCCTCCAAAAGTCATGTCACACTGTTTCCAGAAGTTTATAATCATTGAATCTATCCTAGTGGGAGTTTCTAAATGAATTAGATGAGCCAAAGGTTCCTCTAAAATCTCTATATCTCGAAAAAGGGATGTGGAAAGAAAATAGTGGCTTACACTAGTGTCTTTCAATACTATAGATAAATTAGAGAAGAAATATATTTTACTTCAAATCATGGACAGGGCCTCTGGGTCATAAACCTCTTATGTCTATAACTACCCACCAACTCTCTGATCCTACCATGGAACACCTAGGGGTGGTAGTGATGGAAAAAATATCAAAAAATCAGTCACCTCCCACAACTTTCCTTACTCCTCTACCATTTCCTTCACCCTGCAGACCTCCCTACCCCAACCACTGCCTCTATCTAGTAAATTCATCAACCATATCCCTATATTCTAGATGACGGTTAGGAAATACCACATGATATGACCTCACCAATCATAGGTTTATCATATCCTCTCCCTCAGATGACTGAAATCATCCTACGATCCCTAGGAATAAGACCCAATATCCAGAGATTATCTTCGAAAGTACCTCACACGCTTAGATCCAAAAGTCTGTCTTCGAATACCAGATGATGAAGTCTCATCCCCATAGTGACCACTTCCAGGACCAAAAATAGGTGACTACTAAGTAAGAAATATCTTTTTCACCAAGGAAAACTTCATCAACCTATCATAGGAAGAGATACATAAGGATACCACTCTGCCCCAAATATCTTAGTGAAGTCCTGCTGTAGAAATGTCAGGAGTCACAATGATAAATAAATTTGTAGATGAAGTAAATGTAGAATATAAAAAAAGAAGAAGAAGAATACGATTGTGGAAAAAAATTAAGTATTCTCAATTTCATACATGTCTATATATTTCATATTTTGTTGTTATTCTTGGAAATTAGCATATTAATCCAAGAACAGGACACTGGATGAATATCTATAAAGTCATGGGTTATTTACAATCTACAAATGATTTCATTCTTTTTTATAAGAATCCATGTTTTAAGGAAGTAATTGGTTATAAAATATATAATTATACTGGATTTAATGATGATAGAAATTCTACTTCAAGATATATTTTCATTTTTTGGTTCAGTTTTTTTATAGAAAAGAACAAAATATTCTCTTGTTGATACTTCTACTATAAAAAAATTGTATCTAGTTATGAAGTGATGTGTCATGTTATATAGATTGATATAATCATTATAGAACATTGTTTGGTTGATACTATCTCTAAACATTTTAATATATTTCATGGAAATTAGGTTGTAGTTTTTTTTCATGGACAAAAATTCATGTAGTGCCTCCAAGCATATTGACATTAAGTATCTGGCATTGATATATTTAATTGAGAATCAATTGGTATCTATAGTTCACATTAGAACTAGTGATATTATTATAAATCTTATAAAAAAATATTTGACACCCAAAATCATTCATTATCACATACATAATTTTGGATTATTTAGAAACTTTAATTTATTGAATCTTGATCTTTTAGATACATGATATTGAGATCACTTATTGTTGGGATTCATGGACTCTAGATTTATTATGGTTTTTAATTGTATTTAATTTTCTAATTATGATTAATAATTATAGAAAAAATATTGTGATTGAACACATGGATAAATTTAATTTTATTTATAATCTTATGTTATTGTGATTGATGTTTTTTATGGTTCCTAATTTGTGATTGAGGAATGAGTCTATGAATTTTATTTTTGGATTTTTACTTAATTTTATTTAGTTATTCAGATTAATAAGGTTATTATTAATGGTCATAAACCTATGGGTACTGAAATTTTATTACACTATTTAGACACATAAATATTTTCATAGGATTATTTTTTGATATATTTATGAAATAGTTGATTTTTAAGTGAATAGTAAAAAATATTGTTTTTACCAAAATAAAAAATTCATGACTATATAATTAAGTAAGCAAGGAATAAAAATTATTGAAAATTTTAATTAACCAAAGATATATTTAAGGGGTAAAATTATTCATTTTAAATACTATTCTCTAATTAGAAAACCTATGTTTTGTATTTATAACTTATGTAACATTTCATTCCAATTAAAATATAGTTTATGATATTTTATTTTAATTAAGCATTTTTATGGTAAAATTTTGTTTTTCTATTCATAGAAACAAAAAAAAATTATTTTTTATAATAAAAAAATTACATCATTAAGATTAATAAATTTGATAATTTAAACCTACAAATAAATTTTAAGCTTAAAACACACTTTTTCTAAAAAATCTTTTTACACACCATGTGCGTTAGTTATGAAATTAAATTATCTAAAACTCAGAGATGTTATTTGATAAAATTATTTTCATATTTTTAATTATCATGTTAAAATTATTAAATAATGATAATATTAATTTTTTCTATTAATATTAATTAATGAGGTTGAAAACATTAGTTACCACTGTAAAAGTAAATAAGGGTAAAATGATTTTTACTATGTTTAAAAGATATGAAACATTTAAAAAACATGAATATAGTTTTTTGTTGATAGGTAGCTCATAAAACCCTTTTAACCTCTATTATTATACACTTTTTGATCTTTTTACACTTTAATAGTTACATACAATTATTGATATGTAATGGATACTTCCAAAAATTACACTTATCTCCACTTATGAAAGGGTATCACTTCCACCATTTCATGTTACACCTACACCTTCAAATGTTTTCCTAAAACTATTAAAATTTTCTCCTCATAATATCCTCTCTCAAGTTAATCATCATTTTTCTCTATTATTTAGCCTAAATCCTTAATTTCCAAGGACATTTCCAAGAGAAATTTCAAGTTCTCAATGTGAGTGTTTATTACTCCTTAGTCTCTTTTTCTAAATATTAATCTTAAAAACAATTTCTATCAAGACTAATATAATGAAATTATTAATAATAATATACGATATTTTTACTGTATTAACTGATCAACCATTATTTAGTTCTTTTTATTCACAAAGAAAAACAAAATAGCATCGATCATATGTACGTGTGGACAACCACCTCCACCAAATATCTTATTTCATTTTCTATTGTTAAATAATATGAAAAACTTTAAAAATTTATTTAATGTATAAAAATTATATTTATGAATCTTTTAATATTATGTAAATATAATATTTGACATTTTATAAGTTATATTAATAATAAATTGTCATATTAAAATTAATTGCTTTAAATGAACATATCGATACACCTTTCTTAATTTGAGTCCATTTTGTGAAAACCTACCTAAATATGTAAATTTATTGAAATTGAATTAATAAAACACATAAAAATATATAATTTTGGATATTATGAATTTTTTTTACAACACATTTTACCATGGTCAATATACCATGAAAATTTTAGAGAAATTGATCGAATTGCCCAAAGTAACCACCATAAGTGAATGGTATTTAATAAATGAATAACACATGATACTAAATAGACCTTAGAAAATGAAATATAGATTAAAAAATTCTTAATAATTTATTTTAATAAAATCAATTTGGTTATTCATTATGTTAGGCACACAAGTAGAATGAATCAAGACCTAAGCAAATGATCATTTGTCTCTATTTTCAATTCCATGAGACATCTTTGATATTGTGATACATAATTAATTTTATATGTTGTATTAAATAGCCTATTAACATAAATTATAATTAATATATTTCATTTTATGATATTTTAATGTATATCTCATCGTATGCCTCTTATGGTATTTTTATTATTATGTTACCATTATTGTGAGGGTGTTTCATGTCAACTTGATTTCTTTGATACATTTTTTTATGTTCCTAATTTAATTTATATGGTGTAAATAGTGTCTATTGGATATATAAACAAATGGATCTACCTCTCATTTGGGTAAGGATTATGATTTTACATAGACCACCTAGGCACACCTCGATGCCACAACTAACGGCTCTTCCTACTCACATAACCATATGGACACTACCCTCTCTTATCATGTAGTGACACTTCAAATTTTTTGTCTCCACTGCACACACTTATGCACTGACTGTGGCCAACACCCCTAGGTGACACCTCCATCCACCTATTCTTCTGCCTCCTCTAAGAACACCTCATCCTCACTCTATCCCTTTTATTGAATGCATATATATATATATATATATATCTAAGTCCCAACCTCCTAATACCCCTTCTCACCTATGTAATATTCATTCATAATCATTCCATAATCAGATCATGATCACAATATCTTCCTACCATTGGTGAAACCCTTCTTTTCCTACTGAGGCTATATTTTCCAACTCCGACTATTCCTATCGTGTGGGTTCTTACTGCATATTCCTCATATCTTTCTAAAAATGGTAGCGTTTTCTCCACAATAGAATATCCATCACAACATGGAACTATCTATGGCTGAGATTGTCCTTGTACACTCTCATTAGGATACTTTTACACCAGCCTCTTCTTCAGCCTCTATTTATCAAACTAGTGGCCCTACCTCTTGAGTATCTCATCAACTGACATATTGCATACTTAATTCAAGTGCTTCTGACTATCTTATAGGTGATGTAAGTATTATTACTACCTATAATTTATATATTGGTTCCACTCCAATTACTATTTTTGATGGATCTACAAGCCCTATTATGGGATTTGGAACATGCTCCTTAACCCCTTCTATTCACTTGGCATTAATGGATCATATTCTACATAGTCCTTTTAATCTACTCTCTATCAGTAAACTCATAAAGGAATTACATTTTTTTCTATTTTTACATCATCTGTTGTTGTGTTTCGGGTTTGGTAAATGAATTGGGAGTTTTTTAGAGGTCATCTTAGTTATGGGGTGTACATGTTCGATACCCCACCATCCTTTGATTTCTCATCCACCTCTTCTCATACCCTCAACCTAAAGTTTTTCTTCTTCATCCACCATATTTAGTCTTATATAAAATTTACCCCCATTTTATTCCACACCTTTCCTTCCATTTTGAATCATGTAAGTTTTCTAAACATCATTGGGATATGTATGTTCCTCATTTGGTGATACATTCAGTTAACCCTTTCGACTTAGTTCATTCCAATGTATGGGGTCCCTATAGGGTTCTCAGTCAGTTGGGGTACCATTATTATGTATCCTTTATTGATGAATTATCTTGGATGAAATAGATATATCTCCTTCATGGCTATTTAGGGGTGTGAGATATTTTAAAAACTCTTTTACCATGAAATTCACACTCAATTCTCCAATCCCATTAAACTAATCTTCTTATATAATGGATAAGAATTTTTATCTTCTTATCTTCATAAATTTCTAAAGTATCTCAATATACTCTATCTAAAATCCTGATCTAATACCCCTTAATAAAATGATTTGGTTGAGCATAAAAATTGTTATATTCTAAAAACTTATTGGTCCTTATTATTTCACACTCAGATACCTATTCCTTTTTTGGGGGATTCTATTCTTACTTCTACCTATCTTACCAATCATATTCCTTATATTATCCTTTAGGGGAGAGTTAATTTAAGAATTTTTCCCCTATATTCCCCCCACACTCTTCTACTTTTCATGTTTGGGTGTCTTTTTTTGGTTCATGACACTCATCCTTGTCTCTCTATGTTTTCCCCAAAGGACCTCAATTGCATCTTTCTGGGCTACTCTCATTCCTAACGTGGCTACCAATGTCTCTCTCTTGACATGGGATGTTATATAATCTTTCTCGATGTCTCATTCATTGTGAAATATCTATTTTTATCCTCTCTCCATCCTGATACCGCCATAGATGACTGTCTTCCTTTCACTATCCACCCGCCCTTTCCTACATTGACCCGATCAGATGATATTCTCTTTGGATTTGTCTATTCTCATCATCCATCAAACATGTACCCCTCCTAGACTAAGAATGCCATTTCCCTAACCTTTTCTATCACTCATGCTATGGGAACCAATGACTTTCCGATTGCATTGCAGAAATGTACTCTCTCTTCACAAAATAATCTTCTATACACAACATCATACAAAGGATTCTCTACTCTAGAGACGATATCTCCTAATCATATGGTTTTTAGTATAAATATCATGCTGGTTGACTTTGAGAAATGAGGGATGAATCGAAGGACTTAGAAAACAATCACACTGGTATTTGGTCCCCCTTTTTATAGCTAAATAGGTTGTTAGAGGAAAATGGATGTATTTAGTCTGTCTAAATGTAGATGGTACTCTTCATCACCTTAAATATCATATCATGGAAAAAGACTTCACTCATACATATGGTGTTAATTATTTCAATACCTTCTCCATGGTTTCTAAAATGGAATATGTTCGATTATCAATATCTCAAACAACTTTCCATAATTGGCATATTCGTCAACATGATGTCAAGAATGAGTTTCACAGTGGTTTTCTTGAATAAGAGATATATCTTTAACAACCTCCTGGGTTCCTTACCTCTAGGACCAGGTCTATTGTTTTTCATCTTATTTGGTCTATTTTTGGGCACAAAAAGTCTCCTCATGCATGGTTTAGAAGATTTTGAATCATCATAACTACCTTTGGTCTGTCTCAAAGTATGAAGAATCACACTATTTTTGATCAAATTTTTTCCTATGAATGCGTCATGTTAATTGTGTATGTTGATGATATCATTACTCGGAGTGATTCACATTGAATTACCCATTTCATGGATTATCTTAAACAACATTTTCATACCAAAGACATGGGTCCTTTGACATAGTTTCTTTTCCTTGAAGTGTCTCATTATCCAAACCAATATCTTCCTTTTACAATGAAAATATGCATTAGATATTTTGTATCACACTTTCCTATCTTAGGGAACTATTGGTGAAAATCCTCTTGAACCAAGGTAATGATCTCTCCATTATACCATTAAACCATATTTTCATCTATATAGGTATTATAATTTTGTGGGGAAACTCAATTACCTTACCTTGAATCATATAGATATTTCTCGCGCTATCAGCAAGGTCAGTCAATTAATGGAACATCTGACAAAATCCCAATGGAAAGTTGTGCATCCCATTGTAAAATTCATTAAAAAAGACCCCTCCTATGGTATTTGGTTCTCATGTCATGATCATATAAACATTGAGGCCTTCTGTGATTCTAACTACACTGGTTTCTTATATACCCAAAAGTATACTTCTGGGTTTGTGATTTTACAAGCTGTTAACCTAATCTCCTAGAGAAGCAAGATAAAAATATCCATCTCCAGATATAGTGCTGAATCTAAATAAAGTGTGGTTTCCAAAATCAATAGACAAATTCTATGGATATGTTAACTTCATAATATTATTTTCTCGTCATATAATTCCACTTATATTTGGTTTGATCATTAGGAGGACATGATGATTTCTTCTAATCATGTTTCCTATGAACTTATCAAGAATATTTATATTGACTATCACTTTATTCACTATCACCTAGAGAAAAATCATATCAACTTTAGCTATATTTCAACAGCTCATCAGATTTCTGACATCTTCACCAATGGCATGCCGGGAGCTCAACTGGATTCTCTATGCACCAACTTGGGCACTCACAGTATTCATGAACTATCTTTAGGGGGACTGTGTTTTTTATTTCTAATTTCCTATTTTTTTTGTTTGTGGGACTCTTCTTCCAAAATAAACTTATTTTATCTTGAGGGATAGGGTTAGACACAATTATGTGTATGTTAGAGTCCCATATTGGTTTTATTTATCTTGTATTCTTTTCCCTCTATCTATAAACAAATGGATTCATCTCTTATCAGGGTAATATGTGTGATATTAAAAATATCATAAACTATATTTTAGTTCATGGTATTTTAAGTTCATGTACACTCCTTCTCTATCAGGGTTTTTTTTATTAACACATTTATTAATCCGTAATGGATATTGATAACTCAAAAATTATTTCATTGAGTTATGATATTTCTTCTTGAAATTATTTATTCTATTCTTGGGTTCTTCCAACATAAAATTGTATAATATTTTATTTTCTATTATTATTTTGGAAAATTGAATTGTTAATTCAAAACTCCTTCCATGATTAATTTTACTCCATATAAAGTATAAAATTATTAAGAATAATTCTCATTCTCTTTGACTATGATTTTTCTTAAATGTACATATTTTCACTTACCTCCAATGTTATAATTTATATTTGGAAACCTAATTATTTTTTACCTCATGTGACCATAATATTTCTCTTCACTTTTAAAAATTATGATTTATTAACCCTTTTTATGACGTGTTTTTTCAACAGATGTATTTTAAAATATGAAAATGTTTTTACATTCATGATAATTTGTTTTATATTCCACTAAAAAATTAATATAAAATCCATTATATAATTTCAAAGGATCCATTATTCAAAATTCTTTTTAAAATTAAATTTTTTTAGAAAACTTTACTTCACCTATTTGAAAATATACATTGAATGTGACCCATAACTTCACCTTTTAAGAGTCTAGTAAAAGAGTTTTTTAAAAACTCTTACAATTAATCTCTTTATATGATAATTCTTAATTACAAGGATTCCTTTTCATTTTTTAACTAGGTTTATGATTTTAACACAAGGTGATTTTGAAAATAAACTTAATATTGTTATGTTTTTCCAAAAAATAAATGATTGTCTTTTTAAAGGAATTTTTTATTATAAAAGGGACATTAAAGATTTGTGTTTTTAAGAAAAAAAATTTCAATGTTCTTGAAAGAAACTTTATTTATAAAATTTATCTTCCAAAAACACTTTTTTTGTTTTAAAAGTTAATATTTAAGAAAAATTATAATGCTCAAAGTATTTTTTTAAATAAAACATTTTGAGGGGTTTTCAATCATTTTAAAAAGTTATATTTCTTGATGTATTTCAAAGTAATTTATCCAAAAACCTTAAAGGGTGTTTTTCTTCTATGTCAACATCCTTTAATATTCCTTATGTTACACTTATGTTATGTTTTTATGCAACCTGTCATCTTATTTCTTTGGATGGATTATAGAATGTTCTAGGGAATTTCTTCATGAAACTCATCATTTTTCCACGGGTTAATTAAGTGATGTTTTAAGTATTAATATTTTCACGTTCTAATGAGACAAATATTTATGGATTATTATTATTATGAATGTTGGTTTCTTATATATCCATCTAATTTATTGGTAAATTTTATATCTCATAAGCCTAAAAGGGTACACAAAAGGACTATCCCAAGCCAAAGGGTATATGGGAGGATTATCCCAAGCCAAAGGGTACATGTGAGGATTATTCGAAGCTGAAGGGTATATATGTGGATTATCCCAAGACCAAAGGTAAATATAAGGATTATCCATATCCTATGAATGTTAAGAAGGAGTTAAGCCCTATCCAATGGGTATATGGGTGGTAATATCAAGCCTAAGAAGGTTCATAAGTGGTTATCCGAAACCAAATATGTAATGAATGTATTAGTGGGAAGCATTGAAATATGATTTCTAGACTTAAGTTTATGTCACACTATTTTTTCATAATCTTTTGCCTATAATTATGCTCTTTGGGTCATGATTAATGTTTTGTGATTCCACACACTTTTTACATGGTATATTTTTGTTCATTTGATATTACACAACTATTATGTTTTCATGTTCTTTTTAATAAAATATTTTTCACATGATCATGTTTTCACAAATGATTTTGATCTAACCCATGATGAAATGCTGATGAGTGTTTTCCTTTCTGAGTGTTTAAACTCACCCATTTCTTATGTTTTCATTCCCCAAGTTATAAAGAAGAGTGTAACATATGATAATCTTATAAGGGAATATATTATGGTTTAGTTATGGATAAATTTTCACAAGTTTTTTAAAATATGTTTCCCAGGTAGACAATCCTCAAATACACTAAACCTTTTTTTCTTGATATTGTGTGATTATATATGAGATAAAATTTTTAGAAAATGAAGATAGGTTCATCTCACATTGTATCAAATATAGTGTTAAAAGAATGCGTTTTTAGCACTAAACTCAAGTGTGCATGTAAGGGTATTTATAGTTTTTATCATAGTATGTATTAGTTTCTAAGAGGATTAGTATAGTTGTTTTGGGGATTGGGATAAGAAAAATTTAGTCAAACCCTAGTGATAATCTATGAATAGGATAACATATTGGAATTTGGGTAATGCTTTGAGTATGTGGTTATTATTGAAATTAAATCTATGTTCGGATACTGGAATGTGGATCTAGCTATGACACATATGCACTTAGGGGTAATCACCCTAAAAGACACTGGTCAAGTATCAACTCGATCTTCACATGGGTCATGATGAGTGGGCCTAAGATTTCACAGCTAACTAGACACTCCTAGTGTATATGATTTAGTTAATCACATTCTCTTTATGAACCATTATAAATAATTTGAGAAAAAATTTATTGTATAGTTATAGAACCTAATATGAGATAGACAACGAATAACCTAGATTGAAAGTAGATATTTATAAGTTAGGGGATATATTTCATTTATTATTTATTCTTTTCAAGTTAGTAGTTTTCCCTTTTAGAAGGATATTAAATGAAGATTTATTAATGTTATCTTCCTTTATTAAAGTAATGGATAGATAAAGGAGAAAAGAAAGTTAAAAATAGATATGATGGACAATGCGGTGATGTTCTTAATGAGAAACCAAATGAGATTGAAGCTGGTGATTAAAATCTTATGGTTATGATCTCGCAACTATCTTGAGTTATGATTACTAACATGATAATTTATGAACTTTAAAATTTACTAAATAAGATAAGGAAGAAGTTTCATATGATCTTACGTAATGGATATAATGAACGAAAGTAGATTAAATTTCCTTCATGTCAACAATATGGGAATAAACACCTAAGAGATTGTCTCAAAGTAACAAGAAAATGTTATAAGTGTGGAAGGGTTGACTATCGAGCTCATGATTATTGAATTGGGGTGAATAAGTCAACAAATAAAATGTAAGGTTTTAGAGTCCCAACTAATACACCATAAAAAATTCAATGAAACATATATAATGTTTTTATGTATTATGAAAATAAATTCCCAAAACCAAGGCCAGATAAGGATTATTGGTATTAACAACCTCTAAAATCACGGGAACAAGAGAAGTACTATCCAATCACAGCTACTAAAGTGGATCATGATAATTAGGGAAAACTTATCCACAAATTTATATTAGTGGATTAATTATTGTATTTTGTTCTAGTGTATATTGGATTTTTTCAAAGAGCATTAATTTACCACCCTAATGATTGACTATCGATGAAAACTTCTTGTTTTATTGTATCCCATGTTGAAGTTTATGGTAACGTACCTTGTGAAAAATTATTATCCTTAGGATTAATTTAATGGTATTTTTAGAAATGGGTTAGTTCTCTTTACTTAGAGGAAAAAGTGTTTTCTAGAATAAGTAAATTAAATTTCATATCAACCTATGACAGTCCATCAATGAAAGGATGATTACGAATATACATTGGAAAAAAATTATATAATATTGATATTGATAAAAAATAACAATAAAATGTTACCTAAAATGTTTGAAGAAATACTAGATATTAGGGATAAACATACTCTTAAGAAAAAAAATGTTTCCTAATATTTAAGGGTTGATATATCTCTAGAAATTATATCTTTATAACTCTAAAATTTTGAAACATATTTTTCTCTAAATTAATATTTTGTGTGATGAATTTTTTCACACACAACAACGAACTAAAATGATCCAAAACATATTAGAATAATATTATAAAGAAATTTTAATAATAATAAAACCTTTATAAAATAAAAATATTGTAATCAATTATAAATTTGTAAAAAATAGGATTAAGAACACTTGAAGTTTTAAAAGGGAATTTTTCATTAAAATTGGGTTTACTATATAATTTGTATTTTTATTTAAAAGATAAATTAATAATTTTTTTAATTTTAATTTTTTATAATTAAAATATTTTTTTGATCAAACATTTCCATATTATCTTAGGACTAATTTTTGGGTTTTTTATGAAAGAGTTTATCTTTATGTGAATAGTGGAAAACATAGTTTTTACCAAAATAATAAATTTTATGACTATATAATTATATAAGTAAGACATATAAATTTATTAAAAATATTAATCAATAAAATATATATTTAAGAGGTAAAATTATTAATTTTAAATATTATTATATACTTATAAAACCCATGATTAATTTCTAAAACTCAAGTAACATTTTATTCTAATTTAAAAACAGTTTTCAATATTTTCTTTTAATTATAAATTTTTGTGATAAAATTATATTTTATATTTCTTTAAAAGCCTCAAAATAGTTATTTGTTTTATAATGACCCAATTAATTACATGTAAATTAATAAAATATAATTGTAACCTTGATTTAAACTTTAAGGTTAAACCAGACTTTTTCTAAAAATTGTTTTTGAGTGTCATGTGTGTTAATTATGAAATTAAATTTTATAAACATTAGAGATTTTTTTATAAAAATATATTAATATTTTAAGTCATCATTTTAAAATTACTCAATAAGACCAATTTTAATTTTGTTTATTAAAATTAATTATCATGTTTAAAACTATTAGTTACTGTGGTAAAAGTAAAAAGGTTAAAAAATAGATTTACTAAGTTTAAAAACCTAGAACAATTAAAAACTCGCTTCAATGTTTTTTATGAGAGGTAGATCCAAAAAAATTACAAGAATCCATGAATTTACACTTTTTGGGCTTTTGAACATTGGATAGTGACATATCATTATTAAAATGTAATGGGTAATTCCAAAATTTTCATTTTCTACACTTATAAAAGGGGATCACTTCCACCACTAAATACTACACCCATCTCATATAATTTCATCTTGAAAATATTCCATTTTTCTCCTACTATAAGCCTATGTAGATTTCATTATCCTTCAGTATTAATTATTTATCCAATGCCTATATTTCTAAGGATATTTCCAATAGATATCTCGAGTTCTTAAAGTGAGTATTTCTTAATTTTAAGACTCTTCTTAATATTCCTATTCCAAACAAATTCCAAACAACATAATATAATAAATTATTATCATTAATATATTTTAATTATATTATATAAATGTATCAATAATTATTCATTTATTTCCATTCACTAAGAAAAATAAAACAATATTGATCGTGTGTATGTGCGGACCACCGCCTCCACGAAACGTTGTATTTTATTTTTCATTACCACATAACATGAATAACTAAAAAAAGTATCCAAGGTATAAAAATTATATTTATGAAACTATTAATATTATTTTAAGAAAATATGTTACATTATATAAGTGATATTAACAAAAAATAGTCATAGTAAACTTAACATCCTTAAATGAACATATTAAGACATCTTTCTTAATTTGAGTATATTTTTGAGAAAAAAAGGAGTTGTATAAATGTTTTATTATAGGATAATAAAATAAATAAACATATACAATTATTGATATCCTGAATCTATCTAGCTAAAAATTTTAGCATGGTCAATATACTAAAGAAATTTTTGAGAAATCGACTGAACCACATCTAGTTTTCACCATAGGATAAAAATAATTAAATAACACATGGTAAAATAAGACCATATAAAATTAAATATAGATGAAATATATTCATAATAATTTTTTAATAAACTTAATTTGGTTATTCATTAATTTAGGTGCACACGTTGAGAGAACCAAGACCTATGGTAAGGATTATTTTTCTCTATTTTCAATTCCATAAGATATGTTTGATATTGTGCATTATAATTTATTATATATTGTGTATTATATACTCTATCACCTAAAATTATACTTAATACCATTATTATAATTATATTTTAATATAAATTTCATGGTATCCATCTTATGCTCCTTTTATTCTTATTTTACCATTATCGTAAGGGTGTTTCATCTCAATTTCCTTTCTTTGGGACATGTTTTGTTTATGTACCTAATTTTATTTAAATATTGTTTATAATACCCATTTGATTTATAGTATAATGAATTATATTTTAATTCATGGTATCTTAAGTTCAATTTTAATCCCTCTCTTTCAAGGGGTTTTTAGTAAAATGTTTCTTAAGAGGTAAAGGATATTGATAACTCAAAACTTCTTTCTATCAGTTATGATATTTCATTTTGAACGCATTCCTTCTATATTTGGGTTATTCCCCCATAAAATTGTATTATATTTTACTTTATCTTCCTCTCTATGGAAAAGTGAATTTTTAATTCAAATCACCTCCTTCCATAATGAATTTATTCCCCATAAAATTATGATATTTTTACAATAATCCACATTATCTTTAATGATGATTTTTATTTCATGTCCATATTTCCTCTTACTAATAATGTTTTAAATTATATCTGTAAAACTAATTATGTGTTATCTCATATGATCTTCATATTTACCTTCTTCTATTTTCAAATTTATGTTTTATTATCCCTTTTTATGATTTTATTTTTCAATAAAGGTATTTTAAAATATTTAAAGGTTTTTCCATTCACGATAACATATTTTATCTTTCACTACAAATTTCATCTAAAACCACTATATAATTTTAAAGAATCCATTTTTAAATATCATTTTTAAGAATAAGTTTTTTTTCAAAAGTTTTCACTTCACCTTTTTGAAATTGACTTTTAAATATGACTTGTGACTTCATCTTTTACGAGTGCGGAAAAAAGTTCTAAAAACTATTTTGTAGTTTCTATTTCATATTATATTTCTTCATATGAGAATTATGTTTTCCAAATTATTTAAATTCTTCATTATTTTCAAAAAGAAAAATAAATATTCATATATTTTTCAAAAACTAAAATTTTTATTTTTTAAAAGAGATTTTAAAGGCTTGTGTTTTTAAGAACGATTTATTCAATGTTTTTAAAAGTTCCTTTATTTTATAAAATTAGTCTACTAATTTTTTTTTGTTTTAAATATTAATCTTTAAATTTTTTTATCATGGTCAAAGTATTTTATTTCAAACAAAAAATTTTAGGAGTTTTAAAGCATTTCAAAAAGGGTGGTCTCTTCATATTTTTCTGAGTGATTTATCCAAAAACCAAAAAAAGGTTTTTTTAATATTTGGAAATATCCATTGATGTTCCTTATATTGTATTGGGGATATGATTCTTATTCCATTATCCATCTTCTTTTTCTGGATGGATTATGGAATTTTCTAGGGATGTATTTCCTGAAACTCATCTCTTTTTCAAGGGTTAATTAAGTGATCATTGAAGTAGAAATATTTACATGTTCTAATGACACATAAAAATATATGGATGATTATTATTATAAAGTTCAAGGTTCATATATATCCCTCTAATGAATTGGTTATATTTATATATCATGATCCCAAAAGGTTACATATGAGGATTATCCCAAACCAAAGGGTACACCAAAGGTTTATCCCGAGCCAAAGGGTACATGAGATGATTAACCTGGGCCCGAGGTTACATGAGAGGATTATCCCAAGACCACTAAGTGTAAATGGGGGGCAAGACCAAGACCTAGAAGGTGAATGTGTGGTTAGCTCAAACCTATCATGTGATTAATGTCATAGTGGGTAGACATGAAATAGGATTTCAAATTCTTATGTTTATTCCACACTCTTATATCATAATATTGTGTATATTATTATATTAATTGGATCATGTTTATTGTCTCATGATTTGGAAAACTTTTTCCATAGTATTTTCTTGTTCATTTGAGATTACATGTCCTTTAATCCTGAATTATGGAAAAGTATTATTATTTTAGGTTATTTTTAATAATATTTTTCTCTCATGCTCATGTTTTCTCACATGAATCTGATCTAACTCAATTATTACTTATTGATGAGTTATTCCCTTACTGAGTGTTTAAGCTCGCCCCTTTAATAGGACTGTGTTTCACCAGTGATGATGTAGTTATGTTGATCATTGGTGGAAAATTTTTAAATATTTGGCTCATCTTTTTCTATTGTGTGCCCTAGTAGCTTCATCACCATATATAAGTAAAACCATTCCCAAAATTATAATCATCTCAATCGATTAGTTATAAGGATCCAAGGCTATTCCCATATCCCTTTCCAGTTAATTTTTGAGGAACAACATCAACTGAAGCGGTTACCAAAGGCCATCCACTAGGGAACCCCTAACCATCTCTCTAGAGTTAATTATTGGAAATCAACCACTTTACACACAAGCTAAGAAATAATGGGGTATTTAAAGTAATTTTATACACTACTCCCCTTGGTGGCATAGCCATCAGACATCTCTCAATCTTCTACCCATGCACGACACACACAATTTTCTCTTAAAAGGATCCACTTAATTCTATTCCACGATCCTAGACTCATCCAATACCTATCAAAAAATACCTTAACTGAATTCAAAATAACATGCATGTAAGTGAATACATATAAAAATATGGTTATGTATTATAGGTACCACCAATATTAAAAATAATTTTATCATCCTCCAACCATTCTTGAACAATCATCATCCAAGACCACACCAATACAAACCATGCTCTAATCCCCTATTTCAAATCATAATCCTTGTATAAATAAATATAAAAACTTATAATTGTTTTACTAATTTGACCCAATAAGGTATAATTGTTTAAAACTAATTGATAGACCTTCCATGGTCATAATCTCAAGCAATGGGACTGTAATAACCCATGAAGGGATTTAGCACTCCTATGAACAAAATCCCCATAATTTTATATTCAATCACTCACAAATTTTATGTTAATTTGGAAAAATACCATGGAAAATACACTGGTCAATATACCTCTAATATAATGGTGAGTAACGGTAAGCATTCCTCATCTCCCAACATCCTCAAGACATTCAACTACAAATCCCTATCATATCTGGATGATTCAACTATTCTCCAATGTAATCATCAACATAAACCTAAGTAGAAACACCCAAAATCATATGAAGACCTAATAAAAGGAATATATAAGATGGGGGAGGGGGAATATGTCCATATGGTTAAGAAAAATGACCTCCAATCATCTATTAATCAAAGGGGGTAAGGAGGAATCCAAGAGGGAAACCAAGGTGGAGAGTGTTGTACTCCTCATGTATTAACCATGTTTTAATGGTCAAAAATCCTATTCAGTCTATAAACCATATTAACTCTATGTAATCTTGTACACATAAAATGCACAGTTTCTTAGTAAAGGCTATCCAAATCTCTTAAGTGCTATAAACTCAGTTTGGTTACTATACACTATCTTTTGATTCACTTTATAATGATTTCTATAAAAAATGATTAAGTTTAATCCATTCTATAAATATCACTGCTTAAGTATGAATATAGATATTTGCCTAAGTCTGAGACACCATGACCATGAGACATTGTGAACAAGAAGACACCATGAACAAGAAGACACCATGACCATGAGACACCATGACCAAAAGACATCGTGAACAAGCAGACACCGTGACCACAAGACACCATGAACAAGAAGACACCATAACAACAAGACACTGTGAACAAGACACTGTGAACCAGAAACCATGAACCAAACACCGTGAACCAGACATTGTGAAGGAGACATCGTTTTCATGACATACTGTGACACCTTTTCTTAATATTTTTGTCGTCTTTTAATTTAATTTCTAATGGTCATATTGAAAGATTTTAAATGAACTGACATAATTAATAATTATTTGTAGACATTTCATCTTGAAGTATGAGGTACGAGGTGCAAAATGCATGCAACCTGTCAGCTCAAACACATGCACTCCAAGATAAAAGAGTAATGCCCATAAACAAAAGAAGTAAATTGCACGATACTGAAAAGAAAAAAAGTTGGTGGGTGTGAGCATGAAAACATAATACACTTAGAGAATTCTTGAAGAAAGAATTTTCTCATGAAAATCGACATTGCTAAAGAACACATTAAGCATACTCAAATCCCATAATAGAGAACATCTTCATACTTTCAAACATCATGAAGAACACGAGACAGATCTATCTGACTTATGACACTCTATTTTCCATATGAGGACTTGATTTCTGCATCTGCTTCATCTCAGAAGTCCAGAGCTGCAAAGAATAACACTCAGAGCACTTATAAACCTATCTCAATATTTCTACTCTATTTTATATCATTTTATTAACTTTAGATCAGTGTGTGTATCTATATAACAACACACTCTCTCTCTAGAATCAAACTAAAAGATACAAGATATCCTTACTCAAAAATCTTTTTACACTTGTGTATACCCACAGATAAGTGTGGAAGAGGTCCCCTGTATGTCCTGGTTATTTGTACCCACAAAAAACTATGGAAGAGGTCCCTGTGTGACTTAGACAGTCCTGTGTACTATTGTTAACCTCGATCCAGGGTCTGGATCAAGTTTATTTATATAAACTTCTTGGTGACAGGTGATCACCAAGTGGAGTGGATTAGGTCTCGGCTTGAGACTGAACCACTTGTTTCATATCTGTTGTGATTCTTAATTTAGTCTTCTCTCTTGTACTTCTTTACTGTATAATTCAGATATCACTAAATTCACTTTTATTGTTAATCCTTGAAAGAAGTTATAATTGTCTTTTCTTATTAGAATAGCTTCAAAAGTAATTTTAATAAATGATCTTAAGATTAATGATAACTAATAAATCTTCTAAGAAGTTATTTAAATAGTCAAACTCTTATAACAGTATAACCTTGATTAACTGGGCTGTATTTAACCTTTTGGAGAAAACCTATTAGAAATATTTTTTAACGAGAAATTTTTATAGATACTCAATTCACCCTCTGCCCCCCCTCTTGAGTAATCTACTCCGACCAACATTTGGTATAAGAGGTTGTTTATTAAGACTATGTTTAAACTTATTCAACTATGATTGCAGTTGTACTTTAAAGATCTATAAATTTCAATTAATTCTCAATTTATAGCTCTTTAAAAGTATTTCTATATTATGGATAATAGATTGGAAGGTGTTGCAACTAACAGAACACCATTCTTTGATGGAACCAACTATTCTCAATGTAAAATTAAAATGAAAATGCATTTATAGAGTATGGGTTTTGAAATTTGGTCTTCCATTATATATGAATATAAGATTCCTGCTATTGATTGAATCACATGGGATAAACCTATAAAAATTGCCTAGAATAACAATTTCAAAGCTATTAATGCTTTATACTGCTCCTTAAGAGATGAGAAATTCAATATAATTTATGATTGTAAAACTACCCATGAAATTTTGGATACCTTTTCTGTCTCACATGAAGGAACATCTAGTGTAAAAGAAATGAGACTTAATGCTTATACTATTAAATATGATAACTTTAAAATGAAACATGCTGAGCCTATCTCTGACATGTATCTTAGGTTCAATGAGATTGTCAACAGAATAATTTCTCTTGGAAGAGAAGTCACTATCAAGGAACAGATCATGAGAATTATCATATGCCTACCAATATATAGAGAAGAATCTCTATCTCTATTAGAGAATCATGCGACATCATCAAGCTACCTGTAAAAGAACTCATTGGGAAACTGATGATGTATGAAGAGAAACTGAAAGTCAACAAGGAAGAGAAGGGTGAACCAAAGAGGAAATCTGTTTCATTCAAGACCACCACCTCTAAACACAAAGACAAAGGGAAATTAGAAGATTCTGTAGAAAATTCCAGTAGTGAAAAGTCATCACCTAACAGTGATGAGGAGATGGATCAATTAGCTAGAAGATTCAAGAGATTTTACATGAATAATAAAATTTTACGAAAGCCTGACATCAAGGGAAAATATGACCAAAAAGGAAGTTGGAAGAAGGATTGGAAAATAAGTGACAAGACTAATGAGATTATCTACTATGAATGTAAGAGAAAAGGACATATCAAGGATAACTTTACAAAGCTCAAGTACAAAAGGAGATATGAGGACAATGACAGGAAGTATAAAAAGGTCACGAAGGAAACCTGGAGTGCTTATGAGGATAGTTCAATTGACTCAGAAACATCACAGGATGAACAAGAAAACAAATCAAATATGTGTTTTATGTCAAACACATATGAGGTAACACTGGACTCTCCTGTACATAATTCATACTATTTTAGAGATGAGAGTGACTCTGAAAATATGACTAATGAAGAAATGTGTGAATATTATAACATGCTTGAAGAAAAATTCAATGAACTAGAAGAAAAATATAAATCATTGAAGAGAAAATATTCTCTTATTGTGACCATTAAATCTGAACTCACAACTAAAAAAGAGAAAAATGCTCAACTTCTCAAAGAGAACAACAAATTAAAAATGTCTAATGAGAAATTTAAGAATGATCTAGATAATTTTACTAATTCGAAAAATACCCTTACTCAAATGATAGGAAAACAAATTCCCCCTAAATACAACACTGGATTTGGTTATCAAACTAGAAAAATAAATCTTGGTAGAACAAATTTTGTTTCTAAATATAGGACATATAGTTTTACTCCCAGTTCTCGACACAAATCAACTAATTAAATTTATGATACACCGTCTACTGTTTCCAGTTTTTTTGAACCAAATAGTGTTTATTTTTCAAATACTATACTTAATGATTATAGGAAACCTATGAGGAAGATATGGGTTCCTAAAGCACTTATTACTAATATTACTAGACCCAAACATGTATAAGTTCCGAAATCTATTTTTGCTTAATCATTTTGTAGGAAATATGCTTAAAGAGTTCCTGTATAAGTTTATGGTGCTTGGAAAATGGATGATCAAGAAACATGATAGGAGACTACTCATGATTCAATAATCTAATAAAATTAGATGGATTACATGTCACATTTGGTGACAATTCCAAAGGAAAGATTATTGGCCTTGGCCAAATTAGTAACTCTAACTTAGTATTGATTTCCAAAGTACTATTTGTTTATGGATTAAGATATAATCTGATTAGTATATCAAAATTATGTGATAATGGATTTCATGTTATATTTGAAAATTATGCTTGAAATGTATTTAATTCTAAAGAAGAATTAATATTTTATGCATTAAGAAATGAAAATGTTTATTCTGTTAACATATATTCCTTAGCTTCTAAAAATGCATCATGCTTAAGTGTATTTCATAAAGAGTCTTGGATCTTGCATAGGAGACTAAGACACTGTAATATTCACTCCCTTAGAAAGATAACTATAAAAATATTAGTTAAAAACTTACCCAAACATGAGTTTCCAAATGATAAAGTTTTTAATCCCAATCAAAATGGAAAACAACACAAAATTTTCTTTCAAACCAAAAAAATAAATGTCAACTTATCAACCTCTCGAACTAGTTCACATGGATTTATTTGAACCATCTAGAGTTTCTTGTTTAAATGGGAAGAACTGTGTTTATGTTCTTTTAGATGACTTTTCTATATATACTTGGAACTTCTTTATGGCTCACAAAAGTGAAGTTTGTTATTATTTTACTAAATATTCCAAGTCTATGGAAAATCTTAGTGGACTTAGAATTAAATCCGTAAGAAGTGATCATGGACCTGAGTTTGAAAATCAAGAGTTTGAATCCTTTTGCATAAAAAATGGTTATAGTCACAATTTCTCTGCCCCTAGAACACCTCAAAAAAATTGAGTTCTGTAAAGAATAATTATAACCCTGCAAGAGATTTATCGAAAAATGATTAGTGAATATGAAACACCTATTTTTTTTGTGTGCTAAAACTATCAATACATCATCCTATATAATCAATAGAGTGTTGATCATACCTATTCTTAAAAGGAGTCCTTATGAGTTATGGAACAATAAAAAACCCTAGGTTTACTACTTCAAAGTTTTTGATTGAAAAGTATACATTCTTAATACTAATAACAATATTTACAAATTTTCATCCAAGAGTGATGAAGGTATATTTTTAGGATATTCCATGTCCAGTAAAGCCTATAGAGTGTTCAATAAAAGAACTAAATGTGTGTAAGAATCTGTCCATGTAAAATTTGATTAAATAGATCCACATGACCCTAAAACCATTCTAGAAAACCTGGATAATGATGTATCAAATCTGAACATTAATCCAAAACCCTCAAACCGTTATGTGAAAGAATCTATGAAAACTTCCAATTCTGAAAATTCCTTATACCCAAGCCATAATGAACCTTAACATGTTGATGAACCTGAATCACTGGTCCCTCCTTTTCTAGAGATGTTAGAACTCTTAAGAACCATCCTTTAGATTCTATTGTAGGAGACCTTGACAAAGGAACTAAAACTAGAGGTTCTCTTAGAAATCAGGTTGAACATCAAGTCTTCTTGTCACAACTTGAACCTAAAAACATTAATGATGCTATCAATGATGAATTTTAGGTGATGGTTCTACAAGAAGAACTTAATAAATTGAAAAGGAATAATTTTTGGAAACTTATTGAAATACCTAAGGACACATTCACCATAGGCACTAAATGGGTGTTTAGAAATAAGGTAGATGAAGCTAGTAACGTAGTTAGAAACAAGGCTATATTGGTTGCACAAGGCTATAATCAAGAAGAAGGAATTGACTATGAGGAGACCTTTTCACCAGTAGCTAGACTTGAAGCCATTAGAATAATACTTGCTTGTTTTGAACATATTAATTTAAAAATATGTCAAATGGATGTTAAGAGTGCATTATTATTTGGGTATATAGCTAAGGATGTCTTTGTTGAACAACCCCCTAATTTTACAAACCCCCATTTTCCAAATCATATTTTTAAATAATCAAAAGCTTTATATGGTTTAAAACAAGCTCCAGGAGCTTGGTATGATAGGTTGAATATTTTTCTTATTTCCAAAGGTTTTAAAAAAGGAATAGATTATTCTACCCTTTTTATATAATGAATTTCAAATGATGTTTTAGTTGTTCAAATCTATGAAGATGACATTATATGTGGATCTTCAAAAAAATATTTATGTGTTGATTTTTATAAAATGATGAAAAATGAATTTGAAATGAGTTTAATGGGTGAACTAAAATTATTTCTCGGATTTCAAATCTTTAAAAATAACGATGGTATTATTTTAACTCAAAGTAAATTTACTAGATATCTTCTAAAATGTTTTGGATTGGATAGCACTAAAAGTAGTGACACTCCCATGAGTACTAGTTTTAAGTTGGATCTTGATGAATATGGAAAATCTATTGATCAAACCACATATAGAGGAATGATTTGAAGTTCACTCTACTTAACTGCTAGTAGACCTGACATTTTGTTTAGTGTGTGTATGTGTGCTCGTTTTCATGAAAATCCTAAGGAATCTCATTTAAATGTTGTAATGATAATTTTCAAATACCTCAAGCTACACGCAATCTAGGATTATTCTATCCTAGAGGAAAATCATTTGAATTAGTTAGTTATTTTGATGTACACTTCGGTGGCTATAAGTTAGATAGAAATAGAACCTCTATAACATGTCACTTTTTTGGCAAGTCACTAGTATCATGGTGTACTATGAAACAAAATTCTGTTGCATTATCTATTACAGAATCTGAATACGTAGTTGTTTGCAGCTGTTGTGAACAAATCTTGTGGATGAAACACACATTACTAGATTATAGATATCAATTCAAACATGTAACTATAAATTGTGACAACACAAGTCTTATTAACAATTCAAAAAATCCTATTTCACATTCAAGGACAAATCATATTGATGTAAGACATCACTTTTTGTGAGATCATTATCAAAAAGTTGATATCACTTTGGAATTCATTGGTACTAGATATCAACTCACTGATATATTTACCAAACCATTAAATTCTGAAAGAATAGACTACATCATACATGAATTAGGCATGATAAATCATAATTAAATGTCTTACTGTTTTATATCTTACTATTTTATATCTTACTGTTTTATATCTTAATACTTCATGTTTACGGTCTCACAGATAGTGTTTCATGATTACTGTCTCACTATAAGGTTCAGTCACTATCTCACCATAAGGATCAATCACTCTCTCACTGTATGGATCAATCACTATCTCACCGTAAGGATCAATCACTGTCTCATCGTAAGGATCAACCACTGTCTCACCGTAAGGATCAATCACTATCTCACCGTAAAATTCATTCACTGTCTCACTGTAAAGACCTAATATGGTATCACCATAAAGATTCTTTTTGATTTTTATTTACAAAGTAAAAACTGTATCACGCTAATTAATCATTTCACCTTTTTATTTTCCTATGATTTTACTTTTGCGGAATTGGGTATTACAAAATTATAAAATAAAAGAAGTGTCACTTGTCCTTCACTCGAGCTCTCTTCTAATAACTGAATTTGTAACCCTTACTCAACCCTTTAACACCTCACTCTCTCAAACATTTGGTGAATGCCCAAGATGAAACAACCTTAATCATCGACTCCTGAGAAACGTAGCTAAAAGAAGAAGAAGATTGCACCCAAGCTAGCACCCGAAGGTCCTCTAAATCCAAATCTAGTGAACCGAGTAGTTTTACCTGAGAAAGAAATTTCCCTAAGTGACTTCTGTCGAGTAAGTATCTAGTTTTGAATGTTATAAAAGAGCAAGGCCAGTTAGAATTTTTTTAAGGAAGATAGACATATCTCCCCTAAGGTAGTGGCTCATTTTTTTTAGTATGTTCAGTTCTCCATTGAATCTGAAGATGGTTATGCTATGAGAAGATGGATAAATGGCAAAAAAGTCCCATTCTCTTCGAGGTTATGGGTTTCATTACATAGGATACCTCATAAAGGAATCTGTGAAGACTATTAGAGGGGACCTCCACCATCTAGTGAATTATTTGTTTTGGAAGATGCTTTAAAAAGAATAACTGGAAATGGAACCAAGAGGAGATCCATTTCTGTTGAACTGGATAGAGAATCTAGTCTTTTGTTTAAGTTTATTCAAAACCTGATTATCCCCAGAAAAGGTGATTTTGCTGTACTAAAATATCAGGATGTGTTTCTGATTCATCTTATTAAAAATGGGCACAAGGTCAACCTTTTTAAGTATATCATACACTATATGTGTGAGCTGATCAAAACCACATCCAAGTCAACCTCCCTGTTTTATTCTCATATTTTCTTATCCATGCTTCATGCCAAAGGTATGGTCAGGCCTCACGAAGAATTTATCAAGGATTGTGAGTTATGCCTTTCAAAAGTCATTATCAAGAGGATGAAAATCAATTGGAATCCTTGAAAAAATGCATGGGTGGAAGTAAATGATAAAATTTATGAAAGGTTCAATCCAGTGGAACATTCCTACAGACGAAAAGATATTTCTAATCCTGGTTTGGAACCAGATGAAATTTTTGAGTATTCTGAAGAAGAAGAAGAAGAGGTTTTTGTGACTCCTAGGGAAATAGTTTCTGATAAAGAAGACAGTACTCCCATACCTCATGTTGTAAGTGAAAAAGAAGTCCCTTCTTCTAAAGATGTTGTTAATCTGGAAGATCAACCTTAATTTGAAATAGAATCTGTTTCGAAAGAAACTAAAAATAATTCTATGGAAGAACCTATAGAAGAAGAATTACCTATTATGCAAGAATCTGGCCTTGAGGAACTCCTAATGGAACAATCTATTCCTGATGTCATTCCTTCGGTTGCGGAAAGGCTGGAGCTAGCTTTTCAGCTGGATAGGCAGGAAATGGTTGTGTAACTAAGAGATGAATTCATGGAAATAGATCAAGACCCTAAGACTCTCAGTCCTAATAATGATGCAACTGTTGATGGGGAGAAACCCCCAAATATGGAATCTATTGAAGTACCAAACCCGATTGATCCAAGCCCTGTAGACTCTTGGTATAAGTTACCTAGATTTTATGACGTGGATGACTCCCAGGAAGTCTTGGTAAAATTCCTTGACCTTTCTACTATGTTCAAATTGAAATATCTCTCTAATCTTGCCTCTAAAAAGATCATAAGCATGTATCAGTCCCTATCTTTGAACCTTCATCAGAACAACCATCCTTAGTGAGTAAAAATGATCTGAAAGATTTTGGAGCTACGCTTTTGGATGGAGTTGAAAAACTAGTGAATACCCAACTAGATTCTGTAATGCATCTAAGTGAGATAGATGCCTCACTGTTGTTGGAAAAAGTTATTTGGAAGATTCATCCAAAAATTATTCATTAGATTCATGAAGTCAGAGTTGAAAACAGACTGCTTAGTGATGAAGTGAAGACTCTAAGAGGTATGATTGAAGAAATTCAAAAAAAGATGCATTTGAGAACAGAGCTTGTTTCTCATCCTGTGGATCCTGTCGTCCCTCAAATCCCACAAAACTTTGTCTCTCAGATTCTACCTCATTTAGCTTCCTTAGCTAAAAAGGTTGCTAAAAGGAACAAACATATTTTGAAAGAGATACGAGATCTTGTTTTTAATCTTAACAAGATCACTGATGAGTATACAGGGTGTCTTCAAAAAGTTCTAAATCAACTAAAATATCTTACCTCATATGTCACTACTTCTAAAGCATATGGTAAATCATCTCAATCTTCCTTAGACAGTGACCTCCTCATAAAAGTGGTCAAAGAATAAATTCAGACTATGCTTAGTAGTTTCAATAAAGATTCTCTATCTGCAGTTATCAAGAACAGTGACAGAGTTCTTGATATCTTCCAAATCCATTCAAAAATTGCTAATGATTCTCAGCAATAAATTGATATGAAATTGGATTTCTACTTTAATTGAATCTTCTCAAATACTGACATGACCAATCATTTCAAATATCTTGTAGAAAATCTGAGTATTCATCCTATTACTCAAGATTTCAAGAATCAAGTCCAAAATATCACAAAGTTCACTTGTATGTTGGATATGTTTATGGAAAACAAGGATGAATTTGAGAATTCTATATAGTATGGTGGAGAGATCATTTCGGATTTTATCAAGCTTTTGAGGCCCTATCTTCATGTAATGAGTACAACCATTATTTCTCCTGCAGCTGCCCCTATAAGACTTCATTTGCCTACATTCACCTCTGCCCTAGTCTCCACTTCTATGTATGTCGGTTAGGAACTAATTCAGACCAGGCATGTGATCCTTGATCAACAAATCCCTTGGTCTTCTACTGCACCTACTCTGGCTCCCTCTGTCTTTGAAGGTCTTCCTTTACCTTCTCTATCAACCATATCACTCCCTTATTTTACCTGAACCTCTGCGCCTATGGTTTCCTCTTGTGATACTGCAAAGGGAAAATAGAAGACCAACTAGTGACAAAGGGTAGTGATTAATCTATTTTGATAGGAATCTTGTTCCTTTTGTTTTACTTTTTGTAATGCCCCTCTTTTTATCTAATACATTATGCACTTTTCTTGTCTGTTGTCTCTTTCTTTTTCTTTCTAATTTTTGATAATCCCTAAAGGGGGAGAAATATGGGAGAGATATAGGAGAAGATGACACTCACTCTAGGTAATTTATACGTACATTCAAACTATGTTGTTAGAACACATATACACTCTAAATTTATATGATTTCTGATCATAAAAAAGGGCGAGATTGTTGGAATCCTAAGGTATTAATCAAGTTTTAATGATCACAAATCATATTTAGTCTATAAACCATGTTAACTCTATATAATATATCTCACATAAAATGAAAATTTGGTTAGTAAAAGCTATCCAAAGCTCTTAAGTGCTATACACTTAGTTTGGTTACTATACACTATCTTTTGGTTCACTTTATAATGATTTCTCTGACAAATTATTAAGTTTAATCCATTCCATAACTATCACTTCTTATGTCTAAATAGAGATATTTTCCTAATTCCGAGACACTGTGACCACGAGACATCGTGAACAAGCATACACCGTGAACAACCAGACACCGTGACCACGAAACACCGTGACCACAAGACACCGTGAACAAGAAGACAGAGTGACCACAAGACGTCGTGAACAAGCATACACCATAACAACCAGACGCCGTGAACAAGACACCATGAACAAGACATCGTGAACTAGACACCGTGAACTAGACACCGTGAAGGAGACACTGTTTTCAGAACATACTGTGACACCATTTCTCAATATTTTTTTCATCTTTTAATTTAATTTCTAACGGTCATATTTGAATATTTTAAATGCACTGACATAATTAATTCTTATTTGTAGACATGTCATCTGATAGTATGAGGTACGAGGTGCAGAATACATGAAACTTGTTTGCTTAAACACATGCACTCCAATATAAAAGAGTAATGCCTAGAAACAAAAGCTGTACATGGCACAATACAAAAAAGAAAAACAAGTTGGTGGGTGTGAGAACGACAAAAAAATACACTTAGAGAATTCTTAAAGAAAGAATTGTCTCATGAAACATGATTCTATTAAAGAACACATGAAGCATACTGGAATCCCAGAATTGAGAACATCTCCGCACTGTCAAACATTACGAAGAACACAAGCTGGATCTGTCTGGATTGTAACACTCTGTTTTCCATATGAGGACTTGATTTTTGCATATGCTTCATCTCAGAAGTCCAGAGCTGCAAAGACTAACATTCAGATAACTTCTAAACCTATCTCAATATTTCTGCTCTGTTGTGTATCATTTTATTAACTTCCAAGTAGTGTGTGTATCGGTATAACAACACACTCTATCTTCTAAATCAAACTCAAGGATACAAGATATCCTTAATCAAACATCTTTTTACACTTGTGTATACCCATAGATAATTGTTTAATAGGTCTTTGTGTTTCTAGGTTATTTTTACCCACGAAAAAGTATGAATGAGGTCCCTATGTGACCTAGATAGTCATGTGTACTGTTGTTAACCCCGATCCAGGGTGTGGATCAAGTTTATTTATATAAACTGGTTGGTGGAAGGTGATCACCCAGTGGAGTGTATTAGGTCTTGGCTTGAGACTAAACCACTTGTTTCATATCCGTTGTGCTGCTTAATTTAGTCTTCTTTGTTTTACTGCTTTACTATATAATTCAGATATCACTAAATTCACTTTCACAATTAATATTGGAAAGAAGTTTTAATTTTCTTGTCTTAGTAGAATAGCTTCAGAAGGAATTTTAATAACTGATCTTAAGATTAATTTAACACCCCGAGCTTCAATGATACGCTTCTCTTTCAATAATGCAATAGCTTGCATTTTACGCAAGTTCGAGATTCTAACACACCGCGACCAATCAAAATAGCCATTATGAATAGTAATACCCACTTTTTGAAATTATATATATTTTATATTTCAAAACGAACTTCATTTTTGGATTCGTAATATCGAAATTAGCCTATGTTGAATTTTTGGTACTTTTCTGATAACTTCCAATTTTTCATGAATAGTGAAAAATACATAAAAACAACTTTTTTAATCAAAATAATTTATAGTGATAAATTATAATATTGAGTGGTTTTAAAGTATAATTAGAATATATTTTTACCATTTTATCCAATTTTGTTCATTATAATTAATTTCACTTTGAAATTGGACATAAACAATTGTCAATCTTTTGATATATATTATTTCTTAAAAACACGCTATTTGTTGTGACAGCGGGAATTAATTATAAAATTAATTAATGCAACTTATATGTTTGGAATTTTGTAAAATAAGCATAATTTTTGAATTCGGAATATCAATTATAGCTTAGGGTGAAATTTTGGCATTGTTCTGAAAAACATCAATTTTTGATGAATAGTGAAACCACTTAGTGGTAGTTAAAAAACTGATTTTTCGTTTAAATGAAACATTACCACTTCTGTGATTTGAATTTCAAAAATCCGACATACATGGTTGTCATTAAGATGTAAAATGTGGTTCAATGAGATTAAAATAATTTTTTTGGTGAATAGTAACTTTTAAGTTCAATTAATCGCGATTAAAGGTAATTAGTGAAATTTAAGGTAAAAATGGTATTATAAAAAATATGAAAATAAACTTAAACTTGTTCTACCCCTATTTTATGAGTCATGGACGACCAAGAAAATCCTTGGGTCAACTTGGGGACCCCATGGAGCCACTTTGGTAGGAAAATGACATTAAAAACTTTTTATTTAATGTTAAAATAAAAATGCCACAAACATGAGTTGTTTTAATAAAACAATTTTTAAATGGGGTTATGCAAGTTATATTTTTTACTATAAATATTCATTAGAACTATAAAACGATTTCCTAAATCATGATATTTTTTTTATAATTTTCAGACAATAAATAAATTAAATTATTTATGACACCATGATGATGCAGCGATTACCTCATTAATTAACGATTTAAATAAAATGAAAAGATAATGTAAAATATAATGCTTACACTTGTCAAAAACCTATTGTATGAGTATATTTCGAAGCCTTATCACCTTATCATAGAATTATATCATTGTGGGACCTTTATAATTCGAAAATAATTTCATAATAAAGTTAGATTTCAATCTTTCCAAGAGTGCCCCTCCTCTCCTCTTATAAAAGGCCCCCACCACTACCACCTTATTCACACCTTCCAAGCAATTTGGTTCGGCCAAAATCTGCCCAAATACTCTCCCAAAATCCCTCTCTTACTCATAGAAGCCTCACTTTGGGAAGAAGTCATCCCAAGGAATCCTTTGGCTCAAATCAAAAAGAGTTACCCGATTTTAAGGTAATCTCTTCTCTTGTGTTCTTTTGTTTTATTTTGCTTCTCCAACCCCCTAAACTCTTTTTATTCATTTCTTTT
Source organism: Viscum album (assembly GCA_963277665.1). Lineage (NCBI taxonomy): Eukaryota > Viridiplantae > Streptophyta > Magnoliopsida > Santalales > Viscaceae > Viscum > Viscum album. The sequence goes on from OY728162.1 coordinate 945,649,423, forward strand.
GTAACAAATCCAGTATCTTCAATATAATTCTATGTTTTTATGAGAATTATTTTATTTACACTTACACACACCTTCGTCTAATGTTTAAAGAACATACTATTTCTGTGGGTGGCGAATTACTGCTTCACAAAACGATGATTGTTCAATCTTCTTTTAACACCTCTCATGGTGGCCATTATGATGACACTATTTTTTATATATGATATATATTATGTTTATGTTTTCCTTATGCTTCTGTATTTTTCATTTATGGCACACCTTTATGATTTTCATTATGGGTAAACGCGATAATTTCATTTTAGGAAGCGCAGACTACCGCCCCCTCAAAGTGATTTGAATCGTTAATGCCATATGGGGGATGTATAAAGGATAGAGTAAATGATATTATATAATATATTATACTAGTATTATAATATAAATTTGTATCATTATGATTTCATTCCATTAAATACGAAATAGAAATGAAAGTAGCGTTCATGCGTACGTACGGCTTACCGTCTCCATGAATGGTGCATTTCATTTCTTACCTCTAAATATTACGTATTATTATGAATGAATGTATATAATGGATATACATGATATATATGATAACTAAATCATGAATATAATTCTCTATATAATGGATATTTCACCACATAAACAACTTGTAATTATAAGAAGTTTATTGTTGACTCACGTACCAAAGATCGACAAAACGACCGTTATTAACTTAAATGACTACATAATTTTCGTAACATTGTAATAAGTGATATAAAAGGGATAATGAACTTGGAAAAAGTTATTAAGCAAGTAGAGATTAACTCTAGTTTATTATTCAGGAGGTTAAATAGCGGTCGAGTCAAGTCGGACACGAGGTAAGGGAACTTCTTAACCCAATTTCCATTCTTTGGGTTAATCTCCTACTTTCAAATTATGTCATGATATTATTATATCCAATCTTGTATTTGTAATTTAATTATATGTACTTATAGTGAATACACATAATAGATCTATTTTATTTAATAAATGATCTTTGTAAGGTACTTTGTCTCAATCTCCATTCATTGAGGCATATTTTGTTTTATACACAAATTTCTTTTATACGGTGTATAAACCCATTTGACTTTTATGTTTATTCAAAAAGGAATCTTTTTATACGAAGAGTTTTACTAAACGAAAAAAAGGAATGTTTTTCTTGTTGTATGTATGCGGCGACAACGACTTCTCCACCACCGTGACCATTATTTGAGTTTCGTCTTCCACTACAAACCATAACTTTTTCTTAAAATGAAAAATAAATAAAAAGTTTTAATTTTCTTTTATTTTGGTATTGAAAATGGTATTGAAAGAGTTTTCATTATATCAATGTGTTGTATTGATATCTAGTGATTGAAATTTTGAAATGTTATGTTTCCTTTATGCATGTTTTATGTGATACAATTATGTTATGCTTTATGATATGTTTAAACCTGTTCATATGAGGAATGCATTGGACTTAATAAGTGACGGGTGGAGCCCTCTATAGCTCCTCGATGCATCGGTAGGTATCATGAGACAAACTAGTGTCTTGGCATGAGGACTTAAAAAAATCTTATTTGTGGTCTTGGCATGAGGCCTTGGCTATGTGGTTATGATAGTCTGGCATTATGCATTCCATCATTATGAAAGTGGTTATTGATATTGCATGTGATTATTCGACCAGTGTAATATCCATGTGAATAAGTAAATGGCATTATTTCATTTTACTTTTTCCATATTATGTTGAAGTTCATGTTTAAAAGGCTTTTGTTTAGTTATAAATTGCCTTAAATGTTTATGTTTTTTTATGAAAGCTTCCGCTATATTGTTATCCTTACTGAGCATCTGAGCTCACCCCTTTCAATGTGTTAATTTTTCCAGGATGTGAGGAAGTATTTTAGGAATGACCTGCAGGGATAGTCTGAAGGGGATATGAGTGTGGACTATGGAGACCATGTTATTATAGTTTTTTACTTTATGATGTAATGTAAATTTTAGGAATTTATCAATGTTTCCAAGGCTACTAAACTAATCGGTCTTTCGAGACTTTATCTTTTGTGATCATGCCAATGTTACGCAATAGCGCACCGACTCTGGGTAGCTGGGGTCGGGGCGTTACAGTTACTAAGAAATAATCAATCTTCTAAGAAGTTATCTAAAAACTCAAACTCTTATAACAGTATAAACTTGATTAACTAAGCTATATTTAACCTTTTGGGGAAAACATGTTAAAAATATTGTTTAACCAGAAATTTTTATAGATACTCAATTCACCCCCCCCCCCCCCTCCTGAGTAATCTACTCCAACCAACTGAGAGGGTCGACTAGAATATCCTCTCTTGATCCCCTACTTGGTTAAAGATAAAAGGGGATCATAGTCAAATGGTGAGTCTATATACACTAAAAAGCACCCAAAAACACTACTGGATAAACAGATTGAGTCCACAGGGTACCCGGTGGATCTCCAAAGGAACCCTCATATGGGTGTATCATCTAGTACCCAATGTACCTAGATTGGATATCTGGTGGATCTATTACTTAAGGAATCTATCACACTGCCCATCTAACCATCACATGATTCCCATAAGAACCATTCAAACACTCAAACACATATATAAGTACTCATAAAGATTTCCCCACTCTCAGTTTTCCAATTCAAATCATAGATATCAAAAAATACCTACTTTAGAGATCAAAAATAAGTTTTAACCTAAATTTACTAACATATAACAATGTGGGTCATTACAGTCACCTTGATTATTATGGAAACTTAGTAGTTTAAGTTTAGTTGACCATTTGTATTCATTGTGTAATGATTCCAGATACATACTAAAGGATATTTCTCAAATGGTTTTGGTTTTAGTTTCTCATGTTTGGAAGGGGTTATCTGGGGTTCTATAGTCAATAAAGTCAGGTTATCCAAATGGTTAGCATCATACACTTTGGATTATTCCAAAAAATTTCATCGATGATATGAGGGATTATTTCATGGATGTTTGAGTATATTGACATTGTTTCTTGATGTTTTTGTCGGTCAATTTCATGAAGATTTACCACAACCCAAATTGTTTATATTCATAGGTGGATGTGAGATTATTAGGAGATAGAGGTAAGGATATATAATTTCCATGGATAATAGTAAAAAAGATAAAGTATGGGACTAGTGATGTCCTTATGTTTGGTTGTGGTGGAATCGGTACATGACCATGTGTTCCATATCAGAAGGTGATGAGAAGTGGAAGAAGAACTCAAATAGTCTATAAATGTGAACTATTTTAGAGTAGGTGTGGGATCTTTAATCAAAACACATTATGGAAAGATTTTATGATGAATGATGGGTTCCATGGGGTATCATTTGGGTTTCTCTATAACGATGGGGATTATAAAACTCTTGTGGGTGGTATAATTAATTAAAAACCTTTTTAAGGTAGATGTATATGGTTTGTAGTTTTGTCTTTACATAATATGGATCAGAAACCTATTGGTGGAAGGTTCTTTAGTATGGAATTTGGGAGGAAGTTGAGTAATGTGAGATTATTTTTTATTAAGGATTTTTTATAATGGGATTGAACAGAACAACTCTATTGAGAAGGTAAAAATCCATTTAATTTAATTGAAATGGCAGTGGTAGAGATGGAAATATTTTTCCTATATGGTTGTTCCCTTGGTTCACATAGATCCTATACCTCCAGAGTTAGATCTAGTGGGTGAATGGATGTTTTGAATAACACATGATGTTGTTCACAAGATTCTTGGTTTGGTATATTGGGTTGTTTCCTTTTCAATGATGAAAGGGTTTAAAGGTAGGGAGGATGTGGAAACCTAGATTTTTTTCTTGAGTAAGAGTTATCTCATTTTTAATATAATCTTGGGTCCCCAAAAGAGGTAAAATAGTAAATTTATGATAATGGGTGACCTAGGAAAAATTAATGGTTTTATCAATCCTGTAAGGTGGTGTTTAACTTTGGGTTGAATTTTGGAGACTTCTAATGATAATTAATTTTTAATGGATGTTTAATATTTTATAAGTAAATAAATAATAATTTTAAGCTTTTGAATTTTCAATATCTTCTAGATGGATCATTGCATGGAGATTTTGACACCATGATTGTTTATGGAATATGGTGTTTACCTATGAGAGGTATAATTTCAGTGTTTGGGTTCAAGGAACAAAACCAATATATATTTGGTTTTTAAAATAATTGCCTAGGTTATATAATCAATACTATAAAATATTTTTTATTCTCCTCCCACTAGGTTTATCCTCCTCCATCAATGATGAGAAACCCTATGGAGATGAATTATTGGAGCTTGTGCTTTAGGGAGCTTGAGCAGATCTTGGAGGCAATGGTGACGTTTGGAGATCGAGGTCATATAAGAAAGTTATGGGGATTTAACCATTGAGGTAGGTATTTATTATTTCGATTTTATCTTGTTATTTTTTCATGTTAGATATTAATTTTTTCTTAACACAAAAATTCACTTTATTGGAATTTTGATGAAGTTCAATGGGTTAGCATTATCATACATGATTATGTACTAATGTATTTTCTCTTAGTGATTATTCTTGATTATCTATTATTATCACCATGATTGAACCCCATGAAAATGATGAGTTTATAATTCATGGTTTAGATACATTCATGTTATTTACTCTTTGTTATTTATGAAATTAAATTTATATTCCATGTTTTTGTATTAAACTCTTAACTTTATCTTGATAATCATGTTATCAATATTTTCTCCTCAGATATTTATTATCATGATGATCCCCATTATAATTATTTAATTTGTGCATTCATCAATGAACATTATTGAAATATAAATCTAGGTGGTTGGACACATGTCAATCACCACTCCCTCTTTACCTCTTCTTTCCCCACTAGTAGGGAATCAGTGAATCATCATTGGCCTTTAAAATGGTTAGTGGTAGAATTAGTGAATAAAAGTGGTGTCAAGGAAGAGTGATATGGATTAGGGAATAATTTAAAATATATAATGGTGGTTTTTTCATGGTCATGGTAATGATGGAGGTAATGATTGAATTAACTAGTATTGAGAAAGGAATAATGAGCATGATTAAATAGCATGGGTTCATGTGAGCAGAGGTGAAAGTAACCCAAGGAAACTTTTGATGAGGGATGAAATGAAAGGTGTATAAGGAATTTTTAATGATGTGTATGGAATTATTATAGGTGAAAATGATATCAAAAATACTGATTTTAGTGAAAAAAATAGATCTAGAGAAGAATACACGACTACACAATGTGCAGAACATAAGAACATGTTGTGTACTTTTTTCCATTTGGTGGATAGGGTTTTTACTGGAGATAAATATCACACCAAAATTAACTTTAAAGTAAATTTTGTGTATTTTCACATAGGTTTTACACATACACTTAAATATTACACAATGTGTTTTCTAGAGGTACATATTGTATAATGATAGGTCACAAGAAATGGTGTGTAATGAAGTAAAAACTCATATAGCATGAGATACCTACATACCATGTATCTCCCAAGAACATTTCATATAGTTTTTTCCCATATGAAAAGGTGATTATATTACATTCCCATAGGTATTACACAGCATGCACATAAAATTATATGTCATGTACTGCGTTTTCTTTAGGGTTTCTCATATCTTCTCACTTGAGTGTCAGAATTGGACAAGTAAATAGTCTATTTTGAGCATTTTTCCACTTTGAGAAGGGTAATATGATATATTTATCCATATGAATCCATTTAAAAGACATTTTGGGTATTTTAACTAGTTTATCTCAGTAGACAGGTTGACAAACTATAGGAAATGTGTTTGGGGAAGATATAGAGTTCATGTATTTACTCATGTGTTGGGGCATGGTCCTCCATGAATGGTGTTCAAGTACTCCGCTAAAGGAATACACATAGAAGTGTAAAATACACTATATTATAGATAGAGTTAGTTTCCCTATGTGTCAGGGTCCGTTCCTCCTTCCATATAATCAGTACTCCCTCATGTGTTAGGGTGCAGTTCTCCATAGGGATTAAGTCACTCCCTTGGTCTATACACATATCCATCCATGTGGAATGGTCCCCCACTTTAATTAAAAAGTGGTATCATGGATGTTGTGGAGGTAAAATATTTTAGGTTTTGTGTGTCTTATGACATATTAGCATATATGGATTCCTTCGGGTTGTTAATGGAATATAGGGTCTTTGTGGAAGCTTTCATGTTATGATTACTTTTGGGCTACTAGATTTAGGATTTATGATAATTTACATACACTAAGTGTCTCTAGTTTCATATGAGATACAATCCTTCAAGGATCTCAGATATGAAGATTAAGATTTCTCTTTTCTATAGTTGTCTTAACCATAGAGAATATTTTATTTCTTTATTATCCTCCTTCTTATTTCCACATTCTTGATTTTGAGATGACCTATTAATTCATCTATTCTTTTTTAGGCATTCTACTAGTTATGTTTATAATCACCCCTATACACGGAATATGGCTACATGTTTTGGGTTTGTTAATACATTTCACATTTTGGTGGTGACTTGGATGAACATTGATCTAGAAAATCTGGCTGAGTTGGTTCATAGTGATTTATAGTGTTATGTGGTGAAGATGTAGTTGCTGGTGTTCTCTTCGCAATATTTTGTTCTATGTGGAGGTATTTCCACCATCATATATTATTTGTGCATAATCATATTAGCTATTGTATTTTAATCTTTGGTTTTTTCATTTGTGTCATTTTTATGAATTGTTTTTATCTCATATATGCATTATTATATAGTTTGGTTTAAATTTATAAGTGGATGGTGATTGGTGATTTGATATTTTGTATTGGAGATATTTTTTCTATTATAGGTTGATATAGACTAAGGCCTCCCTATAATATTATGTATTTTTTTCTAGTCACCAACCCCAAGCCTATTGAAGGTGGGATTGGGGAGGAACATTCATATTTCTACCAACCTAGGTGGGGCCTTGATGGGTCTCTTCATGTCATTGTTATACCTAGTACTGCATACCATGTTAAAATATTTTATGATAATAATATGATAATGGTACTTTCTAAGGAGTCTGGGCATATAAATCAAAAGTTTCATCTCTTGAGGGATTTTACTCAAATATTGGAGTTGAAATTAGAAAAGTAACCAAAGAGAATAACATAGAAGACTAAATGAATAAATCTATATTTAAACAGAATCATGATTCTCATGTGATAGCTAGTGGATTGAAAGGGGTTAGAATTTAGTTCTATTGAAAGTGGAAATGTTAAGAGGTTCAGTTCCCTGGTGACATGACCTGATCCACTAAGTCCCCTCTATGTTTGATGTTGTGCTAAGTGTTCCACCTCAAAGCTCACCTCCAATATGTCAAGGGCTCGAGAAAAGCACCAAGAAGGCATAAATATCATACGGGACGCCTTATACTATAAAACTTGCACATGCATACATCACAAATCATCTATAACATCAAATTTACGTAATAATACATAAAAATATGAAATAAAAATATGGATGCATATATCTACTAAACATCCTAGATGTGTTTAATATAAAATTATAGTATAAGGGAGAAAAATAAAAGGCTCGAAATATTAGAACACCACCTAACCTCAAGCGATTGGGAAGAAGGGAATCACCACATCACAGTATCTCTAGTTGATCACCACTAGCTATAAATTCCATTAACTCCACCAAGCTCTAGATCCAATAACTATATTAGATCCACACCCGCTGATATCCCCATCGACCTATCTTCCATCTACAGAGATACATCATGTGTGGGAAAAAAAATCATGTCGGGGTGAGTATAAAAATACCCATTAAGACACCCCAAAAGTAAATTGGGAAAGATTTATTGATCATCACACAACCAAGGTCTGAACAGTATAGTTTCCCAACTCCATCAAGGGGGAAACACCATCTAGGAATGAAGATACTGATCAACTTTCCAATCTAAACTCAACCCTATCTCACAAGAATATACCAGGGATAAACCATAGTGTCACATCATCTCATGTGAGGAGAATTCCAAGAAAAAATCCCATACCTAAGATAAAAAACATCCCAACTCATAAAACCTAGGGGAAAACACCTCCATGACCATATGCAATGGATACACCACACACCTCAATGGGAAAACACCCCCTTACTCTTTGACATGAAAGATCCAACCACCATGGTTTGTATTACGATAATGAAATTAAAAACACTACATAAAACAAAGATATCTTGTCAAGAAGATACCATTTCTATGGGTATCAAAATCCATGGCCACACCTCATAAACTCACATCATCACTCACCTTTCATGTTTGGTGAACAAACAAACTCTCTGGTGAAAATATTGCTCCTAGATCAATGCCTTTATCTATAGAAGGCCCATATGAAAATCAATCACGCCGAGTACAAAATCCTCATTCTAACCGAAGAGGGGACCCACACCTCGAGAATGGTACGATTCTTGTGGAGGTTACCAAGCCCACAGATGGGTAACCTATACCCTGACCCATGAGGGGGCTCCCTGGTCCCTCCTAATAGAGAGAAGAGGACTCCTCACCCATGGTAGGATGAAAAAAGGGAGTCATACGACCTAGTTATTTCCCAAAAGGGGGGATCAACCAACTATAAGGTTAATACCCACCCCACTCATGCCAAATCCACTAGAGCAGCATATGGAAAGGGAGTGACCTGCTGCACTTGATGCACCATGAGTCCCCTAGAACCCAATCTTTCTACATAACTCTAATACCAATGTTATCATACCACCAATAATATTCCACAATGGGGTACCAACATCAACCCATCCTTAATACTTAACCTCCATATCCATCATGTCACCACTCATATGTTAATTAGAGAAATTTTGCATCACCAGAGCATATAAATTCATTGAGGGGGTATCGACCCCACTTGGGATCTTATACCCCACCAACGACCACGATAGACCTTGAAGAAACCCATATTAACCTATGTTTGATTCAAATAATTCCTCGGTGAGGGAGTTTTGAGAAACTATCATTTCTTATAGAGGATCAACACCCCACATCTCTAGGGAAGTACCGACCCCATCAATGAAAGGGAGGACCCACAACTCATCCAATGAAATAATCCAAAAGGTTTACCCAAATCCCATATCTTAACATCTGTCACCAAATAGTCATTGGAAACCAATTGTCTATTGAAGGGAGCCACTGAGAATAATTTTGAATCACCTACTCTATATCATAGGGAAGCTCACAATATATTACAAGGGATAGAGAATATCTATATCCACAACAGACATTTTCAATCATGATCATAGAATAACAGGAGTGTACGACTAACTCCTCATCCTTATATGAAACCCATATTCATCCAATCAATACATGGTGCACATTAATGAGTGAAAATCTCCTTGATTTCGATGTATATCTACAAGTACCATCAAACTACCCTATTATATAGAAAGAATTACTGACAATTAGATCAAACTATTTTATTTGTAACTCCTCTATCCTTTGAGGATCCACAAATTCCAATGACTCCTAAAGGATATAGATCTATGAAAACATGTGAGGATCGCATGCCTTAGTTCCAAAATGTTTCCAAGGGGTCATCATCCTTTCACTTACCCTAGATGGTCAACTTGGTCCTCTCGTTATTAATATGGGGTTAAGATCCATAACGAGCCCCATGTCATCTTTCCAACAGCATCTAGTAACATAGGGGACTCCACCATCATGATCTATATGTATAGTCACTCAGAATGGATGGCCCACCTATATAAATCCATCTCTGGGTTAAGAAATCATGAAAAAACATTATGAGGGAAATGTACATAGTGTGTATACCCAATGGCCCACTCTGGGTGTGTACCTCTGCCTGACTCAGTGTGTATTACCCAAATACATGATGTGTCTGCATCCTATACATGGTGTGTAATCAACACATAGTACTGAATCATGTGATCTTCTAAATCCATGTTGTGAAACACAACATATCATGTACTATTACATTCCATGTACCTCATAAGAGGTGTCTATCCATGTACTTTGACACACCCTGAGTCATGCACCCAACATGATAACAATTTGTGTGGTCACCTTCTTAAACCTTCATCGTAATGATGGTATAAAAAAAGTTTTCTAGTGATAGACTAAGTGTGATATGGAATTTATGATACAGAATCACTAAGAACAACAAAAATCTGATTATTTTTCCACACATCACCCCTCCATGGGCCTCAGTCCACCCACAAATAGTTGAAATTCCAAAATATATATTGAAATGGATAAAAATAATAATGAGATTAAAATAAAGATAAAATCCCCAACTCATAGAATCATCTAATACTCAAGCTTATATCTACTCTCTATGGTCATTTCATCATGATCTGGATCTGGCCATCCTCCTATAACATAGCTCCATCTCCCTCTCCCTCTTTCTTCTCTCATAGTTTGGCAGCATAAATGAGAGGAAGGGTTTCCCTTCCTCTCATGTATATTGGGGGGAATAAGGGAGAGGAGAATAAAAACAAAAAAAAATCTTTTAAGGTTCTGTCCTGAGGCCTAGAAACCAAATGGGTTTTATACCTCACCTTGGAAGAAAGGCCTATTTCAGAGTCAACTGAAATGTTTGGATTTCCATCTGGGGATTAATTCAGGTGATATTACTGTTCACATAGATTAAAATAAATAATATTTATATAAAAAATATTGAATATCTTGAGTAATGTGCTTAGTTTATAATATCACCAAAACACAACCTAAGGGTAAATGTCACATCCTTAAAAAATGAAAGTATCAAAAACATTATGAGGTCATTATCTAGTGGAAATTTCCACTTTAACATTTTCAGGGGTCCAGGATATGAAACTATGAAATAAGTTAATTAATCCATATGGGGAAACTAGAGCCACTACACCTTCCCCGCATTCAAGACATTTTGTTCCAGAAAAGGGATCATCACAAAGGGAACTCTAATAATCCAATAAACCATCCTAAAATGGAAAGATAATAGATTATTTCATGATATCATACAACTTCTTAAGGTCCATAGATGCACAAGGACTAATAATGAAATCACACACAATCATCCTTTTCTTTATCATGTGGATCAGGGACACCACATCAGATATCCTTGTTCCTCCCTGAATTCAAAATAGCGTAAACCCACCACAAGAAAATCACTTTAAACCATCATGACTCACCTCTCATGAATCACATCAAGATATTCCACCCAAACATTTTCCTCCAATCATAGGAATCCCATCAACATCAACATGAATGGATGCTATAAACCATCATTATCACTCATATATTTCCTTTGTACCAATGAATTTCCCATAGGGGTGTCATGCTTGCCACATTCAAAATGGGTGAACGTAGATATTTTTATATTGAGATAATCTAACCACATAAAACTGAACTATCTAGAGACTCCAAAAGAGTGTCCTAATTCCCACACAAGGGCCTTCCACTACTCCTCATCAATAACTGATAATGTGCATACATTGTTATTTTATAACTCAGGGCATGAGGTTAAAACCAATCCTTGCATCCTTCTCTTTCCAACAACCACAAGGCGGATTCCTATACCTCTCACATCAATCAGGATCTAATCCACACCATATAACCCAATCCACCACTCTGAGATCTAATTTCAACATCTTCCCAATATTAAAATGTCTTCAATAACCATCCTAAAGAGTGTTGTGACTTAATACACATACCAAAATACCTTCGGGTTCTCTGATAAAAACTCTATCCACACCACTCAGGTGTCCCCAAGGCTGATTTGACTGACTATCAATCAATCAGATAATTGTAATGGCTGAAATAACATTATATAGACCATATTTTCCATAGAACATATCCATTCCAAATGGTAAAATAAACACAAAGAACTACACACACAAATACATCCTCTAGAAAATGTAGGTTGAGAGTATAACTCAACCTCTACTTCCATGACTTGGAAATAACATAATAAAGACACCGCTAAAAGATCAGAAATCATCTCCCCATGCTCAATCGGGTCATGTCTGATGGAAAGTTATAACTACATTATCAACAATAGTAAGACCAGTTATCTAAAATTATTTCAATTCACAAACCTATTCTCACTAACCAATGAAAGAACTGGTTGCAATTTTCTAAGGGTTGGATCTACATATGGAATGGGCACCACTTTTCATTAATAGTGGGTCAGGCTTATCTGATTGGTCGCAGAACACCACACAAAGATAGTCATCCACCAGAATTGTGGCTATAGGTGATCATCTATCACTAATGATGTGAATACCAGGTCACACTCCTCATTATTGAAAACCTAATAAAAACCTCATGACCACAATCATCTCACACTGATAGGAAAAAAGGGAATATCTTCACCTCTAGTAAGTATATGGTCATATCATACAGAAAATAAGACTCCACTAGAAACTCTAGCTCGTCATCAAACCAAGAAATGTCAATAGAATAGCATTTGTTGGTGCTAAAAAATAGAAGTACTAAGTAAAAAAGGCCACAGATTGCACCACATGGTACATCATGCACTACCCAATCAAATAACTACATAGCTTACACTTGGAGATAACCACCATAGTGATAATCATAGGTTATTTTAGTATCACCCACAAGACAAGATATTCCCAAAAATTCTTCCCCACACACACTAGAAGGAATATCCCATCTATCCAAGGCTCCCAAGCCCAACTTCCATCTCATCATACTCATCATACTCAACATAGAAGACAGTGATAGGCTACATCAACACATATCAATGGATCATCCTGGAGTTGCACTCTCAAACTAGGGATGACAATCAGATTTTGTGCATCAGCCACACTCCTACCAATATTTGAATTGTGTTTCGGGACTCACACCTTATTGAGGGTCTAAAAACCATTTAATGGAGTTCACAAACTCACCAAGGGTTAATCCATACCATATAAAGCTTTAAAGTGAGAGAAACTTCTCCCAACTCGAGTATACATTAGTTGGGGGTATTGGAACTTACAACCATAACCACCCATATACACTGAAAATGAGATCACTAAGAACATAGTGAAGATTATTGATCTATGTATCCTAGTTTTGGAATAAAATCATTACACAAATCTAATAATACAAACTACTAAAATCCATCAAACCTTGAAACTTCTATGGAATAGAAAAAGGAAAAAACCATGTCTCACTAGAAGACACATTGGTAAAGGGAGTATGACCGACATAGGATACCATGCCCTAGTAAAGAGGAAGGATCTATAACACTACATGTATGATGAGATAGAAGATTTCATTCCTGGGTGTATGGGAAGATACCTAAACCTATCTATACACCAACCCACAGATTGAGGATCTCATTCCCTAGGTAAACAGGGGGGATACATGACCCTACCTATATGATATGATAGAGTATTTTTTTCCCAGGTATATGGGTAGATAATTGACCCTATCTGTACACTGACTCATTGATAGAGGACCCCACACCCCAAGTAAATAAGGAGATACTTGACCCTATATGTGAGATGAGATATGCGACCCTATTACCAAGTATATGGGGGGACACCTGACCAGATCAATAGTATGAGGGACTCATGACTCACTAGAAAAAACCACAATTAAGGGAGTTCCAACCCCAATGGAAGATTATGCGCACCGAATGATCTCTTAGGCGGGGGGTGGGGGGTACTACTGAGGAGACTTAAAGATTAATGTGACTGAGGTTTTCAGATGATGAAAAGAAAAAAACAAAATAATAAGATGAATATGAACATGGAAACAATGATTTATGTGGTTTGGGAATAATCCATATATCCATAGAGATGCAGAATCACATTAATAAAAAATCCAAGACCAAAATTACAAGGATATTAGAGTCTTATACATCCAAAACCCTAGATCAAATGAGATTAATAATAAGATGAATTTTTAGGCCACCAATCACATATTAAGTCCACTTTGCTGCAGTAAATGGTGGCTAGAAGTCTGCACTGCAATAGTATTGTGGCCACCCAAGCCCAAGTTGCTACAATGGTTAGAGGAATGAAGTCTATGGAGATACAATACCACTGTCTCCAATCTCTGAGCTGCTACCATATCATTTCAAAATTCTACACTACTACAGTGTCTTGTCGGTGTCACCTGGTCAACTCTGCTACAATCATTCGAATTTTCTATAGTTTCCCAAAATTTGGTTTGACGACCTTTGGCCTTGGACCCCTAGAACAGAGGTGTGTTACCCCCTGAAACCCCCAATGATCTCATTTTGGAGCTCAACCCATGTTATTTGCAACCTGTTGTTCAGTATGGTCCGTTAGAATACAACCAAACATCATCTAAATACATTAGGTAATACCAATCCAATAGATACTAACTATAAGGTGAATGGTTTTATTCCCTATGTATGTAAGGGGGGATACTAACCGTACTTTTAAAATGATCCATAGATAGAGGATCTCACATGATGGATTTATGGGGAGGGTACAGATCTTACCTATAGGGTGAGAAAGAGGATCCCACACTCTAGGTATGTGGAAGGAAATCGACCCTATCTGAAAATTAACACAGTTTCACCATGGTATCTACAAAGTTACCATGGGTTATTGAGAGAACATCACCCAGTAATCTCACACACCTTTGATTAGTCTCTTTACTCTCATCATTCATATAAGTTCATCATTGCACATAGACATCATAGAAAATAGGATATCACTTCATGAAACCAATAATGCACTAAATGCTTTATGATGTATATTCCATGTAAATTATTCAAATAAAAAAATTCCCTGAGAACTAAAGTTAATCAACATATTATCAAAATCCTTTCATAGGAATGTGTATCCACATCCCATCTTGGTTCCTTGGTATTTCAACAAAACCTAAGAACCCTCAAGCATTGTTACTTCACATGTCCCAAAAAAACTCAAGAGACACTTTTCTGTAGACTTTTTTCCTAGGAAAACCCACTATAATATCACTTTTTCATGACCAAAACCCCCAGAGTGGATGGTGTTTTGAGTGTGCCACCCCAATCCTACCTCTACTAGGCTTAAGTCTGGTGACCGGCTCTAAGAAAGAAAAAATTACACATGGGAGGCCTTAGCATATACAACCTGTGAATGAATTCATCACTAATAATCCATAACATCTCATCTAAACAAGGATACTTGACCATATGAAATAAAAATATGCATGAATACATGTATTAAACATCCTAAGGATGTATAATATAAATTATCATATAAAATAAAAAACAATACAAGGATTGAAATCTCAAAATTCCACATAACCTCATGTGTTTGGAAATAAGGGAATCAACACATCACACCATCTCTAACTGACCACTACCAAATACAAATCCCACTGACTCTACTAAGTTTCAAATTCAATAGCTCTACTAGCTTCACATCCATTGATATCACTATTGACTTGTGTTCCATTTTCATAGATATAAAATGTGTGGGAAAAAAGATTGTGGAGGGGTGAGTATAAAAATACCCAGCTAGACACCCTAAAAATGGGTGATACGGTTATAGGTCAGTATGAAACTTAGGGTTGTACCATACAACCACCTAACTCAATCATGGGGGAAACACCAACTAAGGAATAAGATATGGATTCACTTCCCAATATAACCCTGACCCAATCTCACACAAATATATTAAGGATAACCCTGAGTGTGAACTCATCCTATGGGACTAGAATCCCATGAACTAATCCCATACCTCAATGTAAAACAACTCTCTACTCATAAAACCCAAGGGAAAACACCTTCCCCCATCAACAATAGATGTGTCGCATGGATCAAGGGATAAAAACCTCTATGATACTCAATATGAAAGATCCAACCTACATGATCCATATAAGGAGGATGAAATAGAAAACACCACATTGAACCCTAAGAATCATGTCAGTAAGATCCCATTCCAAAGGGGTCATCATCTATGATCCACATCTCATATAATTACATCATTACTCGCCTTTCATGGAGGATGAACAACCAAACTCACTAACAAAAATGTTTCTCCTATAACAACACCTTTATCCACATAATACTCATATGAAAATCCCTCTCATTCAGTCTAGAATCCTTAGTCTTACCAAAGACGGGGACTGCACCCCAAGAATGATATGATTCTAAAGGGGGTTACAAGACCCAGGGATGGGTGACCTAACCTTAACCCACATGGGAGGTCCATACCCTATCCTAATAGAGAAAATATACCACCCCACCAATACTAGGATCCAAAAAGGAAGTATTATGACATAGATACATCCAAAAGGAAGGATATTAACCAACTACAAGGTGATTCCCCACATACTCAGTTTAGTACCATTATAGCAGTATATTGAAGGGGAGAAACATGGGGTACTCAGTCTCTAAAAGTCCATGAGCACCTAATCTTTCTATGTATCCCAAATACCACTATTATATTACCACCAATCCCATTCCACAATAGGGGTCCCATCAAACCGACCTCGCTACTCGACCTCCATATCCATCATTTCACCACTCGTAAGTGCATCAGGGAACTCGTACCTTGCTAGAACATATACAAACACCAAGGGAGTACCAACCTCACGGGGGACCATCCACTCCAATAATATCTAAGGTCATACAAGAAGAAAATTTTCTCCACCCACCAAATATTTATTTCATTCCATATCTAGGAAGCTATAAGAAACTATCGCCTCACATGAAGGACCAACACCCCACATCCCTAGATAAGTATTGACTCTATCAACGAAAGGGAGGACCTAAACCTCATCCCAAGTTATAAGCCTGATGGAGTACCAAAATACTATATTTTAACCACTCTCATCATATAGTCATTGAAAATCACTGATCAATGAAACGAAGCCACTACGAATACTCTGTAATCTCCTACTTCATATCTCATGAAAACTCATGGGATTTTATAGTGGAGAGAGAACATCCTATGTTAATAGTGGGAACTATAAATGAAGACCATAACATAAAAAGAGTATAATAATAACTCCACATCCTCCTAATAAAACCACATACACCCACTTAATACATGGTTCATGGGAAGGAGAAAAAATCTCCTTGAGTCCCATGTCTGTTTGAAAGTACCAATAAACTACCCTACTATAAAGAGATCATAACAAAAACTATCCCAAACTCAAATATTAGAGACTCCTACATCCTATAGGGATCCAGAACTACCAATGACTACTAAAGGATACTAATATTTTAAAACAAATGAGGGTCCCATACCCCTACATTAGAATGGAACCAAGGGTCTCACCATCCTCATATATACCATAGATCATCACCTTGATTACTTCTTCATCAATATAGGGCTAATATCCACACATATCTCTATATCATCTCACCAATGACCTCATGTATTGTATATGACATCACCTGTAATTCCCTATCCATATGAGGAATTTAATTTTTTAGGATGATCTCAAATTTTCAATTCGTGGATAGGCCATTTTGAGAATTGAACATTAAAATTGAATTTTGAGGGTTGGAACATCTTAAAGGGATGTTTTTTATGTGGTGTGAGGCATAGGGGTGTTCCTTGGGTAGTCAGTTAAGTTTTTGAATCATCAAGGTTTAGAACATCAGTTTCGAATAAGACAACCTAGGGCACACGGTTAGTATAACAACACAAGATCCATACTTCGGGATCCAGTGCTAAAGAAATAATCTTCATAAATGTGACCTATTTTTTTCACGAAAACATACAACATCAAAAATAAACAATGGATCAATTACATATCCATGGAAATTTTAGGTTTGGAGTTTTAGAGTATTAGTAAAAACCCATACATATGTTACTAAAATAAAAAATTGTCCCATAAAAATCTAGTTTATCTCCAAAATTTTCTTCATATATAGAATACTTATTAGATATATCCCACTTAAAACATATATTTATAACCTATGGAAAGGAAACATAAGAATGGGTGAGCTCAGATTCTCAATGAGGGTAAAAAGGGAGTTATGTAAGTATAATCATGAACTAAATGGTATGATAACAAAGGTATAACATTATAATATCACACCCTTCATATTAAAGATCATATACATGAATCATGGAATAAATAATGGTAGTTTATATGACAAGAATCATGAAGAAATAAAGAGCATAATCCATGAAATCATAACATGGTAATAAGACATGGAAGTATTGGAAGACACATAAACATGTAATATCATTATGTATAAGTCAATGTTCATTTCCAAAACCATCATAGTAGACAAAGTCTTTTATTGAATCGATTTCACTCCTTATTACAGTGTTGTATTACTGAACTAAGTTAACTCATGTTCCAGTCCTGTATTACTAAACAAAATTACTCCCATTCTAGTCATGTCCATCTCATGCAATATAAATATTTACACAATTCATTGGAGTTATATATAGGTCCCACCCTTCACTTAATAAAAACTATAAATATGTGTTCTATAAGACCACATCTCTTTCACCATCTTAGAACCCATGTTAATAAATGTGTTTCATAAACACATCATCATAACATCACTCATGGAAAAAAAAATTGGTTTCATAAATATCATTCCATAATAATCACAAACCATAAATAGAAAGAATAATAATGGTATCATTGGCTCATATCTCTAGTAAAACATAATTAATATCAAATAATATAATCATAGATAAAAAATGATTATTGAAAGATCACTTGATTTAATTCTTGAGGCAAATATCCTTTCCATTTTGAAAAACTCATTTTAAAAAATAAAAAATTTAGAAAGGAATTTCATTGAAAGTAAACTTTAAAACTTATAAATGAATCTCTGAAAACCATTTTAAACATCTTTGAAATTCTTTTTTCATAATAATTTATAAAAGATCATTTAAAACACTTTTAAAATATTTTTAGAAAACATAAATTTAAAGGAATGAAAATTTTTGACTAGAGAGAGAATGACCATACATGAAACTTATAATATCAAAAAAATAATTTGATTCATTACAAAACATTTCAAAGGGTATTATATACACATTGTAAAAGAATATATAGGTTCATAACATAACATGTTTCTCAATGAATGAAAATTGGGACAAAATTCCCTTACCGATTTGGTAACTTTTGAACCATAAAACCCAGGAAAAAGAGATCATCAAATGGATATGTAAATACCCATAAATTTAAGGATAACAATCATATATTTAATTAATTTTCATTATATAAACCAAAAAAATAAATGAGTGGTTAATAATAAATAATTCTCATAGAAATGAATGTGCGACTAAAATCCCCTTACTACAAGAGTTACATTTTTATCATGAGCCCTGTGAAAGAGTAAGATCAATTAAAACATTTAATATCATGAAATAAACTAAATTCATGATATAAAATTTCATAATTCAGTATATAAACCACACAAAAAGAATAAGTGGTGAATATAGCATATATCTCACAGAAATAAAAGTGAGATAATAAAATTGTTACCTCATGTCTTGAATCACTATGTACACATTAAAACCTCATGTATAATAAATAAAAGTTTATTATAAATATATTACACAACATTATTAAATTATATCGTACCTTCCACACCCTGACTGGGATGACGTGCGATTTGCTTGTGCTTTATAAAAGCAGCGCGACAAGCGCGCAATTTAACCCCGTAATCAATCAGTGCCAGATGACACTATTCGAGCGCAGTTTTCTCGACTGCGCGCTTGATGGAACGCGATTCTTTTAGCTACTTGACATTCAAAATTAATTGATTAATTAATTTATAACTAATGTGAATAAAATTTATGTTTTTAATTATAATTATAATTTATTATCATTATTATTGTGAGTAGTAATTATTATTATTATTATTATTTATTATTATTATTAATGATATTATTATTAATATAACTAAAAGATTTAAAAAAACTATTTTTTTAGGGTTTGTGAAACCCTAAGGGGGTGTCGCAGCCCCCCCCCCCCCCCCCACTCTGCCTCCATCCTCTCCCACGGGCTACGCAGCGCTGCTCTCCTGCCGGCCTCCCTCCCCACGACCCGCTCACAGTCCGACCTCCCGTAGCCGCTGCCTCTTTAGACCGAGCCGCCGCCCGATCCCAGCTTCTGCTGCCCCGATACCAGTCAGCAGCCCCCCCCCCCCCCCCCCCGTCGGCCTCCGGCCCTGATCCCATCGCCACCACCCCGTCCGGCCGGACCCCCCCTTTTGCCTGACTGTTTTCCGGCAAGCACAACCCCGTGACCCGCGCCGGCAGCCGCCCCCGCCGGTATCCGGCTCTGCCTCTGACTGCCGGTCTCTGACGACACTCCCCCGTCACGAGCATCACCCCGGCCGTCGTTCTACACCGCCCATGCCGGCACCTCCCTCCTTGTTCCGGTTAACCCGACTGCCCGCAACCTCCTCCACTGGCTGCCCATTTGCACCGGCCTCCCCCCTTGGTGCTTCCGGATCCCTGCCGCGCCTCCCAGCCGCCTCCCGCAGCTCTGCCGCACCTCTGCCTTACCGCGCCGACCTCTGCCTGGCCGCACCGGCTTCTGCCTTTCTGCGGCGTGGCCACTGTTCCCCTCATTGGTATCCATCTTCTATCCTAGTCCTGAGTATATTTTAGTTCAATTATTATTATTATTATTATTATTATTATTTGATGTATTTATGCAATTTTATTAATTCCTAAATGTCGTGTTTGTGCCTATTTCTTTTTCTTGGTGGCGCGGGTGTGCGAAGGGACCATGAGGCTCGGTCCATCCTTCCACTAAAGTGACATCGCGCCTGTGCTTGGTTTTAGGTAGGATAACCCGTATTTTCCTTTACAATTAAGTCCATTTAATTCTTGAGCAATTTAATTAAATTTATGATTTAATTTACACATTTTAAATACACTTATTTAGTCTTATTTAGTGTTTTAAAATTAGTTATGCTAAAAATAGTTTGAGGAAATATTTCATGTTGTTATACACTATTTTTAAATTATTTGGTTGGTTAAATAAATGGTTTAAAGGTTGTTTCATATGTTTATAATTTTTGTTTTAAAAACTTCTTTGTTCACTCAATTAATTGTTTATAAATTGTTCTGGTTGTTTATAAAGATTCCATCACTTTAGAGTTTTAAGAGACTTGATTAAAAATGCTATGGCGCGTGTGTGTTGAAACTATGTTCTCTTATTGCTCTTAGTGTGGGTTTGGTGAAATCTTCATATGAGCTTTTGTCGCACTATTTTGAAATGTTTTATTAAATGATTAAATGATTTTTCTGAGTATGTGTCTCACATGACATGGCCCGTTTGGCATGATTTACAAATTTCAAGTTTTTCTTTTTGGAATGTTAAAGGCCCATTTGGAACTTTAAACATAAAGCGATGCTGTCTTGATTTTCAGAAGCGATTGTGGTTAGAGAATGAGTGAGTGCCCGGTTGGCAACCTAAAGCGTTTGTGAAATGGTTTAACTGCTTAGATGTTTTGAAGGCCCGGTTGGCACTTTATTTAATATGAAATTTATGTATTTAAATGTGGGGAACCTTTATAGGAGGGATATACCCTAGGGGTTATCATCTATTGGTGTTCGTTTTTGGGGTAGGTAAGTACGGTGAGATGAGTCACGCGTGCGAGGGCCTCCTACTTACACAGTGATATAACTACCATGGGTTCCATGGTGTCTTATATATTATCGTGTGACGATTGCTCACCAGCACCGATTAGACAGGTTGGTGCCCTCTAGTATATTGAAAGGCCAGGTGGGTTTTCCGCTGATTTTGTCGTGAGGGTGATCGGTGGGTTATAGACTATGGGGCTTCACCATATGCGGACAGGTGGTTCCGAACCGAGTGCGTCCAGGGGTTGTCTAGGGATGTTCAGGATCACCCATGGTTTCAGCCTGTATAACATGTTTACTTTCTACTTCACTAGGTTATTTTCAGCCTGTACTATTTAACTGTTTCTTATAGAACTGCCTTGATATCATTTTTACCGGGTTTTGTTTATGAAACAGAAAATGGTTTGAAAATGATTTATAGTGTGTGTTGGATTTTCAAATGGAAAAAATGTTGTTGTTTATTTTAAAATGTGAAAACCCTATTTTTATAGTTTTATTTTAAACTTGTTTTAATGGATTGTTTGACGAAAGGATATATTTGGATTCAGTGGTTTACTTTGGCATCCCTACTGAGCATTTTATTCTCATCCCTATCATTTACATTTTCAGTTGCAAGTTCTGCTTTTCTTTAGGTTTCTCTTTATTGACTGCTTTTGTTGGTAAGAAGTCTTGTCTTTGGTTTGGTTGTGACCTTGAAGGTCACATAGAGGTATGTCCAGATTTATTTTCTTTGCACTGCGAGTTTTATTTTTTTTAATTTTAGCCTTTGCTTGTTTTCATGTCTTTATTTTATAGGCCAAATCGTTCCCACTTGTTAGTTTTGATGCCCGACACTAGTTTCCAGCCCGTGGGAATCGGGAACACCCTTCGGGCCTTGTCGCGCACTGGGTCGGGTGACCGGTTCAGGGTCGACCTGGGTTGGTTCGTTAAAATACCTTATATTGTTTACTTATGACCTTATATTACCCTTTTATTAATAATTCCATGTTAAAGTTAGGTTTCGGGTAACAACCAATGTGTTTTGATTTGTTATATTTTTTATCCTCTTAATTATATCATGATTTCATCATATCTAGAGTGATGATAATGATATTAATATCATATATATTCAGTATACATTTATTTATAATAATCTATAAAATATAGAAACATGAAATGGAATACACTATTTATGAAGATGATAGATCGTATGTACGCATGAACATTGTACCTATTTTCTTGTCGTATTGAAAGAAATAAATTATATGAAATATATGTATATATATATACTATAATTATAGTGGAATTATTATTTCATAAATATAATATAATTTTAATAAAGCCATCCTTAATACATTCCATGTCATGTATGAACTAATCGCATCGCTTCAATGAGACTGTAGTCCACACGTCCACAAATAAAGTTATCATATTCCCATAAAATGGGAAGTATCATGTATGTGTTATATAATAATTCCAGAAGCATAAATACATCATAAATATCATAAATATCATATAAAAACATAATTTACATCATTATTACCAACCTTTAAATGTGGTAATGGAATAACGAATGACATTAGTTCGCGAGGTGGCAGTTCGTTGTACACATGAACGGTGATTGTGTATCTCATTTGATGGAAGTGTGTATGAGTGTAGGTAGAAACATTAATATAAAAAAAATCAGTATGCTTAGTATACTAGGTATATTATATAAATAATAAATAAAAATAATTTATGTGGTTTAAGGAAGAAGTAAAACAAAAACGTCTGTTGATGAACGTTACCTCTTCTTTGGTAATTACCTCTTGTTTTGCACAAAAAGACTTATTTTCTAGAATTTATACCAAAATTAAGGATTATAGGATTATTTTAGGGAATTTTTGAGGAAATTTTTACAGAGTTTGGATGAACTGAACTGGTTTTGAAGTGTGAAAAAAATTAGGTTCCCTTTTATAAGAGAGGGGAGGGACATTTTTGGAATTTCTCAAAAGATTAATTTATAATAAATTAAATCTCATTAATAATACCACCATATGGAAATATATTATAAGATAATGTGGTATAGTGTGATAATACCATCAAATAATAGTTTTCTATAGGTTTTGTGGTAATTTTAAACCTTATCATTTTGATTAACACTTGGTTAACCTATTTTAATTTTAACTATGGTAACGACTTTTTCAATATTAAAAGATTGAGAGTATTACTTATAATATGTAAATTGAACCATAAATGTTAAATTTATGATATTTTAGAACATTATTTATCCCTTTTCCCCTAATTTAATATTTTCATGATTATTTAATAATTTAATAAATTATTATTTTCATAAAATATCGTTAGTGTAAACTTTTACACTATTCATAACATTGACTTCAAGAAAATCAATACAGAAAGTTAAATTCAAGAATATTAATTTAATACATCCATAATATGTCATATGAACTTATAAAATTCATGGATCACCTTAATTAATTAAAATTATATCTCTTTTAGAATTTTTAATATCACTTAATTGAGTTTTGTCATTAATTGAATAATTACATCATCATCATTGTATAATTATTTTATGAAATTATTTTTAACTAAAAATTAAAAATAAATTTATATAACATACATAAAACTTTTAATTTTCCTAATTTTACTTATATTCGAGCATATATTCTATTTAATTTCATATTAAAAATTTTATACTAATAAAAAGAAGGAGTGACATTTTGTCACACTCTTTGATTTTAATAGTATCTAAGTAATTTTAATGGATTTTTTTCTATTAGATAATTACATTTTTAACGTTATGTGTTAAGCGTAGAATTTAATTCATAAAATAACATTTGAGAATGTTTTAGGGTAATTTTTTAATATTTATAATATTATTTTTTACCCTTAATTTCCAAATGTACCCTTAACCGTGGTAACAATAATTTACCAAAGTTATTATTCATATTTTCCCAAAATAGAAGAAAAATATTTTACAAATTTGGAAATTATTATTCCAAATATGGATTCATTTTTTAAAAATTCAATTCATAGATGTTTCAGAAATTATTTCAAAATTAATCTCACAGACGGGACGAAACAACAAGTTTTTAAAATAATTTTTTTTTTCAAATGATAAAAATGTTTTTTATATCTAATTTCAAGGTGAAATTTATTATAAATACCTAAATTAGATTAAATGATATAAAATATATCAAATTATAATTTAAAACCAATCAAAAATATATTTTAACACAAAAAATTATCTAGATGAAAAAGTTATTCTCAATTAAAATTCAACATTTTTCAGTATTCATCAAAAGAAGAAATTTATCTGAAAAATACAAAAAAAACAAATTAAATTTTATTATTAATATTTCAAATAATAAGTTTATTTAGTCAAATATAATTTTTAAAAGTGTCAAATACTAGATTTAAAACAAGTGTTCCATCAAAAGGCGACAAAATTGTCTTTTTAGAAAAATACATCTTTTATGCATAAAATTGGATTTGTTCTTATATAATGTCTAAAAATAGTAATATTAATGTTATAAATTATATTGAATATATATTTCATTAATTTAGTCCAAAAAGAGTTATTTTTTATTTATTGGTATAAAACACAATAAAAATATTCATAAAAAAGTTACCTTTTATTTTAAAAAGGGTTTTATTTTTATTTATGATTAAAATGTCAAAAAAGAATTAATTATATATACATGTATAAAAAATATTTTCATAATTTTGTTAATCCTATTCATAACCACAATTCTAACATCTAATTAATAATTTTCTTGTTTAAATAATTACTATAATAAATTTATATTTCATAGAATCTCTTTTTTGCATGTAACGCAAGACATAAAAGATATCAAATTATTTTAAAAAAATCTATTTCATAAAAATATCATGGTGGTACACTCTACCCCCCAAAAAATGGATTTTTACTCAAAATTAATCACTCTAATACAAAAAAATGAGGATAAAACTACCTCATCTTATCCTCAAGTTCCCATGTAGTTTCATCAAATTGGTGGTTTCTCCACAAAACATTATCCTGGCTAGTGGTCTTGTTTTCTATAACTTTATCTCTATGATAAATAATTTCTAAAAAATTATCTTCATAATATATATCTTTATCTAGTATTATTTCTTATAAGTTTAGTAAATTTGAAGGATCAGGTATGTACTTCCTCATAAGAGATACATGGAACACATCATGAAGTTGAGAGTGATTCAGTGGTAACACCAATCGATAATCTACCATTCCAATACGATCAAGAATTTGAAAGGAAATCATGTCCTTGAAATTTTAAATTGAACTTATAAAATCAAAGGTGGATGTTTGAGAATTTTTTTGTGGTAATCCCACATCGTAAAAAGGGTCAGTAAAACTTCCTCTTAAAAAGAGGGAAAGTAAATGGAGAAGATCATCGTATAACTAGGATTTCGATTAGGAGAACATTAGTGGAAAGTGAAAACATGTAAATTTAATTGAATTAAAACTCTAATGTTTTGATGTATATGGATATAAAACATGGTCATTGTAAATTTAATCATCACAAAATCTTAAATTTTTGATAGGTTAAATGACCATTAATTTCCCAGAAATAAAAGTTGGCAGATAATGTTTTTGTTTCAATATCCTTTTTGATGAGTTGAGATATTATTTTACTAATTAGAGTAATAAGATAAGGAAAAATACTTGAAATGTAGATATTTATACTTTAATAAATCTCAACCAAAAATTCATCTTTTTATCTAATGATGAGTTTTCAAGATGAATTCGTCATGCCCAGAGCATCAAAACCTTCTTCTACAGACCACAAAATCCAGAAGATAATATAACAATCTATTATCCATTTATTTAGGAATTTATCAAAACAAAAATAGTTTGTACAAGATAATATAATTCTCTAAAAATAATAATCCATTATATCAATAATATCCAAAGTTCAATATTGATCATTCAATAAATATTTACCCTCAAAATTCATCAAAATTATTCAATACTGAGATTGAAACCCAAAAATTAAGAAGTATTTAATCTCATAATATTCTAAGATAAATTTTAAAATTTATCTAAAAATAACATTAATCACTCTGAATGTATCATACCAAAATTTAATTTCCCTAACAATATTCAAGATATTCCAACAACTTCCATAAATAACCTAAATCAACATAAATACATGATAAAAAATATATGCCTCTAAGAAGAAAAATCAACCTCTATTCCCAAAATAATATCCCATAATATCATATAATGTTTTCATAAATATAAATCTTCTTCCCCAATAACATTAATCCCTTAACCAATAAATCAATTTATAAACCCACGGACATCTATATGATAAAACATATGTTCTCCAATTCAACTTATTCTTCATCCATAAAACTGTTTAACTAAAATGAAAATGTCAAACTAATTAGGACTTTACATAGAACAGTGGTAGAAGATGCACCCTTATCACCCTTCAGTTTTAGGTACAATGTTTGCGGCCTTTCCAGACATGATCGGTTGTCGCCCATCCTGCAGGATGACCTTTTTTCTAACACCATATAAGTAAAATCCATAAAAAATTTCAAGAAACAAGATAGACATACTAAAAAATAACCTTAACATTTTTAGAATTAAATATATATTTTAACCTCAAAGTTTTTCTCAAACCTTTTATCTTGAATCTCAAAATGTAATAACCCATAATTACATCAAGAATAAATGTCTTCAAAAATATCATTAGTGTTCTTAAAATTTCATTACTTAAAATCTCAAAATGGGTGTCTACAACTCAAAAAATATGGTCTTATATACCCATGATGTAATCTATTACTCATAAGTTAAATTCTCATGAAAACATCCTAATCTCAAAATTTATATAAACTTAACTCTAATACCAAATGTAATAGCCCAGAATCCACACTTCTAGATCCATTTCTAAATAAATAAACTTTACAAATGTGACCATAATTTTTCCCATAAAAACATATAACATCAAAAGTAAACAATGGATAACTTACATATAAAAGGATATATTAGGTTTATAGTTTTAGATTATTAGATAAAACTCTTACATATCTTAGAAAAATAAACAACTAGCCCCTAAAAATATAGATTATCACCAAAAATTTCTTCACCTCTAGCACCCTTATAAGATATATCCCACATAGGAATATTATTCATAACAATGAGAATGAAAACCTAAGAAATGATGAGCTTAGATGCTCAGTAAGGGTAAAAAGTGCGATAATTATGCATAATCATGAACTAAATAGTATGAGAACACGATCATAAAATTAGAAGATCATACCTTGCCTATCAAAGATCATATACATGGGTCATAGAAAAATTAATGGCAATTCATATATATTAATCATGAGGAAATCAAGAGCATAATTCAAGAAATCATAAAATTGGAATAGGATATGGATTTTTTGGAAGACACATAAACATGTAATATCAATCCCCCTAAGTTAAGGATAATTTACAAAACCATCATAGCATGAAAATTCTTTTACTGAACTGAGTTCACTCCTCATTCCAACCTAATATTACGGAACTGATTTTACTCCCATTCAAGTTCTATATTACTACACTGAGTTTACTTCCATTCCAGTCATGTATATCTCATGAGATATAAATAATTAACTAATGAATTGTATGGAGATAAACATATCAACCTTCACTAAATGAAAACTATACATATGTGTGTTACAGGACCACAAATCATTCACCATCTCAAAACCCATTTAAACAAATGGGTTTCATAAAAACTTAATCATAACATAACTCATTGAAAAGAAATAGGTTTTATAAATATCATTTAATCATAAACATAAATAATTCATAGAAAAAACAATAATTATATCATTGGATCATATCTCCAGTAAAACAAAATTAATTTTAAATAACATTATCTTTGATGGAAGATGATTTTTGAAAGATCATTTGAAATAACTCAGGAGGAAAATATACTTTCCATTTTAAAAAATTATTTTTAAATCATAAAACATTTAAAAAACATTTTTAATTTAAAATAACCTTTAAATCCTACAAAATGGATCTTTTAAACTATTTTAAACATCTATGAAATCTTTTTTCCTTAAAAATGGATAAAATATCATTTAAAACACATTTAATTATTTTTAAACATTGATATGAAGAAATAAATATTTGAAATATAAGAGTAAATATAATTACATGAAACTTAGAATATCAGGAAAATAAGGATATTCATGATACAAAATGTCAAAGGGTATTATATACACACTATAAAATAATATAGTTTCATAACATAACATGTGTCTCAAAGAAGGAAAATTGAGATAAAATCCCCTTACCAATTTAGTAACTTTTTAACCTTAAACCCATTGAAAAATAGATCATAAAATGGATATGTAAATACCCATAAATTTAAGTATTATGATCATATATTAAATTTATGTTCATTATATATACCACACAAAATAAATGAGTGGTGAATATGGCATAAGTCGCATTGAAATGAAAGTGAGACTAGAAATCACTTTAATACTAGAGTAACTTTTGTATCATGAGCCCCGTGAAAGAGAAACATAAATTGAAACATTAAATCTCATTAAAAAAATTAATTTAATGATATAACATGTCATAATTAATTTTATACACCACACAATAATAATAAGTGGTGAATATGGCATTTATCTCACAAGAATAAAAGTGAGATGAGAAAACTCTTACCACATGTCTTGACTCACTCCATACTCGTTAAAACCTCCTATATAATAAATATAAGTTTATTATAAAAATATTATCTAACCATATTAAATTATACCATACCATATATTATTTAAGTATGACCTTCTATTACCCATTGAAAATTCCATGTTAAAGTTAAATTTCGGGTAAAACCTGATGTGTTTTGATTTGTTATATTTTTTCCCTTTTAATTATATCATGATTTCACCATCTAAAAAGTGATAATAATGATATAAATATCATATATAATCATTATATATGTATTTATAATAATATATAAAATTTTTAAATATGAAATGAAATACATCGTTCATGGAGATGGTGGGTCGTACGTATGCATGAAAATTGTTTCTGTTTTTCTTGTCATATTGAAAGAAATAAAGTAAATGACATATATGCGTGTGTGTGTGTGTGTGTCTATATATATATTAAAATTATAGTGGAGTTATTATTTCATATATATTATATTGTTTTACTAAACTCATCATTAGTATATTCCATGTAAAATGTGAATGAATCACATTGCTTTGAGGAGGCCTTAGTTCACATGTCCACAAACAATGTTATCGTATTCCCACAACATGGAAAGTATGAAGTTATGTGTTATATAATATTAAATAAGATAAAATAAATCATAAATATAATATATATCATATAAAAATATTAATTCCATTATTATTCCCAACCTTTAAATGTGGTAATGGAAGAACAAATGATATCGGTTCATGAGGTGATATTTCTCCGTACACACGAATGATGAATGTGTATCCCATTCGATGGAAGTGTGTGTGAGTGTAGGTATTAACATTAATATAAAAATATCTAAAAATATTTAATATAATTATTATATTATATAAGCATTAAATAAAATTAATTTAAGTGTTTAAGGAAGAAATAAACCAAAAACGTTTGTTGATGAACGTTACCTCTTCTTTGGGTGTCTCCTTTTGATTTGAACAAAAGGTCTTCTTTGGATGGATTTATTCCTAATGTAGTACTTATAGGATGAAGGTATGGAATTTGGGAGGATATTTTGATAGCTTTTGGGTCAAATATAAATCTTTTAAGTGTAAAAAAAGAATAAGAGGAGGATCCCTTTTATAAGAGAGGGGGCACTTTTGGAATTTCAAAAAATATTAATTTATAATAGATTAAATCTCAATGAAAATACCTCAAAATGGAAAGGTATGAAAATATAATGTGTTATAGTGTGATAATACCATCAAATATTAGTTTTTATACAGGTTTTGTTGTAATTTTAAACCTTATCATTTTGATTAACCCTTAGTTAAACTATTTTAATTTTAACTGCGGTAATGAATTTTTCATTATTAAAGGGTTGGGAGTTTTACTTATAAGATTTAAATTTAGAAATAAATTTTTAATTTATTATATTTTTTAACTTAAATTATCTCATTTGTCCTTATTTATTATTCTTATGAGTTTTAAATAATTTAATAAAATATTGTTTTCATAAAATGTCATTAGTGTTAATTTTGACATTATTCATTACATTGACTTTAAGAAAAACAATACAACAAGATAACTTAAAAAAATAAATTTAACACATAACTAATATTTCATATTCACCTATACAAGTTTTTGTAGAAATATAGGTAATTGAAATTATATCTATTTTATTATTTTTAATATCACTTAATTGAGTTTTTCTTTAAGTGAACAATTATTGCACAGTCATTGTTTAATTATTTATGATAATTATTTATTCACTAAAAATTTAAAATAAATTTATATGATGTAGATAAAACTTTTATATTTTATAATAATATTTATTTTCAATAGTATATTCAATTTAAATTCATATAAAAATATTGTACTAATTAAAAGTAAGAGAGTGGAATTTTGTCACACTTTTTTATTTTTATAATATTTAAGTCATTTTCATGGAAAAGTGTCCATTAGAAAATTAAATTTCAAAACTTATGTGTTAAGGGTTGATTTAAATTCATCCAATAACATTTGGTCGAGTGTTAGGATAATTTTATAATATTTATAATATTATTTGTTACTCTTAGTTACCCAATTTACCCTTAATTATGGTAACAAAAATTTACCAAAGTTACTATTTGTATTGTCCAAAAATAAAAGGGACCTATTTACTGAAGTTTAACCTTATGATTACAAATACGGAGTCTATTTTTCAAAATTTAATTTACTTAAGTTACATAAATTAATTTAAAATTAATCCTACAGAGGGGATGAAAGGATGGTTTTTAAAGTAAAAAATATGTTCAAATGTTTCAAATGTTTTTTATATCTAATTTCAAGGTGAAATTAAGTAAAATTAAATAAGTTGGATTAAATTATATAAAATTTACCAAATTATAATTTAAATCTAATGAAAAATGTAATTTAACACTCTGAATTATTTAGACGAAAATTTTGTTTTCAATTAAAATTCAGTATTTTCCATTATTCAGCAAAACATGAAACTTGTCAGAAAAATACAAAAAATTCAAAAAAAGTAAATTTTGATATTACTCTCTCAAATAATAAGTTCATTTATTCAAATATAATTTATAAAATCTTCAAAATTATATTTAATACAAGTGCACCATGAAAGGCGATAAAAGTGTCTTTTTACAAAAATACATCTTTTAGGTGTAAAATTGGATTTGTTCACATACCATGTCTAGAAAACAAATAATATGGATGTTAAAAATTATATTGAATATAAATTTCATTAATATGATTGAAATAAATAATTTTTTTTTATTTATTGGTATAAAACGTAATTGTTTTTCAGAAAAACATTTCTTTTCATTTTAAAAAGGGTTTTATTTGCATTTATAATTAATTGGTCACAAAAGAATTAATTATATAAAAATTTATAAAAAATATTTTCATAATTCAGTTAATAATGTTCATAACTTCCATTCAAACTTCTGGTTTGTTATTTTCCGGTTTAAATAATTACTATAATAAATGTTGTTTTGTAGAAAATCAGTCTTGCGTGTAATACAAGACATCAAAGAAATCAAAATTTTAAAAAAATTATTTCTTAAAAATATTATGGTTTTAAAATTAGTTCAAAATTTTCCCCTAACTATGAGGTGTGGTATGATAAGTAACACGGTTTAGGGAATTTGTACAAGGGGCTTTTGGAGACCATGCAACCTCTTCAAAAAACTGGCAGAGACATGCAAACAGTTTATGCATAGTTTGGAAAACTATGTGCACTAACCATGTGTGTCTTGGAATATGAGGTCACATGGTTGGTTCACAATTTGGAAAACCATACATCCTAACCACACATCTCTTTAAAACTGTGAAATTATATTTTTCCTCTTTGGACTTTTTATTTTATAACCCCCATTTTCTTGCCCATTCAGTTAGCAACCTCTCGCGCATGTCTCTCATTCTTATCCAATTATTTTTGGGTGTTCCCTAATATATATTATGGACAAAGTGCTTCTTATTTTGATCAAGAGTACTTGGTAATTATATAACTCAACTTCTTCACTTTCTAGTTTTCTTTTGTTCTTGAGTAGTTTTCTGCTTGGTTTAGCTAATATGCCATGTCTTCCGGGAGTTTTTCTGGTTCATCTTTTCCTTAAAATTAAAGATAAACTGAAGTTAAATACTTGATGAGTGGACTTGTATATGTTTTATTTAGGTTTTCCCTATGCCTAACCCATAATATTGTTTAATTTTAAAAGTGCATGGGTTGTGCGATCTTGCCAATAAATAGGTGTTGACCAAGAATTTATTTAATTTGATTCCCCTTAGGTTTACCTTAAGTATAATGTTGAATAAAACTAGTTGACCTCATTCTATTTTTAATTAATTTATTGTCCATGTTATCATTTTTTCAAAAGTGGAAATAATGTTTTTTATACTGATAGTTGTGAAATGGATATCTCACAACTATCAGTTAAAAGTGAAATTAGAATTGATATTGGTTTAGAGCTTCATTGAAATGATTTAGTGATAAAATAAATTTGTTATCTAATGACTATTATTGTTGAAAAAAATACTAATTATGGAGGGTTTCTTCAAAAAACTAAGATCTGAGTCCACTATTGCATCAAATTATAGGGATCATGTATTACCCCATCTCTTCTGGAGAAAAAAATCAGAGACATATACATTCACATGGATATAGTTAGTTTTTCTCAGGTTGTATTAATTAGAGACATATACAAGCACATGATATATTCATTTTCTCTTGGGCTGCTTAATGGTAGTTTTTAAATTTACCCTTTCACTTTTTGTATGGGGAAGAAATGGACTCTTGAAGTACAACTAAAAAGTTCAAAAAATTTAGTTTATAAATAAAAATGAATTTATAGAACATTCCACAGAATGTTATTTTATAAATCCAAATATTGAGATATACCATCAGAATAATAAGTTGATTCATGATCTCACTATCTACCCCTTGACCCAAAAATAATAATATTTCTAAATAAATTCAATTGATTAGTTCCATCATAAAATTGTTTTCCTTACAAACAGTACTTGCACATTTTATGCATATGGTTCAGAAAATGGAAAAACTCAATTGTTAAGAGGTTATAAAATTTGTTTTGGTTTGTCTTGGTACATTTTAAAAGGGAACCATGTTTTCCAAATTATGAATTTTTTATTAAAGTTCCTAAATGTTTTTTGAAATAAAATTATTGTGAATTGAAATGGAATTCATGTGGCTTATTGATAAATATTTATGTTTTTCTTTGAAATGTTTAAAAGAAATGAAAAAATATTTTGGGTGTTGGTTCTGAATTTTTGAAATTGAAGTGTGAGGTGGACCCATGTATGACTTTTTTTTAATTAATCCTTATATGTTCATGTTCTATTTTTGGAATAACATGTACACGATAGCTATTTGGGGTGAACACTACCCCCAAGGGATACTGGATTTTATGGTTAACCTAGGGTGAACACTACCCCTGAGAGACGTAGGATTTTATGGTTAACTTGGGTAAATGATTCCTCATGGTACAATGGATTTTTTATGGTTAACTCAGGGTGTCACAACCTACTCCCCTCAAAGTGTACCCCTCTTTGGCCAAAAATTGGAGAAGAGAGATAGTGACACCCAAGTCCCACCTTTAGTTGGCCTCAAGTTGGTGACTACCACTGAGGGTATAATAAACACACATATGGGAGGAATTACCCTCTAAGAGAACACATGAAAAAGAGAGAGATAAGACATGCACCAACTAAACCCTTCTCATAAGAAAATATAAATGAAAACCTAAGTATATAAATGTAATGTCATGCAAAAACTACTAAAATTGAAAGTGAAAACATCAAGTACCAAAAGAAAAGTAAAGACGACAACAACTACGAAGCCCAAAAAGATCTTGAAAAACCCTAAGATAGTAGTAATCGTCCTGATCTCCAAACTGCACCCACTAACCTAAAAAAATTATAAAAATATAGGGTGAGTATAACATTATACTCAGTAGAATCCTCCTTG
The DNA here is from genome assembly GCA_963277665.1 of Viscum album. Taxonomy (NCBI): domain Eukaryota; kingdom Viridiplantae; phylum Streptophyta; class Magnoliopsida; order Santalales; family Viscaceae; genus Viscum; species Viscum album. The sequence goes on from OY728162.1 coordinate 945,684,112, forward strand.
GATCCTCTCGTATAAAAATAAAGAAAGTGCGTTAAAACACAGTGAAGAACAAGTGAAACTAACTCATCACCTAAACAGGTATACTAAGTTCCCAACCTTACCGTGGATACTCTCGCCAATTATCTTATATAAGAGAATATAATATAATAAATTATATCGAGGGTACCCTAATGTTTTTTTGATTTACCCCAACAGCGCATATCCTGATCATCTCTCTTCAAAAAGGCTAGCCCGAAGACACTTGGGTGAAGCACCACAACATAAAACTCATGAAACTCACCACCACATCAACATAACCAAAAGTAAATAGGTATATTTTAAGAGCCACCATAGCCCACATAATTCTTATCATATGTCAGCTATTATACCTCAAGCCATCACAACCCATACAATGAGTAAGGATCCTCAAGCCATCACAACCCATACAAGTTATACCTATAGTTTCCTTTAGGACACTATATCATGAATATATTTCGGTGAAATAACCACAAGCCATTATATCCCTCTACACACATATATGGTGAAACTAACTGTCATGAAAACTAGTACAAGTGAGTACCAAGAGAAGAGAGCGAGGCCAAAGGGGGTAGTCATTCATCCATCCTCCCACCAGTATGTTAGGGAAAACACCACTCTAGGGCTCAGAATCCCCAAGGTGTTAGTTTCCCTAACCGATAGGTTGGGGTAGGGTATAAAATCCAAAAAAACTACATGATATAATTTAGCTCACAACTACACTATGGGCATAAAATAGTATCAGACTCCACTATAGATAATGTCTCTCAACTCTCGGATGCCACTACTAAGACTAAATATCCTAGGTACACAACCATTTAAAGAGATACATTAAGTTACTTTTTCCTTTATTATCATTTTTAGTTTACATTAATTAATTATTTAAAAATTAATTAACCATTAAAAATCTACACATTACATTTCATTTCCATAACAACAAAGTCCCATGCCCTCAGGCATAGGAGAACTTAGTCCACATCTTCATAGAATTATAACCTCAACATTACAGCCCATCAAGCTCCAACCCCATGGGTTAAAGATTATTTATTTATTTAACAACATTAACACTTTCCATATTTCCAGGTATTCTAGAAAAACATACTATGCTACCAAACACAAGGGGCTCAACATGGTGAGTAGATGAACTACCCATCGAGTTTTTTCTACATATAGTAAGAGTGTAGACTCATCCAACCATGAGAAGCTAAACATGGAAAGAACATGGAATAACTAGTGCATCTTCACCTCTTTTAGAAGAAGATTAACCAAAAACAGCTGCCTAAAATAGTGGGTAAAGGAAATAAGATAACAAAAAATGGATTAAAACAAGCATCCAACTCTCATATCAATCGGTAAGCCCATCTTTAACTCATCCAATTATCACTTGTGTCCTCCCTGACACCCACATTCATAAACTAATTCATTTCACCACTCCAGGCATCAACTGATGCCAGAAAAACAAGGCCTCCCTACCCCATGTACCACAACATCCCACCAGGATCATCCATCCCAGGCTCATGTCACATTTGGGCCTCCCTGCCCCCACAAACCACAATAGCCCTTCAGGCTCAGCCATATAAAAATAAGAATAAAACAATCATATCTAGAGTAAACCATCCCTAAATCAAGGCATCCATACTTTACACACAATGAGATCTCACAACTCTAAAACACAAGTCATTTTTCATTTACAAGCATGCAGAAAATTCATGACCTATAAAGGCATTATATTTTATCACAAAACTGGTACTTTATTCATTATTTAATTAACTGATTCATTATTAATAGGTTACAACTATAGGAAACCTATGCAACAAGCTATCACATCTATAACAAATTTATTTTAACAAATAATTCAACATTCCATTAATTATTTTATCAATAATAAAAAACATGCTTCAGGTTCATCAACCAACTCAATTAAACAAACATATTGCATCAATTTTATTAGCATAAAATTGCAACAACAATAACTAGATTTATTAAATGTTCCTCTTTAAACATTTATCCAATTAATTAACAATTAATTATAGATTTACTTTATTTACCAATTTCCATCATGAAAAACATGTTAAACCAAGTTAATTGTAGATATCACACTATCTATAAAACCAAAAGGCAAACCATTATCACGGTACAAGAAAAAACACCATTATGTGATCGATACCAATTCATTAATCTGGTTAAAATAATTATAAGGTCAATTTCATTATGATACAAGGGGATAAATAATTCTAACTTTACAATTGCATGTAATTAAATAGAGAATTGATGAATCCCCTACCTGAAAAGGTTGTCAACATTATTCACCCGAGGATGGATCAATGCAAAGTATCCTGATCTCCTCTCCTACAACAACGACACCCACATAGGATGTCGCAGCACAACCACACCAACCAACAACCAAGAAGAAAACCCATTAGAAACATGGGATATCATCTACCATAGAAACGAAAGAATTAGAGGAGGAAAAAGAGATCAAACAAGTAGAAACTGTAAGAACAGAGGAAGAACTCAGCTTATATCAAAGACTGATTGAATTATGGAAGCTAGGAATCAATCCTTGAGAAAGTAATCCCAGAAACATCGAAGAGGGGGTCACCAGGTCACCTGGAATCGAGATAGATCCACTAAAGCTATAGGTTTTGACATCCTAATTGGTTGTAAAATGTTTTAAAACATATAGAAGTTGGAGATTACATGAAACGTAATCCCCTTTCATGTTGTGAAATTCCTTGAGGTCAGTTTCCACTGAAAGATGAGTTGCCTAGTTATTTTATTTTATTTTTCAAACTCTAAAATATTACACATCATGAAACCCTTATTCAAATCATGTAAACTTCTTTCACAACATGAAATCTCCCATATTTTAGCTTTTAGCATCCAAGTCCCTCCAGACTTCCTCTGAGCCTCCTTTGAGCACTTCGATCTTTAGAAACACGAAAAAGGTCCATCCACATGGATTTGGTCTCTTACATCAAATACCTCTAAAAACATTTGTATCCTCAAGAATCCAAAACCAATCAAGTGAGGAAACATAAAAAAGGATCATCTGAATAGCCACCCTAAAAGATACATCTCAAATCCCTTTCCACCATAGGATCCCAACCTCTTCATAAAAGGAATAGCGTGAAACCATGAAACAACCACAACTGGATCCTAAAAACTATTTCGGGGGAGATACCTCTCAAAAGAGAGTAATACACAAAAAAGAAACAATAGAAATCCATCTCATTAACCATAAAAAGGTCTACAACCAAATAATGAACATCCTTACAATAGAAGAACTAAACATCAAACAACTCGTGGTACTGAGGGTGTATCTACAACTCACATTCCCAGTTAATCTCCTCCACTCTACTGTGTTGCCACAAGACATGAACCAAAGGTATAGAATGTCCACACAACACATTCTCTTAGTGGTCTTAGATCTCCATAGGCCTCTCCTTAAATGTCACATCATCATCAACATCGATCTCACCACAATCGATAGTAAAAGAGTCATCATAAAGATAACGATGGATCTGTAACATGTAAAAAAACATCATTAATCCAGCTCATCTGTTGGGGAAGTGATATCTGAAATGCCACAACTCCAACATCATCCTACACCTTGAGAGGACCAACAACTCAGGTAGAAATCATAGTCCCATGACCAAACCTTCATTTTCCTTGATGAGGAGTCGCCTTCAAGAAATAATGATCTCCAATGTCAAACCAAAAAGGTATCCTCCTATGATCATCATAGGATATCTGATGATCTTGCATGGTATTTATCCTCTCATGAATCACCTGAAACATATTTTTCATGTTCTGTACTAGTTCTATCTTGATAATTTCTGACTCTTCATCCCTGGTATAGCACAATGGAGAATGGAAAGGTCATCCATACAAGGTGTTAAATGCTGCCATATTGATGGTGGAGTAAAAACTATTGTTTTAATATAACTATACCAAGGTAAAGTTCCTCATCCATGAACCACTAAATTCTAGGACACAAGATCATAACATGTATTCAAGATTATGGATGTTCCGCTCCATCTGACCATCCATCTGTGGATGAAAACTACTGTTAAGGCCTAGCTAAGAACTAAAACAATGATGGATAGTTTTCTACACTCTAATGTTAAAATAAGTATCTCAATCAAAAATGATCTTCCTTGGTACCCCATGGAGCCACACCACGTAATACAGATACTGCCTTGATCAAACCTCTATTGAGCTCAACTACATGATCACTATAAAGTGGGATGATTTCATCAAACAATCCACTACCACCCATGTAGCATCATAGCCTCCCTGAGATCGAGATAAATTGGTAATAAAGTCCATCGATATATCCTCTCACTTACACTAAGGAGCATCAAACAGCTGGATAAAAACATCAGGGAAATGGTGCTCATCCTTTACCTTCTGACAGAACAAGCATCGAGACAGAAGCTCTACAACTGCACGCTTCAACCCTGGCCACCAAAACATACTCCTCAAAGCTCAGTACATATTTGTCCCACTAGGATGTACCACTAAGGGTGTACTATGGAAATCTCTAATAACTATCTTTCACATCTCTAAAGGAATGAAAATCCTTCCCTAGAACAACACTTGGTGTCATTCATCTTCATACCAACCATCAGGGGCCTCCCCACAATCAACTCAATTTCTTCATACCACCACCTAAAGATCCCCTAACTGGGATTCCTCTACTAATTTAACTAGATATGACTACACCATCATCTAGAAAATACAACCACTATCACAACTTCTCCCATATTTAGATGTAATGATAAAGGTTCTTCTATTTTTCTTTAGTAATAACCAGATTTACACACTGAATCACTATGTGACTTACTTCTTAATGTGTCAGCGACAATATTACCTTGTATAGGTGTATATGAAATCTCAAAGTTATAATCCTATAAGAACTCCATCCATCAATATTGGTGCAAGTTCAAGCCACACTGGTAGAAAACATACGTCTAGATCTTATGATCGATGAAGACTACAAAGCTCTCGTCGATGAGGTAATGTCTCCACAAATTTAGGGAAGACACCACCAAAAAATCAAAATCATGGGTGGAATATTTATGAATATGGGGAATAAATTACTAATACCCATAAGAAATGGCCGATCTCTGCTCCATCAGAACACAACCCAACCTAAGACGTGAAGTGTCATAGAAAACCTCAAACTGAACTCCTTATGTTAGCAGACAAAGAACTAGATAACTGAACAATTTCTCCTTACGATTCTCAAAATCCTCCTCATAGTAATGAGTCCACAATAACGTCTGATCCTTTCCATTCAATGTTGTTTGAGGAGTCACAACCTGAGAAAAATCAGCTACAAACCTCTTGTAATAGCCTGTAGGTCCAAGGAAACTTTTCACGACTGCCACTATCTTGGGGTCTTCCAAATATACAACTACATAAATCTTTAAGAGATCCATATATACTCCCTAATTGGATATAACATTCCCCATGAAATTCACTTATTAAGCCCAAAACACACACTTCCGAAACTTCCCAAACAACTTCTCATGGTGATGAACTCCAAAAATGGCATGCAGATGCTTTTAATGCTCCTCAGACACAGAGTACACAAGGATGTGGCCAATGAAAACCACCATGAACTTATCTATAATATCATGGAACACTTCATTCATCAACCCCATGAACGCATATAGATAATTCCTCACACCAAATGGCATCACAATAAACATGTAATTCCCATGACGACAATAGAAAGCAATATTACAAATATCCTCATCCTTTAAACATACTAGATGATATACTAACCACAAATTTATCTTCAAGAACCAAATATCACCCTTCATTTGATCAAATAAATCATCAATCTGTGGAAGAGGATAATAGTTCTTCATTGTCACTTGGTTAAAGTGATAATAATCGATACACAACTGCAAGATTCCATTAGCATTATTCACAAACAAGACAAGTTCAACCCATGATGACACACTCGGCTGAACAAAACCACACCACAATAGACCATCAAGATATATACATATCTACTGAAACTTAGAAGGAACCATCCTATATAGATACATCAATATAGGAGACACACCTTGCTATAGTTTGATCCCAAACTCGATCTCCCATTGTGGGGGTAACGCTACAACCTCTTCTAGAAATACATTTGGGTACTATTCCATGACCCTAGTAAATTCCAACTATTGAACATCCAATGAACTCACCATCAGCTCATCCATGAAGGATGATAAGTTAGAAACATGCCTCTGACCCATATGAGGGTCTCTCTCACCAAGAAACCCTTTTGTCTCTCCATCCATATTGAAGAACAAACCCTGCCTCCTAAAGAAATCCATAATATCCTACACTAAATACAACCAATCCATGATGATGATATCATCATATGGTTATATCAATAAACATAATAAATATACCCAAGAGAGGTGTTTCCCCAACACTATCTCATAGTCTATACATACATCAAACAAATCATCTTGACCTCCAAATAGCATAGTCAGTGCCAAGGGCACTAAAAGTCTCTCTTCCTAAAGTCCCAAAACATGGAAAATGTAAGTTAATATGAAGGAGTGAATCACTCTTGGATCAAATAAGGCATGTTCCCAAGTAGAAAACAAGAAAATGGTACCTTGAACGACGTCTGGCTCTCCTGGCACTGGAAACACTAAAGCATGAATCTGATCAAGACCTACTCCACGACCTCTATGACCATACTGACGACCACATCCACTTCCATGTTCTACTCTCTGAATATGGGGAGCATCCCTAGGATGTCATCTTCTCGCTCTATCCACTCTCTGTTGATCCAAAATTGGTGCAACCTATTGTTGCTACCTTGGATGGAACTGCCTCAACGGAGGAACATAAATTGGAACACTTTGTAGACATTGAATACATAGAAAGTTTAGGAAATATTGTCACTAATGACCTCATCCTCCACAATAAAAATAATCATATTATCTCTTGAAATAGTCCTAAAATATACTTCCCTTAGATAAATGAGACATTGAGGGCTGGGACCTACCCCCAACTAATCAGAAGCTATTTTTTCCTTATAACTGGGAACCCCAAACCATTGCTCTACTTCACGAGTAATCCTGGTGACTTCCCTCTCATGATGATCCAATTTTGGGAAACATCCACTTGATGACCTATGCTCTCACCAGCATCTCAAGATAAGAATTCTTCCTAATGGATCTCTAGATGTAAAGCATATTAAAAGTGCCTCAACCTAGAATACTCGTCTGACAATAGGTCTGAAGCATATCAAAGAAGGTTTCTAAAACAAATCCTGAACTCTTAAACACCAAAGCTCGCCTATCGACGGGTAAGAAGCTCCTAGTGACTAGAATCCTTCACGGTCGAAGAAAGAAACTCAACTCTAAACGGGTCTCAGAACTCTTCCCATGAGAGTACCAACTCCTCATGATCCCCAAGGAATAAGAACCAACACTGCATCACTTCCCCACATATCATCATCATATCCAATGATACCCAATGCTTCTTCTGAGTGTAACGTCTTGGATCTGGGTGCCGCCCAATGGTGCCCCGTACCTAGTCAGTCACATGGCCTCAAGCGCATTTACCTAAATTCGAAGGGATTCTGAATAGCAGCGAGGGACTTAGGTGTGATAGTGAGAAACAATTCCCTCATTGGTAGAGTAACATAGAAGATACAAATAGTAAATAGTATCGGAATTATTAATACCACACAATAGAAGTAAACAGCATAAGAATGATAGTATAAACAAATTCATCATATATAAACAAATGATACATGTTACATGTAACTAAGAAAGTATCTAAACAAGTCACAATTCTATAAATACAATACTGAAATCAAAGTATATAAAATAGTAAACTCCAACAATATTTCAAGCCTTAGCTTGGTCCTATTCTTTCAAGTTCCAATAGAAATCAAGTACCTACTGAAGAAGGGCACTTTCCCTTATCTATACCTACAATCCTATAATCTATTTAGTCCCAAAAGCATGACCCAAATATAGTGTGAGATGAATCCTAGTAGGAAAGCACCATAATTTATGTGCCTAACTATTAGTGAATATATATATATATATAGTAAGAAATATGAAGAATGAAGCAATAAACAAGGAAGAACTCAAAAGTAAAAAATCCTATAGTTTCCAATTACTTTCATTTATATTTATTAATTATTCAAACCATTTAATAATGAAATACTTGGATCTAGACTAATCTTTGTATCCCCTGGGTAATAGAAAAACAGATATCTCAGAAGACCATCTAATAATCAAGTAAGACTAAGTCCAAGATTGTGCTTTGTCTTGTAAGACTCATCACAATCAACATTAAAAATATCACATTGACACTCTAGGTGGCACACACAGTCTAACCCCTTTGATCAAGTGTTCTAAAAAATCGAAGACTCTTTATGGAAGCACTCACTATCAATTCTTCTTGTGCTCTTTTAACGAATAACTCCAGACTCTCTGTGGAAGAACTCAATTTCCATTCCCCATGTGGTCTCTTAACAGTATACTATAGACACTCTGAGGGAGAACTCACCATCAATCCCCTCCTTTGGTCATGTAATGTAAATATAACAGACACTCTGGGGATGCCCTCAACATCAATTCCCCCTATGTTCTAACTACACCAAGTTCTCAAATCCCTATGTAATACAATCGTGCACAAATGATATCCAGTAGCCCACGTAATCTCATCTACTATAAGGTTAAGTAGCTGCAAAGTATAACATAGGCATTTAACAAGAAACAATTGCATAATAATTCCAACGTAAAAATTAAGGCATGGAAACAAGGTCTTCCTAATAGGCAACTAGGACTAAACTGTCATATACATTCAAAGAAGGAAACACACCCATGGGGTGTACCCTAAACATGAAATTCAGAATAATATATCAACAAAACTTTTAATTTATTAATCAATCTATGGCAGATGATAACTGGTTTAAATTACATAACCCAAAATACTTGAATCATGGGTAATCAACACTTAGGCATATATAACTCAAGGAAAAACTCTGAAAGGAAACAAACCACTTACCTTGACATTTTATGATCGATATAGTTCAACCTCATCCTTTTAATCAGCCTAAAACTTCGTAGATCTACAAAAAGGTCAAAAATGTTCAATCGCAGATAACTTGAGAGAGAGGAGAAATCAAGAAGAGAGGCTATGTGGAAATTGATAACTCACCAGTGGGAATCCAACGCACTCAACGGAACCTCAATCAGAGCTTGGATGGAGGAAGAAGAGGCACTCCAAGATAATTGGTCATACTTCACTCTCATATATGAGACACGAGAAGAAGAAAGGATTTCTGGAGATAAGACACAACCTTAGTCTGATTAATCAAATAAAAATAAAAGTACACGGCATTTTCATTTAATGTACATTCCATGTACATGCCTCAATCAGCACCCACTTTAGGTGGTCCACACTGCCATGTACTCAGCTGTTACATGGCTAGTACATGGCTACACACAAAAACCTGGTACATGACATGTACTCAAGAGTACACGGAGTGTACTTAAAAAATTTCCAAATTCATTATTTTTTACTTAAAAACACCCAAAATCAAGATCCATACCTGAAATGAAGATCTAGGTTCTTACAAACTCCCCCCCCCCCCCTAAAGAAATTCATCCCTGGATTTCCCTTACAAGGGTGGAGAAGAAGAAACTTCAAACAACTCTGGTTACTGTGATTTCACGAACGCCTCCCTCTCCCAAGTCTCTTCATGTACTCGCCAATGCAACCATAGAACCCATACTAGAGGAACAGATCGGCCATAGAGAACCTTCGTACTACGATCCACAATCCGTATAGGGTGCTCCTTGAAGGATGCATCCACCTTCAACTCATCCTCCTTGGCTTGAAAAATGAGAGACAGGTTAGAAAAGTAACGTCGTAGCTAAGAAACATGGAAGACATCATGCATAGATCAATACCTTTAAGGTAACTACAACCAATAGGCAACCATACTGCCTCTCTCCAAGACCTCAAACAGCCTGACATATCTCAGTGAAAGCTTTACCTGTCACCTAATCCTCTTGTGTCCCATCCTTGGTGTGACATGTAAGAAAACCTCATCTCCAACCTTGAACTCCAGAGGTCATCTCCATCAATCGGTATAAGATTTATGGAGAGACTATGTTGTATCCATCCTCTTCTGAATCAACTATACCTGATAAGTGGTCTCTTGGATAAGACGAGGTCCTATCATAGCTGCCAATCCTACCACTAGCCAATATAGGGTTGATCAGTATGTCCTATCTTATAAAGCCTCATAAGGTGCCATCTGAATCATCACCTGAAAATTATTATTATAGGAAAACTCTACTAGAGGTATATGTCTCTCTCAAGAACCCTTAAAATCTAAGAAGCATTCTCGAATCATGTCCTCCAACATGTTAATCATGTTCTTGGACTGGCCGTCTTTATGGGGATGATAAGCTGTACTCAGAAGTACTTGTGTACACAAAGCCCTTTGTATTCCCTGCCAGACACAAGAAGTAAAAAAGACAATCCCTGTATGAAATGATAGAGTGTGAAAACCCATGAAAACATACAACCTCTCAGATGTACAACCTTCCAAGCTCATCAACACTAAATTTTTCCTTGATTATCAAGAAATGTTTAACCTTCGTGAGTTTTCCAACAATAACCCAAATTGCATCATTCCCTCAAGGTGAACTCAGTAAACACGTCACAAAATCTATTATAACATCATTTCACTTCCACTCTGGAATGGTTAACTACAATAAGAGCCTGATTGGTCACTGATGCTCAACCTTGACTTGTTAACAAGTGGAACACCTTATAAAAAACCAAAAACCTAATTATTCATGGCTAGACACCAATTCTAATGGTGTAGATCTCGATACATCATGATGATTCTAGGATGAAGTACCCAAATTGGGGAATGAAAATCTCACAAAAGATCTTCACGTATGTCTACTGACACCCATATGCGCCCATGAAAATGCAAGACATCATCCTCACCTATGGTCCACCCATGAGTAGGGTCCTCTCCTGACACACTCTCTCATAGGAATAGGCCTTCAGAATCTGATATCATCCTCATTCACACTTGATATAGAAGATTATAGGTAATAGCTAAAAAAGTAAGAAACATCTGCCCCCATCTATCATGCATCTCATAGAATAGAGCCATAAGATTCCACTCACTGTTTGACTCATGAACTGCCTATATCTGAGTCCTTTTGGTCAACACATTAGCCACTGCATTTTTCCCCCAGACGTGTAGGCAAGGTCAATGTCAAAGGACTGAAGGTACTCAACCCATCTTTGTTGTCTCAAATTCAGATCACACTGAGTAAAGATATTCTTGTGACTTTTGTGGTCAGTTTATACCCAAAAGTGCTCTCCCAAAAGATAATGTCTCCAACAACGTAAAGCATGAACAAATGTAGCTAACTCAAGATCATGCATCGAGTAAGTGGCCTCAACTGACAAGACCTATACACAATGGCTCTTTCCCCTTGCATAAGCACTATTCCCAGCCCTATACCTGATGCATCATTGTAAATGGTGTATGTCTTGCCCAGCTCTGGAAAAATTAGTATCAGTGATGAAATCAACCTCCCCTTCAGCTCCTGAAAGGATGAATTATAGGATTCTATCAACAAGTACATCACACCCTTCTTAGTTAGGCCTATCAGTGGTGCTTCTAAGCATGAAAAGTTTTGTATAAAGTGCATAGAGTAACCAGATATCCCCAAAAAACTTCATACTTCAAAGACGTTCTTCAGCTGCCTCTAGGAAACTACTGCTCTCACATTCTCTAGGTCTACTGATACTCTTGTATCTGAGATAATGTGACCCAAGAAGTGAATATGGTCCATCCAAAAGAGGAATTTTGAGATCTTGGAATATAACTTATTCTCTATTAGTGTACTCAATATGATCTCAAGATGGGTTGCATGGTCATATCGAGTGTGATATTACACCAAGATATCATCCATGAAGACCACTACAAAATAATCCAAGTAAGGATGGAACACTTGGTTCCTTAGTTCCATGAAAACTGTCGGTGCGTTCGTGAGATCGAACGGCATAACAAAATACTCATATAGACCATACCTACTCCGAAAGGGTGTGAGAGGTATATTTGATGCTCTAACATGCAACTGATGATAACCAGATCTCAAGTCAATCTTCCAAAACACTCAAGATCCTCTAAGATGATCAAAGAGATCATCAATCCTCCGAAAGGGATATCGGTTCCTTTTCATCAACTGGTTTAGCTTCTGATATTCCACACAAATTATAAGGTTACTGCCTACCTTCTTCGTAAAAAGGACTAGTGAACCCCAAGGAGAAGTACTAGGTCATATGATACAATTTTCCTAAAACTCCTCTAACTATTTCTTGAGCTACTGTAACTTGGTTTTAGCCATCCTATAAGGAGGAATGGACACCGATGCCACTCATGGAACAAGATAAATATATAAATCTTCCTATATCTCTGTAGGTAAACCTAAAAAGTCATTTAGAAAGACATCTATAAAATGATCCACCACTGGAAGAAAGTTCATCTTTGAATTCCCCTAGTCATCTAGATATAAACTATAAATTTGGGCTGTAATTCCTCCCAACCCATGATTCTCGGTTCCAGCTCTACCTACCTAGACATCCCATTCAACCTTGTGTAGAAAAGACCCACCCTCTAGTGATGTGAAACTCACTATGTGACGATACCAGTCAATAGAGGCCTGAAAGGAGACTAACCATTTTGTTATAATAATGACATCAAATCCTATCATCTCTAAGACATAGAGGTCCCATAATAAGTGACACCCACCAATCTCATGATGTAACTCCTTGCACTAATGTACACTAGTCGATCTAAACCCAAACAGATTTTCTAGCATTATAACATCCTTAGAAGTAATGATACAGAGCCCAATTCCATCCACAACAGCAACAGATATAAAACTATGGGAATTAACTATATGGAAAAGTGAAAAAGATAAAACTAAGGCAACTAGAATTGTACCTATAACTATAGAGGTTCGAAGATCCTTCTTCTATTGGGTCTTCTCCACTATAAAAGTCTGACCTGTAATGCGTCTTTGTGACCCTTCCTGACTACCCTGAGCTGATCCACCCTATTGTCGCTAGATTCATGTTTTTTGGTTACCACAACCACAACATCCTCCTCAGCCTGAACAGCCAAACGAACTCTAGTTCCATAACTGATGAGAAACTGATGGTCCTACTCCTGGACATGGAGTTATAGAAGAACCCCTATCACTATCTGCTGGAGAGAAAAACTGGAAAAAAATGCTAAAGATGGACCATCTTTTGACAAGATCGACACTCAATTGGGTCTCTTGAGCATTGAGGTCTTGAATTCCCACTCTTAACACACTAGTATCATACCACCAAGATACTTGAATAAATATCTCGTCTACTCAGATGTCTGCATGTAGGATCTATACAGTGCTTCCTACTATCAGTCGGAGGAGTACTAACTCTGAATGCCAAACTGTACTAGATCACAGCTCCAGACTCCCTCAAATTTTCTCGGTGATCATCTCCTGGTTGACTATAGAAGGTATGGAAGTCAACCTCATGATGTTTACCTAGGATCATATGTCATGTCTAAGACCATCCTCAATCTTCCCACCCAAAAATAAATCACCACCCTCTGAAATGTTTGTGAGTCATTGATGCTCTGTGAAGTGAGAATAATACTACATGACTGAAAGAGTACCCAATTCCAGACCCTTGAAATCTCAAGATCAGTCATCCCTCAAGGTATCTGGGTTTAATTAGTCATAGAAGGTTTACTAGAACTCATCCCAATCCATAACTCATAGGATTATCGTCGTTGATATCACATCCCACCATCTCTTGGAGGAATATCAAAGCATGTAGTTTTCAAGCTTCACCCTCATTTCTGAGGGTGCCTCCAGATGCTCAAAGATAGAAATCATGGACTCCAACCATGACTCTGTAGCCTGTGGTCCTCCATCCCCTGAAAAATTGGAAGGATGCTACTACTAGAACACTCGCGTCAGTTCTTCTATAGACGGGGCAGGATGCGTTGCTCCATGAAAATTATGTAACATCCTCAACAATCATTCACAGAACTATGCATTAGCACCATTGTACATTATAACGGCTGGTGCAAAAATGGGCATGATGGGAGGATCTACTAGTAGTCCCTGATCTATCCTTTCCGGTGTCTGGTCATCGCTCTGTACCTAGCATACAATTGGATGACTTCTTGGAGGTATGAATTTGTAAGTTCAAACACACACCTTAGTTTAATATTATCAAGGACAATAACTAAAAATTGTAAGAATAAAGGAACAGGAGAATAAAATCATTCGACATTTACAAGACATTGTTACACGGTTTGTATAAGCTCTACATGGCGTGTTTCCTTATGCTTTTAACATGGAATGTACCTCTGCCAATCCTGGTCATGTAACACCCCTACACACGGCGTGTTCTTTTCATGACACGACGTGTACTTGAATTTTCTCTCCTTCCCAAGTACTTATACACAGATAAAGCACATGGGGTTTGTCAGCACAACACTACACAGAGTGTTCACCCTAGACACAAAATTTACTGGTTAAGTCTGATAGACCTGTTTCATTGGTCACATGGTCGGAGACACTATCGAATCTACACAAAATTCAAGAATGGGACACGATGTGTACAACCTAAGTTTTATCCACCCGTGTCATTAGTCACATAGCCGTATACACGGTTCTTTACAACATGACGTGTACATCCGGTACATAGCGTGTTTCACCAAAGGACCCCTAACCATGTGTCTCTTCTCACACAGTCATTCACACAGTTAAAGACTACATGGCATGTACATATGGTTCACAACCTGTACTTAAGAATTTTTTTTTCTTCCAGAACAGAATAAACACACAGTGTGTGTTCATAACACCACATGCCATGTTGTCTTGGTTTCCAGATTGTAATCCTCTGAAACTCCTCCAGAACCCCTAAAAACTAATAAAAATTTTCAATGAATTACAAGTTTCGACCCATGAGATCCAATACTCCCGCGAATCAAAGTTTGCTATCCTTATTCACATCATAAGTTGACAAAATTCGATTAAAGTTCAAACATGATCCACCAAATTCTGATCCAAGAGGCACCATAGTACCTCAGGGACCAAATTTTTGTGTCCGTACAAATGAAACTCAACACATACCAATACCCTATCAAGATATCACATATTATATCATGACATATATTATAATAGAATATATATCTAGCACAACATCTATCACAATAGCATGTAATCAGTAATACATACTAAATGAAATGATAAGAATGCATGACATGTGATCTCTACCAAGTGACTGTATGATGCATGAGATGGAATACCCTCATCTCATCTGGTTGAAATAGAAATTAAACCACAATGATATAAATCATATCATCACAAAACATGTGTATCACCCAACGGTGAAATAAAATCAACTGTAACAAATGACACACTAGAAAAATTTAAATATTCGAGGTAAATCATCTTTTCCTTATACATGAGTTAGCTACTCTCAGGAACAACTTATTACCAAAAACATATTCCTTCCTATCCCTTTATATAGCCTACAAATAGTAATACAAAGGAGAAAAGAACTGCTCTGTTACCACTTTGTAACGTCCCAGATCTGGGTGCCACCCTAAGGTTCCCTATACTCGGTTGGTCACATGGACTCAAGAGCATTTCCCCAAACTCCAGAGGCTACCTACTAGAAGATAGGGCCTTGGGTGTGATGGTGGGGAAATTATTCCCTCATTGGAAGAGTAACATAGCAGAAACAAATGCTAAGCAATAACAGACACAATAATACCACACATCAGAAGAAAACAACGGAAGACTGATAGTATAAAAAACTATAGCATATATAAATAAATGATGCATGTCACATGTAACTAGGAAAGTATACAAAAAAGTCACAATTCTAGAAATATAATACTAAAAACAAAGTACATAAAATAGTAAATTCCAACCGCATCGTAAGCCTCAGCTTGGTCTCATGCTCTCTAGATCCAAAAACAATCAAGTACCTGATAAAGAAGGTAACTTTCCCTTATCTATTCCTAAAACCATATAATCTATTTGGGACCAAAATCATAACCCAAATAGGCTGTGAGATGAATCCCAATAGGAAACCACTGAAAGATATTTTCCTAACTATTACTGAATATATATATATATAAGGCAATATGCAGAATGAAGAAATAAACAAGGAAGTACTAAAAAGTAAATAATCCTAAAGTTTCCAATTACATTCAAGTACATTTATTAATTATTAAAATCGTTGAATAATGAAATCCCAAGATCTATCCTAAGCTATGTATCCCCTGTGTAATAGAAAAACAGACGTCTCATAAGACTATATAACAATCAAGGAATACTGAGTCCAAGCTTGTGCTTTGTCTTGGCAGACTCATTACAATCAACATTAAAAATATCACATTGACCCTATGGTTGGATCACATAGTCTAACCCCTATAATCAAGTGTTCCAATAAAAACAAAGATTCTTTGAAGAATCAATCACCATCAATTTCTCATGTGGTCTTTTAACGAATAATTATGGACTCTCTAAGGAAGCACTCAACGTCCATTCCCCATGTGGTATCGTAACAGTATATTATAGACACTCTGATGGAGAAATCACCATTAACCCCCCTTTGGTCTTGTAACATAAATATAATAGAAACTCTGGGGAATCCCTTAATGTCAATTCCCCCTATGGTCTAACTACACCAGGATCTCACATCCCTATGTAGTACAATCGTGCACAGATGATATCCACAAACCTAAGTAATCTCAACTAGTAAAAGTATAAGTAGCTAAAAATCATAACATAGGCATTTAATAAGTATAAATTAAGAAATAATTCCACCCTAACAAGCAAGGAAAGGAAACAATGTCTGCCTCATAGGCAACCTGAACCAAATAGTTATAAATATTCAAACAAGGAAACACACCCATAGGGTGTCCCCTAAACATGAAATTTAGCATAATATATCAATGTAACCCCTTAATATATCAATAAATCTATGGTAGATGATAATAGGGTAAAATTACTTAACATGAAATACATGAATCATGGGTAATCGTCACATAGGCATATATAACTCAAGTACAAACTCCAAAAGGAAACAAACCACCTACCTCGGCGTTTTACAATCGATATAGTTGAACCTCAGCCTTTGAATCGGCCTAGAACGTTGTAGATCTACAAAAATGTCAAAAACATTCAATCGTGGATAAGTCGAGAGAGAGGATAAATCAGGAAGAGATGTTCTAGGGAAAGAGAGAACTCACTAGTGGGAAGACAACACACTTAAAGGCACCTCAATCAGAGCTTGTATAGAGGAACAGGAGGTGCACAAAGATAATAATTTGTACATCACTCTACTATATGAGATATGGGAAGAATAAAGGAGTTTTGGAGATAATACGTGACCCTATTGTGATTAATCAAATAAAAATAAAAGTACATGGCGTGTTCATTTAATGTATACATTATGTACATGCCTCAACTGGCCCCCGCTTTAGGTGGTCCACATGGCCATGTACTCAGCCAGTACATAGCTACACACAGAAATCTAGTACACGACATATACTCAAGAGTACATGACATGTACTTAGAAAATTTCCAAATTCCACCTTTTCCCTCAAAAACACCTAAAATCAAGATCCATAACTAAAATGAAGATCCAGGTTCTTACATCGAGCATGGATCAAACTGAAAGTTATCTAAAAATCCTCCAAATAGTATTTTGTGAAGTTATTTGAAATGGATACCTCATACCTTTGAATTCTATGACATTTACACTCTTGTAGTGTCCTCCTCCAAGTGTCGCTTTCACCGACCTCTACTCTACAGTGATATGTGGGGGTAGCCTTATGAAAATATTTTGAGTGAACCGGATGATGAATCTTACCTAGAGCAATTCCCCCAAAAGAAAAAACCTTTATAGATCATAAACATGGAATATATACAACTTTAACATTAATTACTTTTGTTTTCTCTTATTCATTTTAGGTTAAGGTCTACCCATTCAATCATAGGCGCAAAGAATAATGATGCATGATCCTTTCCTAGGTCTCTACCCTGCAACTAGTATCACCTAGTTTAGTTGCCACTTTAACCTTAAAGGTTCATTCATCATATCATAGGGGGGACTAAATACCTATGTCTCAGTTGGTATCCTTTGTTCAAAACACTTGCTAAACTTATCTAACACTATTTCCCTATCAACCCATGGCCAACGAGCCCATACCCGACTGGTAAGGGCTCCTTCTTGGCATCCAAGAGACCTGGTTTCAAAACCGGGTGGAGGAGAATTTCTACGTTACTGTAGTAGTACTGTAGTAGTCACTGTAGTAGTACTGTAGTAGTTACTATTCGGTATTGTAGCCACCAGAACTATTCACCCGATTTGGGCCTTCGGGCCACAGGTTTGGGCCTATGGGTCTCCAGGGACTTTAGTTCATCAAAGGCCTTCGGGCCATTGGGCTTTCAGGTCACGTAAACCATTAAGTATCCCAGTTCACACAGAACATGCCCCTGTAGAGGATCAGAGCAGCAAGTAACATCGACTAGATGCAGAGCTAGCCGGATTGGAAGAATGAGAGGGTATGGCCGCCGCCATTAGGACCAGGCATCGTGCAGCTTTATACGGGGTAATGCTAGCCGATCAACAATGCAAGTTGGGGAGCTAAGGCTATCAATGATGCAAGAAACTGGGGAGGGGCAGTTCTAGTGGGCTGGGACTGTGGGTCATGTATAGGCATGGTATGCCTCTGGGCCTTCGGGTCATTTATTGCGGGTCATGTCAGGCCTTGTGCCTTGGGCCTACGGGTCATGTACGGGTTCCTCTTCAACCCTTAAAAGGGGGATTATCTATTGTAAAAATAAAAAAGAATGCCTTCGGGCCATTCATAGTATCAACCCATGCAACCTCACATGTTCCTAACTCCGAACTCCATCCTATCCCCTTAACCTACCTTCGATACCACTCTGCTACAACCCCCTCCCCTCAATGTGTACCCCTCCTGGGCTAGAAATGGGAGAAGATAGATAGTAACGCTCGAGTCCTACCTCATGTAGGCCCTAGATTGGTGACTAGCACTAAGGGTATAGTAAACACACAGATGGGAGGCATTACCCTCTAAGGGAATACATGAAAAATAATGAGATAAGATAGAAACCAGACAACTCCTATTTAGACTATAATATAAAAGAAAACCCAAGTATATAAATGTAATTTCATGCAATAACTACTACAACTGAAAGGAAAAACTTCATGTACCAAGAGAAAAGTAAAGAAGACAATGACCATGAATCCCAAATAGATCCTACAAAACCCCAAGCTAGTAGTAACCAACATTATCTCCAACCTAATCCAAATCACCTAAAAATAGTTTATATAAAATTAGGGTGAATATAATAGTATACTCAGTAAGATCCTCCAAGGAGCTTCTCATGAAAAAGTAAAGAAAGAATGATAAATAAAAGAGAAAAACAAGTGAAACTAGCTCATCACCTAAACAGGTATAATAAGTTTCCAACCTCACTATCACTAATATCACTAATAATCATATACAAGTGAATATAATATAATAAACAATATCAAGGGTACTCCACTACCACTCCCCCACTGGTTTTCCGCTTTCCCCTAACATCGGAAATCCTGAGTATCTCTCTCCAAAAAGTCTAGCTCAAAGACACATAGGTGAAGCACAACAACATGAACCTCATGCAACTTACCACCACATACACATAACCAAAATTAAACAGGTAGTTTATGAGACCCACCACAGCCCACATAATGCGAATCATATATAGGGTATTATACCCCAAGCCATCACAGCCCGTACACGGAGTAAGGATCCTCAAGACATCACAACCTATACACTTTATACCTATAGTATCCCTTAAGAAACTGTATCAGAATATATGTGGGTTAAATAACCACAAGACATTATATCCCTCTACACACATATGTGGGAAAACTAACTGTCTTTAATACCAGAATAAGTAACTACCAAGAGAAGAGAGTGGGCCCAAAGGGGGTAGTCATCCATCCATCCTCTCACTGAGATGTTTAGGAAAACACCCCCAGGGATCAAAATCCTAGTGGTTTCAGTTTCCTTAACCGAAAGGGGGTGGTATCGTATATAAACACAAAAATTTCACAATATAATATAGCTCACAAACACACTATTGGAATAATCTAGTCTCAAACTCCATTGCATCTAACGTCTCTCTGACTCCCAACTGCAACTTTTAAGACTAGATATCCTATAATAACACAACCATTTAAAGAGCCACATTAAATTACTTTATCCCTTTTTATCAGTTTCAATTTACATTAATTAATTATTTAACAATTAATTACCCATTAACAATTTCCACATTACATTTCCTTAGAATCACAACAAAGTTATATTCTCTACAGACATAAGAAAATCGATTCCACGGCTTCTCAAAATTATAATCTCAGCATTGAATCCCAGCAAGATCCAATCCCATGGGTTAAACATTATTTATTTATTTAACAATATTACCACTTTCCAAAATTTTAATCATTATAGAAAAACATACCAAGCTAACAAACATAAGTGGATCAACATGATGAGTAGATGAACTACCCACCGAGCCTTTTCCCCCTATATTAGGATCATTGAATCATCCAACTAGAAGAATCTAAACATGGAAAAGCATGTGGAGTACCCCACACATCTTTGCCTCTCTTGAAGGAGAGTAACCAAAACTAGCTTCCTCAAGTATTGGGGAAAGGAATGTATATAAACAAGTAATATATTCAAACAAGCATCCTACTCTCATATAAATAGGTAAGCCTAGATTTAACTCGTTCTATCATCTTTGGTGTCCTCCCCGACACCCGCATGCATAAACCGATACATCTCGCCACTCCAGGCATCAAGTTATCCAAAATAACTGATCATTCCTACCCCACGTACCACAAAATACCTTCAAGATCATCCATCATAGGCTCATGTAACATCTGGGTCTCCCTACCCCCACAAACCAAAAAATCCCTCCAAGCTTAACCATATCATAAGAAATAGAAAACCAATATAGCAACTGGTTCTCGGCACTAAAGCAAGGCATCCAACCTTAACACACATTGAGCTCTCACGGCTCCAAAACACAAGTAATTGGCCTTTACATGTAATCTAGAAACTCAATAACTATAAAGAAATTGTATGTTATCACACAATTGATTCTTTTTTCCATGTTGAATTAACCAATTCCTTATTCACATGTTCTAACTAGAGGTAACCTAAGAAAAATCTATCAAATATATCCAAAAAATTTAAACAATTATTTCAACATGAATTTAATTATTTTATCAAGAATAATCAACATGATAAAGCTTCATTGAACAACATAATTAAACATGTATATTTCATCAATTTTATTATCATCAAATTGCAAAAACAACAGTATTCATTGAACATGACTCTTTAACGATTTATCCAAATAATTAAAAAATATTTCTAGATTTACATTATTTATAAATTTCTATAAAAAACATGTTAAACCAAGAAAATTACATATATCAAACTATCTATAAAATCAAGAGGGAAAATGTTATCATGGTACAAGAAACAATATTGCTACTTGATCGATACCAATTATTTAATCTGGTTAAAATAATTATTAGGTAAATTTCATTTCAATACAAGGGGATAAATCATGCTAGAACTAAGATTGGATGTGATTAAATAGAGAAGAAAAAAAAATCCCCTACCATAAAAGGTCATTGATGTTCTTCACATGAAGATGGATCAATGAAACGAACCCCAATCTCATCTCTCGTAACAACTGCGTCCATCTGAGGAGCCGCAACACAACCACACCAAACAAAAACCAAGAGAACCCCATTAGAAACATGGGAGATTATATACCATCATATGGTAAGAAGAATGGGAGGAAAATAGATCAAACTGAGAGAAACCACAAGAATGGAGGAATGACACACCTTAGATCAAAGATTGATCGAAGGAGGGAAGCTAGGAGTCGATCCTTGATGAAGGAATCCCCAAAATGTCAAAGAGGGGGTCACCGAGTTCCCTAGAGTCAGAAGAGAGCTACTAAATCCATAGGGTTTGAGAACCTAATCAGCTAGAAAATGTTTTAAAACATATAGAAATGGGGGATTATATGATTTGTAATCCCCTTTCACATCATGAAATTCATCGAGGTTTCATTTTTCCAAAAAAAGTTTCTCCTATTAATTTTATTTTATTTTTCAAACCCCAAAGTATTAAATGTCGTGAAACCCATATTCACATTGTGTAACCTTCTTTTACAACATGAACTCTCCCTGATTCCATCTTTTAGTATCCAATTCCCTCCAGAATTCCTTTGAGCCTCCTTCGAGCACTTCGGTCGTCAAAAACATGAAAAGGGTTGATCCATGCATATTTGGGCCCTTAAATAGGGTAAACGCTACCCCTGGGGATGTGGGGATTCATGGATTGTTATATTTCCCATGGATGTTGATTTGGACCAGAGGAAAGTATATTTCCTCTGGTCTGGAGTGGTAAGGATGGAACGATCTACAATATGTTCTCAGAGACACCCTGACTCCAGTCAAAGCATGTTTGTACCATTCTCAAGGTTAAGTGTTCATTATTCTTTTATAATTTAATTTTTTAAATAATTAAATGTTTATAGTTATAATTGTTTATCTTGGAGACTACTGCGTGCACAATTAAGGACTTGTTATTTAAGGGAGTCATTGGTGGTAACCTAATAAGTTGTACTCACACCCTTCTTTATCTACCATCGAACTCAGGTAATTGAGCATAAGTTTTTCTAGTTATAGGTTATAGGTTTAGGTAGAGGTCATTGATTTTTTTATATTTATATTTATATTTATTTATATATATGATCGACCCATGGGTGATCAATATAACTTGTTTAGAATTCCATCTGTTATAGCACTTGATGTTGTATTTATTTTTGGCTCCTCCATGCTTATCTTTGATGGTTATCTGATATGGTTTATGTGTTTTTATTATTTTCCAATGTTGTTTCTACTCTGAAAAAAGGGTATAGTCTCCACACAGATCCTTTAGACAATCACTACTAGTCGTAAAGATTTGGAATATAAGGAGGTGTGGCTGAGGTCATTCAGCCTTACGTTGATCTAGCACCAGTTAGAAGACCAGTGCGGTGGTATGTTACAAAGAGGTATTAATGTTTTTATTCTTTATCATACTTTTTGGGAATGGTAGATCAAATATTAGGAAATTGTGGAGTCTTGGAAATGAGCTCATTCATGGGAGTCATCAACCCATGAGTGGGGGAAAACCAAATTCATCGGGGTGGGAATTTTTGTTCTTGTCTTTCACCTATTTTGTATTGGATTTTCACTTCATAGATGCACTTGATTTATGATGTGATGATTTATGGGGTTTTACTCTTGGGCTGATAAGAAGGTACGATGGTGGGAAACGAAAGTTGATAGTTTAGGGATTTGAAAATTTTCATCAATGATTAATGTAACTATGCCATCGTTGGTGGGGCGTAGCCCCAGTAAAGACTCTAGGATCCCACATGATGAATTTTAAGAACAATATAAAACAAAAAATACATGGATTGATTCGAATCTTCATGTTTGTCATCTTATCATCACTGTTGATTGTTTCTTAGTAGATCCAAAGTCGAATCCTTCTAGATCATCCACACATGCTTCAAAAATCTACAGGAGTGTCAATCATCAAATTTTGGGTGCTAACATGGTGATTTGATGATGACTTTTATGTCACAATTACCATATCATCAAAGTTCCTTAGATGAGAGAAGAAGTGATTGGTCTAATCATTTGGATCATGAGCTTCTATCTCTAGGAATTGGGAGAGGAGAGAGAGGCTCTTGAGAACTTGTAGTGAATAGTCATCTTCATGAGAGCATCCACCTCTATTTTACAGTGAGTTTCCAAAATACCTAAAAAGTGTCTTCGGCCCCCAAATATTTATTAATCACTATAAATGACATCTTATTACTGCTTTATTGATTCATAAATATCATTTATATTTTTTATCTCTTTATTATAATATAATAAATACATTGTGTGATAATACTAAGTCATTAAATTGACTCTTTGTTCCCACAAATATTAAGAGAACCTTTAATATTATAAAAATATTTATTTATTCATTGATGATAATATATTCTTGCACATCACTCAAATCCCTTGGTGGGGCCCACTATGTCTTAAACTCCTATTCTTCATAATGGGCCAAAATTTTGAATATTCTTAGTGTGTGACTCTCTACGCCCTTATCTCTATAGCATTGAATATTATCCATAGACTAGGAGAGGATTATAGTAACTCATCAAGTCCCCTAAGGAGATAAAGAGTATTCATAGAAATTAAAACCTTCCTACAAACAATCACAGTGTAATATCATCACTTTTAATTTTTAAATATCATAAAGAATGTTTCACACAACATGCCATTATACTTTCTTGCTTTATTGTTTTTGACCTTATTGGATAAATTACCTTTAAACTACCAAGGACATAGATTTAGTAAGGTCACCACCATCCTAATCAATTAGGCCAAATATATCACTTCCTCAACTCTAAAGTGATAAACTCCATCTTGATCATTCAACCAATGTCATGACACCAAGACACACCCAACATAAACTTCCTCACCGTGACTTCAATGTCATGGCTTTTCTTTTAATCAAAGTATGTGATAAAATGGTACACATTGATAAGGATCCCAAGTCATGAGACCAATATAAATGTTTGTAGATAGGAACAACCAATGCCATCTGAAACATGTGTTGTTCCTATTGGCAGGTGTTCAGTCCTCATGATATTATCTACTCGAGATCACCAAGTGTGAACTTCATGAGAATAAGTCTCAATGATTATTGATGAGTTCATATTTTGTGCATAAATTTTATAATTTTAACTATTTAATGTCATTGTTTTTAATTGTGTATCACCCATATTTTAGTTTATTAAACTTATATTTGGATATATTTTTTTATTTAAATAAAATTTTAAAAAAGAAAAAAATGGTTAAAATTATATTTTTTATTATGTTTTAGAATTATTAGTAGTTTTGGTATGATGTACGTTGATGGAGAAGATTATTTTCCATAAAAATATGGCCAGGGGTTATCCCTCAACCCAAGGGGAAGTCATCCACCTAGAAAGACCCTGAAGGGCCCACCACCCAAGCCACCCTACAAGGATATCTCATCCGTGGCATAGAGAAGATTAGCTAGTGTATAGGAGCACATCAGCAAGTGGGAGGAAGGTCCACATGATGATGAGAGGATAGCTTCATCGAGATGGGGCGGTTGATGGTGGCGTAGGGGGTCCTCCAGCCCCAATCCATCTTGCCGGTCTGTTGAATCTATAGAATTGGAAATTAATAGGAGGAAAACCATATATGTTTTCAATGTGGGATGGATATTTTTACCCAAGAACTATGCACTTACTAGGAAGATGTTGTTCCACCCCAATGAACTCATCACCTCCCTTAGATATAAGCTTCTCCCTAGCCCTCTATTGTTTCCCCATAGGACTACTGAGTCGTGCCAAACCAGAAGACCTAGGATAGAATTTTCATAGACCAAAGGAGGTTTTCCACTACTGACATAGGAGGCAGTCAAGATATACCAATCTGGCATCCAAAGTGATATTGGAGAAGACATTCCTTGTCAGCCGTACTGGTGCATAATCTAGGAATTTATTTTTATTTAGTTTTTCAAAATTTAAATTATGAATTTATGTGTTGATTATGAATAAAAAGAACATGTCACCATTTTTACACTACACTTTTATGTTAGCACTAATTTTTATATTCCTATCCCTAAAATTCATAGGTATTTCATGCTAAATGAGAGATTATCCATGATAAACTATGCTTTTGAGGGAAAGGTGAGTTTGATAAAAATGATGAGTGACATTGTTTTTAAATTAATATCAATTTGAACTTAATCAGATAATATCCCCTCAATTCATGGTGAATGTGATCACATTTAGGGGATGAACCTCAATGTAATAATGGTAAGTGGTAAAGTGATATTTGACCTAAAATTCATATTCCAACATAATATAAGACTAAATACACCTAATCTAGTTATAAGAAACCTTGAGAGAAAAGTAAAATAACTTAGGTAGTTTTAGTCAATACAGAGAGTCTAGGATAAATAACTCAAGAAATATCATGGTTAATGAATTAATGAAAAACCATCCTCAATATAAAATCACTTCCCTTCATCCTATTTTCATTTTTTTGAGTCATCCCAAACAATTCCCTCATTTATTTTAGTTAAATTAATTTATGTAATTCATGAAAAACAATGTCAAAACTACTGAATCTTATAGCCATTTTCCTCATGGGATTGACCTCGTCTCATAACAATTATACTATTTAGTAGTTTGTATATTATGGTGATTATAAATTTGTATTTAGATATTTCCCGATTGAAGTAATGACACTCATGAGTGACATAAAAACTGGTAATATTTGTATATTTGGGTTTTATTAAATTAATAGTTAGACAATTATTTAATCTTTATCTTTTATGATTTCTGATTTTAGATTATGTTCTTTTTTTTCTTTAAAATAAACTAGGTGAGTTTGGTTATAGGATGAAAAAAAATGAAGGCACATGTATAAATAGGAATTAAATTGTCAAGCCTTTCACAATAGATTAAAGAACACAAGATGCAAATCTACAATAATGGATGTGAGTTCCAAGGTAACCTAAGAGATCCACAACCACACCCAAGACTAGAATAAGACTTAAAAATCATGAAAGATGATTTTAAAAGTGTACTATAACTCCTAGAAATTATGGCTAAAAATCATAATTGAAGAAATAAAACCAAGAGGAGGCCCACTCTAATGATCTAATCAGAAGCACAATAGATTTTGAGGCTGAATCTGAGGCAATTTACTGTTCTAATTCTTATTTTGATTTTACATGGAGGACACCTACTTTAGTGCTGAGGAAGAGGAAGAAGTACAAGAGTAAGTCCCTGCAAAGGCTGAAACAGGATATCCAAGGGAAGAAGAAGAAGAAGGTGCTGCTAAAGTTTAGAATTTTTCTTTTCATTTTTGGAAGACTAGCCCTATGAAGAAGATGATGAAGTGGTTGCTGAAATCATGAAGTTAAGTTCAGAATTTGAGGAACAAAAACCAATAAAATTGGTTAATTATGGGTGGTACAAGGTTTAGATATCCCAAGAGTTTTTAATCCAAATATTGGAGCTATCCCTCACTCCTTGGAACCTTCATAAATAATAATAATATATTTCAAAGAGGAGGAAGAGTAGAAGAGCTAAATAAGACTTCCATCAAACATATAATTGGTTCAAGATTAGATGGTTGGATCTATACCATACTCCTGTTATATGATATAATATTTAAGGTCAATTTTAATTACCTTAATAAAATCCCTTTGTAGGAGGCAACATGAGTTTTTATTTATTTTCTTTCCAAGTATAGAATTTTAATTTTGGATGAAGGGAAACCCCTCCCATCATTTTTGAAATTTAATTGCAAAGGGATTTTATATTCACAATTTTGTTTATATTTTTTAGGTTCATAAAGCTCCTGTGAGTGAGAATTTAAGGAAGTAAGCTCCTAGAAGTGTATAACTTCAAAGGGAAACAATTTTATGCTTCAATTTCAGCACTTATTTTTACTCCCCTAAAATTTTCAAAATCAATATATTTTGAGCTTTAATGAAATAAATATGCCTTCTCAAACATAGATTTATGTTCTTATTTTTTTATCAAATACACATAGGATTTTTTAGGAACCTTGAGAGTCCATGTTTTATTTTTTGAAGTTATATAATTAAATGTGTAATATGGGGAACTGGATGATTAGAGTGAAGCAAAGAAATTTGAAATCAACAAATCATGATTTTTATGTGTAGTCACATGTTGTCAAAAATTCAATTCCATATTTTATAATTCAATTTTTAGATGTTTATTTTCATTAGTTTATTGTTGTGATACATACCATGAGTTATTATATTTAATTAAATGCTCTTATTACTGAGAGGTTTCTAAGATAAATATTTCCAATATTTCTTAGTAAATTTAATGAGAGAAATTGGGTCATGTCACCTACTAGGATTTTATTTTGATCTTGTAAAAATGATGATTATACAAATTCAATTACAAAATGGATGAGGCATTTTGGTGTCATATAGTCATTATCCTTGAGACCCACCTCATATTTTATCCTCTTTTTATCCCTTAGAGACCATGAATAAACTTTCATGGGAATGCCTACATTTCATGGTGACTTTTCCATTCACACCTTTACTCAAATGTTTTGAATGATTTTTTAAGTTTAGGTGTAGGGGATGAGAGATTTAATTGAAAAGGGGGTATTCTTAATTTAGATAATTTATTTGGTATTTAATTGGTTTTTAGGAAGAAGGCTCATGTTTACTTCACTGTTTTTATTATTCACCCCTCTAGTAAAAAAATAAAAATAAAAATAAAAAATTGAAAAAACGTGGGTTGAGTTATGGAGGCTAAAAAATCACCATCACATGACCAATGATTTTTATCATTTGGGATGGGTGGTGGTTGTGAGACTTTTCATAACATAGTTTTCAAAAAAAGATAAAAAAGAAAAATAAAAAGAAAAAAATGAGGGCAAACTCATTCATTGTGCTTCATTATTCATGATCTTCATATTAAGATTGGGAATTATGGAGAAGTTGTAACTTTTTGAATAAGAGAATTTTATTGTATGCACTTTGTTTACCATGCTTAACACTTGAGCATAGACTCTTTTTTAGGCTTAATTTATATACATCAATTTTCTACCATCCTTTTGTTGCAAGTGGGTTCCATAGACACAAATTATGTATGTAATTTGATTAACATTACATGTATATAGTTTAATATATACATGTGTTTATATTACCAGAATAGTGTTGATACTTTTATGTTCACTATATTTATGGTAATGTCCTCTAATTACATGTCATATCAAAAGTTTATAGTAGTTCTCATGCTATAATGGGATCTTAGAGATACGATGAAAACAATATTAAATTAATTATCTATGGTCTGGATACATCATAATAATAGGACATAGTCTATGTGAGACCATCAAGTGTTTGAGGACCATAAGCATTGACACTTCTTCTCATGTAGTCCGCACTTGGTGATCACAAGTATATGAGATCACAAGGACATAACCACCAATAGGAACACCAAATTTGTTTAGTGTCATAGGTTGTTCCTATCTATGAACAAGTTTATTTGTCTCCTGATTTGAAATCATAATCAATGTGTGTCATTTGATCACATACTTTGATGAAAGAAAAAACCATGACATTTAAGTTATGGCGAGGTAGCTTGTGTTGGGTGCGTCGTTGGTGGTATGATATTGGTTGAATGATCAAGATAGAATTTTTCTTTTCCAAGTTGGGGGGGTGATATCTTTTTCTTTGTTGATCAAGATGATAGTACATTATAAATCCACGGGCATGGTAGTTGAAGATAAGTTATTCGAGTTTGATCAACAAATAATAAACCAAGAATGGATGATAACATAAGTTGTGTATTATTCTTTATGAGATATCATGAGACAAAGAGATTATATTACACAATGTGTGTTTGTAGGAAAGGTTGTCATTTCTATAACTACTATTTATATCTTTATGGGGCTTGATGGGTTTCTAGACTCTACTACTGAAATGAGAATAGTAATTCACTACTATTATGATAAGGGCCTAGAGGGTCACACATAATAGCATATTCGATAGTCTTACCTATTCTGGTGAATAGGTTTATAAGACATAGTGGGCCCAACCACGGGGTATGAGAGTTTTCAAGTTTTATTAATATCCTGTGAATAGATAAATTCATTATTATTCAAGTATAGAATAATTTGGTTGAATTTATTTATTAGAATTATTCACTAGGTATTAAGTGAATACATGGAATAATATTATACAAATGAATATTATTTTAAAATTCAATGTTCATTTAATATTTGTGAGAATTATAGATCAATTTAATGGATCGGGTTTATCACGTAACATATTTAATATATATTATAAGTAAGTGATAAAATATAAATAATATTTATGATAAAGTTATTTTGTTGTAAAAATTTATTTACTTCTTATTTAGTAGATGTTAAATATACAGGGGACAGGAACCCTATCCGAGGATTTTATAAATCCACTCTATTATTTGGGAGGAGCTCATTTCCTTTAAACTATTAATTCCAACAGATTGAGATATCCACTCTCCTCCCACATCCTAGAGAGAGAACGGATCTATCTGAGGAAGTGATCCAAAAATGCCTTCACAGATTGAAGGCATGGGATCGAGGTGATCATAACGATGTCATAGGAATGGTTAGAGTTCCGACTATAAAAAAACATAAATTAACGATGATTTAAAGTGTCTCTAATTCATTTACAGATGTTTCCAAAAAACATCATTAAATGCAGTGTCTCTAATTGGAGATGTTTTTAAACAACGCTAATTAACAACATTTTTAAACATCTCAAATTAGAAATGTTTAGAAACATATACAATTATAAACACCTTATTTAATTTTTTTTTCTAGAAATGTAGGCAAATGAGTGATTAAATAGTCATTTTCTTATAAATGTGTATTTTTTTAAAAAAATTCTTAATTAATTTTTGTTTTTTTTTATAAAATGACTTTTTTATTACCGATCCAATACATCCTCCACTACCTCACATCAAATGGAACCACCCACCCTAATACCCTACACACTCCATCGTATTGAAAATTCCCAACTTGCCCTCCAATCCCTCCACATGTGTAGACTCGTGTGCTCCCCTCAAGCCCTACCTCCACATGTACACGCCGCCCATTGTAGAAATGATGGGAGTCACAATGACAGAATAGGTTTGTAGATAAACAAATTATAGAATAAAACAATGAGAAAATAATGAGAAGAAGATCCCACAAGATACAGTGATTTACATGGTTTGGGAATAATCCATTCATCCATGGAGAGGTAGAATTTCACTATGATTCAGGATCATAATTACAAGGAGAATATCAAAGTTTCCTAACACAAAAACCCTAGCCCGAAATGAGCTAATAAAGAGGACAAAGAACTATTCCACCAACCGCAGATAAAGTTTGTTGTGATATAATGATGGGTGGTTGGAAGTCTGCACTACTACCATGTTGTGACCAGCCAAGTCCAAGCTACTACATTGTCCGGTGATAAGAAGTATTCAGAGTTATAGTACCACTGTCTCGAAAGTCCAGGTTGGTACATTTTTCAGGTCAACCATCATCCAAACAGATCAGGCTACACTAATAAAATAATCTACCTCTTGGATCATGATCATATATGCTAATCTTCTTCAATTCCACAGAATTAAATAGCTTATAGAATCTATGCTCCCCCTCTTCTTCACTCACCAGTGCATGATTTTCATTCAAAACATCAATTTCAAGCTAACTGTTCATGAAATACAAGTTTTTCCCCTTTTGTTCTCACAAATTGTTCTCCAATATTTTTACTCTCATAATCTATTCATTAGTGGATACCAAAATTGGCACAGAAGTGCCTCAAATTCAGTATTACCATCGACTTCATCAAAATATCTACTGGAATGTTTGTTCTAAAAATCTTATGCAATGTCAATAACTCATCCTATATCAAGCCTCGGATAAAATGTTACATCAACTGAATGTGCTTCATCTGGGTATGAAACACTGAATTATTTATAATATGTACTACACTTTGACTATCACAGGGCAATACATTTTCTTATCACTTTCTACCTAACTCATCCAAGAAGTTATTCAGAAAACCCATCTAATTAACAACTTATATTACAATAATTTATTCCACCTCTATGATGGATAAAGCCACCACCATCTACAATTAAATTATCCAACTTATTGAATTTTCTCTATAGGTAAATACATAACTTGTGGTGATCCTCCTACCGTTAACATCACCTCCAAGTTCATCATCCATATATCCATTCAATGTCTTTCCTTTTCCAAAGCCCAAAGATACCTCTTTTCTTCCCTTGATATACCAATGTATCCACTTCATATCCCCCCAATGTTTCTTTATAGGGTTATCCATGTACTTATTAACAACTCTCACTACATGAGAAATGTTAGGTCAAGTACATAGCATGAAATACATCAAGATTCCAATATTTTATGTGTATAAATCCTTTTCCATGCACTCACCCTCTCATGTCATCTTCAATTATTTATCCTTTGATAATTAGAAGTGGATTGCATGGGGAATAGATACATGTTTTTCTTCATGCATACTGAATCCTCTCAAAAAAATTCCAATTTAGTCAACATGTGATAACATTAAGGTTCTAGCTGCATGGTCTCTCTTGATCTTCATCCCCAAAATTGTGTCAACTTCTCTAAGATCTTTCGTCTCAAACTCCTCAGTCAGCTACCCTTTCCTCTCATCAATCTTATGCATACATGATACTACAATGAGAATGTCATCCGCATATAGAATAAATATAATATATTCATAACCAAAAGACTTGATGTAGCAACATCGACCCATGGCACATCATTTGTATGAATTTTTAGTCATGAATGCATCAAACTTTTTGTTCCAAAGTTTGTGTGTCTACTTCAACCCATATAAGAACTTATAGAGTTTGCACACCAGGTCTTCCTTACTGAAATCAACATATCCCTCTGGCTACTGAATATATATGTAATCCTATAGATCTCTATAATGAAAATTATTCTTGACATAAAACTGCTCAAGATGTATGTATTTTGATGCCACAATGATGAGTACCCCTCGGATGGTGGTAAGATTAACTACATGTGAGAAAATTTCAGTGAAATAAAATCCTTCATTTTCTTGAAAACCATTCAAAACCAGCCTTGATTTTTACCTCCTCTTTCGATCATGTTCTTCCTTGAGCCAATATACCCACTTGTCTTGTTATGCTTTCTTTCCTTGTGGAATATGTGCCTGTCATGACCTGACCCAAAGGGGATCAAGTCGCAACTACCCCAAGCCGGCCTCAATAAGCCAAGGGTGTTGAGAAGCACATAAAGTCATAACTAATATTAGAGTAATTTTCCTAATATACCTATATGCACACACCTAACCATATCCATACTAAAGTACAGAAGAGTAATAATAAAAGATGCAACATCTAGAGAAAGAACCATGCATGTAAAACCTCTTGGGAGTACAAGATTACGATAGTGTAAAATGAAAAGAAAAAAGGGAAAAAATACACGCCCAATCCCATGCATGGGTGAGTATGTACATACACAGTAGGACTTTCTGAAAGCTGAAGGAGGAGAAATAAGAGACATGATAGGAAATGGAAGCTCAACCCAACGTAACATAGTAACAAAATATAATGACATGGATATAGACACACACACACACACACACACACATTCTCAACAAAATATGTAAAGACCCGTAAAATTCAAGGGAAATTTTTTCTTAATTTTCTTTGGAATTTTACAAGAGCGTGGTTTCAGACGGCACCTGATTCCGAGGCCCGGAGTGCCCGGAATCATTTCCCGAAGTTTGGCTCGGGTACGTTCAGTGAACGAACGAGCGGGAATTTCTAACTTTTGATCCGGTGCTCGGAATTGAAATCCGAGGGCACCGATGAACTCGCAGCGCCGATATTCACTTAAAGAGAACTTTTCAAGAGTTGCGTTTGTTTCGGGTTAAGAGTTAGTTTTTGGGAGATTAGAATAAGTTAAATAAAAATATGTAAACACAATTTTTATTTAAACTTAATAGTTAACTTCTCTCAAAGGAAGTTAGGTGTGGGACCCACACCCACTTAACCTCCCTTGAGAGGATTAAGTGTGGTGGGGCCCACACGAAACCTAACTTTACATCTTCCCTCAAACTCCCTTAACCCCTCTTTAATTAACATGACAATTTGTTAATTAATGTGGAGTTATCTCTTATTTGAATTTCAAACTTTTGAAATTATAGTGTGTTGTTGTGTTAATAATATAAGATAGAGTCTTATTTTATTTGGGTGAATAGTTTTGTCTTCTTTAGAGGTTGAGAGATTTTTCTTCTTCTTCAAGTTCTGACGAAGAACACGAAGAACGCTCAAGCTCCGACGAAGAACGCTCAAGCTCCGACGAAGAACGCCGCCTTTCTTCTTCGTCTTCCGTGTCAACGAGAGGGAACACCGCTTCCTCCTCGGACCTTCTTCGTCGGCATACGAAGATTCACCAACGACGTATCACATCGGACGCACCTCTTCGTCATCGGATTTGACGAACGACTACCGCGACGCCCGACCTCTGCGACGTTGTCTTCCGCGGGACGTTGACGAATCTTCGATCTTATACAAAGGTAGGGGTTG
The DNA here is from genome assembly GCA_963277665.1 of Viscum album. Lineage (NCBI taxonomy): Eukaryota > Viridiplantae > Streptophyta > Magnoliopsida > Santalales > Viscaceae > Viscum > Viscum album. The sequence goes on from OY728162.1 coordinate 945,718,560, forward strand.
TTGATTATTGTTTAATTATTTATCCTTGCTCGTGGTTCATGCATGATTAACGAAGGATTTTAAGTTGTGTTTTAACGTGAGGGGGCTGGACCGCATGAACACGGCCGAACCCCTCCTTCGTTCATGGTGTTTAATTTTGCGGATGAATCAAGGAGGCGTGGTGTCGTCGCACCACGCGGATATTCGCCCAATTCTTATTACACGACGTCGTTGCGCCGCGCCTTGGAAGAAACATCAAGAACGTGACGCCGTCGCGCCGCGTTGAAAGAAATCAAAGTGCGGCGGAGGGGCGCGGTGCCGTCGCACCGCGCCGGACGACGAACACCGCGGCCGATTCCGGGCCGCGGCGGAAAGAGAAGACCGGCGGCCGAGCTGCCGGCGTCGGAAGCCGAAGAGGGGACCGGATTTTCCGGTCCCATTGGAGAAAAACCGGCCGGCCAGCTGGCCGGCCGGATGGCATTAAACCGGGGGAAATTAATCCCCCAGCCAGCACACAAAACCCCCCTCTTAATGAGGGGGGCGGTTTCCTTGAGGGGGGCAGGAGGCCCCCCGTTTCCAGCCAATCAAGCCCCCCACGATGGGGGGGGCGGTTTTGTAAAGGGCGTGGCATTTAGCCGCGCCGCCATCCCAATCAGCGGGGGGCTTTGCCCCCCCCCCCCCCCCCCCGCATGCCGCCAGGCCGCCGCGCCTGCCGCGCCACCGCCGGGCCGCCGCGCCCCCGCCGGGCCGCCGCGCCACCGCCGGGCCGCCGCGCCACCGCCGCGCCGCCGTCCGGCCGGTCCGGGTCGGACCCGGACCCCCCCGGTTCGGGCCGACCCAGGGGGGGTCGGGCCGGGTCGGCCCGGACCCGGACCCCCCCGTTTCGAATCATTTTCGGTCTTTTGGCCATAACTTGAGCCTCGGACCTTCGATCGACGAACCGTCTGTGGAAATGCGATCCTTGGATCGAGGCGGTCGTTTCGGTATATCGCACTCAAGGTTTCGGTTTACTTGGTGTTCGGCCGGGTTGGTTCGTTCTCGAAACCAACCGGGCCTTCGGATCGGAAACACTCATATCTTGAGCTACGGACGTCCGATTGACGTGCCGTCAGCCGTGTTGTGTTCCTCTTAGTGAGACGGATCTTTTGGCATACTCCGCCCGAGGTTTGGACGCACGTGGAGTACGGTCGTGTTGGTTTTGCCTTAAAAACCAACCGGGCCCCGGGGACGAAAATGCCAATAACTCTCAAACCGGGCGTCCGATCGACGCGCCGTCTGTTGGGTTGAGTTCCTATTGACGATACGGAACTTTTGGATACATCAACTCTGGACTTCGTGACAGTTGATGTATCAGCCTCTCGGCTTGTGGAGCGGACCCTCCGAACGAGCTTGCTGTGTGCGGAAACCCTAGTGCTGGCTGCGACTGTTACTGTGACTACTACTGCTGCTACTGCTACTGTGACTGCGACGACGACAGTACAGAGATCCTGTGTGGATTCGACGACGATGACTACAGCACTCAGCGATCCTACGTGGATCAGTGCTATAGGTCCTGTGTGGGCCCGATCCTGTGTGGATTCGACGACGACGACTTCATCACTCAGCGATCCTACGTGGATCAGTGCTACAGGTCCTGTGTGGGCCCGATCCTGTGTGAGTCCGATCCTGTGTGGGTCCGCGCTCAGCAGTTCTGTGTGAGCCAGCGCCTACAGGTCCTGTGTGGGCCCGATCCTGTGTGGGTCTTTGCGGGGGTTAGTTACCTATCGATCCTTCGTGGGTCTGACGACTTAGATGGATCAGAGATCATCTTTATCGTCCTTTGGTTAGTTATCTATCGATCCTTCGTGGGTCCGACGACTTAGATGGATCAGAGATCATCTTTATCGTCCTTTGGTTAGTTACCTATCGATCCTTCATGGGTCCGACGACTTAGATGGATCATGGATCATCTTTATCGTCTATCGAAGAAGTATACCTGTGTGAGCTGAATCTGTTGCTTTCCTGTGCGGATTGTGTTGTGCAATCCTGTGTGGATTACGTTTTGCTTTCCTGTGTGGAATACGTTTACTTTCCTGTGTGGACTGAGTTGTGCTTGGGCTCGGAGGTTGGAGCGTATTTGAATTGATGACTTAGGTATATGAATGGGCATATACCTAAGCAGTGTCGGTTGTTACTTCGGGGTTGTACCTTTCTTCGTGGTTTATCCTTTGTGGATTTGAGAGACCTTCAGGGGTCTCGGGGTCCCTACTGAGTATCTTATACTCACCCCTGCACGGGCTTTGCCCGCACTACGTTGTGTTGGTTGCAGACGACGGACATCGTTGACCTTAGCTGAGGCTTGCAGAGCGGGACGGTACCCGGAGGTGGACCACTGGGCGGGACGTGCTCGGAGCGGACGGCGGGACCCGTGGAGCAGAGGAGCTATCTGTACCCACCCTTCAGGTGGGATTTCCAGTGGACAGCTCGGTGTAGTGGCTTTTACTTTTCAGTTGCTGTTTTCCCTTTCGAGTTGTACTTTACTTTCAGTTTGGGTTTGTATACTGGCCCATTTACTTTTCCGCACTTTCAGTTGTACACTGCTTTTGTTTAGTGTTTACTTTCCGCTTTCTTACTCTGTGGTGTTTGTTTACTTTACAAAGTCAATGCCTTCCCTTTTTACCGGGATTTACGCCTTGGTGCTAGTCGCCAGCCCCTGGCCTATGGACGGCGGGCTTGGGGTAGTCACGGCACGGACCCCGAGGGCGGGTCGTGACAAAATAAGCCAAAACAAAATATATAAAGGGGATCTTCATCTCACAAACTAGCCTAGAGAAGAGTTCCCTCAATACCAAAAGGTCCATCAATGATACCTAGCATATCATGTGTCTGTCCATTAGAAACATCCCTGTCAAGACACACCTCATAATTGTGCCGCACAGTCGAGGGGCCACAATCACTAGGTAGAGGAATCATGCCCTGATACAATAGGGGGTTCCACTCAAATAGTCAATAGAGGAATCATACCCTACCCAATAATAGGGTGTCATTCTAATAATCAATGACTCATTCCCTGATATAATAGGAGGATTCCACTCAGATATCAGATAGAGGACCCATGCCCTGCCTAGTAGGAGGGTGATACTCGGATAGTCAAAGACTCATGTACGTTCTCTGCAGGAGGGTGCCACTATATTGGTAAATAGGGTACTTATACCCTATCTATGTAGAAGGGTTCCACTCTAATGGTAAATGGAAGACTAATGTCCTGCCCAGTAGGCCAGTACCACTCTCATAGTCGATAGAGGACCCATGCCCCGCCCAGTAGGAGGGTACCACTCTAATAGTCGATTGATGACTCATACTCTGCCCAGCATGAGATTTCCACTCTAATTGTCGATTGAGGAATCATGCTCTTTCCTATAGAGGGTTCCACTTGGATAGAAGAGAAAGGACTCATGACCTACCCAGGATGAGGGTGTCACTCTAATCTCTCTAATGATCCTACCCAATCACTACCCACATTGAGTGTTTCCTAAAGAAGTGTCACGCTCGGAACATCTTGCATCATGTCTCAAAAGACACTACAAAGGCTACCATCACATTATATACGGGAAAAAACCCAGGATAATCTACTTGAAGACCAAAATCCAAGTCTAAACATAGGATATATGAGAGGTATAAGTTCCCTCAAAAAAGAATCTAGGGTACATGGTGCGTAAGGGGACCCACACGACGTGTGGTTGCGCTCCACTTCTTGGCTATGTCCCTAACGATACATGGCTCAATGGATGTGGATCCCTACACAGTGTGCAAGGGGACTACATACAATGCCTTAGTCACCTGAGGTCCAGCCCGTGCCCCTAGCCATGTCTGTGTAACCTTGGTTGTGTTTGTGTACTCCAGTATATGGTGCATCCACCTACACAAGGTCTTTCCTGTGTGCTTTTGCCATAACACCTGCCTACTCGGGGATGGTCACATGGTGTGTGGCCTAGAGACACGATGTGTGATCCTTAAATTTTTTCAAAACCATAGCATCAAAGAAATATGGGTACTACACGACGTGTGTTCATCTGAACTACAGAACGTGTAGCAGTGTTTTTTCCAAAAACTCAAATCTGCACCTATGCATCCTAGATCTATGTCCATTGCTTTGAATCTGGCCTCTAGGCTGCCTGATATAAATGGGAATGAATTCATTCATCATTTTCATCCATCTGTTGGCCATAAAATGGATTTATGATTCACCCAGTCAACCCTTGTACATGCCTAATTTTCCTCCCTTTCCACGCCAACTCTTCTTCGGATCCCAGATCCACAAAGCAATCATCACAAACCGCAAACCTATGTACTCCTAGAAAATGACCTGACCAACTCACCTAAATGAATTTTGGATTATAAAATTGTATTATGATATATATATATATATATATATATATATATATATATATATATATATTAATAGATTTTAGTATGAAAAAATTAATATATTACATATATAATTTTATATATATAATTTTATATATTAATATGCATATATTAATATGTGTGTGTGTTTATATTATATTTATATTATATATATATATACGTTTATATGTGTGTGTAAATATATTTGTGTATGTATACATATATATAAATATAAATATAATTTTTTATTTTTATATATATTTAAATTAATAGAATTATAATTATATATATATGTGTGTGTGTGTGTGTGTTTGTATTTAATTAGCCACATTTTCTTAAAATTGTGACAAAATTTAAAATATATGTGTTTTTATATCTAAATATATGTGTGTGTGTGTTTATACATGTATATATTTATATTTATATGTGTGTGTGTTTATATAAATATATATACTTTTATATATGCATGTGTGTTTATATTGATATATATATATATATATATATATATATATTTACATCGATGTGGGGAAATGAGCTATATTACCAATAAAAAATTGCAACACACAAATGCAGGGAAGAACTCGGTGATGCTTGAACTCGAAATCTCACCGAAACCCATAGGGGCAGCTACCATTGAGGTGAACCTTGATGTGTGTGTGCGTGTGTGTAAATATTATGATATATAAATATATGTTAATATTTTTTTTATAAATGTAAATATATATATAAATATATATATATAAATTAATTGAACTATAGTTATATATAATTAGAAATGTTTAAAAATAGTTGAAAAAAATGTTACTAAAAAAGTCATGTTTTCTTAAAAACGTCACTATATTTAAAATTTCTATGTTTTCTGAAAGACGTTGCTAAGTTAGCCATGTTTTTTTTGGAAAACTTAGCTAAAAAACGTCGCTAAATTCTAGTTTTTTTAGTGTCTATACTAGCACCCAGAATTCAACGAACGACATACACATAGATTATTGAAGTTTGTGTGGATGATCTTGAGGGGATCAGCCACAAATCTTTCGAGAATCAGTCTTCGACAGCGAGCTATAATCGATCACTCTTTTATCCAAACTAGATAATCGTTGTGATGTTAATTTTGGGATTTGATAATTCACGCGAGATCATCAGACCATATCAAGGCTCGGATTGCAAGAGAATATGATGTTTCATCACTCTGGTGATAAAAAGTTGAAAAACATAGCCCCTGGCATCCACTGAATTCCTATGTACAATCAATTGGTATTAGAGGGAGTGCGTCAATTTTCTGAGTCAAAAAAATTAAATAAGCATTAAAGTAGAGAGTTTTATTTCAGTCCCAACAGAACATACTATGTGTCAATTCAAATTTTGAATGACCAAGTTTTTCCCATTCATAAATTTTAATATGGATCGAAAGCAGTTTAGTTTTTTACGTGTTAATTTTTTTGAAGAACTATATATATATATATGCATTCTTATTTTGTAGCGCCGCACCGGTGTACTGCCGTCGCTCCCACCTGGTCGCCACAATGGCACCACCCTCCCAAGAAATCGTCGTGAGGTCTTGTTCCAACCGAGCTAAGCGTGTAATCCACCATTGATCATACTGCCACCTCTGTTCAAGCCAATCTTGTGGCCTCCGCCACCTATAGACACTGTCCCTTACATTTCATGTGCCTGCGGCACCTCCCTCTGACCGAACCATGCTACCTATGGGCTCCCCGAGCCGGTTCTCTCAGCCATCTGCATTGTAAACCCCCTAGCTTCGAACCATTCAATGCAGTGCGGCCCCCTGCCCCTATCGGGTGGATTTGACGAGTCCTATTAAATTCGACCTGCCCCATAACTAGTCAGGGTGGGCCTGTCTGACCACGAATGGGTGAGAATGGGTTCTTTTGATCCAGAACAGCCCTACATGGTGTATATTACACCAGGAACCAATCAACATGGGGTGGACCGGACCCGTAACGACCCTGTGAAGATTTCTAACTCTCGGGAAAATATTATATAATCAAAAAATAATTTAATTAATTTTTGGTATAAAAATTATAATTTATTTTCTTGAAAAATTTATTTAAATTCTGTATTAAATTAAATTAGTTGATTAATTTAATTTTTGGATTAAAAATTTAAATTAATATCGAGACCCAATGAGAGTAAATTATTTGAATTTAAATAATTCATTTAATTTAAATAAATTTCCTCATACATTAAACTTATTGCAATTTAATTTTATCCCAATTATATTTTACCTGTTGACTGGTGATGAGTAGTGACCGAACTTGTGTATGTCTGGTTTAATTTTACTTAATTATTTATTGCCTGCATGTGATTATTAAAATATTTAATTAGTTTTATTAATGTTTTCTGCATCATCTTCTTTTATTCAATATGTATATGTCCATGCATGTCCATTCATATCTCTATGTATTTTTCACCACTTGAGACCCTCTCGTCTGCGTGCGAGTATATTTGTACAATAACGATGTAAGTCGAGGACCACGCCAAGACAAGGCGGTAATCCAGATGATATGTGACAACACAGAACTAAGGAAGAGATGTGATACGAGTTTGGGCATGGCTCAGGTACGATGCCCCTAGGTCACGGTTCATGTGACAACTGGGCCCCAGTGACCGCACAGACACCCCACCTTAACATGGTTGTTGGGTCTTGGCCCACAAAGTACCACTAGTTGCCCCGCAGACACATGGTACCCACCCTGGGGCCCACCCACGTGCCCGAACGGCCCATCTGACTAATTATTTTCCCCACAGGCCAACACATGCCCTTTCTAGTGTGCTTCGTCCTCACTCACACACACCCTAGAAACTTAGTAGAAGGTCACCCATCCTAATCACTACTCTAGGCCAAGCACGCAGGCCAAGCACGCTTAACTATGGAGTTCTAATCAAGTAGGCTCTCGAAAAGGGAGGTGAACCTTGTTGACATGAGTCATATAATTTAGTCATTTAACCCTTTTTCATTCTGGGGTGTTATAATCACCCCCCTTTAGAGCACAACGTCCTTGCTATCGGGTCCTGACCCACCAGGTACCACCATTTTCCCCGAAGACACATGGTACCCACCCTAAGGCCCACACACATGCCCGAACGGGTCATCTGACTAATGACTGTCCCCACATGCCAACACATGTCCTTTCCAGTGTGCTTTGTCCTCACTCACACACACCCTAAAAACCTCCCAGAAGGTCACCCATCCATATCACTACTCCAGGACAAGAACGCTTAACTATAGAGTTCTAATCAAGTAGGCTCTCGAAAAGGAAGGTGCACCTTGTTGACATGAGTCATATAATTTACTCATTTAACCCTTTTTCATTTTGGGGTATTATAGTTCATCCATTAAGTTTAAATGGATCAATTAATATTAAGTGCACAAGACTAGTCAGGTAATTTATTTCCTTTATGCATTGTTTAATATTTTATGCACATGCATGTTTACTATGACAACACATAAAATAATAAACATGAAAATGCATAAATATGTTATAAATGTTTTTCTATTAATACATGTTCAGTTGTGATCATGAAAAGATAGTATGAATATATTTAATAAAAATGGATTATGTTCATCAAGAAATATTAAAAACCCTACAATGTAATATAAATTTGTAATGTCTTCCGTTGGTCAAATTTGAAAAAAACCGAGTGTACGAGGTGCTCATCATCCAAAGTTGAGGATGCCTCCTGCTACTAGAGATTTATTATGAGTGTAATGGGTGTATATAACTAAAATTGGTATAAAAAAGTAGTCAAAGAGAGATTGATACCATTTTATAGGAAAATCATTGAGGTAATCAAGGTTATAATTCGGATAAGCAAAGAATTTTCTCAATAGTTCAAGGAACCATGAGTCAAAGTTATTGGGTGTCTAGTATCTGTCTTGGGGCACTACAAATAGTGGCATAACCAAATATCATAGACTATGGGAGAGGTTTAAAGGATCCATGCCACTATAATACTCAAGTGATAAGGCATTCTGAATCTAGTGGTGGGCTACTGAGGTTCGATCAAATAGTGAAAAACATTTAATTTTTTAATTAATTAATCAGTAATTTCTAAAAGTTAATAAAGATAAGGTATTAAATACTAAATTTATTTTTTTAGATAAAAATGGCAATCACAAATACCACCAGATCATTATCACTACAAGTAATAGTGGATACAAAAAATATCATGAACATTCATAACTTTTAGGAGTGGTACAAGCGCATGTGCATAGTACTACGCCAAGAGATGAAGCTTTATGTGCCTGAGTCCATACTTCCTGTTGATCCCCCTCAAGGATAAAGCAAGGAAAATAAAGACAAGTGTTAGAAGAATGTAGATGATTCAATATATGTACAGTGTATAGTGTTTTCATATATGTTAATTCAATTATAGAAAATGCATGAGGATAAAGATGCGTACAATATATTAACTCATCTCCAAGAATTATATCAGGAGAGAGCAATGAATAAAAGGTATAAGATATCCAGTACACTATATAGGCGTAATCTAGCAGAAGGGAATTAAGAAGGACCACATGTACTAAAGATGATCATGTACATTGAGAGACTTGAATCCCTTGGGTCTAAGTTGAAACAATAACTAGAGACTCATCTCATTCTTTACTCTTTACCGCCAATTTTTTTGACTTTCATTTTTAATTCCAATATGAATAACATGAAAAAGTCACTCCCAAATATTTTTGATTTAGTTCTCCAATCTAATAAGGATATCAAGAACACATATTCTTCATCTCTTATGGTGAACAAGGGGAGGAATGGCAAGGCTAAAGGGGTATAAGGCTAAGTCCAAGACAAAGACACTGATGCACCATCCTTCCAAAAGACCAGAGATACATAGGGAGGGAAATGAGTAAGAGGCTGTATGATTTCTATGTGGTAAGAAAGACCACTAGAATATGAACTATGGATCTAGGAAGAAGATGCAAGGTGATGCTTCTACTTCAGGTATTTTTGTCATTGAATACAATCTGTCATTATCTACCAGTTTGTTATTGGATAAAACATGTGTATCACACATTTGTATTCATATATAAAAACCAAGTAGATTTTATAATATTTCAGAGGGTGTGGTAGATCTACAAGTTATGAATGTTGCGAGTCTAGTAGCCTTGGAAATGGGACATTATCACCTAACTTTAACTACGGGTTTGGTTATTGTATTAATTAATTGTTTTTATGTTCCTTCATTAACTAGAAACATAATCCGTGTCAAGTTTGGACCCTATCGGATTTTATTTAAAGTATAAAAACAAATGGAATATCTTTTATAAGGATAACATATATTATGGTATTTAGTATCTTAACAATGGGTTGTATATACTTGAACTTGAAAACTAGATAATTACAATCAATCAAAAAACTAGCGAACATGACTCATGAAACACCCGCATATGGAAGTTCAAGCTTGGGAATATAAATGAGAATAGATTATAGAAATTACATCAAGTGGGTTATTTAAACTCAACTGAGTTAAAACCACAGGATATATTCCACACTTATTTATAAATAAAAATTTCCTAAGCGCTTTTCTAAGAAGGGAGTAAGAGCCACTGAATTACTTGAATTAATTCATACTGACTTATGCGGTCCATTTATAGTAGGGGAAAGGGGTGGGTTTCATACTTCATCAATTTTACTGAAAAATATTAATATAAATGGTTATATCTAATTAACGAGGTATAAGTCATATTCCTTTAATATATTTAAGGAATACCAACATGGAGTAGAAAATCATCTTGGTAAAAAGATTAAGGCACTCTGATTAGACTGAGGTGGAGAGTATCTTAACCCTGTTTTCATTGAAAGTGATGGAATTTAGGTGATGAACCTCAATGTGATAATGGGAAGTGTGAAATTGAGAGTTGACCTTATCTTCTTCATCTATCATAAGATAAAAATAAATACACCTAAGACAGGTTTTTATTTATCGATACACCTTTGGGAAAGAAATTGGATCGTCTTCACATCTGTTTAGAATGTATGATGGTGATTATTGTCTTTGAGCATGTGTGGAGAGTATGGCCAACTACTATGCACACATAAATTTTTAATGGCGATAAAGGAATTTTACATCACATAAGGGGGAGAATTTTATGATGACGGATGAATGAGACATCAAGAAAGGAAGAGTATGACCAAATCCTCATTAGAGAGAGGTATATTTAGCTCATGTTGCTGGCATGATCCTTTTAGAGGATCATATTGTGATTGTCTCCTCTTTTTATCATGTGGTAGACCTGTACTGTTATGTCTTTCTAGAATATTTCTCAAGGTTACCTCTAGATACGGGAGTTGAGTTTGAAATCAAGTTTTTTCCTAATGTATGACCTATATCGATTCCTTCGTATTGTATAGAACCATATGAGTTGAAAGTGCTCAAGGTAAATCTTGAATATCTTGAAGCTAAAGGATTCATTAGACCCAATACTTCCCCATGGGCTACTCTAGTGTTGTTCACTAAGAAGTTGGATGATAGTCTTTGACTTTATGTAGAGTACTAGATGTTAAACCAGATCACTATGAAAACAGGTACTCATTACCAAGGATTGACGACTTGTTTGATCAATTGAGGGGATCCTGGTGGTTTTCAAAGGCTGGTTTGCATTATGGCTACCATCATATTTGGGTTAGAGAGGAATAAATATCAAAGACAACTTTTTGAAGAATATATGAGTTGTATGAGCATGTCATTATGCCTTTTGGGAAAATAAATTCTTTGGGAGTGTTCATTACTCTCATGAAAAAGATCAATAACCTATAATTAGACTCTATCATTATGTTTATTGATGAAATCTAGATACATTCCCAAATTTTGGTATCACATGTTAAACAACTTCAGATCGAATCAATTGTGCTTCATGAAAATTAGTTTTATGAAAAGTTATCGAAGTTTCAATTTTGGATCTAAGAGGTGAATTTTCTTGGTCAAACTGTTTCTTTGGCTAGAGTATCTATTGATCTGGAGAAGGTAAAAGTAGTTATATCTTGGGCTTGGTCAAGGAATGTGTTTGAGATTTAGAGTTTCCTTGGTTTTGTTGCGTACTACAGGGGGTTCATTTAGGAATTTTCTCACAAGGAAGCACCTATTACTGTTCTTAACAATAAGGGGGTCAAGTTTGAATGGAAAACTAGTGTGAATAGTCCTTATTAGAGTATAAGAATAATGGATCCTGATTGGCATCCAAGAGACTTAGGTTCAAAACTAGGTGGAGGTGAATTTCTGGGTTACTGTAGTAGTACCACAGTAGTTATTATAGCAGGTACTGTAGTAGTTACTGTTCTGTACTGTAGCAGCCGGAACTATTCACACGATTTGGACCTTTGGGCCACCTATTTGGGCCTATGGGTCTCAAGGGCGTTTGGGCCATCAAAGGCCTTTGGGCCATAGGGCCTTCAGGACATTGAGACCATGGAGTAGCCCGATTCACACAGATCAGGCCCCAGAAGAGGATCAGAGTAACACGAATAGTAGTCACCAGAAGTAGAGCTTACTGAATTGGAAGAATGAGAGGGTATGAAAAATGCCATTGGGACCAAGAACCACACATCTTTGTATGGGGACATGCTAGCCGATTAGCAATGCAAGGTGGGGAGCTAGGTGATCAATGATGTAGAAGCTGGGGAGGGGTAGTTCTAGTGGGTTTGGCCTATGGGTCATGTATTGGGCATGATATTCCTTTCGGCCTTCGGGTAATTTATTGCAAGTCATGTTGGGCCATGTGACTTGGACCTACAGGTCATGTATGGGTTCCCCATAAACCCTTAAAAGGGGTATTATCCATAATAAAATAAAAATAAGGCCTTCGGGCCATTCGGGGGATGTTGCTCTGATTCTAATTCTTCCTAGGCATGGAACTGTGTATGCGGTGTTTTGTGATGCATATATTGTTTTATTTGGAGCATTTTTGATATAAAATTATATGGTGGTTTCTTACAAGTCTCTTTAGATACAATCCCATGAGTGGAACTACCCTACTCATGACTTAGACATGGAAGTTGTGGTTGATGTGTTGAAATGTTTTCCACACTACCTCTTCAGTGATATATTTTCCATATACATATACCATATGTTTTTGACATATTTTATCCGAATGATACTTCAATATTCATCGAATGCATTGGGTAGAATACTTAAAAACATTTTACTTTTTGGCGATAGAGTATACTCCTGGAAAATATTTTTTTTAGATACTCTTAAAAAGATGATGAAGGAGGCCAATAGATAAATGTCAGAAGTAGGGTAGAAGCTAATGGTCATGTTAGTATATGGGAAGGTTAGTGTAACTGAGGATCAATGGGAAATGACTTATGCACCCTTAGTGATCACATCCTTGTTGGTGGAATGAGTGAAGGCCAGTCATGAGTCTGGCCTAGATTGTACTGTAAAGAGTCAGAGGTTAGTGGTAAATGGTTCTGTTTTGTAATATACCTTAGATGGATGTGGTGTGTGTTTGGTTCATGGAAGAGTGATGGTTCCTTCTTCCATGAGGGAAGAATTGTTGAAAGACTCTCATGCTTCATAGTGGCACTGCAAAAAAATCACAACATTGTAGTGGTTTTTTTGAATATGGTGATTGTTTAAACCATTGCAATATACTGCTACGGTGGTTTCAAAAAACCACCACTAAATTTTGTTCCGACATACAATACATGGAAGTTTCATCAATTTAGTGGAGGATTATGGTAACTTTCATAGAGAACACATTTCATGACGGTTTTTTGGGGTTTTAGTGGCAGTTTTACTGGCATAAAATGATTGTTTTTTTCATGGTGGTTTACATCGCTGCAAAAAATAATTTAATTTTCTTCAAGAAAAATTCCACTAAAACCAAGATAACCGTTGAGAAATGATAATGGAAGATGAAAACTGTGTTGAGGTGGTTAAAACTGCCGTTAAATTATTTTATGTAGTGGTGGTTTTAACTGAAAGTGTTAGTAAAATGCCAAATTATAGCGGAAGTTTTAACCCCCGCTAAATATGATCCATTTACTTAGCGGCGGTTTAAACCACCTCTGAAGCTAGATTTACAAAAAAACACAGCTTATTTTGTATCTCTAGTACCAATTCCCTAAAAAACCATTCCATTTTCACTTGCACATACATCCTACATCCAGAAAAATACCAGGGAACCAGCATTTTCATAGGAAAAAGAACTTTCAAATCCACACACACATGTCGGAGTATCTCTCATTGCATGGTTTAATAATCTTTCCACCAAGCCCATACATGTGTTCCCCCTCTGGAACCGGTGTTACTCATATGAAGCTAAGTAACCCGAATAGTGTGATCATCCATGAAATAACACCTATCACCCTTGGCATACAAAGTATAAACAACTTATGAGCCCATCCTTAGTATTCTGTAAAGAGAAAAACAAGTGACTTTCATGGTGAAACTAATAAATTGATTTTCTTTAAGTTTTAAATACTAATGATGCAGTGTGTAGAGCCATGCCATCTTATAAATCAAGCGGACTTAATGAGGTTCACACCCATAATCCATTTCAATTATAAAGTCATAAGGGATATATAGTAATCAATCCATAACTCATACCATTTCATTTAATTAATATATACTCTATTCCATAATTAAAGGTTTCTGTAAGAATTGAATAAAAGTAATAGGTCCTTGTGGACTACCCATGGCAGTTAACACCATACATGAAATGGTATGTGGTAGGCCATTCTAGCATGAATTCCATATGAGAACATATAGTTCATTCAACAAGAGTTAGGCCCTAACCACCTAAAGGAGGGTTTGATCACTAAGGAATACAAAGGGGGTTGTCACATCCTCCCACAATTCATTTTAACTTCACATTGATAGTTTAGAAATAAATACACTTAAAAGATGGTTTTATTAGGAAAAATCTAATTATATTAAGTTATTCAAGGATTACAACATTATGTGCGGTTCAAATTTGAGGTTCATGGTCCTTGACATGGAAAATTTAATAAACAAGGGATACTAATCCTAATGAACTATGTTCAACAAATTAATCAAAAAATTCACAAGTCGCAGCATGGAAGTCCCACCAAAAATCATAGTGACACAATTTATAAAACATCAAGACTCTAAGGGAAATTATATAGACCACCTACCAAATACCATGGATGACCAACACGACCAATATAAAGGCATTTTTCTTTCCATATCGAGATAAATTATAGAAATAGATGATTTCCATGAAAATATGGTGAATTTAGTTGCACCAATATAATGCATCTAGAGAAGAGATAAATGTATAAAGAAGAAAGGAAGATTACTATACTCACTGAGTGATATAAAAATCACATGACTGAGGTTGAATTCAACAACAAATAATGGGGATCAATCCAACCCTTTGAGAGGAGAGGATAAGAGGATCATGGGTGGGAGACCCCTTGAGTGCACAAAGGAGAAAAAAAGATAGGGTGAAAAGAAATAAGAACAGAGGGGAATTTTTATAATTTCTATCTTGTTTAATGAGGCACATAGTTTTTCTACACGGTTAGCCATGCTCTATGCCAGAAATTCTCGTGCCACAGATTATGTTGAGTTTTCACATAGTTCATGATGAAAAATTGGTAAATCGTGCAAAAAATATTCATTTTACCCCTTTTCAATAACTGCATCATATTGTAATAGTGAAGGGATCTTTTTTTGTTTTCTATAAAATTATGAAACTATTAAGATGATAGTATAATGATATAGTGGGATGTTGTTTATTGTGGTATGCACCATATATGGATACATGTATAAAATTTTCCTTATTGTATTCATAGCATGAAACTAGTGGAATATATAATCTTGGTGAAATTCTAGATCATTCCAAGGACTAGCCTTTTGTTTTGAAAGGTGAAACTTGTAAATCATTTTTTCTATTTTGACAAAGTAGAAGTTAACAGGGATTAAAAAATATTAATTGGACTCCAACACTGATTCAATCCCTGACTCAGTATTGATCAAATCCCTCCTTTGATCCTATAAATTGCTATTAGAGTTTAGGTTTATATAAGATTTGTTTATCTATTGGAAGTTTATTCTCTTTTTAATGAATGAAGTTTCTTTCATGATTTATGATGAATTTTAGTTTTAGATAAGAATTATTTGACTTCGATAATCATTTAGTTTATTTCATAACTTTGATAAATATGAAAAATAAATAGAAGAAGAAAATTAGAAAGACGTACCTATTGAGTAATGAATATGTTTCTCCATAATAGAATGATAAATATGATATATCTAGTTTATAAGGAGAAGTGATGGTGGTTTATTCTATTACTAATTAAGTGGATAATCCCTCTACCATAACAGGATCAAGACACTCAAGTGTTCAATAGATATTTGTAAATTCTTATCAAAACTATTATGAATAAGTGTAAAGCATAAGTGAGAGTGATCACATGACAACTATAAAACATGAGAAGATAATACTATAAAATTTGAAGAAAGAAGGGCTATCGACTAATAACAATTTGAAGGGAGTTACAAAATTGGATATTCCAAAGAAAATCAACAAGAAGGTTGATCGTTCATCCTTGGGCACCAAACCTAATAAATTTTGGGAAAATGATTCATAAAAAATGATTCATGAAAATAAATAATCTTATAAGATTATATATGGGATGTCCAAGAAGGCTTTTAAATATACCTGAAGACATTTTAATGATTTTATAAATAGAACCAAAAACCTCCTACTGATCCTCTACACTATAGATATAACAACCTAGAAATTTTTACACATTATTATATGATTCATAAAAATAAATATCCATTAATACAACATATGGATTGTAAATTCCTAGTGTCTTTGGAAGACTGTGTTCATAACACATAAAAGGAAACATGAGAAATCAAGAAAATGTTAGGTCATGAAAATGTTTGGTGGCAACTCTATGCCAGACATGATATATATACAAACTGACAGTTACTATATTTTTCCAACATATCAACAATACAACTAATCACTATCAAATGATGAACATAGCTCGTCACCCTCTCTACCTTCATCTCTACTTCCTACTACCACATTTAAGAACATTATATTGAAAATTAAATATTGTTGTATATTTATATTTAAACTTAAAACCAATAAATGTTTTCAAACTAAATGATTTTAAGTTTTTGTGATTTACCTTGTAAAGAACCAATATTTTTCAATGGAAATTCCTTTCTTATAAATATGTCATAATGAACTACTAAGTGCTATGTGACCCTTAAAACATAAGTTTTTCACTTATGTGTTGTGAATTTCAAAAATATGACATACACGGTTGTAATCAGTAAGTTATTTGGAGTCTGATAAGAAAAACTTAATTTTTGGTGAATATTAACCTTACCATATGAATAGTGAAATACCATTAGGAATAGTGTTATACCATAATAAATAGTAACATTAACTATGATAGTATATAAATAATATTCAAGTGAAGGTACGGTATACCTATGCTTTGGAATAAGTAAATAAATGTTTTAAAACTGTTGTTTTTAGAATAAATTATGATTTTAATTAAATATTAAATTAATTATATTTAGAAAGCTATTTATGAAAAATGTAATTCATTTTTGGATTCTGCACATTGAAAAATGGCTGGGGTGAATTTTTGAGATCTTTCTGAAATACATGATTTTTTTATGAATAGTGAAATACCATAATTTACAAAAGTATCTAAATAAGCAAATTATAGAGTCTTGCATGATGCTCTATTGATGTAAGAACAATTGGTTAGGAATCGCATTATAAAATTACTATTCATGTTCATGGAAGACTCACTATTCCATATCTTGTCGGGAAATAATAAATTAATGAATTTTATATTAAGAAATCCCCTCTCTCCTCCACTATAAAACCCTCTCTCACTCCCTCTTCTCTTCACTCCTCTCAAGCCTTGTGACTTCTCCAAATTCTCTCAAAAAATCCTCAAAACCTCTTATCCCACATCTAGTAAGCATTGGTCTCATAAAAAGACCAAAACCTTTCCCTTAAGGAGGCTCTCAAGGAAGTATGGTTCAAGAGGTAAATTCCTCTTTTCAATTCTTTGTCTTTCCTTTCAAGTTCATTTGTTTTCTTTTTATTTTAATTACCCATATCCAAATTTTGTGATGACTCCAGTACCTTATATGTACTGGAATGTTTTCATGATAGTGTAATAATTTACCATCATCTCTCCCTTTTACCTTCTTTTATACTAGTAGCAAGAACACCATCTGAGATGTGTTAATTTTCCACAGTCAAGGACGAGGGGATTTCAATTTCTATTATCATTCTCAATTCTGGTCATGAAACCATTATTGTTATGGTTGAACTAGATTATTATATATGTAATATGACCTATTTAAGATTCTATAATCCCTTTTTATAAATGGTATTAAGTTATAAAGAAAAATGAGTTCGTTGTAATCAAAACAAAAAAATTAATAGAAATAATTGTCATTAAAATTCTATATAATAATTCATCCTCATTCCATGTAACCAAATTACATAAATGTACAATAAAACCTATGTATAATCATAAATAATATTTTAATTTAATTATGGTGATTTACATGAACTCCATTACTTAAGAACAAGTGAACCAATTATGAAAATAAAGGAAACAAACACTATGGAACAACGAAATTCAATATAATAACTTATCAATAAGGAAATAAATGAACTAAATAGAATTACAAAAAAATAAATACATGTATAATAGGTTCTGGAATAAGTTATTAATAAGTATAATTTCATCTTCCAGGAGCATAAGTTCAAGAGCGGAACACGTTCAGAGTTAAGGTAAAGGTTTTCCACCCGAACATCCATTTTCATCCGGGTTACTTTCATTATCTAATTACCTCAATGAAATTCTTATATATTATTATAAAATCATCAAAAATTATGTGTGAGTATTCTATATATTTACTCCAACCATAATCCTTCCATATTTTCTGGATAGTTGCATGTTTTAAAAGAAACATTTAAAACTGTTTCCAAAATACAAGCCTGATTCAATGGAATTTCTCAAATACATATCTATTTCCAAGGGAACTATATAATCTATTTTTTGAAACCATTATCCTTATAAAAAAACTCATTTTAACTTGAAATAATATCTTACTTCAATTCTGGTTTTAAAAAAATATTTTTCCAAAAGAACTCTTCTTTTCAAATAAAACAGTATTTATCTCAAGAATTGCTTAATGATTTTATAAGAGTATTTTAATCTAATTCAACACTATTTTGATTCCTATGTATTATTGGGTTTAATAATTAATGAAGTAATCTAACATATTTAATTTAATGTTTTATGACTCACTCTATTGTGGATTATCTATCTTAAAAACATTCACCATATTACTGAGAATGGTTAGTGTTTTATGTTTAATGATTGAGGAAAGTTAGTTACATTTCATATGATAGTTACAATATGGATGTATATGTTGTTTATGTTTATCCCTACTCATATGAGGAATGCATTGGACTTATTATGTGATGGTTGGATCCTGCTATATCCCCTTGATGAATCGGTAAGTTTCATGAGACAAATAGACATGGAATTGGCCGAGGCTGTTCCCAATGTGATATATGGATTTTGGCTGAGGCCTTAATCATTAGATGCCTTGGTCAAGGCCTTGAAAAAAGGTTTCATAATGTTTGGAATATGCACTTCACTCATTATGAATGTAGTAATTGAATGTTCATGTGGTTATTTGACTAGTAGAATACCCATGATTATGTTATATTAGGTCAATATTTACTCAGCTCATATTCCTACCATTTTATATTCAAATTTATTTTTAACGAAACGTTCTATAAATTATTCACCATGTATAATGTTCATATTATCTTGCACTATATTTCTTAATCTTACTGAGTGTTTGAGATAATGTAACACCCCAGGTAAATAAAGAATATGACATTTCATATTTATCCATATTTGTGAATAAAATATTTAAATGACTTTAAAGGGGACGCTATGCTCGATGGCGTACCCAACACGCAACAACGAGTTTCTTGGGAATCTTACGTTGCACTCTAATAATAAAATAATATTATTTTAAATGGTAGTTAACATGTAGCCGTTGTAATGGCGGGAATGGATAGAAATAACTAAAATATGATTATATATGTTTTTAAATGTTTTTACATTTATCCAATAAAGGATAGAGGCTTAAAATACGGAATGAATTCAATTTTAGGCATATATGCCCTAGTTTTCACTAAAGGTTCACTTATCGCCTTTTGATGGCGAACCGTCATTAAATATAGTTTTGTTCACTCTTATACATTATTTTGGACCAAATAAAACTCTTCTTAAGAATCGGGACATCAAATTTTACTTTGTGTAAATTTTTGGTATCTTTCCGATAATGTTCATTTTTTAATGAATAGTGTAAAATGTTGTATTTTAATTCAAAACCTATTTTTAATCTAATTTATTTATATGATTAGATTATATTTTGAATTGGTTTTAAAGTGAAATTAGAAAATATTTTTACCATTAAATCCAATAGTGGTCGTAGGAATTAATTTCACTTTGAAATCAGACTTAAACTAGTGTCAATCTTTTGATACTTATTGTTTTATAAAAACACGCTATTTGCTCTGACAACGGAAATTAATTATTAAATTAATTAATGTGACTAATATGTTTTGAATTTTGTAAAACGGACTTCATTTTTGAATTTGGAATATCAAATATAGCTTAGGGTGAAGTTTTGGTATTTTTCTGAAAAACTCCAATTTTTGATGAATATTGAAACCACTAAGTGGTAATCAAGCAAACTGATTTTTCAGTTAAATGAAAGTTTACCACTAATGTGTATTGAATTTTGAAAATCTGACATACATGGTTGTCATTAGTATGTAAAATGTGGTTCAATGGGATGAAAATAATTTTTTGGTGAATAGTAACTTTTTTTCATTAATCGTGATTAGAGGTAATTAGTGTCATTTAAGGTAAAAATGATATTATAGGGATGTGAAAACACCATGAAACTTGTCCTAAACCTATTGGGTGAGTCATGGCCGACCCAGACAAGCCATGGGACAACTTGGGGACCCCATGGAGCCACTTTAGTAGGAAAATGACTATAATATATTTTTATTTAATGTTAAAATTAAATTGACACAAACATGAGTTGTTTTACTAAAACAGTTTTTAAGTGGGGTTACATAAGTCCTAATTTTGATTATAAATAGTCATTGGAAATATAGAAATATTTAATACATCATAGTATTTTTTTATAATTTTTAGACACTAAATAAATTAAATTATTTATGACATCATGATGATGCAGCGATGACCTCATTATTTAACAATTTAAATAAAATGGAAAGATAATGTAAACTCTAGGAACTACACATGTCAAAAACCAATTTGATGAGTAGATTTTGAACCCTTATCACCTTATACACTAATTATATCAATGTGGGACCTTTTAAAACCGAAACACATTTTCAAATAAAGTAATATTTCTTACTTTCCAAAAGTGCCCCTCCTCTCCTCTTCTAAAAGGCCCCCACCTCTACCTCATTTCACACACGCCTCAAGCCTTTGGCTCGGCCAAAACCTACACATTTACTCTATCCACATCCCTCTCCTCATCCTAGAGTATTCCCTTTGGGCAGAATCCTTTCAAAGGAAGCCTTTAGGCTCAAATCAAAAGGAGTTACACTTTTAAAGGTAATTCATTCTCTCATGTTCATTTGTTTTATTTTGCTTCTCCAACCCACTAAAATATTTTTATTTATTTCTTTTGTAACAACAACAGTATCTTCAATATACTAGGATGTTGTTATAAGATTTATTCGAGCTACACTCTCACACAACTACATCAAATGGTTAATGAACATACGGTTTCCGTGGATGGCGAAATTGTTCCTCCCGAAACGATGATTGTTCAATACTCATTTAACACCTTCAAAGGTGGCCATTATGATGACACTATTTTTATATATGATATATAATATGTTTATGTTTTACTTATGCTTCTTTATTTTTCATTTGTGTCTTACCTTTATGGCTTCCATTATGGGTATACGCGATATCTTCATTTTAGGAAGTGCGGACTACCGCCCCCTCAAAGTGATGTGATTCGTTAATGCCATACGTGGGACGTATAAAGGATGGATTTAATGTTATTATATATGATGTTATACTGGAATTATTATTTACCTCTATATAATTATTATTTCTTTCCATTAAAGTATGAGATAGAAATGAAAGTAGCGTTCATACGTACGTACGGCTTACCGTCTCCATGAACGGTGCATTTCATTTCTTATCCCTAAATGTATTGTACTATTATAAGTACATATATATAATGGATATATATGATTTATGATACATCTAAATGATTAATATAATTCTGGAATTAAAATATACATACCTCTCATATAGTTTTAATTCCATTAATACGACATAGAAATGAAAGTAGCGTTCATGCGTACGTACGGCTTACCGTCTCCATGAACGGTGCATTTCATTTCTTTACTCTAAATGATTATGTGATTTTATAAATACATGTGTATGCTGGATATATATGATATATATGATATCCAAATCAGGAATTTCATTTTTGGATATGATGAACCTTTGACCACACGATCAACATGTAATTGTAAGAAGTCCACTTTCGACTTAAGAACCAAATATCGACAAAACAAACAAGATTAACTTAAATGATTAAATAATGTTTATAACATGGTAATAAGTGATATAAAAGGAATAATGAACTTGAAAAAGGTTCTTAAGGAAGTATAAATTAACTCAAGTTTATTATTCAGGAGATTAAAGAATGATCGAGTCAAGTCGGACCCGAGGTAAGGGATCCTACACCTCTCTTTCTTTTTAAGTACACTCTTTTATGTCATTCCTTTTAAAGATCATCTTTATTGTTATTGGGATGTTATTTTATATTAATATTACTGTAATTTTTATGTTCATGTGATGAGAGACCCTATTTCCTCTCATCAATCCATTTTGGAAGTTTTAAGTGGCGCCGTTAGGCTGCCGAGTTTTCATAAGAGATTTTTAATCTCACTTTTATTCCCGTGAGATTTATGCTACATTTTCCACAATTTCCATTGAGTGGTTTATGTACTTCCCACTATTACAATCCTATTTTAATATAATTCCATTTATGGGTATTTACATATTCATTGTATGACACTTCTTCAATGGGGTGACTTTTCAAAAGTTACCAAAGTCGGTAAGGGAACCTTTCACCCTCCTTTTTTTAACAGATGTCTTTTGTTGGGTCTTTTAATTTACATATTTTTATGTTGGGATATGTTCTCATATATCCTTATTGACGTAAATTTTATGTCCAAGTGATGAGATACCCTTTTTTTATCTCTCATCAACTCATTTTGATGTGACGCCGTTAGGCTGTCAAGGGAACTTCTTAACCCAATTTCGTTTTCTTTGGGTTCAACATGTTGTTATTGAATATGTAATCCTTTGAATATGTGTGAATGACCTTTGATTATTTTACACTTAATATCCACTTATATTTGGTGTATTCATTTGTCACACGTAATTATGTAATTGATTTATCCTTAAACCAAGGATACCGTCTTTGTAAGGGACTTCGTCTCAATCTCCTTTCATTGAGGCATATTTCGTTTTATACACAACTTTCTTTTACATGGTGTATAAACCACTTTGACTTTTACTTTTATACAAAAGGAATCTTTTTCTACGAAGCGTTTTACAAAACGAAAAAAAAGGAATGTTTCTTTTAACATACGCGGCGACAACGACCTTTTCCGCCGCCGCAAGTATTATTTGGTCTTTGGCTTTCTCAACAAGCCGTAATGTTTTTAGAATAAAATAAATACCATATACTCTTTTATGTATTTTGGTATTGAAAATGGTTTTGAAAAAGGATTCTATTATGTCAATATATTTATGATATATTGTGATTGAAATGTGGAAATGTTATTATTCGTTTATATTGGTTTTATGTTTTATGAATTTATACTGGTACTTGGACATTTTAACGGGTGGTTACGTTATAAACCATATGACGGGTGGTGCCGTGAATACCAGGACGGGTGGTTACGTTATAACCTCCAATGCATTGGGTATGGAAGTTGGCCGTATGGCTATTCCATTAAGTATGTATGGAAATTGGCCGTATGGCTATTCCATTAAGTGATATGTGTGGGAGTCGACCGTATGGTTATTCCACTTAAGAAGGTTTATGTCCCAAGTTACCTTTATAAATGTTATGTGTTCTTTATATGGGTTTTATGGTAATCCTTTGGTTACAAAAAGGTAAGTAATGATACTTTTTTTTCAGTGAAAAGTTTTTACTACATCATGAAGGTGAAAAGTATTACATTGATAAAGTATTCATGGTTTACTTGTTGTTTTGAAAAACTAACAGTTTTCATTCTTTGTGTATCCCTTACTGAGCTTCTTATGCTCATCCCAAGTTTTTGAAATGTTTTTCACAGGACATAGCGTGGAATAGGGTCAAGGATGGGATCAAGGGAAAGTCATGCTACCTAAAACATGGAACTATACATGTTTCTTTTAAAGAGTTTTTATTTTATGGAAATTTAGTAGAAGCGACTACTTTGTAATCTTTTGAGATGTAATAGTTATGTCCTAATTCTCTAAAACTCTAAACCTGAAAAGATCCTCAATGTTAATTACTCATTTAATTCAATATTATGTAAGGTTTAAGGCTGGGGCCTTATAGTTGGTATCAGAGGTCGGTTTAGATAACTTTAGAGGTTAGGGTATTCTTTAAGCATAAGTGACATTACCATAATGGTTAGGATTTTAGAAAGAGTCCCGGTTTTAGATAAAGTGAATGAGTAAGTGTATCTTAGTGTTTTCCATCCTCATTAGTATATGATGGTTTTGTTTATATACTCACACTGACATTTCTATTTTTAGTGAATGGATGGATCTATCAGGCACCAAAGTGACAACAGGTTTGAAGGAAACTGTGGTGGTTCTCTGATTAAGATACTAGATAAAATGGAGGATTCAATGAGGAAAATCATGGTTGTTATAAACCAAATATCAAGGAGTCATGATCAACCACTTCAACCTTGGTGAGTTCTCTAATGCATCATGTAGGAGATGGACAACTCGATGAGGAAATTCAGGTAATAATTATTAAAGTAACCATTAGGGTTTATATGATACTTAATTTTTAGGTAATTATGGGTTACTCTATGATATGATGAAAAATGAAAGGAATGAGATAAACTTGAGGTTAAAATATGTTATGATTATTCTTGATGATTTTTTTCTCATTTTGGGGAATGTTTTAAGAATTATATAGTTTTGGAAAAAGGACAACACGTAGACCATGTGACATCCCGTCGCGTCGGACAAAGCTGCGGGAATCGAACCCACAACCAATGTGCGACTGGTATTTATCACCTACCACTAGACTACGTGAAGTCCCTGGTTAGTTTGACTGATTCTTTCTGGTTATATGATTTTATGAATTAAGAGTAAGATTATTTTGGGTTATTTATGAAAATGATTAACCTATCATGGAGGATATGTGATTAGGTTAATTACTTTTCAATACGAGACTTTAGGAGCAACTGATATTGTTTGGAGATAAATGTTATGATTTATCTTGGAAGACTATGCAACTAAATCCTTCAAATATTTGGGTTTCAATCTTATATTGGTTTACTTTGAAGAATTTTATAACAAATTGATTATAGAATGTTCCTCGTTGAACTTTGGGTTTTGTTGGACAAATTTTGGAGATTAAGAATAGATTTTATTTTTATAAAGGGTTATCCTTTTCTAGATTATCTGATCTTGTACTAGAATTTTTGGTTTTGGTTTTGGTTAAAGTCTAAAGACATGGGAAGTATATAGTTCTATTTTGTGGATTAGGTGATTCTCTATAAGTTGATTATAGTACTCTTAATGTGAACAAGTTTTCCTAAATACTCGCCTTTTGGAGAAAATATGATTTTGTGTAAGCAATCTAATAAAAGTTGAGAGTCAACATGATAAGTGATTATGTTTCCTTATGAATAAATTCCTCAATAAAAAGTAACTTAAAACAAAAATGTTGTCTATTAACTTTTCATACTGGGGAATCGAATACCGTTTAACCCATCACAAGTTTGTGATTTTCTCGTGGTTAACTTTCTCCTAAACATGTTTTCTATCACTCTCCATCAGAACATGACCCTTTGTTTTTTCCTCCATGTCCATATTTTCATACTTGGAATCCTAGTATGGGTTAACTCGGGTGACCTTTGTACTTATCTTTCCTTATTTTAAAGTGTTTGTTTACCAACTTTTGTTCCGATGTGGGACTTTCAAGGATGTTTCCAAGCGCAATTTTAAAATTGCGAGGACGCAATTCCCAAAAGGGGGAAGGATGTAACACCCCAGGTAAATAAAGAATATGACATTTCATATTTATCCATATTTGTGAATAGAATATTTAAATGACTTTAATGGGGACGCTATGCTCGATGGCGTACCCAACACGCAACAACGAGTTTCTTTGGAATCTTACGTTGCACTCTAATAATAAAATAATATTATTTTAAATGGTAGTTAACATGTAGCCGTTGTAATGGAGGGAATGGATATAAATAACTAAAAGATGATTATATATGTTTTTAAATGTTTTTACATTTATCCAATAAAGGATAGAGGCTTAAAATACGGAAAGAATTCAATTTTAGGCATATATGCCCTAGTTTTCACTAAAGGTTCACTTATCGCCTTTTGATGGCGAACCGTCATTAAATATAGTTTTGTTCACTCTTATACATTCTTTTGGACCAAATAAAACTCTTCTTAAGAATCGGGACATCAAAATTTACTTTGTGTAAATTTTTGGTATCTTTCCAATAATGTTCATTTTTTAATGAATAATGTAAAATGTTGTATTTTAATTCAAAACCTATTTTTAATCTAATTTATTTATATGATTAGATTATATTTTGAATTTGTTTTAAAGTGAAATTAGAAAATATTTTTACCATTAAATCCAATAGTGGTCGTTGGAATTAATTTCACTTTGAAATCAGACTTAAACTAGTGTCAATCTTTTGATACTTATTGTTTTATAAAAACACGCTATTTGCTCTGACAGTGGGAATTAATTATTAAATTAATTAATGTGACTAATATGTTTTGAATTTTGTAAAACTGACTTCATTTTTGAATTCGGAATATCAAATATAGCTTAGGGTGAAGTTTTGGTATTTTTCTGAAAAACTCTAATTTTTGATGAATAGTGAAACCACTAAGTGGTAATCAAGCAAACTGATTTTTCAGTTAAATGAAAGTTTACCACTAATGTGTATTGAATTTTGAAAATCCTACATACATGGTTTTCATTAGTATGTAAAATGTGGTTCAATGGGATGAAAATAATTTTTTGGTGAATAGTAACTTTTTTTCATTAATCGCGATTAGAGGTAATTAGTGTCATTTAAGGTAAAAATGATATTATAGGAATGTGAAAACACCATGACACTTGTCCTACACCTATTGGGTGAGTCATGGCCGACCAATACAAGCCATGGGCCAACTTGGGGACCCCATGGAGCCACATTAGTTGGAAAATGACTATAATATATTTTTATTTAATTTTAAAATTAAATTGACACAAACATGAGTTGTTTTACTAAAACAGTTTTTAAGTGGTGTTACATAAGTCCAAATTTTGATTATAAATAGTCATTGGAAATCAAAAAATATTTCCTACATCATATTATTTTTTTTATAATTTTTAGACACTAAATAAATTAAATTATTTATGACATCATGATGATGCAGCGATGACCTCATTATTTAACAATTTAAATAAAATGGAAAGATAATATAAAATATATGAACTACACATGTCGAAAACCAATTGGATGAGTAGATTTCGAACCCTTATCACTTTATCCACGAATTATATCAATTTGGGACCTTTTAAAAGCGAAACACATTTTCAAATAAAGTAATATTTCTTACTTTCAAAAAGTGCCCCTCCTCTCCTCTTATAAAAGGCCCCCACCTCTACCTCATTTCACACACTCCTCAAGCCTTTGGCTCGGACAAACCCTGCCCATTTACTCTCTCCACATACCTCTCCTCATCCTAGAGGATTCCCTTTGGGAAGAATCCTTTCAAAGGAATCCTTTAGGCTCAAATCAAAAGGAGTTACACTTTTAAAGGTAATTCATTCTCTCATGTTCATTTGTTTTATTTTGCTTCTCCAACCCCCTAAAATCTTTATATTTATTTCTTTTGTAACAACAACAGTATCTTCAATATACTAGGATGTTGTTATAAGATTTATTCGAGCTACACTCTCACACAACTACATCAAATGGCTAATGAACATACGGTTTCCGTGGATGGCGAAATTGTTCCTCCCAAAACGATGATTGTTCAATACTCATTTAACACCTTCAAAGGTGGCCATTATGATGTCACTATTTTTATATGTGATATATAATATGTTTATGTTTTACTTATGCTTCTTTATTTTTCATTTGTGTCTTACCTTTATGGCTTCCATTATGGTTATACGCGATATCTTCATTTTAGGAAGTGCGGACTACCGCCCCCTCAAAGTGATGTGATTCGTTAATGCCATACGTGGGATGTATAAAGGATAGTTTTAATGTTATTATATATGATGTTATACTGTAATTATTATTTACCTCTATATAATTATTATTTCTTTCCATTAAAGTATGAGATAGAAATGAAAGTAGCGTTCATGCGTACGTACGGCTTACCGTCTCCATGAACGGTGCATTTCATTTCTTATCCCCAAATGTAATGTACTATTATAAGTACATATATATAATGGATATATATGATGTATGATACATATAAATGATTAAAATAATTCTGTAATTAAAATATAAATACCTCTCATATAGTTTTAATTCCATTAATACGACATAGAAATGAAAGTAGCGTTCATGCGTACGTACGGCTTACCGTCTCCATGAACGGTGCATTTCATTTCTTTACACTAAATGATCATGTGATTTTATAAATACATGTGTATGCTGGATATATATGATATATATTATATCCAAATGAGGAATGTCATTTTTGGATATAAGGAACCTTTGACCACACGAACAACATGTAATTGTAAGAAGTCCACTTTCGACTTAAGAACCAAATATCGACAAAACAAACATGATTAACTTAAATGATTAAATAATGTTTATAACATGGTAATAAGTGATATAAAATGAATAATGAACTTGAAAAAGGTTCTTAAGGAAGTATAAATTAACTCAAGTTTATTATTCAGGAGATTAAAGAACGATCGAGTCAAGTCGGACCCGAGGTAAGGGATCCTACACCTCTCTTTCTTTTTAAGTACACTCTTTTATGTCATTCCTTTTAAAGCTAATATTTATTGTTATTGGGATGTTCTTTTATATTAATATTACTTTAATTTTTATGTTCATGTGATGAGAGACCCTATTTACTCTCATAAGTCCATTTTGGAAGTTTTAAGTGGCACCGTTAGGTTGCCAAGTTTTCGTAAGAGATTTTTCATCTCACTTTTATTCCCGTGAGATTTATGCTACATTTCCCACAATTTCCATTGAGTGGTTTATGTACTGCCCACTATTACAATCCTATTGTAATATAATTCCATTTATGGGTATTTACATATTCATTGTATGACACTTCTTCAATGGGGTGTACTTTTCAAATGTTACCCAAGTCGGTAAGGGAACCTTTCACCCTCCTTTTTTTAAAAGACTTATTTTGTTGGGTCTTTTAATTTACATATGGTTATGTTGGAATATGTTCTCATATATCCTTATTGACGTAAATTTTATGTCCAAGTGATGAGATACCCTTTTTTTATCTCTCATCAACTCATTTTGATGTGACGCCGTTAGGCTGTCAAGGGAACTTCTTAACCCAATTTCGTTTTCTTTGGGTTCAACATGTTGTTATTGAATATGTAATCCTTTGAATATGTGTGAATGACCTTTGATTATTTTACACTTAATATCCACTTATATTTGGTGTATTCATTTGTCACACATAATTATGTAATTTATTTATCCTTAAACCAAGGATACCGTCTTTGTAAGGGACTTCGTCTCAATCTCCTTTCATTGAGGCATATTTCGTTTTATACACAACTTTATTTTACATGGTGTATAAACCCCTTTGACTTTTACTTTTATACAAAAGGAATCTTTTTCTACGAAGCGTTTTACAAAACTACAAAAAGGAATGTTTCTTTTAACATACGCGGTGACAACGACCTTTTCCGCCACCGCGAGTATTATTTGGTCTTTGGCTTTCTCAACAAGCCGTAATGTTTTTAGAATAAAATAAATACCATATACTCTTTTATGTATTTTGGTATTGAAAATGATTTTGAAAAAGGATTCTATTATGTCAATATATTTATGATATATTGTGATTGAAATGTGAAAATGTTATCATTCATTTATATTGGTTTTATGTTTTATGAATTTATACTGGTACTTGGACATTTTAACAGGTGGTTACGTTATAAACCATATGACGGGTGGTGCCGTGAATACCAGGACGGGTGGTTACGTTATAACCTCCAATGCATTGGGTATGGAAGTTGGCCGTATGGCTATTCCATTAAGTATGTATGGAAATTGTCCGTATGGCTATTCCATTAATTGATATGTGTGGGAGTCGACCGTATGGTTATTCCACTTAAGAATGTTTACGTCCCAAGTTACCTTTATATATGTTATGTGTTATTTATATGGGTTTTATGGTAATCCTTTGGTTACAAAAAGGTAAGTAATGATACTTTTTTTTCAGTGAAAAGTTTTTACTACTTTATGAAGGTGAAAAGTATTACATTGATAAAGTATTCATGGTTTACTTGTTGTTTTGAAAAACTAACAGTTTTCATTCTTTGTGTATCCCTTACTGAGATTCTTATGCTCATCCCAAGTTTTTGAAATGTTTTTCACAGGACATAGCGTGGAATAGGGTCAAGGATGGGATCAAGGGAAAGTCATGCTACCTAAAACATGGAACTATACATGTTTCTTTTAAATAGTTTTTATTTTATGGAAATTTAGTAGAAGCGACTACTTTGTAATCTTTTGAGATGTAATAGATATGTCCTAATTCTCTAAAACTCTAAACCTGAAAAGATCCTCAATGTGAATTACTCATTTAATTCAATATTAAGTAAGGTTTAAGGCTGGGGCCTTATAGATAACCCCTTTCTTATGTTTCATTTTCTCAGGACATGAAGAAGTAAATTATGAATGACTTGCAAGCATAATTTTTGAGTCATGGATGTTTCTAGTGGAATAAATTAGTGTTGTTTTTCCCTTCATGATGTAATGATAAACTTATTTATGTATATTGTTTCCAAAAGCTACTAAACTACTTGGTCCTTCAAGATTATTATTCATTGTTTATATGCCAATATAATAAAATAAGGCACCCGATATGGGAAACTGGGGTCGGGTCCTTACAATTGGTATCAAAGAAAGTTTAGTAGAAAACATGGACACTTGTTTTAGAAAACGTAGATTAGGGAAGAGTCCCTAAGATAGTCATTGAGGATAAACATACAAAAACATCCTGGTATTCTGGTAAGGAATAGATTATGTGGATCTTTCATGAAATACATCCCTATCTGGATACGAGTAGGTAAAAGTGGCTCTGGCACAAATGTACCTAGGAGTGAAAGCTCCGACAAGGAGTTTTGGGCTTGACTTAGGGTATCCAGATACACGACAACATGACTTGCTACACTCTTGGTTATGACACTCCTAGGGGATATGATTAGGATAATTCACATTTTATTTACAAGCCATCATGAAGGATTTAAATGTAAAATTTTCCTCAAAGAAACTATTCTTGTGATTATGGGATTAGCCATGAATAGAATTCTAATTTGTGCTAAGTATTTTGTTAAGTAAGATTATACATTATGATTCATAACATAATCTAGTATATGCCATTATCTAAAGATGGTGCCTAGTGGAAGAAATGGAAACCGCACGAACACATGTGTCCCCTGTAGGGATTTCCCTCCGATGTAAGATAATGATATTGGATCTGGGGCTGTGATGGATGTTGAGAAACTTATAACTATTATGGGAAAACTTACTCAGGTTATGAATAATATACTTACATTTATATAGCATCCAGATCCACCACTTGGAAGAGCTATGTTAGATTGCTTTATGTGACAACAAACACCATCATTCAATGGGACTTCAAACCCATTTTTAGATGAGAAATGGATAAGTTCCCTAGAGAAAATATTTCTCACTTTGGGATGTCATGAAAGAGAGAAGGTTGTCATGACAGTTTATCATCTATAGGGAGATACAGATTAGTGGTGTTCATTAATACAAAACACAAATGAGGAGGAAGAAATAGAGGAGATGGAATGGAGGGACTTTAAGGAAATATTCATAGAGAAATACTTTCCTCGTGAACAAAGAGAAGATATAGAGAGGAAATTCTTGAATATGAGGCATAAGGAAGATGATAATATTGAAAAGTACGAAGCTAACTTAACAAGGTTAACAAGACATGTTGTGGACTACATATAAAATCCAAGGATCAAAATTGATCGATTCTTTGATGTCCTAAAGCCATTCCTTCAGCAGGTACTGGTCTCCAAATTTTTTTCATCATATGAGGATATAGTTTAATGTGCTATCAAGATAGAAAAATAATTCTCTATGTTTTATGACTTTAAGGGAAATCAAGAAAAGAAGAGGGCTACAGAAAACTCTAGGAAAGGAAATAAGGAAACAGGGAAGAAGGGAAGAGTTTAATTTCTACCCTATAATAATTGTGGAAGGAAACACCCTGATATGTTCTTAAAGGTAAAAGGATTTTGCTACAAATGTGGTCAAAAAGGCCATATTTCTGGTGATTTCAAGGGGAAGAAAGAATTCATTAATGGTCAATGCTATAATTATTGGGATATGGGACACTATGCTAATGATTTTCCAAAGCTTCAAGGAAATATGCAACAGAAAAGTACAAGGGATAGGGGAAAAGATTATGCGATCAAAACTGTAGAGGTTGAAGTTCTGAATGACATGGTGGCAGGTACTTTAACCATTTAATCAAACATATCCAATGCTTAATTTTATTTTGGATCATCACATTCATTTATATCTTCCCTGTTTTCCAAGAAAATTACATATATCCAATTTGATTTAATAAAGGAGTTATCAGTCAAAACTCCTAGTGGATGTATCATTGCAACAAAGGCATGTCGATTAGTCTCCCTCACAACACATAAATTTTATTTAGTTTCTAACCTTATCATCATATCAATGGTTTAATATGATATAATTCTTAGTATGGATTGGATATCAAATTATGACGTGAAGATCTATTGCAAAAAGAAGGAAGTCAAAATATTCGAGAATGGTACAAAATCCCTTATTTTTAGAGCAAAAAACTCACCGTATGAATCTTATCTAGATCCACCCTAGTAGCTCTACTGAATTAAATTATTGAGGAGGAATGGAATTAATTAAATATGATCAAGGAGAAGAATGTACAGATAGAGTACATACCTATTGTGAAAGAATATGTTGATGTCTTTCTAAAGGATTTACCAAGACATCCTCCACAGTAGAAAATTGAGTTTTCCGTTGACTTAATTCCTTGTTCAAGTCCCATATCAAAGACCCGTCATAGAATAGACACTTTGGAGTTAGTGGAAATAAAGAAACAACTAGTGCAATTGAGTGATAAGGGATTTATTATCCCTATCGTTTCTCCATGGGGAGCCCCTATTCTTTTTGTTAAGAATAAAGACGAGTCTTTGAGGTTGTGAATTAACTATAGGGAGATCAATGCTATTACAATAAAGAATAAGTATTGATTAGACACTGTAAGAGGATAATATTCATTGCTAATATATGTAGTTTTCATGTGCCTTGATATTCATAAATACCATTTTAGTGCATTTTACATTTTGAACACTCATTCTCATCATTTGTGCACTTCATGCCTAATGTGCACCAATTTAGGCCCAATGTTTCATCTGATTTTAAAGAATGTAACTATCCATGTTTTAAAATGATATTTTTGGAAATGGATATTCACTTAATTATGAACATTTTTAATTCAGGAATCAATGGATTATTAATAAATTATGATGGAGATATTTGGCGATTAAAGAAAACAATTCTGGAGAAGGCAGATTGTATATCATCCCACTGATCGGAATATGGGGCCCACAATACAAGCCCAATGAATCCCAAAATTTATGTAAGGATAGAAGAAGTATAGGGGAACGAATAATTCTTCTGGATCCAGTGCTAATTCGTCCTCAATGGTGGTGATTAAGGCGGACCAAATTTAAGATTTAATTTTGGGCCAGAGTCTGCGGCCCAGAAAAACAGACCACCATTTCAATCCTATCTCCCTAACCACAAATGTTTTTGGGCTGCCATTTTAAATGATGTTAGGGGACGTCAGAGGATTCATTTAAGTCTTCTAGGGCCCACTCAGATTCGTCCTTCTAGAAGGTCCTTTAGGCGAGTCTTTCCGGTGGATGCAAGCTAGCTGCAACTTCGGGGCAAGAAGTGGAAAAGTCTCTCATCATTAATGTTCCACCCACCTTTCCACAACATAATTAATTAAAGGAACATGGGATGTTGGGGGCTCGGCCAAGGATTCATTTTTTCCTATTTAAGGCAGTAGTGGTGGTGGATTTAGGGATGTTGGGTGCTTTCTTTTCATTGTAATGTTATTATGCCAATTTGCCTTTGTAATGTTCTTACTTCTCATGTAAGTTGTTCGAATCACCTTAGTCTTCAATTAAAGTTCTTTCTCCTATCTGGTTCGGTTCTTATCCTTATCAGCTTGATACCTTTGCCTCAATGTGTGAATTTATTCACACCAAACCTTGTGATTTTGTTCACACAACGGTGGAGTGATCGTTATTTTTGTTGTTTTTACTTCTTCAATTCCACCCTCATAAGTCTACTTTCCGCTTCCGTTGAGAACTTGTCATCAATGGAGGGATAGCTCTTTTATGGGTTGATCCAAGGGAGTAGCAAGGGTCTGGATTGAATGTTATTTCTCATGCCCTAAATGTTATTAATTTCTTTTAATTTATTTTCTTTCATTTAATGATTTTTATTCTTCCTCTTCCTTATTGAATTTATTCACCCCACTTTCATGTGCTAATTACATCCTTTACCTTGGAGTGCTCATGAAAATGATCCTACAAGTGTATAGGTGATTATCATATGTTTTGAAGGTGTTTAATCAGTAAGTGATGAGGTTAGTTTGAATTCATTTCCTGAATCTTTCTCGAGTTAATGAAATTAAAATCGTAAAAAAAGGAATTCATTCAATCCATCCCGAGCAATAACCTAGGATCAACTCATTTTCTCATAATTTTAATTCACATAGATCTTTTAGTGCTCTTTAAAAACAATCTAAAATCAACCCAAGTTGGCCACTTCATATCCAAAAATCCATCTCTTTTATTGAGTGTCTAAAGGTTCTTCTTAGGTCTCTGAGGATTCGACAACCCAAGCTACACTACAAGCGACCGCTTGACCCTTAAAACTTGGGTAAATTTGGGCGAGACCAAATTTTGGCACCGTTGACGGAGACCAAGTAAGTTTCTTAGACAAAAACCTTCTTTCCTCACCCCCATTCTTCTATTCTCACCCAATATCTCTTATCTTTTCCCTTTCTCGCTTTTTTTGGCGCATGTCCGCCTTCACACGCGATAACTCAAACAGACTAGTTAGGGTGGAAAGTCATAGGATAGGGGAGTCAAGTACACCATTGGATCCTAACATTCCTAATACCCCAGAGTTAAAGATTGAGTCAATTTAAATGGAGGGTCTTTTAAGAAACCAACTCATAAACCCGGGCAGGAACCAAAATGGAAATCCAAATGAGGCAGCCCCAAATTTGGGGAATGCAGCCGATCAAACCATGAGTGACTACATTA
Organism: Viscum album; assembly: GCA_963277665.1. NCBI lineage: Eukaryota > Viridiplantae > Streptophyta > Magnoliopsida > Santalales > Viscaceae > Viscum > Viscum album. The sequence continues at coordinate 945,753,864 of OY728162.1, forward strand.
CACATAAATGGACCAATGCACACTCTTGCATTAGGCATGCTGCCATAGGAGATGCCCACTATGTCTTTAAACCTCATGTCCTAAACCACCTTCCAACCTTCCATGGGATGGAGTCAGAAATGCCTTACCTTCATGTCAAGGAGTTCAATGACATTGTTGAAACCATGTGCTCACCACATCAACTTGAGTCAGCTAAGATGAGGCTCTTTCCTTTCTCACTTAAGGATTGAGCAAAGAACTGGTTAAATAATCTGAGACCTTCATCAATCCACACTTGGAACCAACTACAAAGATAATTTTACAAAAAATACTTCCCCCATCACAAAACTATTGCACTAAAAAAGAGCATCCAAAACTTTTTTGAAAAAGAGGGAGAGTCATTTTATGAAACATGGGAGAGGTTCAAAGACACCCTAAACATGGTTCCACACCATGGTTTTTCTATTCCTGAACAAGTAAGAATTTTCTATGAAGGTTTGGGCCCGGGGAACAAACAATTCATTGACATGATGTGTAATGGGACCTTTAAAAACAAATCCCCAAATGATGCTTACGAGTATCTAGAAATCCTTGCTGAACAAAACCAAACATGGGGAACATCACCTTATTCTGAAAAGCCTCAAAGAACTACTGTAATTCATACACTTAGGGAAGAGGAAAGCCTTAGGGAGAAACTTTCAGCACTCTCTAGGAAGGTTGAAGAGATAAACCATAGAAAAATCAATGAAATCCAAACTGTAGACCTTGTTTGCACAATCTGTGACAAACATAACCACAAAACGGACAACTGCCCAACCATTCAATCCATCAAGGATGTTCTTTTAGGAGGGACACCTGCTGAATTCAATGCCCTGAACTTTCAAAAGCCTCAATACCCAAACACATTCAACCCAAGGTATAATGACCACCCAGGCTTCCGATGGAAAGATAACCAACAACCTAGCCAACCACAAGGACCAAACCCCTACCCTACACAAAATTTTCAAAACCATAACCAATTCCAACCACAACCAGTCCAATACCAACATCCTCCAGTCCAATACCAACAACCTATCCAACAGAAAAAGTATCCCCCTGGGATAACCCAACCAACACAAACCCCTTCCCAATCTGTCCCTCTCCCAATCCTTGAACAACTGTGCAAACAAATGGAAATGATGAACTCAGAAGTCTCGTCCCTTAAACAGGAACTTCAAACCATCAAAACTGGAAAGGCACCCATGCCCACACAGGCCATTCCACAACAAACATCAAGGGGGGAGACAAGTTGCACTCAAACAACTCATGAACAACTAAAGGCTGTGACAGTTTTGAGAAGTGGGAAATCAATTGAGAAACCTGAACAAATAGTTCAAAACCCACCTGAAGATTCAAACTCTAATGAAAATTCAATTGAAGCACATGAACAAACTTAAGATACTAATAAAAATGTGAAAGAAACAACTCTTCAAAAAACAACCCCACAACCTGCATCATTTCCTCAACGCATGAGGGGGAAAACCAAGCCTGAATTGAGTGAAACATTGAGGGAAATATTCTCACAAGTCAAGTTGAACATTCCACTCCTTGATTCCATTAAAACCATTCCTGCATACTCAAAATACCATAAGGACCTCTGTACATTTAAACAGAAATTCTCACATAAGAACCAAGTCCTTCTGGCAGAAAATGTTAGCACAACAATCCACGGAACCCTTCCTCCAATGATGAAAGACCTGGGATGCCCTTACATAAATGTTGAAATAGGAGAGAAAAAAGTTGTCAAAGCCTTGTGTGATCTAGGAGACAGTGTGAACCTCATTCCTTATGCTATGTATTGTCAGTTAGGGCTCGAAGAACTCCAACCCACATCTGTCACTCTTCAACTTGCTGATCGTAGTATTCGAGTTCCAAAGGGGATCTTAAAGGATGTTTTGGTGAAAGATGAAAATTTCATTTACCCAGCTGACTTCATTGTTCTAGACAATCACCCAAGCTTAGGTCCTAGGGAGAAAACCCCAATCATCCTTGGTCGTCCCTTCCTTGCAACAATCAACTCTGTTATCTGAGTCCGAAATGGGAACATGACCATCACCTTTGGAAACATGAGTCTAGACTTGTACATCTACAATGCAAACTCTAAAATTGGGGATGATGAAGAGATACATGAGGTTAATTAGATAGGTAGTGTTGATAGTGAACTCAAGGAACATCAAGGAATTACCGAAGGATGTTTAAGTCAGGAAGAGATTGATTTTCTTTGTTCACATGAGGGAAATTTGTCTCCTTGGATTGAATCTCTTTCAGATTGCTCTATTGATGATTTTCTAGAATCACCAATCAATGATACCATGGGTGAAATCAATAACATCGAGTCCATATCCCTTCATGAAACTACTCTAGCTAATTTAGTGGATGAAAATTCTCTTCACAAGGAACCAATTTTGTCAAGAAATGTAAAAAAAGAAACTGAGTTCAATACAAAGTCTCATCCTTTCTTGGAAAGTGATAACCAATCTGATCTTGAATTTAAGGTTTTACCTTCATCACTCAAGTATGCGTTCTTAGGGGACAATCAATCCTTTCCTGTTGTAATTTCTTCCTCTCTTGAAGCCAATCATGAGAGGATGCTTCTAGATGTCGTTAGGAGACACAAGAAAGCCATTGGATGGACTCTATCAGATATTCCTGGGATTATCCCACTTATCGGGACTCATATAGTTGTTCTAGAATCCGATTCAAAGCCATGTCGTCAACCTCAGTGATGACTCAATCCTAATCTCGTGGAAGTAGTGAGAAAAGAACTTTTGAAACTGTTAAAAGCTGGTATCATCTATCCTATAGCTGAGAGTGAGTAGGTTAGTCCAATCCATGTGGTTCCAAAGAAGGCTGGAATCAAAGTAATAACCAATAATGATGGAGAGATGCTTCCAAAAAGGGTTAGTAGTGGATGGAGAGTCTGTATTGACTATAGGAAGCTCAACTCTTGTACCAAGAAAGACCATTTCCCCTTGACCTTTATTGATCAAGTCCTTGAGCGAGTGGCGGGTCATAAATTCTACTTCTTCCTAGATGGATTCTCAGGGTATAATCAAATCGAAGTCTCTTTAGAGGATCAAGGAAAAACGACCTTCATTTGTCCATTCAGCACTTTTTCCTTTAAGAGAATGCCCATTGGGTTATGTAATGCCCCTGGTACCTTCCAGCGGTGCATGATGGGAATCTTCTCGGACATGGTGGGAGATTGTTTAGAGGTCTTCATGGATGATTTCTCCATCTTTGGGGATACTTTTGAGGGATTCCTTCTAAATGTTGAAAAGGTTTTGTCAAGGTGTGAGGATAAGAATCTCATACTAAATTGGGAAAAATTCCATTTCATGGTAAGGGAAGGACATGTTCTAGGTCATCTAGTATCTGGTAGAGGGATTGAAGTTGATAAAGCTAAGGTTGAAATCATTCGTCACCTTCCCTCTCCTAAAACTGTTATGGAAGTAAGGTCCTTCTTAGGACATGCTGGTTTTTATAGAAGGTTCATTAGGAATTTCAGCTCTATTTCTCGACCACTTTGTGCTCTATTGTTAAAAGATGCTCCATTTTTATGGACAGAAATCTGTGAGGAATCATTCTCTACACTCAAGTCAACTCTTATATCTCCACCTATCATGCAATCTCCAAATTGGAAACTTCCTTTCGAGCTCATGTGCGATGCAAGTGACTTCGCTGTAGGAGCAGTCTTAGGACAACGGTGTGAGAAAACTCCATGTGTCATTGCTTATGCAAGCAAATCTTTAAATGATGCACAAATAAACTACACCACCACTGAGAAAGAGCTTCTTGTTGTTGTCTTTTCTTTAGAGAAATTCAGGTCTTATCTCTTAGGATCACCCATCATTGTCTTCACTGACCATTCAGCCCTAAAATACCTTTTCCAAAAACAAGATGCCAAGGCTAGATTGATTAGGTGGGTCCTTCTTATTCAAGAGTTTGATTTAAACATTAAGGATAAAAAGGGTGTTGAAAATGTTGTAGCTGATCACCTCTCTAGGATGGAATTCAAAGACAACTCACACCACCTCTCTGTGTCTGATTCATTTCCCGATGAGCACCTCTATTCAGTGAGTGATTGCCCTTGGTATGCTGACATAGCAAACCATTTGGTGACGGGTGACATTCCAAAATTCTTGGGGACCCAAGCTAAGAGGAAATTCCTTTCTGATGTCAAACACTACGTGTTTGATGATCCTTACCTCTTTAAGTTCTGTCCTGATCAAATTATCAGGAGATGTGTTCCCGAGTCTGAGCAAGAGTCCATTCTAAAATTTTGTCATGGAGAGGCATGTGGAGGCCACTTTTCTACAAAGAAAACCACTGCAAAGGTCCTCCAAAGTGGTTTATACTGGCCGAACCTCACTAAAGATTCCTTCCAATACTGCAAAAGTTGTCCTCAGTGTCAGCAATTAGGATCCATTTCCAAAAGAAATCAAATTCCCCTCACTCCCATTCTAGTCGTTGAAATCTTTGATTGTTGGGGAATTGATTTCATGGGACCCTTTCCAAACTCTAAGGGATACCTCTACATCCCCTTAGGTGTTGATTATGTCTCAAAATGGGTTGAGGCCATTCCCACCAAGACTAATGATCATCAAGTTGTGATCTGATTCCTAAAAGAGCATATCTTTTCTAGATTTGGAATTCCGAGGGCTATAATCAATGATCGTGGAACCCATTTCTGTAATCGCCCATTCTCTTCACTCATGTCTAAGTATGGAATTTCTCATAAAGTTTCCACTGCGTACCATCCTCAAACCAATGGTCAAGCTGAGTTAGAAAATAGGGAGATTAAGCAAATTCTTGAAAAAACTATCAACCCCTCTAGGAAAGATTGGTCTGAGAAACTCTTGGATGCTCTTTGGGCATATCGTACAGCATTAAAAACCATCCTAGGAATGTCACCATGTAGGTTGGTTTATGGAAAAGCATGCCATTTACCTGTTGAAATTGAGCATAAGGCATTTTGGGCAATCAAGAAAATGAATTTTGACATTTCTTTAGCTGAGGAAAAGAGGAAGTTAGATCTTAATGAACTTGAGGAACTTAGGATGGAGGCGTATGAAAATTCAAGGATAAATAAAGCTAGAGTTCAAGCCTACCAATCTAGGAATATCAAAGTCAAACAATTTGAACTGGGAAAACCTATGCTCTTGTATAGTTGAAAACTTCATTTACACCCGGGAAAGTTAAGGTCTAGATGGTCAGGTCCTTTCATAGTGCATCATGTGTACCCCCATGGGGCAGTAGAGATTGAGGATCCCACAAGTGGTAACATTTTTAAGGTCAATGGTCATAGGTTAAAACCATTCATTGAATCATTCAATAAACAGGAAATAGAGGTAGAGTTAACAGAGCCAACCTATGAACCAGGAAAAAATTGATAGATTTAGGATCCATGTCAGGCTAACGACGTTAAACAAAAGCGCTGCATGGGAGGCAACCTGTGGTCTTCATGTTTCTAATCTTTGTGACTCATTTTTTTTCTTCTTCTTTATTTCCTTCTTCTTTATTTTGTTATTTTAAATATATATATATATATATATATAGACTGTTGACCTGTTCTTCTTTTATGAGTAAGGATGGGTACGAAAGGGAAGCACCGTATTCATCTGTGTCACGCGGTGTGATCCCTGAGTAATACCTTACCCAGAAAATATAAAGAAGACAATGTATCATCAGTTTATTTTATTTTTATTTTATATTTTTTTTGGTATTTAAAAAAAATAGATTGTTGACCTGTTCTTCTTTTATGAGTAAGGATGGGTATGAAAGGGGAGTACCGTATTCATCCGTGTCACGCGGTGTGATCCCTGAGTAATACCTTACCTAGAAAATATAAAGACAATTTATCATCAGTTTATGTTATTTATACTTTTTTTAGGTTAAAAAAATACAAAAAATATATATATTAAATTTTTTTTAAGGCATGTCATAGGTCATTGGGAAAAGCTGGTCACAACCGTCCAAGACATTGGGAGATAAACCAGAACTGAAGGGAGACACGGGAATGCATTTTCAACATCAACCACCAGGTGAATTCATTCCATAATTTTCATTTTCAATGTCTTCGTTGAACTTCTATCCTACCACTTCTATGTTTCAATTCTTTAAACACTGGGTACAGTGTATTCCTAGTTGGGGGGGAGATGAAAATGTGTGGAAGGAAAAAATTCCATTAACCTTGAACATGATAACACACATTCCAAACTCTGAAATTGGATATCAAATAATTTTGCATGCCTTGATTTTGATTTTAATGCAAGTTTATGTTCATGTGCATAGTTATTGGAAAGTGCGGTTGTCCGATGTGATTTTTAACTGTTATATTTTCATCCATTTAATATAAAAAACACAATGCACGTCCTCTAGATTGTGGGGTCTTAGTTTGAGTTCTTGGGGACCCATAATAAATAGCATAGGATTGGCGATCATTTTAATTTTAACATGAGTATTCAAAAAAAAAAATTTGCGCGTAGAGCAATGAATTGACCTAATGTGTGGCTTTCGGCACTTGGGGATCGCGACTCCATAGTTTTCTGGCCCAGAGTTGGGCATTTTATCTATATTTGGGGTAATTAGAATTTGTTTTTGATTGAGTTAACTTGAGATGATGCCCGAGTATGTGAGCTTCACTTGGTTCCCTAAGGTCTTTGAGCCTGGGAGTCATTGGCAAAGTCTGGCTACATGGGCCGACTCGATTGAGTTCAATTTCAATTACCATGGAAAAATTGCAAAAAAAAACCAAAAAAAAAAGAAAATAAAAAATGATTACTCATCTTATTATTAAAATTTGATTGCTCCTAGCGCTTCCATCTTTTCTCCCTCGAATGAAAATGAACCCCCATGTCTATTGTGACACACAACACTTCATCATGCTTAATTGAATTTGGATGAAATATGGCAATGAATTTGAACAAAGGAATGGGCTTGGGATTGAGATATGCCTATGGAAATATCTTGTTTTAAATGAATTTTATGGGTTTGATAATTGTTTGGTATGTGATCTTTGGGTGAGAAATGTGTATTAAAATGTTTTTGGAAAAGGTCATTTGAATTTCATTTTTATGAGAAATATTTTGCTCGGGACTAGCAAAACTCAAGCTGGGGGGTGTGATTAGCCACTTTAAGAGGCTAATATTCATTTCTAATATATGTAGTTTTCATGTGCCTTGATATTCATAAATACTATTTTAGTGCATTTTACATTTTGAACACTCATTCTCATCATTTGTGCACTTCATCCCAAATGTGCACCAATTTAGGCCCAATGTTTCATCTGATTTTAAAGAATGTAACTATCCATGTTTTAATTTGATATTTTTGGAAATGGATATTCACTTAATTATGAACATTTTTTATTCAGGGATTAATGGATTATTAATAAAGTATGATGGAGATATTTGGCGATTAAAGAAAACAATTCTGGAGAAGGCAGATTGTATATCATCCCACTGATCGGAATATGGGGACCACAATACAAGCCCAATGAGGCCCAAAATTTAATTACGGATATAAGACATAATGGGGAACGAATACGTCTTCTGGAGCCAGTGCTAATTCGTCCTCAATGGTGGTGATTAAGGTGTCCCAAGTTGAAGATTTAATTTTGGGCCAGAGTCTGCGGCCTGGAAAAACAGACCACCATTTCAATCATATCTCCAGAACCATAAAGTTTTTCGGGCTGCAATTTTACATGACTTTAGAGGACATCTGGGGATTCATTTACATCTTCTAGGGCCCATTCAAATTCGGCATTCTAGAAGGTCCTTTAGGCGCGTCTTTCCGGTGGATGCAAGCTGGATGCAACTTCGGGGCAAGAAGTGGAAAAGTCTCTCATCATTAATGTTCCACCCACCTTTCCCCAACATAATTAATTAAAGGCACATGGGATGTTGGGGGCTCGGCCAAGGCTTCATTTTTTCTTATTTAAGATAGGAGTGGTGGTGGATTTAGGGATGTTGGGTGCTTTCTTTTCATTGTAATGTTATTATGCCAATTTGCCTTTGTAATGTTCTTCCTTCTCATGTAAGTTGTTCGAATCACCTTAGTCTTCAATAAAAGTTCTTTCTCCTCTCTTGTTCGGTTCTTATCCTTATCAGATTGATACCGTTGCCTCAATGTGTGAATTTATTCACACCAAACCTTGTGATTTTGTTCACACAACGGTGGAGTGATCGTTATTTTTGTTGTTTTTACTTCTTCAATTCCACCCTCATAAGTCTACTTTCTGCTTCCGTTGAGAACTTGTCATCAATGGAGGGCTAGCTCTTTTATGGGTTGATCCAAGGGAGTAGAAAGGGTCTGGATTGAATGTTATTTCTCATGCCCTAAATGTTATTAATTTCTTTTAATTGAGTTTCTTTCATTTAATGATTTTTATTCTTCCTCTTCCTTATTGAATTTATTCACCCCACTTTCATGTGCTAATTACATCCTTTACCTTGGAGTGCTCATGAAAATGATCCTACAAGTGTATAGGTGATTATCATATGTTTTGAAGGTGTTTATTTAGTAAGTGATGAGGTTAGTTTGAATTCATTTCATGAATCTTTCTCGAGTTAATGAAATTAAAATCGTAAAAAAAGGAATTCATTCAATCCATCCCGAGCAATAACCTAGGATCAACTCATTTTCTCATAATTTTAATTCACATAGATCTTTTAGTGCTATTTAAAAACAATCTAAAATCAACCCAAGTTGGCCACTTCATATCCAAAAATCCATCTCTTTTATTGAGTGTCTAAAGGTTCTTCTTAGGTCTCTGAGGATTCGACAACCCAAGCTACACTACAAGCGACCGCTTGACCCTTAAAACTTGGGTAAATTTTTGCGAGACCAAGTATCCTCTACCATGAATTAATGATTTATTGGATCAACTTCATAGTGCTCAATGTTTTTTAACGATTTAATTTCAATCTGGATATCAACATTTGCTTGTGACGAATGAAGACATTCCAAAAAACAGTATTCCAAACCAGGTATGAGCATTACAAGTTTACAGGTAATGCCTTTTGGACTAACTAATGCACCATATCGTTTTATGGATCTAATGAATAGAGTTTTCAAGGAATATATTGATGAATTTGTGGTGGTGTTTATTGATGATATCATGGTATACTCTAAAAGCCATGAAGGTCATGTAAATCACCTGCGCATTTTTTTGAAGACACTTAGAAGAAATTAATTATATGGGAAGTTTAGAAAGTGTAATTTTTGGCTATAATCAGTTCCTTTTCTAGGCCACATTATCTCTAAGGATGGAATATCGATAGATCCTATGAAGATAAAGGATGTGAAATAATGGCCTACTCCAATGACTATAATTGAGGTACGTAGATTTATTGGTTTATCAAGTTATTATCAGTGTTTCATTCATAACTTTTACCGTTTATCCAATCCAATGACCAAGCATACATGAAAAGGGTTTAAGTACGTATAGACCAAAGAATGTGAAGAATGTTTTGAAGAATTGAAGAGGAGGTTAGTGAATGCTCTGATCCTAACCCTACCATCGGGGAATGATGGGTTTGTTATCTATAGCGACGTATCAAATAAAGGACTTGGTTGTGTCCTTATGTAAAATTATTGAGTGATTTCCAATGAGTCTAGGAAGCTAAAAATTCATGAAAAAAACTATCTAACTCATGATCTTGAGTTAGAAATGGTAATCTTTACTCTGGTGATTTAAGGACATTACCTCTATGGTGAAAAATGTGAGATATATACTAATCATAAGAGTTTGAAATATATATTCTCACAGAAAGAACTCAACATGAGACAATAGAGATGGATTGAGCTACTCAAAGACTATGATTGCACAATACACTACCACCAGGGGAAGGAAAATAAGGTGGAAGATTCTTTGATTAGAAAGGACCATGGAATTTTGAATAAGATGAGAATTGAAAGGGATACTATGTTCATGGATCTAGTAAAGATGGATATGGGAATTATCAAGGAAGGTGACACATCACTACCTTTTCAAATTGTTGCTAAACCTCCTTCACTAGAAAGGATAAAATTTTCTCAGGCTGATGATGAGGAGTTTAAAAAGAATATTAAAGCTATAAATAATGGAAATTTGTCTGACTTCGCATATGAATGTGGCATTTTGAAATTTGGAAAGAGGATTTCTGTTCCCGCTATTCCTGAGATAAAGTGGGAACTATTGGATGATGCTCATAGTTCTAATTTCTCTATAAACCCTGGTAGAAAAAATATGTTTAGATATATAAAGGAAAATATTTGGTGGGAAAACATAAAGAGTGAGATTGCTGATTACGTGTCGAGATGTTTGGTTTGTCAACAAGTGAAAGATGGAAGACAACGTACTAGAGGAGTCATGCAACCCCTTCCTATTTCTATGTGGAAATGGGATGATATTAAAATAGAATTTGTCATGGGTCTACCAAAGACTCCAAGAAAGAATGATGCGATATGGGTCATTGTTGAATGTCTTTCAAAATCAGCACATTTTCTTGTTAGGAGAGAAGATTTACCACTTGAAAGTTTAGAAAGACTATATGTTAATGAATTTTTAAGACTTCATGGTGTACCCTCATCAATTATTTCTTATTGGGATCCCCATTTTACATCACTATTATAGAAGAGTCTTCAGAAGGCCCTAGATACTGATCTCTGTTTGAGCACTACCTACCACCCACAAACTTATGGACAATCAAAACATAATATTAAAACATTGGAAGACATGTTGAGGTATTTTTCAGTTGATTTTCAAGGAATGTGGGATCAGAATTTACCTCTCATAGAATTTTCCTATAATAATTGCTTCCATTTAAGTATTCAGATGGCACAATATGAATCATTGTATAGAAAGAGATGTCGTACACCAACTTGATAGGATGATGTTGGTGAAAGAAAGCTCATAGGCCTAGGTCTTGTTAAAGAAACAATGGAAATGGTGAAGATTATTCAAACCCATATCAAAATAGCTCAATGTAGGCAAAGGAGCTATACTGATAACCAAATAAAGGACTTGGAATTTCAAGAAGGAGATCACATTTTCTTAAATGTATCTCCATGAAAGGGTATTACATGATTTAGTAAGAAGGGAAAATTAATTCCTAGATAAATCATACCTTTTGAAATTTTGTATCAAATTAAAGTCGTAGCATACCATTTAGAAATTCCTCCAAGTCTCTCCAAAGTTCACAATGTGTTCCATGTGTCAATGTTAATAAAATACATGCCATACCCAACACATGTACTCACTTATGAAGAAATAGAACATGAGCCTGATCTGTCTTATTGTGAAGAGCCTATCAATATTCTTGATACCAGAGAACAAGTATTGAGAAATTGAATGACTCGTCTAGTAAAGGTTCTTTGGAGGAACCATAAGATGGAAGAGACAACATGGGATCCTGAGGAGCTTGTGTTGAAGACATACCCGAATCTTTTAGGTAACATTTTGCGAATTTCGAGGATGAAATTTTTATAAGGAGGGGAGAATATAACGACCCAATATTTTTCAATGGAAATTCCTTTCTTATAAATATTTTATAATGAACCACTAAGTTCTATGTGACCATTAAAAAATATGTTTGTCATTTCTATGATGTGAATTTCGAAAATCTAACATACATGGTTGCAATTAGTAAGTTATTTGTAGTCTGATAAAGAAAAACTTAATTTTTCGTGAATAGTAACCTACCCTTCTGAATAGTAACAAACCCTTATGAATAGTGATACACCATAATGAATAGTAACATTACCTATGATAGTATATAAATAATATTAAAGTGAAATTACAATATACCTATGCTTTGGAATAAGTAAATAAATGTTTTAAAACTGTTGTTTTTTAGAATAAATTATTATTTTAATTAAATATTAAATTAATAATATTTAGAAACTTATTTTTGAAAAATGGACTTCATTTTTTGATTCTAGATGTTGAAAAATTATTGGGGGAATTTTTGGGAATTTTCTGAAATACTTGAATTTTTGATGAATAATGAAATACCATGATTTACAAAATAAGCTAAATAAGATAATTATAGAGTCATGCATGATGTTATGATGATGTAAGCCCAATTGGATTGGGATAACATGTTAAAATTTATATTCTTGGTCAATGAAGACTCACTATTCCTTGTCTTGTGGGGAAAAAATAAATTAATGTATTTTATATTAAGAAATCCCCTCTCTTCTCCACTATACAAACCCCCTCTCACTCCCTATTCTCTTCACTCCTCTCAAGCCTTTTTCCTTCTCCAAATTCTGTCCAAATATCCTCCCAACCTCCTCTACCACTTCTATCAAGACTTGGTCTCATAAAAAGTTCAAAACCTCTCTCATAAGGAGGCTCTCAAGGAAGTTTGGTTCAAGAGGTAAATTCCTCTTCTCAATTCTTTGTCTTTCCTTTCAAGTTCATTTGTTTTATTTTTCTATTACCTCTCATTATAAAAATATTGTGATGAATCCAGTAACTTATATGTACTGGAATTTTTTCATGATAGTGGAATAAGTTATCATCATCTCTCCCTTTTACTATCTTTTATACTAGTAACAAGAACACCATCTGAGTTGTGTCAATTTTCCACAGTCAAGGACGACGAGCTTTCGATTTCTATTATCACTCTCAATTCTAATCATGAAACCATTATTGTTATGGTTGAACCAGATTATTATATATTTAAAACAACCTTTGTAATATTCTGTAATCCCTTTTTACAAATGGTATTAAGTTATAAAGAAAAATGAGTTCTTTGTAATCAAAACCCACAAATTAACCGAAACAGTTATCATTAAAATTATATATAATAATTCATCCTCATGCCATGTGAAAAAGTTATATAAATGACCAATAACGCCTATTTATGATCATAAATAATATTTTAATTCAATTATGGAGATTTACATGAACTCCATTACTTAAGAACAGGTGAACTGATTTTGAAAATAAAGGAAACAAATGCTATGGAACAACGAAATTCAATATAATAACTTATAAATAAGGGTATAAATGAACTAAAAAGAATTATAAAAAAATAAATACATGTATAATAGGTTCTGAAATAATTTATTAACAAGTATAATTTCATATTCCAGAAGCATAAGGTCAAGAGCGGAACACATTTGGAGTTAAGGTAAGGGTTTTCCACCCGAACTTCCCTTTTCATTCGGGTTACATTCATTGTCTAATTACCTCAATGAAATTATTATATATTATTATGCACTCCTCAAAAATTCTCTGTGAGTATTATATATATTTACACCAACCATAATCCTTCAATATTTCTTTATAGTTACATGTTTTAAAATAAACCTTCAAAACTGTTTCCAAAATACAAGCCCGATTCAAGGGAATTTCTCAAATTCATATCTATTTTCAAGGGAACTCTATAATATGTTTTTGGAAACCATTATCCTTCTAAAAACAAACATTTTATCAAGAAATACTATCTTAATTCACTTCTGGTTTTATACAAATATTTTACCAAAAGAACTATTCTTTTCAAATAAATGAGTATTTATCTCCAGAATTGGTTAATGATTTTATATGAGTATTTTCGTCTGATTCAAAACTCTTGTTGATTCCTATGTATTATTGGGTTTAATAATTTATGAATTCATCTACAATATTTTATTTAATGGTTTATGACTCACTCTATTGTGGATCATCTATCTTAAAACCATTCACTATATTACTCACGATGGTTAGTGTTTTATGTTTAATGATTGGGGAAAGTTAGTTAAATTTCATATGATAGTTTCAATATGGATGTATATGTTGTTTATGTTTATCCCCACTCATATGAGTAATGAATCGGACTTATTATGTGATGGGTGGGGTCTGCTATAGCCCCTCGATGCATCGGTAGGTCTCATGAGACAAATAGACATGGAATTGTCTGAGGCCTTTCCCAATGTGATATATGGATTTTGGCCGAGGCCTTAATCATTAGATGTCTTGGCCGAGGCCTTGAAAAAATGTTTCAGAATGTTATAAATATGCACTTAACTTATTATGAAGATAGTAATGGAAAGTTCACGTGGTTATTTGACTAGTATAACACCCTTGATTATGTTATATTATTACAATATTTACTCAGCTCATATTCCTGCTATTTTATGTTCAATTTTATTTTTAAAGGAATGTGCATTAGATTATTCACCATGTCTAATGTTCATATTATCTTCCATTGTATTGATTACTCTTACTGAGCGTTTGATCTCACCCCTTTATTATGTTTAATTTTCTCAAGACATGAAGAAGTAAATTGTGAATGACTTGAAAGCATAATCTGAGAGTCATGGATGTTTCTAGTGGAATAAATTAGTGTTATTTTTTCCTTCATGATGTAATGGTAAATTTTTTTATGTATCTTGATTCCAAAAGATACTAAACTAATTGTTCCTTCATGATTCATATTCCTTATTTATATGAAAATGTAATAAAATAAGGCACCAAATCTGGGCAGCTGGGGTCAGGTTATTACATACCTACTCACCACCAGTCGATGAAATACCACTGGGGGTAAATCCAGTCGTCTTATAATATAAATCAATCAATGCTTTCGGCAAAGAGGATATCTTATCCCCATGTTCATGAACTGTGTTTTGTTGAGAAACAATCTCTCTCTGAGTATCTCAGGGTATGGACTGACTACAACTAAGAGTATATACAGCTGCAATCCCCAGTTTCTTGTCAAATCCCTCAGATGGTACGGGTCCAAAACCCATCCCACACACTCTTCCAGGATGCTCCTTCCCAAGGAATTCAGCAACTGGGTCATCCTGGGAGACTGGGTAGTACTGGACTGGATTGGCATCCCATAGTTCTTTTATTTTTTCCTATAAATCAAATATCAGTCATATTTGAATCAATATCTATTAACATAGTAACAACTGATAATAAGTTATTATAATGAAAAATGTGTTCATACCCCAACATCTTTGGTAGGCTCATTAACAAAACTTCCATAAATTTTTTTGTGAACATTAAACCACACTTTTGTTTAGGATGTTTGGTTCCATAAACTTTGTAACTAAATTAAACAATGATAAATTAAAATTTTAATATATTAAATAGATAATATTGTATTATTAATATTTAAACTAATGAAAATATTACTATAGTTGATCAACTTCAAGAAAAACTCTTTGACCCCACAGTGTGAGGGATGACTTATTTAGCCTGACTTGATGCATTCTTCCTTGAAAGATCCTGAAATAAATAAAATTTAATTTAATATTAATGTATTCAATGTCATATCCACTTCATATATATATATAATTGTAAAATGAGATTAATATAATAAAATATATTTAAATACCATCTGCTTCTCATCATGATGTTTGTTAAAAAAACTATTCATTTCTATTTGGGTACCCCATCAAGTATCTTGTCAGACATCTATTGGGAGGTCAATAAAGTATCATTGAAATCACTCCACAATATCCATTTTAATGTATTTCCATTTCTTTCCTAGATTTTTCAATGTCTACTTTCATGCTAGCACATCAGCAACTGTAAAGTGGAAAAACATTTGTACATAGAAATTCATTTTGAAAATATTATAATTTAATAACATGAAATTCAATTACACAATAATATATTAAAATTAACTTTATTTTGGAATCAAAAACATCATTTCTTCAAGTGGAATGCATATGCCTCTAATCAGCATATGAAATAGGAAGAGAAATTGGCTCTGCGGACAACTGGCCTAGAATCTGGCCAAGTAATCTTGTGATGTCATCCGTAGGGGCCCAATATAAATCAAATGGGACAACTATCTTCTCTCCATTTATATTCCATAAATGTGAAATTTTTACATTTTTCTCCATACTTTAATTGTTTTCATCTTTATTGAGTAACCATTTAGTATTAAAATTTTTTTTAATAAATTTATTCATATTAAATTTTTTACCTATAATATCCACCCTTCGGTATCCTTGTGAAGAACTAGAAGTGGTGTGCCACTCCCTCACTATTGAGGCTCTTGAAGGTGGAGGTGATGACTGAGCTACTGAAGGGATTCTCATAGTGGGTGTGAGAGATGGTGCAGGGGGTGATGGTGTAGGAGGAAAGTAGATGGTGGATCACATTCCGTAGAGAGGGAGACAGACGGATCGTCATCTGTTGCAGTGGTCGATGAAATAGTGTAACGCTTCCTTGCTGGCATTCTTGTCATTTAATCGAATAAAATTAAGTTTAGAACATATATATCAAAAAAATTATACAGAAAAAAGATTAAAAATTACAATAGATGCACAATACTAACAAACAAAATATACATACCAATGATAATTAATAACTGTGCAAATGAAATAAATGGTTGCAAATGAATGCATAACTATACATACAATCATTTTACCTTTCAATCATGTCGATTTACTACTCCATTACCTCATCCACTTCATACATCCTTCCTAGGCTAATATTTTCAATATCTTGATGGAAAAATAAGTCCAATTCTTGTTGTTGATTGGATTCAATGTCAGAGGTCAATTCTTCTACTTCATCAATCATATCATACAAATATTTTTTTTTTACGCGAGTAACTACACTCCGCCATTAATCGACAACAGCATTCACACAATATACCATTTTTTCTTACGATGATAAGATATATGGATCAGGTAGTTCATGATCACCAACATCCATCATGTGAGAGAAGTTCACAAAAGTAAATTTCAAGGAATCTCTATTAACACCTATGATAATATTGACCCTATTGAATTTGAATAAAACAACTAATAAATTCCCATGGTATTTTAATTTAATAATATCATTCATCTTTCCATATTATCCCACTTCATAAAATATAAATATACCACTATTATATGTTTTTAAACCCTCTTCTTGATCGAATGCATGAAATCTAAATCCATTCATGTTGTAAGCGTCAAACATTCTAACTTGTTTTAGAGGACCTCGAGCAAGAAACGTAAAATCTACTAAAAACTCTGCTTGAGTATCAGTATTCATGATCTAAAAGAAGATATATACATTATTATATTTACAAAATATATGTGTCAGTCTAATATCCATATTTATTGAAATATTTATGAACTTACATGTCTTTCAAACTAGTCAACAAACTCCTTATTAACAACTTTCCTTATGTCTTTCTCATTTCAAGTTCAACCAATAATTTTTCTATTTTTTGTATCCTTAACTCTTCAATAAATGGATCTAAAATTTCACTATTTAGTAGCACATATCTATGTGCCTATAATAATTTCATTTCTATTAGTGTAACATTTGAGGTCCTCCCAACCAATCAAACAATAGTAGGAAATATTTTTGATTTCCCATGTATTTGAGTTTGAATCAATGGGTCATCAACATGTCCAACTCAATTAAATCTAGTATCAATATCATCCAAGTATCTAGAACAAAAGGTAAGACACTCATATACCAAATAGCCTTTAGCAATAAAGCCTTCTAGTTGAGCTTTATTTCTCACGTATGATCTCAAATGCCCGTGATATCTATTAAATAAAATAAAAAACATAATTATACATTTAATTAATTTCCAAGAATTATTTACTTAACTGAAAAACATATAAATAATGTGCCTCTCAATTGGATACATCCACCGATAATGTACATAGCCTCCTAATTTAGCTTCCTCAACCAAATGCACAATTAAATGCATCATGACAATAAAAAACGACGGAGGAAAGATCATATCCATTTCAAAACGTGTCAATAAAAACCTCTCCTAATTTTTATCAAGCCCAAATGGATGTAGAAATTTCTCACATAGTTGTTTAAAAAATGTGTAGAATTAAAGTACAACAGCAGTAACATTTTCAAGTAATAATGTACACAATGCCAATGGTAGTAACTATTGTAACAAAATATGTGAATAATGACTTTTCAATCCATGTAACCTATGATTATTTAAGTCAACACACATCAAGATGTTACTTGAATACCCATCAGATACCTTCACATGCTTTAAAATTCAAAGGAATGCATCTTTATCCCTATTTTTCATTGAAAAAATTTCCGGATCATACTTTTCATTCTCATCTGGATAGAGATCACATTTTATGTTCAAAACTTGTAAGTATTTCCAAGTATTGAGATGATCATTTGACTTTCCATGCTCATTAAGCAATGTAAAGATCAAATTGTCACATAAATTCTTCTCAATATGCATCACATTAGGATTATTCCATAACAAATTAAATTCTAAATATAGAAGTTTGAAGAATATACTTTTTTTCTTCCATTGTTGCGTTCTGATTTCACATGAAGATGCATTTAAAAATTTTTCCAACTATTATTAAAATGTTGAAACTTACCAAATTCTGTTTCAACATTTCCAATTTGTGATAATATTTTAGAACCAGGTAACAATTTTGGAGGTGGTCTACGAATAATGAAACTGTTAAAATTTGATCTATTTAGCTGAAATCTATGAGATCTATCGAGAAATATTCAATGGAACAAGAAGGACCATTTTCTAATATGAGGTAGCCATTTGGGATCAAAATCAAATTTACAAATAGGACAAGGCAAACCCATATAGGTGTTCCAACCAGATAAATTCCCAAGTACAAGGAATTCACTGATGGTCCACATTAAAACAACATGCATTTTGAGCATTGTTTTAGAAGAAGCATCATATGTCTCAACACCGTTGATCCATAACTCCTATAATTCTTCAATTAAAGGCTGCAAGTATACATCAATATCATTTCTAGGAATTTTTTTCCATGAATAATCATCAAAATGATAAATGACATTTGTTACATACACATCCATGAAGGTAGATTGTAAGGGATCAAAACAACTGGCCAAATGCTATAATTGGTACTCAAAGTCCCAAATGGGTTGAATCCATCGACAACTAATCCCAATCAAAAATTCCAAGGATCAAATGATAAATCTGAATGTAATGAATCAAATGGCTTCCATGATTTTTAATCTAGTGTATTTCACATTAACTCATCATTTTTTTTATCTAAGGAATTCCACTTCATTTTTTTGGTGGTTTTCAAGGACATGAATAATCTTTACAATCGAGGCTTTAAAGGAAAGTAACCTAAAACCTTTGCAGGTGTGTTACTTTTCTTCTTATTCTTCATGGTAGTATGTTTATTTAGACTTCCAACATCACCCATTTACTTCCATATAGAATAAGAACATTTTTTTCAATCTTGTCTACTTAATTCCTCTCACCAAAAAAGAATATAATCCTTAGGACACACATGTATTTTTTTATAATTCAGACCAACCTTGTTAACAACTTTTTTAATATCATAAAAACACTTGGGGATTTTTTCTTCAAGAAATGCATCATGAAACATTTCCAATATCAAGGACATTTCCTTATTTGTAATTCCAAATAGACATTTGATATGGTACAACTTTAGCAGAAAATAAATTTTTGAATCTTTCAAACAACCAATATACAACTCTTGATTTCCATTTTCAACCAAACCATGAATCATATTTTCCTTAGTGAAGTTTTCTCTTATATTAGACTCCACATAATCAAGAGGAGGATCCAATTATATGTTACAATCTTGATCTGGTTGTCCTACAGTCTCAAAAACATCACTTGTCATGTTGCTATTTTAGCACCCTCATCTGGATGTTCTGATTTGATTTGATGTTGATGGTGGGGTCTTGGAATGCCGAATGCATCATTTATAACTTTTTTCATTTCATTTTCCATTGTCGATGAAGTTGGGAGCTCATTTTGTGGATTTATATCAGTGCTCAACATTTTTGTAACATTCAATTCTCCATGCCAAATCTAACATAAATATTGAGTAGGGAATTGCTTCAATATTAAATGTTCATAAAATTCATCCCTCTTCAACCATATTCTAAATTTACATTTAGGACATGGAAATATTATTCTCCCTTCAACAGATCGATTGGAAATTGAAAAATCTAAAAACTCTTCCAAACCCTTTGCATACTGAGATGTGTTCCTCGGTAACATGATCCAGATTTTATCCATGTATATCACAATGTGCCTACACAATATAAAAAAATACTAAAACACATAACTATTACTAAACAGGGAAAGAGATTCATATATACTAGTTGAAAAAATATATAAATATGTTAAATAAGGTTTTCCTATATAAATACATATGGGAAATATTGAACCCACCAACTAGAAAACCAAATCCTGAAAATTAAAAAGATCCACAAATGAATAGAGAGATAATAAAAAACGTATGTCTAATAAGAAATAATAATTAAAATATTGATGAGGATGTGTTTTAGTATCCATTGTTGAATTTAAATTATTTGGTGGTTATATAAAGAAATATTCATTTTTTTATCTTTATATCATACTCATATTTAATAATTAATTCCACTAAAAAAATCCATCTTCTATAGGTTAAAAACCAAGAGGTTAATTTTTTTTCTTACTCAACTTGAATTTCACAATAGTTAAAAGAAACAATGAGAGACTCATGTATTGCAAGAGTGGTGCTGATATAAATTGGAGGGACTCCAAAAATATTGTAATGATTAATGTACCCTAATAGACATACTATAATTTTCCTTTTCTTTCATATATAACATTACTCATTATATATTAGCATCATCCAAATTTCGTATTATTCTAAAGTAGTGAAAAAAACTTGTCAAAATACTTTTTCCAGTATGATTTTGATTTCATTACTACATATAAATTTTTTTTTGTTTTGAAAGGGATAATGGAGATTCATTCACATTAAAAAATATAAATGATTAATTTATAATAAATTTAAAAAATTAATCAATATATATTTAATCCCCAATTTATTTCTTACTCATAAAGTTCCCTAGGGAACTATCATTACAATATGAGTCTGATTGTTTGATACATTAAACATTTATTATGATCCCAAAAATATCATTGAAAATATTAACTAAATGTTTTAATGATTGAAAAACAAATCAATCCATCTAAAATACTTGATATGGAATATAACATAGATATCAATACTAATAACATGAACATATTATTCCATATGATGGGAACCATAACTATATCATATCATATAATATTATTTTGAAAGCAAGTTATATAAGTATACCATAATTTGTATCTACATCAATAATGTTGTAGGTTCATAATCAACATAGTTTCATGCCCCATTATAACATATTACTTCATTGAACATTCCACTTGAACAAAAATCTCTCAGAAATTTTAAACATATGAAATTATGTTACATCACATGTAATTTGTTTTGAAATAATTCAGAAAATACTGACAGTGATGGGTGGCGAGGCGTGGTGAAGGGAAGAAAGGTGTGGTGAGGGGAGGCAAGACACATTGAGGGATTTATAGGGTCACTGGGGGCACGTGGGTCACTAGGGTCATGGGATCCTAGGGCTTCGGGGGGTCGCAGGGGTTGCGATGGGTGGAAAGGTGCAGTGAGGGGTGGCGAGGCGTGGTGAGGGCTTTAGGGAATTACTGGGGTCACCAGGGTCACGCATGTCACTGAGGTCCTAGGGTTTCAGTTGGTCGTGGGAGTCTGGGGTGTTGGGGGAGTTGAGGGAGTCTTGGGGAGAAGTGTCGCGGCTCTAAAAACAAATACATTTTTTGGTGGTTTATTAAAAACCATAGATAATTTATTTTTAATTTTTTTATAGGCGGTCTATTAAACCACCGCTAAAAACCCACTACTAAAGGCTAATAATTTTGTAGTGTGAGAATTTTACCTTGGATAAAACAAAATATATCATGATATTGGATATAAATTATAGTTGATAGGTATGAAAATATACATTTCAAGATTTGTCTCCCATTTTCAAACTTTTCAAAGGATCATGGTCAAGAATCGTAGACCTCGAGGCTTTATCATTCCAATTCTAGTGTCAATGTATTAGTGAGATGATATGAAAATGGACCTCATGATACAATTGACTAAGACACTAAGAAATCGATATACCATGTGGTTTTTGATGGATTGTTTGACTAAGGTGGATCATTTATTACTTATACGAGAGACTAACTCAGTGGATGAGCTAGGAAAGATCTATGTTTGGGATATTGTGCAGTGGAATGAAGTGCCTTCGAGTGTCGTATTTTACAAAGAAACAATGTTCACATTTCTATTTTGATAAGGCTTGCAAAAGTTGATGGGGACCTTGTTGATGATGAGTATGAATTTCCATCCTCATACTAATGATAAATCAAAGAAAGTGATCTAGATCTTAAAGGATATACTTCTAGCATGTGTTCGGGATTTTGGAGGAGAAAGGGATGATCACTTGGAACTGGTAGAGTTTTCCTACAACAAAATTTTCTAGACTTTGGTCCATATGGATATGTTTGAGGTCCTCTATGGATGGTCATTCCATCCACACTATACTAGAATGAGGTAGGTGAATCATTAGTTGTTGGGCCAAGTATGGTACATGAGACCTCATTATGGGTTTAGTTTATTTTAAAGTTGCTGGTTACAACACAAAGAAGAAAACAATCATATTCCAACAAGATAATATGATCCTTGGAGTTCACTGTGGGCGATAGAGTCTTCTTACGGGTGTTCCATTAGTCAGGGCATTAGCCTTTAAAGAAATAAGGAAAGTTGGAACTACGTTATGTTGGGCCATTCTAGAATGTCAGTTACATTGAAATACATACCTATCAGTTGAATCTTTCTCCATGATATCAATGTATTCATAATGTGTTCCATGTGTATCATCTTAGGAGATACATTACCAATCCTGCACATGTGATCGACTGTGAGGATGTTAAGGTTGAACCAGATGCATTTTTTGTGGAGTGGGCCTTTTGGATTGTTAAACGAATCGAAAATGTGTCATGAGGTAATATATTTCCTCTTTTTTGGGTTTAATGGTAGCATATCCATTTTTAGAAAGAGACATTGGAGCTGGAGACATGAATTTAGGTGAAATGGCATGAGTTGTTTGAGAAGTCCCCTAGGGACACTTCTTGAGGACAAGAAGTTGTTAGAGAGGGTGAATTAAAACAACCTCTATTTAAGGTAAGTCTCATTTTCATATTGTACACATCTTTTTTTATATGTTTTAAAGTGTTTTGTGGTGGGTTGGAGGTGTTCGGGAGGCTGGAGACGGAAAGGGCCAGGTTAGTGAAATAAAAAGTTGTGTTTGAATTTCCTAGTGAAAAACAAGTTGGACCACACCATGTTTTAATCTATTTCACACATGGGTAACACTTGTGTGCCATGGGATGAACCACCATAACCAAGGTACGGCATGGTACTGAGCGTGGAAAGTTGATGGTTGTTCAATCCTCTAAAACCACCAAGGCCTCACCATGCAATGGTGGAGGTCATGGCCAGACCAAAATGGTCAAGGCCTTGGGGCCAGGTCATGTCATCTATCAATTTCAGGCTATGTTAAGATCTGTGACTGAGGCCACCACAGGTGTGGTGAACCTCCACCACATCATGGTATCACCTAGATTGGTTTTCCAAATATCTGATTCAATGGCTTCATTTTGAGGAAACTATTCCACTTGTTTATGGAAACTTGGAAAATCTTTATGAGGGGCATTTAATGAGGTTTTAACTTGGTTTTATCCTCTATTAAGCCCTCACTTTCATTCTGATATTAGGGTTTCCTTTATATCCAATTATGGAAGAGAGAATTTAGATTAAACTTTTATTTTCCCACTTCTATAATAGGTGATTTGATTCCTCTTAGATTAGTTATTTTCCTACTTACTTATGGAAGGGAAATATATAATTAATACCTAGAATCAATGGTTTGGAGTAAGCGCACCATTTAGACCTAGAACGTTATTGGAAATAGATCTTATTGCATATGTGTGACCTTATCCAACCTGTTGGATGTGAATTCTCTTCACCCTTAACCCTATTTTTCTAAATCATAACAGCAAAATGATGGATTTAGGTTTTTGAGTGGTGAAATTGGACTCAGACAGTGAACCTTGTCATCAAAGTGTCTTTAAACCAGAAGTATGTGGTCCATATAATTAGAACATATTTATATGGGTTCTAGGGAAGTTTGTTTGTGTGTAATTCATGTGTAGATCTGCCAGATCAATGCTCGATGTTGACATCATGTGGTGTGCGTGTGTATCCTAGTGAGACCTAGGATTGATGTTGATTTCATGTGGTATGTTTTTATACCATGAGACATATGCCTGATGTTTTCTAGAATATGGATTTGTGATGATTATGAATCTTTCTTGACATTATGTGATGTTTTATTTGTCATCATATATCTTATATTTCATGTTTTTTTCATATATCTTTTGAATTTGAACATGTAGGTTGATTCAGGTGGACTATCCCCCTAAGTGGGATGTATCAGACGTTTGGTCTGTATGTTCATGGGTTATCCCTTTTAGAGGGATGTTCCAAACATGTTTTGGGGATTTCTTGCTGAGGTGGATTTGTGAGTAAGTTGGTTTATGTTTCTTCTATCATGGAGACAAATCAAGTAGAGTTGGTCTCTAAGGACACAATATATGTGTTGTGTTTGTGTGATATAATTTTTCATTATCTTCTCATTATTTACTTTTATGGAATGCATTAGTATATCTTATGCACTTAGATTAAGGACTCATCGGTGGTGTCCTACTAGGTTTCACACTCACACCCTACATGGGAATCTAGGTGTATGTGTATATTTCATGATAAGGGGCTTGATTAAGGGAAAGGGTCCTTTCGTGGGTTGTTGAGAAGGTTTAGCAGGAGGGTGTGGGAAATACAAGATGGAATTTGGGATGGATGTTTGCTGTTGTTTTTACTTAAATGTTTTCATCTCGTACATTGATCCACTGCTTTGGTGGGGGGGGGGGTCCCTTTTCTTTATTTTGGGTTTTTTTTCATACATTCCATATTGTTATTACATGGGTTGGTGCTTTTTATATATGTTTCTACTCTAATTATTTATTATTATTTACTTGTTGATATTGTTATTATTGCTTGCACTGTACACTCAAATGATTAATTGATATCAAGGGAATAGTCTCCCCACAACGTCCCTATTGGCCCTCCATACTAGTCGATGACCTATTGCATACGGGGAGGTGTGCATGAGGTTGTGTGACATTACATCCCAAACTCTGTGATTCAGGATAGGGTTGGGGTGTTACACACAATGTGCATTCTAGAAATACACACTGTGGGATTATAAGTTTTAGGTGTTGAATCACTATGAATAGCTTGAATACACCCATTTCACCACAAATCACCCCTACATGGGCCTTAAGACACCCATTATATGACAAAATTAAAAAATATAAGTGGAAAATAACTTTAAAATTATTTGGAGGGGGAAATATAAATTATTTTCTTTGGTGAATCATCAAAGTTTCAAGGTGGGATTTGTGCTCCATGGTCGCTACATCATAATCCTCCTATGATTAACTTCTTATGACATGAGTATACCTCCCTCTCCTTATTTTACCTCTCTCAATTTAATGGCATCAATGAGAGGAAGGGTTTCCCATCCTCTCATGTGTATCAGGGGGAGAATAGGGGAGATGGGAATAAAACCCCAATAATAAAAAAAATACTCATTTAAGGGCATGTCCCAAGACCTGGAACCTGAATAGGTTTTATACCTCATTTGGGTATAAATACTTGTTCATGACTCAACCTTGAGTCTACAATTTCCATCTACATCTCTGTTTAGGAGATATCAGTGTTTTCAAGCATGGGAATAAATAAAATATTAAATATATTATAAAATAAAACTAGCTTGTAATCTCACAAAAACATAGCCTAAGGATAAACCTAACTTCCCAAAAACCATAGAATAATCTGAAAATTTTTATAACGTCATTGGATAGGAGAAATTACCACTTTAACCTTCTTAAGGGCTTGGGCTCTGGAACTCAAAAACTTGTTCATTCCTTTATATGGAAAAATTTGTGTCACTACACCTAGACCCAACTACAACTTTTACTTTTAAATTTCCAAGTCAAATATATATCTTAATGTGTGTGTGTGTTTCTCTTACCATGATATTATTATTACTTATCTATATAATATATATGGTAATTTCCTTAGATTATATATTTTCTCAAAAGGTTATATTAGTTTGAAACTATAATGAAAATTTTGTGATATCGTGGTAATTAGCTTAACCAATTATCTTATGGTTTATATAAATAATTTTGATAGAACATGGATGATGTATTACTATCAGGTGTTAGGTAATCATAACCATTGAGACTTATTCTCATGAAGTTCACACTTAGTAATGTCATGTATATAATATCATGTGGATTGACCCTCCAATTATATCACTACATGTTTTGGGTGTCATTGGTTATTCTTATCTATGGGCATGTGTATTATTCTCCTCACCAAATATCATCATCAATGTATACCATGAATCACATGATTTAATACATGATGAAAACCATGAAAGGTTATGTTTTTTGTGTGTTATCTTGCGTCAAGTTTGTCATTAATGGTATAAAATTTTAGTTTTCTTAGGGAACTAACAACACTTGTTAATAAAACATAATAAATACAAGGAAACCCATACTATGATCGATTATGTAAGAATAAATGACAACATGCATAATCTAAAGATGAAGAAACTATAAATATACATTAAATAAAATATGGCTGTTCCAAACATCATCAACACATATTATTGATGAGGATCACATGTAGAGGCATCCAAAATACATCCATCCTCTAGAGGTTTCCACGAGATACTAAATTTCTCAACACTCAAAAGAGATCCTCCATCTTATATGACATTCTAGTACCTCATCATGTAATGGAGTTTAAAGAAGAGGGTTATAGGTTATAGGAGTTCCATATAGATTAGACAGTCTCTCATATACCGTTGTATGGTAGTAGACCCCTTTAAATATCCTTCGAGGATGATCCTCAAATGATCATACATTAACTCATACATTATGAGTTATTTAATGTATTACTTATAACATTCGGTTGGTTAGTGCAATACTTTCATGATTCCATCTCCCATTCATTCCATCTTATGAAAAATCTAGTTTCTAATATCCAACATGGACGATATTCTTTAATGAAAACACTTATCATTTGGTATCCCAATCACTCAATGAAATATGTCATACAACATGCCCGTACACTAAAAATTGCATTGGAAGTGCCTTACAATAGCCATCAACCATATAATATGACTGAGAAGGAAGTGGCCCAAATTATCTATACCATGTATTATGATATACATATATCATTACCTAAAATATGGAAAAAGTGCATCATATACTAAATGGGATTTAAAAAATATCACCTAAAATATCCCACTTTCACTAAAGCCTAAAATACTTAAATGTAATTTCACTTTATATTATATCATATACAATAATTAGTTAAAACATATCCAAAATGTACTAAAAGAGAATCCTATAGAAAAAAATCAATGCTACATAAGCTACAAAGGGGCCTGACATGATCTCCCTAAAATACATGTATCTCTATAGATGTGTCCACCAATTTCATTACATGATATAGAGAATTATAATATGTTCCTGTTGTATAAGACATTGATTTACCACGGGGAATGAGTATTAAAATCACAGATAGTAAACTCATACATTCTCAATTATCTGAGTATAGATTAACCAATTTATTGAATAAATCACATTTCAATCACCTATATGGATGAACACATCACATGGCCCTTATATGAATAGATAATAACATCATATATAATATCTAGGTGTGGTTTCAAACACCCCAATCTATCTCATCTAAGGGACCAAATTTCATACTTGTCATATGAGAAGAAAAATATCATCTTAGTTGAGCTTCAACTGATGATGTTACCAACAACATCCCCAACCACCCCCTGATTAGAT
Source organism: Viscum album (assembly GCA_963277665.1). Lineage (NCBI taxonomy): Eukaryota > Viridiplantae > Streptophyta > Magnoliopsida > Santalales > Viscaceae > Viscum > Viscum album. The sequence continues at coordinate 945,781,664 of OY728162.1, forward strand.
ATTCTTCAAGTCTTGTGTAAGAATGATATAAAAATATGAATATTATCATGATATGTATCTCAAAAACCTGAGGTAGTGGGGACCAAATATGATCCATGAATAACTATTATACCAAAGACATAGTGAAAGGCACTCGGTCTGGTATACTTTGTGGGCCATCTAGAACACACAAAAAATTTCTATGCCTCAAAACCATATTCCATATCTCCATACAAGAATCATACTCACACTAACCTTAACATTTCATCATAACCTATAATACTCCTTAATGAACATCGATCAGGGATAACTTAAAGTCATATTTAGAGAGGTCAATTATCATTTCATTTCACAAAATATATATTAATATATACATATATGCAACTAATATGAAATAATCAAAAATTAGAGATTTCATTTTTTATGATACATCTTATATTCCTATAACTCTTTTAAGGATGCTTAACAAAACCCTATAAAATCAATTTTCTAACATATCATGTATGTTAGACTATCAGACTAGCATTATGTTTTCTACACATTCTAGGGTTTTGTTAACTCATTACATTTGTATATAATTCACACTACATCACTATATAACCATATGATAAAACCCTCCCAATAAACTATCTAATGAGTAACATCTTATGATGAAATCAAGTTTGAATAATGGTGAGATTTAGGAATCCTATTCTTAATATCCAACTCCTTAAACAAATTCAAACTCATAACTCCACAACATTAGATGTTATGATGCTAACATCTTTTGTATACCTAGAACTCTTTATACGTTTAACATCATCATCATCCATGGAAACCTTTGTTTAAATATTTTGTTAAATAATGTAACTATTACATTATTACTTACTAGCACATCTAAAAAGTTGTTATGATAAAATGATATTCATTTTGTTACTATAACTAAATGTAACCCTTTAAATTTCTATTTACCGTTATACCCAAAAAAAATATTTTAGGATATTAAGTGAAATTAAATTTTTTATTTTGACCAATATAGCCCTTTAAGAAATTGTAATAATCAATTTCTCATAGTAACTAAATGAAACTCTTTATATTTCTCTTTATCATCTTATATCCTAAAAATTTTAAGATATTAAGTGGAAATAATTTTTTTTAGAAAGGTATAATCTCTTATTTGTTAACTTTGAAATTATCTAAGTTAAAACAAACTCTCGATAGCCACTTACACAATATATTCTATTTAAAAAATTATACTAAGTTAAAAAAAACTCTTTTATTATAGTAGCTAACACTTATCTCCTTTTAGTAGGAATATTTAACACATAAACTCTTCATTGCATATATTATATGAAATTCTATGTATCTAGAGAATTTTTCTCTAAAAAAATACTTTATACTTTAAACTACACCACTAATGTGTGGAGGAAAAATATTCCCTCATATTTTAACAAATATATGGAAAAAAAAACTTTTATCCTTGATAAATTATTTTTATCCTTATCTTCTTCTCAAATCATGTTATAGAATTTGATAAATCATAAAATATGTGTATTGAATTAATTAAAATATATTGTTCATAACTCTTTTTTAATATGTAACATCTCTAATTATATAAGATAATGGAGATTAATATACACATCCTTTACTTAAATTCATATGAGATTGATTTATTCTTTTGCATTAAAAATTTTAATGTAAAAGCTATTTTTTTCATCGCTTGAATACAAAATACAATATTTATCAATTATTCTAGTGATTTTGAACTCCTATATATTTTCAACATGTGTTAGTATACATTTCATATCATTTAACCTTCAAAAAAAGAATAATTTATTTCTATAAAACTGATACATGACAAAGACATTCAATTGAGTATTCTCAAAATAATTTATGTATTATGATAAATTCCATAATATGGAATCATTACTCGTCCTCCCTAATAACACATTCATGTTTTAATGGAATTGATAGGCTACTTACTGAAACAATTTTGGACTCTATGATTAATTTTTATTCTTCTAGTTTTAACTTTAACCCACTTGTACTATCTACACAACACAAAATCCTAGACTTCATATACCCAGTTCATATATTCTCAACACTTAAGGATATCGGATAAAATTTTCTTGAAATCATTCACATTGTTAGAACATTTCCATAAAAGATAATTTTATGAATTCCTTTACCAAAAAAAGTCATATGGATACCTTTATCTCTCCAAGTAAATAACATACTTAATCATATTGAGTATCGTTAACAAACATAATCTTATTGAGTATGTGGGACTAAAATTTCTTAGTTCATTTTTCATCTAATGCATTTGAAACCCTAAGTGAATCATTTTATGCTTCCATAAGCATCTAGATTCAAATGTTGAATGACTTCACCAAATTTTTACTATGGAATTAATTATTATAACAAGTAAAATTTCTCATACATAATAACTTCTCTTAAATTAAAAATTTTAGGAGATTCTTACATTATTAATTTCCATTTAAGGATTGATTTAAAAGATAAGTTAGATGATGCTGATGTTATTTATCTACAAAATAATCATTTATCAAATGAGTATCATGTATTACTACCATTTTACAATGTATTTTATTAAATGAGATCTGAATAAAATGATGACCCCTTAAGAATCACATCATATCCATTAGTGGGTCAAGATCCATATTTTATTATGACTTACACTAGGAATCATGTAAATAAACCACAACTATATCTCATAAACAACTATTATTAATTATTTCATATATGAATCATGTAAATTTTAGCAGATAACTCTACCTAAACCCATTATATGGATAAAATCAAGCCTATTACTTTGGTATCTTAATTTTCAGTGTTTCTAAGCTAAGTGTAACCCAAATAAAATTTCAAGAACAGGGCGCCTAATGGTTAGGGTCACCCATTACTTTTTTTCTTATAAAATATAATCATGGAGCACCTTGATTTGGCATTAAACTACCTAGTTGGATGATCAAGGTCGTGAAAGTCATGATTTGAAAGGAATATAACACTTAGTATTTTGAAGAGGATTTAATATCATCATATTTTATCTTGTTATTCTCTTTATATATATATATATATATATTCTTGTAATGATATAGTTTTTAATCTTATTCCTTCCAAAAAATAAATATATTCAAATCATATTGATGTGTAACTCTTTACACATTTTACAATTTTTCTTACTCCTCAAAAAATAGAAGCTAAATATATTTACATATATCCAGATGCATCTCATAAAAAAATACTTGAAATTTTCATGTAAAGGTTTATAATTATATGAAATTGGAAACCCCTGCATGAGTAATGTCAGATCCACTGATAGCCAACTTCCACTATTCTAAAACAAGGAATAAGCCTCTAGGACACTGGGAAGTCTAACTCAAAGTCCATTTACCCAAGGATACTTTACTCAAGAGTGATTTAAATTCTTCATATCTCTCATACATAATATGCATAAAATATAATCGATAAATAAATTCATGTTAATAACTTTAATTACAAATCAAATTCAATGTAGATAGAAACTAAATTCATTATCATACCTACAAGGTAACTATTCAAATGAATGTATGATAACTCTAGATGTTGTTTAACAGGTTTATAATAAATCATGCACTTATTCCGAATTTTCTTAATTTATATCCATGAATAATAAATTATGGAATAATTTTTAAATAAATGAACAATTCACATACTTAAACATGAGAAGAATTTATGTATAATTCATAAATAAAAGCTAATTATAAACACTTTAACACTTAGTTATTGATTATGGAAATTGATAAACCATGAATAAAAACATTTTATATCCATTTTATAATATGAACTTTTTCATATTTTTCATTATAGGGATTTTAATTTAAATATATGAAATTTCATGAAATATAAAAACAATTTATATTTTAATTTTCATTATGTAAACATATTACATAATCAAAATATCACATAAACATAACTTTATTTTAACCTTCATCAGAAAAATCATCAACACACTTTTGATGTGATTTAAATAATATCCCAAATAAGACCCTTTGTTTGAACAATTCAAATTCAGTGTTATGTATTGTTCTTTATTTTCAAAATTTAGGCACATTACATTTAGCCTTATTTTTTAATTTATAAATATTTATAAATTTCCCTTATGATTTCTAAATAGATACTTTATTTTTATGTCTTATGAAATTCCATATAATTTGATAAAATTTATTTTAATATGAACATTTAATATTTTCAAATATTTATTAAGAAATGTTTCATAAATATTTAATTAGTTAATTATAAAATCATTATAATAATTAATTTTAATTAATTTATGAATTAATAAATATCCCCAAAATACATTAAATAATTATTTATAAACAATTTATAAATAATATATTTCAATCCATAATTGAATTTAAAGAAAAATATTTTTTTCTTCAGCAATCACATTTAATTTTTCAACCCAAATCATAGGATATGATTGATAATCTTATGATGCTTAAATAGTTTAGTTTTATTGGTAATATTTCATGACTGATAGACATATCATATCCTATGATATCTGTAACACCCCATTATTTTACGACATTTCTCTTTTTAAAATTTAACTCTTTTGATAGATTACATTACACAGAACCCGAAGCTTAAAAAAATGAATAAATATTATTATTGTGACCTAGACATTGGAATGGTGGGAATAAAGGGGATTAAGTAAATAGGGGTGAACTTAGGAGATCTTATCTCAAGAGAACCCCATCTAGGGTTTCCCTCTCCTGCAATTTTTATGGCGATCAGCTTTTTCGGAATTCCAAGGCTTCTCCCAGCTGGGCCTCTCTCGATGCATCTGGTGTTGTTATGGCTGTTAGAGTCCTCTGGTACTTCAGAAAACGGGTCATGCAGATCTGAGTTTGTAATGATTCTTTGGAGAGGGATCACGTCATGTAGTGGTTCTCATGATTACCATTGAATTTCGTTGATGGGGTGTTAGTGGTGGTCGGATGCAGGTGGTGAAAGTGCACCAGGAGAGGCTGTCTAGGGTGGGGGTTGTTCTACAGCTTTAGAAAATACCTCACTGGTTTGATATGGGTGTGATGGTGGCCTTTAGCGATTTTTAGATATGGTTCTGATGGGGGTATCTATGTTGGTGATGATGGGATTTTCTAGCATTGACGGTGCAATGATCTTTCGATGGATCCAATTTCATGGTGGTGCAGAGGCGAATGCCTAAGGTGCGAGGTGCTTATAGAGGTACAAGATCATGAAATGGATACTCCAGTGGTGGCAGACCCCGAAGAGCAAGCCATGGTAGGTGGAAGCCTTGACAGAACAAAAGTGGTGCAGATCTGGTCACAGGTGGTGCATATCTGGTTAGTGTAGATATGGTCTTCTGCAAATTTTGTAATCATCAGATCTGGTCTCCTCCAAGGGTGATGAGAACATTTTCACTTGGTTCCATGAATTTTATCCTTTGGTCATTTTTGGTTCTTGGTGACTTGAATTTTTAATGGTTTATGTTCCATTGGGCTATTGGGTCACTAAATTCTAAAGGTTATGGGCCTCTGGACCTTTGAGTTTGTAATGAGTTCTCCCTCCCAGTTCATAAGGGGTCCGATTTTTCTTTTTCACTTATTTAATAAATGTGAATTCCCCAAAACATTTATGTAAATTATAAAAAAATATAGTTTACACATGTTTATAAAATGAATTCATTGTTTACCAATTAATCAGAAATGAAAATAAAAACCAGTTGAACACCAAGGTTTCATTTTTATAAAAAAAAATATATTTATGAAAAAAAATGGAATTTTATCTTAAACTAATCACTATTATGAAAATATATTAATGAAATTTATATGTTACATATTAAATCAAATATTTTTAAATTCAATCAATAAGTTTGATATTCTTTAGATAAGAATAAATCCAATTTTAATTATAAAAAGATATATTTTCAAAAAGGAAATTTTACCATCTTTTAATGGTGTACATGTTTTAAAACTAAATTTTGACACTTTTATAAATTTTATTGAACAAAATAAACATCCTTTTTAAAATCAGAATGTCAAAATTAGCTTATGGTGATTTTTTTTGTATTTTTCTGATTTTTTTCCCAGTGAATAATGAAAACTTCCATTTTTTATAAAACTATCACTTTCATTATACCAAAAGACTATTTATGACTTGAATAGTAAACTCACCGATGAAATGGTAAATAAAATTTGGGTATCTTATAAATGAAAATATGGTATATTTATATCATGGATAAGTAAATAAATGTTTTAAAAATGATAAATCAAGTGTTGATATTTTTCTGAAACATAAATATTTATTTACAACTTTGTAATTAAAATATTCAACTAAAATAATTTTTATTTTCATAAAATAGATTCATAAAATAATATTTTATTATCTTATGATTATAGGATAATTTTATGAGACCTTATTTAATTTTTCAAAGTGTGAGGAAATCAGTTATAATTTAAAAATATGTATTTTTTGAAGAAATGATGATTTTAATTAAAAAGTAAAATTTTTATATTTAGAAATTTATTTACATAAAATGGATTCCATTTAGAAAACTATTTACATAAAATTAAAACCTCTATTGTGCGGCTCTCAGTGTTTCAGCATCAACTAGTATCAAAGCTTGAGTTTGGATTTCTCAAACTGAATGGTGGTTGTTGTAACACACCAAGGTTTTACCAAAAAAATTAATTTAGAATGCATAAAACACTAATACAATATGAAAAAAACACTTTTTTATAGGTGATTTTTATAACCTAGCCTCTAAAAATAATTTTTCCGCCACTGGGATTTGAATTTTGAAAAACTAACATACATGGTTGTGATCGTTAAGATATTTAGAGTCTTATAGGATCAACTTACATTTTTAGTGAATAGTAACTTTCCCATATAAATAGTAACTCAATCTTATGAATAGTATGTACCCTTATGAATAGAATCCTCACCCATGTATTTATAAATATAATTTAGGCAGTATATAAATGGGAGTGAATATTTTAAAAATTAATAATTAAGTGTTGATATTTTTGTGAGTAATAAATATTTAATTAAAATTTCATAAATTCATTCTCTAATAAATATTTTTTTGTCCTATTATTTTAGGAAAAATTTACGAGACCTCAGTTAATTTTTTAAAGTATTATAAAATTAGTTTCTAATTTAAAATATTTATTTTTCAAGTAAATAATTATTTTATTTAAAAATTATTTCTCTCTTATTTAGAAAATTATTTTTATAAAATGGAGTTCATTTTTTAATTATACACATTGAAAAATTGTTACGGTGAATTTTTGGTATTCTTCTGAAAAACTTGAATTTTTAGTGAATAGAAAAATATGGTAATTTATAGTATAAATACATTATAAGAAACATACACTATTCCTTTCATCATTGATGATGTAAGAAAACTTGGTTTGAACACACATGCACATATTAGTATTTTTGGGTCACAAGAATCAACACTATTGGATGTCATTGAAAAAATTATAAAATAATGATTAAAATAATGGGATACCCCTCCTCTCCTCCACTATAAAAACCACCCATCACTCCCTCTTCTCTTCACTCATCATAGACTTCGAGATCCTCAAATTTCTTCTAAATTACCCTTTACTAGTCTCTCCCCATGTACAGAAGCTCTTGGTCTTTCCAAAAGACAAAAAACTTATCCCTTAGGGATGTTCTCAAGGGGGAGTACTCAAGTGGTAAAATCCACTTCATTTTTTCCTTTTAATTTCTTTTAAGCTCCTTATTTTACTATTATCTCATCACCTCCTCTATTCAATTGATCTTGATAACTTCATTATAGTATATATACTGGAATTATATTATGTTAATGTAATAACAATTATCAATATACTTACTCTCTCTCTCTCATTTATTTAAAAAAATCATCATCTGAGAGGTGCCGATTTACAACGTTCATGGATGAAGAAATTTTTTTCTTCAATTTCTTCTTCAAATCGGGTCATGAAACCATTTGTTATGGTTAAATAAGATTCTGAAATATGTATTATATCTTATATAATGATTCTGGAACAATTATTTATACATGATATTAAATAATAGAATAAAACTAGTTCGTTGTGATCAAAAAACCGTCGTAAAAATCTAAATGATTATCAGTAAATGTTTTATCTAATGATTCATAATCATACTATATAACCAAATTATATGTACAACCATTTAAACTAATTTATGTTAAAAAATATCATATAAATTCAATTCTATATAATTATACTCATTCCTCATGAACATCCATTATCATATACAATTATACCGATCATGAAAACCAAGGAAATAAATGCTCCAGAGCAATAAATTTGTATCTTATAAATCATCAAAAAGACATAAATGAACATAATAAAAATATAAAAAATCAATAAAATATAAATAATGTTTTTAATTAAATAATTAATGGATTTAATTAGATTTTATAGGAATTTAAGCTCAAGTGCAGAACACATTCGAACACAAGGTAATGGTTTTCTACCCAAACATTCATTTTATTTCAGGTTACTCTTTGTCTACCTTAGTCCCAATTAAATTATTAATTATTCTTATGTACTCCTCATAAATTATTTTTTAATTTTCTAAACTATGTACCAATAATAATACTTCTTTATTTTATGGGGATTTAAATGTTTTATAAGGATCTTTCTCAATTCTTCCAGATAAATAGGCCCAATTCAAGGGAAGATCTCAAATTATTATCTATTTTCTAGTCACTCTATAATATGTTTTGAGACACAATCATTTTTATAAAACCGCTAATTTCATCCTGGAAAACTACCCTAGTTAATTTCTGGTTTTTTGCAAATATTATTCCAAAAAAACTCTTCTTTTCAAAGTAAAAGTGTATTTCTCTCATAAATTCTTTGATAATTTTATAAGAGTATTTTTTTATATTTCAACACCTATGCTGAATTTTATGTATTATTGAGGTTAATATCTTATGTTTTTCATTTAACATATTTTATTAAATGGTTTATGATAATTTTTACTATGGATGTTTCATCTCGATACTAGTCTCCATACTACTCAGAATGGTTAGTGTTTATGTGCACATATTGGGTAAATTTATTTCATATGGTCATGTTCTTTATGTTTAGACCTTTTAATATGATGAATGCATTGGAAATATCATGTGACAGGTGGGGAATGATATATCCCCTCGATGCATTGGTAGGACTCATGTAACAAAACAGAATTGGGTTTTGGCCGAGGCCTTACCCAATTATTTTTAGACGTATTGTCCGAGGCCTTGACAATATGATTCAGATGTTCAGAATTTTGAATTCCCTCATTATGGTATTAGTAATTGATTCACCATGTGATCATTATACTAGTAGAATACCAATGGTTATGTTGCATTCTCTTATGATCATTTATATTGTCATATTTAGTCAGCTTTCATTCCTTACATATTATGCTCACATATATTTTTAAAGGCTTAGGATTTTATTTGTTCATCATGCCTAGTGTTTATTTTTATGATAACTTACACTAAATTACATAACCTTACTGAGCATCTGATCTCACTGCATTCTTATGTATTATTTTCCCCAGGTTGTGAAGATTAATATTATGAACGACTTTTGGGGATAATCTTGGGGTCATATTGTTTTTCTATTATGTATTTCATTTCAAGTTGTAATATTGAACTTATTTTTGTATCTTGTTTTCTAAAACTACAAAACTATTCATTCCTTTGGGATATTAATTTCATATAATCATAATAATTTAATTAAATAATTCTCTAACTTTGGTCTATTGGGGTCTCATCCTTACAATTGGTATCATAGGACATTTAGTTGAATCCTTGGAAACTAGATCTAGAAAATGTAGATTGGGGAACAAAACCCTAAGATATAATTTGAGGATAAGCATACAAGAACATCCTAAAATTATGGTAAGTTATATATTCTGTGTAAATTCCTAGAAAAAATATCCATGTATGGATAGTACAAGTGGATGTGGTTCTGACACATATACACTGAGGAGTAACAACTCTGACAAGGTGTTCTAGGACTGACTCGGGGTAACCCAGTACATGACAATAGGCCTTAATGCGCACCTGGTTTGACACTCCTGGGTAATATGATTAGGATAATCTACATTTTCATTATAAACCATTTTTAAGGATTTAAATGTAAATATTTCTTCAAGGAAACCATGCTTATGATTATGAAATTAGACATGCATAAAATTTCAATTTATGTTAAGTGTTTTAATAGTTTGACATTATACATTATGATTCATAACCTAATTTTGTGTATTCCATTATTAAGAAATTCCACCTAGTAGATGGACTTTAAACCACCTGAATAGACATATCCCATTAAGGGATTTACCTCTTTTTAAAAATAATGATATTGGTTCTAAATCTGCAACAAGTGTTGAAGAACCTATAACTATACTGGGATAACTGACTCAGGTTATGAACAATAACCTTACCCATTGGAGCACCCTGAATCACAATGTGTATTAGAAATGTTATATTTATTTATGTGAAAACAAAGTCTATCATTTAATGGGACTACAAACCCATTCGTATCAGAGCAGTGGATGAGTTCCTTAGAGAATATATTTCCCACTTTGGGAAGTAACAAAAGGGAGAAGGTTTTCATGGAAATTTATCTTTTATTAAGATATTCTGAATGGTTGTCACTAATTAAAAACAAGAAGGAGGAGGAAGATATTTAAAATATGTAATGGAGGAATTTTAAGGAAATATTCTTAGAAGAATACATTCCTCTTGATTAGCGAGCAGATATGGAAAGAACATTTCTAAATCTGAGACAAAAAGAAGATGATAATGTTGCAAAGTATGAAGCTAACTTCACAAGGGTAGAAAGGAACGATACAAACTACATACATAATACAAGGAGAAATATTTATCGATTCATCAATGGTTTAAAACCATTCCTCTGAATGTCACTGGTTTCCCAAACGTTCTCATCAGATGAAGATATAGTCTCATGTGCAATCAAGATAGAGAAAGAGTTATCTATGTATGATGATTTTAAAGGAATGAAAGAGAAGAAGAGGGTGGTATATGAAAGAATAGATAAAGGGAAGACTAAAATGGGGAGTTTTCCAACATGCGATACTTGTGGAAGGAAACACCCTAGCACCTGCTTAAAAGGAAAAGCATTCTATTACAAATGTGGAGAAATAGGCCACCAATCTTGAGATTTCAAGGGAAAGAAAGTAGTTACCAATGTTCAATGCTAAAATTATAATGAGATGTGACATTATTCCAATGATTTTCCTAATCATCAAGGAAACATTCCCCATATAAGGCCAAGGGAGAAAGGCCAAGCTTATGCAATCACAACTATTAAAGTTGATGTTACTAACGATGTGGTAGTAGGTAAAATAATAATTTCATCAAACATAGCCAATTATTTATTTGATTATAATCATTATATTCCATTATATCATCTCATTTTTCCATAAAAATTAGATATTTATAATTCTCCATAATAATAGAGTTGTCAGTCAAAATCCCTAAGGGAAGTCTCATTGCATCAAATATGTGTAAGGAAGTCCCCATTATGGCATATAAATATTCTTTATTTGCTAATTTGGTCATCATATCTGTGGTTGATTTTGACATAATTCTTGTCATGGCTTTCCTTTCAGTGTATGTTGTGAAAATATACTTTAAGAAGAACAAAATTATAATTTGTAAAGAATGTGTAGAATCATTTATCTATATAGAAGAAACAAACCCATCTTATTCTTATCTGCATCCACCTCTAGTAGCTCTACTCAATGTAATAATTAGGGAGGATGAGAAATCAATATCTATGAGCGAGGATGGAAATATTTTAATTGAGGATGTACCTATTGTGAATGAATACATTGATTTATTTCCAAATAATTTACCTGGACATCCTCTAGAGTGGGAAATTGAGTTTTCTATTGATTTAATTTATATTGCAAGGCCTATATGAAATACTCCTTATATAACGGACACCGTGGAATTATTAAAAATAAAGAAACAACTATAGGAATTGAGTGATAAAGGATTTATCCACCCTAGTGTTTCTCCATGGGGAGCCCCTATTCTCTTTGTCAAAATGAAATATGTATCCATGAGACTATGCATTGAATATAGATAAATCAACACTATTATAATAAATAACAATTATCCCCTACTTACGATTGATGATTTATTTGATCAACTTCATAGAGCATGACATTTCTCCAATATTGACCTTCAATCTGGATATCAACTATTGCATACGAGGAAGGAAGATATTTTTATGAAACCTAAATATTTATTTACAATTTTATAATTAAAATAATGATTTAAAATAATATTTATTTTCATAAAATAGATTCATAAACTAACATTTTATTATCTTAGGATTATAGTATAATTTTATGAAACCTTAATTAATTTTTCATAGTGTGAGGAAATTAGTTATAATTTAAAAATTGGTATTTTTTGAATAAATTATGATTTTAATTAAATATTAAAAATTTTATATTTAGAAATTTATTTACATAAAATGGAGTCCATTTAGAAAACTATTTACAAAAAATTCAAACATATATCATGTGGCTATCGGCATTTCCGCATCAACTAGTATCAGATCTTGAGTTTGGATTTCTCAAATTAAATTATGGTTGCCATAACACCCCAAGGTGTTACAAAAAAATTAATGTAGAATGTGTAAAACACTAAGACCCTGTGAAACAAACACTTTTTTATAGGTGATAATTATAACCTAGCCTCTAAACATAATTTTCCACCTCTGTGATTTGAATTTCTAAAAACTAACATACATGGTTATGATCGGTAAGATATTTAGAGTCTTATAGGATCAACTTACATTTTTAGTGAATAGTAACTTACCCTTATAAATAGTAACTTACCCTTATGAATAGTAATGTACCCTTATGAATAGAAACCTCACCCACGTTTGTATAAATATAATTTAGGCACCATATAGATGAGAGTGAATATTTTAAAAATTAATAATTAAGTGTTGACTTTTTTTGATTAATAAATATTTAATTTCAATTTCATAAATTAATTATTTAATAAATATTTTTTGTCCTATTATTTTAAGAAAATTTAACAAGACCTAAGTTAATTTTTGAAAGTATTGTAAAATTAGTTTAAAATTTATGACATATATTTTTCAATTAAATAATGATTTTATTTAAAAATAATTTTTCTCTTATTTAGAAAATTATTTCTATAAAATAGAGTTTTTTTTAATTATACACATTGAAAAATGGTTAGGGTGAATTTTTGGTATTTTCCTGAAAAAATTGGATTTTTAGTGAATAGAAAAATATTGTAATTTATAGTATAATTACATTATAAGAAAACTAAACTATTCCATGAATCATGGATGATGTAAGAACATTTGGTTCAAACTCACATGCATATATTACTATATTTGGGTTACAAGAATCAACACTATTGGATGTAATTGAAAAAATTATAAAATAATGATTAAAATACTGGGAAAACCCTCCTATCCTCCACTATAAAACCACCCATCACTCCCTCTTCTCCTCACTCCTCTAAGTCTTGGAGCTCCTCAAATTTCATCCAAATTATCCTTTCCCAGAATCTTTCCATGTATAGGACTCTTGGTTTTTAAAAAAGACCAAAACCCTATCCATTAAGGATGTTCTCAAGGAGGAGTACTCAAGTGGTAAAATCCTCTTCCTTTTTTCCTTTTAGTTTCTTTTAAGCTCCTTATTTACTATTATCTCATGACCTCCTTTATCCAATTGATATTGATAACTTCATTATAGTATATATACTAGAATTATATCATGTTAATTTAATAACCATTGTCCATATCCTTACTCTCTCTCTCTCATTTATTTTAAAAAAATCATCATCCGTGAGATGCCGATTTACAACCTTCATGGATAAAGAAGTTTTGTTCTTCAATTTCTTCTTAAAATATGATCATGAAACCATATTTATGGTTGAATAATATTATAAAATATGTATTATATCTTATATAATGATTCTAGAACAATTATTTATAGATTATATTAAATAATATAAAAAACTAGTTCGTTGTGATCGAAATACTGCAGTAAAAATATAAATAATTTTCACTAAATGTTTTATCTAATGATTTATACTCATACTATATAAAAAAATTATATATACAACCATTTACAATAATTTATGTTCATAAATATCTTATAAATTCAATTCTATATAATTATACTCATTCCACATGAACTTCCGTTATCATATACAATTATATTGATCATGAAAACCAAGGAAATGAACACTCATGAGAAATAAATTTGTATCTTATAACTCATCAAAAAGACATAAATGAAGATAATAAAATTATAAAAATTAAAAAAAATATAAATAATGTTCTGAATTAAATAAGCAATTTATTTAATTAGATTTTGCAGGACGTTAAGCTCAAGTGCAGAACACATTCGAACACAAGGTAAGGGTTTTCTACCCGAACCTTCATTTTATTTCGGGTTACTCTTTGTGTACCTTAGTCCCAATTAAATTATTAATTATTATTATTTAATCATAAATTATTTTTTTATTTTCTATATCTAGGTACCAATCATAATCCTTCTTTATTTTATGGGAATGTAAATGTTTTATAAAGATCTTTCTCAATTCTTCTTGATAAACATGCCCAATTCAAGGGAAGATCTCAAATTATTACCTACTTTCAAGTGCACTCTATATTATGTTTTAAAACAAAATTATTTTTATAAAACCACAAATTTCATCCATGAAAAACTACCTTAGTTAATTTTTGGTTCTATGCAAATATTTTTCCAAAAGAACCCTTCTTTTCAAAGTAAAAGTGTATTTCTCTCATAAATTCTTTGATGATTTTATTAGAGTATTTTTTTATATTTCAACACCTATGTTTACTTTTATATATTATTTATGTTACTATATTATGTTTTTCATTTAAAATATTTTATTAAATGGTTTATGATTATTTTTACTATGGATGTTCCATATCGACACTATTCACCATACTACTCAGAATGGTTAGTGTTTATGTGTACAGATTGGAATTTTTTTTCATATGGTCATGTTGTTTATGTTTAGACCTTAACATATGTGGAATTCATTGGACTTTTCAAGTGACAGGTGGGGCATGATATATCCTCTCGATTCATTGGTAGGACTCATGTAACAAAACAAAATTTGGTTTTGGTAGAGGCCTTAACCAGGTATTTTCATACGTATCATCTGAGGCCTTAACAATATGATTCAGATGTTCGAACTTTTGAATTCCCTCATTATGGTATTAGTAATTGATAAAACATGTGATCTTTAGACTAGTAGAATACCTGTTTTTATGTTTCATTCTCCTATTATCATTTATATGACCATATTTACTATGCTTTCATTCCTTCCATATTATGCTCAAGCATATTTTTAAAGTCTTGGGCTTTTATTTGTTTATCATGCCAAGTGTTTATTTTTATGATAACTGACACTACATTAGATACACTTATTGAGCATCTGATCTCACTACTTTCTTATGTTTTTTCCCCAGGTTATGAAGATGAATATTATGAATGACTTTTGGGGATAATCTTGGAGTCATATTGTATTTCTATTTTGTATTTCATTTCAAGTTGTAATAATGAACTTATGTTTGTATATTTTTTTCCAAGACTACTAAACAATTCATTAATTTGGGATATGAATTTATTATAATCATGAAAATTTAATTAAATAAGTCACTGAATTTGGGCTACTGGGGTCTCATCCTTATAGTTGGTATCATAGGACATTTAGTTGAATCCTTGGAAACTAGATCTAGAAAATGTAGATTAGGGAACAAAACCCTAAGATAGACTTTGAGGATAATCATACAAGAACATCCTAAAATTTTGGTATGGTATATATTATGTGGAACATCCTAGAAAATATATCCATGTATGTATACTACAAGTGGATGTGGTTCTAGCATAGATACACCGAGGAGTAACAACTCCGACAAGGTGTTCCGGGCCTGACTCGGGGTAACCTAATACTCGACAATAGGCATTACTGTGCACCTGATTTGACACTCCTGGGGAATATTCTTAGGATAATTAAAATTTTCATTATAAACCATTTTTAAGGATTTAAATATAAATATGTCCTCAAGGAAACCATGCTTATGATTATAAAATAAGACAGGCATAAAATTTCAATTTATGTTAAATGTTTTTATAGGTTAACGATATACATTATGATTCATAACCTAATTTTGTGTATTCAATTATTAAGAAATTACACCTAGTGGATGTAATGTAAACCACATGAACACCCATATACCATTTAGGAATTTCCCTCTTATTTAAAATAATGATGTTGGTTCTGAATTTGCAACTGGTTCTGAGGAACTTATAACTATACTGGGATAACAGACTCAGGTTATGAACAATAACCTTACCCATTGGAGCATCCTGAACCAAAATTTGAAGGTGCAATGTTATATTTCATTATGTGAAAACAACATCTATCATTTATTGGGACTACAAAACCATTCATATCAGAGCAGTGGATAAGTTCCTTACAGAATATATTTATCACTTTGGGAAGTAACAAAAGGGAGAAGGTTGTCATGTCAATTTATCTTTTATTAGGACATTCTGATCAATAGTGGGCACTAATTAAAAACAAAAAATATAAGAAAGATATTTAAAATATGCAATGGAGGGAATTTAAGGATATCTTCTTAGAAAAATACATTTCTCTTGAGCAACGAGCAGATATGGAAAGACCATTTCTGAATATGAGGCAAAAAGAGGATGATAGTGTTGAAAAGTATGAAGATAACTTCACAAGGTTATAAAGGAATGATACAAACTACATAAATAATACAAGGAGAAATATTGATCGATTCTTTGATGGTTTAAAACCATTTCTCTTAATGTCACTGGTTTCCCAAACTTTCTCATCAGGTGAAGATATAGTCTCATGTGCAATCAAGATAGAGAAATAATTCTCTATGTATGATGATTTTAAAGGAAAGAAAGAGAAGAAGAGGGTGTTATAGGAAAAATGGATAAAGGTAAGAATAAAATGGAGAGCTTTCCGACATGTGATACTTGTGGAATGAAACACTCTAGAGCCTGCTTAAAAGGAAAAGGATTCTGTTACAAATGTGGAGAAATAGGACCCCAATCTCGAGATTTAAAGGGAAAGAAAGAAGTTACCAATGTTCAATGCTAAAATTATAACGATATGGGACATTATTCCAATTATTTTCCTAAGAATCAAGGAAACATTACCCAGATAATGTCAAGGGAGAAAGGCCAAGCTTATACAATCACAACTGCTAACGTTGATGTTCCTAACGATGTGGTGGCAGGTACAATAATCATTTCATCAAACATAGCCAATTTTTTATTTTTTTTATAGATCATTGTATTACATTATATTGTATCATTTTTCCTAAAAAATTAGATATTTCCAATTCTTATTAACAATGGAGTTGTCAGTCAAAACCCCTAATGGAAGCCTCATTACAACAAATATGTGTAAGGTAGTCACCATTATGGAATATAAATATTCTTTATATTCTGATTTTTGAATCATAACTATGGTTGATTTTGAAATAATCCTTGGCATGGATTTACTTCAATGTATGATGTGAAAATATACTGCAGGAAGAAGGAAATTATGATTTGTAAGGAAGGTATTGAATCCATTATCATTATAGAAGAAACAAAACCATTTGATTCTTATCTCCATCTACTTCTAGTAGAAATACTCAATGTACTTATTAGGGAGGAAAAGATATCAATATCTATGAGTGAGGAAGGAAATATTTAAATTGAGGATGTACCTATTATGAATGAATACATTGATTTTTTTCCATATTATTTACTTGGACATCCTCTAGAGTGGGAAATTGAGTTTTCTATTGATTTAATTCATAGTGCAAGGCCTATATGAAAGACTCCATATATAATGGACAAAGTGGAATTATTAGAAATAAAGAAACAACTATAAGAATTGAGTGGTAAAGGATTTATCTGCCCTAGTGTTTATCCATGGGGAGCCCTTATTACCTTTGTCAAAATGAAATATGTATTCATGAGACTATGCATTGACTATAGAGAAATCAACACTATTATAATAATGAAAAAGTATCCCCTACCTCGGATTGATGATTTATTTGATCAAATTCATAGAGCAGGATATTTACCTAATATTGACCTTTGATCTGGATATCATCTATTGAATATGAGGAAGGAAGATATTCAAAAGACAGAATTTCAAACTAGGTATGGGTATTACGAATTTACAGTAATTCCTTTTGGACTGACTAATGAACCCTATATTTCCATGGATCTAATGAATAGTTTTTTCTAGGAATATCTTGATGAATTTGTTGTGGTTTTATTAATGATATCCTGTTACACTCCAAAATCTATGATGATCATGATAATCAATTTCACATTATTTTAAAAACCCTAAGAATAAATGAATTATATGGGAAGTTTATCAAGTCTGAATTTTGGCTTGAATCGGTTTCTTTTCATAACCATATTGTCTTTAAGGATGGAGTCTTAGCTGATCATGCAAAGACAAATAATTTCCAGGAATGGCCTACTCCAACAAAAACTACTGTGGTACATAGTTAATATTGGTTTAGTAGGTTATTATCAGTGTTTTTTCAAAACTTCTACCCTTTATCCAACCCGTTAACCAATATTACTTGTAAGGTGGTTAATTTTTAATGGACAAAAGAATATGAATAATGTTTTGAATAATTGAGGAGGATATTAGTGAATTATTCGATCCTTACTCTAGCATTGTGAAATGGTGGAGTTTATATATTCAATTATGCATGAAATAAATGACTTGGATGCATCCTTATGTAGAATGATAGAGTTATTACCTATGCATTAAGGTAGTTAAAAAATTCATAAACAGAACTATCCAACTCATGATATTGAGTAGTAGCTATAATATTTTTTCTAAAGATATAGATACACTAACTCTAGGTTGAAATATGTGAGATATATATGGATCACAAGAGTTTGAAATATATATTTTCACCAAAAGAACTCAACATGAGGCAAAGGTAATGGATTGAACTACTCAAGGATTAAGATTTTTCTATACACTAACACCCAGGAAAGGTAAATAAGGTAGCTGATGTATTGAGAAGAAAGGATCATAGAGTTTAAAAAAATTATAATTGAAAAGGATCCTATGTACATGTATCTAGATAGGATAGATATCGGAATTATTAAAGAATGTGAAACATCACTACATTTCAAATTGGTTTACCGACTGTATTTGTTGGAAAGAATTATAACTTCTCAGTTTGATGATGAATATTTTCAAAATAAAATTATAGGTGTGAATGATGGGAAGTTGGATGAATTCATGTATGAAGACGAAATTATGAAATTTGGGAAGAGGCTATGTGTTCCCACTCTACCTGAGATGAAAAGGAAGTCATTGGATTCCATATCTCAAATTTCTCTACACACCCTGGTATAACTAAAATGTATAGATATTTGAAGTAACATTTATAGTGGGAAAACATGAAGAGGGAAATTACTGATTATGTATCAAGATGTTTAGTCTTTCAACAAGTGAAGGATGAATGAAAAAATCCTAGAGGAGTCATGTAACCTCTACCTTTACCAACATGTAAATAATGATTTCATATGGATAAATTTTTATAAACATATAAATCATCACCTTTCCTTGCTATAAGGGAGGATTTTCTAATAGATCTCCCTACAATACTCTATATCAATGAAGTTGTGATACTTCATGGAGCACCTCTTTCAATTGTGCCCAATTAGGACCCATGTTTTACAATTTTTTTTTGGAAATTTCTTCAAAAAGCACTGGATACTGGGATTCTATTGAGTACTACCTATCACCCTCAATCTGATGGTCAATAAAAAAGGATGATCAAAACTCTAGAATACATGTTGAGATCACAATCACTTGATTTTCAAGGTATGTGGAATCAATATTTACCCTTGGTGGAGTTTTCCTGCAATAATATTTTCCATTCAAGTAATCAAATGGAACCATGTGAAGCATTGTATGAAAAGAGATGTTGTACACCAACGTGTTGGGATGAATTTGGTGAAAGGAAGCCTGTGGGCCCAGAGATTGTGAAGGAAACAATATCAAAGGTAAAGACTATTCAAACCCATATAAAAATATCTCAAAGAAGAAAAAAGAGATATGATGATAATCAAAGGAAGGATTTGTAATTTCAAGTGGGAGATCATGTTTTCTTAAAAGCATCTCCATGGAAGAGTGTTATAAAATTTTAGAAGAAAGGTGAAATGAGCCCCAAGTACATTGGTCCTTTTGAAATTCTTGGGAGAATTGGAGTTGTGGATTATCATTTGGAAATTCCACATAGCCTTTATAAGGTACACAATGTGTTCTATTTCTCATTATTGGGAAAGTACATGCCAGACCCAACACATGTCCTCACTTATAAATGTATAGAATTGGAACGTGACTTATCTTACTATGAAGATAATATCCAGATTCTAGAAAATAAAGAACTAGTGTTGTGGAATCAGACAACTCGGATGGTAAAGCTACTTCGGAAAAATCATAAACTTGAAGAGGAAACATGGGATCCTAAAGAACTTATGATGAAGAACTCCCAAAATCTTTTTATGAGGTAACATTATACTAATTTTGAGGATGAAATTTTTGTAAGGGAGGAAGAATATAACACCCCAAGGTTTTACAAATAAATTTAATATAGAATAAATGAAGCACTGATCTCTTTTTAAGAAAACGCTTTCTTATTGGTGATAGTTATAACCTAGACTCTAAAAATATTTTGTTTACTTCTGTGATTTGAATTTTGAAAACTGACATACACGGTTTCCATTAGTCTGATATTTAGAGTTTGGTAGGATCAACTTACATTTTTGATGAATAGTAACTCACCCTTATGAATAGTAACCTACCCTTATGAAGTGTAATGTACCCTTATGAATAGAAACCACACCCCTATATATATAAATATAATTTAAGCACCATTGAAATGAGATTGAATATTTTAAAAATTAACAATTAGGTGTAGATATTTTTGTGGGTAATAAATACTTAATTACGATTTCAAATTAATATATTTTTTTAAAATAAAATAAATTTTCATAAAATGTATTCTTCAATAAGTATTTCTTATTACTCTAATATTAGGATAATTTTATGAGACCTGAGTTAATTTTTGAATGTATTATAAAATCAATTTTAAATTAAAAACATGTATTTTCAAGTAAATAATGATTTTTTTTAAATTAAATTTCTCTTATTTATAAAACTATTTTAATAAAATGGAGTTCATTTTTAAATCTTGCATGTCGAAAAATGGTTAGGATGATTTTTTTTTATTTTTCTGGAAAATGTGATTTTTTGTGAATAATAAAATACGATAATTTACAGTATAAATACATTATAAGAGGAATACATTATTACTTACATCATAGATGATGTAAACATACTTGGTTTGAACTCACATGAACTTAATAATGTTTTTGGTCACAAGAATAAATACTAATGATTGTATTTTCCTAAATAATAAAATTATTATTAAAATAATGGGAAATCCCTCCTCTCCTCTACTGTCAAAACCACCCATCACTCCCTCTTCTCCTCACTCCTCTAAACCTTAAAGATCCTAAAATTTCTAACCAATTAATCTTCACTAGTATTTCTTAACTTACAAGAGCTCTTGGTTTTTTAAAAAGAACAATACCCATTCCCTTAAGGAGGTTCTCAAGGAGGAGTACTCAAGAGGTAAAATCCTCTTCCTCTTTCCTTTTACTTTCTTTTAAGTTACTCCTTTTATTATTATCACCTCACCTCCAATATCAAATCGATCATGATAACTCTTGTATAGTTCAAAAAATTTAATTATATCATGTTAATGTAAAAACAATTATCAATATCCTTACTCTCTCTCTCTCTCACACACACATTTATTTTAAAAACAAAAATCACCATTCGGGAGGTGCTGATTTACAATCTTCGTGGACGACGATGTTTTTTTCTTCAATTTATTATTTAAGGCTGGCCATGAAACAATTTTTATGGTTTAAAAAGATTCTAAAATATGTATTATATATTATTTAATTATTCAATAACCATCATTTATAAATTATATTAAATAATAGAATACAAGTAGTTCATTGTGATAAAAAACTGCCATACAAATCCAAAAGATTATCACCAAATGTTTAATGTAATGATTCATACTCATAATATATAACCAAATGATATATATAAACATTTAAACTACTATATTTTAATAAATATCATATAAATTCAATTATTAATAATTAAACTCATTCCACATGATCTTCCATTATCATATATATTTAAAATAATCATGAAAACCAAGGAAATGAATGCTCCCGAGTGATAAATTTGTATCTTATAACTCATCAAAAGGCCATAAATGAAATTAATAAAATTAATAAAAAAATGTAAATAAGGTTCAAAATTAAATAATTTATTTATTAAATTTGATTTTCCAGGACGTTATACTCAAGTGCAGAACACATTCAGACACAAGGTAAGGGGTTTCTACCCGAACCTCTATTTTCTTTGGGGTTACTCTTTGTCTCTCATAGTTTCAATTAAATTGTAAATTATTCTTATGTAATCCTCATAAATTTTGGGTGAATAATATATATATGTGTGTACCAATCATAATCTTTCTTATTTAATGGTTAGTAAAATGTTTTATAGAGAAATTTCTCAATTATCCCTGATAGATAAGCCCGATTCAAGGGAACTTCTCAAATTATTACCTATTTTCAAGTTCACTATATAATATGTTTTAAGCCAAAATTATTTTTCTAAAACCACTCATTTCATCATGGAATAACTTCCTTAGTTAATTTATCATTTTATTCAAAATAAATTCCAAAATAACTCTTTTTTTTCTAAGTAAAAGTATATTTCTCTAAAAACTTCCTCGATGATTTTATTAGAGTATTTTTTTTTTCATTTAAAAACATATGTTTAATTTTATGTCTTAATAAGGTTAATACATTATGTTTACCATAAAAAATGTTGTATTAAATGGTTTATGATCAGTTTTAATATGGATGTGCTATCTTGATACCATTCACCATACTACTCAGAATGGTTAGTGTTTATGTGTATAGATTGGTGAAATTTATTTCATATGTTCATGTTGTTTATGTTTAGAAACATTCATATGAAGAATGAATTGCAATTAGAAAGTTATGGGTGGGTCCCTATATATCCCTTCGATGCATCAATAGGTCTTTTGAGACAAAAATATAATTGGGTTTTGGCTTCGACCTTACCCTAGTATTTTCAGACATTTTTGTTGAGGACTTGAAAATAGGTTTTAGATGTTCAAAATTATGAATTCCCTCATTATGGTATTAGTAATTGATAAACCATGGGATCATTAAACAAGTATAATATCAATGGTTATGTTTGATTCTCTTAAGATCATTTATAAGTCCATATTTAAGCAGATTTCATTCCTTCCATATTATGCTCAAGTATATTTTTAAAAGCATGTGTTTTTAGTTGTTCTTCATGCCTAGTGTTTATTTTTATGATAAATTTAACTGTATTACCTACCCTTACTAAGAATCTAAGCTCACCCCTTTCTTATGTTTTATTTTCCTCATGTTTTGAATACAATTATTTTGAATGAATTTCAAGGATAATCTTGGAATCATATGGTTTTTCAATTATGTATTTCATTTCAAGTTGTAATGTTGAACTTATATTTTTATCTTGTTTTCCAAAACTACAAAACTATTAATTCCTTTGGGATATGAAATTCTTGTAATCATGATATTGTAATAAAACAAGGCACCGACTCTGGGCAACTGGGGTTGGTTCCTTATAGTTGTGAAAGAAGGCAAGGTAAAGATTACTCGCTTCGATGGAACTAACTTCAGTTATTGGAGGATACAGATTGAAGACCATCTTTACTAAAATAATCCATACTTTCCACTTATGGGAGTAAAACTGACAACTAAAGAGTAGATAGAGTGGGAGCTACTAGATCAATATGTTTTGGGTGTTATGAGCCTAACTTTTGAAAAAACTATGGAATTCGACAACAGAGAGAAGAATATGATGGTTGAGATGATAAAATCTCTCACAAATATACATGAGAAGCATTCAACATCAAACAAGGAGTACCTGATGTTATGATTTTTCATTATGAATATATTTAAAGGTAATATTGTTATATATCATATAAATGAATTCAACACAATCACATATCAGTTGACATTAGTGGAAATTACACTTGATGATGAGGTATGTGCACTGGTTTTACTATCTTTATTACCTAATAGTTGAGAAGAAATTTTAACAGTTGTGGGTAGTTCTTTAGGGAATACCAAGTTGGTTCTAAAGGATGTATTTTGTTGACCTCACCTGTTTTGATAATCCCAATTATGTATTCATATATTATTCTACTCTCAATTACTAATGATCTCTTTTTAATTCTTTCAAATCGCTGATCAAGTTAATAATAATGTTTAAATAATCTCTGATTTATGTTAATCTCGATTATCCCTGTTTAGCTTTGAAACAATTCTAAGTCAATTAGATTTGGTTTGCATAAGAGCTACCGATAGCCAGAGCTACCGATAGCCAGAGCTACCGATAGCCAGAGCTACCGATATCCAGAGCTACCGATAGCCAGAGCTACCGATGCACACAGAGCTACCGATAGCCAGAGCTACCGATGCACACAGAGCTACCGATGCACACAGAGCTACCGATAGCCAGAGCTATCAATGCACACAGAGCTACCGATGCACACAGAGCTACCGATGCACACGGATCTACCGATTTGAAGAGCTAACGATGGAAGATCCCTACACCGAGTCAACTATACATGTCTACAAACAAACGGCTACCTATAATGAACTGTGGAGTCAAATCCTATATCCTCGACACTATTTGTTTATTATACTAACAGTTACATTTGTTACTTTTGATGCATTTAATGTTATGAAATGATTTATGTTACCATTTCAGGAAACCGTACCAAGTACGATCAAAAAGTATAATCATTCCTTCTTGTCAGAAAAACAACAATGGTATAAAGAGGACATTATGTATGTATCAAGGAGAGCGTGAAAAAAAACAAAAAAGAGATCAAGCACACAGAACACATTGGCGATCAAGCTCAAAACGTGCCAAAATCAACTGGAGAACTTGCACTCACGAGACTACTACTACTACCAGCCTCCAGAACATAGAGTATACATCGAGCAATCTATGTTAAAGAAGAACCTCGCAAAACTCATCATTCTTTGAGCCGATAATCAAGCTGAACCTCGAAGTCAAGGAAGCAGATGGTACTCTATTTTCCAGACAAAAACCAGAAGAAGACTCAGAAGGAAATCTAATCAACAAAAGAAGTCAAGAGCTGCACGAAGATCACTAGAGCTATTTCTAATCTCTAAATCTTTATCTCTGTGATTTACTTTTTACATTACGAGCAGTGTGTGTTATCTGTTAATTTTACAAACACACTGTATCATGAACCTTAACCGGAGTATTTTTAAATCCTCACTCATTATCTTTTCATTCATTTTCCCACTGTGGATAGTGGTAGAGGTCGTGTGTGACCTAGATAGCTGGTTACTGTTGTTTTTGTTTCCCACAACTAACAATGGTAGAGGTCTTGGACCTGGACAGTTGTAAACTGTTGAACCCCGATCCAGGGTGTGGATCATCCTTATATAAAACTTTTGAGAGGAATAAGTCTCGTCTTGAGATTGAACCTCTAGGTTAACTCCTCTGTGTTTTTAGTTAAAGTTTATATCCATACAATACTTTTATTTCATTTTCCGCTGCTATTACTTTGAAATATAATTTATCTTCAAAGCTACTTTGATAGTTAAACTCGCAAGTGTTTATATTTATTGTAAACCAGTAAGTTAGTTTCAAAAGTTAAATTACTCATTATATTAAGTTAACTGAGAACTAATCAATCTTTGAGAAATTAATTGAACCTTTATGATCTGTATAAATTCACTACAGTTTAATCTGTTTTTGAAATTGGGGGATTTTAATAAAAAATTGTTTTTAGCAGAAATTTTAATTGGAACTCAATTCACCCCCCTCTTGAGTGTCCACTCCGACCAACATTTGGTATCAGAGGGTTTATTAATACCTTCTAAATTACTCTGTTTTCAACTGTGATTTTAGTTGTATTTTAAAGTTCTTAAAATTTCTGTTATTTCTAAATTTTTATCTCTTTAAATTTTGTTTACAAAGGATAATAGACTTGAGGGTGTTGCTACTAACCGGCCACCTTTCTTTAATGTAAATAACTATGCTCAGTGGAAACTTAAAATGAAAATTCATCTAGAAAGCATGAGTTTTGATATTTGGACTGCTATTGAATCTGAATATAAAGTTCCCACTACTGATAGATCTACATGGGATGAACCTACAAAGACGGCTTACAATAATAATTTTAAAGCTATGAATGCTTTGTACTGTGCTCTAGGAGATGAAGAATTTAATAGAATTTCTGCATGTAAAACTGCTTTTGAAATTTGGGATACCTTGGCTGTTTCTCACGAAGGAACAACCAATGTTAAAGAAATGAGATTAAACACTTATACTATTAAATATGATAATTTCAAAATAAAGGCTGATGAACCTATTTCTGACATGTATCTCAGGTTCAATGAGATAGTGAACACAATGAGCTCACTCGGAAAGATTGTTCCTGCAAAAGAACAAATTATGAGAATACTGAGATGTTTACCAGATAGATGGAGAGGTACATCCGTTTCAATTAGAGAATCCTGTGAAATTGGAACACTGCCAGTCAAGGAGTTAATTGGTAAGCTGATGATGTATGAAGAAGAGCTGAAAGTAAATAAAGAAGAAGATGAGGAACCCAAAAGAAAATCTGTAGCGTTTAAAACTACTTACTTTAAGAGTAAAGACAAGGATAAACTACAAATGGAGACTGAGAGTTCAATGAGTGAAAATTCAGAATCTGACAGTGATGCCGAGATGGCTCAAATAGCTAGGAGATTCAAAAAGTTTTATAGGAAAAAGAAATTCTTTAGGAAACCAAATTACAAGGGAAAGTATGATCAACAAGGAAAATGGAAAAAGGATTGGAAGAAGGCTGACAGGACTGATGAAGTTGTCTGCTATGAATGCAAGAGAAAAGGAAATATCAAAGCAGACTGTACAAAGTTAAAATTCAAAAATAAATATGATTACAAAGACAAGAAGTACAAGAAATCCATGAAGGCTACCTAGAGTGCTTCAGAAGACAACACTAGTGAAGCAGAATCTTCGGACTCTGAAAGGAATCGAGCCAACATGTGTTTCATGACAAATACTTCTGAGGAGACCTGCTTGAAGAGCTGTCACAAGAAGATATGGTATTTATACAGTGGGTGCTCAAGACACATGACTGGAGATTATTCTTGATTCAAGAGCTTAATAAAGGTTGATGAAGGTCATGTCACCTTTGGTGACAACTCTAAAGGAAAAATCATCGGCCTAGGCCAGATTGGTAACACTGACTCAGTATTGATTTCTAAAGTTTTATTCGTTGATGGACTTAAATATAAATTGCTTAGTATATCTCAATTATGTGACAATGGTTTCAATGTCAAGTTTGAAAATGACTCGTGTGATGTTTTTAACTCTAAAAATTCTTTAGTATTTTCTGCTCTAAGGAATGAAAATGTTTATGCTGTTGATTTAAACTCTTTATCTAAACAAAATATTTCTTGTTTAAATGCTTTTCATAAAGAGTCTTGGCTATGGCACAGAAGATTAGGACACTGCAACATTCAGTCACTTAGAAAACTTTCTAGGAAGAACTTAGTTAGAGACTTACCAAAGTTAGAATTCCCAAATGACAAAGTGTGTAATCCCTGTCAAAAGG
Organism: Viscum album; assembly: GCA_963277665.1. NCBI lineage: Eukaryota > Viridiplantae > Streptophyta > Magnoliopsida > Santalales > Viscaceae > Viscum > Viscum album. The sequence goes on from OY728162.1 coordinate 945,809,569, forward strand.
GAAAACAACACAAAGTTTCTTTTAAATCAAAGAAATAAGTCTCAACTTCTCAACCACTTGAGTTGGTTCACATGGATTTGTTTGGACCATCAAGAGTTTCTAGTTTAGATGGGAAGCATTATGTCTATGTTCTTGTAGATGACTTTTCTAGAAATACTTTGATATACTTTCTAGCTCACAAAAGTGAAGCTTGTTCTTACATTATTAAATATTCCAAGTCTGTAGAGAACCTTAGTGGACTTAATATTAAGACCCTGAGAAGTGATCATGGTCGTGAGTTTGAAAATCATGAGTTTGAATCTTATTGCCCACACAATGGCTATAGTCACAATTTATCTTCCCCTAGGACACCCCAACAAAATGGTGTAGTAGAAAGGGGAAACCGAACCCTTCAAGAAATAGCTAGAACTATGCTCAATGAATATGAACTGCCTATTTACCTTTAGGCTGAAGCTGTTAATACAGCTTGCTATGTTATTAATAGAGTCTTGATCAGACCTGTTCTTAAGAAAACCCCATATGAATTATGGAACAATAGAAAGCCTAAGGTTAAGTACTTCAGAGTTTTTGGTTGCAAAGTCTTTGTACTTAATACTAAAGATAATCTGGATAAGTTTTCTCCCAAAAGCGATGAAGGAATTTTTCTGGGCTATTCTATCTCAAGTAAAGCTTATAGAGTTTTCAATAAGAGAACCAAATGTGTGGAAGAATCTGTTCACATCAAATTCGATGAAACTGATCCACATGAGCCTAAAACCTCTATTAATAATCTTGAAGAAGATTTGTCTATTCTGGACCTTAATGATAAATCTAAAGAACCTGTTATAAAAACATCCAGTTCTGGACTTTCTCCAGAATCTGCTTCTGTTGAACCCGAACCTATAGATGAACCTGAAGTTTCTAGTCCAACCTTTACCAAATCGACTAAGATTATAAAGAATCATCCTTTAGATGTTGTTGTTGGTAATTTTGATAAAGGAACACAAACTAGATCTTCTCTAAGGAACCAGGTTGAACATCAAGCTTTTCTGTCACAGCTAGAACCCAAAAATATCAATGATGCTATCAATGATGAATTCTGGGTAATATCCATGCAAGAAGAGTTGAATCAATTTGAAAGAAACAAAGTCTGGGAATTAGTTGACAGACCCAAGGACACCTTGACAATAGGCACAAAATGGGTTTTTAGAAATAAAGTTGATGAATCAGGAAACATAGTTAGAAACAAAGCTAGACTAGTTGCACAGGGATATAGTCAAGAAGAGGGTATAGACTATGGAGAATCTTTTGCACCTGTATCTCGACTAGAAGCTATTAGGATCTTACTTGCATATGCATCACATTTGAATTTCAAGTTATATCAAATGGATGTCAAAAGTGAATTTCTAAATGGTTTTATAATTGAAGATGTTTTTGTGGAACAACCACCTGGATTTACAAACCCTCATTTTCCAAATCAAGTTTTTCAACTTTCTAAAGATTTATATGGTTTAAAACAAGCTCCAAGAGCTTGGTATGATAGACTCAGAAATTTTCTTATTTCAAAAGGTTTTACTAAAGGGATCGCTGATCCAACTCTTTTTATTAAAAGAATTTCAAAAGATGTTTTAGTTGTACAAATCTATGTTGATGATATTATATTTGGATCTTCTAAACACTCTCTATGTACTGATTTTTCAAAAAGTATGCAAAATGAATTTGAAATGAGCTTAATGGGAGTGCTTAAGTACTTTCTTGGTTTTCAAATTTTTCAAACTAGAGATGGAATTATTTTAAATCAAAGTAAATATACCAAAGATCTTTTAAAACGTTTTGGTTTGGACAGTATTAAGGAAAGTGAAACTCCTATGAGTACAATCTGTAAATTGGATACAGATGAAACTGGGAGACCAGTGGATCAAACCAATTACAGAGGTATGATTGGTAGTTTACTTTACCTCACTGCTAGTCGACCAGACATTATGTTCAGTGTATGTATGTGTGCTAGATTTCAAGCTAATCCTAAAGAATCACACTTACTGGATGTTAAAAGGATTTTTAAATATCTTAAGCATACTGTAAACTTAGGTTTATTTTATCCAAAAGGACAATCATTTGACCTAACTAGCTATTCAGATGCTGACTTTGCTGGATGTAAGTTAGAATGGAAGAGCACATCTGGAACATGTCATTTACTTGGTAAATCCCTAGTGTCATGTAGTAGTAAGAAACAGAACTCAGTTGCATTGTCTACTGCCGAAGCAAAGTATATAGGTGCTGGTAGTTGCTGTGCACAAATTCTGTGGATGAAACACACTTTTTTGGACTATGGATTTGAGTTTAAACATGTGACAATCAATTGTGACAACACTAGTTCAATAAACATATCTAAGAACCCTGCATCTCACTCTAGAACCAAACACATAGATGTAAGACATCATTTTCTGAGAGATCATTATCAAAAAGGTGATATTACTCTTGAATTTATTTGCACTGAACATCAATTGGCCGATATTTTCACTAAACCTTTAAGTTCTGATAGGTTAAGTAACATTAGGCACGAGCTGGGGATGATCAATTCTCACCGATGTTGAAATTCTCACCGATGATCAATTCTCACCGATGTGAAATTCTCACCGATGTTGAAATTCTCACCGATGTGAAATTGTCACCGATGTTGAAATTCTCACCGATGTGAAATTCTCACCGATGTGAAATTCCCACCGATGTGAAATTCTCACCGATGTGAAATTCTCACCGATGTGAAATTCTCACCGATGTGAAATTCTCACCGATGTGAAATTCTCACCAATGTTGAAATTATCACTGATGATCAATTCTCACCGATGTGAAATTCTCACCGTTGTGAAATTCTCACCGATGTGAAATTCTCACCGATGTTGAAATTCTCACTGATGATCAATTCTCACCGATGTAAAATTCTCACCGATGTTGAAATTCTCACCGATGTGAAATTCTCACCGATGTGAAATTCTCACCGATGTTGAAATTCTCACCGATGTTGAAATTCTCACCGATGCTATATTTTAAAACTTCTGTCTGCCGCCAAGAATATGAATCGTTTTTTTTTGTTTTTTTATTTTACTTTATTCGTTTATTTATGATTCCTACATGATAAAACTAAGCCTAAACCACTTCTCACTCCACCGGACCCAAAACTTTTCACCTTTGAATCCTAGCTCCCTAATCGACTGAGAACCCTAAATCCGCGATGGCAAAAACCAAGATTCCTGCCAGCAGAGATGACAGTGTAGAGCCTAAAACAAAGAAGCAGAAAGTGCAGCAAGAAGCTCGTGGAAGTAATGTCAGAACTAGGTCGGGAAAGCGACCGGTAAACCCTCATTTGCAGAATAGAGATATTGTGATTGAAAAGGAACTATGCGTAGACTGGTTGCTACCAAGCAAGTCATTGGTGCTTGCAATTCTGGAAGATCATAGATGGGTAGATTGTTTTTCAAATAACAATGGTCCCTACTACCCGAAGTTAGTGAAACAGTTCTACGAATTCGTAAGCTTCGAGAAGTCAGAAAATGAGAATCGGGTAAGTTCTTTTGTAAATGGAAAAGAAATGTCGTTTTCTTCAGTAGAGTGGGAAGAATGTCTCAAAGTCCCACATGAAGGTGTATCCGGGTATGTCTCAAGAGCAATTCCACCTACCAGTAACATCATTGACTATGAGACCGCTTTAAAAGAGCTAACGGGTAATGGAAGTCAAAGGCAAGTGGTTGCTACTGAATTGGATGGAGAGAACAGACTGCTTTTCAAATTTGTTGAACATGTTTTGATACCGAGGAGAGGAGACTTTTCTAATCTGAGATATCAAGATATTTATCTTCTACATCTGTTAAGACATGGTGTGAAAGTTAATCTGTGCAGACTGCTATTGAATCAAATGGAAGATATGATTAGGCCAAAATCAAAGACTAATGCTTTATTCTTTGCCAAAATGATCTCTGTGATGATAAAAGTGAAAGGGATAGCTGAGTCTCAGGATGAGACAGTTTTAGTTAAGAATAACTTCTGTATCACTACTACAGTTTGTAAGTACATGAAAATCAATTGGAACCCATGTAAAGGAGAATGGGTCAGTGATGACCAGAGGGTGTATGATAAGTTTAATCCTGTGGATTATCCTTCAAGGCCAAAGGATAAAAGAGATCCAGGTTTAGCATGTGATGAAGAGGAACCCGAGTACAGTGATGAGTCAGAAGAAGAAGAAGAAGAAGAAGAAGAAGAGGAAGAAACTCATATGGATATTGGAGGAGATCCAGACTTCCCCCAAGTCCTGTTATTGAGTTTGTATACTCAAGAAAAGGAAAGGTAGAGGAAGTGTTATCTACTCATGAGGAAGACCAGCCAGTTCCTTAGCAAGGAGGAAAAGAGAATGTATCTGAATCATCTGATTCTTCTAGGTTAAGTCTGAGTCCATTGATTGAAAACTCAGTTGTGCCTACTAATGAAGTAGAAAAAGGAAGAGAAGAAGCTGTACCTATTTCAGAAAATCTCCTTACTGCTGCTGAGATAGAAGTTGTTGTGGAAGACTCTGATGAAGAAATACCAGCAGAAAATGTAGTTTTTGTACATAGGAATGCACCCATTGAGGGGGAGCATCATTCCAATCTTGGAAATGTTACAGTGGCTGTTGAGATTGAAGACTGGGTAGAAGACCCAGGTTTCATAGTATGTGGTTTGGATTATCCTGATTCGGATAATGAAGTATCCTTGAATAGACCAAAGATCAGCTATGACATCAATTCTGAGTTATTGCCTGATGATGTGGTCCGAGTACATGATTTAGATGTGCTGAAAGAAAATCTCAAAGTCATTTTTGTAGAAGAAGTAAAGACAATGGAATCTTTTTTAGTTTCCTCGATTCAATCAGTCATGAATGATTCAGTAGTCAGCCCAGCTTCTGCACGAGTATCTACTACAGTTGCACCTACTGATTTTGTTACAAAGTCTGATCTTGAATCCCTGAAGCATGAGCTGAAAGAATCCTTCACTGCCTCAGTTACTGAGATGCAGCACTGTTTTCGTGAAGAAATGAAGTTGTTAGAACAATCTCTTGAGCTTTCTCTTGGTTTTAATCTGTCAACTTTTATGGGTGAGCTGATGGAAGCAATTAAAGAGTGCCAGACCCAATCTTCTAGAATAGAAGCAGATATTGAAGCCTTACAGAAGTCTGTTACTACTTTAGATTCTTACATGAGCTCAAAGCCTCAAGCTGATAAGGATTTAGCCTATGTGAAAAGTGTTGTAAGCCAAATGGTCTTAGTATTAGAAGATTTCAAATCTCCTATAAAATATCATGTTAAAAATCAGGACTCTCAACTGCAAACTCTGATTAGTGGATTGACCAAAAGTTTCAAAGAAACTGTATCCTTCTCGGTTGGTCCTCTAGCTTCAAAAACTGCACTTGATTTGAATCAAATACGAGCTGTGATGAAGGAGGATCTTGGTTCTATTTCAACCAGTGGCTCTGGGGACTCATCAGATCAAAGCCGGGTAGTGCTTTCTACAATAGATTCAGTAAGGGAAATAATGAAAATTGTCCATGACACTATGAAAGAGGCCTCTTCCTCACAGGAGGAAATCAAGAACAAGGTAGATTATAAATTACAAAGGATTTTTACCAAGCAACAACTCACCCACCATTTCAAGCTGATGTTGGAAAACATGAAGTTACCCCCTGTAACTCAAGCCTTCCGAGAACAAGTGAGCAAGCTAAGAGAGCTGACTCCTGCCTTAGAAAAATTTATGGAGAACAAAGATGATTTTATATCTGCTATGGAAAGAGGAGGAGGAATCATTATGGATTTCAGAAATCTGTTGTTGCCCTTCTTTCATGTTGATGCCAGACCTATTATTGTCCCTCCTGCCTTGCCTGCCTCTGCCTCTACTGAGTCTCCACTCCAGATGACTCCTGCTCAGGCCATCCGAAGCCTCACACCTATGATCACTCAACATACCTCCCAATACAGGCCAGTCACTATATCAGTGGCTCAGCCTCCTGTGATATTTTCTGGAATTCCAAAGCCCTCACTCACATCCTCACCTCCTGCCTCCTCTTCTGATCCAAAGGGAAAATCTCCTGTTGAAGATCCGGATTGCTGAAGTGGCCAGGCTGTTTGATAGGAATTTTTTTTTCTTTATTCTTTCCCTTCTATTCTGTTTATGTATGTTTTGTCTGGTCTAATACCAATGCTTTTCTTTACACTATCTCTGTTTCTCTGTTTTATCTATCTGTTTTCCCACTTTTTGATTATCACAAAGGGGGAGAAAATTATAAAGGGGGCGAAAATATAGAGAGAAAGGGGGTAATATCCAAGGGGAGAAATTTTTGAGCCTTTGCTGCTATTCTTATACTATATTCTCATTTTTTTGGTCATATCATAAGTTGTGATTATCAAAAAGGGGGAGATTGTTGACCTCACCTGTTTTGATAATCCCAATTATGTATTCATATATTATGCTACTCTCAATTACTGATGATCTCTTTTTAATTCTTCCAAATCACTGATCAAGTTAATAATAATGTTTAAATAATCTCTGATTTATGTTAATCTCGATTATCCCTGTTTAGCTTTGAAACAATTCTAAGCTAACGATAGCCAGAGCTACCGATAGCCAGAGCTACCAATAGCCAGAGCTACCGATAGCCAGAGCTACTGCTGCACACAGAGCTACCGATAGCCAGAGCTACCGATGCACACAGAGCTACCGATGCACACAGAGCTACCGATAGCCAGAGATATCGATGCACACAGAGCTACCGATGCACACAGAGCTACCGATGCACATGGAGCTACCGATTTGAAGAGCAACCGATTGAAGATCCCTACACCGAGTCAACTATACACGTCTACAAACAAACGGATACCTATAATGAACTGTGGAGTAAAATCCTATATCCTCGACACTATTTGTTTATTATACTAACGGTTACATTTGTTACTTTTGATGAATTTAATGTTATTTAATGATTTATGTTTCCATTTCAGGAAACCATACCAAGTATGATCAAAAAGTATAATCATTACTTCTTGTCAGAAAAACAAAAAGGGTATAAAGAGGACATTATGTATGTATCAAGGAGAGCGGGAAAAAAAACAAAAAAGAGATCAAGCACACAGAACACATTGGCGATCAAGCTCAAAACATGCCAAGATCAACTGGAGAACTTGCACTCACGAGACTACTACTACTACCAGCCTCCAGACCATAGAGTATACATCGAGCAATCTATGTTAAAGAAGAACCTCACAAAACTCATCATTCTTTGAGCCGATAAGCAAGCTGAACCTCGAAGTCAAGGAAGCAGATGGTACTCTGTTTTCTAGAGAAAAACCAGAAGAAGACTCAGAAGGAATTCTAATCAACAAAAGAAGTCAAGATCTGCACGAAGATCACTAGATCCATTTCTAATCTCTAAATCTTTATCTCTGTGATTTACTTTTTACATTACGAGCTGTGTGTGTTATCTGTTAATTTTACACACACACTGTCTCCTGAACCTTAACTGGAGGATTTGTAAATCCTCACTCATTATATTTTCATTCCTTTTCCCACTGTGGATAGTGGTAGAGGTCGTGTGTGACCTGGACAGCTGGTTGCTGTTGTTTTTGTTTCCCACGACTAATAGTGGTAGAGGTCTTGGACCTGGACAGTTGTAAACTGTTGAACCCCGATCCAGGGTGTGGATCATCCTTATATAAAACTTTTGAGAGGACTAAGTCTCGGCTTGAGACTGAACCTCTTGGTTAACTCCTCTGTGTTTTTAGTTAAATTTTATATCCATACAATACTTTTATTTCATTTTTCGCTGCTATTACTTTGAAATATAATTTATCTTCAAAGCTACTTTGATAGTTAAACTCGCAAGTGTTTATATTTATTGTAAACCAGTAAGTTAGTTTCAAAAGTTAAATTAATCATTAGATTAAGTTAACTGAGAACTAATCAATCTTTGAGAAACTAATTGAACCTTTATGATCTGTATAAATTCACTACAGTTTAATCTGTTTTTGAAATTGGGGGATTTTAATAAAAAATTGTTTTAGCAGAAATTTTAATTGGAACTCAATTCACCCCCCTCTTGAGTGTCCACTCCGACCAACATATTTTACTTGATCCTCAGTAAAGATATTCGAAGAAGAGAATCATGCCGATTCTATGGGTTTTCTCTGAACATGGAAGTTAAAGGAATATATTCACGATGAGATAATTATAGAGAATGATCAAAATGAAGAGAATAGATTCAAGATAAGGAAAAAGGGATATTCATACTTGATATATTTTCTATAGGAAATCACATGTCAAGAAGAAGTTCATATAAAACTGAATGAAACCTACAAAAATACAGCATCTATGAGGGATGAAGGAACTAATAATGTGTTTCTCCTTATCATGGATAGACCTATGAAGTCTTGTATTTTAGACTAATGGGAACATTTCCATTCCAACTCAGAGAATGGTTTTCTAAAAAATTATGTTTCTAGAAATTTTGTAAAGGTGCATCTTGCTAATGAAGAAATCTTATAAATCATGGGGAAGGGTGATACATGGATGAAGACCAATAGTGGGAGATTTATGGTTCCAGAAAATATGAGGAATGTACCTTTTTTGAGAAGAACTTTTATTTCTGTCGGGAATCTTGATGATATAGGTTTTAGTACCACATTCACCAGTGGTTCATGGAAGGTCACAAAGGGATTCATGGTCACAACTTGGGTAATAAATAATGGTACCTTGTGCAATATGATAAAAATTTTACGGGCATAGTTGCATCAATAAATGCTATCATAGATTCATAATAGTGGCAGTATATGCTAGAAAAAATGAGTAAAAGGGATGAATGTGTTAGAAACAAAATGATCGATACTAGTGTAAAGTCAATGGATGTCGTCCTATGCGAAGATTGCATCTTTGGAAATTAGAAGATGTTTTATTTTGTAAAATGAGGCAGAAAACCCATGGTTGTGAAGATAGACCTAGTGAACACTGATATATTGGGTCCTGAACCCGTACATTCTCTTGGAGGGTCACAGTACTATGTGAAATTTATCAATGAAATAGTAAAGAATGTATGAGTTTATTTTCTAAAAAGAAAATATGATGCATTTAAGATGATTTGGAAGTGGAAGACCATGGTGAAGAATGAGTCAGGATCAAAGATGAATTGCTTAAGATCTGATAATGGTATAGAAATAGAAGTCAAGAGTTCATGGAATTCTATTACAATAATGGAATTTTTTGGGATAAGAATATTTCAGGTACACTACAATATAATGGTGTGGTGAAAATGATGAATATGATATTGAATGAATGTTATAGAAACATGAGGTTGCACTCGGGGTTACCCAAGATTTTCTAGGCTGACACAGTGAACATGGGGAGTGATGAAAAAAAATTATTGATAATAAATGATATAATTTCCTCACATTATGCTAAATATGATCAGTTATGAAATATTTTGGATTAGATCATTCATTTGAAAATTTGATAAATATTCTAGTTTTACCTTTTTAAAATTCATTGTAGTATTTCACGAATAAATATTGTTATGTAAAATATTATGAATTAAATTTTGGAACTATGTTTCTGACATAATGGCCTACAAATTCTATTGAGGACATGGGAGCTGGATCATGCATTTGGTGGATTAAATGGGCCATGATGACAAAGTTGGATATAACCATCTAGATTGGACACCACTTCACTATTTAGGCCGTATTGTTTTCATCCAGACATATATTGAGACCAAATTTTGAGGGAATCCCAACGACATAATTATGAACAAATCATCCTTCTAGAAGGCCGGCCAATTCACGCGTTTTGAAGGTCAACTATGCGCTTCTATATGGAATAAAATATTTGGATGAGTTTTCATTTCACACTTAAAAACGTTATGTAACCCGAGCCCTCAAAAACTCTATTTAAATGGGGTTTTCACTCTTTAGGAGGGCTGGTTGAGGCTTTGGGATGTTTTGGACTAAAGGGTGTCTCTTGGGATCCCCTAATAACTCTTCTAAGAAGTATGGGTTTTTGAAAACATCTATTCTAAAAAGGCTCTCCTGTCCCACCTCCTCTCTGTATTTCTGTTCTTTCATGTTTGTATATTGAATTTTTCTTCAATGAATCTTCTATGTTATTCACCTTTCATCTTGTATTAATCATTCTAATTGGGTTGGAATCATGAGTGGAGAATAGATTAGGATATACCCTTTCAATCCTTTGCTCATGAAAAACGTCTCCTTGATGACCACACCGCCCATGGTAGAGTAGTTTTTTAGTGATCGATCTATCTTTTATCCCCTTAATTTAATTATTTTGAATCATTGAGATAATTTAATTCACTTAATATGATCCATGAATTTTGTTTTTAAATTTAAAGAAACTAATAAAGGAATTGAACAATTGGCACAAAAACACGTGAGGTCGAGATTATGTGTAAATTGTGAGAGCGCGAACTTAATCAGTATTACAAGACCACACAAGATAAGTTTGTAGAGTTAAAATATAATCCCTAAAACACAATTAATCCTCATTTCCAGAATGGTTATATGCTCTAATTAACCACTGACCATAATCTAACCTTAGAACAACAATCAAATCAGTGTGTTGGGATTGCATGTTCTGAAGCTTGCCTAGGGTTTAGTAATCAATCTTTGTGGTTATGTTAACTCTCGTAGGGTTCAAGGGTTAAAAAATTAGGGGATAATAATTAAATATATATTAATTTAAATGATAATGATTAATAAGTAATTGAAAAGGTATAGTTAGATCTATTACACCTTCTAAATATTTTCTAAAAAAACATCTTCTTATACTGTCATTTTAATCGAACTTCATTTCAGAACTAAAAACTTCTAGATTTATAAACTATAAACAAAACCCTTAATTTCAAGTAGTTTTTTTATTTTATTTTATTTTATTTTATTTTTATAATAACTTCAAGAAGTTGTTTTAATTTACTTCTTTCTTTAAGAGACGACCTTGTTCAGCCACTCTGTTGCACCCAAGTACCCAAAAAATCACACTTCATTTGAAATCTTCCATGACAGTGCCTTTCAAATTGGAACCGTTGACAGAGAGGCAAGTAATTATTTCAACAAATTATAGGTATTTATTTTATTTTAAATTTAATTCCTTTCTTCTCCTATTTCTTTCTTCTTTCCCCTTTCTCACGTTTTTTTCTCTTACTCTCTTCTTTTATTTTTATTGGACCAACTCAAACTTCTTTTCTTTTTATTATGGTCCACTTTTATTCATTTCCTTTTTAACTTTCATTGATTTATGACACGAACTAATACTGAATATCTCTTATATAATGACCCTGAGATTGAATGCAACCTTAGGGATCAAATCAAACATTCTCAATCTACAAGAAGTTTCTATATTCAACCAGTAAGAGAATTCCTCCACTCCAAGATCATTGAAATTGGAAGAAATTAAAATTCAACCATAAAATAAGAACCAATGGATGAAAATAATGGATATTAACTTAATAGAACCATCCAAGAGTTGGCTGCACCTGATATTAATTATCAGCCAAATTGTATTGCATACACAAAACTAGAATCAGACTTTGAACTGAAATTTGGATTAATTCACCTTCTTTGAAAATTTAATGGATTATCTGGTGAGGATCCAAATAAACACCTTAATAAGTTTAATGTGGTTTTCAAATCCTTAGAACCAAGAAATGTTTCTAAAGATCAAATCAAACTAAGATCATTCCCATTTTCACTTGATGGAGCTGAAAAATATTGGATGTATTATTTTCAACCCAAATATGTAACTTGTTGGAATGATTTGAAACTTCTTTTCTTGTAGAGATTTTTTGTAGCATCAAGGAACACATCCATTCATAAAGAGATCTATAGGATAAAGAAATACCAAGGGGAGTCAATTTATGAGTGCTGGGAGTGATTAAAGAAGTTTTTTTCAAGCTACCCACATCACCAAATTAGTCACAAACTCCTCATCAAGTACATCTACTAAGGAATCACACCTATTGAGAGAAGCATGGTGGATGTTTCAGCTGGAGGAGCATTGGTGGACAAGAAACTAGTATTTTTACGTGCTTTGATCGACAAAATGGACCAAAACTCCCAATAATTCGGCGATCGAGGTACACCACATGTCAGAGGAGTATATCAGGTAAGTCCATCTTCCCTTGAAGGTAATTTGATTCATACCAAGTTGGAAGAATTGAAAAATATGTTGAGACATATTTCTTTGGAACAAAAGACATCCCAATCCCCTCCTTCAAGGCCTTGTGGAATTTTCACTCATACAACTTACCCAACTGACTGTTTCCCCAAACTACAAGAAACAAAAGATTGTGTAGCAGTGTTTCCTAAGAGACCATATCAGTAGAAACAACAACCATATCCCCAAATTAAGCATGATTTTTTGCACCAGCATACACCCAAGGGTGGAAAGATAAATCAGACATGAGGTATGGCTATGGACAACAACAAAGGCCCCCTTTTCAACAAAACTTTCACCAGCCTCCACCTTACTAGCAGGGGTTCTAAAAACCCCAAAAGAGATTTGAATCTCAAGCATCAACTAGCCAAAAACAAGGAAATACCCTAACCAAGGTAGATTCCAACTCTAATGACCTTTTGAAGCAAATTGTTCTTAATCAATTAAAGGAGTTGAAGAGTCAAGTTTCGGAGCTGAGGGAGATGAAGACTAAAATGAGACAGATTTCCACTGCCCTCCATTAACTGGTTAGTAAGTATTCTAGAAATCTACCTTCCCAACCTACTCCAAATAGTAAGGGGAATGTTAGTTCCATCACATTGAGATGTGGGAAGAAAATGAATGATACATATGTACCAACCATTCCACCGGGATTCACCTCAAAATCTAATAATCCCCATTCAAGACCAGCGGAAGAGAAACCAAACGAGAAAGATAATGGCATGAAAAATATTGATGATGTTCCTCCTAAACACATTACATTTCAGAACATGGTTGTACAAACCAAGAATATGGCTGTGGAGGTGATGCAAAGATAAGTTTTGGACACATTCAAGTGTGTGGAGATAAACATCCCTTTACTTAAAGACATTAAAAGAATACCAAGGTATTCTAAATTCTTAAAATAAAATTGTACCAATCGATGAGGGATCAAGGGAAATGAAAGTATCAATCTTGGAAGGAATGTGTTAACACTCCTTACAACAACTCTATCAATTCCAGCAAAGTGTAAGGATCCAGGGACATTCACCATACCATGCACCACAGGGGAGTTGAAATTTTCTACTACTCTTTGTGATTTGGGAGCTTCCATAAATGTGATGCCTCACTCTATATTCTCTTATTTGTAGGTTGGTGAGATGAAGCTGATGACAGTAGTGGTGTAGTTGGTGAATATAGATACAACATATCTAGCAGGAGTCCTTGAAGATGTACTTTTTCAGGTAAGATACATGATCTTTCCAATATATTTCTATGTGCTTAACATGGAGGATGATCATGTAAGTTATCATGCTCCCATTATCTTAAGTAGACCCTTCTTCAATACTGCAAAAACTATCATAAATATCAGTAAGGGTACACATTCCATGGATTTTGGAGATGAAGTTGTTATATTTAATGTTATGGACTCCATGAAGTACCCCTCTGAGGGACATTCTGCTTTGGATATCTCTCATTTTGAACCACCAAATAAAAACTCCAGGTATTTTGATTGTCCTATTCTTAGGGAGATTATGAGTATTGGTTCTAGTTTCATGTCTAAGAGTACTTCCACACCTATTTCTAATGCACAAGGCTCTCTCTGATTTGATTTTGAAATGGAATCATATTCTGATTTTGATCATGTGAACTATGATTATGACATGGTTGTTGAGTATGTTGATGGATTTGATACTTTATTCTTTGATTTTGATGATGTATATTCTGATACTGATGTTCAATGTGCACATATTTCAGTTCCTTCAATTTCTCAATCCATACATCACCCCCTATATGGGAACTCAATCCATTTCCACCTAATCTCAAATACTCAAACTTATTAAGTTATAAAAAATTACCTGTTATCATTGCTAACAATCTCTATTTTGAACATGAAGAAAAACATTTGAATATTTTGAGGGAGAACATCAGGGCAATCGGGTGGAACTTGGATGATATATTAGGTATTAGCCCCTCCATTTTCAGGCATTGGATTCTCTTGGAGGACAGGGCTAAATTGGTTTGTAGGCACAAAGGATACTCAATCCAACCCTTCTGGAAGTTGTTAAAAAAGATGTTGAGAAATTGCTCGAGAAATGAATAATCTTTCCCATTTTAGATTCTCAGTGGGTGAGTCATATTCAGGTTGTGCCTAAAAAAGTGGTGTTATAGTTGTTAAAAATGATAAAGATGAGTTAGTTCCAATGAGATTGCAAAACAGTTGGCATGTGTGTATTGATTATAGGAAACTAAATCAGTCCACTCACAAAGAGCATTTCCCCCTCCCATTTATTGATTAGATGCTTGAGAGGCTATCTGGGAAAACACACTACTATTTATTGGATGGATTTTCTAGATATTTTCAGGTTCCTATTGCTCTGGAGGATCAAGAGAAGAAAACATTCACTTATCCATTCGGTGCATTTTCCTACTGGAGGATACCATTTGGACTTTACAATGCCCCATGTACCTTCTAGAGATGCATGGTGTGTATTTTTTATTATTTTATTTAGACTTGCATGGAGGTATTTATGGATGCCTTTATAGTGTATGGGTCTTCATTTGATGATTGTATCTCTAGTTTGGGAAAGGTGTTGAATCATTGTATTGAGAAGAATCTGGTCTTGAACTTTGAAAAGTGTCATTTCATGGTAGAGAATGGCATTGTCTTAGGGAATGTAGTGTCAAAACATGGGATAGAGGTTGATATATCTAAGGTAGATATTATTTCATCCCTAACCTATCCTTCATGTGTGCGTGATGTTAGATCTTTCCTAGGGCATTCATGATTTTATCAGCGCTTCATCAAAGATTTTAGTAAGATTTCTCTTCCTATGTTATGATTACTTCAAAAGGATTCTGATTTTGTGTTTTATAATTCTTGTAGGACATCCTTTGATTATATAATGATGTTTCTGACCACTCCACTGATCATACAGCCCCTACGGTGGGAGATTTCTTTTGGGATTATGTGTTACGCCTCTAACTTCGCAGTTGGAGCTGTCTTATCTCAGAGGGTAAAGGGACATTCATATGTGATTTACTAAGAATAGAGGACACTAGATTCACCCCAATCAAACTACAAAACCATGAAAAAGGATTTTCTTATTGTCATATTTGCTTTAGATAAATTCCGTTTATATTTATTGGGCTCTAAATTAGTTGTTTTTTCTTACCATACAGCTCTAAGGTACCTCTTGAATAAGCCAGATGCAAAGCCCAGGATAATCCAATGGATGCTCCTTCTCCAAGAATTTGATATTGAGATAAAGGATAATAAGGGGTTTGAAAACTCGGTGGAAGACCAAATGAGTAGGTTTACTCACACACTGGAGGATGACACCTTGGTCCAGGTACCACTTCAGGACACTTTCCCCGATGAGCATCTTTATTCCATCTCAGGTAGGAATCCTTGGTATGCAGATTTAGTTAACTACCTTGTTACCTATGAAATCCCTACAAATTTAATGAAACATCAAGTCTAAAAATTAAATATTGAGTCAAGATTTTATGTTTGGGATGATCCTTACATATAGAGCATGTGTACTGACCAAGTTATTAGGAGGTGTGTTCTTGATAATGAGTTTGAGTCTATTATGCAATTCTGTCATACACTTTCTTATGGTGGAAACTTTAGACCCCAACAGACAACAAGGAATGTTTTAGACTCTGTATTATATTTTCCTAGATTATTCTATTATTCTCCTGAGTATTGTAAGTTGTGCTCACATTTCCAACACACGGGAAAATTTTTTAGGATACATGAGATGCCTCAACAACCCATATTAGTCTGTAAGATTTTTGATGTGTGGGGAATCTATTTTATGGGTCATTTTCCTAGTTCCTTTGGTTTTTTGTATATTTTGGTTTCTATTGATTATGTGAGTAAATGGGTGGAGGCTAAGGCCAGCAGGACTGATGATTATCATGTTATAGTGGACTTTGTCAAAGCGCTGATTTTTTGTAGGATTGGAGTACCGAAGACCATCATCAGTGACCAGGGGACACACTTGTATAATTGGAATCTTTCTTCCCTTATTCGGATGCATGGGGTGTCAAAAAAACATCAAAACCATACCACCCAAAACAAATGGCCAAAATGAGGTTTCAAATCATGAGTTGAAACAAATTTTGGAGAATACTGTGCAGCCAAATAGGAAGGATTAGAGTAAGTGCTTGGATGAGGAATTTTGGGCTTATATGATATCATAAAATACTACCATTGGTATGTACCCATTTCATCTTTTCATTGGGAAGTCTTATCATCTCCCTGTGGATGTTGAGCATCATGCTTATTGGGCTATAAAGAAATGCAACATGGATTTAGCCCAAAATGGAATCCAAAGGAAGATGAAAATTCAAGAGCTTTAAGAGATTCAATTATCTTCATATGATAACTCAAGGATGTATAAGGAAAGATCAAAATCATATCAATACAAAATGATCCAACAAAGGGAGTTTTATGTTAGAGAGAAAGTCATTCTCTACAGTTCACGACTGAAGTTGATGCCTAGTAAGTTGTCTTCCAGATGGTTAGGTCCTTATGTTGTGACTAATGTTTTTCCTTATGGTGTAGTGGAGATCACACAAGATGATACATGAAGGAGATTTACAGTCAACGGGCGACGTTTGAAGAAATACATTGAGGGACTTCCTACTGATGCAATGGATTTCATCACATTGCATGACCCCATCATCACTTGAGCATATCAGGCTATTCCTAACCCTTTCACTTTTATATTATTTACCCTATTTAAAATTCTGAATTTCATGTGCATATATCATATCATGGGTTCACATTGAAAACAATTCAATATTTTACGTTTTGGGGAGGGAACCTTTTAGTTTTGTAATTTCAATTGTTTTTCTGTTAAAAAAACAAAAAAATTGTGTGTTTTTCAAATTTTGTGTGTTTATTTTTCAATTTTTTGTGTGTTTTTGAAACATTTGATCTGAAATGATTCTCATCACCATTTTTAAATCCATATCTATAAGTGAAACAATTTATCCCTTGAAACTGAGCTTAAATGAATGCTGAAAATGACTTTGTTTCAAGTTAAATTTTTTAGTAATTTCATGAAAAGTACACATAATTTTGAATCCCGTGACATGTATCACTGTCTTTATATTTGAATTCAATTTCCTGTGAGGATTTTGAACCATTATTTTCATATTATTTACATTTAACTCACTTCTTGAGAGAACCAAACCATTCTTGATTTAACAAGAATTTGATTTTTTCTTGTCAAAACTTGAGGATTTTGAGGTACTTATATTTAAATGACTGAGGAATTTGTTTGGTATTAAAGCCCCTATTTCAAAGAATCATTCTTTATAATGTGTTACCTTAAAAATTTAATCCTTGTAGCTCTTAGAATCTACGAACATCCAATTAGGTTAGCCACATTACAAGACAATTTTTTCTATCGATCCAACTCTTGAAGTGAAATTTCATAATGTAGTTGAACTTAATTTTGGGGGAGATGTCTTATGTTGTGCTACTACATTCTGTGATAATTTGGGTGAATATTTAAATTTTGAAGATATGTGTTTACTGATGATGAAGATCATCACATTGGAACCTGTTCCTTTTCTAGATCTTTCATGATAAGTGAAGCTGTGCCTTTCTGGAGCTTCTAATAGAGAGAGAAAGTTGTGCCTATCTGAACCTTTCAAGAAAATCATGTTTGAGAAGATTGACATTTTTACCACTGAAATGTTGAATGTTGTAAACATTCCTTTAATTTTCAGGCTGATGAACATGAATTTATTCTATGGGGATTAGTGAGGAGACTATATTAAAGTGAAAATTATATTAATGCAATTTTTCTAAAAAAGAGTCAATCCCTCCTCGTTCAGTCTCATAATTTTTCACATCTTAATCCTACCAACCGAAAGCCATAGAACAACCTAGAAAAGTCCTCATGATAAACATATGTCCTTGAATCTCATTGGGTGGTGATGTAAGAATCTATTAAGCCTATGGTGACACTTGTATGAGTTTAGATGAGAAAGACACTGCTAAAAATTGACATATGTGTGATAAGAGAAAATTCAATTGAGTTAAGTGTTTTGTGCATGAGAGGATAAATGAAGTGGAAATATATTTATTGATATAAATGGAGAATTTGAAATAATGGGTTTTATGAGGCATTATATCTTTTGTTTCTTGGTGTGGGATTTTTGGATCTCAAGGATATGTGTTTTAAAATTTGTTTTTGATTTGATATTGATGTTTACTTGATATGAGGTTTTTCCCAGGAGTGCAAAAGGGTAAGTGTTGGGGAGTTGATAAAAGAAAATTTTATTGAAAATTTTATTAATAATAAATCATATAATTTCCTCAAATTTTTCTAAATATGATCAATTATGAAATATTTTGGATTTGATCATTCATTTGAAAATTTGATAAATATTCTAGTTTAACCCTTTTAAAATTCACTGTAGTATTTCAAGAATAAATATTGTTATATAAAATATTATGAATTAAAATTTTGTAACTGTGTTTTTGAATTAATGTTATACAAATTCTATTTAGGATATGGGAGCTGGATCATGCATTTGAGTGGATTAAATGGGCCATGATGACAAAGTTGGATATAACCATCCAGATTGGACAACACTTCACTATTTGGGCTTTATCTTTTTTATCCGGACTTATATTGAGACCACATTTGGAGGGAATCTTAGTGACATAATTAGGAACAAATCATCCTTGTAGAAGGCTAGACAATTCATGTTTTTTTAAGGTCAACTATGTGGTGGAACTTGGAATAAAATATTTGTCCGAGTTTTCATTTCACACTTAAAAACATTATGTAACACTAGCCCCCAAAAACTATATTTAAATGATGTTTTAACTCTTTTGGAGGGTTAGTGGAGTATTTGGGAAGGTTTTAACTAAATGGTGTCTCTTGGGAGCCCCTCAAAACTCTTGTAATAAGTAAGGATTTGTGAAAACATCTCTTCCAAAAAAGGTTCTAATCTCCCACCTCCTCTTTGTATTTCTTTTCTTTCATGTTTGTATCCATAATTGTTTTTCAATTAATATTATATGTTCTTAAATTTTATTCTTCTCTTAATATTACTAATTGGGTTTGAATCAAGAGTGGAGACAATATTGGGTTCTACTCTTTCAATCCTTAGCTCATGCAAAATGTCTCCACGATGACCACATCACCTATGGAAGAGTAGTTTTTTAGTGATCCATCTATCTTCTAACCTATTAATTTAATTATTTTGAATCATTGAGCTACTTTAATTCAATTAATATGATCCATGAATTGAGTTTTTAAATTTTAATAAACTAAGAAATCAATTTAACAATTGACACAAAAACATGCGAGGTCGAGATTTTGTGTAAATTGTGAGAGCGTGAACATAATCGATAATACAAGACCACACGAGATAAGTTTGTAGAGATCAAATATATTACCTAAACACAATTCATCCACATTTTCAGAATGGATGTGTGCTGTAATTAATCACTAAACATAACCTATCCTTATAACAACAATCAAAGTAGGGTGTTGTGATTGCGTGTTCCGAAGCTGGCCTAGGGTGTTAAATAATTCATCTTTGTGGTTAAGTCAACTCTCGTAGGTTTTGAGGGTTAAAAAATTAAGGGATCATAATTAAAAGGATATTAATTTAAATGATAATGATTAATAATTATATGAAGAGGTATATTTAGATTGATTACTCCTTCTTAATCTTTTTGTAAAAAACATCTTCTTATTGTGTGATTTTAATCAAACTTCATTTCAGAAAAAAAAACAATCTTCTTCTACCAATACCCTTCTAGATTTATAAACTATAAACAAATCCCATCCTTTAAAGTAGTTGTTTGTTCTATTTTATTTTATTTTTATATTACCTTCAAGAAGTTGTTTTAATTTACTTCCACCTTTGATAGATGACCTTGGTCAGCCACTCTGCTGCCCCAAGTACCTAAAAAATCACAGTTCATTTGAAAGTGCCCATGATAGTGACTTTTAGGGGAATATATCATTAATAGAAGTTAATATCAACCAATTAGAGGATGTCTAATTGAGGATATTTGGTTTGTAAAGAAGGTAATACTCACATATTTATGATTATTTGATAGATTTTGACATGTACATTTTGATTCTAATGTAGGGGACAAGCTTAATGTTAATCCCAAACCATGTTTCTTTATTGGATATTGTGCTGAGAATATGGTTAATGCTTTTGGTATGATCTCAATAATATGGTCATTAGAAGCTAAAATTTGTTATTTATTGAAGTTATCATGTACAAGGACTATCATACTGCTAAATATGATAATGGGAATAAAGGGTTAGCGTGCCATGAGCAAGTAGAGCTTGAATGTGTTCCTCTTCATGTGAAACCATAACAAGTGAAGCCTAAATCTCAAGAAGAGTTAAGGATATCAAAAAGGGTAATAAATCTTGTGCATAGGTATTCACCATCCTGAAATTATATTTCATTCATTGATGGTGGATAACAATAATATTTTGAATAGGCAATGTAGTTGAAGTAGTCGTGAAAGTGGGAGATGGATATGAAGGTAGAGATTTCCTCATTGTATGATAAAAAAACATGGTATTTGAAGCTGTAGAGAATATATTTTTACCTAGTAATACTTTGAAATATATCTAGAAATATTTTTAGAGTTAGGCGCATATTCGACATGCGATTCCAAGTCCCAGTGTTCCCAAGATTAATTTTATAAAAATATTAAATATATTTTTATATCACCCATGAAAAGTTTCTTAAATAAAATGGGATAACTCTTAAATGGAGTCTCTGATAAAAAATATGATACTGCAGTTGAATATTTAATATGAGGTTTATCCTAGATGTGACCTAAAATGGGTCAGTGTTGGGCATATGGATAAAACGGTCATCGACGGGTGCATTCAGATTAATTAATTAATAAATTAATTTAATTCATTAAACTCCAAAAAACATAATTCTCTCTACTTAGACACGTTATAGATGATCTCTAGGGTTAGCTTCCTTGTCATTGATGATAGAAGAGTTCTACCACCTCTCATTGGAAGATCAAGATCAAACGACAATGAGATTCCGGATCTAGGTGAATCGAGGCGTAGCGAATGCAACAAAAACTCTTATTCATTTTCGATCATGTTATTCATCAATAAATAATCCAATTTCATGTTAAGAATCATAATGTTTTGGATTATTCCCCAATTGATTAAAATATTGAGCATGATCATACTGTTTGTTTGATCTGCATTCAAATTGATCCTTTGAATGATCCCATGAACTGATTTTCAATTGTTAATTCATATTTTATCACCCCAAGCATCCCGATTTGTATTATTTGTCCACGAATGTTTGATAAATGATTATTCAAAACCTGTTTCTTCTTCTTTTCACTATACTTCATTCGCATTCTTAGTGGATTGGACTATGGGGTCTTGGTTCAACATTACCGAGTGGGATCGAGCCTGGTTAGACATCCAGATTAATAGTGGAATCAAGTCTGATGAACATATTAATGAATCACGGATGGATTCAGATGATTTTTGGGTTTTGGATCATTTCTTCATGGATATGGGATTTGAATTATAGTTAGTGCGGCATGGGAGGTGAATGAGGTGTGTAATGGCATTGATCTAGTGAATCAAAAATCCATTTTACAGCTAAAAAACAGCCAGAAACGATGAACGAAGGAACTACTTTTCTTTCTGGCATCTTGGAGGTGATATTAGATGCAATGGGAATGGATTTGGGATTCACATGCATATATATGAGTTCCTGGTAAAAACACTACTACATGTTGTGCTGTTCAGATGAACGCACACAGTGTAGTACCCCTATGACTACAACACTAGGGTTTTGGAAAAATTTAAGGATCACATGTTAGGTGGATAGGCCAAAAAACATGTGACCATCCTTGGGTAGGATGGCCATGTGGAATATGCACACACGCAGGACCCCATGTAGGTGGACATGTCATGTACTGAATTACACGGACACAACCAAGGTTACACAGACATGTCCAGGATCACGAGCAGGACCCAGGGTGACTGAGGCATGCCATATAGTCCCCCTATGCATTTTATAGGGATACATGATCAGTGATTCATGTATTGATAGGTACACATCCAGGCAGCAGAGTGGGACCACATGTTGTGTAGGTCCCCTTACACACTGTGTGCCTCAAATTCATTTTTATGGAATTTCTACCTATCGTATCTCCTTCCTTTGGACTCATACTTTGGATTGTGAGTAGCCTATCCTGAGTGATTTTCCATATATAATGTGATGATAAACTTTATAGTGTCTTTTGAGATATGATGCAAGATGTTATGGGAATGCCGCTTCTTTAGGAAACACTCGATGATGACAAGGATCAAGTAAGATCATCAGAAAGATAAGAGTGGCACTCTTCTGTTGGGAAGGGAATTATTCATATACCTTCTATTCGAGTTTCACCCTCATAAGGGGGAGGAAATGGGTCCTAGATAGACTATTTGTATAGAACCCTATTACTGGACAGGGTGTGGGTCATGTACTTGCTATCTGAGTGGGACCCTCCTGCTCGGTAGGGAATGTGCCCTCTTTCGACTATCTGGGTGGCACCCTCCTATTGGGCATGGAATGGGTCCCCTATTTACCATTATAGTGATACCGTCCTATAGAGATAGGGCATGGGTCCTCTATTTTCCATCAAAGTGGCACTCTCCTGTAGAGACATGGAATGCATCCACGACTATCCATGTGGAACCCTCCCACTGGGCAGGGCATGGGTCCTCTATTTGATATCTAAGTGGAACCCTCCAATTATATCAGGTCATGGTTCTTCAAATACTAGAATGGAACCCTTCTATTGGAAAAGGCATGGGTCCTATATTGACTATTTTAGTGTAACCCTCCTATTGTATCAGGGAATGGGTCCCCAACATAGAAATTGTAGCCCCTAGACTATGTGGCATGATAACTAGTTTGTGGATTGACTTGGATATTTAGGCTAGACAGACCCACAAGATGCTAGGCATCATTGATGAACCATTTGGAACTGATGAAACTCTTTCATTGGTTGGGATGGGATATGGATATTCTCTTTATCTCTCATTTTTAATTCTTTTATTGAGAATATCTGTGTGTGTGTGTGTGTGTCCATGTCATGGATTTTTTTACACTCTTTCTTTAGGTTGATCTTTATTTTCCTATCATGCATCTTACTGATCCCCTTCAGATTTCAAGGCATCCTACTATATATGTATATACTCACCTTTGAATGGTATTTTCTTGCATGTGTCGTTTATTATGTTGAGTAAAAATAGGTCAGCCATGATTACAAATGAGTTTAGGGATACCCTGGTGCATTTGAAAGTGTATAGTGGTCAGGGCTTGGATATTCGAATTTGGGATCTCTCAGCATTTACATTCCATTTTTTTAGGTTGGGAATTTTTTTTCTGATTATGCGTGTATTTCCCCCCTTTCAGTTTTCAGTTTAGACTGTCGTACTTTTTTACTCCCTATAGGTTTCACATGTATGGTTTATTCTCTAGATGTTGAATCATTTATTATTATTCATCTTTACTTCTTCATGGATATGATTAGGTGTGTGTTTACATGTACACTCCGTAACGACCACTCGTATTAGTTATTTCTTTCGATAACTAACACCAACCCTAGCCTATGGATGTGGGATTTGAGTAGTTCTGGATCAAGCCCCATTGGGTCTGGTTCTAAAAAATTGGAATCAGATAAATTCATTCCTTGGAATGGTGTTTTTATTTTACCTCTTATGAAGATTTGATTAGGATTTAGGGAAACTATGCAAAAGTGCATAGAGTGTGACTCTTAGGCCAGGGAACCTGATGTTATTTAGATGCCTGAAATATCCATACACCAGGACTTTAATTACCCTATTATTGACTCAGCATACCAGGACATTGGTTGTAGGGACCAATGATATATGCATAAAATTGGATTGAGCCTTTTGACTATCCTTTTTGAGTCAAATCCCCATATATATATGATCATATGTTCATGTCACTTCTTGATTAAATTTTTAGTATTCCTTCATGATGAAATCCATCTATTTTATCGATTCCAGATCATGAATACGATCCAATGAGTGATGAGGCCTCTATTTAGGGGTCATACTGAGATATCCTTCATATAGGTGGATAGGTAGTAACACCCCCACTTGTTGAACAATAGATCATACCATCAGGGAAGGATGAGTATGAATGCATGGTTAGATCATTCCATGAGTTTCAATTCTAGATCCCATTGAGGTTCCGCAGCGAGGCAGATCCCCAGGAGGTGGAGGATTTTCTAGAGTTGGTGATATTTGTTTTCAATATTGTCTAGACATAGATTGATCAGGTGGTTTCACTAGAATTGATTAGTCACTGAAAGTGGCTAATATTAATTGTTAATATCTTTATATCCATTTTTCCAAAGTCCATAAACATTGTTTTTAGTACATTATATAAATAGAACTTCATTTCTCATCAAAAATGCAATTCATGTTTAAAATGAAAATTTGGGCCCAATCATTCATTTATTTGTGGACAACATTATATTCATTTTCTGAATTTGAAATTTTGGGATATTATTGACCACCTTTTTTGGAACATTTTATCTTTTAGGTCTGATGGATTAATCCCAAAGGAAGATAGAAAATTTTGCGCTTGAAGGAAGAAACTTTCTGGAAAAAGCATAATGGGCCTAAGGCCCATCAAACAAATGTGGGGCCAAGAAACCAAGCCCAATGAAGCTCAAATTTATACAGTAGAAAGATAAAAATATGAGGATCATTTTATTCAACTGTGGCCGGAGCTAATTCTGATTTTTTCATGATGATAAAGGGATCTGAAGTTGAGATTTAAGTGGTGGACTCGACATTAATGCACAGAAATCCGTCCCACCATTTCGACCATAACATCCAAACGGATGAGCCAAATTTCCTGAAATTTGGAGAGATTCTAGAAGAGACATGGAAGAATATATTTCTCTTCTAAAACCCCTCCAGATTCGGCTTTCTTCAATTGCGAATTCACATGTCAATATGGTGGACGAATCTGGACAGTTTTTCGGGTCAAACTCAAAACATCAATTTCCTTTTAATTATTCACCCTCCATTTGACTCTATTAGTTGTTGGGGGGTGAATTGATTGTTGGGGGTGGAACTAAGTCTCCTAATATGACTATATAAGGAGATGGTGGTGAAGGGAATTGGAATCTAACATTTTTCTTTGACTTCATGTTTTTCTTTCATCCATTGTATTTCTTTCAATTGTAATTTCCTGCTTTCAATTTGTAATCGCATCATCAAGTTTTCCCATGTAAGTTTTTATTTCAAGTTTATTATTGTAATAAAATTTATTCTTCTTCTTCACTTTTTATTTTCTTTTTCTTCACACGTTGATACCGTTGAATCATAGTGTGAATTTATTCACACCCGCACTTGTGAATTCATCACACAACGGTGGAGTGTTCATTTTGATTAATGTTTTTTTTCTTCTTCAATCCCGCTCCTTTAAGTCAATTACCCACTTCCATTAATAGAATAGTATCAATGTAGGGCTAAACTTTTATGGGTCGATCCTAGGGAGTTGCATGAGTTTGATTTAATGTTATTTGATGTTCTTAAATTCTTAAATTCGTTCTTTATTTTAAGAGTTCCTTTCTTTGATTTATCTTCTTCTTTGTCTTCACCGACTTTAATGATGACACATTTTGAGATCTAGTACGATCCAATTACTTGGAGTGCTCATTTAATTGATCCTTTAAGTGAATTGGTGATTAGCCTTGAAATTGTCTATGGATTAAATCGGAGAATGATATTGAGGAATTATTTCATTTAATGGATACCTCTTGAACCGATGAACAGAAAATAAAATGAAAAACAAATACATCCAATCAAGCCCAAGAGACAACCTAGGATCAACTCACCTTAATTATTTGTTTTAATTAAAGTAATTTTATTGGTTTTGTTCTTTAAATTAAATAAATATTTCTTCAAATCAATCAACACCATAGTTGGCCACTTCATAGCCAATCCTGCATCTAATCAAAGTGTCTTAAGGTTTATTCTTCGGTCCCTGTGGATTCGACCCCTACACGTACTACATCGACCACTTTTACCAGTAGGGTAAATTTGGGCGCAACCAAGAATCCAAAATTTTCCATAGAGTAGTTTGGAACTGGTTAAGTCTAGTTACATAGATGCATGATAAGTTGACACTCTCATGGACTGACTTTCACCAGCTGTTTTATGAGGAGTACTTCCCCCATTATTGTACTCAATTTGGATTTAGAGGCTTCTAATGTGATAGTAGGGAGGGATAATAGTTGTAGAGTACACTTCAAGGTTCACAGACCTTACACAGGACTCCTTCGACATTATTTAGGATGGATACTTCCAGGAATAGAAGATTGAGTAGGGTCTCTGTGGATATATTTGTGTCATTGTAGTACCCTTGTAAATTCCCACCTATGTTAGGTTGTTGGAGTGGTAGATGGTGATAGAGAGCTTCCTATCAGAGGGACTCCAGGCATCTAGAGCTATTAGTGGTTGTTTTAGGATTGATCCTTCTTCAGTATCTAGAAGGTACCAGTCAATAAGATCATAATATAGGAGATATTCCTAGGATCAAACTCAAGAACATGGTCAGAGACAACAGGAAGGACCAGGGTAGCCTAGAGATGGGTGATGATATTCATGTAAAGGGTGAGGTCACAGGGTGCTTTATTTGTCAACCATACATGTAGAGGAGTGAAGGTAAATAGTGGATAGACTGTCACATAAGGGGTAGTGTAGTGATCACAGATATGTCAGGCAATGGTATGGTGGCTCCTTGGGAGGAAAATATGGTAGAGGAGTAGGTGGGGCTCTACGAGTAGTTGTGGGTGGTGGATAATCCTATGATATCCTTCCATCACCATTACCAAGAGGCCCATTCTAGGTTCGGGGTGATGGTGGTCAGGGCCATGGACAAATGTAGGCTATGAATGTGCATGACTCAGTGGAACATTAGATGATTATAGGTAAGATCTATTTTTATTATACTCTAAATTCACTATTAGTAGACATAGGTGTGATTAATTCCTTTATATCTTTACTCCTAGTGTGATTTCTAGATCTCTCAGTTGAGGAATTAGCCCATTAGGTTTTTCTTGAGGTTCCTATAGTGATCAATTATTCTATATGTTTTATCTACTAATAGTGAGAGCTATTTCTTGGTGGAGAGAGGTTCTCATGGGACCTTTTGGTCATCACTGTGGAACCCTATGATGTCATTTTTGGTATGGATTGGTTTTATATGATCTGAGCCTAGACTGACTATCACCACAGACAACTCAGACGTCTTTTTAATAATGGGAAAATATTATTATTTATAGTTGAGAGAGATCTCATGGTAGCTTGCGAGGGTTTTTCGATCAGGATGCTGTAACCCATCACCCATCAGTTGGTGTGAGTATCCCTTGGAACATCAGGCTCTTCATACATCTAGATTTCTTTAGTCAGGGAGGATTTTATTGAAGCCTTATATGGGTCTACCTCCAAGGAAAGAGATAGATTTAATATCAACTTACATCCCAAGACTGCTCCGATATCTTACGTGGCATATTAGATGGCCCCTATCGAGATTCGAGAGCTGTTGTAGCAAGTAGAGGACCTTCAAGAGAAGGTTTTTAAAAGACATAGTGTGTCCCCTAGGGAAGATCTTGTGTATCTTGTGAAAAATGAGGACATGAGCTTGCAAAATTTTCTAGATTATCATCATCTAAAATAGGACATCATAAAGACCAAGTACCCTTCCCAAGGATTTATGACCTCTTTGATCAATTGGGAGGTGTGATATAGTTCTTGAAGATTGATCTCAGGTCTAGCTACCACTAGTTGAGAGTTCATGAGGATCATATTATGAATTTGACATTCCTATGTCACTATGGACACTATTATTTCCTGGTGATTGCTTTTGGTGTAATGAATACCCCTACTTTGTTTATGGATTTGATGAACCAGATATTCTAACCGTACTTAAAACAGTTTGTGGTTTTCTTCACTGACAACATACTCATATAATTTGTGTTAAAAGAGGGGCATGCAGAGTACTTGAGGATGGACCTAGATTTTCTTCAGGAGCACCAGCATTGTGGTAATATCTCTATGTTCGAGTTCTAGATCCATGAGGTTCACATTCTAGGTCAGATCATTTATGATCATGAATTAGTTTTGGACCTAAGGAAAATCGATGCAGTGCTTTCTTGGGAGCCACCCTGAGTGTGTCGTAGCTGCGGTGTTTACATGGATTGGTTGGGTAATACCGATAGTTTGTGGAAGAATTATCTAGGATTTCATCCTCTTTTACTATGCAGCCGTTGAAAGGGAAGATGTTTACATGAACTGATCAAATCTAGAGTGCCTTTGAGGAGTTGATGTTGTGGCTGAAGAGTGATCCTATTTTGAGATTATCAGAGGAGGGCAAGAAGTACGTAGTGTATTGTGATTCCTTAGGAGGTGGTCTTGGATATGAATTCATGCTGAGATTGAAAATTATCTCATATGGGTCGAGGTAGGTGAGACCTCATGAGCATAACTACATGGATCATGAACTCGTGCGGGCATCCATAGTCTTCGCTTTGAGGATGTAGAGGCACTATCTTATGGGATAATAAATTGTTTACTCATACCATTAGAACCACATATATGTATTTATATAGAGAGACATGAACCAGAGATAGTAGTGTTATTTGGAATTACTGTAGGACTATGACTCTGAGATATTTGATACCCCAGGGAAGGGAAATGTGGTGGTAGGTTCTCTTAGTAGAAATTGCCACCCTCGTTTGGGGTAGGATGCGACTGAGTAGTTGGATTCCTTATAGCAGACCCTGGATGAGCAAGAGGGTGCAACTTTTCTTCTATCGATGGTGTTGAATCCTCCTCTACTTCAGCATGTGAGAGAGTCTCAATTATAATACATTGACTATGAGGTCTTATGTGACCAGATATACTCATGAGATTAACCCGATAGATTTTTTAAATGAGGGAATCACATTGACCTTTCTAGGGGTGGATGTTGGTCCTAGTCACATTGCTGGAGGAGGTGATGAGAGAGTTTCACACATCTCCTTTAGTTTTATATCTCGATGTAGGGATGATGTATGAAGTCCTTTAGTGGAATTTGTGGTGGGCCGACATGAGATAGAGCGTAGTTGAGTTCATCTTTCTATGCCTTTCATTAGGTGAAGGATGAGCACCAGGTTCTAAATGGTTTTCTACAACCCCTTTAGATCCTAGAGTGAAAATGTGATAGAATATACATAGACTTGGTGACATTTCTTTTGTGGATAATGAGAGGTTATGATTCCATCTGGGTGATAGTTGATGGACTCATGAAGTTGGCACATTTTATTGCTATCAGGGATAAGAGTTTAGAAGAGTTTTTTGGGTAGTTGTACATATAGGAGATATTTCACCTTCATGGTGTGACCTAGACCGTTATCTATGATTGTGATGCGTGGTTCATGACATAGTTTTAGAGATATATACAAGAGGGATTCAAGAACTGAATAAGGATGAGTACAACCTTCCACCCCTAGAAAGATGGGTAGACTAATTGAACTATCCATGTGTTAGAGTATATTTTGAGGATTTTTATGTTAGAATTAGGCCAGAGTTGGGAGGATCTCTTTTCCTTGGTAGTGTTTTCATATAATAATAGATACCACTGTACTATCAACATGGAAATTTTTGAGGCCCTATATGGGAAACCCTTAAAGTCACCTGTAAGGACTGTGATCATTGAGGTATTTCTTGTTTGTTCAAATATAGTGCATGCAATGACAGAGAAGCTCCAAGTCAACCGTGAGCAGATCAGGACAACTTAGAGAAGGCATAAATCTTATGTAGATTGGCATCATAGGTCTTTGGAGTTCGAGCACAGAGACCACATTTTACTAAGAGTATCCCCATGATGATGATTATGGATATTCTTCTGGGAAGGCATTATATTCCCGAGGTTAATTAATACATTTGAGATCTTGGAAAGGGTTGGTGAGGTATCCTACAGTCTCTCCCTACCCCCACTATTGGAGAGGGTGTATGATGTCTTCCATGTGTCACAATTGAAGAGATATGTGCATGACCATACACATGTTTTTTATTGGGCTGAGATGGACATTGAGGTTGGACCCATTTTTCTGGATCACCTAATGGGGATCAAAAAGTGGAAAGAGAGGACTCGTAAATTTGTGTATTATTACCTAATTGATTAAAATATTGATGATGATCATATTGTTTCTTTGATCTGTGTTAAAATTGATCCTTTTCCTGAGCCAGTGAACCAATTTTTAATTTTTTTTTCAATTTTTCTCACCCAAAGCATCCCAATTTTATTTGTTGGACAAGAATTATTGGAAAATAATTTTTTCATATCTTTTTCTTGTTTTTTCACTCTTTTTATTTAATTCATCACCAATAGGCCTATGGGGTTGCAGTTTGACATTATTGGGTGGGATCAAGCCTAATCAGACCCCCAAATTCATAGAAGATTCACATTTGATAGATGTATTGATGAATCATAAAGTTATTAAGAGGATTTGTGGGATGTGGATGATTGATTCATGGATTTGAGATCTGAAGTAGAGTTTTCATGACATGAGAGGAGAATGAGGCACATACGAGCATTGAGCGGGTGAATCCGAAATATATTTTCTGGATAACTAATGGTCTGAAATGAAAAATAAAAGATTACCCTTCTATTTCAACTGGCCTAGAGGTGATATTTGAAGTAACATTCATGGATATTGGATGTGTAGGTTTGGATTTTATTTTTGGGGGAAAATGACTACACGATGTGTTGTTCAAATGATCACAAATCATGTAGTACCCCTACAGATATAACGATAGGGTTTTGGAAAAAGTTAAGAATCACATGTAATATTGATGGGCCACACACTGTGTAACCCTCCCTGAGTAGGTAGGTGCTATAGAGGAAACACACAGGTAGGAACCCGTGTGGGTGGCCATGCTATGTACTGAAGTACACAGAAACAACCAAAGTTACACAAACATGGCTAGGAGCATGGGTAGGACCTCGGGTGGCTAAGTCATGTTGTGTTACCCCCTTACAAACCATGTACAGATACACATTCATTGATCCATGTACCATCAAGGACACATCTAGGTAGCGGAGGAGGACCAGAGACCGTGTGGGACCCCTAACACTCTAAGTACCCAACATCCTTTTTAGGTAACTTCTACCTCTTGTATCTCCTTCGTTTGGGCTTGGATTTTGGCCCACAGGCAGACTATCCCAAGTGTTTTTCTTTTTAGAACGTGATTATATACTTTTTAGTGGATTTTCAGATATAACATGACATGTTATGGACAAGAGGCTTATTTAGGTGATTCTTGATGAGGTCATTGATCGGGTAGAATCAATAGAGAGATTAAAGTGACACCCTCCTACTAGGTAGGGAATTGGCCCTCTACCTACTATCTATGTTTCACCCTCTCATGGGGTTGTTCATGGGTCCTCGATCGACTATTAGAGTGGAACCATCCTTCTTTTCAGGGCATGGGTCCTATCCCTGCTATCTGAGTGGCACCCTCATGTTGGGAAGGGAATGGGTCCTCTATTGACTATTAGAGTGGAACCATCCTACTGGGTAGGGCAGCCCACTATTTATCATCAGAGTGGAACCCTCCTATAGAGACATGGCATGGATCCTATATTTAACATCATAGTGGAACCCTCATGTGGAGATAGAGCATGAGTCCTTGACTATCTAACTGTAACTCTCCTACTGGTCAGGGCATGTGTCCTTTATCTGATATCTTAGTGGTGTCGTCTTATTGTATTAGGGAATGGGTCTTCAGTTACTAGAGTGGAACCCTCCTGGTGAGTAGGTTAAGGGTCCTCTATAAACTATTTGAGTGACAATCTATTATCGTATCAGTTCATGGGTCCTCTACCTAGATACTATGGCCCTTCAACTATGAAATATTATGGTGGGTGTGTGGCTTAACTTGGATGTTTCTACTAGACAAACGTGTGACATGTTTGGAATCATTGATGTAACTTTTGGAACTAATGGCACTCTTTCTTGTGCTGGGCTATGAGATGGATATCCCATTTCTCCCTCATTTGGGATTATTTTCTTGATAATATATAAATATATATATATATGTGTGTGTGTGTGTGTGTGTATGTATATGTATGTATGTATGTATCCATGTCATTGCAATTTGTTACTCTCTTGCTTTGGGTTGAGCTATTTTTTCCAATCGTGTCTCTTACTTCTCCCTATTATGCTTTCGAGGTGTCCTACTGGGTATGTATATACTCACCCATGCATGGGATTTTCCCACACATTTTATTTCTGATGTAGATGATGGACAGGTCAGTGGTGATTATAGAAGATCTTAGGGATACCCCGATGCAATTGACCATGTATGGTGGTCGGATCATGGAGATCAAATATGGGCTTTATCATCATTTAATTTCGGGTTTTTGTTAGGTTGCAACTTTTTTCCTAGTTGGGCATTTATTTTTCCACTTTTTTATTATTCGGTTTACACTATCATACTCTTGTACTCCCTAGAGGTTTCACATGAATGGTTTATTCTCTAAATGTTTCATTTTTTATTATTATTCCATTTCACTTCTTCATGGATATGGTTAGGTGTGTGTGTATACTCACATTAGGAAAAGATCCCATATTATTTATTCCTTTTAGTGCTTGTCACAACCCCTAGCCTATGGAGGTGGGTTTGGGGTAGTTGTGTTTCATGGACCGTTGGGTTGGGTCGTGATAGACACATCTATGTTAAGGAAAGAAATCAATGCAAAATGAGTTAGTATACTAGGTCAAGGAAGAATACGATGTAAAGAGGAGGTACAAAGGAAGGATGGTGGTTAAAGGTTTTCAACAGAAGTAATGAGTGTATTTCACTAAATTTTTCTCAAATATAATGAAGATTTCTAGTTTTTGGTTGGTTGTTAGCATTGTGGCATTATAATACATACATCTTGAGAAGTTCGATGCAAATAATTTTTTCCTTAATGGATATTTGGAGGAGGAAATCTATATACTGTAGCTAGAGGGATATGTTGAGTCTGGGAAGGAATAACTGGTGTGAAAACTCCAAAATATTTTATATGGATTGAAGTAGGAACCCAGGTAATGGAATAAATAGTTTGATGTATTCATGAGTAAAAATACATACAAACTATGTGGAATGGATCAATGTTGCTACATTAAGTATTTCGGTGAAGAATTTGTTATACTACTTCTATATTTGGATGAAATTATCATTATAGGATCATGTATTCATTGGATCGATGAACTTAAAGGGTAGATGGCTGAGGATTTCGAGATGAAATATCTTAGACTAGTTAGCAATATTTTGAGGGGGAAGATCAAGAGAGACCATACAACGAGAACCTTGATGTTATCACATGTTTAATACATTGGATAGTTTTTCATAATATTCAATATGTTGGACGAAAATCCAATATCTATTCCCTAGGAAATCCATTTCAATGTATCGAAGGATCAATCCCCAAAGAGGGTACATGAGGTTGTGTAAATGAAAAGTTTATATACACATCAGTTGTTGGAAGTTTTATATATGTCATAGTCTATATAGAACTTGACATTTCTCATGTAGTGGGAGCTGTGAGCAGGTGCCCAGCTAACCCTATAAAGAAACATTGGGAATATGTGAAGTGGATACTGAGGTATCTGAAGGTAAGTAAGGAAGTATCTTCATACTATAGAAAATTAAATTCGTTGTAGGGATATGTGGATTCCATCCTTGGAGGTGATGTCAATGATAAGAGGAGTACCACATGTTATGTATTTACCTGTGAAAGAACTACAGTAAGTTGGATATCTCAATTGATTTTTTGGATCTATCTACTACAGAAGCATGATACATTACTGTAACAAAATCTATAAAGGATATATTTTGGCTAAAAAACTTATTGTATGAATTAGGTAGAAAGCGATAAGAAAATGTATTGCACTGTGACTGACAAAGTGTTATACATCTTGAAAAGAACCCATTATTTCATGCGTGTATGAAGCTCATTCATTTGAAGTAATATTTTATTAGATGCTTGATATAGGATGGGTTGCTAAAACTATAGAATATTCATTGAACCAATAATCTGACAAACATATTGACAAAGCCTATAGTAATATAGAAGTTAAGGCACTATTGTGCCTCTGTTGGTCTCCACTGATGAATGGAGGATGAGAGGCATAATATGGAAGAATGATTTGGGAGAATAAGGAATAATAATAATATTTCATGAACTTTCATCTTGAAATTATATACGTGAATGCAAATCATGCACTGAAAATTGAAGAATAGAAGGATCTCATATTAAGTAAGTTATCGTAGTCAATTTCATCAAATTAGGTCCATAAAAACGATCAGGATATAAGTGGGAAATTGTTAGATTTGTATAGAACAATCCATTTGGATGATGTTGGGATAAAATATAGAGGCCCATAATACACACCAAGATGCAAAAATAGAGATAACAGTACTGTAGTAGTGAAGACTTTGGAATAGTTTTTGTAGCATATTGGACGTTGGTGATAGTTACACTGTAGCTCCATAGAATTCTTATCACCAATCACTATAGAATCTTGGACATGGATGGTCACATCACTGTAAAAGTAAGAACTTTTGTACACCATTAACTATATCATAGTAGGCTCACTTTCCTATTGGTGGAAAAATGAATCATCTTATTTATTAGCTCATTCGAGATAGAGTTTTGTGTGGTGTATGAAACTATGAAATAAACTTATGATTGTGATCCTGATTTTAGTGAAGTAATTGTTTCTCTCCATGGACATATGGATTATTCTTGAACCACATAAATATCTCATTCCATGTTCATCATCATATTATTCTTTTATTCTGTCATTTCTTTATCTGCAAACTACTTTTCTATGAATCTTGACATTTTCACATAATCTATGGCTCAGGGATGGGGGTAGAAACACTGCTCACTTTTAGTCATGTGTAAAGGAGAAGAAGTTGTTGAGAATGATAAACCTTAGGCATAAGAATCGATCATATTTGAGAGATGTGAGTTGGAAGGGAATTTTTTCATGAAACACTTTGAGGATATTCTAGAAAGAACACTTCACAACTATGGAGGGAGGAATTCAGGGGTGAACCAGGAGAAAAACATCCTACACAACATACCTATATGGAGGTAGGATGTGGATAATGAGGACATGGAGGCTATATTATGAGAGAAGGGGATCAAGGAATCCATTTCCATCATGAACCTAAAAAGCACACAAAGCTGAGACAGTTTCTCTGGCTCAAATTATGTGGCAACATGGAACATCATTAAGGCATAGGTGATTGAAGTTGTGAAATATTTTTATATATAAGAATTGGTTACAATGTAAGTGGGTGAATCCATGGTTATTCTAATCCCAAAAGTTAATGATCACATTGAAATCAATCAGTATTGTCCTATATGACTCAACAAATTCTCTTACCAGATTCTCTCCTGTCTCATGAATGAAATACTTGGATGAGCTATTTCAAGACTCATCACAAATGACCAACATGGGTTCATCCAGGATCGAAGCATACAAGTGGTGTTTGGGATTTCCAAAGATATTGTGCATGATATTAACAAGGGAACACTTGGATATAACCTTATAATCAAGGTGGATATAGATAAAGTGTACGATCGAATAGAGTAGGGTTTCATTGTGAGGTTTATGAGACAATTTGGTTTCAAGGATTAGATTTGTGACCTATTCTTAAGATGTTATACATCTTTGTGGATCTCCATATTTATCATGGGGATGGGTTTGGTATTTTTTAATATTTTACAATGATTAAGATAGTATGATCATGTGTCCCTTGGTATATTCATTTTGGCACAAGAGGCTATCACTGGGAACATCAAATTCAGTATAAATGAGGGAAAAATCATTCCTTAAAGAAATAGGTCTAGGGATAAAATTATTCTTCATCTTATGCTCACAGATGACCTGTTATTATTAATTAATAGCAGGAAAGGATTCATCAATGGTTTCAATAGGATTATGGAATTTTTTAGAAAATGGAACGACCAATGGGTTAATGATGGAAAGAATAGTGTGTATATTTTGAAAATATATTCAAACAGATGTGAAAAATCATAAAAGATAATCTTGGAATACAAAGTCCAATTTTTATGAAGGAATGTCCTGGGGCACCAATATCAGATGGAAAAATTGAGAAGGTTTTATTTTGATGAATCATCAACTACATCATAGGCTGCATTTGCAGCTAGGAAAATAATTTTCTCACCTTTGGGGGAAGGATAACACTAGTGAATAGTTTTCTTACATCCATAATAATACACATTCCCTCAGTTATCAAGGAGTTGAAGGAAACCATCAATAATCTTAAAAAAATAATTTCTGATTCCATATGGGATGCCA
The DNA here is from genome assembly GCA_963277665.1 of Viscum album. Classification (NCBI taxonomy): domain Eukaryota; kingdom Viridiplantae; phylum Streptophyta; class Magnoliopsida; order Santalales; family Viscaceae; genus Viscum; species Viscum album. The sequence continues at coordinate 945,846,221 of OY728162.1, forward strand.
ACTGAAGAGAAATATTCCATTAGGCTTATTGGAAGTGGATTGTGAAGCTGATCAAGGTAGGTTGTATTAATTTAAGAATTATACCGGGGGGTTATGTAAGGATTATAGGTTATTCTAGCTTCAAATATCATCAAATGGAAATCCTTTTGTGAGATATTTATGAAATACATATATGGGGAATAATATAGAATCTAGGAATAATGAGAGAAGATAACATCTATCCTCGTGCACTACATGATTGAGCATGTGGATATTCTGAAGGAAAAGGTGTGGTGGATGGTGAGACATAATAATTTTAGTTACTGGGAGGATAAATGGGTTGGTTTCACCCTCTTCTTCCTAGGGTTCCCATCCCTAGATATATCTTGAAGCGAAGATAACATGTACCGCCAACTTATTAACATGACCCTCAGTGAGTTATAGAAGATCCTCCATGGGAACGTAAATCTGGTAGACAAAGCCAACAATTTTTTTTCAAAGTCAACATTAGGCCTATTTAGTGGACAGGAACTCCGATAATGGTTTCATGAAAACTATGAGATTGATGCATGAGAAAGTAAGATATGGTGCAAATAAATACCTCCAAATATGATATTTCTAATTTGAGGGTTGATAAAAAAATCCATCCCCACATATGATAATGTTCAAACAAAGGGGATTTACTTAGCCTCACATTGCATGTGTTTTGAAAATCCATGTTCAGAATTAGCCTAGGGCCTCTTCCTTAAATAATAATGGGAAAAAAGAATATTGGGGATCATCACCTAGAGCATGGGAATTAAAGTGAAAAGGGAGTTATTTTTGGATTTCATCAAATCTTGGTTTCAAGGGGATGAAAACATGCCATTGAAGATAATTTTCACGGCATGGTGTTCATAGTTTTATGTTGGGTGCTACGGGAGGTAAATAATAAAGTAAGAGAAGACATGCACTTCTCTCATATAATAAATCAAGTTCAAATGAAGTCAATTATGGTGGAACTTGGCACCCTTATCCTAGTTGGGGGGGGGGGGGGTCATAAATTTCCTTATAGTGGATCCTTCCAAGGATTTCATTTTTCATAGAGGGGTCTAGAAGGATCACCTAAGGGAAGGGGGATAAGTGGATGCCTTGTAGCACCAGTCTCAAGTTGAACGTTGATGGATCTTGCATGCTTGGAGTGATGATAGGTGATGTCTTGGTGTAGGATGAAAGAGGATCAATGATATTTGGATTCAGTTCTTACTACAGACTGAACAACTATATCGAGGTCGAAATAAGGGCATTTTATAATGGAATTTCATTATGAAAACTTTATAACATCAGTATCTCAGTGGTGGATTCTGACTACAAAATTCTATTTTTTCCTCTGAGATAAAGTCAACACCCCATGAGACCTAGCCTACTACATCAAGAAGTTCATGAGGATAATTGACCAGGGCTTGAAATTTAGTCATACATAGAGGGAAGGGAACTTTGTGGATAAAATACTAGATAGTAAAGGGATCTCCAGTGAATGTATCATTTTATACCAATGTATTGGGTCCCAACTGCATGATTGAAACCTCATTTTAAGTGGTGATTCCCTTGGATGCATCACTCCCCTTGAAGTTTCAAATCCTATACGAATAAAAAATTATTTTTTAAGGAGTTTAACAATTGGAAACATACAAAAATAGAGAATGATTAAAATGATGTGAATGCAAGTTTAACACAAAAAATAGGAAAAACTTTTAGATTATAAAATTTCCAATTCCTTAAGAACAACCAATTCTTTAAAAAAGTAATGTGTTGTAACATATCTAATATTTAAAATAGATAACCACATTTAAGATCATATAAGAAAAAGAACCATTACATAATGAAGAGAAAATAAAATAACAAGAAGATATCACCAATAAAATCATGGTATACAAAATATTTGAGGAAAAAACTCAATTTACTTACAAGTAAATGGATTGACAGGTTGAACCACCATAAGGGAAAACAACTTGCAATAAGAATTGATAGTCTTGGAAGAACATTTAGGTAGAATAATAACAAACAATATTTCTTCTTATTTACCCTCCTACATTTTTATTTCATTTCACAAATATTTACTAAAAAATGTTTTGGAGAACAAAGGAGCATAACCAGAAAAAGGGAAAAGAGAGGCACAATAGAATATCTCTTGGGAAACGTGTAGAAAGAAATTTCCATATAAAAGAAACAATGATTTGGATGGGATTTTACATATGTGGATCAGATAATAAGATAACTAGGGGTTAGAAAAGGTAATAATTTCATGGTTATATGAGTTTAATGGATATGATTAAGTTAACATATCTATGTAAATATGATCCCAAAATAGAATAAATTAGAATAAAAACTTAAATTTTATTCAAAGGTGGAACAAGGATCAGTGAAAAATATTTTTTTTGGAAAAAATTAATGCCTAGAGGGATTCATACTTGTTTGAAAAAAAATCATCTAAAATGGAAATGGATATGGTTCTTATTCATATAAACATAAGTTGATTGGATCAAGGGATGATCATGTGGGTTCAGGTAGGGATCAGAGGTCCGAGTTATGGAGGATGATTAGAAGAAATGATATTCCCAGAGTTTTTTTAGAATCTAATCATAGAACCATAAATAAAAGGAAAAAAAATAATAGATTTATAATAATTTCTTTTATATGATTGGATCATTTGATCAAACTCAATAATGATGGATATGAAGAGGAAGTGAATTAATAATGGTAGATCCTTGTAAACTCAACAATGCTGCACTCATCATCCATAATTGAGTGAGTTAATGGCATATCAAGGTTCCCCTACCACACACCTTCTGTCTCCAATCTCCCCACCCACGAAGAAGATTAGTGACCTATCCCTGATTTTTTAGGGGCACCATGAGGCATGGTGTCCCAAAGGGAAATATTTTGGTAAAAAGGCACCCCCTGAATCAATGAGGAATCACTGGAGGTGAATCAATGATTCAAAAATTTTCATGCTTTATTGGTTAAAAAAACCCCTGTCACCAAAGTGAACCTTGATTTTTGAGGAACATGCACACACAAGAATACCATAGTTGATTTACAAGGGTTACCACTCAAAATGAGAAGGCTAGTCCTTGGCATGATCCAGATTTCACTAACATCATATGACATACTAGATTCAACATGTAGGTACAAAGATAAAGGTTTATCCTTTAACTAATATTACATCAAGTCTCTCAAGTGTGAGTGTGAATCCCATACTGAAATAACGAATACATAAAATATGATTTCAACAAGGAAGTCTTACAACCACAACCTTAAATTGTTGAAGTAGTTCTCTATTTCTTATTCTTTTCTCTCTATTCCAATATCCAAAACAAAAAATTATTTTTCATCATCCTCGTCTTCTCTCTAAATTACTCTATACAATTCTTCACACAACATTACTTTCATAGTAACACACCTATTAAATTTATTTAATTTGAATTTCAGATTCAAATTGAAACCATAAACTTCTATATTCAATATCATCATTCATATCATTGTTCCAAAGCAACCATGACCATCCATCGTGAATTTTTTACTTAACTTGAACTAAAATTACCAACAAAGTCATCAAATGGATCTGACCTACCATGACCCTCAAAAATACTGAGAACAACCTTCTACGACATGTTCTAAGGGTTTTAGCACAACCTGTTCATTTTTTAATAGTTTTCATATAAATTTTATACACAGTTGTGGCATGGTGCATGGGATGTTTTGTAACAGCCCAAGATTTTATAAAAAAATTCTTTTTAATTTTATTAATGTCTTGTGTTGTACGCTACACCAAAAGGAGCTTGCACAACACACATCCTTGACTTGACTTGCATTACACGCAATCGCGACCTTCCTCGATAGCGTGTGTAGTACGCAATACCGAGTTTCACTAAACAACGATATGCTATAAAAATATTATTAAAACTAGCCGTTATGAATAGTAATAACCACTTTTTGAAATCCAGTAAATCTTATTTTTCAAAATGAACTTTATTTTTGGATTCGGAGTATCGAATTTAGCCTAAGGTGAAATTTTGGTACTTTTCGGATAACTTTCATATTCTGATGAATAGTGAAAATTACTAAATTATAATTAAAAACAACTTTTTTTAATCGAAATAATTAATAGTGATAAATCATTAATTTGAGTGTTTTTAAAGTATATTTAGAATATATTTTTACAATTTAATACAATGTTGGTCATTGGATGTAGTTTCACATTTAAACTAGACATAAACAAGTGTCAATCTTTTGATAGATATTGTTTCTTAAAAACACGCTATTTGTTTTAACAGCGGGATTTAATTATAAAATTAATTAATGAAACTTTTATGTTATGAATTTGGTAAAATAGACTTCATTTTTGAATTCGGAATATGAAATATAGCTTGGGATGAAATTTTGGCATTGTTCTGAAGAACATCAATTTTCGATGAATAGTGAAACTACTAAGTGGTAGGTTAGTTGCTGAACAATGGATCAGTACTACTGAAAAGATATTTTCAGTTCTTCAATGTTCTGAACATGATAAAGTCATCTTAGCAGTATATCGTTTGGAAGGTGAAGCTGATCAATGGTGGAATCTTATCAAGAATACGAGGCCAAGAGATGAAATTGAGTCCATGGAATGGGACGAGTTCAAGAACTTGTTTTTCAGTAAGTACTTCCCTCGTATTCTTCGAACAAAGATGGAGAAAGAATTTCTTGAACTGAAGCAAAGGGACGATGAATCTGTTGGTACCTATGAAGCAAATTTTACAAGACTTGCAAGGTATGCTTCTGGAATTATCATCCAACCTGAAAGTAAAGTTGATCGATTTTTCTGTGGCTTAAAACCAAGTCTTCGAAGGGCATTAGCTATAAGAGACTTCAGTAGCTATGAAGAAATTGTGCGTTGTGCTATCAAGGTAGAAATGGAAGTTGGTGTTACATATCCATCTCATGGTTTTGATAAGAAACGAAAGATGGAGTTCAAGGAGAAATCTCAGAATAATGGTGAAAAGAAGATGAATGTTTCCTTATGCACAAAGTGTGGAAAGAAGCATGGTGGAGATTGTCTAAAAGGGACTAGAAAATGTTTTAAGTGTGGAAAAGAAGGTCATCGAGCAGCTGAGTGTCGAAGTAATGGAAAAAGGGTTTCTAATGATGTGAATAAAGCAAACACTGTAGAGAACGCACCGCCAACACTTCAATGCTTCAAGTGCAAGGAAATGGGGCATTATGCTAATAATTGCCCTAATACAAGGGTTAGTGATGATCAACATGAGCAACCACTGAAGGCAAAGGACAAAGGGAAATCACATGCGATCACTATTGGCAATGTTGAATATGACAACGATGTGGTGGAATGATTAAGTGTTTATGTAATGGGATTCCAAAATAATGTTGTATCATTGAGTATTGCAATATTTATTGATGTGGTATTCAAAGTGATTGAGATATTTTTTGGAAATAAGATGATATGCGCATAATGAAGACGAGAAAATGAAATGTTTAATAGTATTCATGAGCTCATGATTGATATAAGGACTAAGTGATATCATGGTTTGAGTATATAGAATTTTGAGGATTTTGGTATGTGGAAAGTGTTAACTTTTAAATGCACTCATGTTTTCACTAAGGTATTCAAGAGAATACACGATTAAGGACTTTGAATGTTTGGAATGTGACCAACAAGACATATCTTATGATATGTGGGGATCAACGACAGTATTAAATCTCTGGTAATCGTTGTCACTATATTATGAGAGTGGACTGCAGTATTATATGCCTAAAGATTAGACTGGATTATGTTGGACATAAGTTAGTATTGTTTAAGGATAAGAAAATTTTCGATATTATTGATGGGATGTTATAGTAACGTAGTTTTAGAAAAAGGGACAACCTGCAGGACGTGCGACAGCCCATCGCTTCGGACAAGGCTATAGGAATCGAACCCACAACCAAAGTGCGACTGGCCTTTATCGCCTACCACTGGCCTACAGGAAGTCCCTGTTTAGTAGAAACTAGTTTTATTATATTAAGCAGTATGATATATGAAGTATAAGTCCATTTTAGGAACTATATATGATTAATCTCACTATAGAATGACTTATGTATATTTAATAACATTTGCTTAACTTTTGTTTGAGACAGATGGAATGACCCGTCATTCTATCACATGATCTGCTAACACTTCACGAATAACAAATTCAACATCATTTATTTAAGAGATGAAGTGGAAATTGTTCAAGGCACGAACAACAGTGATATTGTATCAAAATAAAGTAAGTATTTATTCTAATTCAAATTTTCAACTTTAGGGAAATGATCTTGAAAACCAAAAATGTTGTCCTAGTGATCTTATACCTGATGAATCAGATGGTACCTTAGATCGTCACAAATTTATGGATTTGTGATTACTGGATTTTCCATAGCCATGTTCTCTACCACTCTCCATCAGAACATGATGGTTAGATTTCTCTTCCATATCCATATTTTCACCTATGTGGAAACCCAGTGATTAGTTTATTTGGGTAATCGTTACATTTCATACTTTAGTTTTTAAAGCCAAGTTTTGGTATTCCCTTTTACAATGTGGGTTTCTATTAAAGAAACTTTCAAATAGTAAACCATTTATAACCCCGACGAATTTCGAGGGCGAAATTCATTTTAAGGGGGGTAGAATGTAACAGCCCAAGATTTTATAAAAAAATTCTTTTTAATTTTATTAATGTCTTGTGTTGTACGCTACACCAAAAGGAGCTTTCACAACACACATCCTTGACTTGACTTGCATTACACGCAATCGCGACCTTCCTCGATAGCGTGTGTAGTACGCAATACCAAGTTTCACTAAACAACGATATGCTATAAAAATATTATTAAAACTAGCCGTTATGAATAGTAATAACCACTTTTTGAAATCCAGTAAATCTTATTTTTCAAAATGAACTTTATTTTTGGATTCGGAGTATCGAATTTAGCCTAAGGTGAAATTTTGGTACTTTTCGGATAACTTTCATATTCTGATGAATAGTGAAAATTACTAAATTATAATTAAAAACAACTTTTTTTAATCGAAATAATTAATAGTGATAAATCATTAATTTGAGTGTTTTTAAAGTATATTTAGAATATATTTTTACAATTTAATACAATGTTGGTCATTGGATGTAGTTTCACATTTAAACTAGACATAAACAAGTGTCAATCTTTTGATAGATATTGTTTCTTAAAAACACGCTATTTGTTTTAACAGCGGGATTTAATTATAAAATTAATTAATGAAACTTTTATGTTATGAATTTGGTAAAATAGACTTCATTTTTGAATTCGGAATATGAAATATAGCTTGGGATGAAATTTTGGCATTGTTCTGAAGAACATCAATTTTCGATGAATAGTGAAACTACTAAGTGGTAGGTTAAAAACTGAATTTTGCATAAAACTTAATTTTACCGCTTCTGTGAATGGAATTTCGAAAATCCGAGAGACACGGTTAATATCAAGGACTAAAATGTGGTTCAATGAGATGAAAATAATTTTTTGGTGAATAGTAACTTTTTACTTTTTTTACCACGGTTAATAGTAAATAAGGTAACTAAGGGTAAATATGATATTAATATTACCCTAACACATGTCCTAATTCTATTGGACAAGTGTGATTCGACAAAAAACAAACTTAGGAATAAAATACAACCATTTAGGCCCACTTGGATTAGATTAGGACATTTATTATTAATTTATTTAAAGAAGGGTTAAAATAGTTAAAATCAAAGTTTAATAAGTAAATCATTTTTAATATGGGGTTATACATAAGATAAATTCGACTATAAATATTCATTAGAAAGCTAAAAAGATTTCCTACATGATGGTATTTTATTTGTAATTTTTAGACATCAAATAATATAATTTATTTATGACACAAAAATGATGCAGTAATTATCTTATTAATGAAACATTGACATAATTGATAATATAAATACCAAAATAAATGTAATTTAAGACTTTTTATGAATTCAACTAATTTTCTAGGTTACTATGATATATTAGTGTTGATATAATCAACTTGTTTCGAACATATAATTCTGTTATGACTTTCACAAAAATCATATATCAAATAGTGTCAAAATTGACACAAAATAGTTTTAAAATAAAATAAAATATTATTAATTGTTATTTTATTCCTAAAAATCTAAGGTTCGGCCAAATGACTTAGATAAGGATATATGTATTAATAATATACAATTTGGGGTTCGTTTGGCATGTTATAGTAAGTTTATTAACCATATAGTGAAAGAAAACAAAAAGACACGGTAAAAGTTAAATTATTTAACTTAGAGTTAAATCTAATTGATAAGGTTAAAATAAGACCCTAAACTTGTCTAAATCCTATTGGTTGATAGGATTTCGACCCATCCCCACTTTATCTTAGAAATAAGACCCTTTGGAACCATTATAAACCGATTTTGACTTTAATATAAAATAATATTTTGAGATATTCCTAAGGTGCCCCTCTCCTCCCCTATAAAAGGACACCTCCTCCCCCTCCTCCTCACACCAATTTGAGCTCTCAAGCTCGACCAACCCCTGCCAAAATCTCTTCTCCACTTCCCTAGCAACATCCTAGAGGTTCTGGTCTTCCTCAAAGACCAATTTTAGTGCCCTAAGAGGAGGTCTCAAAGAGGCGCTTCAAAGAAGAGGTAATTACCGTTACCAATTCTTTCATCTTTATTTCTTCTTCCACTTCTTCTTATTAGGTTGTTTCATTATGAAGTAATAACATCAGTATCACTCATATACTGATATGTTATTATAAGTATGAAACATCCTTATTTCACCATCTATCCATCCTACGGAAAAAGAAATCACCGCGCGTGCGTACGTACGGAATACCGTCTCCACGCCGTGGTGTAATCTATTTTCCACCACCACCTTACATGGATGGGTATAATGGTGTAAAGAATAACTATACATAGTTATTACAACATCATATTGATTCTGATATATTGTATAATCCACTCCAATTCAATTCAATATTTATAGAAATGATATCATCGCTCGTGCGTACGTACGGACTACCGTCTCCACGACGTGATGAGATTCATTCTCCATGTTAACCATTTAAGAATGATTATAAAGTATATATAAGAAATAATAATGAAATATATGACATTATAAAGCTACTGGATTTATGTATATATATATATATATGTATGTCATCTACTTACTTCCATTCAAGACAATAAGGAAAGGAAAATAGCGTTCATGCGTACGTACGGACTACCGTCTCCATGAACGGTGTTTTTCATTTCATTTATCTATCTATTATATATATATATACTGAATATATATGATATATAAATCATATTTTATATTCTGGAAGTAAGTAAATCATGATATAAGTAATAATAATGTCAAGAACAACAAATCAAAACACCTATGATAAATGAAACGATTTTACCCAAAACGCTTCTTTAACATGGAATTTACAAAAGAACGGGTAATATAATGTCATAAGTGAACCATATATGATATCATAACAATGAATATGATTCTGTAATAAGTCAATAACATGATTTAAATCATTATACAGGAGGTTCAGACACTTACAAAGCAAGTCGGACCTAAGGTAAGGGAAAATATCACAATCTCATTTTTATCCGAGATTGTTTATTCGTAAGTATTTACTGGGGTGTATTTTATCATCCACATCCATGTTCCCTCAATATGTAATATTGTTTCCATCCACTTGAAATAGTTTAAATCCAATTTTACCCTTAGGTGAGTTTTTAGTAAAGAATATGAAAGGAATCTTTTGTCGTTTTTCCGTACGAGGTACTTTTTGACTTTTCCGACAAAAGTACGAAGAATGTTTTTTTTACTTATACGGCATGAATGGATTTTTAAAACATTACTTCAAAGAAGCTTCCTTTACAAGTTTTCAAGTTTATTTTTAATCAACTTCTTTTATTTTAAATTTGTATGACATGTTATGAAAGGAAAAATGTTTTTGAAGAAGAAAGGATATTTTCCTCAAGAATTCAATTCAAGTGTTTTATCAAAATTATTTTCCATCTAAGATAATAAAGGGTTCTGTTTCTATCCATATTTTTACATTGGTTTGACTATGTTGTGATGGAATTATGTTTATGAATTCCTTTATCATATATGAATTGATTTATGATGTCATGATGTTTCAAGAATCCCATTTTTGTTATATGTGTTATGCGATGATGTATGTTTTATGATTATGTGGCACACATAAGAAAGGATTAATTATAAGATGGGTGGGACCTATATCTCCCTCCAATGCATTGGGTAAAGACTTTATATCTCATGAGATATACATGGCTGGAACGGAAGGTTATTTCGGTTCAGTGATACAGGACTGAAACGAGGAGTGAACTCGGTTCAGAAAGGGACTTTTTCCACTAAGATAGTCTTGGCAATGAGTCATGACTAACAAGAAATGATTTTCCATGATTATGTGTGCATGCCACAAAGTTTCAAGTTTCATGTTATGATTATGGTGATCTCATTTTCACTTCTATGATTTGTTCCATGTTAAGATACTATGATCTCTTTTGCAGGTTATGATTTTCAAAAAGATATGATATGATTTTTATTTCTTTTGTATACCCTTACTGAGCATTTGAGCTCACCCTTTTATGTTTTCTTTTCCCCAGGTTATAAAGAAAGGTTTTAGGTAAAAAAAAGGGGGAAGATCTTTATGGGAGATATTGAAGATCTTTCACCACGATTAGAAGATTACGTTCCGAGTTTCCAAAGACACTAAACTATTACGATCCTTGTGTGTGTGTGTTTTTGTTATGTACTAAGTATTCCGCAAAAGTAATGTAAAGTCTATGTACGTCAGGCTTCGAGTCTCTACATGTTTTATGAAGGTCCCTAAATTCCTAGAACCACAAAAATCTAGAAATACCCTCTATTCTGCATAGAGTACTCACTATAGTGTATTCCTTCCACATTCTTGACTATGATGTGATCATATGACTATGGTGTGGAGGTGTCAAAATTTCCATAGGCACCAAAATACAACCCAATCCTCCTCTATGGTGTGGACAAAGAGTTATAGCATGGAGGTGATAAAAATACCCTAACCACAGAAATATGGCTAAAGAAATTTGTGGCATGGATACAAATCCAACTTCATGGTCACTAATATTGTGGTTTGGAACTTGCTCTGTGGTGTGGTCTGGTGAATCTAGACCACTTCTCCTCTAATACATCCTCCTACAAAAACTCTTGCATCATGAAATTTATTCATGATATATGAGCACTAAGAACACGTCCCTTAGAATAATTAGATTTTATCCCTTAGAATATTATTTATGTAATAAAAACAAAATCTAACATACTCAATCATATACTATTCTATAAATCTTCAACCTCCCAAAAGCACAACAATGATATTAGCACATCTTGGACTCAACAATAACCCAATTTATTTTTTTTGGAAACCAAGAAACATAAATCACTATTAAATGTTGGAAACAATGAAATGGACCAACATTAAAAAAAATTATAACCCTACATGAGTGAACTCAGTGTAGGAAACAAGAATATTGAATAATTGATATCATGTTTTTCATAAACATTGATATATTTATTGAAACTTCCTTCATAAAAACTTTTCAATATCTTCAATAATTCTTAGAAACCATAACTCATGAGTTTCCTACAACAACATAAAATAAAATGTTAAAATAGTCCACACAGTGACATCATAGATTATCCCTTTTAATAAATTTCTAAATATATGGTTTCCACAAAAGGAAACACATATCAATAGATACCCCCTACATTGTATACTCCACTATTATAAAACAGTAGGAAGGAAAAAATCAAGGAAATATTTATGTTTTCAATTATTCTCCTCCTTAGACAACAATGTCCAAATAAAAATGATTGGAGGGAAAATACATCATATCTTAAAACCCAATTTCAACCTCTGATTCGGGAAATATTACTTCCATAGTGGCTTAGTGAACACATCCACAATTTTACCCTCTATAGAAAAAATTCCAAATTCAACTCATTTTTCTCCACTATCTATTTGATTAAGTGATATTTTATATCAATGTACTTAGACCTCAAATAATGAATTGGATTTTTTGAATGTTTAATTGCACCATGATTATCACATCCCAAAAGTAATGTAAATGCCACTTCAAATTTCAGATAATATAGTTGAGTCTTCATCCACATAATTTGTGTTGATACTTGAGTGGAATCCACATATTCCGCCTCATCAGTGCTCAAGGTTACTGATTTTTTCTTTCTCTAATGAAAAAATGCATCTTTCTACAAGAAAGAAAGCTCTACTATATGAAGATCTACTATCATTAATACAATCTACCCAATCTGTATCTAAATAACCAAAAAGATCAAGATTATCTTGGATTTCATATTTTAACCAATGATTTTTTATGCCTTTGATGTATCAAATCATTATATTTCTCAAAAAAATGAAACTCTTTAGGTTCACTTTGATACCTGGTAAAAAGTGTAACATTATACACAATGTTCATACTTGATGCTATCAAATAAAGTAAACATCCAATAAACTTTAAGAATTCCCTTGGATCAAAATCCTTTCCTTGTACGTCTTTTTCAAACTTTGTCCCTACTAAAATTGATGTAGATATAGGCTTTGAATCTTCCATTCCAAAATTTTTCAACCTTTCACAAACATATTTTTCTTGAGATATACAAATATAAAAGTTTTCTTGAGAAATTTATAATCTGGTAAAGTATTTCATCTCACCAAGAATATACATTTCCAAAATATTCTTCCCTTCATATGGACCAAAGGACTTCTATTTTTATTCATTTCTGATAATCCCCATTTTAAGGGTTGAAGGGGAACCCTTACATGGCCTGTAGGATTTGTGACATTACATGACCCGAAGGTATTAGAGGAAATCATCTAGACTACAACTACTTGGACTACTCATCCATAGTATCTACATCATTGTTAGCTCTCCACCTTCGCATAGCTATTCAAAAAGGATTGTAGTTCATGAAAATGCTAGTCCTGATGGAAATTTCCATACCCTATCATTCTTACAAATCTATTAGATATGCTCTGGTGAATGTGCCTTGTTCTGAATCCTCATCTAGAGCCTTTCCTTGTAGAGTCTGTTTGGTATGTTTAAGTATAATTTCATGAGGCCCAAAGTCCTTGGGTTGTCTTAAAGGCCTTCGAGGTGGCCCTATGGCCTTTAGGTGGCCTGAAATCCTTAGTGACCTAAAGGCCTTGGGAGGCCCAAAGGTCTTGATGGTCTTGAAGCCCTAACTAATGGCCCAAAATCCCAAATGGTTGAATAGTTTTGGCAGTTATAGTACCGAATAGTTCTTGCTACAGTGTATTCTACCATACAATTATAGTAACCTGGAAATATGTCTCCACATAGATTTGATCATTGTTCTCTTGGATACACTTGTCGAGTCCTCACCAACTGGGATGAGGCTCTTATACATTTCAAAAATCTTCTTTATTTCACTAGAAAACTCTTCACAAACTCATTCGTCATTTCCATAAAAAAAGATATCATCAACATAAAAAATAAAACTGAGAAATACCCCATTATCATATTTGATGTATTGATTGTTATCAACTCTCTCTTTTCAAAAATTCAACTTATTTAGGAATATTTCAAGATTAGAATACCAAAATCTTGGGGATTTTTAGCCAATATAAAGCCTTATTTAACCCGTAAACAAAATTATTCATCATAAAAGAAACCACATGGTTGTTCAATATCATCCCATTCACCTTTTAGTAGGGTCTACTTGAAATATATATGAAATAACTTTCAATGTATTTTTTCTGCAATAGAAATAAATGTTCTTATGGATTAAAGTCTTGAAACTGGTGAAACAGTTTCATCAAAATTTACCCTCCAATCTAGGAATAACCTTTACACACTAATCTTTCTTTATTTCTCATAACTTCACATTTTGAATTCATCTTGTTTTGGAAAACCCACTTTGATCCAATAATGTTATTTTTTTTGGTTTTGGGTACCAAACACCAAGTATCATTATTTTCAATCTGATCTAGCTCTTTATTCATTACATTAACCAACCATTGATGTTTCATTGCTTCTTGCTCATATTTTGGTTTACCTTGAGAGAACAATGATATTTGAGAGTTCATACTACTATTTATTGTAGATTTAATTCATTGACAATGATTTTCAATTATATTTTGGACCCATAATATCTTTCTCAACTCGGGATTATGTGAAAAATATTTTCCATCATCACTTTAATTTTATGAATCAACTTCTTCATCTTGAATCTCTTTATTATTCTCACAATTTTCTGAACCTTCACCTTATTGTTACCCAAAAATAAATTCACCATAATCACTTATAAAGCATGATATTTCATGAGAGTTAACTTCATTTTTGTGTTCCATCACATTAACATCAAAAAAATCAATAATATTCCTTGTCACTTTTTTATAACAATGATTTCTTATTCTATTTGTGGATAACCAAGGAAGATTCCATCAAACCCTCTTCTTTCAAATTTTTCCAAAATTTCACCTTTAAATTTTATAATACACGAACTCCAAACACAATCAGTTACATAAATCTTGTATATTTCTTATAATATATATAATATGATGAAAAAAATAAATTTTTCCTATAAAAAATGATTTCGGATATGAATCGCTACTCTAATGGATTGTCTTCATAAAAAGTGAGATGATTATTTCTCTATAAACACAGTTTGATCCATCCCCACAAGAATTTTCTTGTTCCTTTCAGCAATGCCATTTTGTTGTGGTGTGTATGGTGTATTGAGTTCATGATTAATTTCATGTTTTTCAAGATAGGTTTCAAAAATTCCATTGGAATACTCAGCACTATTATCAGTTCTAATCTTCTCCAAAGAGTAACCACACTCTTTCTCTATACATCTCCTAAAACCTTTAAACCTTTTTAAAGCCTCTAATTTATGTTTCATAAAAATAATTCATGTAATGTTATTGAAGACTTCAATAAATGAAATAAAATACATATCTCTATTTATTGAATGTTTTCTCATAGGTCCGCAAATGTCAGAGTGAATAAGCTCTAAAGGATGAGTAGTTTATACTTCAAACCTCTTGTATGGAGTATTAATAATATTTCATTTTTGAAAATTGGAACACATATAATTCATTTATTTTTAAAAATTAGGAACATCACAAACATTGCCTCTATAAATGAGCTGATACATGTTATTTAGGACAGGATTGGCTAATTCTATAATGACAAAGTTTATTTTCTTCTTTAATGCTTAAATAAAAAGAATTTACAGCATCACCAGTCTAAAAAATTTATCTCTTATTCATTATCCTCTAGTGAAGATACATTCATATTTAATGCTCTTCACAAAAATCTCATATTTCTAAAAGATCACTTCATTCCCTTTGTTTCATAACTGATACATGCTATGAATATTCTATTTCAATCCTTTAATATATTTCATGCTTTTGGATTTCAATTTATCTATACCTATCAATGTTGATCCAACACCTTTTATTTTGAGTGAACCATCATATACAAAGGTCACCAAGCCTTATTTATATTTTTAACATCCTTGAGAAGATTTAAACCTCATGTCATATTAGAGGAACAACTATAGACTATAATTAATAGACACTCTCCTTTGGATGTTTTGTAGGTAATGTCACAATCATGAGCCTTTTCTTTTCCTATTTCTATCTTATTTCAAAACTTCTCAATATTCCATATTGAGAAAATTTGAGCTGGTATTATAACAAGACACCCATTTAAAATATGACCATGTTTCTCACATCATTCACAAACTTTTTCTAATGTTTTAAATCTATTTTCATTTTTTAGTTCACATTTCACAAGATGTATCTGAATTTTTCTCTTTTGGGTGAGATGAACCCCATAAATTTTTGTCTTTCAAGACATCTAAACTCATTATTGTATTCTTAATTAAACCAAAACTTTATTTACATGTGCCCAAAACATCAATAGTTCCAGAAATAGCCATAAAAACATATTTTCCATTATAAGAATCTTGTTTTCTAGAGCTTTAAACCTGTATTTCAACATTATTCTCACTATTAATGTTAGAGATTTTATGCAAACCAAAATTTTGGTGAACTCCCAACTCTTTATTCATTATGTTCAACTTCTTATCATTCCTTTTTTCTTCACTATTTATAGCAGTTTCTTCATTCAATAATATATACTCAAAATTTATAGAATCTAGAATATTACTTGATTTTTCTACAAACTTGGTCTTCTTGATATAATTATTCTTCTCAGAACTAGCACAAATTCTATCAATATTTTTCTCTTCATTTTTGAATGAAATTTTCTGATTTCCATGAGCCTTGAATTTACTTTCTCTTTCCCAAACTACATGAATTGAGTTATTAAAATTCAGCTTAAACTTTTCAGGCTCCTTTTCAAAACTCACAATTTTTTTTGTAAAACCTAAAACTTTTATATTTCCTTTATGTTCTCCATCTTGACTCTTAAATTAATTAGTTCAGTATCATTTTTGTTAAAGTCATCAACTTCTTCCTGTAATATTATTATTTTTTCAATAATAGGAGATTCATTCTTCAAAAAGATTTATTTTCTTTCTTGATATTTCTAATCTCTTTTTACAACTTAGATATCCTTGGGAGACACTCCTTAAGTTATTTTTTCAGTGTGCATTAAATTTTAGTTTCTTCATTATATTCAGTTTCGCTACCACTTTCACTGGTGATTTATTTTTCATTCTCCTTTTCAATGATAATTTTTTCATCAACATCTATTAACATACCAATTTCATTTTCTTTTTCACTGCTTTAACTTATTTCTCATTTAGATAATAAATTTCCCATTATGAATTTTGAAAATTTTTTCTATATACCTTTAGAAGAGACCTCTAATTTTTCAAACTTTGAAGATTTCATTTTTAAGACTCTCCTTGGTATATATTCGTATTCCTCACTGAGTTCATGTTCTTTTAAATTGGGAAAATTTACTCTAAAATGTCCAAATTCTCAACAATAAAAATATTTTTGTTTAAATTTTCCTTTACACCTTCCTTTTCCTCTTCAAACATTTATATATATTATAGAAATAATCTAATAAAAAAACAAAATAAAATCATAAATGGAATCATAATAATCATCGTCTTCTTCATAAACCATATTTTTATGCTTCTCTTGATATGAGGATTAAAAAGATATTTATTTTTCTGCCTCACACTTCTTCTGGATAACACATTCTTTTCTCATATCATATGAAATGAGAGTTATATGAAAATCATCCAAAGGAAGTGATTCTGGATCCATGTATTCAAGAGTAGAAAATTTAGAATCAAACATGTTTGGTGTGATGTGATGTATCTTCTCAACCATTTTTGAATCTTATAATTTAACACCATAACTCCTAATTTTACTTTCAATATCATTAAATCTCTAGAAGAAATTATTTAAATTTTAATCCTCTTTAAAATTAGATATTCATATTTCAATATCTAAATATGTAGTTTAGCCCGCTTCACATTATTATTGTCTTTATATAAGTTTAAAAGTTTATCCCAAATACCTTTGGTTTATGTGATATCTCTATATTTGAGAAATTATTTCTTAGATAATGATGAATGAAAATAATTCCTAGAAGGACCATGGTTATGAGTAATAGATTATTATATATTTTTATTCATATCCCATATTGATGTGGGTTATCTGTTGAATTCATTTTATCATCTAGAAATTAAGCATCCAACCTCATTGTGAGGTATGGGTTTTCCTTTATAACATGGTATTAGATAAGGTTCCATAACCCCATCCCTCCCGACACCACACCACCCTTACATAATGACCTTTTCCACCCTCAAAGCATAATGAACGATGAACCTATTCCACCCCGGCACCCCTATGTGATGGCTTTTCCACCATCATGGTGCTTCTGCATGATAGCCCTCCTTCACCCCTGAGCCTCTTCTTGATAACCCCACTTTCTCCCTAAGATCATGTGTGACAACCTCTGAAAAGTACCCCATCCCTCATGCACCACCCCTCTAGTGGGTGGCCTCCTTCCTATACACCAACCCCTATACACCTCCTGTCTAACACTCCTGTTGTAAGCCACCCTCCTTGTGGGATGACCTCTAGTGTGGAAGATCTGCAGTGGAATTACCCCTTCTTCATCATCTCTCTCGATGCACATATGTGACACCCCAAAATGCACAGTCATTATACACCTCCATCCATGTTGATATTTCATAATTGATACCATGATGTTCTTGATATGCAATTTAAACACCTGTTCTCTACCAACTAGGCACCATTAGCACCATGTCAACATGAATTTTCATCACACAATCTATGGAATCATCAAATGACACTATTTCATATGGAGATACTCCAATAGAAAGCCTATTCAAATAGTCCACATCATGGGTTCTTGACTCTTGTGCCTCAGATCACCTCACTGGGGATACATGTATTATTAGGTCCTATAGATCAAACTCTACTGGTGGTAATATTACTATAGTTGAGTCAAATAGTGAAGATTTCTAGTTATAGGAGTTTTTCAACTATACCTAGCTTGAAACTATCCATTATTTCCTTTGCTTTTAGTTGTACCATTAATTTAAAATCAATTAAAACTGACTTACAGTGTCATGACATCTTCTCACCTACTTTTGTTATATTTCACGAGCATTCAATGACTCAGATTCTTGGTAGGAGACATCTTTAGGCTAGTGTGTATGTGCTTGACCCAACCCCAACTCTCGCTTGTCATACCACCTCTAATCATGCCCTCTATATTTAATATTACCTTGGTTATCCACCTACCCCAATTCATCAAAAACATTTAATTTATTTGGAAACACTTATTCCTTTTGAATGTGAGTCCTTTAACTATACAAAGCATCACTGGGTCACCTATGTTCACCGACCAATCTCCCATGAAACCAATCTTTTCCTTTGGCTCATTTTTATATCTATGGTCCTGATCCTAGTCCATCTAAATTAGGTTATTGATATTTTGCTACTATCATCGATGATTTCTAAAAGGATTACTTGGGTCTATTTAAAAACATTATGATATATTTCTTGTGTTTTCCTCTATTATCAACAAATTACAACCTAGAATTCCACTAAAATTAAAAAATTTCATTCTAAAAATGGTCGTGAATATTTATCTATACAATTCAAGTATTTTCTCGATGACCATGAAATTATTCATCTAACTTTTTTTAATAAAACACCTTAAAAAATGTAGTTGTTGGATGAAAGAATCATGAATTGTTATAATTTGGTGAGACACTTTTATTTTAGAAGAAAGTTCCAACCATTTCTTGGGGTGATTTCATTATCACATACAACTATCTTATCAACAGACTTCAATCATTTATTATTTAAGGGGAGACACCCTTTAATTCTTTTTTCCCAACAAAACACCCTCATTCCATACCCCTAATCATTTTTGGATGTGTTTGTTATGTTCATTATATTCTTCCCTCGACTACCAAGTTTGATTATCATGCTATAAAATGCATCTTTCTTGGCTATTACCAAGCCTATTATAGATATCTATGCTTATCTCCAAATGTTCATCACTATGTTGTCTCTTTTGATGTTTCCTTTGTTGAATAATTAATTATTTCAATTCCTAAGTTCCCACCACCATCTACTATTCCTAATTCTGATGTTGTTTTACCATATTTTATTGACAAACCACTACCCCTATAACATACTATTGATGTTTTTGGATCAAAATTTGGATAGGTATTTACTATCCAACATAGAATACCTACCACCTTTCCACCTAATGTTGCTACCTGTCACAAACCAACCAAGGTCGACCCTGAACTGGTCACCCGAGTCGGTCTGCGACATGAACTGAAGGGCATTACCAATCCCTATGGCCTGGAAACTAGTGCCAATAATCAAAATAAACCAGGTGGAAATGATTTGTCCCATAACAAAGATAAATAAATAATCATTAACTGAACAAATAGACACAGAAAAGAAAATAAATCAAAAAAATGGAAGTAGGAAAATAAATAAATGAAGCAACGAGACATACCTCAAGTGACCTCATGGGTCACCAAGGAATATATACTACACTCACTCCCAGAGAGATCTATAATTAAAGGAATTTGAAACTAAAATGAAAAGTAAGTGTGAGAATTGACATGCTTAGAAGGAATGCCAAGAATAAACAATGCCCTTTGACATTGTCTTTAAAAAGATACCTTATTATGCTAGTTTGAAAATAAGACCTATTAAAATAATGTTTTCCATTATATAAAAATTCAAGTAAAAAGTTTATATTTTAAAGAAAAAATTTCACTTCCAATATTTTTAAAGTAGAAATGCAAAATTGCATGAACGTTTCAAAATGAAGGAAGGCAATTTAAATTTAAGTATAATTTTTACAAAAGAGGGAACATGCATGAAAAAATTGTAATGAATATCAATCCACAAGCACTAAGTCATAAGTGAGCACCATGGTCAAAACCCCTAAGGTTCATCTAGCTCATGTGGGTCCCTAGAACTTCACATCTCGATGTAAGAGTATACATAACAAATATTTTTTCTCATGCACGAGCCACTAGTAGGAAACCCATCCATAACCTAGTGGTCCCCAACATCTTCAAAAAATTTTATTTAGTGTTTTAAGAATCAGACATTCCAAGTGAATCAAGGGACAATAACGCAAAATCACTAGCACGCTAGAACTAGTCCACCCACCTAGATACACTAGGTTTCCCATGTGCTCTATATCAAAGGGTGGTGAGGCTTTATCAAAGAAAATTAGTGAACGTAACATTTTATTTATCCAAAATCCATTCAACCTATCACCACCATTCTCCCTCCTTAAGGGCATTCCCCTTTTTATGTCATATAACATCGCATAAGCCTCTTCATTTGGTACATATCACAAATCACACATTTAACATACACATCATGTTTCTAAAATAATGGGGCATGCCTTAAGAGGGGTTTTTCACTTTCACAATTAATTTTCAAGGTGACAAACATGCCTCATTACTCCACAAGAATTATTTTTCTTTAGGAAACATGCCCACCCAAAACCCATTTTTGAGATAATTTTGGATCTTCTTTGGAAAACAACACATCATTTCACTGCAAAAAAAATCAGCGAAAAGACGACACGTCTTTGGAAATACCCGCTTTATGTTCGAAACATTAAAGAAATAACTTTTCAAAAACCAAAAACATTTACACACACACATATATATATTTCATATATATTTTATGTAGAAGAAGAAGATGCACTTTTAATAAAACACTAAGCAATTAGGTAAATTCTAATCAAAGGGCAGGGCATAGGGGACCTAACTCAAGGTGGAACCAAGCCGTCCACTTCGGCTCTTGATGATTTCTAACTAAAGGTTGTTACTGCTCCCCCTATGTATATGCACCTTCACACACATTTAAGGACACCTAGACCCGATGTACACACCCACATGGCCATGAGGATGCAAAAGGGGATCCTTATACATATGTTTATAAGCATGTAATTTTCACTACTCACCTACGTATACATTATAATATATGTACATTGTCACACCTATCCCCTTACATGTATGTTCACTACCATGGATGACTATACATGTAACGAGGGAACCCACACACACACACACACAAACACATACATATATATATATATATATATATACTTAACTGTGCACACACAGGTGAGTCGCCTTAGAGCCAGTGACTCCAAACCACGATGTAGGGACCATACACTCAACATATAATTTAATAATTCAATTAAACACTTAATCAATCTATAAAACATTTCAAAACAACACATCAAGGGTTTGAACTAATAACACACTCAACTGCTAGTAGGAAAATCCACTTTAAAACCAAAAGTACACCAAAGTGACATTAAAACATACATTCTATCTTTTGAAAGAATTTACAAAACATATTGACAAATGCACAACAAGGAAAACATGCTCAAAGTGGTACATTTTCCATCAAAGATCCTTTTTCCACACATACACACCTCATGTACCCAAATAAACACATGGTGCACTACTTAAAAAAATTATTGAACACATCCAAATATTTTCACAACAAATCACATAGTCACAAATATTCCCATTTGCATACTCAAAAGCACTTTTGAAAATATATGCACAACCAAACAATATCCAACCACATTTCACACTCTTTCTAGGATTTAATAAACCAGTTAAAATTTTTATGAAACAACCCCAAGCAGTATTACAAATCTTTGAACACAAATGCCCACTTAAAAACCTATTATAAGGCCATACACACACCAATATCATGATAAAACAGAATCCACAGCCCTTTCACGACATAATAAAACACTAAAAAAATACTAAACATGGATTTTCACCATGAATGCACTCGATTCCATATAAACATGCCACAAAAATGATCAAATTCCTATTAAACTCCCTTAAATCCAGTTCTACGTCAAAACTTTTAGTCAAATACCATAATGAATTAATTTAACAAAAAAAAATAAATCATAAAATAAATATTATGCATGGAACCACCTATCTTTAGTGTCAAAAACCCCAAAATTCGGTGCGAAACAATCACCGCTTGCCAATCGCATCACAAGCAACAACAATTTGACTCTAATTTAAGAATTTGAACAAAAATCAACAAAATATTACCAAAATAAGGACCCTTGAAATACATTAGGGTTTGACCAAGGCATGTGAACCACATAGAATCAAATAAAACACCAAAATAGTGGAAGGGGAAGGGAAAAAGGGTCTCACTAGAGGAGACCGCACACCCAATATGTGGAAGAAACAGTCACCGAAGGAAGGGAGGTGTCTCATCAGAGGGCCTCGGCTTGCGGTGGTCTCGCAAGAGGGGGGAGGATTAGCTGAGGGTGCCATGTGCAGGTAGTAGGGGTTGCAAATGGGTGGTCGGAGCTTCTCGCCAGAAGGAGAAGGGGGTGGTTTTAAGGGAAGGAGGAGGGGTAAGGTTTGACAAGATCAAAAGGGGGAGAAGCAGCACGATGAGGGAGGGGGAGGAGCGTTGTGTGCAACGTGTAGGGAGTAAGAACAATAGAAAAAAAGAATGAAAGAAATAAGATATAAAATAATGAAATGAAATAAAATAAATAAAACATTAATAAATATTATTAATAAACTTAAAAAGAATTTTAATAAAATCTAATAATAATAATAATAAAATTCATTACTTAATACTAATAATAATAGTAAACTTAATGATAATAATTTTATTAACCATAATAATAATAATAATATTATTATTAATAAATAGTTTTCTATTTATTTTATTTTATTTTATTTTGATTTTAATTTAATAAAATTTTTAAACATTAAGAAACTAAATGATGAATAATGATAAATAAATGAATAAAAATAACTACAACCATAAGATACCGGGTTGGGGTGTGAGAAATCTCCCCACCACAAAAACATTCTGTCCCTAGAAAGTCACTCAGCCAACCGAGGAATCAAACTCAAGTTTGAAATTGAACAAGGCCAACAAAATCACGAACTCAATGTGAATTTTCACTTCACGAGTCACACCTGACCAAATCCATGGGAAACTACAATGAGAAGAGTCTTCAGGAAATGAGGAGGGTCTCCCAACCACAAGAAACCAGATAGCACAACCAACATTGAGACTCGCAGCATGATCCAGCTCTGAAAATGATAACACGAACCAAAGCGGAAACTACCCACAAGGTCCAAGAATCCTACACAAAGCAACTCTAGAAGAAGCCACGACAATATTCATTGTGGGTCTCCCCACCATCTAAGAACTGACTAGATTAAGACAATTAGTACAGACCGATATATTCCCAACACAAACTAACCCACGAACTCTTCACAAAAATTAGACCCCCACCACATGGGGTCCCCGATGAAGGATGCCAAACTGAATGGAGAACAAAACCCATATTAATTGTTTTCCAAGACACATGTGTCTCAAAAACAATCACGTCCTAAAATAATAGCGGGTCACCAAAGGAGCTTTCCACATAAGAGAGGTAATCATCTTGATACTCATAGGCATAAATAGACAACCTTCAAAGATCACATTTGAGGAGGTGAAACTACTGAAATTAAAAGAAAACAAGATCACCACATCTTCATATAACCAAGGTGGGGTATTCGATGAATAAAGACCACAATGATGATATGGGACCTTTACACTATTCTCAACAAAAGGAAACCTTCACGAGTGAATAATTTACAACATATAACTTAAACCATCTTCATCCCAACACTAGAGACAAACATAGGGCCAAGGTCCTTCACACACCATGATTTCCTGATTTCATGGAAACCATCACTCCGATACCTATGGTTAGAGCTCTGATGTCCTTAAGCATCTACTGCCCCACAATCAGGAGATGACATCCTCCGGTCGAGACTCCTTCTGACGATGTCGCTAGTGTAACCTATCTAAGTTTCCCAAATGGCCATTCCAATAGAAAGCCTTCAAAAGATAACAAAAAGGTGCTTAATGTACCCAAACTGGCTACACTCAAACCAAGAAAGATGGTTTCTCAACTAATAAAAGATGCAATTGACAAGAATACTTGTTTGAGATAGGTTCCCCCGATTCTCCCTCTTCACGAATAGAGAACCATCCTGAACAAAAAAATAATTAGTCCTTGAACCCTGGATGAAGACCCCACACAATAAAAACATTAACTAATTCTACGATGCTAGCTCCAGAGAAAAGGGAATTCGTTGGCCTTTCCATACACTCATGAGCTCTGCCACATTCCTCACCTTCACTTCCTTAGGTACAAACCTTAAGAAAAGAGTGGTATTAAACACCTTCTCAAACATCCCATAATGCACGATGTTGGGATTATCTCCTCCACCAATCCAAAGTTGAACCTTCAAATGAACCTAAACCAGAAGAGACTCTCATTTCTTTGGGAGTTTCCAATAAACTGAAAACACCAATAATTTCACCAAGCCAGTCTGCTACCTTCAATAGATTATGATCATTATGGAAATCAGAAAACGACTAAAATGAATTAAATTCCTCCCCTCCTCTGAGAGTCTGGGTAAAACCAACAACTACGAGAGACTCACTAGAACCCTCTAGGACTTTTCTGGGTGGCATACTCAAAAAAAAAAGAGGCACAAAGCTAAATAAAAACTCATTATAAATCAAAATTCCACACTTCAATCACAAGATAAGAATCAAACTCAAATCACTATTCCAACAACAATCCAGTATGTAAAAACCAAGAACTCATGAAAAAGGATACCAAACACAAAAAGAGAATACTAAACAATTGCTCACTCACTTTCCAAAACATTTGAAATACCTTTTTGAAAACCATTTTTTTCAGCAAACAAAACAAATTAAAAATCTACCATTGGTATCCCATGAATTTTCAAATATACATATATATATACCCTTTTGCTAGCTCATGCACCCATCCACACATACCACCAATTATCACTATTCCACATGTGTACCTCTATATATGTGGCCCCTCATAAGAATACCAATGGTTAATTCAAAACACATCTCATTTTCAAAATAGACCATTCAACGTAAAGCACAAATTCTTAACCAATTTGAAAATGTCACTTATCATTAAAGAAATACATTTCCAAATCCTAACAAATTTTCCAATTCACATTCCAAAAATTGTTACCAAGATCCCAAAGAAACTTCCAAAAAACCTCCCATTTTTCCCTTTGAAACCACATTAAAATAAAAGACAACAATTTCCACTTCAAAACCACTTTTCCACTCCAACACCACATTCCATTTTGAAAAGCTCTTTTTCGACGAACCATTTTCATTTTTGAGATCCACTGAAGTCAGTCAAAACTAATCCCAAACATAACTCACATAAAAACATCCAAAAATAAGGGACTAGTAGATATGCCAACCTAGTAACATGGCTTAGTGGACCACGCTTTGAGTGAGCATCCACCATAGGAAGTATCTTGAACTGTGCAATCGGGTTGTACATGGGTCACTACTCCATGAATGCTCATCGTGTAACACCATATAACTTGATTTTTCATCCTTCATCCACACATACAACGAAAAAGGAAACCTCATATCCCAGACTACCCCTAGAAACTCGAGTCTTGAGATGATAAAGGGTTCATGATGTCCTTCCTGCACCTACCTCTTGAGTCTCGAAACACCTAATCACAAAGCTATCTGACACCCCAAATAACAACCTCCCTCTGATACCATTTTTTCATGAACCAACCCAATTCGACCCTGAACCAGTTACCCAAATCAGTTTGCAACATGGCTCGAAGGGTGTTCCCGATCCGTATGGGCTGGCAACTAGTGTCGGGCATCAAAATAAACTAGTTGGGAAGGATTTGGCCTATAAAAAGATAAATAAATAATCATAAACAGAGAAAATAGATAAAAAAAAGAAAATAAACTAGGAAAACTGGTAGTGAAAAAACAAATGAAGCAATGAGACATACGTCAAGGGACCTCATGGGTCACTAGGGAACATAAACTAAACTCGCTCAAAGAATGTTCCAAAATTAGAGGAAACTGAAACTGAAATTAAAAGTAGGTGTGAGCACCAAGATGAATAGTAGGAATTCCAAGAATAAAAAATGCCCTGTGACCTAGTCTTTAAAAAGAAACCTGATCATGCTAGTTTGAAAATAAGACCTATTAAAATAATTTTTTCCATTTTATAAAAATTCAAATAACATGTTTTACTTTTATGGAAAACATTTGACTTCCAATATTTTCAAAGTAGATTCCTAGATTGCATTAACTTTTCAAAATGATGGAAGAAAATTTAAATTCAAGTATAATTTTCACAAAAGAGGGAACATACATGAAACAATTGTAATGAAAATCAATCCAAAAGCACCAAGTCATAAGTGAGCACCATGGTTAAAACCCCTGAGGTTCATCTATCTTGTGTGGATCCCTAGAACCTCACGTCTCTATGTAAGAGTATCCATAACAAATATTCATTCTCATGCATGATCCACTAGAAGGTAAAAAAATCCATAACCTAGTGGTCCCCAACCTCTTCATAAATGTTTAGTTAGTGTATTAAGTGTCTGACTTTCCAAGTGAAGCATGGGAGAACCACTCATAATCACTACCACGCTAGAACTAGTCCACCCACCTAGATACATTGGGTTTCCCATGTGCTCTATATCAAAGGGTGGTGGGTTTTTATCATATCACATTAGTGAAAATAAAACTTTCATTATCCAAAACTCATTCAACCTCTCACCACCATTCTCCCTCCTTAATCTAATTTCCCTTTTTATGTCATATAACATTGCATAAGTCTCTTAATTAGGAACATATCACCAATCCCATATTTAACACACACATCATGTTTCTAAAATAATGGGGCATGCCTTAAGAGGGTTTTTACACTTTCACAATTCCTATTCAAGGTGCCAAATGAGACTCATTACTCCATAAGAATGATTTTTATTTAGAAAACATGTTAACCGAAAACCCATTTTGGATATCAGTTTTGAACTTATTTCGAAAACAATGTGTCATTTCACATTTACGAAAAAAATCAGCCAAAAGACCACGTGTCTTTGGAAATACCCACTTTATGTTAGAAAAATTAAAGAAATCACTTTTCAAGATCCAAAAACCTTTACACACACACATATATATATATTTCATATGTATTTCATGTAGAAGAAGAAGATGAAATTTTAATAAAACACTAAGAAATTATGGAAATTCTAATTCAAGGGAAGGGCACAGGGGACCTACCTCAAGGTGGAACCAAGCCGTCCAGTTCAACTATTGACGCTTTCTAACTAAAAGATATTGCTTCTCTCCCACTAAATATATGCACCTTCACACACATGTAAGGACACTTATCCCCTATGAACATGCCCACATGGCCATGAGCATGTGCAAGGGGATCCTTACACATATGATAATATGCATATACTAGTCACCAATCACCTACGTATAAATTTTCATATATATATACATGGGAACACCTAGCCCCATACATGTATATTCACTACCATGGATGAGTATACATCTAATGGGGGAACCCATATATATATATATATATAAACTTACCTATGCACATGTAGGTGAGTTGCCTTAGACCCGATGACTCCAAACCACAAATCAGGGACCACACACTACACATATAATTTAAAAATACAATTAAACACTTAAACAATCTATAAATCATTTCAAAACAACACATCAAGGGTTTCCACCAATAACACACTCAACTTCATGTGGGAAAAGTCACTTTAAAACCAAAAATCACACCAATGTGATATTAAAAAATACTTTCCTTATTTTTAAAGAATTTATAAAACATATTGAAAAATGAAAACAATGAAAACTTGATCAAATTGGTATATTTCCCATCAAAGATCCTTTTTCCACACATATGCACCTCATGTACCCACAATGACACATGGTTCACTACTTAAGCTATTGATTGAAAATGACCAATGATTTTCACAACAAAGAACACACTCACAAATACCCCCATTTGCATACTTAAACAAACTTTTGAAAATATATACACACCAAAACAACATCCAAACATGTTTCATACCCTTTATAAGATTTAATAAACCACATAAAAATTTTATGAAACACCCCCAAGTAATATTACAAAACTTTGAACACAAACGCCCACTAAAAAACCTCTTCTAAGGCAAAAATCACTCCAATAACATGAGAAAATGGAATTTACAGCTCTTGCGTGACATAATAAAACCCTAATAAAAGACTAAACATAGATTTTCACCAAAAATGCACTCCATTCCATATAAACATGCTACAAAAAGGGTCAAATTCATATTAAACTACCTTAAATCCAGTTCCACATCAAACAATTTAATCAAAGACCATGTCAAATTAATTTAACAGACAAAATAAATCATCAAATAATGATTATGCAAGGACCCACCTATCTTTAGTATCGAAACCCCCAAAATTCAGTGCGAAGCAATCACCTCATGCCAATCGCACCATAGAAAACCACAATTTGACCCTAATTCAAGAATTTAATCCAAAATCAACAAAATAAAACCAAAATAGAGACCCTTGAAATACATTAGGGTTCGGCCAAGGCATGCTCACCACACAGAATCAAAGAAAAAACAAAAATAGTGGAATGGGAAGGGAAAAAGGGGCTCACCGAAGGAGACTGCACACCCAACTGTTGGAATAAATGTTCACTAGAATAAGGGAGGTGGATTTCTGGAGGGCCTTGGCCCATGGTGGTCACACAAGAGGGAGGGGCTCAGCCGAGGGTGCCGGGTGTGGGTAGTAAGGGTCGCACGTGGGTGGTTATAGCTGCTCGCCGGAAGGAGAAGGAGGTGGTTGCAAGGGAAGGAGGCAGGGTAGGGTTCGGCGGATCAATAGGGGTAGAAGAAGAGTGACTAGGGAGGGGGAGGAGTACTGTACGAGACGCGGAGGGAGGAAGAACAACAGAAAAAATAATGAGATAAATAAGATAGAAAATATAGAAATAAAAAATACATAAATAAAACTTTAATAAATAATAATAATAAACTTAATAATTCTTTTAATAAACTCTAATAATTATAATAATAATATTCACAACTTAATAATAATAATAGTAAACTTAATAATAATAATATTATTAACCCTAATAATAATAATAATATTATTAAATTGTTTTCAATTTATTTTATTTTATTTTATTTTTATTTTTATTTAATAATTTTTTAAACATTAGGAAACCAAAAGACAAATATAGATAAATAAATAAATAAAAATAACTGCGACCACAAGGAACCAGGTCGGGGTGTGACACTACCACACCGGAATACTCACCTCCAGATGATCCAACATGAGAGTTTCTTATTGCGCTTCACAAAGGATCATGCTCTTGTCAGTATTATTAGAAATTATCTACTTATACCTTATAATTTATTGATCCACCAGCTTCTTACTCAACTTTGTGAAATATTTCCACGGTTATATCTCATCTTGTCTGGTTACATGAAATGAATGATGAACTTCAGGCTATATAATCCTACCATACTTGGGATCTTTTCCCTCTTCCTTCAGGTAAGCAGGTGTTTGGTGGAAAATGGATTTATACAGTTCTCTTTAATGCTGATGAACCTCTTAATCATCTCAAGAATCACCTTGTTGCCAAAGGTTATACACATACATATGATGTTGATTATTTTGAAAGCTTCTATCTAGTGGAAAATACGGGCTCAATTCGCCTACCTATCTCCCTTGCTACGTCCTCTCACTGGACTCTCTATCAGCTAGACATTACAAATGTCTATATTCAAAGATTTATTAATAATTATATATGGATAAACCTCCAAGGTTTGTTTCTCAGGGGGAGTCCACTAAGTTTTTTCATCTTCTTCAATCATTATATAAACTCAATCAGTAACCATGTGCTTGGTTCGGCCTTTTTTTGTACTGTTATGCTTATATTTGGAATGTGACAAAGCATAAAATATTATTCTATTTTCTATCATCAATTTGTAGAATGAATCATTATTTTTGTGGTCTATGCGGATGACATTGTTATTACTAACAGTGATGTTGCTAGTATTGGTTGACTTAAGTCTTTTATTCATCAATATTTTCAAACAAAATATTTGGGTCCACTATGATATTTATTAGGAATTGAGGTCTCTAGGTGTGAAAAATTATTTTTTATCTCAGATAATGTATGTTCTCAATCTGATATAGGTGACTAATATGAATCGAGCTGACTCGGTTGACTCACCCCTTGAACATGGAGAAAAGTCACTTCATACTAACTGTGAGATGTTTTCATCCCCCAACATATTTAAAAAAATTGTTGGGAAGCTTAACTAAATGATGTTGACTCAACCTGATATTACTTGTGCAGTGTGAAAAGTCATTCTGTTTATGGAATCTAAAAAAACACAGTGGGGGGTTTTTCTTTGCATTGTTAGATATGTGAAAAGGATCCAAGTTTAGTTCTTTAGTATTTTGATAATGGGAATACATATATTAAGTAATTTTGTGATGTAGATTATGATGGATGTATATATTCTAGGAAATCTACATCTAATTTTGAAATATTCTTTGGAAGAAATTTGATCTCAAGGAAAATAAAGAAGCATATGGTTATCTCATGATCAAGTGTACAGTTAGTGTATCAAGCCACGAAATATGTGACTTCTAAAAATATTTGGGTACAAAAACTTCTTCAAAAAATTGGGTATATAACCAAGAAACCGATACATATCTAGTGTAAAAATCAATTTATTATCAAGATTTATACAAATCCATCCAGTCATGAGTGGAAAACGTGTATTGAAATTGAATATAATTTCATTCGAGAAAACTTTGAGAAGAAGAAGAAGATCACCCTTAGTCATGTTCACACCTTTGATCAACCTATAGATGTTCTCGCAAAAGGGGTTACTAGACCACATATCCATTTTTTCTATAACAAACTGGGAATGATAAATATATATTTAATGTTTTTTTCCTTACCGGTCGACTACTTTTCTGGTTTTGAACATTGGATATGTTTAGGGGAGGTTCTGAGAGTTTTCGGTGGAATATGGTGGTGTAACAAAATTGCTGTAGTAAATACACATCGTGTAAGTGTATTACACGATGTGAAAGTTGGTTTAATGGATTTTCTATGGTTAGTTCATGACATTTGAATTTTTAGGGTTAAATAATAAAAATGAGATGCATTTTTCAGTGGGACCAAGAATCCCAGGATTACACGACGTGAAAGGGGACTACACATCGTGTAATTTCCCGATGCTGTATAGTTTTAAAGGTTTCAACCACTCATTTCTTCTCCAAAACCTATGTCTAGTGTATATTCACTCATTCCAGCTATTAAATGACCTTTTACTTCCATATTTGGATATTCATTTCGATGGGGATCGATCCTTGGGCTTCTATCGTCAATATTTTGTGAGTTCTCCTCTCATTCTCATATATTTCCTTTCATTATTCTTCAGGGTTTCATTATAGTGGAAATGTTTATTTTGGGTTGTGCGTTTGGGATGTATTTTTATGACATTTTGGCATGATATAGATTGATCTGTTGTATCTCATGGTGTGATTGTGTGTTGTGGGTGTTTTTCTTTTCCCTACGGTGCACTACAATTTGGAAAGCTTCTTTGAAGTACAGATTCAATCGTTTCTCCTTGTTTTGTATTATAGAGGAGGGGTTTACTTTTTTTATACATGGGTTATGGTTGAGTATTCTCAATCAAAGATAAATAATTGATTAATTGAATTTAAAGGGGAAAGTTCATTTTGTTTCACATGGTTTTATAGGTTTGATTATATTTCTGATTTTGTGAATTGTACGGGCTTGATGCCCTGCTGAAAATTACTGTCATTGGGGGATTTTTTATGCTGGATATATGTATTTTGACTATTGTGACTATTGTTATGATTTTTATATCAACCTAAATTGATCTTTTTATCAAATTATATTTGGATAATTAAATGGTTTCCCAAGGATTTGGTCTTGTATGATAATGCACCTAAAATAAAGTGGAATGTGATAAAATTCACCTTTTAAATTTGTTGAATGATAATGATATATTGTGATGTGTGGTTGTGATTATGGGATGGTTATGTGTGGTTAGGGAATTCATGGATGATGGTTTGTGTGTCGTGATTTTGGGGTAGTGAGGTGGTGATTTCTTTGTGCTACATGCCAAGGTAGTGATGGAATAAATGGTTAATAATGATTAAAATGACTTGGGTAGGTTTGGTTAATGGGATCAAAATGTATAATAAATAATTAAATGAGGGTTTGTGTGAATAAATATGGTTGACACTAAAAATGAAAATAATTATATGATTAAATGGGTTTTATAGGAAATGTGAAATGGGGTTCACGACTTGTTGTGTGGTGTTATGCATTTAGAAGTGGAAATAGTGGTGACGATGTTGTGAGTTGTTTGTTTGTTTGATAAATCATAGGTTGGGATTGAGTGTTTGATAATATATATATATATATAATTTTATTTTCCTTCTGATTTCTATATGCACCCCACCCACATTGAGAAGTATATAATGAACACTCTCATAGTCATGTGGGGGGTTTCTTTCCCAACATCCCAATGGGAGGATGGATGGTTGGACACCCACTCTTCTCTACTTCCTCTTCCAAGCGGTGAGGTCCCATTCCAATTTGGGTAATTTGTGATGTGGTGTCCTAAGTGTCTTCTATATGAGTTATTATGTGGTGTCCCAGGTGTCCTCGGGATGAGTTGGGATGTGGTGTCATAGGTTTCTTCAGGGTGAGATGTGTTGTGATGTGATGAGACTTTTTTATGGTGTGTGGCCCATGTGTTTGTGGGTGGGGTCTTCTATGGTGTGTTTCCTAGGTTTTTGCAGGAGAGATGTGCTATGGTCTATGGCCTAGGTGTGTGTAGGTGGGATGTGATGTGGTATATCCAGAATAGGTGTGAGCGCTATGACATATTCCATTGGGGTGTGAGAGAATCTAATCAGTGGAAAAGTGGTACGGGTTACCCTATCATCGATGTGATTCCTATTATATTAAAATTACTTGGTTTGCATTATTTGGTGATCATGACTTACTGAGGTTTGGTTGGTTAGTATACCTTTATAGGTGATGTTGGGTTTTTCTATTTCCCCATAGGTGAATGAGTATGCTTCTTTCACATGTGCATGAGAGAATTTGGGTTTCCTACTAAATATAATTGTATGCTCACCCTACACATTTTTTTCTAGGTTTCTAGGAGGATTTCATGGACCGTGATAGACCTTACTAGCTCGGATCCTTGATAGTTATTGTGTCACTGATTTATCTTTGCATTTAAGTATTTACTAAACATGCATGTGGCATGGTTTGGGTTTCTATTTTAATTTATGCCTTGGATTTTTTTTGCATGATTCATTATATCTCCCAATAATTTTTCTTATAAAGGGTAATGCCTCCCATATTGTGATATTTATACACCCTTGGTGCTAGTCGCTAACCTAAGGCCTACTGGAGGCAAAACAAGGTGGTCATTATCTCCCATTCTGTATTACCGACCCAGGAGGGGTGTCTTTATAGGAAGTGGGTCATGATTGAGTGATATCAAAGGTGGTAGTTGAGAGGTAGGATGGAGTCCAGAGTTAGTCACATTTAGGATTTAATGGGGTGTTATGGAAACAATGCCTGTTGAACTTCGTTCCTGACATAGGCTAGGGATACCGACTATGATATAGGATTTTAGGGGCCCCTGTGATCTAGTTCATGAACTCTGTGATTATTGAACGACCGAGTGAGATGGACTTAATTATAGGGTAGAGACCTAGGAAAGGTACATGAATCATAATGACTTGGTGTCATGCTTGAATTAGGTTGTTTTGGTAAGGTTTAAATTGTTAACAAAATTAATTAAATGAATTAAAATAAATATTAATGAAATTATATCCTACTCAGGCTTAGGAAATCCTTATTTTACTTTTAGCTATATATTAGGTTGTTCATGCACATGTGGTTTACGAAGTTGAGTTTTAGTAGTCTAATCCAGTTGATCGACATAGGGTTGATCTGGTTGAGGTGTATGATCATTGGTAGAGGACGTTGCATGCTTTCTAGTGGTATGATTTGGGGAAGTATGAGGGAAGTGTTTCAGATGTGGAGACATAGAGATGGCAGGAGGAGATTGACATCACTCTCTATTTTATCTAGACTCAATGAAGTACCAGGTCCCTTTGGTAGGTAGTAATATGTGGGGAACATCCTTTCCATGGTGGATGATGTATTTGGGAAAGTGAAAGAAGGCAGGAATTTTATGGATCGACTTCCAGAAGGAGTTTCAGGAAAAGTTCCTTTCGTCGATCATGAAGGCAGTAAAGAGGTAAGAGATTATTTCTATTCCAAAGGGGATCATATCAATGTGGGAGCTGGTGACCATGTTCAAGGACCTTATTCATTTTTCCTAAGATATTTTTGAAGATGAGTAGTCTCATTTGAGATGTCTTGAGGAGGCCCTCCATCCTTCTATCTAGTAATTAGTTACTCCTTTTATGTTTTCGATATATATGTAGGTTCAGAAGAAGGAAGTGGTTATCGAGATAATGCACTCCTGAGGAGGTTTTCTATGGGACGTTAACCAATGGGGTTCTTCGAGGGGTGGAGTTATTGGTTGTAGGTCTCAGGTGTTGGGACCATCGAGGTTTCTACCAACCAATAATCGACCTTGGAAGATTCCCTTTAAAACATCTAGTTTTTGTAACTTTATTATTGTGTTCGGTCTGATGTGTTTATTCTATGGGTTTCTCAAAAATCATAAAAACCATTTCCCAATGGATTCTTGAGCTCGGTTTGGGGGAGGTGGAAATGCTCAGTTTCGGCTTCAACAACAGTTTCTAGTGAGTCCATTTTAGAAATAGGGGCAGCATGTTTATGCTTCATCAAGGGGAGATAGAGCCTATAGAGGATGACCTCAAGATGTTCCTCATATTCAAGAACCATGACCTAAATATGGCCATGGAGGTGGTCATCAGCAGAGAGGTAGAGGAGCTGGTCATGATTAGTTATGTGCAGTGGAGGCAACAGTTCCAGAGTGTCAAGAGAAAAAGAGAGGTACGATCAGTTTGTTTAGTTCCCTTTTCTGTGTTTTGTTTTATTTATGAGACTCACACTCCTTTGTTTCACCTTCTCTATCCCGTTCTCGAGGACTAGATGTAGAGATTCTTCTCATACCCCTAGTGTTGACTATGCCAGTTAGAGGTCAGCCTAACTTTTTTGATGTGTGATGGGGGTGTGGACTGATGATGGAGGCACATCAATCCAACAAGGATATTTATTTCTATAGATGAAACCATATGATTTAATCATTGGCATTGGCTGGTTGTATTTTGTATTTTATGTTACCAACATCTTCGGAAAAAGATTTTTGTTTTTAGATGTGGATGTCCAGTTTGTGGGTTTCACTGGTGAGTGGAATTGTCAGGTGGGCAGTCAGAATGTGGAGCCTCTTCTATCCTTATTGGATGTGTTTTTAGTGGAATTAGAGGAAACTGGGATGGTATAAGTTCCCAAGGTTATTAGGGAGTTCATGGATATTTTTATTATGGAGGTTGTGACACTACCCCTTCAAAATTATGTTGAGATTGGGACAGACCTGTACCCTTATTCTTCTCCAATTTTGATGAATCCTTATAGAATGAAACCTTTTTTATTGCAGGAGTTGAGGATCTAGATAGATGGTTTGATAAATAAGGGTTTTATCCAGACCAATGTGTCTTTGTGGGGTGCACCAGTGTTATTCTCCAAGAAGGTGGATGGTAGTCTGCAGTTTTATACAGACTACCAGAGGTTGAATCAGGTGATGATCAAAAACCATTACCCACTTTCAAGGATAGAAAATATTTTCGACCATATTATAGGGGAAAGTAGATTATCTATGATAAATCTATGGTGTAGATTTCACTAATTTAGGGTAAAGGAGTGTGATATCATGAAGAATTCCTGCAGATGTAGGTATGGGAACTTTGAGTATGTTGTCATGTCATTCGGTGTTATGAACATAATGACTATGTTCATGGGGCTAATGAAATCCATGTTCCATTATTTTTTAGATCGGTTCATCATCGTATTCATCGATGATATCTTTATCTACTTGAAGTCAGAGGAGGACCATGCCAAACAACTCAAAACTATCTTGTATGTTCTTCGACACCACCAACTCTATGGAAAGTATTCCAAGTGTAAGTACTATACATGATAGGTTTATTTCCTTAGGAATGTGGTGTCTCAGTATGGTGTGGCAGCAGAAACATTGAAGGTTGAAGCTGTTATTTCTTGGGAATCACAAAAAAACCTAGAAAAGTTTCATATTTTCCTTATTCTCATGGGATATTATTAGATGTTTTACCCTATTTATGTTGAGTTTCTATCCAATTGATAGCTTTGACTAATAAAGACCAAGAGTTTTTGTGGAGTGATCAGTTCCAGG
Source organism: Viscum album (assembly GCA_963277665.1). Taxonomy (NCBI): domain Eukaryota; kingdom Viridiplantae; phylum Streptophyta; class Magnoliopsida; order Santalales; family Viscaceae; genus Viscum; species Viscum album. The sequence goes on from OY728162.1 coordinate 945,883,181, forward strand.
TATTGTTTGATTGCCTGAAGGGGAAGATAGTCAGTGCTCCAGTTCTTTAGCTACTGGAGGAGTGTGTTTTGTTTGAGGTATTTTGTGATGCTTCCTATCTAGGTTTTGAATTCATGATGATTCTGTAGTAGTCAATAGTCTCTTATGGGTCTATTCAGTTACATCCCCATGAGCATAACTATGCCACCCTTGATCTAGAGCTATCATCGGTTGTGTTTGCACTGATGTTTTGGATACATTACCTCTTTAGGGATCTATTTGTGGTCTTTATAGATCACAAGAGCTTAATATATGTCTTTTCCCAGTGGGATATAAACATAAAAAAGTGAAGGTAGATGGAGTTTATCTAGGATTATGATTTTTAGATCTTCTACACCTTGGGAAAGGGGATTTTTTTGGTTGAAACTGTGAGTAGGAGGTCATGGAAGGGTGCTTTTTGGGAGTATGAGGATGCTTGGAGAATAATGGATGATTTAGAAACCATGAACTTAGACTCAAGAGTGGATGGTGGGAGAGGATGGTCAAAATTGAATGTTGTTTTGTGGAAGGCTGTTGGTTCCTATAGCAATGTGCAATGGAGTCCTTCATGAGTTTCATAACTCACTTTTGGTAGTAAACCCATGATTTTCAAAAATTTACAATTGCTTGGAGATATGGTTTTGGTGGCCCAGGACAAAATGGGAAATGGTAGAGTTTGTGGCTCGGTGTCTGGTTTTCTAGTAGGTAAAGTCTGAGCACTATGTTCCTTGTGGTTCTTTGCAAGCTTTGGATGTTCCAGAGTAGAAATGGGATGACATATAAATGTATTTTTATCATAAGGTTACCCACTCAGGGAGGTTGTGATTGTAACATCCTGGGCCAACTTACCATCGAATCGATAGCCATACTAGTGAGTCACATGGCCTCTAGAACCTCTCCCCATATGTCATAGGGTGATGACTAGAATCAAGGGTCTTAGGAGGTAATAGTGGGGAGACTATCCCCTCTTATAAGATATTAACATTGGTATAATAAATTATAAAAAAATCATACAAAAAACAGAAGTAATATGAAGATGAAAGACAATAATAGAAGACAGATAATAACAATTTTATAAAAGGTGTCTAAATCCAGTTTATAAAATTCATGGTTGATGGATGATACATAATTGGAATCAGTAAACAATACAACATAATTTTCAATAAAGTGAAAAATAAAGAGTAGACATCCAATCCCCATGGGTGCTCTGCTTGAGTATCCTATGATTTAGCTCAGTCCTTTTCTCCCAAATCTCAGGTAAAAGCAACACAACATCAAACAAGGTTTAAGGACCTACAAATAAGAAGGTCTCCTTGAGTACTAAGGGTATGAGAGAAGGGTGTGAGATAAAATCTCAGTAGGCAAGCACCCATAGTTTCAATCCCAATCCTGTGTAATAAAAATTATGCAGTGTGTGGGTAAAAAATAATTTAATAAACAGAATTTTATAAATTAAAAACACATGTCTAGGTTCCTAAGGGACACTTGATTGTTATACCAGCTTCAGATTGATGCAGGATTAATAGTCGGATCATGTAAAATTCATATATATATATATATAGTAGAATTATATATATATATATAGATATATTTTGGGGTAGATTTGGACATACATACACCATCTAAATCCAAGGGAGCTCTCATGGTCTGCCCCTAACCAAGGTCCAAGATCCCTTAGTAACTTGGCCTCCTTTCATTCGATTTATGTTGGGGTGGATCGGGACGTACCACCGCCATCCAAATTCTAGGGGAGCCCTCACAGCCTATCCCTAACCCAATACCAAGATCCCTTAGTCTCTTGGCATACAAACATTATATTTATGTTGGGGTGGATCATGACATACCACCACTATCTAAATTCTAGGGTAGCTCTCACAATCTACCCCCAACCCAAGTCCAATAGCCATCACCATCTCTTGGACTTCACACAGTAATTATATTATAGGGTGGATCAGGATGTACCACCACTGTCCAATTCGATGGGAGCTGTCACGTTCTGCCCCTAACCTAATACTAAGATCCCTTCATCTCTTGGAATTCAATCATATTTATATTTTCAGATCATAAGTAGTGTGTGGTAAGAATGTTTCCCACCCACATCATACTACCTAGGTTAATAATGCCTCCCATCCATAATCATTAAATCATTGAAATAATTTTTATATAATTCATAAGGCAGTACCACTTATAGATTTCAAAACACCATACCATATTCATAACCTAATAAACAAGGAAAATCTTTTAAAAACCAACACATATGGCATAACCTCTTAGGCATTTCAAGTTAATAAATTTTACACCATTTATCTAATTCAAAGGAAGGTATGTTATTAACCATATTCTATTTCATTTCATTGAATATTTTCATCTAAACTATTTAATACAAGTCAAATAGTTCAGTATGTCTAAACAAATTATTCAAGGTATTTCATTTGGCGTGGGTTATCCTACTCATGGGTTGTGGAATGGAGGTCCCTAAATTTCTAAAACCACCAAAATCCAACCATATACACTATGTGATGTGGAGTATTCACAATGGTATAGTCCTTCCACATTCTTTACTATGATGTGGTCATAGGACCATAGTGTGGAGGTGTCAAAATTTATAGTGCCACCAATATATAACACAATCATACCCTTCGGTGTGGCCTAGGAGTTGTAGCGTGGTTGTTCTAAAAACTCTAGGACCACTGAAATCTCGCTACATAACTCTACGGTGTTGATAAAAACTCTACATTATGGGCACTGATGTTTCTAAGTGGTCCAGTGCATCTAAATCAATTCTCCTCCAATATATCCTCCTCCATAACAACTTATATCATGAACTTTATTAACAACATATGATCACTAAGAACACATAACATATAATCAAAAGATTTTATCACTTAGAATATGATTTATGTATTGAAAAAAAAGCTAGCACACTTAATCATATCCTCTTCTCCAAATCATTAAACTCCCAAAAACACAAAATTTAGCACATATTTGGCTCAACAATTGGGATTGTGAAGCATTCTTCAAGTACCAAAATCAGTCAATCGAAAGAAAAAAAATTATAGAATATGTTTCAGTATGATGAGAGGTTGCAGTAGGAATTGCTTTCAACATGCTTAAAAGGTTGATTGGAAGGAAAATTATTCTTATGGATGAAAAGTTATGGCGTTTAATACATTGGATGATAGTTTTTGGGATGTTTTTGAACACCAATATCCGTTAGTGTGATCATAAGGGTCATGGTTTCATGTTTCGGTGGTTGGTGGTCAAGATGGTTGGTGTTATTAGAGATCATCAGTCATGGTTTGAAATGAATGGACCTCCATGAATGTGGGAGGTTTGTGCCCACCTATATAGGTGGGTGGGATCACATTCTTAAGTGTGTTGTAGTAATTGGATGTTTAGTGATATGCATGGTTGTCAAGTCATGATGATTGTAAAATCTAATCTTCCGATGAAATGAGAGATTGCAATGTTTTTTCACGTGGATGAAAGACTAAAATTATTAACCATATAAATATTTGATGAATTTATTTCAATATATTTTTTTATTTCATGAATGTTTGGTGAGTTACGAGTGAATGTGAAAGAGTGACTTGGCTCATTGCAGTGATAAGGGTGAATCATTTTCTGGTTCTCGTATATCGACGGCTAGAGAGTTCCGTTTAGGACCTAATTCTCTATTGTTAGTTATGGTGATCTAACTTTTGGTAACTGAAGTTGGTGTGAGATTACCAACAATTGGTATCAAAGAAAAGGTTTTTAGAGGCTCATCAGTTCACTCATCAATATCTCAGGTAACATTCTCTCTTACTCCGTCATTTTATAGTTTCAATATGAATTTTTATTATCATAAATTATGGCATCAAAAGATAAAAAGGTTTGAATGGACATGTTATATAGGATTGATTTTAGTTTTTAGAAGAAGTAGATAGTGGAAAATCTCATCAAAAAAGACTTGGAGATTCCAATTAATGGATTCAAGAGAAAAGATATGGAGAAAAAATATTGAGAGAGGCTGGATCAATAGGTGTTAGGTTTGGCATGAATTTCATTGGTTTGGAATGTTTCCTTGAACATCCGAGAGAATAAGTCTATGGAGAAGTTGATGGAAGCCCTAGAATACATGTATGAAAATCACATAGCACTAAACAAAGTGTGTTTAATTTATTTATTATTAAGTATGATGTTATCTGAAGGAAAGTCAGTGATAGATCATGTGAATGGTTTCAACTTGATTTGAAGCCAACTTGAGTCAGAGAAAGTGAATTTCACAAATGATATTTGGGTCAAATTTTTTTTATCATCTTTTTCAAAGTCATGGTATGGAATGCATATCGTTTTGAGAATCTCCTACATGAATGAAAATTTGATATTAGTGGATTTTTCATAACCCGGTTCTGAATGAGGAATTCCAGAGGATGGAATCTCAAACAACTTTCTGAAATGTATTACATGTGGAAGGAATAGGTGCTTGCCTCATCCAAGAAGTCACATGTGATCAAAATAAAATCAAGAGAGGTGGTAGGGTTATATATTAAAATCTTCTGAACCCGGGTCTATATGCTGTCATTACAAAAAAGAATTCATCTCAAGAAAGAATACCCTGATCATAATAAAAAATTATCATAGTTTTTAGAGCATCTTTCCACTATATTGGTGAAAATGGATGCATGAAAAATTATCTATCATAAATCTTTGGAAGAGTGAATCTAATAGATGATGAAGCTCTAGAAATTTTAGAAAGGATGTGTAAAATTAAAGATAAAGAATTGAAGTTTCCTTATGATGATGGAAAATAGATATATTCCAGATCTTTAGAAGAATTTGATTTTAGTCAGATAACTAGATTGATCATGCTATGAAACCATCTTTGTTGGAGTTTTTAAAATCACTTGAGGATCTATAGTTATATAGAAAGGTGTAAATGATGGAACACTCTATCTGATTGGAATAATGAAAGAGGTGTTTTCAATTGAATCAACATTTTTATGTTCAAAATTTTGGAACATCCATCTTGGGAACATTAGTGAGAAAGGTGTGAAGGTTTTAGTGGAAAAGGATATGTTGAAGCTACAACGTTCAAAATTTGGAAGTTACAAGAGTTCCATACATGGTTAGTAATAGAAGTTGTGATTCAACTTGACTGAATGGATACCCATATTTTGAAGACCTAAACATATACACACTGATGTTAGGGGTCATCCCTAATCAAACATCATAGAGGATCATAGTACTTTGTGAATTTCATTGATGACACCATGAGTAAATTATGGGTATGATTTTTAAAACATAATTCATTAGTGTTTTTAGTTTTCATTTAATGGAAAGATATTTTTGAAAGGGAAATAAGAAATATGTTGAAAGATTCTGAAGTCAAACAATGAAGGTGAGTTTAATGGAAGTAGTTTTCAGAACTTATATAGGAACATGGGTATCAGGCATGAGAAAACTATATCCGGAATTCCTGAACATAATGGAATAGCTGAAAGGATGAATCAAAAAGTGATAGAAATATCATGGTGTATGAGACAGAATTTTGGAATGTTGAAGTAATGTTTAGTGGGAATGGTGAACACAACAACATACTTGATCAACCTGAGTCCACCAACATCAGTGGGGAAAGAGTGACTTAATGCACAATTAATAAGAAAAACACCATAATTTTATCACCTAAATATCTTCAAAATAATAGCCTATGATTTCGTAGATGATAAACAAAGGGAAAATCTTGAGGAAAAATATCTCACATGTTTTATTGTGGGTAATGGAGATGAATATCTCAAATTTTGACTTTGGTATGGAAGTAAAATAAAAGATATTAGAAATCAAGATGTGCTATTTAATGAGAAGGTCCTGTGGAACTTGACAGTGAAGGAATATGGAATAAAATCATCAACATCAACCCAAGTAAATATGAAGGTATTTTCTAGAGTAATATATGTTTTGGAGAGTTCAGATGGATCTAAATCTACCAAAAATTTACATGTTCTAGAAATATTATTAGAGGACAACATAGGGAGTTCAGAAATTTGACCATCATAAGATATACATGATATATTAATAAAAATTAAATCTCAATTTAGATTTCTGAAAGGTGATATTCTGAAAGTTATAATTCTGAATAAATAAGATCCATTGGTAGAGTTTTGAAGGTTAACTAGATTTAAATGGTTGGTATAAAGGTATGGAACATAATTATAATTATTAGTTTTAAAGGATATAGGAGAAACAAAGATCCCAAAAGAAGCAGGTAGCCTTAGTGATTCTAATAAGTGGGAGTTGTATATGAAGGATGAGTTGGATTCACTTCATGTGAACAACACCTAGGAACTAATATAACCACTATCACTTGAAAACTAATGGGTTTTCATTATAAAAGAATAAGCTAATGGAAGAATGTAGTATAAATAAAGGTTGGGGGTTAAAGGGTTTCAGCAAAAGGAAAGCATATAATTCTATAATTTTTTTTCTCTAGTAGTAAAACATACTGAGATATGAACTATGATAAGTTTGGTTCATTATAGAGGTTTACATCTAGAATAAATGCCTGTGAATATGGTCTTACATCTTGGATATCTAGAAGAATAAATTTATATGAAGAAAACTATTGGTTTCATGGATCAGTAGAATCGTGGATTGATGAGAAAACTCAAGAGGAGTATCTATAGTTTGAAACAAGAACCAAGGTAGTGGAAATGGAAGTTCAACCTAATTATAGAGGAGAAATGTTTCGAGTGAATAAAATCCGACCATTGTTTTTTATAGGAAGGATTATAGTGATATATAAATCATCATTTTCTTGTTTTATGTGGATTAGATGTTGTTGGTAGGTCTGAAGATTCAATGAAATCAGGAGTTGTAGAGGGACTTGTCAGAAATGTTTTAAATGAATAATCTTAAAAAAATAAGATATTGTGAAGGAGAATTGATAAATATGGGAAGACCGGAACATTGGTTATGTCATAGATGGACTACATCTGAAAATTTTTAGAAAAATTTGGTATGAGAAGATTCAGTTATGACACCACTTTCTAAACACTTAAAACTTTCAAATAAGTAATAACCATAGACAAAAGAAGAGGCAAGATGAAAGGGAAAGGTACTATATGAATCACTGGTAGGAAGCCTAATGTATACTATGGTGTAAACTTAGGAGAACATAAATCATTAAATGGGAGTGGTTAGTCGGTAGATAGAAAATCTGGGAAATGATCATTGAGAAGTAATACAGTGGATTGTTTTGTGTGTCAAAGGATTGAAAGATATTGCTATTTTATTTTATAGAAGAATATATGTTCTAGGAGAATGTTGAAACTGCCTGTGGTGGTCACTGAGATATAGAGAAGAGAAAAAGTAGTTATGATTTCAATTTTGGTGGAACTGTTATCAGTTGGATGTCAAGGTTTCTTCTAGTGATTGAACTCTCTTCAATTGAAGAGAGAAAGTGATATAAATGAAACAAGGGAAGGAAATGTTATGGTTTATGTATGATAAGAATCTTGGTGTGAGAGAGATAAAATAAGTGGTTTTTATTAATACCAATTATAGTAACAGACAGAAATTATAAGAACTATTGCAGAATAAGAAATAAGAGAAAGAAAAAAGACTCCCTTGGGGTTCATTACTCCTTGAGGATGAGGTTAAACCTCTAGAAACCTTAAGCAGAATGCCAACAAATAATCATTTTATTCTCTCCCAACAAAAAAACCCATATTATATTTAATACCCACCCCATCACAACCCGACCCGCTGCGGTCCAACCCGTGACTACCCCAAGCCCTCCTCTAATAGGCCAGGGGTTGGCGACCAGTATCAAGTAGGCATATCCCACAAATGGGAGGCATTATCCCCAAGTACAATTACAAAAACATCTCTAAGCCTACATAATTCTGAAATGTACAAAAACTAAAACAATGCTTGGATACATATATGAACCCACAATAGAGCATGAAAATAAAGTACTAAAAATGGAAAAAGGGTCCAAATACAAGCCCAAAAAAACTGCAAATATTCCAACCTACTCTATGGGTGAGGAATAAGGTAAAATGCTATCTCTTCGTAAAAGAGATTGGTCTGACTAGATCTATCTATGCTCCACCCACTCCCTATACTTCCATGACACAGTCAAAAGGGACATCATTTTCATAAGATATGACATTTGTGGGAAAACCCATGCAGGGGTGAGTATAATAATACCCAGTAGGAAACCTCATAAAATCTAAACACAAAGCACCAAGTATAGTAATTTCAATACAATACATCACAATAAATGTATGACAGAAACACCTAGATATACTTCATAAAGACACCACACCAGTAGGTGTTCATAACCAACTACTAACCATAGTATTATGCTCAAAGAAACACTCATTCATGGAGAATACACTCAATGAGTCAAGCTATCATCGGAGACACTCGATGAAGAGGTATATGTCATTGGGCCTTGTAGAAGAAAGCTCAATGGTTGAAGAAAAACCTGATACACAGATAGGGGGTCACACCCATAACCATTGGGGGGCACCAAAAACCCAATATGGATCAACCCACCATATAGGGGATCGTATGTCAATGATACCTAAGAGTGTAATTTCGGGCAGAGCCTTCCCTCCAAAAAAATCCAAGCCACGGACCACTATTCAGGCTGGGCCGGGCTGGCCTGAATAACCCCATTTGGCGGCTTGAGCCCATTATCAGGCTGACCCAAACAGTTCAGTCGGGCCATGGTCCGGCCCTTGTAGGTTGGGCTTTGTAGGACTTTATTAGTTTTAAAATAAAATATATAAAAAATGTAAAACATTTTTATTTTTTTGACGTTTTTTTATAAAGGTTAATTTTTAAAAGTTTATTTTAAAATGTTTTTTAAGGTTTTGTAAAAGATATTATTTAAAAAAAACTTATTAATATTCTTAAAAAAAATTAACATATTTTTAAAAAACTACTTTTCTAACATATTTTTAAAACGTTTTTAAATGCTTTTTTCAACATTTCATTTAAAAGGGTTTTTAAAAAAAATTCACATTTTTTAAAATTATTTAAAAAAATTATTTTAACATATCTTTTAAGGTTTTTTAAAGATTTATCGTTTTATAAACATTTATTTTCTTTTCTATCAACAGATAAATTTTACAACTGAAATGTTTTTAATTTAATTTTCAATCAGTTGACATGTTTTAATGTCAACAATTCATGATTTCACAAAAACCCTCAACCCCAACACCACATGCCTATTATAATTAATATATTTTATTTAATTTAATAAATATTAAAAATTTAGACCAATTAATAAAATAATTAAAGTATAAATAATTTAATTGAAAATGTTTGATTAAAAAAAATGAATCCACGGTGATTTTCATGTTTAAATAAATATCATTCATCGTAATAAAAATCATTCATAAGACTATGTGCAAAGTTGTAAAAAAAATTAATGAGATGTTGGGGGTGTGCTAATTTATTTTCTAAATATATTTATATATGTGAATATATATGTATATATATATATAATATGTGCAAGTTGTAAAAAAACTAATGAGGGGTTTGGGAGTGCATAATAGTGGGTGGGTGTGTTATTTTTTATAAATAGATTTATGTTTTTGTAAACCTTTTTTTAAATCATTTTTTAATTTTTTTTAATGTTTTAAAATTTTAAAATATATCTATATATATTAATATATATATATAGAATATGTGCAAGTTGTAAAAAAATTAATGAGGGGTTGGGGGAGCGCAAAAATGGGTGATTGTGTTATTTTTTTTCAAAATAGATTTATACTTGTGAATATATATATAATATGTGAAAGTTGTAAAGAAATTAATGAGGGGTGTGCAAGAGTGAGTGAGTTAATTTATTTTTGTAAATTTATTTATATATTCTTATATAATATATATAATTTATGCAAGTTGCAACATACATAAAAAATAATAATGTGGGAGTGGGGTGTGAATCAGGGGTGAATGTGTTTTTTGTTAATATATAACGAGTTAATACATACATATATATATATATATATATATATATATTATGTTACATTGTTTTTTTAAGACAATTTTTAATGTTTTAAATTTTATTAAAATATTTATATATAAGATATGTGCAAGTTATAAAAAATTGAATGAGGGATGCGTAGTAGTGAAAGAGTGTGTTAATTTTTCTTAAATATATTTATTATACATGTGAATATATATATATATATATATATAATATTTTCAAGTTGTAAAATAAAATTATTGAGGGGTGCGCAACAATGGTCAAGATATTTTTTTATAAATATATTTATATATGTATATATAATATATATAATATATATACTATATGCAAGTTTCCACATACCAAAAAAACAATAAAGTGACAGGGGGTGTGGGAGAACATTTGTGGGTGAGAGTTTTATTTTGTTAATATATAATAAGTTATTATATATATATATATTATGTTAAATTGTTGATATAAAATTATATATAAATATATATATATATATATAATTATATATATATATATATTAGTAATTTTAATGTAGATGCACCACCTAGACCAGTTGGTCCAAGAACAACATTTAAAACATGTGATAGGGGGTTTGAGTCACCCTACCGGCAGTTTCCCAGTATTTGTTTTAGAGAAGGTGGGATTTTATGGGTCGAGATTCATATGGGCCCATAGAGTGGGCATTTATGGGACGACCCTATCTGACCTGCAGGTCTTCTAGCATAGGCCCAGTCCCTTCTTGATAAACCATTGGCCCAGGCCCAGCCCGGACCAATTCGGGCTTTGCGGGCCGGGCCGCTCAAACTTTCGGGTTGGGATACTCAGGATTTTAGGCTGGGTCAGTCAGGTATTTGGACCACTAGGCCATAATTACACCATTAACGATACCAAAACCCCTACTAATACTATTTACTAGATGGAGGATCAATTCCCTACTCAGGAAGGTCACACAGATTCCATAAACCCCACCTAGGGGACAAGGATGATAAAGGGTTTCAATGTAGTCTCATAGAGGGATTCCACAACTCTATCTAAGAATCATACTCTAAATGGGGTCAAAATCATGTGATGTGGGCATAATATCACTTTGTACCCTCGAGGTAATAGACCAATGGAACACAATCAACCTAGAATAGTCCAAACTAAGGAAACAAAGAGCTAAAAACACTCTTGAAGGCGGTACACTGTGGGTACCAAGGAGCACACAACATGTCCATCTATCCCTATATATTCCCATGTATAAAATCCTCACACAACATGTAAGTCTCTACATACATCGCATGAACCATGAGTACACAACATGTAGAGACACACGACATCATGCATATTTTGCATGGATGTGTCCATGTATGGTGGCCATGATTGCATACCGACCCATGTACACCTTATCATGTATGTGTCCAAGTACACAGTGTGCCAATGGACGTGTACTTTTTCCATGTATTTCTAATTCCCTAGGTACACATCGATCCAACTGGGAAGGGTCACATGGTGTGGGATTGAGTCACACAGTGTGTGATACTTAAATCTAGCTGGAACCCTTGTTCCACAACCAAGGTTTCCCACAAGACGTGTAACACCATATTACATGTCATATATCTCATGAATTTCCAAATCCATCAGATCTTACTCCACGTCATCTGTTGTATCTCTAGAGCTTCCATACTCACCTAAATCTATAGATCTAGGGTCAACTAATCCTTTATTTCATCTCTAGTAGGGATCTAATTCCTCAGACTTCTCAAAAAACCATTCATCGATCTGTTCATCCTCATGCGTCAAAACCAGGAAGAATGGAACCAACAAAACCATCCAATCTACCTATAATCATCCACCTCCATAACTGCACCTTAACCACACCATCATTCATTATCTACACCCACAATATTGATCTTTTGTAATTAATAACGGTCAAGCAACAATCAAATATCAAGTATTCACTGAACCACAAGACACAAGAAAATTCCTGCAATGAACCTATGATGAATGGGGGAAGAAATCCAAAAGAAACAAAATTTCAATAACAAACCTCAAACATTTTTCATTTTTCCTTGATCTATTTTCATAGAAGGAGATGAAAAAAGTTGGATAGATAAAAAAACAAAAATAATAATTCCACTAATATATTTCTACCGATTATGTGCGTATAAATTCTATTAATGGAATTGATTAGTGTTCATTTGGGATTACAAAACAGGATGGAAATAAAATAATAAAAATCCTAACTAGAGTTCGGATCGATGGTTGACAAAGAAATGTTATGTGTTTCCATAATTGATGATATACATAAACCCTGTTGGTGCAACGATGCATGATCTGATCCCGATATATCATCGTTCTCCATGAAAGATATTCTCCAATGGTCTCTAGGTCTCCATGATCTAGAGGCTAACCCTGAGACAAAATCCATAGTAGTATATTTAAAGTGGAATCATGTCTCTATGTCCAAAATAATAAAACAAATTAATTAATTTTTTTATTTACACATATGATGACATTTTCACATACGACCCGCGATGACAAAGGGTATATCATGCTTAGGGTAAAAACCACATTCTAAAATCATAGGTTCCCTCAGATTTATGATTTGGGCCCCTGATCAAGAGTAATTCCACTTTCTTATAAAAATTAGGTGTGTTCACATGTTATTTAATATATTTAATATATCTCAAACATTTATTCCGGGAACAATGGGCCTCGGAATCACATTACAGCTCAATGTTTGATCTCAAAAATAATCTGTATAATATAAAAAATAAATACATAAAAGATACGAGTCATTACATTCTCCCCACCTTATGGATTTTGTCCCAAAAATAGACAAACCTACTAAAAAAGATGAGGGTATTGAGCTCGTATCTGAGTCTCCCACTCCTAGTTTTTCATCTAAATATTATTGTGCTATGACAGTACACACACAAGGGGAATCAATTGTCCATGAAGGAACCTCCACTAATGATCATTAATCTTCACTAGGTACTATGAAAATGTATCTCCATCCTCGATGTCTATCTGACCTCAATCAATAACGTGCAACGGGTCATGCATGTATCTCCTCAATTGTGACACGTGGAAGACTTCGTGTACCCAGTCCAACTGTGGTAGTAAAGCTAAGAAATATTCCACCTCACCAACTCTACATAGTATTTGGAAGGGACCAATGAATCTTAGATATAACATGGCACTGTAGCCAAATCTCCTCAATCCACGTCGAGGTGAGACTCTCAGGAACCCATGGTCTTCCTCATCGAACTCCATAGGTCTCTATCATCAGGTTGCATAATACTTTTGACATATCTATGAAATTATAATCCCATCTTAGATGATCTTCACCTTATCTATAGTAGCTGACACCAACTCTGGGCCCATGAGTGACAACTCACCTAGATCAGTCCAATAAAGTTGTGACCTGCAGGGTCACCCATAACAAAACTTGAATGGTTCCAAAACAATGATGGAATGGTAGTTGGTATTGTATGAAAACTCTACTAAGGGTAAGTGATCCTCAAAGTTACAGTCAAATTCTAATATGTAATCCTACAACATCTCTTCCAAGTCCTAAATGGACTACTATGTATGGATGTCAGTCTGGGGAAAAACGTTGTGCTCAAGCAAAACCAATTCCCAAAGGCATCCTATAATCCTCTCCTTAAAAGAGATGTGAAGAAAACATCATGGTCATAGACGAATTTCAAGGGAACTCCATAGAGTAAGACTATCTCTTGCACATAGAGGCCTCACAAGCTCTATACTAAACACTACTCTCGAAGAGCTAGGAAGTGGGATGACTTGGTGAGTTGGTCTATGATCACCCAAAAAAAATCATTTCCCCTAGATGTACATGGTTATCCCATCAGAAATTCTATTTAAATCCCATCCCACATCCACTCTGTCACCTCAAAGGGATTGGGATAAACCCATTAGAAACTAATTCTCTACCTTCACCAGTAGAAAAGTGAAGCACTTAGAGACCAACTCTGCAACTCCCTTCTTCATACCTGTCCACCAAAACTGTCATCGGAGGTCTTGGTACATCTTTTACAAACTTGGATATACCACCAAATGGGATGTATGAACTCCCCCAACACCTTCTCTAGTAATTTCAATGTTACCACCTTCCACCCTAGGAGAATCATATCATGCTACCCACCTTTAGAATATCTATCATGAGAATATCCAGTGGATATATGATTACGTAACCTATCACATTCATTAAATACTTACTGAGAATCCCAGATATGTTGTAAAAGTGGGGGGTTTTCAACCATTGAATAAAGACAAGAATCATCATCCTTGTCCACAAAGGAAAATTTCAATGAGGCTAACTACTCTAACGCCTTGGCCAATAACCAAGAATAAGATCTCTTGCTGAGAGCATATGCCACCTCATTCTCCTTCCAAAGAGTATAGAAAATATCCAAGTTATGGTCCTCAAGGAAATATATTCATCACCTCTATCTCAAGTTAAGATTATTCTATGAGAAGGTACACTTGATACTTTTATGTTATGAGTAAAGAATAAACTTCTCTCCCATCAGGTAGTGTTGGAACATCCTTAGTGAGAATACTACTGCTGCTAACTCAATATCATGGGTCCTATAGTTCTACTCATGTGGCCTCAACTGACCTGAACCATAGGCAATAAACACCTTCCTATGAATTGGGACACAACCAAGTCTGGTTCTTGATGCATAAAAAATACTATGTACTTGACACCCTATTATAAAAATCTCAAGATCGGAGTGCTTTTAAACCTCTACCGAAACTCTGAAAAGCACAGATGAAACCTTTCCTTCAACACAAAAGGTTTCCCATTTTGGGTCATGGATATTAAGGTTTCTACCACTCTGAAAAATTTAGTTGCAATCCTCTGATTGTACCCTACCAACAAAAGGGAACTCTACACCTCAGTAAAACTCCTAGGTGACCCCCAAGAAAGAACTACCTCAACCTTCACTGGGTCCACTGCTACTCCATCCTTTGAGAAGAAGTTTCCAAGAAAGTGGACCTATTAAATCTAAACCTAACACTTCGAGAGATTCCCGTAATGTTGGTTCTCTCAGAGTGTGTCCAGAATAATCCTCAAGTGTCTTGAATACTCCTCCTTATATGCCAAATACAGTATGATTTCATCGTTAAATACCACTACGAACTGGTCTAAGAAAGTCTGAAAGATCTAGTTCCTAAGTACCATGAACATTGTTGGGGAATTCTTTATGCAGAATGGAGTCACCAAGTACTTGTACTGACCGTAGAGACATTTGAATGTTGTCTTTGGTATATCCTTTCCCTGTACTCAGAGTTGTTGATATCCTGATCTGAGCTCAATCTTAGAGAACCAATTTACCCCTGTCAACTGATCAAAGATTCTATTGATACTTGGTAGTGGATACTTATTATTCATGGTCACCTAATTCATGCACCGATAATCCACACATAACCTCAATCTCTATTCTATTTTTTAGCGAACAACACTGGGGATGCCTAGGGGGAACACTAGGTCTCACAAATCCTTTATCTTGCAAGTCTTAGAATTGCACCCTTAGCTCTCCAAGCTCTGTGAGATCCACCCAATATGATGGTGAAGATATCAGTGTCTTATTGGGATAAAAGTAAATGAAAAATTATAGCTCTCAGTTGGGAGGTAAACCTGGTATGCCCTCTGAAAAAACGTACTCATACTCTGCCTCCACTGTAGGAAACTAATGGACCAAAGAAACCTCTACTACAAGAGCCATTCTAGCCAAATGGTGACCAATCAGATTCACTCTCCTATTCCAAATATCATCCTGCTTCGCCAAGGTTTCATTTTCACCCATACAGGATAGCCTCAATCTGTCATTATGGAAAAACCACATTAACCACCTAAAATAGTCAATCTGTGCATGCACTTTGGATAGTTAGTCAATACCTAAGATGACATCACAAGTCTTCATTGCTACTACAAAGTGATATCATATGAAAATCTAGCCACCAAGAATCAAATTTCACTATCAGAACAAGTTTTTAATTATTGATTCACCATCTATCGGATTCTCTAATTTCATGGGTCAAGCCAATGGATCAATCAGGATATTTATGTTTCAAAATAGAGAAGTGGAAATAATGGAATTACTCACACCTTTGTCTATCATTATTGCTTCTAAAGTAGAAAATACACAGAGGATACCTTGCATCATCCATGGGGCCTTAGGGTCATAGGACTCCATATAAAATAGCTAGTCGTATCCTTGACCACCAACTCCCTAAGCTCGTCATGGACAACATGTGGGTGGTGGTGGTAATGGATCAAACATCCTACCACCTATTACTACTATGTCAGACCCTCTCCCATGTCTACTTCCCTACGTACCACCATACTCTTACCTTTGTATCTACCTCGGAGGTCCCTTGACCGTCTCATGATCAGCTGTATGAATGTTTGGACAATCCCAAGATAGATGTCCCCAACATTCATAGGAGAAACACCGCCTCTCCCTTGTCTAATTCTATCCACCCTGAGAGCCCTACAATGATAATCCTGTGGCTCTAGATCAACTCCTGAAGCATCTAACATGCTTGGATTCTTGTGAATTTCATCAGCTACCTACTACCAAGGTCTCAGCTAATGGGTTCCCACTAATATTTCCCACTATCAGTGTTTTCTATACAAGAATACTCTCCACTACCAAGGATCGCTCAAGAACCCCATTATAGGTGGGAATTCAATGGGATACCACTAATACCACAATTTATCAACGCAAGCCCAACACATAGACCCGATCTCTAAATAACTGATTTAACACCATACCCAAGGAGTAACATGAGAGGCCATTAAACCACACTGAGTAATCTGACATAGTCAACCTGCCCTACTACAGATGCAGAAGCACCTGTAGGCAAACTCATCATAATGTGGCTGGATAGAACTCCTCCCTGAAGAGATGCTCAAAGTATCACCCTGAGAAGAATGTACCATTGTGTGAAAAAGTCACTGGGCTCCACCATCACTCAGAAGAGTCATGAAGAAGACTCACCATGAGGACTTACATATGATCTTCAGGCATCCTCACTAGGATAAAAACATGAGTGACTGCCACTAGTCAGTCCTTAGCCACCTAGTGGTCTAGATCACCCCGAAACCTAGGAGTTCACTGCCTTTGAAAATCATGCAACACACTCAACCTGCGTGTATCCCTACTTGGTACTTTCTGCACTTGCTGCTGCTCAACGGGTGGTGTTATAGCTGGTAAAACACCCAAAGGGTCTATATCTAGTACATGCCCTTGTACTATTGCCTCATCACTAGGTAAATCATCCCCATGATCATGTAGTGGAATCTATATTGGTTGTCTATATGGAGGAATCCTGAAATAAAAAAAGATATACCACTGTCAAAAGAGTATATCTGGGGAGCTGACTCAAGAAGGGAATAGGAAATACAACCATTTATATATGATGCATGTACCACAAATTTTCCCTGTAACCAATGTTTACACATACCAAGTCAAAAGGCAGGTGATCATAGTCATATTGTATAGATATGTCCGATGTCGCACCAACACTAGAGTCACTAGCTTGAATGAAAAACATGAAACACTAAACACTTTTCCACAATCCAATATCAATGACTCAAGTCCTATGTTTGTACCGACCTCCTCTATTACCACTCAATCACAACCCAACCCGACCATCACTGAGTATTCATATCTCACAAAGGGGAGGCATTAGCCCCAATTACCT
This sequence comes from Viscum album, assembly GCA_963277665.1. Classification (NCBI taxonomy): domain Eukaryota; kingdom Viridiplantae; phylum Streptophyta; class Magnoliopsida; order Santalales; family Viscaceae; genus Viscum; species Viscum album. The sequence continues at coordinate 945,900,897 of OY728162.1, forward strand.
TTACACATGCACACATATCCAAGCTCAAACAAAGATTAAATGTAAAAAAACTGAAAAAATGAATGCATACATATATAATCTCATAATAGAGAATGATAAAAAAGTAATGAAAGTGAAAAAAGGGTCCAAATACAAGTACAAAAAAAACTATAAAGATTCCAACCTTATCTAAGGGTGAGGAATAAAGTCAAATGCAGGATCCCATTAAAAAACCGTTGTTTGAAAAGTTCATGTTATGATCCACCCACTCCCTATCCTCTTAGGACACTGATAAAAGGGTTGTCATCTGCATAAGACGTGACACATGCAGGGAAAACCCATGCAAGGGTGTGTATAAAAATTCCCAATAGGGAACTCTGGAAACACTAAACATGAAGAAAAAATTATATTTAGTTCAAAACAAGATATCATAATCAATGCATAATAGAAACACCCAGATATACTTTGGAAAGACACCACACCACCAGGTGGTCACAACCAACTTACAACCAAAGGATTATGCTTCAAGTAACACTCATTCTATGAGAATCCACTCCATGAGTTATGCTATCATCAGAGACACTCGACGAAGAGGTCTAGGTCATTGGACTCTGTCCAATAATGCTCACTAATCTATGAAGACCCTGATAAGATGATAGGGGTAATGCCGAGAACCACTGGTGGACACCACAAACCCAATCTGGTTTAACCCGTTACATTCGGGATCATATGTAAATGATACCAAAAACCCTATTGATAGGTTCTGCTAGATGGAGGATCAATGCCCTAATCTTGGAGGTCATGTTAATTCCACAAACCCACCTAGGGAAAAAGGATGACAGAGGATCACACTCCAATCTCATAGAGGGACACCAAGATTCTATTTGAGACTCGACCTCTATAGGGGATCACAATCCTATGATGTGGATGCAATGTCGCACTGTACCCTCGATGGAATAGACTAAAGGAACATGCTCAACTTAGACTCATCTAAACAAAGGAAATGGAGAGCTACAAACACTATTGAAGGGAGTAAATGGTGTATCCAGCTATCCCCAAGTCTTCCTATATAGAAAAGGCTCACATTCCATGTAAGTATCCACAGACACAGTGTCTTGATGAAGTAAACTGTGTGTAGAGACACACTACATCCTACATGTTTCCCTTGGTCGTGTCCTTGTATGGTGTTCGTGTCCATGTACCAGCCCGTTTACACCCGATGATGTCCATGTACAAGTTCATGATATGCCACTAGCCATGTACTTTTTCTCATGTCTATGTACTTCCCAAGGTACATGCCGATCCAATTGGTAATGGTCACAAGGTGTGTGACTGAGTCACACGGTGTCTAATACATAACTTAAACTAGAACCCTACTGCATAACCCAAGGGTCCCACATGATGTGTAATGTCGGATTACATGCCATGTTGCTCAGAAATTTCTATATCCATTAGATCTTCCCCCACATCATCTTCCACATAATCAGAGCCCCCTTTCTCACCAAAATCTGAAGATCCGGGGTTGGCCAAACCTCTTCATCACCTCTATCCGGGATCCAGGTCCTCGATCTACTCGAAATACCATCCATCGATTCATTCATTCTCATCTATAAAAACTAGGGATAATGGAACCCAAAAAACTATCCAATCTACTTTCGATAATCAGCCATCATCACCGCACCTCAATTTCACCATCGATCATGATTTGCACTTGCGGTATTGATCTGTTGTGATGAATAATGGTCATGCAATAGGTATTTTTTGAACCACATTCCAAAATAAAATGCCTGTGATGAACATGTGATTAATGATGGAAGAAATAAAATGCCACAAAATGTGAGGAATGAATATCATCCATTATTTGTTTAGCCTCAACCCATTTCTATTGAAGGAGATGAACAAAGAGGGACATATAAACACTAAACAAAAACAATAATTCCATCAATTTAATTATAGAAATGATGCACATATCAATTTTGGTCATGTAATTGATCTATGGTCTTCTAGGATTAATATATGGGATGGAAATCATTGAACAAAACATCTTACCTGATGTTTGGATCGATCGTTGATGAAGAACAATCATGAATTTTCATTGTTGATGAGATCCATGAACTCTATTGAAACAATGATGCACAATTCGATCCTAGCCCATCATTATTAACCAAGAACTCTCTCCTCCAATAGCCTATAGGTCTCTAGGGTTTAGCATCTAACCCTAAGACAAAAATCCATAATCGTATATTTAAAGAGGAAGTAGGTCATTGTGTCGAAAATAATAAATCAAATTAATTATTTTATTTATTTATTTCATTTATTTATGTCCATGATGAATTTTTCACAAATGGACCATGCCGACAAAGGTCATGTCACACCTAGGGTAAAACCTACAGTTTGAACTCAACGACACCCTCTAATTTCTAATTTGGGTCCCCTTCAAGAGTTATTTCATTTTTTAAGAAAAATGTACACACATGATATTTAATATATTTAATATATTCAAACATTTATTATGGGAACACCAGGCCTTTGAATTGAACACCATATTAGTGTCTTATCTAAAAGATAATCTATATAATATCCAAAAATAATACATGAAAAATCAGAGTCATTACACAACCTCCCCCAACCACCCAAACAACTAACATTATTATCCTCAACCTACCACCACTATCCCTAACAAACTAATAATAAGAAAACGACATTACTAACCCTAGTAGTAAACAATTAATCATACTCTATTGAAACTAAACCCCATCATCCTTTTTAAACCCACACAAGAGTCTTTGAGCTTGCCTCACCAACCGATGATGAAGCAAATAGCTTCCATGCATCTAGCCACCATAACTCATTCCTATCATTTATCCCTCTTTGAAAGATCAACTTGTCCTCAAGGTGAAAATATATGGAGTTTTCCCTAGGGAGAGGAAAAATTCTAGTATGCATTTTACCAGTCCTCCTTGTGGTAACCAATTTGGATATTCTTCTTTAATAGATGTAGAAAACATAACTACCATTAATTCTAGAATTTATTGTATGTGTTAAGAATGAAAAATTATTGGCCCACTGGTGAAGTGATAATCACAAGATAAAATAAAGTGAAAAATGCAGAAATAAATGGACACCATATATATTGTGAAAACCCCCCCAAAATTAAAGGGGTAAAAAACCATGGGCAAATAGATGGATCTCACTATAGGTAAAAGTGGGTACACACTCCTTCCCTACTACAAGGAGAAAACTCTCATAAATATTATTTCTTGAATATGTGGGGAAAACAGGTCATGAATACTGCACATAAATGATGAACTGTTGGTGATGAGAACCGATGAAGTTGATTGAGGTGAGATGATGAAATGAAGAGATCCCACTACCTTTTATAGGAAAACCTCACCCCTTCCTACTAACTTCTCCTAATGGTGGGGTAGGTGGGGTTGGCTACCAACCACCTACCACCACCTTCCCCTCTTTGACAATGGAGTGGGAGGTTTTGTAAATGGGGAAGAAACTGTCGACACATCTCCCACTTGGATGTTGAATGAGAACAAATCACATATCTACACATCATTTTTATCTACCAAATTTTATTTAGTATGAATTTTATGTATATCCACACTTCCTTCCTCCACAACATCTCGGACAAAGTGATACTGTACCCCAATGTGCATCATCCTGGAATGAAAAGATGGATTCCTTGCAATGTGCAAAGTGCTCTAACTATAACAAAACAATGGAATCTGATCCTGTCTATGCTTGAGCTCCTCCAACAAATTTTTCATTCAAATTAATTCTTTTCAAGGCCATGTAGATACCCTATTCTCTATCCCTATCAAGGATAAATCTGAAACCGACTATAACTTCAAAATACAGCTCACATCTCCTCCTACAAGAGTAAACACATAACTCAAAGTGGATTTACTTTGGTCAAAATCACCTACAAAATTTGAATCTATATAGCCACTCACAGTAAAATATGATCCTTCATAACCTAATGTAGCATTTGAGTTCTCCTTTATGTATCTTAGGATCTACTTCTTTGCGCTCTAATTATCCCATCCTGGATTTACCATGTACTGACTAACTAATGACACTTCATGTGAAATGTCGAGTCTAGTACAAACCATATCGAGCATCAGACTTCCCACTACCGATGCATGCGATACTTGAGGCATCTCCATCCTCTATTATTACCTGCTAGGAATCATCATTGAGGATAACATGAAATTAACAGGAAGATAGGTAGAAATATTCTTAAATTCATGAATGTTGAAGAATGTCAAGACTTTCTTTAAGTAATTATTCTATGATAGAAAAATCTTCCAATTATTTATATCTTGATAAATCTTTATCCCAAGAATCTTGTTTTCTAGTGCTAAATCCATCACATCAAACTCCCTAGCCAAATATGCCTTCATCTCATGGACCTGATCATTGTTGGGCCCTGCAAACAACATTTCATCCACATAAAATAGAATAATGAGGAAATCATTACCATCTAAACCCTTAAAATATACACAATGATTTGAATGAATTCAGCTATATTTAAGGCTCATGATATAGGAATCAAATCTCTTCTACCAACACCTCGATGCCTGCATGAGACTATATAGAGATCTGTTTAACCTACAAACCAATTTCTCTTTGCCTTCTTCTATAAAGCCTTTTGATTGGAGAATATAGATATCTTTATCAATATCACCATGGAGAAAATTAGTCATTACATACAATTGCTCTAGATATAAGCTATATTTATCACACATAGCCAAAACTATTCAAACATTGGTCATTCTAACAAGAGGACAAAATTTTTATTAAAATAAATACCTTCCTTATGAGAATATCCTTTGACCAATATTCATTCATGATATCATTACACCTAGTCCTTTCCATCCCACTTGATCTTAAAGACCCATTTATTATTGATAAACTTCATTACATGAGGTAATGGAACAAGATCCCAAGTCTTGTTATTGTGTAGGGATTTGAGTTCCTCCTACATCACTACCACCCATAAGGATACATCTAGACTCTAGGTTGCCTCCATAAATGAAGATGGATCTCCAACCTCCTTCAATAAGGATCCTGCAATATTTCTCTCAATGAAATAGTCTGAGTTCCATATTGGTGATCTTTTCTCCTGAGTTGACTATCATGGTCCATATTCAACTGATACTTGATCTTCATGCCCTGGTAATGCCTTAGAGAAAACTAGTTCTTCCTTGGATTTTTCCTCTACATCAACTATTATTGTTTTTTTATTCTCTATCTCTATGTCTCTATCAGTTGTCATTTTCTACTTTGCTTCTACAAAAATGACATCTATACTAATGATAAGTTTTCAGAAAGTGGGGTCGTATAAATGATACCCCTTCACACCATCATCATACCCCCAAAAGATACATTTTCAAGATCTTGAATCCAACTTTGATCTTTTCTGGTCATTAAATAATGCATATACTGGACTTCCAAAAGTATGTAATAAATAATTCTCAGCTAGTTTACCATTCCACATCTCCATTGGCTTCTTCAGATAAATCACCATTGAAGGAGAATAGTTGATCACATAATAGGTGGTATTCACTTATTCTTCCCATAATGTTTTGTTCATTCCTATAGTCTTCAATATTTCCCTTATTCTATCTAATATGGTTTTGTTCATATGTTCTTACAGTCCATTCTACCAAGGTTTGTACACCACTGTGAACTATCTATTGATTCCTTCTTTTTGAAAAAGGTATCAAAATCCTTTCATATATATTCTCCACCATTTTTAGTCCTCAAAAACATGATATTCTTTCTAGATTGGAGATCCTTAGGTTTTTTGAATGTCTCAAAAAGTTACAAAACATCCATTTTCCTTTTGATTGGGTACACCCTACATCTCTTGGAATAATCATCAATGAATGATAAAAAGTAAATTTCTCCTCCCAAGTATATAATTGGTGCTTGGAAAAATCAGAATGGATCAATTTAATGATCTCCTTTTATCTTGCTGTTGATGTTCAAAATTTTAACATGTGTTGCTTGTTCAAAACACAATGCTCACAAAATAGTAAGGATACCTTTTTAAGTCTAGGAATCAACTTCTGATCCTAAAGAATTTTCAGGCCTCATTTTGACATATGAGCAAGCTTCTATTTCCATCACATCATCAATGCTTCCATCATGGTAGTTGATGAAACAACTATCTCAGCCTCCTTGTACATTTCACCCATAAGAACGTATAGGTTCATCAAGATATTTTCTACCTTCATCAACACAAACATGCCCTTCACAATTCTCATCACTCCATTCTCAGTGAAAGTCTTTCATATGATAATATCAAATCATCCCAAAGAAAATATGTTTTTCTTTAGGCCCTTCACATGATGTACTCCTTAGATAGTTTATACCATGCCATCATATATCTTCAGTTTTATGGCACCGACTCCAAAAATCATTAGGGTATAATAATTCCCCAGGTACACAAGTCCTTCTAATAAAGTTTTATATAGGACAAACCATTCCCATAAAGCCTTCATGTTCCATGTTTCTCTTGAATATATTGTACATGCTCCATTGAGATGCTTCTTGTGTCCAGTAGTCATCATTGCTTCACTGACAAGATGGTCTCCATTTCCAGAACTACTCATCACATTCCCCTCAGAGCTAATTTCACTAACCATCTTTTCATAACACTCCTTCTTGACATTCCCCTTATTGACACAATTGAAACATGTGACATTCTTATTAATACTCATTGATTTGGACCAGCTATGATTTTGGCTCCCACTGGAACTACGATCTGTAATCCTTCCTCTCTCCATTGACAGAGCCTCTGCTTGGTGAAACATTATCTACCTATCCTCCTTGTTCTTGCAACAAAATTATTCTTCAGGAACTGAGGTAGAAACATCATTTAAGGGAGAATATCCTTCAGTATATTTTTGGTGTGGTTGGTGATGAGTTGGTCAGATTAATCTAGAAAACTTTGGAGAAGAATATTCACACATTCAATATCCACAATTTTATAGTCCAATGCTGTGAGATAAGAGAAGAGAGTATTGAGGTTGTTGATGTGGTCTGTCACTGTTGATGACTCTTCCATTCAAAGAGTGTATAATTTTCTCTTTAGGAAATTTTTTTATGTAGTGACTTGGCCTCATATAGATTCATTAGAGTATCCAATATTTCCTTCATTAACTTTTTCTCCACAATAGTTGATAGGACCCCATCTACCAATGAAAAATGAATGCTAGAAGTAGAATTCTCATCCATGTCATTCCCTTTATCCTCAATCTCACCCATATACTTTTCACCAATTTATAGTAGGTAATTATCCTTTTTTATAACTTCCCAAATATTCATTTTCCACAACAAAAAATTATTCTTGTTGAATTTTTTTAGTCTCAAATTTCGCCATTATCTGGACACATCATCAGTACATAACATATTCTATTTCATAGCGATGTATTTAATAATTTCAATAAATTTTTTCTGATGTGAAAGATCAACTAGAGTTGCAATCACAAAGCATACTAAAATTTATGAGAATTATTAATACATTAAAATAAGAAAAACACCAGGCTAAAACCTTCTTTTCTTTCAAAATAGTGCATTTAATAATTTCAATAAATTTCAAAATCGCAGAGCATACTAAATTTAAGAGTATTACTAATACACAAAAAAGTGAACAACATCAGGCCAAAACATTCCTCTGATACCACTTATTTAGAAATAAAATTGATTGGACCACTAGTTCAGCGATAATCGTGAGATAAAATAAAGTGAAAAAATGATGAAATAAATGGGCACCAAATGTAATGTGGAAAACCCCCCAAAATGAAAGGGCTAAAAAACGATGGGATAATAGAAGGATCTCACTATGGGAAATAGTGGGTACACACTCCCTCACTATTACAAGGATAAAAATCTCATAAATATTCTCTCTTGAATATGTGTGGAGAACAACTAATAAATAATAAACATAATTGATGAACTGATGTTGATGATAACCAATGAAGTTGATGAGGATGAGATGATGAAATAAAGAGATCCCACTACCTTTTATAGAAAATCCTCACCCCTTCTTGCTGTCTTCTCCCACTAGCCGGGTTTTTGGGGTAGGTCACCAACCACCTACCACCACCTTCCCCTCTTTGACAAAGGTTGGGGTGATTCCATCAATTGGGAAGAAACGGTCGACAATAAGAGTCCTAGTTTTTCATCAATGGTTTAACCTTCATCACACCAGTATCCTTCATGATTAAACCCAATGACAGTAGACGTTTCATCCTAGTGTGAGATTTTAACTACCTGTTTGAACTCCACCATTGTAATCCTAGTCATTATACCAATACTTACTTTTCCCTGTAATTCCCCTACTACCTCAAAAGAATTTGTAACAAGAATATTATGTTTTAAGATTTTTCCTAGAAATTATTCAATTTAAGCTTGATCACAAGCCTCTCTACTACCTCTATATGGGGAAGAATCCACTTCTTCCAACTTTGGTACCAACTTTCCCTATAATTAAATCACATCCATCCACTAGACATGCTCTCAATTTTCTAATAGCAATGAAATAAAAAATTTCACTGCTGTAGAGGCATCCACTTCATCCCCATTTTAAACTTCCAACGGTTCTCCAAAATACTCATTAAAAGTCAAATATCATCGAGGATAATATTTCTTGATTTCTCCTTTTAGTTTTATTCTACTTTGATACTCTTAGGAATACCAATATCAGCCTCATTCTATGATATAACATCATTAGTGACATATCTAGATGTAGATATGATATGGTCTCATTGTATCAAGCCTGGAATAAGAAAACATTTCATATAGAAAATTCCAACCCAAAACGGATTTGATTCCGGTGGAGAGGCTTTATTTCCAGCTCTCATAAACATATATATTTTTATTATGAAATATCCTTTATAGAATTTAAGAATAATGTCTTCGACACATCATGAGATTAAATCACCACCTAGGTAAGCAAGTGCTACATATGAGGTGTGAAAAGAAATACAGAAGCCATCAAAAATACAGTTCCCCTCCCTTTGGAAGGTATTTCTTGTTGAGAGCACTGCATGGAGACATGTAAACCATCTAATTATGTACTATTCTCTATAAATTACTTTCATTAAATTATTATGTGAACCTTTACAATATAAACATCCTCTTTTTCCACACGACGTACATAAAGTCTCAAATTGTGATCTAAATTTACCCCATCTGGCCGTTTTGGATGGGAATCTAGTTGTTACTTCTTTTCATTCCTCTCATGAATAGACCAACAAAATTTCAGTAATAATTTTTCAATTTTTAGTCCTTGAGATATTTTCACAGCTAGTTGAAACTTTTTCACTTATACCTGGCATGAGACCAAGTCAGCAGAGTCCTTTTGTTCATTCTACACATTTAGCGACTTGCATCGCTACTTCTAACATGTCCCCTCCCATTTAGGATATGAAAAATACTGCAACTCTAATTTTTTGGATAACATAAACAAATCCTCTAGCTCAACATATTACATTTAATTGAAATATGGTTCTTCTTTTCTAGGACTCACTACCACTATTGGTAGAGGTGTTTAAGAATTAGAAGAATATTGATGGATGAATAGCTCAACATAAGCATGCACTTGCACTGGCACCATCTTCAACATATCTCATTGCAGTTATATAGGATTGGAATCTTCCTTCTCCTCCACACATTCCAATATGCAAGGATTTTCCCATTTTTCTAAAGAATGAGTCGCAACTTGGGTAACCAAAACCTCTGTTCCTTCTACTTTCATATTTCCATAACTCTAGAGCATCATTTCTCTGAGTTGTGTAAAGATGGAAATGGCCTTAATTTTCATTGTCAATAAAGACCAAAGTCCAAGTAGACCTAGAATACATAGTCATTCCATTAGTACCTTCAACTTTTTTGGAGTTTTATTGATCGAAAAATAAACCCCATCACACATAATCCAAGTCTCAAGATCATTTCCAAAAAAGTTTGGCCCCATCTCTTTCATAGAGTTATCCTCCCATCATTTGGTTATTTTGGGCAATCATTCTAAGAGGTCCTACATTTTATTTTCCATACGCATAAGAATATAACTTCTAGTTTCCACCACTACGATTCAGTTTCCATTGTTGCGAGTCTTTTTCCTCTACTGTGAGAGAAAAAACTATTGTGTCTACTTCAGTCCTCTAAGTCTAGAAATTTCTGTCAAGTTTCTCCCTCTAGAATCTCTCTCCCTAGTTGATTTTAAATCTCAATAAAAACACCAAATGATAGGGATCTAGGTTGATGTGAGGTAAAAACAATGGTATCTATTAATACAAAATGTGTAAATAGACAAAAATTACAAGAACTGATGTAGAAGAAGAAGAAATAAAAAAGGAAAATAAGACTCCCCTGGGTTTGGTACTCCCCAAGGCCAAGCCCTAACCCTCTAGACATCTTCCATTACATGCCAACTAGAAATCATTTGTATCATACTTATAATAAAACCTACCTTATTTAATACTCAACCACCCCCAACTGCCCAAAAAATTTATGTTATCATCCATAACCAGCCACTTCCATCCCTAAAAAACCAAAAAGAGGAAAAAAATTACTTCCCTTACCATTAAATAATTACTCCGTCCCCTGGGAAACCAAAACCAAAAACCCTTTTGTATCCTACAAAACTCACCACAAAAACCTATGCTGCATCATCCAAATTCCCCACAACTATCCACCATACCACATTCTAATAAAGGCGTCTAATTGAGTGGCTCAAAAAGCAGATAAGAAAGTGGACTACTTTATTGTGACAGTAAAAGTAAAATTCACTTGGAAACAAATCTAATTTTCTATATGAGGATGAAGTACATTGACCTAAAATACCACTTTATGTGGAAGATGATGGGAGGAGGAAAGTTGGATTTGTGAAAGATTCTGGAAAAAAAATCCAATGGACTGATTCCCCAAGGTTTTAGTCTAAGAGGGTTTGAGGCACCATTATTACATAATTAGACTTGAGTGATACAAAGAAGAATCAGAGAAGCATTGTATATAGTATAATGTTGTTTTTTTCCAATGTTTTGGAGGATTATGTGAAGGCCCTTGAAGCACTCTTTAGGTGGGATATTTTTGGGATTGTGAATCCTTATTCAAGTATCGAAATTAGTCAAATGTAAGGAGAATTTCTAGAACTGGTTTTGGTCTGATGAAAGGTAACACCATTAGTTGGATTCCGAATAGAAAAAAGGAATGTTGGAAGAAAACTTATTCTAATAAATACAAATTGATAGTGTCCAAGTCACTGGTTGATGGTTGGTCTGAAGATTCCAAACACAAGGATCCATTGGTGTGATCTGAAGGGCCATGGTTTCATCTTCCTAAGATTGGAGGTCAAACTAGTTGGTGTTATAAGAGATCAGAATTCACCGTTGGGAATAGATGGACCTCTGCGGATATAGGGGTTCAATGAAAATGGTTGATTGTATGGGACCCACTATATAAATGGGTGGGAACACATGTTATGGTGTACTGTGATCATTGGATATTTAGTGATCTATGTGGATGCCAATCATGGTGATTTTACAATCTAATCTTCTATTGAAATGAAAAGTTGGAATATTTTCTCCTAACGAGGTAGGACTAAATGTTTGAAACACGTAAATATTTTTCATTCCAAAATTTTAGTTTTTGACTTGCATGAATGTACGGTGGGATGTGATTGAAAGTGCTGGAGTGAGTTGGATTAGTGGGGTGACAAAGGTGAATCATTTTGTTCCTTTTTCAGGTACACTGACGTCTGGGGAGTTCCTTTTGGGACCTGATTCAACATTTGGTTATTTGGGTGATCTATCTTATGGGGAGATTATTTTTATACATTCTTAATTTTTTTATAGAAAATAGTTAGGGAGATATTTTTTTCAAAATGCACCGCAAAGGAAGCATCACGGATGCCGCATTTTTCATTTTGGGTGAAAGGAGAAATCGCAGATGTCGCCTTTTCACTACCGGAATGGATCACTAATGTGAAAAAGGCGGCACCCGCAGGTGCCGCCTTTCACTTAATGACATTGCGAAAGGCGGAACCCGCGATGCCATCTTTGCCTCCGCGCCCTATAAAAGGGCAGTTCCCCCTCCCCTTCTCCTCACTTCCAAACACTCATTTGCCTCTCATTTTCTGTCTTTCGTGGCGAAGGTTGTGGTTTGAAATTTTTGGAAAGCTTTTAGAGGTATGGTTTTTAATTTCATGTTTCTTATTTTGTAGAAATTTTTTTTGTTAATTTTTTTTTAAAATTTAATGTTTTTTATTTATTTGAATTGTTTATAGTTAATATTTTATTTATTTAGTAGTTTTGTTAGTTTTAATTTTTTTTGTTTATTAGATTGTTTAATTAGTTTTATATATTTAGGAATTATAATTATCATTAGTATAAATTAATTTAGGATTATTTTAATGAAATTTTGGTAGCATAAAGACTATGATATCTATGCAATCAAATCCTTGTCTGGACACAAAAAAGTGAATGTGGCTCTAGAATAGATATACCTAGGGGTAAACCCAAAAACACTAATTTGAGCTAGACATGAACAGGAACTGGTGCTTGACAACGGGCCTTGCTGCATTCTAGTTTGACACACCCAGAGGATATTCTTAGGATGTGCATATTTCTTTATAAACTACTAAAATATCTAAGAAAAGAAATGATAAATTGATAATTTAGTAATTATGTTGATAGTTATTATTAGGAATGATTAAATAGAAATTAATTAATAAATAACATAGAGTTAAAAATAAATCTACAGTTCAAATGATATTCAATAACATGCAGTTAAAAAATAACATGGAGTTAAAAAATAACATAGTTAAAAAACAACATGGAGTGAAAGTGAAATAATAAATAACATGGAGTTAAAAAATAAATAACATGGCGTTAAAAATTAAATAACATGGAGTTAAAATATAAATAACATGGAGTTAAAATATAAATAAATTGGAGTTAAAATATAAATAACGTGGAGTTAAAATATTAATACCATAGAGTTAAAAAATAAATAACATATAATTAAAATATAAATAGCATAGAGTTAAAATAAAAATAACATAGAGTTGAAAAATAAATAACAGCATGTTTAGAACTTCTTACCTTTATTGCAGTGAATTGAATATCAAAATTTCAGAAATCCTGTGTGACAACCGATTTTTTGAAATTTTTATATCCAATTCAATGCAGGAAAGGATAGAAGCTCAAAACATGGTGTTATTTATTTTTTTAACTATATGTTATTTATATTATAACTCTACTATGTTATTGAATAACTAATTAATAAGTTAGTAAGGAATAACTAATAATTTAAGAATGATTAACTAATTAAAAAGTGAACTAAGAAATATCCTTGTTTTGGATATAAGATCTCTTAAAATTTATGTATCATAACGATTGTATAGTTTTTAAGTAATAGTTATTATTTGAACATGAGGTAAAATCCAACTTATTTTTAATAAGTAGTTTAATTACATATTCAAAGTATAAAATACACATTATATTGGTAACCATCATTCTTAATGTCACTTACATTATCAAAATCTTGATCAGAAAAGTTTTTTACGTAGAGCATAATGTTTTCCTGTGTGTACTGCTATGTGGAAGTTATTCAAACTGAGCAAGGAGCTTCGTATAGTACACAACCAATAATAGTGGTAAATACAACTGATTGTGTAACCCGAAGTGACCTTCAAGACAGAATTCATGGATCATTAAATCTGGGACCTTATCTAAAGATCAAGTCAATGAGTTATAGACATTTTCAGTTCCCATCAACATTGTGGAATCTAGCTTATCCATTGGCTGATGATGCGTAATGGATCCAAACAATTAATTTGTTTTCTCCATTGTCAGATGGTTCCATGATGGAGTTATATGTTGATGTTTCTACTGTACAACAACAGCATCCAATTGTACAAAGATGTAGACTTACAAGAGTCATTGAAGATAGTCCTCCCCATGAAGTTGAGACTATTCCAAATGATGCAGAAGAGGACAACCTACTTGATCTCCCAGATATACATGTTAACCCGACATCTGATGAGGTGTTTCATAATAACAAAACATATGGTGATAGTAGTGCTGATGAGGAAGGAACAATGAAAGTTTCGAGAAATGAATTAGTTGTACAACATGATCGACCTATAATATATCATCCACCGATCTTTTCATATTGACCAGAAGCAATGAAACATGTGCCTAAATTTGAAGATAATGTTCTCACACCGGCAACTGAGTTTCCCAGAGTTATACATGATAGGTTTAGTGAGATGGAAAAAACTTTATATGTTGGAAGGAATTTTCCAAGTAAAGATGCATTAAAAAGTACACCAAAGAGATTTCACATTGAGAGGCACTGTATCTATGTAGCTTACGAATCATACCATTTAAAATATGGCATATGATGTGAGAATTATGGGGATTATTGTATATTTGAATTGAGGGCGATTCCAGACACAACATTTGGAAGTTGGAGAATCTCGAGGATTGAGGAAGCTCATACTTGCGTTCAGCCAAGCCTGAAACTAGATCATACTTCATTGGATGCAGAATTTGTGTCATCCATTGTTGTTGAGATGATTAGGACATGTCAAGATGTTCTGATGGCCCGTGTTCAAGAGAGGATACAACATACATTCAGTTATAAGATTTCTTATAATAAGGCTTGAGAGGAAAAACCGATGGCAATTGTGAAGGTCTATGGTGATTGGGATGACTCATATCGGGTGTTGCCTCAATTGCTATCCATACTGAGGCATCATAACAAAGTTGTCTTCCATCTGGATACAAACGAACATGTGTCTCATGATAACTGACTTGATCCATCTCGTGTTCAATTTCATCAGTTGTTTTGGGCATTCCTTCCCTGTATATCTGCCTTTCATTTCTGCAAACAATTTATTCAGATTGATGGAACATTTCTGTATGGAAAATAAAAGGGCATATTGTTGATTTCGGCAACCAAAGATGGAAACTTTTAACCTCCTCTTCTTGCCTTTACCATTGTAGAGAAAGAAAACTATGAATCATGGAGTTGGTTTTTGGCATCTATCAACGCCCATTTCCCCAACATTCGGGGTGTTTGTTTGATATCTGATCAGCATCGGGAAATTAATGAGGCAATCAATGCGGATCCTGATACATGGAGTTACCCAAATGCACATAATCAGTTTTGCATTAGACACATTGCTAGAAACTTTCATAAAAAATTCCACAACAAACCGATGAAGAAGGCAATCACCAGACTTGGTACGCATTGTATTTGTTATTTCTTTGTATATAAACATAAATATAAATTCAAAATATGTGAAATATCATTTATTCTGTGTAGAATATGACTCTAATCAATGATGGTTTGAAGAACATTTCGAACAAATCCATCAAGTCAATGAATAAGTTTACGATTATATGATTTGAATTCCAAAAGAAAAATGGACATTGGCATATGATGGGGGAAAGAGGTACGGACACATGAACACCAACATTGTAGAGTGCATCAATGGTGTATTCAAAGGGATTCAAATTCTACCTATAACTGCCCTAGTTAAGAAGAAATTATATCATCGCATGAAGTACTTTTTTGATAGACAAAAACTAGCATCAGATGGAATAAATCAGGGGCTAATGTATGGAATCCATTTTCAACGAGAGATTGAATAGAATATTGAAGAAACTTTTGGTTATCATGTCTGCCTATTTTGACGAGAAGACTCTCGATTTGATGTTCAAGAGAAGATGAACCCCATCACAAGTAGCATTGGTGAAAAAAATTGTGGTATTACTAGAAACAAGGCAATGTCAATGTGGAAACTTTCAGGCCTTATGGTTTCCATGATCACACGCCATTGCAGCATGTGCCTTTATTAACATATTATGGGAAGCATATGTTGATCCAATGTACCAGATGAACACCATTTATAACTGTTATGATGTACCATGGACACCTATTGGAGAGTTTTGTTATTTCCCAATTCCCGAAGGTCAACCGATAGTGGTACCTTATACGAATCAGTTGGGTCCCCATGGGAACCAAAGGCCAGCAGGATGTGAAATGAGATGGACTGGCCTCAAGAACAAAGACAGAGTTTGAGATGCACCATATGTCATCAAGAAGGTCATAATCGAAAACGATGCCCTAACATTATTGGGTCGAGTTCACACTCTAAGCCACAATGATGTATTATCGTTATTGGGAGATTCTCATATTGTAAATTTTATGTTGTTATCTCTTCCTTTTACCTCAGTTTTCTAACCCCCAAAACTGAAAATCATAACTGTAATCCCTGAAACATATTTTGTATACCGTAATCCTAACATTCTAAACCATAATCCTGAAAATATTTTCACAAATCATTAACCTAACCTGTAAAACGTTAAAATAAATCCAAAATCCTAGATCCAAAAGGAAATATGTGAAACCCTAATCTTTAAATCCTAAAATCGAAAACATGAACCGTAAACCCAAAAACAGATTCCATTTACATCGGTTTTTAAAACATTATGTGATTGAGAAAATAATCAGAAACATATCACCAGTTTATCTAGTACAATCATATATCAATATGACTAATGTGTCCTACAAATCCCTATAAACCATGCATAAAGTTCTAGGGAATAGAGGAGCACCCCAGAAATTGAACCCTCCTACATTGTTAATGAATTCATAGAGACAAATGAATCTTGATCTAGTAATGGAATAACACCCCAAAAAGTGAACTCCCTTATAATATCAAAAATATGATCCCTAGTACTACACCTTTCACCTGTATACCTATGGATCACATGTGAGATATATATAAAATCATTTTGAAAGGGAATTATAACATTCAAAAATAACAAAAAATAATTTCTTGATATAAAAACAATCTTTGAAAACCAGTTCACACATCATTTCACAATTATTTTAAAACACCTTTCTATTTACCAAAATTAGGGGAAACCATATTTTATAAAAAACCCTTTTCAGAAAATAAATAAATCATGCCAATTATTTTATAAAAATATTTATAAAACAAAGTGAAATCATGGTTTATTCAACATAAATTAGAGACGGAACCACCTATAGGTCATGAATGATCCATGATGTGAATCCTTGATAAAACTTCATTTGTTTATATTCATATGACTGACACCATACTACTTAGTCAGCAGGCTACCAATTTTTCATAGGTTGTGATAGAGTGTGGTCCAGATCGATTGATCAGGGTGCGTCGAGCACACCATTTTCAACACACAGAGCGTCCTCCTGCCATTATACCATACTTTCATCGTGATGGATTCTATGGTTTTGCATTATCTAATTTTACATTTGTTGACCATTACATTCTAGCTGCACTCATGGAGAGGTAGAGATCGAAGGCATAAACATTCCACCTGCCTAAGGGAAAGATGACCATCACCCTCCATGATGTGGTTGTGCTTCTTGGTCTTCCTATCCAAGGGACACCCGTTATTGGATCCACTCGGGAAGCGTGGACTGACCTTGCTTAGCACTTTTTAGGCATTGAAATTTTGTTCGATCGTAGTGCTACCAATGGAGCAGTGATATCCATGCCTTGGCTGGAGTCACGGATTCCACTTTTAGCTGATTATGCTGACGAGCAGACGGTGATGCATTATGCATGTTCATATATATTACGAATTTTTAGAGGAACCATGTGTATGGATCATTCAGGGATGCATGTGAACATGTTGTATCTACCCCTGCTATAGGATTTTGATAAGGCATGGACGTACAGTTTGGGATCGGCCTGCTTGGCATACAGAAACAAAGCATTATGCAGGATATCCGATAGGCGGCACACAGGTCTCGGGGGATGCGTCATCCTTATTTAGATGTGGGCATGGGGGCACATCCCCGCATTCTGCCCTGATCTTTCTGGTCCACCGGTCGAGATGTCAGTTCTTCATGATGCTCCACGTAGACGCTGGTATCATCACTCATTTCTATCAGTTTCTGATGCTACTACAAGTTATTGAATTTAATTTCTCATTATTCATCACTATAGATGTTGTATTTTGTAGGTGGTGTCAACGACACAATTTCAATGCGGTTCCAAGACATGATTTGGTCGTATATCAGCTCGAGTTAGAATTTATCTTACCCCATCATGTATGTATATACAATCTATAACTATCTAACAAATTTAATAATAGCATCATTTTTTTAGTTAACAATTTTTATAACAAGGGAAATATGTTATTTCAGATTTTATGGGTTCCATACTGGTATGTTATGGACCAGTAGCCTCCATACTACACGGTTTGACTTGACGATGTTACGGCTATAGTTCCACTCATTCACTTTAATATTGTTGAGTGGGACCATCTTGACAGAGTCATGCACCAGTTTCTCTTGACTCAGCAGATTCCATTACCGCCGAGGTAAACATATCATCTTCATCGGATGAAGCTAACAGGGAGGCAGGATGATGACCGGCGTCGAGTGCATGCTGTATTTATCGATTGTTGGAACAGATGCGCAGAGTTTCATATCTAGGGAGTTCCTAAGATGTAGTTATCTCTTTCAGCATAGCACGAGTATGATCCATGGTATAGATTAACGTCTATACTGTATCTTACCAGAGTAGACAGAGAGATTCATATGATTGTAGGTCAATTAAATTATATTATTATGTTTATTGAGTTATTTTCGAGTTAATTTTTAATCTGTTTACTGTAGAGTCACAGATAAAGTCTTATTCATATGTGTGATGAGGCTGAGGATAGAGTCTTCATCCGGGAAGACGTTCATGCTCAAGTGTTGGAGCTGAGGTCATCTGTTCATGCGTTTGCCGAGAACCTCTTCGAGTGTCCTGCACGGAGACAGCAGGTTCCTACCGCAGAGGAAGATCCTGCAGCAGCTTCTAGTGCTGAGGAGCCACAACCACGACAAGTATACAACATCATCCTGCACATCAGGCCTCACCAGTTCCACAGGAAGAGGTCGACCCTCTAGGAGTCCAGTATGAGCCGATGCAGGATGTGTCTCAGCTGTCATGGGATCCATCTTTTTTGACGGGATATCCTTAGTTTTCTCCATCTTGGGGTCCATATGGAGCGCAACCTTTGGGTCCAAAGTCATCGTAGCCTTGGGGTCCAGACCAATCACAGAGTTGGGGTATAGTTCCACCACATGATTTGTTCCCCAATTCGATGATGTCAAGTTCTTCTACCATCGAGGTGAGAGAAGGATTAGGAGGGTAGTATGAGGTGGAGTTGAAATTTTCTCCCATTGGAATAGAGGTGGAGGATATGAAAGTCGACGTTCTAGTGTCCGAGTACCAGCCCTCTCCAGGTCATCAGACTCCCCAAGGATTTCACCGCGAATGTCCTATTATTAGACCACAATTTGGGATAGGATCTCCTCACCGTAGACATAGACATTGATTGTTTATGTTCATTTATATGTTTTATGTCTATGGAAAGGAAAAATTATTTTTTATGAAATGATTTGTGTTAGACCACCATGTGGGACAGGATCTCCTCACCATAGACATAGACATTGATAGTTTATGTTCATTTATATGTTTTATGTTTATGGAAATGGAAAATAATTTATAAGATTTCAAAATAGCCAACTTGAAACTTAAAAATGTTTCAAGTACATGACTTTGAAATACTAGAAAATATAAACCATATGACCAATAAAAAGGAAACTTTAAACATTCATTAAACATATAGAAGTCAACCCCGCATCAATAGGATGCACAGTGTTGCTAGTATCACATACATCTATAATATTTGATGCATGAAAACATGTTATATCTCCTTTAATGAGAAAAAAAATCCATTCTTCCACCCGCCATGTACATATCCATATCAAAATTCGACCTCATAAGGGAATGATGAAAGATATGCCACGTGAAATGCTCATATGTTCCCATTCCTACAAATACCAACCCCTTCAACACCACCATGCATCCAACCACTATAATTTCTTCTACAATTGTCACCCCATTTCCCCAGGCCTAGTTGATCAGATGAAAACACCAATGATTCCGCATAGCCCATCGAACTCTTCATCACCAAATCTTTATCCTTTATCATCTTCAAAAGGATACTATAGGACCTCCTTGATCTATCAATTACAAACACTCAGTAGGAAAAACCAAAGTTTCTCAACCACAAGTGGAAGAAGCATACTAATGCCCCTGTGAGAAAGAAGTAGAAACCAAAAACACCTAACAAACGTATACTACCCATCACAACCCCACCAAGGCACACTCACTAAGTAACACAAGTCAAGTAAAGTAACATAGTAAGCACATTGATGATAGGGTAACCCACACCACTTCCAACTATTTTATCCACTTATGCCTGATGAGAAACATGCTGGTACTCCCACCTCTTCTGAAAGAACCACATCACAACCTGACCACACACACCTGGGCCACAAACCAACCCTTGTCTCATCACCGGGGCCATGATCCAAATCACGTATTCTCCGCAAACACCTGGGCTGTAACCACCCCTCATACCATCTCCCGGGCTATGAGCCACATAAAAATTTTCCCATAGAGACCTGGGCCACAACCACACCTCATCCCATCACCGGGGCCATGTGCCACACCACATCCCACCTACAAAAACCTGGGCCACAACCAAACCTCATCCTCTCACTGGGGAAATGAGCCACACATTATCCCTAAGACACCTAGGAAAGCATAACACGTCTCATACCAAAGACACCTGGGAAATCACAACACACCTCATCCCAAAGACACCGTGGAAATCACTCCACACCTCATCCCGAAGACACCTAAGAAAGCCCAACTTTCCCACACACACCTAGGCCTCACAAACCGTAACCTACCTAAATAATCTTGGGCTATCATTGCACAGAATAGGGAGTAGGGAAGAGAAGGTGACCAGCCATCCATCCTCCCATTGAGATGTTTGGGAAATACAACCTTCCTATGATGATGTGCGTGTTTGGAACATAGTTCTAAACAAGGTAAGGTGCATATAGAAATAAAAAGAATATAAAAGTAATACATATATGATACCAAGAACTCAAGCCCAACCTATGGGTATTCAACCAACAAACAACTCACAAAACTATCTTTGCTGCTACCTCTAAATACACAACCACAAAACTAAAAAAAAACTCAATTTATATACCCATCCAATTCATTTAACTAATTCGCATTTATTATTAAACATTTTAGTAATTTATTCCATCTCTACCCAGGAAAGTAGCAGGCATGGTACACAAAAAGACACATAGAAAAGTCACAGAGAGGAAGAAAAACCATAGTAAGTTAACCCACCACACATTCCTCTTCATTTAACACCCATTATAACCACTTCCATTATCATTATTCAAAGTCCTTCCACCCAATCCGTCCTCTCAACAATGTAGACCACCAACTCATATCCTCACCCATCAACACATAATTTGTAAAACCTGATCATAACCTTATTGTACAACACTTCTCATCCATTCCACAATCAATCAATTTCTCAACCTGATATTCCAAAACATGTCCCAAACCACCCAAACACGCAATCACTCTCCCATCCATATCACTACACAAACCACACAAGGCACAATTTCTATATTTAATAAGGCATACATTATTTAATTCTAATTGATAATTCAGGGTGTGATCATAGAAGCCATAGGATCCTAGGGAATCCATTTAATTTACTAAATATACCTG
Source organism: Viscum album (assembly GCA_963277665.1). Classification (NCBI taxonomy): domain Eukaryota; kingdom Viridiplantae; phylum Streptophyta; class Magnoliopsida; order Santalales; family Viscaceae; genus Viscum; species Viscum album. Next base: position 945,922,564 of record OY728162.1, read on the forward strand.
GTTAATCAATTTCATATATACAGTCGTTCAATAAAGGCTAACAACAACCATTCACAAGCCATTAAAGTTGCACAAACAAAGACCCCCAGAAACCATGATTTTCAGTAGGCATATAGTCCAAAGGAATCCCAATAACAGTGAAATGAATAAAAGAAAAAACATGCATCACTTTTCCCAGCCCTTGATTATTGATTTAAAATAGATTCAATTATCTTTATAAATATTAATTCAATTTTCATCTCAAGGAGAACATATGTGTATCCACCCCACATGATACACAATTAATAGAGATGAAGGTATCCCTACCTAGAGAAACAAATGATCAATACTTCCTTGTTACACCAATGTAGGGGGTGCGCATGTAGCAGGAAGAGACTATAGGGAAAACATGGTCCAAAGGCAATAATACAATCACATGACTCCTGGGGGAATAAAGGTGTGGGATGTCTCCCACCAAGATAATAGAGACGAAATGAATGAAGGTATCATCCCCCAGCCCTTGAAGGATTAGATCAGAGAATCACAGAATATGAAACTGTTTTGAATATTCCATTAAAGTCAGATCACAATGTAATCATGTGGTTTAACCATCTAAATGGCTCTCAGACTTTTATAAAATTAAAGATAAGATTTATATCCCTTTAAAATGATCCAAAATCACTTAAATATAGTATTAAATGCATTTTACATCAAAGAAAACATTAAAGGGGTGAAACTATAGGAAGCTGGAAACACTATTCATGACTCACCGTCAGAATGACCTACCATTGGATGAGTGACCGTTGCGAGCTACCGGTGTGAGTCAATGTCATGAGCTACCAGTGCGAGTTACCAGTGAGATCTACTAGTGTGTGTCACCATTGAGATTCACCAGTATGAGTCACTGTCGTGAGTCACCGTTCAGTGAGCTACCATCCGCAAATCACAATCGCTACCTACTGTCAGCGACTCACCATCAGGACCCACCGTCAATGAATCAACATTATCACCGACTATTGTGAGTTTCCATTGGAAATTTATTTTTTTTAAAAGTGTTGGAATAAGTCTCCTTGACCCCCCCCCCCAAACACCTCAAACACCATATTTTCACAAAGTAATGGACTTGAGAGGTCTGTTCCATTACATTAGATACCCATCAAACTATTATCACCCTTGAGAATTCCAAACCAATCCTATAAGTAAGAGGGGTCCGAACAACCACCGCATGAGATACCTATCAAGGATGTTTCTATGCTTGAAATAGTGCTACCGACTAAACACATCAAGGTTCAATGATAAACCACCCTATATTGATCAAAAGATAGAGTGAAACCTTGACATCCAAGAACACCTCATCCAATATCCATTAACCCAACTGACCACAAGGCACACCACGGAAGCACAACAACCACACCAAACTGAAGACACAGATCAACGAATTCCTTCCCCCATGTTAAAATACTATTTTCTCTGGATGACACTGACTCACCCACACGAGTTTAATCACATCACAATTAATGTGTCTCAATTCGGAATCAAGTTTTACCCTCTTCATACATTAGGATATTATCACACATTACAAAACAAGGAAAAAATCATCTCACAATAAACAAGGTTAAAACATCACATTGCAATGAAAAATAGAACAAGACAAAATTCAAAACAACTCTGGGTACTGTGCACACATCTACATCTCTCGCTCCCATGTACTCTCTTCTTGAAGACCATGCCTCAATAGAACATGAACCAAGGGCATGGTCCACCCATGAAACACCTTCTCATGATGATCCTAGATCTCCACTGGTCATTCCAAAAACATCACATCATCCTCGATGTCTATCTCTCCCTAGTAGATGACATGGGATTCATCACGAATATACCGATGAAGCTGAGAGACATGAAATACATTGTCGGTCCTCTCCAACCATGGTAGAAATACGAACTAGTATGCCACTTCACTAATTTTTCCCAATAACTCAAAGGGTCCAACAAACCTGGGAGAAAGAATTATACCTCTCCCAAACCTCTGCTACCCACATCAAGGGGAAACAATCAAGAACATGTGGTCCCCAAAATCTAACTCCAAGGGCCTCCTTATATGATTAGCTTATGACTTCTATCAGTCCTGTTTATCTTTCATCCCCTCACAAACAAGCTGGACCTTCTCTATCATGCTTTACACTACCAAAGGGCCCAGAACAGTTGTTTCCCCAACCCCCATCTAGAATAATAGAGAACAACACAGTTTCCCATAAAATGCCTAAAATGGAGCCATGTAAATGGAATAGTGATAGATATTATTATAATATAACTCTACCAAAGTCAAGTGTCACACCCAAGATCTTTCTAAGTTCAAGATGCATGCCCACAACATTTCCTGCAATGTATGGATATTACACTCTATCTACCAATCTGTCTGAGGGTGGAAAGCACTATTGAGGTGTAACTGGGTGCTGAAATCATGATACAATACCCTCTAGACTCATGATGTAAAATGCACATCTTGATCTGAGAAAATGGTCCTCAGAACTCCATTAAACCACACCACCTCATACGAATGCCTCTTAGCTAGGTCATGCACTATGCTCGTCTCCTTGTTCATTAAGAAATGAGTCAATTTCATCAATTGATCCACCAATACCTAGATAGAATCATTTCCACACTGATCTATGGTTAACCATGTGGTGAAATATATTGAGATTTCATTCCACTTCCACTTGGGGACATCTATGTGATGAAAAAAACCACCCGAAGATGGTGGTCATCCTTCACCTTCGGGCACAAAAGTACTTATCCACAAACTCTGCCACTTTTCATTTTATCCTGAGCCACCAAAACTGCATCCTCAATCCACAATAAATCTTAGAAAACTTCTAGCTGTACCCATAAATGTGAGGTGTGAAACACATTAATGACTACCCCATACATCGCCACCCAGAAAAAAATTCCCCTAAAACAACATTTAGTTCTGACCATCCTCCAACCATCCCTCTAGAGCATCACCCTGGGAAACACGATCACGCATAAACTATACCTCTGAGTCTCCCAAATGAGACTCTAATACCTTATACATCAGAGGATAATGCACTGACATTTGAAACAAGCAACCTCTACCACCATCCACCATTACATCCAAGTGAAAGGATGCCAACTCTTCCATCACCTCCCAAGCATCTGTAGATTTCTAAATAACCTATTTTTGCAACATCCGACTCAAATTATCAACCAAAAAATTTCTCTTTCTTTAGGTGTAGGAGATCTAAATATCATAGTCCTGAAGAAACTCCACCCACATACATTTTATCATTTTCAAATCTCATTGGGAAAAGATATACCTAAAACTCTTGTGCTCTATGAAGACTACAAATCACTCCCCAATGAGGTAATGTCTCCATAGATTCTACGTGAACATGACTACTACCAACTCTAGATCATGGGAGGCATAGTTACATATGTGGGGATGTAATTTTTGTGAACCATAAGTTATCACTCCCCACTATTGAATTAACACACATTCCATGCCCAGACGGGAAACATCAAAAAACACCTCAAACATCACCCCTTCCTCTATAAACCAGAGCACCAGAGCACTAAAAAAATTACCCTTTAGATAACCAAATGCTGCCTGACACTACTCACTCAACACAATGGTTTGGTCAATTCAATTCATAGTTGTCAATAGAGCTTCAAATCAAGAGAAATTGGGTAGAGACCTTCGATAGTATCCTTCTACACAATAAAGGTTGTGAAATTCCTCCACATTCTTAGGTGATACACATGAAACAACCACTACATCATTCAATGGGTCTACTAATACACCATGATGAGACACCAAATGAATAATTATGTGCACCTATATTGTCTAAACTTATACTTTAACATATTTCCATAGATTTGGTGGCGTCGAAGAACCTCCAAGAATGTCCTGAGATGCATTATATGCTCCTCTAATGACTACAATTAGATCAGGATATCATTGATGAATATGAAGATGAACCAATCTAGGAACTCAGGAATTATGGATTTCATATACCTCATGAACATGGCTAGTGTGTTCATAACACTGAACGAAATGACTATGAAATCGAAGTTCCCATAACTGCACCTAAAACCAGTGTTTAGGATATCACTCTCCTTCATTCTAAACTTGTGATATCTAAAGCATAGATTGGTCTTAGAAAACCAACTTGATCTTATCTTCTAGTTGAAGAGATCATTTATTCTCAGGATAGGGTAATGGTTCTTGATCGTCACTTGATTCAACCTCCTCTAGTCTATACACAACCATAGACCACCATCCGCATTCTTCTCAAATAAGACTGGGGAACCCCACGATGTCACACTAGGCCAAATAAATACATTCTTTATCAGGTAATCAACCTGAATCCTTATCTATCACAACTCATAGGTGTCATCTAATAAGGATCCATCTAAATGGAGAGGCACCGGGCTACAGGTCAATCCCAAACTCAACATCATGTCAAGGGGGTAGCATCACAACCTACTCAGTGAAAACATATAGGAACTCACTGACAACTATAGGAACATACACCATCTTATCATACACCAATTACACTAATATATCTACTAATAAGGAAATAAGAGGCTCCACACACTGACTTCCCACTGAAAAACTCTGTTCTCCAATGAAAGACATACACGAGCCATCTATGTCTGAAAATAAAACTCTCATCCAGAAGCAGTATATAACAGCACGTACAAAATACGACTAGTCAATGCCAAGAATGACATAATATGGTTGCATCTATAGAAAGGAGAGATCCCCATGGGACTGATGTGGTCCCAACATTAGTCTACATCCATATTATAGATCAAACAAGATGGTCTGACCTCGGACTGGCGTACTCAACACTAGGGGTATGGTAAGCCTCTCTATATATAGTCTTAGAGAATGGGCTATACCAGGTGAAACAAATGAGTGTGAAGATCCTTAATTAAATAAATTACATGCAAGGGTTTTGAAAAAACTGATCGTGCCGTTAACGATCTCTAGACTTGATGAAACTGATGCCTCTGTGATGTTAAATTGACCACACCCAGCTCCTCTTCTCCCTTGATGATGACCACCTCTTTATCCATTCTTGGGTCGAGTTTACTAAGGTAAATCCTAAGGTTGGCCTCCACATGCTCCATCTCCCCTCAGTGGAGCATGAGCCCGCTATCCCAGCTGCTAAAATGGATTGTCTTGCAACTGCTGTTGAGGCTAGCACTGAACCTATCCACCTCCACCATACTGTGCTCAAGAATCCACTAGGCACTAAATCTAAATATGGTCATGATACCCACATAAGAAATACCTCATCCCCAATCCCACAAAATGGGAATGGGAACCATTGGCACCATAAGGCCGGAATGGAAACTGCTGAGGTTGACTCCCTGTTGGTCCAAAACTCAAACGTCCTAGTTCTTGGAACCTTCCTATGACAAACCTAACCCTAAAATAACCTTATTGGCTCTATCCACGTAGTAGATGTCCTCATGAGTGAATCTTCTCAATCATTTATGCCCTCTTATGAACCTCTAGATATGTTGTCAATGTAAAGGGAGTGACAACATACTAGATAGAAAGGTGGAGGGTCTCCTCAAGCCATATTGTATGAGACTCTTCATCTGAAAAGATATCTGGGGAAAATTGAAGAAGATCCTTAAACTTGATCCCATGTTCTCACACTGATATACTCTCTTACTGAAGGGAGAGTAACTCTTGCCTCTTCTTAGCCTTCATTGTTGATGAAAGGAACTCTTCTCAGAATCTCTTCTAGAAGTCAACCCACAACACGTCTTACCCCTTCCACTCCCCCAGAAACAATGTCCACCACTGACATGTAGCTCCCCACATCTGATTGACCACTAAAGGGACCCAGTGTCCCTTTGAGGATTGAATCAAACCATATGTGATATTAAGCCACTCTAACCATCCCTTCGTCTAAAAATTTGAAATGCTACCCTGGTTCTTTACTAGATCCTACCTCTTGAAAGCACATAACGTCCTCGCCCACTAATCATCTTCCTTTGCTGGATCAACCCTATAGTGGTTAAATGGATCAACCTGCTAAATCACCACTGCCTGATCCACACATAGATGTCATCCATGAGAAAAATATGAAATGGTAAACAAGGAATTCCTAAGCCTAAGTAGTATAGATTTTGATTTAAGATTAATTTTAACTCATTTAAATCATTTCATTATCCATTTAAAATTCCCCAAAACAACCCAATAAAAATAGAAACAAAATTCATTATGATGCATGCACCATTCCTCGGGTCGCTACCCTAAAAACGGTGTATCCTCACTTGGTTTTTTGGTAGTCTTAGAGTCCTTGCATCGGATCACAGGGGGCCCTAAAATCCTATATCCTAGCTGGTCTTCCATGGCCTATGTCACACACCAAGATCACCTGACAATATTTCAATATAAACCCATGCAATCCTCACTGTGCATTACTCCAAAATCCATCCTATCTATCAACCATCAGTTCTGATACCACTTATTTATGAACCTCCTTCTTCAAGATGAATAAAGGGAGATAACGACTCCCCTGAGTCCCATCTATAGTAGGCCCCAAGTTGGATACTAGCACCAAGGGTATATAATTCTCACAAAATGAGAAACATTACCCTTTTTATAGAAAACAATATCAGGAGATAATATGTCCAATCCAAAAACAAATCCAAGTTACAATATAAAAGGAAACCAAAATACATCTGAGATGCTTGTGTAAAATAAGGTTGTTACAAATACAATGAAACTCCAAGTTAAATACCAAAATCGAGACTAAGCAGCAACCTGACAATTATTCCAACGTCCAAGCTAGTAAGGTCCGGCATGGTCCATGTAATCCTTTTAGAGTCCTAAAAATATTTTTATAAGTGTAGGATGAGAGTATAAGTATACTTAGTAGTAAAAACTAAAGTTTCTCATGCACAAGTGGAATAATCATACTAATTCCCCTCTGTGAAAGTAGCAGAAACCAATAACACCTAACAAGGTATAATACCATACCAACCTCACTAATGAACACTCACCAAGTAATGAAAGTCACGTAATGTAATATAGTAAGCACATTGATGATAGGGTACCATGTACCACTTTCCCTGGTTTATATGCTTTTTTCAAATGTAAAATATCCTGACGTGCCCACCTCTTATGAAGGAACCATGTCACAACCCACCCACACACACCTAGGCCAAAAACTACACCTCGTCTCATCACTGGGGCCACAAGCTACATCACATCCTTCCTTTAGAAACCTAGGCCACAACCACACCTCATCCCATCACTGGGTCCATGATCCACATCATATTGCACCCCATAGACACATGGTCCACAACTACACATCATCCCATCATCGGGGCCCCGATCCACACCTCATCTTGATGACACCTGGGAACGCACAACAAAACTCATCTCAAAGAAACCTGGGAAAGCACAATACACATCATCCCGAAGACATATGGGAAAGAAAATCATTCCCGTACACTCTTGGGCCTTGAAAACCACAACTTTCCTAAAGAATCATGGGCTATCATTTCCTGGAAGAGGGAGTAGAGAAGAGTGGGTGGCCAACCATCCATCCTCCAACTGAGATGTTTGAGAAAGAACCCCTCCCCCATGATTATGGGGGTGTTCATTACATAGTGTTCAACTAGGGTGGGTGTGTATAGAAATCATGTGAATATACATGTAATACATATATGATACCAAGATCTTGAGCGCAACCTATGGGTTTTCAACCAACAACCAACTCAAAAATCCGTCATTGATGATACCTCTAGATGAACAACCACATCATAAGACATGAACTCAATTCATATCCCTAGCCAAGTTATTTGACCAATTACCATTATTTATTAAACATTTTAGTGACTCATTCCATATATACTTGGGAAACTACCAAGAAAGGTACACAACAAACCAATAGAAAAATCTTTGAGAGGAAGAAGAACCATAGGAAATTAACCCACTTCACATTCTTCTCTATTAAGAACCCACACCAAACACTACCATAATAATTATTATAAGTTATTACATCTAATCCATCCTCCTAAAAAGAGTAGACCCCCAGCTCATAGCCACACCCAACAACACATAATCTACACAACCCTATCACAACCCTATGGTACAACACTCATCATCCATTCTATAATAAATCAATATCCCAACAAGAGATTCCAACACACCTCCGGAACCACCCACACACACAACCATGCTCTCATCCAGAACACCACACAAACCACACAAGGCATAATTTCCCAATTTAATAAGCCATCCCTTATTTAATTCCACTTGTTAATTCTGGGTGTGATCATAAAATCCATAAGATCACATGGAATCCATTTAATTAACTGGATATAAATGGTTAATAAATTTCATATATACAGTTATTCCACAAAGTCCAACAATAAGAATTTGTAATCCATTTTAGGTGAAAAAATAATGACCCCCAATGACCATGATTTTTAGTAGGTATATAGCCCATACAATTAAATTAATATTGAAATGAATAAAAGCAGAAACTTGCATCACTTTTCCCCAGCCCCTATTTAATGATTTAAAATCGATTCAATTATCTTTATAAATCCAAATTGAACTAACATCTCAAGGAGAAAATCTGTGTACCTAAACCACATGATACACAATTAAGTGGGATAAATGGATTCCTACTTGGAGGAACAAACAAGAAACACTTCTTTATTGCACTAAAGTAGCGAGGCACACATGTAGTAGGAAGAGACTCCAGGAAAAACATGATACAAAGGCTATAGTACAATTGCATGAATCCATGGGGAAGAAAGGTTTGGGGAATCTTGAACCAAGATAAAGAAGAAGGAATGAATGAATGGAAGGTCCCCAACCTTTGAGGATTAGATCCAATACTCATGGAATATGAAATGGTGTTGAATTTTCCATTAAAACCAAATCTCAACATAACCACATAGTCTGACCATTTAGAAGGCTCTCAGACTTTTATAAAATCAAATATATGATTTATATCCCTTGAAACAGCTCCAAAATCCCTAAAATATGGTATTAAACTCATTTTAAGTCAAAGAACGTGTTAAAGGGGTGAAACTATTGGATGTTGGAAACAATGTTCATGACTCACCATTAGACTGACATACTATTGGACGAGTGGCCATTGTTAGTCACCGGTATGAGCTACCGATGTGAGTCACCATTTCGAGTAACTGGTGCGATTCACTAGTGTGAGTCACCATTTATTGAGCTTTTGTCAGTGACCCACCATCACTACCTAACATCAGAAACTCACCATATGGACCTATCCTCAGTGACTCACTATCACGACCTACCATTGTGAGCCACCATTGGAAACTGTAAATTTTAGCAATGTGTTGGAATAAGTTTCATTGCCCCCCCCAAACAACTAAAACACTAGATTTTTACAATGTAATGGATCAATGAGGTCTAGGCCATTAGAATATTCATGGGGTTGAATCATCATCAAGAGATTTCCATTTTGGGGGTAACTTTATTATATGATGAAACCACGACTTTGTTTTCTTGGTTGTTTCCAAAACATTTATAGGTGCATCACATGAAAAAAAACCAAACTATATTTATTAATTAGGATGTGGCAATGGGAAAATCCATTTTCGATGTTTTAGTGGGAACTCGAAATTTCCTTTGTTCATATAATTTGATGCAAAATGTAATTAAGCCTTTAAGAAATTGGATCAATGAAAGATCAAGTTTTTTAACTATATTTAAGATGCATATATTCTAATACCATGATGTAAATTGGTTTGATCAAGGGTGGGATTCCCTTAGAGCAGAATATGAGGATGAGAAATTGTAGTTGTTAGTTGATGTATTCGTATTACCAGAAAAGAGGGTGCATTTATTTTTGAAAGATTATTTAACATTGGGTATTCACAGCACTAAAATAAGTGATAGTTTTAAAAGATTGGTAAAGATTAAGCTCATCACAAGTTAAGTGTTGTTGACTTATTTAAAAAGTTTGAGTGATTGCGGGAAAAAATAGTATCGCAAAACAAATCCATAATTTGAGATGCGGGAGAAGTTTCCTCATAATCTTTAACCTCACAATGCATTGATGTGATGGGTTTTAATTAGGTATACACCCATGTTATTTGATTTATTTCAACATGAATATCAAATTATTAGTGCTTGTTTTTTATTTCATTTCGTGAAATATGAGTTCAATTCAATTATTTTATTGGAATTCTTTTTTGTGAAGATAAATTATGCATATCTTATAAAGCATCCAATGAAGTTGTTGAATGTTCTTATTGAATGTTCGATTATCTTGTGTATCTTTTTTGTCATGTTTAAAAAATTTATGATTGGATTGATGTGAGATAAATACTTGAAAACTATATTTTGGGTTGGTGGATTTGATTGGCTAGAAATATTGTGATTGTCAAAGGTGCTTATATTAATGTAGATGTGAATAGAAAATTAGTTATAGAAAAACAATAAAAATATTTAGCACAAATGGGAATAATGTTGATTACTGTAGCTTATGAGATAGATGCGGGTTATGACATTACCTTATATAATTTCAGTAATTTTGTCAAATATTTGGATACCATAAATACATCATCGAATAGAGTTAATGGGCATGATAGTTCAATTTTTTTAAGAAAGGATTCTTTTAAAAGGAAACCAAATAGGAAAGGGGGAGATAGAATCAAAATCTTTTTAAAAATTGGCTACTCAAAGGGGACACACTTGAATAAAAATAAGAATAGTTATAATACTATGATGATGTTATGAATTAAATTTATGATGCATTTCATTTATAAGAGAAATATTCTATTGAAAATGTCGTATCTGATATCATTTTTGTTTTCACACAAGGAATTATCGAATAAGAATGATCAGATTTTTGTGTTTGGGCTAAAAAATAGTGTTAAATGTATTTTTTTGACAAAATTATTTTCTATAAGTGTTGAAATCATGGTGTTTTTCTATTCCAGGAAGATATTTCAACAATATTGATACATCATCCTTGGAGGTAGACTGACATAAAATTGGAATAAGCCAAGTAGTGTAGACAACATTGTATGATAGTTGTTTTTTTGGGATGAATTATGAACTTGTATAGGCTATTATAATTGTAATCACTACATTTAAACATGTATACGCTAAAAGAATTCATAGTTCACTTTCAGTTGTAATGGTTTAGGGTACCTTTTCCTAAAATTTTTAATGTGTTGAATAAAATTGTGATGTATGGAAATGTTAAAGTGACAACAGTGAAGATCATATTTGTTGTAATGTAAATGTGAACATAAAAATTCATACAATTACCAATTGAAATCACCAAAACCAAACATAACCCATTATAATTACCAATTACAATTACCAACACCAAATAAGTCCAAATTGTAATTAATATTTTTCAATTACCGAAACCAAATAAGACCAAATTTCAATTAACAATTGTAATTACCAAAAACCAAATATAACTCATTAAAATTACCAAAACCCAATATAATTCATTGAAATTATGAAAACCAAATAATTCCTCTCAGAATAACATAATATTCACTTGAAAATTATATTAAATCAATATAATACCTATATATTACTAGATTTTAATTACCAAATTTTCAATTACCAAAACCAAATTAGACCAGATTATAATTAATAATTGAAATTACCAAAACCAAATATAACCCCTTGAAATTACCAAAACCAAATATAACACATTATAATTACAAAAACCAAATAATTCCCCTTATGAGTACATAATATTCCCCTTAAGATTATATATAATCAATATAATACGTATTTAACACTAGATTTCAATTACCAATTTCAATTACCAACACCAAATAAGACTAGATTCCAATTACCAAATTGTAATAACCCAAACCAAATAAGACCATATTGTAATTACCAATTAAAATTACCAAAACCAAATATAAACCATTGCAATTACCAAAACCAAATATATCCCATTGAAATTATGAAAACCAATTAATTCCACTCATAAGAACATAATATTCCCTTGAACATTATATAAAATCAATATAAAACCTATATAAGTCCAGAATGCATTTACCAAAACCAAATAAGACCAGATTTAAATTGGTAAATCATCAATACAATGACATTGAAGCATAAAAATAGAAATATATTAGCCTATAGTATTATAGTGATGAAATATCCATCAACTAAAAACATAAAAAATTATGAAAAAAAGTCACTAATAATGAAATATTGATACCAATAAAAACAAACCACCATTAAAATCTATAAAACATGGTTGTATAAATGTTTAAAAAACCTAATAACATTCAAATTCATTTTTGAGTAACAACCATAAAACTGGGTTTTATAAATGTTTAAAAACATCAAAACCTTTTCAATTCCACTTTGATGTCACAACCATTTTGCAGGACTGTTTAAACCTTTATGTCAATGTCAGTGGCACTATTTCCATGAAGAAACTCCTTCTTCTAAATGATGTTTTTGTCCATCTATATGTAGGGTCTCTATGGAAGCATTGTGTTATATAAATTCGTAGTTCATCAATTTCACCTTGTCCTAGCTTCATGTTATATGCCTGATCAGTTTCCAACTTCTCTATTAGATATAAAAATGATTATTCCATAGTCCAAGGCTTCATCCCCAATTGAGGAGTCTCTTTCACGTGGAATGACAGTGAGAGAGAAGTCATGTCCAAGTATTTAGGGATCTATTTTGTGACGATTTTTCCATAAATTTTTTCTGCAAGTTGTACAAATTTTATTCATTCTATGGGTTTATATTAATATGGGTTTGAGGTCAAAGAGGATAAAATTTACCATTTCTAAAACATCATTCTGATAAAAATCATCTCTATTACCTCCCATTCGAGGCTACATGGAGTAATAGTGACTAAAATATTTTCTCTCAATATCAAAAATGAGAAATGTATAATATAAACTTTATGTATTAATGGGAATGAAATTTTTTCCATTTAATTGCATTGCTTCCTTTACTAGTTTCTCTACCAAAATCTCTATCAAATTTAGGTTTTTACTAGATATTATTCCCTCTAAAATGATTAAATTTAGAAAAAATATTAAATAATATATTTATAGCTTTAATAACAAAGAGAATATTACACTCACCATGAAAACACTTGTAATCATAATTGATTTATCTTAGAATATTCTATCCATCTTTCCCATTACACACTTGTTTTTAATAATCAAAGCATACACATTTATAACCTAATATAATTAAAAGATAAGAGAGCATGTCACACTAATTGAATATTAATTTACAGTAAGCTTGGTTAACTTAAATTATCACCCTACTACTTGTCATGGGTTTTCTGAAAAGAGGGAAAATATCATCCAATGAATCTAAATATAAAATTTTCTCATCTTCCCAGATATATTCACTACATAATAATAACTGTAATTTATAGGAAAACATATACAGTGTTGGGGAATTTAATTGAAATCTTTTAAATTTAGGGTGGTACTTCCCTTTGGTCCTAACAACATACCAAGATGGGTTCAACTGTGGAATCTTCTCAAGATTCTCATAGTCTTTTTTTGAAGTCGATGACATTTCCGGACCCATTTAGGTATAACTTCAAACCAAGTAATAACCCTTTTATGGTTTGTTTTCTTTGAAACACTGGCTACGTCAATAGTTCTTTCCATCTTAGTTGGATCTTATACTATTTTTGTTTTATCTACTAATGTTATTCTTCTTATATTTAGGGTTTCATATATATATTCTAAATCCAATTTATTTTGTTTTATTTATCTTGGATTTAAATTTCTAATCATTGATTGGGTTCTAGTGAGTTTCTATTTATGGTTATTCATCTTAGCTACTGTCAGGTAGAGGTGTGGTTTCTTCAGTAGCTTCTTGCACATGATCTGCATCCTCCCAAAAACCTATCTTTATTGGCACCTCGTGTCTAGTTTTATATTATTTGAGAAGGTGTAATTTTTTACTATTATGCTTGGGTAATTTCAAGTATATTTGTGGTTTTTTAGTAGGTTATTGCATGTGTTCTGCCTATTGCATTCGAACTTCATTTGTACCCACTGTTTGGGTTTCCTCATTTAAAGAATGGTTCATTTTGTTTCGATAAATGATATATTCTATTAAATTTTCCACTTTTTCAGTGTTGTCACATACCATCAACTTCAGTTTTTTAATTTTTTTCAGCTTTTTTCTTAATCACTGCTTCAAATTTCTATAGTTTTCTTTTCAAGGATGATTTTTTTTCATTTACTTTTATTTGAAATCCGTATCATCCACCTTTTCCTTCTGGGAAATAACAAATTCCTTAATTTTTATTATGGTATGAAGAATTTCTTCTTGTTTTAATATTTATAATATATTTTTTAACATAATCGTGGGTTGAGAAAACCATTAAATTTAAACTATAATTGGAATACTTACAACAATATCTATAAGTTTTTGAATCTTTTATTTTCTTATAGAAGCAACAAAATCTAACAGGCTCTATTTTTTTAATGGTAGATTGGTATCATGTTCATTTCCTTTAACTATTCTACTTTCCTCACAATACCAGTACTACAACAATAACAACCCTATAAAGACTACATTATACATTGATGTGAAAATAAATATTAATCCATTCCAATAATGTGATAATATCGCCTGTAATATTTGTGTGATGCTTGTGATATTATTTAATAGATCTCATCAACTATTTATGGATTTCATAAGACCACATTAGTGTTATCATGTGTCTCTATGTATCCAAACAATTTAGAAAAACCCTGCTCAGGTAAGAATTTGTAGTAGTGAAAAACTCATTAGCACATGTGGGTAAACATAGAAGTGTTGCCTTGAAACATGATCAACTTATTCATTTCCCATTAGAGTATCCAAATGAGCCAATTTTATTTCCTTTTGTGTCAACAACAAAACACCTATTTTAAATCTCCTTATATATAATGATTCCTTGGTTGGATTGATAGAGTAGGAGTCCTCCATTTCTATTTCACCTTTTTTATTCCATTTATTATTTGGAAATCAAATTCAGAGAAATGTCTTTCCAATCCATCGAATTGGAAATAATTTGTTGAGGGAACATAGTTATCCAATACATAAAAAATAGAAAAATTAGATTACTTCCAATCTGATTCTGATATAGTATTGGATTGAAATGATTGAAACTTATTCCAAAATGTTCTATTTAAAAAATAATTTGAATAGACTTCTTTCAATTGTAGGTTGATTTTTTATAACTATGTGTAAGTATTTCAAATTGGACCTTAAATGCACACCTAAAAATTAAAAGTTAGACCTTTCCTTAGGAATCACAAAACATAAAATTGGACTAGAAATAATAGAACAATTCCATGTTGAATCCTATAAAAATTTCACTAAAATATAGAAAATAATATAATTTATTGGGGGAATCCACAAATTATAGTATAGAAGGTAGAATAAGACAGTAACTTCTAGTGGAATCTTCACTGGATGTCATGTGGGAAAGAACAACATGCCCTATTGAAAAGGACTTGATGTTTTAGTGGAACCTCTAGTGGGTGGTCCAGTGGATGTTCCAGTGGGTGATCTAGTGGAGCCTCAAGTGGAATTTACTATGTAAAAGAATGGTAGGAAACTCACTTATGAATCCTATAAGAATTTAGCAATTTTTTACATGTTTTCAAGGTAGAACATGACTACAAGTTCCATTGGGAGATAATAACATGAATTTTTACTTAAGGTATCTTTACACTATAAATAATTAGATTAGATTCTAGTGGAAGTTAACTCCATTGGAAGCTCTAATGGATATTCTGATGTGAAATAAAGACATAAAATTCACTTATTAATCCTATTAAATTTAAGTAATTTTTTTCGGATTCCACAAACTACACTATAGGTTTAGAAGATCGAATATGACTAGAAGTTTCACTGGTACTTCCACTGTAATTTCCAATGGAAGTTACATTGGGAAATATCACAGAAATGTTTTACTTATGGTAGATTTTTAGTTTAATTTGGTAGAATAGGTTTCACTGTAAATTCCCTATAGTGTATGTTCCAGTGGATCCTCTAGTGGAAGTTCCAATTCTATAGAGCGACACATAATTCACATATGAATCCTATAGAATTTTAGTAAAAATAATTTTTGAGGGGATTTTAAAAATTATACTAGGTTTGGAAGGTATAATATGACTAAAAGATCTACTGGAATATCCAATGATAAATAACAACACACATTTTTACTTAAGGTAGCTTTGCACTGTAATTAGGTATAATAGGTTTCAGTGGATGTTCTAGTGGAACCTCTAGTGGAAGTTACATTATAAAAGAACGAAACAATATTAACTGTTTAATACTATTAAAATTTCACTAAAAATATTTTTTTGGCATTCCAAAAATTACACTATAGGTTTGGAATATGATTGGAAGTTCCACTGGAAGTTTGAATGGGTTCTCCACTGAAACTTCCAATGGGAAAGAGAAACATGAATTTTTCCTTAGGTAGTTTTTCACTATAAATAGGTAGAATATATTATAATAGATCTAGTGGAACCTTTAGTATAGGTTCTAGTTAATGTTACACTAGAAATTCTAGTGGAACTTCTAGTAGATGTTATAGTGGAACTTGTAGTGGAATCTCTAGTGGATGTTTCATTGGGGAACAATAGAACAACCACTTGAAACCTATAAAAATTACACTACAATATATAACATTTTTGCTTGTGGATTCAACAAATTTCACTAAAACCTTAAGTGAAAATCCAAATGAAACTTTCATGAATACAGTTGAAAAATAGTTTCTTTTTCCTCCGTTCTCATGGGTTATAGTGAATTCAAAATAGGGAAATTGTAGTTTTTCTAATTCTAAAATGATTGACATACCACATTTATAGAAAACTTCTCATAAGGAAAATTTATTAAAAAAGGTATCGTAGCAACAAAATATTTAGTTTTTCTAAAATGGAATAGATATTTTCCAATACATATTTCAGTAGAAAGAAATAATCTATGCCACCATATTCATCCATTTGTGCCTGTTTTGTAAATAAAAGGGTGTCAAGGACTGAGACAAAACACCACCAGAGTCATAGTAGTTCATAGATAAGAACAATCACACCTTTGGGTTGGAAGAGACTTGGGGAAAATGCAATAATATGTTCAGTGGAGTCATCACCACCTCTGAATTAGTGGGACCCCTAATGTTGTCATCAGAGTTAGCTAGATCCATCGTCGTCGTTGTAGTTCCAGATTTTTGGTTTTCACTATTTTTCCTGAAACCGAAATAGATCCATATTAGGGATTTGATTTGCCTCGAAAAAGGAAAAACCATATAAGAATTGAAACGTGGGGAACTCAATAAATAAATGATATAAAAACTAAAATTTTAATAGCACATGTGTCCTAATCCTAGGGATGTACTGGAATATCTTGTTAAAGGGTTAACTAGAGATGATAGGGAAAACAATCCTCTTTATTTCCCATCTAGACAGGTTGGTTAATTTGAGGCATGGGATGGTGACGTGTGGTCAATAGGCAGGTGGCGCTATCTGCTTCTAACATTTTTTTTCTTTTTCATTGTTAATAGTCTTAATTACCTGAATACCCCAATCCTTCATGCACCTAGCCTTAACCCAAAAACCATTCTCTCTCTCATCAGTTTAATTTTCCCCATGAATCTTTGATCTAATATATTTTGTTAAAATGAAATCGGAATTTCAATCTGTTAACACCAATGCGATCGTTACATCAAAACTAATAAATCAAGATCCATTTATAATGATTTTTTAATTTAATTTATTTCACATACAGCTATGAATTTCCACTTTAAATTTAAAGCATATATTTAAAACTCTTATTGATTATTTTTTTATATGAACAAAATAAATTAAAAATTACACATAGATGGGTTTTTAGAAAATTAATGAGTATACATGGGTATATATATGTTTATTCAAGTATATACATACATATATATTATTATTGTTACATACAAACATATTAGTATGATTATTTACAATATTTCTATCTGTGAGTACATGAAAATATATGTATGTACATGCATGAACCTATGACAATATTAAAGTATGTAAAAATATAATAATATATAAGTATATATAAATAAAAATAGATACAAACATACATGAATATATCAAATAAACATATGCATATATACATAATAATATATATAATTATACATTGAACATAGATTTTGTTGTATAAGATTTAGAATGAATTTTTTATAAAGATATTTTATAATACATTTTTTTACAACATAAAATTATTTAAAAACATAATTATTAACAAGTATATATAAATAGAAATAGATACACACTTACTTACATATATCACATAAACATATGTATATATACATAAGCATATTTTTTAACAATATAAATTTTCAACATAAATATATTTTTTATAATGATATTTTAATACAAGTACATACATGAATATATATATTGTTATATGTACATTCATACACACACACATATAAATATATATACACACACACATGAAGCTATATGTATGTACAAGAATTCATTTATGAAAATATAAAATTATATACAAATATAATTATTTACAAGTATATATAAATAAAAATATATACACACTTACTTACATATATAAGATAAACATATAAACAATTATACATACTACATAATTTTTTTGTACAAAATTTAGAATGTTTTATTGTATAAACTTTATGTAGTAATTATGTTATATTTTTTAGTATAATAACATTTATAAATATATTTTTTTACTTTTTAGAAAAGTTTATATATCAATATTTTTTTCAATTTGTATATATTAATGATTAAAGATTAAAACTTATTTTTTTAGTAACACTTGCATATTTATTACTAAAATCATGTGTATGAGCCTTTATTTATATATATATTCATATATATATATATATATAATTGATTTTACATACTTACACATATGAATATGGTAGGTATAAGCCTACATATGTACCTACATATATTAGTATAAATTTACATGTCTGTGTATTAATACATATAGGCTTCCATACACGTATTCAAATATATATATATGTAGATGGATAAATATTTAAACATATATTCATATAAGTACATGAATATATAGTAAAAATGTTATATACAAATATACATATATAAATTTATGAACAATTAAATATAAGTACATGCAACAACTAGTATAAACATGCATACAAACATACATTTAAAGAGGTATATATGAAAATACTAATGTAATTATTTATGTGAAAACAAATTTATTAATGTGATTATTTACAATTATACATCTATATATTATTATAAAAAACAAGTACATGAATGAATTCATACAAAAACACAAACACACACACATATATATAACTGTATGCAAATCTCCAATATGTAATCTCCCATGGAAGGTTCATACTACAAATCTGCATTGAAAAATCTCCCATGGGAGATTCTCAACGCTGATATGCACTGAGAAATCTTCCATGGGAGATTATCAGTGTCAATTAGCACTAGGAAAACATCACTGGGAAATTTTTACATTATTATATTTATATATTAAATATGTAAATAATTACATTAATATAAATTCATACATGCCTGGGTGTGGGTACTTATATTTATATGTGTGTATGTTTTTATTTATGTGTTTATATACACTTATATATATTTATGTATGCATGTATATAAGATTTATCATATACTTATATATATATATATATTCATCAATTTTTACATATTTGTGGGATAAAAAAATATTTATCTACATATAGGTATTAAAAACGTAATTAGTATATACAATGTATAAAAAAAATACACAGTAAATTTATGTTTTATGTATAATTATATATATCTTTATAGAAACACATGTTAATTTGATGTATGTATGTAATTCTGTATACATATCTATTAATATATACTTATAAATAATTATATTTCTAAATACTTATATACATGTGTATACATGAACATACCGATTAATGATCATACATATAGTTTCACGTATACATATATATATATATATTTATAAATAATTATAGTAATATGTATTTATGTAATTGTATTAGTATATGTGTATGTACTTTTATACATTCACACACACACACACACACTTATTATGTACTTATATTAATATAAATTTCTGTATGTTTGTACATATGTACTTTTTTTGAAATAGAAATAACTTAAATAATGTTTATATATATATATATATATTTACAATAAGTGTACATAATTAAACATGAATACATTATATATATAGACATATTCATTAATTTATATATATGTGCATGTATGCTTGTATATATACATATATACGTATGCATGAATGTACTTATATCTCTGAATAATCACATTATTTATATTTTCATATGAATGAAGTAATATATATTTATATATTCATATCCATATAGTTTTTTATATGTATGTACAAAAGTACTTATACTTACAGTCATGTATTGAACTATTTTTGTATATGACTATATTATAGAATGTATTGATTCATGTATAAATGTATATATGTGTTTATATGTACAAATATTAATATATATGTATATATGCATGTATGTTTGTATGTATTTATATATATATATATATATATTGGTTTTTATATATGATTATGATCAATAATTATTATAGGTATATACAAATATGAGTATTTATAAGGATATTTTAATACATGTACATACATGCATCTAAATATTATTACATGCACATACATTTACATAGATATAAACATGAATACATATAAATATAATAGTGTTATTATTTATAGGTATACATCTTTACAAGTTTATAACTTTATTATATGTGTATTTTAATTAGTATTTTTTGTATATAGTTTGTATAAAACTTAATTTGTTTATATATTCATCTTTATATATTTACATTGTGTATATGTAATTTTGTAATAATACGTTATATATATATAAACATATTCATTTATTTATACATGTGTGTGTGTACATAATCCTTAATTTTTAGATATATTTATTGACATGTTAGAATAAAATATTTAATTACAATAAAATGTGTATACAAATAAAATACGCTTTTAATTTTATACAATAAAATTTATGTTGTAGGTTAAATTATATATATGTTTATAAATATATATATATATTTTCATATGATATATGTATGTAAGTGAGTATGTATTTCTATTTGTATGTGCTTGTAAGTAATTATATTTGTAAATACTTTTATATTTGAATAATTCATGCATTCACATTCATATAGTTTCATGGATTGATAAATGTGTATATTTGTAAATAAGTGTAGTAATATGTATATATGTAATTAATATATATATATGTATGTATATACTTGAATATATATATATATATAGAAATACACATATACAGATTAATTGTTTAAATTTTTTATCTATATATGTTTTTTAATATATTTTGTTTCTATAAAAAAATAATCAATATTTTTTTTGAAAAATATTCTCTAAATTTACATGGAAAATCCATATTAGTATATGATAAAAAAAATCCAGAAAAATTTATCATATATGGGCCTAAAATTATTCGTATCGATGAAACAATCACGTTGGAGGTGACAGATTGGAATTCTTATTCGACTTGAAAATAATATATTAGATCAAACATTATGAGTGAAAAACATTATAGTAATATGTATATATGTAATTATACTAATATACATATATTTATGTATATGGTTAAATAAATATAAATATATATATATATTTTAAAATATATTTTATTTCTATAAAAAAATAACTTGTAAGAGTTTTTTAAAATATATATTATAAATTTATGGTGCAAATTCGTGCATGTATAATAAAAAATAAAAATTAAAAAAAAAACAAATATGGGCCTATATTTATTCCTATCGATGTAACAACCACATTGGTATTGATAGATTGAAATCCCAACACCATTTGAAAAATGTACATGAGACCACATATTTTCGGTGGGAAAATAGAATTTTGGAGAGAGAAGATGAGTTTGGGGTGAGACGTGTGGAAGGAGAGGCCTGGGGGTATTGGGGTAATTATGTTTTTTTTTGCATTTGAAGAAAATAAAAACAGATAATGCAGTAGATGTGGTAGGTGAATTGTTTCCACACGTCACTAGGACACTGGACTAATTAACCCACCATTTCAAGTGGGAAATGGAGAGGGTGTTGATCTGCTTGTACAAAGGGAGGTTAGGGATTGGGATTTTTATGTAGTTCCAATTATTTTTTAAATTTTATTAATATAATTTTATATTTAAATTATATAACTGATCATATGGTAGGTATTGATGTTTTTAGAAACAACTATGATCCCATTTTTCTTGAATATATGATACATAAAAATATTTCATTTATTCAATTTAAAATTTTAGATTTTTTTTTTCAAAATTGAATGTTTTATTGTGTTTTGTCTTTTATAGCTAGAAAAAATTTAAGAATTTTTTAATTATTATAAGAATAAAAAAAATAGTGTTTGAAAATTTAATTTTTTTCATTTTTATAAAAAAATATTCTCTTCATACATACAAATTAATATTTTTCAATAATTTAATAAAATAATAAATTTTATAAATTTCAAAATATTGATAATCTTAAAATCATTTCAAAATAAATTATTTTAAATTTAAGAATTAATTTTTTGTGTTTGAAGTTATATATTAATTTTTGAAAAAATATCTGATCTTATTTTTCAAAATAATTACAGTTTTAAATTCCATTCATTAAAATGGGAAAAAATATCATTTAAAAAATATCAACTTTAAAAATTTTCAAAAATTAATAAATTTTTTATTCGTGTAAAGAACATAATTTCTATTTATATTTCACAAACAATCACTACTCATTTTATATATATATGGGAAATCATATTTTTTAAAAATATAATTATTATTATTTTTTTTAATGTCATGAGAAAATTTAATATTTTTTTATGGACATGCAAAAATAATTTTCATGTAATGCATTTAAAATATTTATTTAATTAAACATGGAAAAAACTAAAATTCTATTTAAAAGGTTTAATAAATTGTAATTTTATAAAAAGATGATGTTTTTTTATAAATAAAGATAAACATGTTATTTTTTAAAATTATAAACATTTTTATAGCATATTTTTATTGTCATAAAAAATTAATACATATTTTAATGGAATTGAAAATTGTTTTTTATGGAAAATTTACTTTTTTTGTAGACAATAAAATCAAGTTTTTATTCAAAGGCAATAAAAATCAACCAAACAATTCCACACTAAAATTCCATCATAAACACACTCAAGAAGCCCATGGGAAAATCCCATTGGTAAAATCCATAAAACAAATCTGATGTAAAATACACTAAAAAATATCACTAAAAAATACCTTTGAAGAATTCCATTGAAAAAATCCATTTGAATTTTTTTTGGATAATTTGAATATATAATTCTACTGAAAGATTATATTGGAAAAAGATTGGTTGGAAATTATACTTAAAAATTACACTACAAAATTCACATAGGAGACTCCACTAATGAAAAATCCAATTTAAAAAATCCAATGGAAGGTCCCCCTAAAAAATCCATTAGAAAAATTAAGTAGACAAATTTTACTTAAGTGTTCCACTTAAATCATTCATTGGAACATTGGACAGTTCCATTAAAATATTCAACTTTCATATTCTAGTGAAATTTTCCATTAAAATATATTGAATATTCCACATGCATATTCTAGTGAAACATTCCATTGAAATTGTTCAATGGGATATTATACTTTAAAATTATATGACATCATCTCACCTTTCAATGGATAATTTCATTGTAACATTTAACAGTGATTTTCAATTGAATTTTTCAATTAAATCAGGCATCAAAATACATTGAACTATTTCAATGAAAAATTATACTAGAATATTTCACAATAATTTTCCAATAGAATATCTCACATAAATTTCCAACAAGAATATTACATTAAAAATTTTCACTGTAATATCATAATAAAAATTTTCAGTGGGATAATTTTATTAAAAATCATAAAATAATATTTAAATGGATTTTATAGAGAAAATATTCAATGAAATTTTCGATTAAGTTCTCCATCATGATATTTTAATTGAAAATTTTTCTAAAATAGTCTAGGTAAATTTTATGATGGACTTTTCAATTTAAACTACCATCGAAATATTTCAATGAATAATTGCACTACAATAACCCCATGAAATTTCACAAGGAGACAATTTTAGTTGAAAATTTTAGTTAAATATTTTATTAGATTTCTATTTAATTTTTTTAATGGAATATTTCATTAGAATTTTACACTTGATTTTCCAGTTAGATTATTATAGTGAAAGAATTCCACTATAGTTTTTAGTGGAAACTTGATAATGAAATTTTTGAATGGAATTCATCACCATTATTTTAAATTGTACATTTGAATATAAATTTATTTTAAAAAATATATACATGTTTGAAGATTTTTTTTTTAAATTTTCGTTAAATTCCATGTTAAAACATGGGTACACATGGAGATAAAAAATGATTAGTTGCTAGCATATGTGGATCACAATAGCTTTTAAAGCTATAAGTGGTGATCGAAAAAAACTATCCCCGCTCGATGTCCCCCTATGCACACGTAATACCCACATCACCATTCATATCTCCCACCTACTGTCACCTATCGCCACCATTGCTGATGGTGCCTTGCCCATCCTTAGCCACCACCAACATAATCTTTTCAGCCCGTATGTAGTTTTCTATACTGAATGACAAATTAATGGGAATCGTTTCATGCTACAATTATTCATGGATTCTCAGGACAAATATTATAGTGATCTAGACTTCTTATATATTGACATTAAATCATTTTTGTGGAATATTTATTACATTACACCAACACACACCGGGTGACTGTAATAATTTAGTGCCTTTGAAAACGTGGAAACATAAACACTAGTCCATAAGTGAGATACATCATCTCCCACTATATTCTTTATAACTATCACCCTTCTTAGACACATCATACATAATACATATCTTCATAACCTAGGGAAATGAAACATAAAAAGGGTGAGCCCAAATTCTCTATAAGGGTAGACAAGGGAGATATGTAATCCTAACGAACATAAGGGTATGAGAAAACCAGTAAAAAATTTGAAAACTATACCTCAAATATCATGATCATAATCATGAGTCATGAGACAGTTCATAAGACATGAATCATAAGGGAATCAAAGAACATGAGCCATGAGAGAAAAACATTAACATAAGACATGAATTTGTGACATTCAAATAATCATAAGAAATCATTTCCATATTAGTCAAGGCTCACTTCTAAGACCATCATAGTGGAAAAATTCACTTACTAAACCAGGTTCACTCCTCTCTTCAGTCATGTATAACTAAACTGATTTCACATCCCATTTTAGCCATTTCATACTGAACATCATTCACTCCTAAATCTAGTCCTATATATCTCATGAGATATAAATCTTTACCCAATTTATTGGAGGGATATACAGGTCCCATCAACCACATAATGAAATCATACACACCGCTGAAATTATAGCCTATACCAATGGTTTAAAACCATTAGTATAGGCTGGAAAAATGTTGTTATAGTAATAATGGTTTTCCAAACCACTGGCTAATTTGATATTAGTATAGCCATATACCAAAATATTTTAGTGAACTATTGGTATAGGGGTAAAGGAATTTTAGATATAACAATGGTTCTGATGGAACCATTGGTATAGCTCTATACCAATGGTTTCAAACTATTGTAATATAACCCCCCTTAATTCCATAAGCATTAGAACCCCACATTGACCAAACCACCACCACCAGGCATCGAAAATCACCACCCTGCCCAAACAACCACCAGTAACCACCAAAAATAACAAAATCACCCCACCTTGATCAATTAACAAAAAACAAGCATCACCAACCAATATACAAACAATGATAACATTATGAACCAATTAATGCATTCAACCAGTGATAACACACATTAAAAATATCACATTTATTCATTCAGAACTAGTAATCAAAAATAAAATTTCATAATTATCAATAAAAAATGTAAAGGATCAATCTGTCCCTCATCACCATCACTATCACCATCACCATAACCATGGTCACCTTTATCCTCATTGTCATCCTCATCATCATCATCATTGTCATCCTTATCATCATCATCATAGTCATCCTTTCTATCATTATCACCCTCATTCTTTCCATCACCATCGCCAGGAACATCATTATCCTGACCACCACTAGGACCACTACCTGATGAACTATATAACATATAAATCTTTGATATATATACATCAGAATCTGTGATGATATCTAATAAAAGTGATGGAAATTAGACTTCCATAAATTTTATAAATTCATAATTAACCCTTTGATTCTGATCACACTTCTGTATGATAATTGTTGGGCCTCTTATTTCTAGGCCTCATCCTTCGATTCCAATGAATTATATTTTTCCAACTCAATGATGCCAGAATTGGAACTTGATGTGGCCCAATATCTGGTTGGGACAATACTCTTCCCTAGTTGACAACATGCTCTTCCATGGTTCTTATCTCCCAAAACCTGATGTAATTGATCATTTCCCCCCAATTTTCCAGCTTCTTGGTCATTAAGGGACACTAAATAACACTGTTACAAATATAAATGGACTATATTAAAATTTTAAATCAATAATATAAAACCTACAGTCAGAAGTTGTGTCAATTCATTTACCATGCTTCCATATTTCTTATTTATACTTGAGCAAAATAGTTTTTCTTAAGGCACATGCCCTTTAATATTCAAAAATCCCTCTCTAAAAACATTGAATTTTGAAAACCACAATTGAAAATAGGTAATTAATAATTAATTTCATAACTAAAATTGAATGCATATACTCGATGATGCAATATGATTTTCTATAATGATTGATTACTTTGTGCTAGTATGATATGAGTTGGTTAATATTTTTTCAATAATAAATTGGGAGAATTGAGAATATGATTAAATAATGATTTGATAAATTAAATTAAAGTGGAATTTATAGATTCTTGTTTTTATATATTATTTCTATGAATATAAGGGCAATGTAATTATAGAATAATGGAAATAGAACATCTTTATTGAAAAAACCAATCAAAATTAAATACATGTATAATATGATAAAATAGAAAGGTGAAATGTATGATGGATGTGTTTCTATTTGGTTTTCTTTGTTTTATGATTTAATTTGAAAGGGGTTAAAATAGGTAAAAACAAGGTAAATCTTTTATTGATGGATATTAATGATTGTGTATAGTCAATATTTGTGTTTTTTTGTTAAAAAGACACATGAAAGAATAGGATTTATTATTTATTTGGTTAAATAATGTTAATATTTAGTTAGTATAGGAGTATCTAAGGTCATATTGGTTTTTATCCTTATTGTTCTTGTTAATTTTCCCATGGTATACTTTTATATAGTTTTTTTTCAATCCAATTTGGTTATGTATGGTCCAATTCAATTTATTTTGGTTCAATTATATTCAATTTCTATTAATGACATCTGATTTCATTATGTTAGGCTTATTTTTTCATCTTAATTTAGTTTAGTTTATTCCAGATTAGATTTAATTATTTTGATTCACCTATATTTTTTTATAACTTTTCATTTCAATTTGATTTAGTTTCTTCATCCATCATATGATTCATTTTGGTATATGTTACTTTATATTCATTTAGTTATGTTATATTTCATTTTATTTTTTTTCAATTCAATTCAATATAATTTTATTTGTTTTAGTGTGAATTATTTCATTTTTTATTTAGTTTTTGGATCATGTTTACACTACTGCATTTAGGTTTTTTCTTTTGATGTTGGTTTCACTTCCAATTTGGTTGGTTAATTTTCACTAGATTCTAGTCATTTTAGTTTGGGATTATAATTTTTTTCATTATTGATTTAGTTATGTTTTGTATTGGTTGGTTCATCATGCATTGATTGGATTTTTTTCCTTCATTATTGATTTAGTTATGTTTTGGATTGGTTGGTTCATCATGCATTGATTGGGTTTTTTGCCTTCATTATTGGTTTCTGTAGTTTCATATTCATTCAGTTATGGTATGAGGGATAGTTAAGTCATTTATATTCTATTTGTCTTGATTAAAATTATTATAGTTTTGTTTAATTTTATTTTTATAACATTGAAACTTTTTGTTATGTTTAATTAAATTCAATTCATTATTGATTGATGCTATTTTTTGGTATAAATTGGGTTGAGTTTCCTAGGCCTATTTCATTTGATTCAATAAAATTAAATTCTATTATAGTTTACTTTTTTCAGTTTGTTTGATTTTGGTTTGGTTTTTTCAAGTCAATTTCTTTCATCATAGTTTATCTTGGCTGTTTTCTATTTTTTCACTTTGTATTGGTTATTTTAGGTTTTTTTTCAGTTTAAAGTGGTTTGATTAGTATGTTAGGTTTGAGTTAGTTTCTATCTTTTTTATTTCATTATCATCCACTTCAAATCAATGGATAAATTAATGTCATTCATTTATTTTGTGTTTGAGGAAAAAAAATTGAAATTTTTTCTAATGTTTGAGTTGCTTCAGAAGATGTGTAATTGTATATATTAATGTTTTGGAATAAGTTTATGTTCTATAATTTGTCTTTTAAGAGGAGACAAAGTTATCCCTGAAGTAAATTTTAGGTATAAGAAGTTGTTCAGAAAGTGGTTTTTCAGAAGTTGATTCTTATGGTGGATGTGTACATTGTGTGTTCAGGATGTTTTAAATTCAAAAATTGTAAAATAAAAATGTTTTGAGAAGAGAGAGTGGGGTTAACATCTATAGGTTTGGATTTATAGATTTTAGGTATTTGGAAAAGCCTTTATACATAAAAGTATCCAAGAAAATACATAAGGGTAATCTAGTACAATACATAAAGGTCACCAAATATTCAGAGTTTGTAAATGTTATCATTTCTAAGGGAAACAAGAAAAATATATAAGATTCATTTAGGACAATATTTAATGGTTATTAATATTCATAATGTTATATAATTAGAAAACTCTCACACAGAAGGGTATATAGGGGATCATGTGTAATATTTGATATGAACTTTAAATGTGGAAAAGGAAATCAGTCAATGAGATATGTACTGGTACTTTGAAGTGATATGTAAGATTCACAATGTTTTAAGTAGAATTAGTGTGATAAAAATATAAAATTCATAATATGTAATGGTAAATAGGCCACACTTTGAAAAATTGAAAAGTGTAGATCTATACTAAAATACACAAGAGTACATTAATGCATACAAAACAGCAACTATATCAGATAAACTGATACATTAGAGTACATTATCTTATCACATATAAAATAATATTTAAAATGTATCCAACTATGAATTATAAGATACAATAATGTTCTCTTTTAAATGTCTTAATCAATATTTTGTTTAATATAAAAGTGAATTCGATTATTTTTTATTATTTGATGGTTATTATGTATTTATATCATTTTTATTGGAATAATAAAATTCATACTAAGGTTTAAGTTCATCTTATAGGTTGGATTATGTGCACTTCCTATGGTGTTAGATTGGATATTAAAAAAATTCAAAAGGATAAACTTATTTTGATAATGAAGAATGTGTACTCTTAAAGTAAAAACTATTTTATAGTTGTTTTATTTTACCTATTTATATAATATTATCATTTAAAACATTTAGTTCCATGACCCTTACACATATTTTAAATAAATATGTCATGTTTATTCAAAAAAATTAAAAAGTAATAACAAGAAAAGTAAAATTAGAGATTAGTTGTAACCTCTATGAGAGGTGACTATAGAGACATCTATCATTGCATTCTAAGAGGATAAAACATGAATAAAATTTCATAAAAAATATCTACCTTTTAACAAAAACAATAAAAAATAAGACATAATTTTCCAGGGATAAAACCTTATGATAATTTGAAAAAAGTTTATTTATATAAAATGTTGAATATGTTACAGAAATATTTTGAGAGTTATGAACATTTGAAATAGTATCCTGAAGAATATCATATATTTATAAAAATTAATTTCAGTCAATGAAAACCTATAAATCATATTTCAAGTAACATAGAGAATAATAGGAAAAGCATGAGAACTGAAGAAAATTGTTTTGAAATTTATTCAACAATGCATCATGATCATCTTTCCAATAAAGAAATTGAAATTTATATCAAACGAAGGGTTTCAAATATTAGATATGAAAAAAATTCACCACTTAAATAATTTTGAATTTAAGGAAAAATTAAAATACTACTAAAATGTGTTTTTTAAATAGGAAGAAAGTGATTGAAAAGAAAGATGGAAATCAAAAAAAAAAATCAACCATTTTTATAAGAAAATAATACTGAAGAATAAAATCAATAAAAATGTGCCTGTAATTGATGAAGTGGATTCTGAATGTAATTAAATATATATTGATGTAAATAAATTTAATAAAGATTATTTTTAATGTATTCTCAATCCAAAACTTAATAGATCCAAGAAGATGAGGCAAGTACCATATCCCTATCTCTTTCCCTATATTTATGTCATTATATGCTATTGTCAAAGGGGGATAAATGTGTTATAGTGAAATATTATAGTATTGATAAATCTAATGTTTGAACTAAATAAGTGAAGTATTAATAAGAAGAATAAATTATTTAAATAGAAAAATTATAAACGAGTGTCGAACCAACTCCCTCTCATGGTGTGACATTATATTTTTCCATAAAGTGTGGAGATATTTCGCAGTATCCTTTTTTTTACCCGACACTTCTTAAAAAATAATTATCAAAAATAAAAATGAATTATTAATGAAAATAATTGTAATTTTCATTCAAAAACTACAAATTTTATTAATACCTTTAACTCGATACTCATTCAATAAGTAATCATTTCCCGATAATATACTAATGGACTCTTATTCATGATAGGAGTGTCCTCTAAAAGTTTACCAACTCTATAATTATAGCCACTATTCAACTCATACTTATATGATCTTTATAGCTCACCTAATTCCATGATTTGTGCTATCGTAATAGTGTCACCATCAAGAAGATTATAATGAATCTATCACCAAAATATTAATTCATATAAATAAAATAACTAAATAATATTATATCCAATGAATTATCTGACCCATATTTGTTCCGAAGGATTATCCTTTACTTCATTTGGGAGTTGTCTCCTAGAGAGTGGCCTAATGGGAATGATGTCAAAGTATTTTGAAAGAATCACCATAAAACTCCAATATTCTTGCCCTATTTTTCCAATTATTGGATTATACTCATTTTACTCCACCATCAGCTATTTGTAGTGTTTCCACACCACACTCATGCATGTATACCCACGCTGCCTTAGGAAGAACCAGTTAATAAATAAAAAAACAAATATTATATAAATACATCTTATAATGAAAATAAATTATTGTAAAAAAAGTTTACTAGGGTTCTATAAATATACCCGAGGTAGGTTGATTTGTAGGTGACACTCGATCTCTAGGCCCTAAACGAATGTAAACCTATACAGATGGATTGTCACCCAATATCTGCTCCGAAGGCTCAGAATGTGTCAGAGTAGAAGCCAAAGTAGCATGAATGTAGAATATTAGGGAGAAGTTATTAGAAAAAAATATGGTATAGATCTTTGTGGGAAAACATTATATGGATGGGGATTAGGATCCATCATTAGATAAGGGAAAGATAGGAAAGGTGGATCAGATGTAAATAGTGATGAAATCACAGGTGGCCTAAATATCCTAGGTACCTATAACGACCCTATAGTATTAGATGGCATGCTATATGTAATGTCAGAGGAAGAGACATGGTGTGATCAGGTAATCTGAGTTGTGTTCATAGCTATAGTACCACCGCCCTTGTATCTTTTGGTTGAGCACTGGTACCACAAGGCTAGTCAGTGAATAACTGTCTGCTAGGTTCTGGATCTTGATTAAAAGTTAAAAACAAAAATTAATCAAATTAAATTAAATTATATATATATATATATAATAAAATACTCACAACATGTACCAAAGGAGGTATGCCCATCTCTCTCATTCAGTGATTATTGTCTGTCATCCTTTTCCTTTACATCTCTTCAATGTTTCTCATTTTCTACATTTGAAAACAAATATGGAATTAATTATAAATCTATTACTAAAGGGTGGTTTTTAGTTTCTAAAATGAATTTATAAATGGTTTTGGATCTTTAAAATAAAAGGGAATGTCATGTTGGATAATGGCCCATTTGGCATTTTGATGAAAATGATTTTAGCTTGTAAATATTGTGTGAGTGCTTCAAAGGATTTTTTTTATAAATTATTGGGAAATATAAAGTGGTGCGCTTGCACCTTTTTGACTGTATGATTTTCTTATGTTATAAATTATGGTTTTTGAGAAGTGTGCTTACAGCTGGTTTGTCACTTTTATTAAAGTGGTGAAGACATTTATTGTGAAACATATCCTTAGACAATCATCTTACCATGTTTATTTGAATACTGAATCGGTAGGATGTCCTCACTATGGAACTCTCATGACCCATTTACATGTATGTAATAGGATATCCTTGGTAGTGACTCTTTTACAATCTATGAGTTTTAAGGAAAGATATCAATCCTTGGGGTGGCTCGAGGTGAGATGTGTTATCGAATTATTATTATATATGCATGTGATTGGATGCTTAGTAAGCATCTGTTGGCTCACCCCCTTTATACACGCGACATGAGAACCTAACATATTGAGAG
The DNA here is from genome assembly GCA_963277665.1 of Viscum album. Classification (NCBI taxonomy): domain Eukaryota; kingdom Viridiplantae; phylum Streptophyta; class Magnoliopsida; order Santalales; family Viscaceae; genus Viscum; species Viscum album. Next base: position 945,955,248 of record OY728162.1, read on the forward strand.
AATGTTTTGAGAATTATTACTGCACTTGATAGATTATGAACTAGAAGGCGGACCATAATTGGTGGATATATTTGTTTTATTGCTATGAGATTTTCTCCTTCATTTGTCATAAGTTAGGGTGGTCAAGAGTATTTAGGGAGATTCATATTTCATTATATGAGGCATTCTTCTAGGGATAATTCTTATCTATTAATATGTTCTAAATTATTCACGGTCTCTTAGGTTCACCCATGTCTATTGGAACTTAGTTTCTTGCAACATTTGATTGTGAAACATGTTTCTTGGTTATCCTTATATGCTTACATCTATTTCCATCATTGTATGATTGTTGTACTTGTCTCATTGAGCATGATAGTTTCTTTCTAAAATTTATAATTTTTTTTAATTGTTTTGGAAAATTTTCAAAATTTTATATAGATTTTCTTTTGAAAAGTTGTTTTGGTTTAAATGGAAAAGGGGGTAAATTGAAGGTGTTTGGTTTTATTTGGAAAATTTATTAAAAACATTATCTTCATATATTGTATGTTAAACTTGAAGTTTATGTTTCTTTTATTTTAAAGTATGTTCATTGGGAATAGATTTTTCAGGCATGCTTATTGAGTTTTAATACCTACACCTATAGTTTCTTCTTGCTTTTAGTTTGTGGTGATGGAATCATATTGGTTTTGATCACTGTGAAAAATTGCTAGTCTTAGTAACAAATATTAACCTTCAAGGTCACATGGTGGTGTTGTGGTGTCAGGTTTCATCTTGGGTTTTGTTGTAGAGTATGTTTTATATTCTAGACTTGTGTAAAACATTTTTAGTTTTGATTTATATAAATGGTACTACTTTATTTATTTATTTTATTTAGTTTATATATTTATATTGGGAGACATTGTTCCCTTTGGGGTTTTCTATTGATGCCTAAAACTAGTTTCTAGCCTGTTCTGATTGTTAATTCCCATTGGTTCATATCGCAGATCAACTCAAGTGACCATTTTGGGGTTGACCTGGGTTGGTTCATGACAAAATGGTACTAGAGAAAGTTTGATCTTTAGAGGAACTTTATTTTTAGAGTTCCCTTTATTACTTGGAGATGTCAAGGTAGATGGATTAGTATTTCAAGGGCTCGAGAGGTTGGAACATGAAGGATGCCATGAACCCTTGTTTGTTCTAATCCTTAGGTTTCAATGGGAAGTCTGGTTTTGTTGGTTTCTTTGGTCATTGGGGATTGTTTGGTGTTTTAGATATGGAAATGGAGTTGGGCTAGTGGTCTCCATGATCTTGCAGGTCCTGGAAATCCATGTGGAGCTGCAGGAACAGTCCTAGAATGCTCTCCCTAAGAGTGGTGTGTTTTTCATATGACTGACGATCATATGGCCAAGTCACCCATCAACACCAATTTTACCCATGTGAGTTTCTTTGAGACTTATTTGATTCTGAAAATTGGTTTTAAAACCCTTGTGTTGGAATTTTGAAAATTGGGATATAGTGATAATGGTTGGATTTTGGAAAGTGGGAAAAAGGATTTTCAAAATTAACCTTGTGGAATCATTTAGAAAAATGAATACATATAAAATGACTAATTTGGGGTAAAATAAATATTATTAAATGAGATTGGAATTTAATAATAAAAAAAATGGGGTTTATAGAAAATGGTTGTTTGAAAGGGGATTTCTTCTTTGGAATTTGTTTAAAAAGAAAAGTTGTGGGTTTTTAATCAATTTTTTTTGATGGAATGAGATTTTTTGGGATACTAGAAAATGTTTTGAATGAAACAAATTGAATTTTGGGGTAGAAATTCATGGGATTCTATTTTTGATCATGGTGAAATAGATTAAAACATAGAATCTAAAAATGGGTTTTTACTTGGTGTTTAGTGAGCCTTTGTAATGTTTCATGAATTTTTGAATTAGGTTGAATGATTTTTTTTCAGAAAACGAGGATGTTTTCTTTTGACCTTCAGTGTTTTTCAGGAGTATTCACATGCATGGATATGTGAGGGAAGTGGTTGGATGATGATCTGGGTAGAGAGTGATTGGGATTGGCATGTTGATGAGTTCCTATTATGGCATGAGTTTATATGTTCCCAGATTGGAATGTAAATATCAATGTGAGTGAGAATATATGGAATACCATTGGTGAGTGTAAACATCCACCATGTTTATTTTATTTTTCAATAGTGTTTTTAAGCTTGAAATTTTGGTCTTTTTTGTAATCCAATGGTTGCGTGTCTTGTTTTTATATTATTCCAAAGTTTTTTTATTTTGTGTTCTTTCTCGTGATTTGGGGTTGATGTTTATGTTGTGTTATGAGTTTAAAATTATGTTGGTAGTTTAGTATATAAGTATTTTTTAATGGGTTTCTAGATAGGTTTTGGGAATATTTGATTTGGTTTCCCTTTATGATAGTGTATATTCAATGTGAGTTTTGATTCATGAGATGGTTTTGTTAGTTCTAATGGAGTGTTTGTTTCCTTGTGTTCACCCGTATAGATATTTGATAGATGTTTGTGCGGTAGATACAGTTGGTACCCAATTAGCAAGAATTCCATTTGATCAACTTAGGATTTCATTATTGAGTTTCAAAAGTCAAATCTAACTCTTCAAACGATACCCCATCCAATTTTCAGTAGTAGATAGCTATTTGGGATTTATTTAATGTGGATTGATGTTATTTTGATTCTCTTAGTTGTAGAAATTATGCTCAGTGATGTTTGGTGTGTTTCATCGGGTGAAATATTCATTCTGCTCCTTGTTCAAAGTGAGAAATAATGGTCTGTGCATATTCTGAGTCCCTGTTTGGGGAAAAGTGTGTTTGTTATTTTTGGGGATTATGGTTTCTTCTTTGAATATATGTGGAAAATTCATGTGTATATTCTGAATCATTGTTTTGGTGGAATTTCCATGAATAAGTCCTATTAAAAGGTTACTAGCTCCTGATTGTGGTGAAATAGATTCTACAAACATCAAATCTCCAACCATAGGTCCATGAGTGAAGATTTTCATGCAGTCAGAAAAACAATAGGGGTGCATGGATCTTTGTCCCAGTTTTTGTCCCCTCTATTCAAGAGTGGGCAGTCTAAAGTTTGTAGTTATGTTATTCTTAACTGTAGTTGGTAGGCCTTGTGTTGGATCATGTGGAATTTTTGATTCATTAATGTTAGTTTGTCTCTTATGGTGGGGAGTCCATTCGGGCATCCCATGTGGATAGTTCGATGTGGTTCCCACTTATTGGATAGAAAACATGTAGTTCCATTTGAGGCTGTCTAAATATTGAGTTCCTTTTCCTTGGGTAAACACGGGGATTTTTTGAGTGTTCCCAAAGAATTTTTTCAAAGCATGGTTTTGGATTTTTTAAATTGAGTTTTCCCATTGTTTTTTGGGAAATGTTTTGAGATCCATGATTTATTTCAGGAAAGCTACTAGAGTTTTGTTTGGATGTGGTTGGGATATCCTTGGTTTGAGAGGTTGTATTTTGCAGATGTGGAAATCCACATTCTTTGACTGATCAACTGGAATGTATTATGGATTCCTAGTGGTGTAAATCGTTATGATGGGGAGAATTGTCTCACCCATATTTGTTTTTTCTTTGTTCCAACTTATCTTTTGGCTCATGGTTTTTCTCCCGAGTTTTGGGTTTTCTAGATTTAAATTTTAAGTTTTGGACGTTTTAGGTCATTTTTTGGACCTATTATTGGTTAGAGTGAAAGGTATGAGGAGGATGTGGCTTAGAAAATGAGTTTTTAACACTCATAGTGGCACCTTTTTATGGGGTATATTTTTTTAATGGTTTATCCCATTGAGTTAGATTAGTTTTGGGGTGAAAAGGGTGAATTTTTGGGACTTTTTCCAGGATGCACGGTTAAGGTACATGGTTAGTTTAATCTTGTAGCTAAGTGTGTAGGGGTTTTGTATTTTTGTTACATGGTTTAAATAACCCTACATCCATAGTGTGCATCCCATGCAACAATTGACAGTGGGAAGTCACACATTTTGCGCTCAGTTTGTTAAATCATGAAACCGACCCAAGAAAATGTATTTTGGGAATTTCTTCTTATTTTAATCGGGGTTTCATCCCATGTCCTCCCCATTCATGTCCTATTACCAAAATTCATCCCATGGGTTTTTGGATCCTCCAAGCCCCTCTAAGTGGATTCCAATCTGGTTTCATAGTTAATCTTCACACGGTTTGAATGGTTAGGGCACCCCTCTCTTTCTCCTTTACTTTTATTCCATTTTCCCTTTCTCATATAAACCTAGTGGCCTTTTTTGGATAATTTTTATAACCAAGGTGGTGGGAAATTTGGGGGTTTTCCTTATTAGGGTTCCTTGTGTAAGTTCTTTATTCTTGAAACCTTCACGGGGTCATTTCAGTTTGGTGTCGTTGAAGCACATATATTTTGAGGTAGGTTTCCCTCTTCACTTACCTTAAAAGTTTAGGATTCATTAGTTTCATGATTTTAACACCTTAATTATATTTCAAATATTATTTTGTGATATTTGGATAATATTTTTGGTGTTAAAAGTGGTGATTTCTCCCTTGTTTTGTGATAATTGCAATTATAATGTATAATATTTCACACCAAGTGTTTGATGAAATGACTAGTTAGAATTTGTGTATATTTTGTGACATGTAAATCATGGTTTGGAATTGAAAATATATTTTTAGCACCTAAATGGTGGTTTAGAGTTTCTAAAATGAATTTATAACTGGTTTGGGATCTTGAAAATCTAATGGCATGCCATGTTAGATAATGGACCATTAGGCATTTTGATGAAAATGGTTTTATCTTGTAAATGTTGTGTGAGTGATTAAATGGAATTTTTGTTTGAATGATTGTGAAATATAAAGCAGTGTTATTTCACCTTTTTTAAATTATGATTTTGTAATTTAATAAATGATGGTTTTTGAGAAGTGTTCTTGAGGCTCATTTGACACTTTTATGAAATTAGTGGAAACCATTATTTTGAAAATGCTCCTTGGGAAATCATCTTGACTTGATTATATTAATACAGAATGGGTAGGATTTCCTCGCTATGGAATGCTCATGATCTATTTACTAGTATGTAATGGGAGATCCTTGGTATAGACTCTTTTATGATCTATGAGTTTTAAGGCAAGAGATGGATCCTCAGGGTGGCTCGGGTTGAGACATGTCATTGAATTATTATTTTATATTCATGTGAATAGAAGCTTAGTTGACATCAGTTGGCTCACCCCCTTTATACATAAGACATGGGAACCCAACATATTGAGATAATTTTATGAGAATTTTTTTTCATTAGCTTGATTACGCACTAATTGGTGGCTCATAGTAGGTTGATATATTGGTTTAATTGGTGTCAAATTTTCCCCTCGGTATATCCTATGTTAGGGTGGCTGGGACTATTTAGGGAACTTTTGATTTCATTGTGTGAGGCATGCTTTCGGGGATGGGTATTATGTATTAGTATGTTTTGGATTATTCATGATCACCTAGGTTCACGCATGTATATTGTCACTTAGTTGCTAAAAACATTTTATTGTGACACATGTTTCTCAGTTATCCTTATGTACACACTTCCATTTCATACATTGTATGATAGTTGTACTTTTCTCCTTAAACATGATGGTTTATTTATAAAATGTGTATAATATTTTAATGTTTTTTGGAAAAGGATTTAGAAAAGTTTCATAAATTCATATGACTCCTCTTTTGAAAAGTAGTGTGGGTTTAAATAGAAAAGGAGGGAAATAGACCGTTTTTGGTGTTCTTTGGAAAATGTCTTAAAAACCTTATCTTCATATATTGTATTGAAAACATGAAGTTAGTATTTCTTTTATTTTAAAGGATGTTCATTGTGAATTGAGTTTTTCAAGCACACCTAATGAGTTTTAATACTCACACATATAGTTTCTTATTTTTTTTAGTTTGTGTTGTAGGACTCTTCTTGTTTTTGATCACACTGGGTAATGGTTGGTCTTGGTATTATAGAGTGACCTTCGGGGTCACATGGTGGTGTCATGTTGTCTGGTTTTAGATTGGTTTTTTTGTAGAGTTTGTTTTATCTTTTGGTTTTGTGTAAAAGATGTTCATTTTGGATTTATATAAATGGTCCTAATTTTTTATTTCTGTTGTTTAGTTTATTTATTTATATTGGGTGAAATAGTTCCCTTTGTTTACTCTGTTGACACGCGACACTAATTGCCAGCCCGTGGGGATCCGGAATGCCCCTCAAGTCTATGTCACAAAATGGGTCAAGTGACCAGTTCGGGGTTGATCCAAGTTGGTTTGGGACATCATAAAAATCATATATATCATATAAATATAGTATTTTAATGATTATTACCAACCTTGAATGGTGTTAATGGAAAAATTATTGACATCAGTGTGAGAGGCGGTTGTCCTCCATACACATAGATGATGATTTCATAACATATTTGATGGAAGTGTGTATGGTTTTAGGTCATACCCTTAAAATAAAAACATCTAAGTATATGGTATATATCAAGGTTATTATATAATAATTATATAAAAATAAATTATGAGATTTTAGGAATAAATAAAACAAAAATGTTCGTAGATGAACATTACATCTTTTTCGGGTATCTCCTTTTTGTTTGCACCAAAGGCCTTCCATGATTGGATTTATCCCCAAAAAAAGACTTAAATGTTGATATTAGGGAATTGGAAAAGTTATTTGGGCAGGGATTTTCCAAACAAATTGGTTTTGAAGGTGTGAAGATAGGGGGAGTGGGGTGGCCTTTTTTAAGGGGGTGAGTGGCACTCTTGTAGTTTTTCGAAAAGAGAGAATTACACCAAATTTTTTTTCCATGTAAAGTGGATCAAATAATGTAAATTCATGATGATGTTATGGATAAGGTCAAAATATTTCCATTAAATGAGTGTTTGAAAAGTTTTGGGTCATTTTACACCTAATATTCTAAGTTTAACAACTATGTAATCTTGAGTTTACCTTAATCGCTTTAATTAATTTTAATTTCATTCACAAATCACATTGGTAAAAAAATAAAAAGGAATTATTTTAATTTATAAATTATTATTATTGTAAATATGGAATAAATTTTTGCAAATTCAATTAACAAAATTGGCATAAATTAATTTAAAATTAATTTCACAGACCTGTTGAAAAAGAAGGTTTTGAATGTGAGAAAGATAAAAAGTTTATATTGATTTTATATTTAATTTCAACATAAAATTGATTCAATTACACTAAATTGGATTAATATATTTCATATTTTACTAAATATAATTTAAAATAAAATTAAAATATAATTTAATTTTGTAAACTAATTATACAAAAAGATAGTTTCTAATTAAAATTCACTATTTTTTTCTATTCATCAAAAAATGAAACATTTCAAAAAAAATCACAAGAAACCACCCTAAGATAATTTTGACATTATGAATTAAAAAATTATTTTTATTTTAAAAAATCAATTTTTTAAAAGTTTCAAAATACTGATTTTATTATTTTTAATAAAAATACATAAAAAGAGTTTTTAGGAAATAACATTTTCAAGACATATAAATATTTTCCAAAAAATTATGTATTTTATTATCTATATGATTTATCTAAATAAAACCATTATATTTAAAAAGTATTTATTACTATTTATATTACCAAGTTTAATGTTTAGGTTATATTGGTTAGGTTTAAATAACAATATTAATAATATATCATTGTTTTGTTATAACACAATGTCATACAAGCTAAGTCAATGTTGCATGTAGTGAAATATTAAACTAATTTAGTTTATAAGGAAATATTAACTTGGTGTTTCATGAAATTAAATCCCTAAAATAAATATTATTCAAAAAAGGGTTTATAAAAACTCAAGTTGTTACAGATATGGAGCTTTTTTTAGTTATTTTATCTCTCATTTTTCACTAATTCTCTTACTGGAATAAGCTCATTACATATTGCATAATCTTATGGTCTTTAATTTTAGTTACTAAATTTTAGGGAGAAGGATTTTTAGCTCATTATCTAGGTCATTATTTTAAATTTCATTATTTTTTATCTAACTTTATATATCATTATAAAAAAATTATTTTTAATGTAAATTAGTTTAATTATTTGAAAAATATATATATTTTAAATAGATATAGGAAGGTTTTGTATTTCTCATAACCAAAGATGATGACAAGAAGATTAAAATAAAATTTCAATTTTTCCAATCCATATGAAGATAATAACTTCCTCAAAACCATAATTATACACAAACAGCGCCACCAACTACATAAATTATATAATATGTATAATAACCTCATTCCAACAAATATTAACAATGTTTATTATCTTTATAATTAGATGATATAATATTCATTTTAAATAAAGGTAATATCATACCCCCAATCACATCATAAAAATGCTTTTTTAATATATATATATATAAACCAAGATTATGATTTTTTAAATATATTGTTTAAAATAAAAATAAAATTTCATTTTAAAATTATTTTATTACCACTTATAATGAAAAATAAATTTACTATAAAAAAGTGATTATTTTAGAAAATATATTAACACTTACATCTTTAAAATTGAAATTTATCACATTTACCAATAATAGAAGATAAATTTCATGTAAAATGATACACTTTTTTAAGATATTTATTTTATGATTATTATGATATAAATTTCATATACAAAAATGAATTTAAAAAAAATATATTTGTTTCTTGATTTCGATGATAGATTTTTTATGTATGAATATTTGTTTTAAAATAAAATCCATGAATATAATTATACATTTCTTGGGGGAAAATTTTCATAACAATTGTAGCACCCGCAGTTTGAGTTATAGCGTACTTTTTTTCTTTTTGTTTATGTTGGAGTTTTTGGGATAGGATTTGGAAGGGTTTAGAAGTTTAATATAAAGATTAAAATATAGTATCAATTTCGGAGCCTTGTGAATGAAATATTTACACTATATAAAATCTTTATGACATAAATCAGTTTGTACATAAGACGTAATAATCCTTTAGGATATAAAATGATTTTGGATGATATTCTTACACCGTAAGAATGATTTATGTGGTAAAAATGGGTTTTCTAAATAATAAACTATGGTATAAATTTTTTAAGTGTAAGAGACCCCTCAATGGATTGCCAACACAAATTACCAATTTATGTCATGAATTATTATGGTCCCAACTAGTTTTTTATGATCAGTGATTATAATAATCCTTATGCGACTCTTTCATTCCCCTCATCTTTTAGGGCGCATGTAGACAATTTTTAGAGGCCTTTTATTCCTGGACTCGGTTTCCAATGGATCTTCGAGAAAGAATTGTGGAAATTGAGGTTTTGGTCTCGTTATTCCTTCTCATCTAGGATATTTTTGTTTTTTCTTGAATGAAACCATACACCAGTATTGGAATACTAGCAAGGATCTATGTGTTTTGATGAGTTCTTATGAGATGTTTTTGGGTTTTTCCATAGGAATGAATGGGATCTATGAGATTGTTGGTTTCATTATAGACCCCTTATTTCAAATAGAATTATTTCACGTAGGTGGATTCTATCTCACTCAATGGTCCTAGAGTTGGAAGGTTCAGTATTTTTAAAAAGGGATTACATGTTTTTTCATCAGTATCACTGTGTGATTATATGATGAAAGTTGTTTGGTTTTTCATTTGGAAAACTAGAAGGATTTTGAAAAATTATATTGGAAGATGATTTTAAAATTAAGAAATGGTTTAGATACATGAAAAATGGTTGAAGAAAATGGTTTTGTTTATGAAATGTTTTTCGATGGAAAATTAGTGTAATTTTACTGACATGTTTTCAAAGGGTAAAATTTGGTCGGAAGTGCCACCCTCAAGGCTGGACAAGTTATGTTCATGGAGTACCACTATCAATGGTAACAATGAGATTAATTATATTTTTTGTATGTATGTGAGTGTGTGTTTCACATAGAAATGGTTATTTAAAATGTAAAATGATTATTATAAACTTGCATTTGGTTTTTCTCAAATGTATTTCCCTTATGGAATTGTATAAATTATTTATCTACATTCAAAATGTTTGATATAAATTGTGATAACTTGTTTTGAAACACCACAAGTTTTTATTAATTATTATTTTGTTCTAATAAAGTAAATTTATTTGATAGATTTTTTCACACACAATAATGATTTTCATCAATATAGTATGTTAAAAGAAACACTGATTTTATCCTATGTTACATACACCACTGAATTTTAACAAACTATGATATATTATTAAAATTATCATTCAAATGTGACCATTATAAGCTAACTAGTAAACCTAGAGAAATGAATAATAATAACTAATTTTTAAATATTAAGTAAAATGGTTTTATATAAGGAAATCATATTCATAAAAAATTATTAATTTTTGTTAAAGTCTTTATTTCTTTTACAAATGTTATTTTCTCAAAAAAATGTTTTTTTATTTTTTTTTTGCGCGCAATAATAAAATTATTTTTTTGAAAAATTTTGAAAATTAATTTGATAAAATAAACATTATTTTTGAAATCATCCTGTCAAAATTATCTTGGGGTGAAGTTTTTGGATTTTTCAAAAAAGGTTATTTTTTCAGTGAATAGTGAAAAATATTAGTATTTATTAAAAACCTCCTTTTCATTTAAAGAATTTATTCGGTTAATTTTTGTTTTAAAATGGGTTTAATAGTAAATGTGCCTCAATTATATATAAATTAATCCAATTTATTTCATTTGATTCATTTTTATATTGAATTTCAATATAAAAACTTTTTAATCTTTTGAACATTTTCTCTTTGGAACACCGCTTTCTTGTCATTTTTATGGGTTTAATTTCAAATTTAAAATTTTCTAATTATATGAATGGAATTTTGTAAAATGTATTACATATTTTAAATCATCATAATTTTTCTTATCTAATAAGATCAAATTAATTTTTAATCATAATGAATAATAAGACTGGTAAAAATTATTTACCGTGGTTAAGGTAAACATTGGTCTACTAAGGGGTTAAACTAGAAAGATAAAGGTTAAAAATGACACAAAACATGTAAAACACCCATTTTATGGACATATTTTGACCTTTTCTCTTATATTATTGATAATGGTCCATTTTATAGCCCTATGGAATTAGAAAATTGTGGTTACATTTTTTATTTTCAAAAATTAGAAGTGTGCCACTCACCTCACTTATAAAAGGCCACCACTTCTATTCCATGGGTTATACCACAATAAAATTATTATGAAACCTGATTCTTTTCATGAGTTATGATATGATAAAATGATGAAATGATTTCAAAACATGTCTATTTTCCATAGTTTATGATATGATGAAATGTTTACAAAACCCATTTCATTTCGTGGGATATGATATAATGAATGTTTTATGATCTTGTGGGACATATATGTATACTTTTCATTATTTGATGGGTGGGACCTATATCTCCCTCCAATTAATTCAGAAAATATTTATATCTCATTAGATAGGCAAGATAAGAATGGGGGAGTAAACCAAGTTCAGTAAAGGACTTTGTCAGCTATTATAGCCTTGGGAGTGAACATTGACTACTATGACAGTTTGTGGAGTGCAGACATTATATTATTATAGCCTTGTAAATGATGATTGACTACTATAGAAATGATTTTCTATGCATATGTGTATTCCAAAATTCTATGTCTTTTGCCAATTCTATGCTCTCATGGATCTTATTCATTGATTCCCTTGAGATTCATGTCTTATAAACTACTAATATTTTTGCCAAAACTCATGATTATGATCTTTTATATGTAAGATATGGTTTTCAAATGTTATGATCATGTTCTCGTACACTTATTTTCATGTTATGCTTACATATCTACCATATTTACACTAACCAAGAATATGAGCTCTCTATTTCTTTTGTTTACTTTTTCTAGTTTATGAATGAATGTATTATTTATGATATGTATATGAAGGGTTATACTTATGAAGAACATAGTGGGAGATGATGCAGCTCACTTAATGATCGGTTGTTTATGTTTCCATGTTTCCAAAGGCACTGCACCTTTATGATCCTCAGGAGTGCGTTTGTGTAATGTAATGATTATTCATCTAAAAATTTATAATATCTATATATTAAAATCCTATATATCTATAGTTGGAATCAAAGGATAGGTTTAGTCAACTTTTTTAAACTTGGATGAGAAAATTTTAGTTATATCCCTCAGTAAATGTCAAAGGATGAATCTATATATAAGTCAAAATATAGGAAAATGTCATGTAATCTTGTCAAAGGATAGAACGAGTGGTATTCGAGAAATTACATCCATGTCTAGATACTATAAGTGGATGTGGATTTGGCACCAAGGTACCTAGGGTTAATAACTCCAAAAATGGTGCATTGATCTAGACTTGATCATCACTTAGTGTATAACAATATACCATGTTGCACACCTAGTTTGAAACTATTTATGGATATGCTTTGGGAATTCAAAAACACATTACAAACCATCATGAAGGATTTAAATAGATGATGACTATGAATAACCTAGATAAAACCCTAGGTTTCATAGATTAAAAAGAATGTGTCATGATTAGGAAATCCTATAAGTTATTTTCCATGATAATGTGGTTCCTCACTATGATTATTCTTTCTTACACTATAAGTTTTGGGTTTAGTCAATGGATGGAAGATGAAGGAACCATGTTAATGATGAGTGTGGGACAATGCAATGATTGTCCTCCATAGCAAGAAAATGTTATGGGACATAGAATATAAAATTTTCTTTCTATTCTCATGTAACATTTCCAAGCCATGAATCATGATGATCTTACAAATGTGAAAAGATGGGAACAATGATCCATTGAGTCCTTCATGGGGAAACATCCACCTTCCTTCATTTGATCTTCCAATCCGCTAGTCACTGTGCAATGAATCAGTACCACAAAAAATATATTTTCCATTCTCTAGTGTTTAGAACATGAAAAAATAATTTTTTGAAAGTGGGTTCCCTAAAACCATCTTCTATATATACATTTATTACCATTAAATGTATAATGTTTGATATATAAAAGTGTTTATCTTACCAGAATTGTGTTGATACTTCTACATTAACTATATTTATGGTAATTTCATTGCATTACATGTCATATCAAAGGGTTATAGTAGTTACCAAGCTATAAAAAGAACTAATATATACTATTACATTAATCTTAATTTAATTTCTTATAGTCCAAATACATCATATTAATCAGAAAATAATGATGTGAGACTATCAGGTGATAGGGGCTCATAATAATTGAGACTTATTCTCATGAAGTCCACATTTGACAATCTCTACTAGTTAATATCATAAGGACATATCTGTAAATAGGAACACTTTCTATTTTATGTTTCCTTGGTTGTTCCTATTTATGGACATGTGTATTGGTCTCTTGACTTGAGGTCATTATCAATGTGTTCCACTTGATTGTGTACTTTGATATAAGGTGAAAACCCTGACAATGTTGTTGGGGTGAGGTTGTTTTTATTGGGTGCATAATTGGTGGTATGAAATTGGATGAATGATCAAGATAAAATTTTTCAATTTTGAGTTGAGGAAGTGATATCTCTATCTTGGAAGATCAGGATGTTAATACCTTCATAAATCCTTGACCATTGTAGTTGAAGGTAAATCTATCCAAATATATCAAAAAGTAATAAAGAAAGAAAGGTCGATGACACAAGTGTGCATACTGATTTATGTGATTTTGTATGATAAATATATTATATTATATAGTGTGTGTTCATAGGATGGTATTCATTGTAATAACTATTCCAAATCTCTTTAATAGTTTTTATGGGTTGCTAGAATTCATTACTGGTCTGTGAATATTATTCACTACTGTTGAGATAAGGGTCTAGAGGTTCACACATAATATGACATTACTAAATATTCCATGTTCAGTTGAATAAGTATACAAGCATGGTGCGACCCACCTTTGGGTGCAAGAGCTGTCCAAGTTTTGTTGATCACCAATAAAGCAATAAATTCATTATTATTAAAGTAAAGATTAATTGGGTTGAATTTATTTATTTAATGTATTTATTAGTGTTTAAGTAAATACAAGTATTAATATTATATGAATAAATATTATTTTAATATTTTACGGTTTTTAATTTTATCAAGAATTATGAGTTGAGTTAATGAATTGGGTTTATCATGTAATATATTTAATATATATTACAAGTTTGTGATAAAATATTAATAATATTTATGACACAATTAGTTTTTCATAATTAGTTATTTATTAATTATTTAGTGAATGTTAAATTAAATGATACTAATTTTTCCATATTTCACTTTAGAATATGGTATGAATTATTTGTAGATCTATGTGATGAGACAATATGAGATTTTGAAGTTCGGTGAGCCTCAAATTATTTTATAAAATATTTTAAATATATTAAATATCATGAATGATCAAATTTCCTAAAAAAGTGGAGTAACTCTTAAATAAAGGCTCATATTAGAAATATGAGGCCATCATTTAGTGTAGAACATGGGTTTTACCATAGGGGTGACTTAAACTTGGTGCATGTCGGACATTTGGGTTGAGTGCCGCTGCGGGCGAATTCATTAGACAAATTAATTAAATTATTTATTATATTATGTGATGCTGCGACCTAATTTTTTATCTATAAATATATGGATATGATGAAATATCAGGGTTAGAAACATAACCCTAGAGCTGCTGGTGATAACATTGGAGGATCGTTCTCAGAAGAATAATCATGGGATTGTGGATCGTTGATTGGCATGCAGTGGAATTCAAGGATCTATCAAATGAAAATCACATAGATTTATTCTTCAACTGTGATCGATCCAATTCGAGGTAGGACATTTGTATTTTTTAGATCTGTCCTCATTTTCTTATATACTATAACGAACACAAATCAATCAACCAGTGGATTGATTTGTGGTTTACTATATTACAGGTGTGGGTTTATTTGTAGGGAATTTAGGAGAATTGTTAATTTATTATGGTTCTTTGTTTTTCATTCTAATGGAAACAGATCAAGGCCAACCCAAAAATGATTGAGGTTCATTTATCCTATTCATATTTATTGTTTGTCTACCACTATTCTTCCTAAATTCATCTCCATCATTCTATTTGGTTAGTGGTTTGGAAAATAATTGATAAACAAGCATTGCACACCTGTTTCATGGTGCAATGGATGGTTATCGCGGATCTAAGTTATGATCGATGATGGGATCGAGCTGTGATGTTGATATGATGGGTCTAGACTAGAATGGGGATGTGAACATGCATTTTTTGGAGCATAAAATGATGAAAAAAAATGTAGAATGATTTATGAGCAACCGAAACAGCCAGAAATTAGATATCTAACAAGTATCGAGCTCCGTTGAACCAGATCCCCAATCCAGGGGTGAGAGTTTAATGACCCAAACTTTCATTTATTAAAATTCCTATTGATATAATTAAATGTTTATATAAAATTTGATCATATTTGGTTTTATGTTTTTGTATTTTAAAATACCATTAATAATTATGACCATTGCTAATATAGTCATTTAACAGTGATCACATGATTAGTATAAATATAAGGCTTTAACAAATTCAATTTACTCAGACAAAGGAAGTGATGACCTCATCTAGTAGACATTACCCCTATGAAGCCCATTTTTTGGATCTCAGAAAGGAGGTGGCATCATTGGGCTTCACACTTAACCAAGCCCAAGCCGAGCTTCAACATGTTAAGCTTGAACGGAACCACCTACGAGAGAATTGGAAGTTGATAGAGATTACCACCTGAGCAATGTAATCCAAGACACTCCAAGAGTCTGTCACCATCGCACACCTTACCCTTCAGTCTTATACAGGTTTTATAAGGGGTTATGTAACAAGATCTTAGCACCACGAATATGTGAATTATTTTGTATATAATAATGGATATACATTCATTTTATTATAGTCTCTTTGTAAATAGATTTTAAAGAGAAAATAGTTTTTTTAGTTAACATTCAACTAAAAAATCTATTTTTATGAATTAATGGATTTTTGAATTTAATAATATTTTAATAAAGTATTATTATTATTAATTTAATTTTTTGTTAAATATAAATTATTGCATAATTTTATGCAATCCGTTTTTGACAAAACCCATGAATTTTTTATAAATGTCAGTTTTTTTTAAAAGTAAAAATTTACATATTTAAAAAATTATTTAGTTAAAATAAATATTATTTCTGGAATCAGGATGTTGAAATTATCCAATGGTGAATTTTTCATAATTTTCTAAGACAACTGAATTTTTGGGTGAAAAATTAAATACTATTTAAATATATAAACTGTTTTATGACATCATAATGACCCAATAGTGATGTAATGAAATACTATAAATGATATTTTCATCCAATTAATATTTTAACATTAAAATAATGTTATTTTATGTTTGTTTTATTTATTTTACAAAACATTAGTGGACCCTCCAAGAGTTATAAATCATTTTCACATTCTAAATGAATTTCCTTGACAGAGTGACTCACCCCCACATAAGCAAACCTATTATTTTAAGAAGTTAGGCCATTGGCCTTATAAAATATTTTTTTCCACACCCCTTTGGTAAAAACCATGGGAAAAAACCATGGTATGGTTTGTGGTATTGATTAGTTTAATGTGTGGTTACCCAAACCCAAATAATAAATAATTCCCTCTCCTTTCATATATAAACCCACCAAATCTCCCACTTCTTCTTCACTCAAAGCCTTTGGAGTTCATCCAACCTCTACCCTTATTTATATAGAATCCTCCCAATGTGCCCCAATCTCCCAATAACCCTCTCTCAAGCCTCTCCCAATCCATTGAGATCACACATCCAAGTAAGGGATTCTGACTTTTCTTATTTATGTCCAAGTCTCTATATAATGTTATGCCCTTTTATTTTAAATTATAAATGTTGGTGTATGATTTCTCACCTCCCCAATACTTCCATATTTATGTTTTAATTATGATATACCCCTTTCACTCTCATTTAATACCACCCATGTACACCCGTTACCATGACAAAATTTCGTAAAGAATTTCACTCTCCTCATTTACATTCAAGATATTTCTTTTTATTATGAATCTAAATTACATTACTTATGTTGGGAAATATTTCTGTATAAATCCATAATTTTAAATTTTATGTAAATATGATGATACACCCCTTCCTCTCTCATCATCCATTTTTACAAATTTTTATGTCATGCAGTTATGCTGCCGAAATTGCATCGCGATTTTCTAAGACCAAATCATTGTGTAGTGAATACCATACCCATGTCTCTATCAAGGGTATTCACCTTTATGAAAAGTTATGTATATATTATATTTTTTTATTTATTAATTCAACATTTCCTTTATCTTGGAATAAATTATGATGTTTAATGAATTATTTTTATATGATCCATGTGGCACATTTATGCATGAAATGAAATGTTTAAGAAGGGTGTGCCCTGATAGCGCTCTAATGCATTGGGTGAAGATTAGTATCATGATACATCAAGTGAAATGAGGGTTTACTCATTCTAATTCATGTCCAATGAGGGTTTACTCATGCTCCATGTGCAATGAGCCTTGGCTCCTTCCAATTCCATGTTAAATGTTGTTGCTACATTTCCATGTTATGTTAATCATGTTATATCCTGACTTTATGTTCATGTTTCTCTTATGCTCCATTGATATCACTATTTCCTAACATGTATTATATATTTCATGTTATGACTTATTAAATCTCTTACCAGGATTTATAGATCACCTTTTTCTTATGCATGTCCTCAGGTTATCCCATGCAATGCTATGTACGAGGGATTGTAGTGGTCATGTAAAGAACGTTTTCAATAAGATGTTGTGTCCTATGTTTTAGGTTGTCATGTAATGTTCCCAAGATCCAAAGATAGTATTCCTCTCAATATTCTTTGTTTTATCAAGTGAAGGTATTTTGTAATAAATTATTTTTAGTGTGTAATAAAGAGGAAGTTTGTTATAGTTGGTATCAGAGGATGGGTTTAGTTATTTTTTGGGATTAGGATTAGAAAACCCTAGTAAAGCCTTGGAGACAAGACTATGTATAATAAAAACATCCCTAAGTTTTGTTGATTATTTATTAAGTGGTTTATCAAGAAAATACATCTTTTTCCGGATACGAGCAGGTAGAGGTGGCTCTGGCACATAAGTACCTAGGGGTGAAAAACCCAATAAAAAGTTTCGAGCTTGACCCAGGGTATCTGGGTACAGAAAAACTGTTCTTACTGCAATATTGGTTAAAAAAACTCCTAGAAGATAGGCTTTGGTAAATTCACAAGCTTAGTATGAACCCTTGTTAAGGGAATAAAAAAATTCCCCTAAGAATATATGTTTGAAATTAGATCATGAATAGCATAGATTTAAGCCTATAGATTCATAAGTTATGGGATAAAAGTACATTATAAGTATTCTATTTTTTCTTGGATTAACCGTTATGTGTTACCCCTAAATCTCCTTTTATTCCACCAATGGTTGTTAATAGGAGGACTAGGGATAAAAACTAATGTGAATTTCAATGTGATGACTCTGCTAATGAGATTCCCAATCCAATAAGAGCAGGAATTGCAAACTTTGTCACGATTCTCTCTCAGTTAACTAATTATTTGAATAGAAACATGGGTCAAGAGGAATGTTCAACCCACCCCCCCCCCACAAGAAAAAATAATTATATATCGATAGATTCATGAGACAAAGGCCTCCTAATTTTAATGGATCATCTGGTCCCTCAATCACCAAAGAATGGATCAATTCCATTCAAAAGATCTTCTCCATCTTTCAATGTTCCGAAAAAGAGAAGGTTCTTCTGGATGATTATTGTATGGAGGGTGAAGCTGATCAATGGTGGGAATTGATCAAAAACACAAAGCATTGGAAGGAGATCAAGGCGTTGGAAGGGAAGGACTTCTAGAAGATGTTTTTTGATAAATATTTTCCACGCACCCTCCAACTTAAGATGGAAAGGGAATTCATTTCCCTCAAGAAAAAATACGATGAATCCATAAGAGAGTATGAGGAAAACATCACAAGGCATTCATAATATGCATCTGACTTTATCGTTACCCCTGAATACAAGTTTTACCGCTTCTTTGGTGGGATGAAACCTAGCCTCTGAAAATCCCTGGCGATCCATGATTTCGACATCTATGAGGAAATTTTTCAATGTGCCCTCAAAGTTGAAATAGAGATCGGGGAATCTTAGGGGTATCAATGGGATAAGAAGCATAAGGTGGACTTAAATTATGGCAGTTCGATGGATAAATCCAATGGTTCTAAGAACCGCTAGCACCCCACTTTCCAATGGTGCGGAAAGAAGCACCCCAGAAATTGCCTAAAGGGGATGTGAAAATGTTTTAGGTGTGGAAGAGAAGGGTGCCTGGCTCTTAACAATTGGTAAGAAAAACTTGTGGTTGTGATAGAGGAGAGGAATACTCCGTTCAATTCTCAGCATGTTGTTCATTTCATCAACTGCAAAGAAACAGTTCACTTTTCAAATTAGTTTCCTAAGACAAGGGTTTTTGAAGGAAACCAATAACCTCCAAGTCAGAAGGGGCGAGCTTTTTCCATCACTACCTCCAAAGTAAACCCTGAAAGAAAAGTGGTGATAGGTACGCTAGTTATTCATTCATGAATAGCGAATGTACTTTTTGATTATGGTTCTATGCATTCTTTTATATCCCAAAAGATTAGTCAAACAATTCCAGAAACACTAAAAATAATAGAAGTAAAGATGTTGGTGAGTATGATAAATGGGGTGATCATTGCATCCCATGCATATAACACCTCCCCTTTCATAATATGTGGACTGAACTTCCCAACGAACCTCATCATACCCCCTCTGGTGGAATTTGATGCAAGTCTTGGAATGGATTGGATTTCCTTATATAGATCCATCATAAATTTCTATGAGAGGGAAATAACTCTCCATATGGAGAATCAACCTCTGATTCTATACAAGTTCCGGAAGGAAGATGAATCTTCTTTAGCTCCATCATCTCAAGCATGGATATTACGGCCCTATGAGCACACGTATTTGGCTCAAATGATGGAGTCCAAGGAAGCTACCATCCTTAAAGACATGCCTATTGTGGGGGAATTCTCTAAAGTGCTTCCCGAGGAATTTCCTGGTCTTCCTCTAAGAAGAGATGTTGTATTCCCAATTGACCTTTTACATAGGGCGTATGCAATATCCAAGACTCCATATAGAATGGTTGTTTTGGAGCCTGAGGAGGTAAAGAAATAACTACAGGAGAATCTGGATAGAGGTTTTATATGCCCAAGTGCTTCAACATGGGGGGCACCAGTCCTCTTCATCAAGAAGAAGGATGGGTCAATGTTCCTTTGCATCTATTATCATGAACTTAAAAAAATCACGATAAAGAACAAGTATCCTCTCCCACGAATTGATGAATTATTTGATCAGATATGTGGAACATAATACCTCTCCAATGTGGATTTGTGGTTGGGATATTATCATGTAAGGGTGAAGAAGGAAGATATCCCCAAGACTGCTTTTCATAAAAGATACAGGAAATATGAATTCATAGTAATGCCTTTCAGACTTACTAATGCTCCAGAAATCTTCATGGACTTGATGAATAGAGTCTTTAGAGATTAACTTGACTAATTTTTGGTAGTATTTATATATGGTATTATAATACCCTCCAAAACTAAGGAGGATCATGAGGATCATCTAAGAATTGTACTAGAGAATTTGTGGAAGGAGAATCTCTATGAAAAGTATAGAAAGTGTGAGTTATGGTTGAAGGAGGTCTCATTCTTGGTCCATATCATCACAAGTAATGGGATATCTATGGATCCCTCCAAGTCATCTAAAATAAAGGGATTATCGAGGCCAACATCGACAACAAATATATGTAGCTTCTTGGGGTTAGGTGGATATTATCGATGTTTTGTGAGAAATTTCTCACGATTGTATAACCCTTTTACCAAGCTAAATAAAAAGGGATTAATGTTTTCATGGAGTGATGAATTCGAAGAAATCTTCAAGGAGTTGAAAAGGAGGCTTATCACTATGCACACACTCACTTTACCCACAAGTGGAGAACTTTTTGTGGTATTCAGTGATGCTTTGAAGAAGGTCATGGGATGCGTGTTGATGAAAAATGAAAAATTCATTGCCTATGCTTCAAGACTTTTGAAAGTTCATGAGCAGAATTATCCAACACATGTAATGGAGGTGGATACAGTGATCTTCACTTTAAAATTTTGGCAGCATTATCTATTTGGGGAGAAGTGTGAAATATATACAAACTAAAAGACCCTCAAGTATATATTCACATAAAAATAGTTGAATATGTACCAATGAAGATGGTTAGAGCTGATCAATGACTATGATTGATCAATCCATTACCACCCTAGGAAAGTGAACAAGGTAAAAGATGCTCTAAGTAGAAATGAACCAATGATTCTATCATTGATGAGAATTGAGAAGGATCCAATCTTCTTAGATTTGATAAATATGGACATGGGAATCATAAAGAAGGGAACATCTTCAATACTTTCACAAATGATTGTTCAACCATATCTTTTGGAATGGTTAAACGATTCTCAAAAGGATGATGTGGGAATTTAGAAGAAAGTGCAAGCTATCAGAAAAAGAAAATCCTCAGAGTTCAATGATAATGAAGAATGAATTGTGAGATTTGGTAAAAGACTATGTGTTCCATAAAGTCTGGAGCTGAAGACGGAAATTTTGGATGATTCACATAGTTCAAATTTCTCTATTCACCCAGGACACACAAAGATGTATAGATATCTTTGAGATAATTATTGGTGGGATAATAGGAAGAAGGAGATCGCTGAGTATACATCAATGTTCCTCGTGTGTCAGCAAGTGATGTCAGATAGGCAGAAGTCTAAGGGGATGATGCAACCATTTCCCATTCCATCATGGAAATGTGAGAACATCACCATGTACCTTTTCATCATACATCAAAAGACATCCCAAGGAAACAATGCAATCTGGGTTGTCGTGGATCGTCTTACAAAGTCTTCACACATAATTTCAATTCGAGATGATTTGTTATTGGATCAACTAGAACACATATATATATCAGGGAAGTGGTAAGGACACATGGAGTAACACTATCTATTGTATCCGATTGAGATCCAAGATTCACCTCTATGTTTTGGAAGAGTCTTCAATATGCTATAAATATTGAGAAAAACTTCAGTACAACTTATCATCCTCAAACTGATGGCCAATCCAAGAAAACTATCCAAACACTTGAGGACATGTTGAAATATTTCTCAATGGACATCAAAGGAGGATGGGACTAATATCTTTTACTGGTTGAATTCTTCTACAATAACAGTTTCCCCTCAATCATCCAAATGTCACCATATGAATCCCTTTATAGGAAAATGTGCAGAACACTAATGTGTTGGGATGAAGTTAGTGAATGTAAGATGCTAGGACCTGAAATGGTCGAGGAAATGGTGGAGAAGGTAAAAACCATTCAGGAGAATATCAAGGCAGCCCAGAGTTGACAGAAGAGTTATAAAGATAACCGTTGATGAGACCTTGAGTTTAAATTTGGATACATGGTATTTCTATGCATATCTCAATGGAAGAAGGTCATGAGGTTTGGAATGAAATGGATGTTATGTCCTAGGCACATCTTCCCCATCAAGATTCTTGATTGTATCAGGGTTTTGGCCTATCGACTAGCATTTCCACCTACCATGGACAAAGTACATGATGTTTTTCATGTGTCCCTCTTAAGGAAGTATATACTAGACCACTCACAAGTACTCTCTTAAGGGGTGGTATAGTTAGAGGATGGTCTTTCTTATGAGGAGAAACCAGTGAAGATCTTAGATTCGTAGAGAAAACGTTATACAAAATAAGACAATGCCCCTTATCAAGGTGTTATTCTAAAACCACATGTTTGAAGAAGTGACATAGGAATCGGAAGAAATGATGAAGTAGAGTTACCCACATTGGTTTTAGTGTGGAAAATGAAATTTTGAGGGTGAAATTTATTAAGGGGGAAATATTGTAATGACCCAAAATTTCATTAATGAAAATTCCTCTTGATTTAATTAAATGTTTATATAAAATGTTAACTTCTTTGGTTTAATGTTTTTGGATTTTAAAATACCATTAAGAATTGAATCCATTTATAATATAGTCATTGAACTGTGATCAAGTGATTAGTATAAATATAAGACTTTATCAAATCCAATTTACTCAGACAAAGGTAGCGATGGCCTCATCCAGTAGACTTTCCCCATATGAATCCCATTTTTCAGAGCTCGGAAATGAGGTGGCATCATTGGTATTCGCTCTTGAAAATACCGAAGTTGAGCTTCAACATATTAATCTCGAATGGAACTGCCGACGAGAGAAGTGGAGGTTGATAGAGATTACAACCCGAGCAATGTTATCTGAGCTACCCCAAGATTCTATCACCATTTCACACCTTACCATTCAGTATTATGTGTGTGTTATATGGGGCTATGTAACAATACCTCATCTCTATGAATATATGCATTATTTTGTGTATAATAATGAATATACATTCATTTTATTATTGTCGCTTTGTAAATAGTTTTTAAAGAACAAATAGTATTTTTAGTTAATATTCAACTAAGAAATATATTTTTATGAATTAATTGTTTTCTTAATTAAATAATATTTTAATAAATTATTATTACTATTAAATTAATTTTTTATTAAATATAAATGATTGTATAATTTTATGAATGCTGTTTTTGACAAAACCCATGAATTTTCGATAAATGATGGTTTTTTTTAAAAGTAAAAATTCACATATTTAGAAAATTATTTGGATAAAATAAATATTATTTTTGGAATCAAGACGTCAAAATTATCCAATGGTTATTTTTTCATAATTTTCTGATGTAGTCGAATTTTTAGGTAAAAAATTAAATACCATTTAAATATATAATGTGTTTTATGACATCATAATGACCCATTAGTGATGTAATAAAATACAATAATTGATATGTTTGGTGAATATATGTTTTATCATTAACATAATGTGATTTTAGGTTTGTTTGATTTATTTAATAAAACTTTAGTGGTCCCTCCAAGAGTTATAAAACATTTTCACTTTTTAAATGAATTTCGTTGGGAGTGTGACTCACCTCTAAATAAGAAAAACTATTATTTCAAGAAGATCGTCCACTGTCCTTATAAAATAATTTCTTCCACTCCCCTTTGGAAAAAACCATGGGAAAAAACCATTGTCTGGTTTGTGGTATTGATTAGTTTAATGTGTGGTGACCCAAACCCAAATAATAAAGAATTCCCTCTCCTTTCCTATATAAACCCACCAAGATCCCACTTCCTCTTCACTCAAAGCCTTTGAAGTTGATCCAAAATCTGGCCTCATCTCTCTAGAATCATCCCAAGGCACACCAAGCTCCCAAGAATCCTCTCTCAAGCCTCTCCCAATCCTTTGGGATCACACTTCCAAGTAAGGGATTCTCACTTTCCTTATTTATGTCCAAGTTTCCATATAATGTTAGGCCCTTTTATTTTCAATTATAAATGTTGGGGTTTAATTTATCACCTCCCCCATAATATAGTATTTATGTTTTAATTATGATAGATTCCTTTCACTCTCATTTAATACCTCCCATGTACACCCGTTACCATGCCAAAATTCCTTAATGAATTTATCTCTCCTCATTTACATTCAAGCTATTCCTTTTTATTATGAATCTAAATTCCTTTAATTATGTTGGGACATGTTTCTATATAAAATCCTTAATTTCCATTTCATGTAAATATGATGAGACACTCCTTTTTCTCTCATCAACTATTTTTACGAATTTTTATGTCACAACGTTATGCTGCCGAAATTTCATTGCGATTTTCCAATTCAAAATCAATGTGTAGGGAATACCATACCCATGTATATATCAAGGATATTCACCTTTACACAAATTTTCGTATTTATTATAGTATTTCATGTATTAATTACACATTTCATTTATCGTGGAATAAATTATGAGGTTTAATTAATCCATGTTATATGATCCATGTGGCGCATTTATGCATGAAATGAAATGCTTAAGAAGGGTATGCCATGATAGTGCTCCAATGCATTGGGTAAAGATCAGTATCATGATACGTCTAGTGTAATAAGGGTTTACTCATTCTCCATGTGTAATGAGACTAGGATCATGCTAATTCCATGTTAAATTTTGTTGCCACATTTCCATGTAATGTTAATCATGTTATATCATGACTTTATGTTCATGTTTCTCTTATGCTCCATTGATATTCCTATTGCATAACATTTATTATTCCTTTCATGTTATGACTTTTTAACCCCCTTACTGGGCTTTATGCCTCACCCTTTTCTTATGCATGTCCTTAGGTTATCCCATTCAATGCTAAGTATAAGGGAATGTAGTGGTCATGTAAAGAAAGTTTTCAATAAGATGTTGCATCCAATTTTGTATGTTGTTTTGTAATGTTCCTAATACCTAAAAACACTAGAAATATTGATATTCTTTGTTGTATCAAGTGATGGTTTTATGTAATAAATTATTTTAAGTGTGTAATAAAGAGCAGAGTTGTTATAGAGAGAACTAGATATGATGGTGGTGTTGGAATATTCAGAGGATGAACTATTGGTTTTGTAAAATATTGTAGTATACATCATTTTTATGTCATTACACATAGTTTGGGACCCCCTATATAGAATTATGGTTTGCATGAGAAGATAAATATCACACAATATATAACAGTTTCCACATGATGCACGAACCTTACCTAGTGTCTTGGTGTGTACCTTAGAGGGTACACAGACTTGACCAAGAGTACATAGGCTTGGACACACCATGTACTCGACCATATACAAAGACACAATCATGATCCATGATACACGGGTAGAACTTGGTGCTAAAGGGACATTCCATGTACTACTAGTACACGTTGTTCACTCCTTCAAAGATGGATCAATTCGATTGTACACTTTAGTTTGGACCAATTTCATTAGGGTTCTTTCCCTTGATCTTTTCCCTCATGGTAGTTATAGAATTGCATCAAATTCATATGATGGTGACCCCCACTGAGGAACTTCATTCTTGGACAGATTCATGGGAATCCCTCTATGAGGCCCCAGTGAGATCCTCTATCATCAACTTTTCACAAGATGGGGTTCTTGGTATCATCATGAAAAACACTATGCAAGAATCAATCCCCTACTTAGTAGGGTTAATCTGGATTGGGTTTTTGGTACACCCATAGACTTGGTTTTGATCCCCATTTGTGTATCATTATCTTTAAGCTTCTATCATGTACATACTATGGTGAGAAATTATGAATAAGACATCTGGGATGGATTCCATTAGTGCTATCTGACTTAAAGAGTGTGTTCTCATATATGAGTGTTATAAGGAACCATCGAGCAGGAATCCTCAGTTGGAAATAAAATTGTGAAATTACATGAGATTATGTGTCTACTTTGAGTATACTTGGATATTCTTATTATATATGCTATATAAATATACCTATGATGATATGGTTGTTATTCTCAGTGTTAAATTCTTAGTGATTTTGGGGTGTCATATTGGGTATTTTTATACTCATACCTGCATGGTCTTTTCCCACATGTGTTGTGTCTTATGAATATGACCGACCTTTTAACAGATTTCTAGAGGGACTAGGACAAGGTGGATCTTAGGGATCTAAACAGACTGAGTTGTGTTCTTGTAGTCACTTTGAAAAAAATCCTCACCCACTATATAGGTTGGAAATTTTTTCATTTTCTTTGTAGCGGGATTGTATTTGAACCTTTTTCTTTCAAGTACTTATTTTCATACTCTAAGGGTGGTATTTTAGATATATTAATTCAGGGTTTTCATTTTTTTATATTTCAGCATTTTATGGTCTTGGATATATGTGCATGTGTACAGGTACAATAGTCTAAGGCCTCCCAAGTGAGTAATATGACTTCCAAACATTGGTCTATAGCCCGTAACCTATTGGAGGTAGGCTTTGGGAAGTCACAGTTAATGCCTCATTGGCCGAGTTGTGACTGAGTTGTATCAAAGTAAGTCAGTTCTACCTTAGGATTGTAGTTTGTGAGATTTGTTTAAGGAAATAGTGTTAAGTGTTTTGATTTCAGATTTGAAGTCAGGGACTCCAATATAGGTGCAGCAACATATGTATCCATTCACCAGAACTCTAAAAACCTATTTTTTGACTTAGTATATATATACATTGGATGCAAGAAAAACAGTGTCACATACATCATATAAGAATGAGTTTTGGTTTCAATATCCTTCTTGAGTTAGCTATCCAGATATACTCATTGAATTTGGTATGTCTTGTATATTTAATGATTCCTTCATGATGTTTTCTAGCTAGGATTCAGTGGTAGGATCATGAAGATTCCCCCCTTAGTGATGAGGATTTGATACAAGGGCCTATTCATGAAGTGTTACCTCAAGGTGGTGCACTAGTTTTAACACCACCAGTCAAGAAGAATATGGTACTGAATGTACCAAAAAATGAGGTGTGCATGATGAGAATGGTTTAGGAGTTTTAGTGACTGAAACCCCTCATGTTATGAGGTGATCCCAACCCACAAGTAGCTAAGGACTGACTTGAGGTAGTGATGTGGGTTTTCCATCTTGTTAAGACACCTTTTGACCAAATGGTGATCTTGGCAACAAGCCTTCTCCATGGATCTATAGGATGATAGTGGAGTTTATTAACCCAATCATACGATGAGAAAAATATTTTATTATCGTAGTTCGAGATCCTTTTTAGAGAGGAGTTATATCAAAATATGTTTAAGGATGTGTGCATCCATGAGTTTCTATAACTTCAGTAGGGAAGTACGACTGTCAATGAGTATTCATTGAGGCCCACCAACCTATCAGTACTAATGGATATGGTAAATTTTTTTTAAAAGAGGCGGCTTGGATTGGTTACCCAATCCATGCCAAAATAAATTTATTAAATAAAAAGGTTACAAGAAAATCCCGAGGTGTAAAATGCATACACCATCTTAAAAATAGAAGAGACCAACAAAGATACAACTTTAAAAACCGGGTAAGAATCATCCAAAGACTCCAGGAGAAGATCAGCATGATCAGCCCCACCATTTCTTCATCATTCTGAATCTCCAAAATCCAGAGCAGGATCCGCACTTGTCAAAGCATATATGAAACAATCAGCACATCATCTTAGCAAGTCCGCAACAATACTGGTGAAAATATGGACCAGCAGCAAAAAACCAGTACAGAACTTGATCATTCCAGCCAATGCAAGCTTAAGACAGCACAAATTGCGCAGGTTTTCAGATGGGAATAAAAAAAATGCTGACATGAAGAATAATCAGACTTAAATTCAAGAAAAAATAGATAGAGGAATCCAACAAGATAAAACAGCAAAACTCTAGAAAGTAGTAATCTCCATGTGCAAGATTCCCAAGAAATACAAGGGCCAGACATCAAAAAGCTCCAGAAAAAGATCTGCACGAACTGCCAAAGAGAGACTTCAGCAGACTGCTACCTCAAAATCCAGAACAAATCAGCTCATCCTCATGTTAAGGTTACAACCAAACAGAGGTATGGAAAGTCAAGAAATAGCGCGAACTCGAGCAATCCAGATAACTCAAAGGAATTCCAACAAGATAGCAACATTTCCACTGTATAGCAAATCCAAAGTCCAAGAAATGTTGACAGTACAGGCTCAAAGACAGGTTTATAATCAGTTCTAAATCGTCATTTTTAAAAGAACATAAGAAATGAGAAAAACTCAGTCAAATATTTATGATCTGAAGCAAATTGCAAAAGAAGTATTCAATAGGAATTCTGGAGGATTAATAGCCTTCTTATCCTCAAAATACCTAGTTCAACTTTATGAAATGTTTCAGCAGAAATTTCACCACTTTTCATTTTCTCATAGGCCAATCCTTTTTGTTCTTCCGAATGAGCATCAAATTTTTTTAATTGTTCGTCAAGGGAGAGTTGTGGTGTAATCTCATTAGCCTCATCAGCTGGAGTGTCATGAGCTATCCCTTTATTGACAAATTTAGTGGTATTGATAGAGCGAGTGGTGATGGTTCTTTCCATCTATGAGTAATCTCTCCTTTTCCTAGTTTCCTAGGGTTAGGATTGATGAATACATCTTCATCTACCATGAGTTTTTTTCCCTTTATGGCCATTTAATTCAATAAATTATCCTCTAATTGCCTAGTCGGGTCTTCTACTTCTTGAGGAACATCACTGGATTTGGAGGATTCTTCCTGTTCATCCCCTTGGTCTTCCTAGGCTTGGGTGAACATATCCTGTTCCTTAGCAATGATAGAGGGTTTAGAATCAGCCCCTATGTTAGAGGGTTCCAGTAAATTAGGAGATCTGTCCATATGAGTAAAATCCTTTTCTATGGAAACCTTAACAACATGAGTTTATCTGAACCTACATGTGTTTGATAGAGAGATAGTGGATGGGTTGCTAAGGTAGTGGTAGTGGAAGGAGATGGCAGGTACATGGGGTGGAAGACATTGTAGAAGATGTGGGAGAGTAGCTGAATGTGGAAAACACTATGACATGTTCCCACCACCACCCCTAGGTGGTCCACGCCAGGATTAGGGAGTTGGGGGACTGGGGAAAGGGTAGCTACATATGGTCTAGGATTATAACCCAAAGGCTATGGGGATTATATGAGGTATGATATGTGTCTTTTTTACCTTATCTGTAGTGCTGGTAGACACAGGTGCAAGTACTTCCTTTATTAGCATTTATCTTCTTCAAGACATAGAGATTCCGGTTGATCCCTTGGCTCGACTCTTAAACCTAAACACTCTTACGGTAGGTGATTTAGTGATCACATCCTTTTTCTGATAGTGTGACATGAATTTTGGAGGAAAGATTTTCTTTTACAATCTCTTTGAAGCAACGACGAGGTATTACAACACCATCTTAGGTATGGACTGGTTATCTACAATTCATGACCAAATCAACTATTTCAGGAAGAGGATACGGTGTGTCCACAATGATGATACTAGGTTATAATTTGTGGGTGAAAAAGAAATATAGGAAAATAAGGATGGAATCATGAATAAGAGGAAACAATCGATTACTCATCAGTTGACAAGAACGACCATTGGTGTAGTAGATACTATTTGTTTTCAATTTCCTACAGTGGTGGTGGGGTATGAGGATGCCTTTACTGAGGGTGTACCAGGGATATCTCTCCATAAAGAGATATAATTATTCATTTATCTACATCCAAGGATAACCCCAATATATAGAATAGAAAATTGGATGGCTCCTGTAGAGTTTCATGAGTTAAGGTTGTATTTGGAGGACTTATAAAGTAATGGCTCTGTGAGACCCATTGTTTCACCCTACGAAGCCATATTTTAGTTCACCAAGAAGGAGGACAAGAGATTGAGGTTTTCTGTGGATTACCATCACCTAAACCAGGTGATCATAAATAACATTTACTATCAAGGATTGATGAAATACTTGATCAATTGAGTTGGGCATGAGGTTCTCAAATATTGACCTCATATTAGGCTATCACTAGCTATGAGTACGAGGCAATGATATATTGAAGAAGAAATTAAAATGTCTATATGGTCACTATTAGTACTTGGTGATGCCCTTTGTCATGAAAAATGTTTTAACAGTGTTCATGGGACTCATGAACTAGATCTTTTATCCTTTCTTAGACCAGTTTGAGTTAGTCTTCATTGATAATATCCTTGTGTACTCGACATTCGATGAGGAGAATGTGAGACACATAAGGATGGTTTTGGACATACTCTAATGGAAATATATTTTTGATAATATCTCAAAGTTCTAGTTCTATATTTACTAGGTCCACTTTCTAGGACATTCTATCTAAATAGATGGTGTAGTAGTGGATCTAGAAATGGCCGAGGAAGTATTATCTTTGGAGCCACCAAGTTGTGCGGCAGAGGTGAAGATCTTCCTTGGATTGGTTGAATACTATCGAAGATTCATGCTTAATTTATTTTGGATATCAACACCCATTATAGATTATACCCAAAAGGGAAATCATTTTATGTGGACAAAGAGATTCTAGCAGGCTTTCTAAGAGTTGAGACAGATATTGATGAGCGCTCCCATCTAGATATTTCTAGAAGAGGGTGTAGAGCACATAGTGTTCTATGATGCATCTAGGATTGTATTTTGTTGTGTTATGATCAAGAGGTAGGTGATGATTTCCTATGGTTCATGTCATTTGATACCACATGACCAGAACTATATGACCCGTGATATTGAGTTAGTAGTGCTTGTCATTGCACTGAATATGTAGTGACACTACCTGATGGACGAGTAATTTATCATCTATTATGACCATAAGAGTCTTAAGTATAGTTTCTCTCAGAATGATCTTAACTTGATATAGATAAAATGGGATGAATTCATTTAGGATTATGACATTACGATTTCCTATACTCCTAGAAAGGGGAGCATGGTAGAAAATTCCCTCAGCAGGTGATTTTGTTCACAGTTATTGGGCCTGGTGTAAAAGTAGTTGGCATTATTATAGTTATCGTTTGTGGATAGTTATAGAGAATCTTTCCTCTATTAGATGGTTGTTACACCTCATCTTCTATAGGGATTTAGGGAGACATAACTTGTGGATGCCAAATGTGAGACCCTACGTACTCAAATATCCATTGGAAATTCTCCTGATGGATTTTTTTTGAAGGTGGGGATCATGTCGTTCTTTTCATAGGATGGATGATGGTACCAGTTGATCTAATAGAGGAGGTGATGACTGAGTTCCATAATTCACCATTAGTGTTAAATCTAGGTTTGGAAAATATGTACTAGCACCTTCGATGATAGTTTTGGTGACCCGGGATGTAGAAGGGAGTTACATAATCTATCTCTTGATTCCTATCTTATCATGAAGTGATGGCTAAGAACCAGGTTCTAGAGTGTTTATCTAAACCCCTTGAGGTTCCATAGTGGAAGTGGGATGTGATATCAATGTAATTCATGATGAGGTTAGAATATATGTCCAGGGGACATGATTCTATCTTGGTGATCATAGACCGGCTTACCAACTCATCCCACTTTCTAGATATTTGAGAGAAGAGTTCAATTGAGATCCTGAAATAACTCTACATGAAAGAGATAGTTCGAATCCATGTAGTTCCATTGAAAATCATTTCTGAATATGATGCTCACTTCATATATTTGTTATGGAAGTGATTGTAGGAGACCCATGGGACTCAATTTCATTTGAGAACGACGTTTAAATCCTATAATAATGACCAAACTAAGAAAAACATTTGGGTCTTGGAGGAAATACTACAGGATTTCATGTTTGACTTTGTTAGTAGTTGGAAGGATCACCTACCATTAGTGTAGTTTTGAACAAAAAAACTACCATTCCACTATTGGTATGACACTAAACGAGTCCTTGTATGGGTGACCCTACAGGTCACCACTATGTTAGTCCAAACTAGAAGAGTCAGCCCATATGGGACCAGAGTTTGTGGAGATCACTCTAGAGAAGGTTCAGATTATCCCAGAGTGGATGAGGGCTACATAGAGTCGTTAGAAGTCATATGTGGACCAATGAACGATGCCTTTAGATTTTGAAAAGGGAGACCATGTGATATTTAGGATCTTATATTGACATGGATTATGGATATTTGGTTAGGGCCGAAAGCTATCTCTAAGATTCATTGGCCCTTAACAGAAACTATGTATGGTTGGTGAGGTGGCATACCACTTATCTCTACCACTTCAGTTAGACTGTGTACATGATGTCTTCCAAGTATTCTAGTTGAGGAGGTACATGCATAACCCGTCACATGTTATTGACATGGGCGAGCTGGACATCGAGGATGAGGCTTCTTTGGATGAGTATCCGACAAAGATTGAAGATTGGTGGGAGAGCATCATTTATGGGGGAGTTATTCCTTTAGTTCATGTCATGTGGCTTCACATGAATCTTCCGGAGATCACTAGGGAGGGATAGACCCAAATTCATGCATAGTACCGACATGTCTTTGTGTAGCCTTTTATTTTGTATTTCTGGGACACAAATCCAAAAGGTGGGGAGAATTTAACCACTCTGATTTTCCCATATATTACATTATAATATGGCGTTGATTATTTTTGAAGCTAGGTGCTAAGACAATGTAATATTCCAAGGACCGATGAGCCCAAAATTAATATTTGAAATATATTAAATATATTAAATACCACTCAAGAATAGTTTTTCTAAAATAGTGGAATAAATTTTAAACAGAGGATTGGATAAAAAATATGATACCTCCATTGAGTTTATACCAAGAGTTTTAACCTATGTGTGGCTTAACCTTGGAGCGCACTAGGCATTTAGTTTAAGTGCTACTATGGGCCAATTAATTAGATTAATTAATTAAATTATTTATTTTATTAAGTGATGTAGTGACCTAATTATTTTTCTAAAAATATAAATCTATGAAGAAATATCTTGATTAACTACATAACCTTGGAGTTGTTAGAGAGAGCATTGGAGGATCATTCTATGGTGAACAACCACCAAATCATGGATTGTTGATCGGTGTTCAATGAAATTCACGGATCACACCAATTACAATGACATGGTTTTGTTCTTTATCATTGATTGATACATTTTGAGGTAATAAATTTTTATATTATGGATATATACCCATTTTATTATCCCATGATGATTAAAAATCAATCAACCAACAGGTTTATTAACAACTCAATTGTATTGCTGGTGTGGGTTTATTTGCGAGGAATTTGAGATAATTTTTTATTTCTTATGGATCTTCATTAATCATTATAATGACAGTGGATCAAGGCCAACCCATACACGGCCAAGGATTGTTCCTCCTTTTCATGTTTCTTTTTTATTTCTCACTATTTTTTATGCATTCATCATTAACATTCATTTTGGATAGTGGTTCATTAAATACTAGATAAATAATTGTTGCACACCCATTTATTGTTGAAACAAATTTTTATCAAAGATCTGGGTTTCAATCGACAGGAGGATCATGATAAAATGATAGGATGAAAGATATAGACCAGATCATGGATGTGTGCATGTAGGTTTTGGAGTGTATAATGATGAAAAAAATTCTGAGATTTTTTCTCAGAAACCAGGATAGCCAAAAATTAGATCTATAGTGATGATAGAGCTCAATTGAACCAGATCTAAAATCCATGGGTGGGATTTGAATTGGAACCAAAGATGATGATGGCATGAGCATACACATTGGAAGAACCTACAGTTTTGTGTAATCCCATAGTACACAATGTGTATTTTAGTGAAACACACAGTGTGGGACCCGCTTGTGTGACACTAGGGTTTCCATGAGAAGGTAAATAACATAAGACATGTGAAAACTATTACAAAACATGTGAACCTTACCTGGAAGCTTGGAATTTACCTCATAGGGTACATTGACACAACCAAGTGTACATGATATTAGACACACTATGTACTTAGACACAAACATGAACACAGGCACTGGTCGTGATACACAGGAAAAACCCGGTGTCGTAGGCACACACACTGTATTTATAGTACATGTTGTGCACTCTTTAAAAGATGTATTGGATACCTTATCCTATTCGTCTTGGAAAATTTTAATTAGGGTGTGTTCCATTCATCCTTTCCCTGAGGGAAGTTATGGAACCATGTCTAGTGCATAGAATGGTGACCCCCTACGAGGAACTTTGGTCTTGGATAGAGTTGTGGGAATCCCTCTATGAGTCCTAGAGTGAGATCCTCTATCATTATCTTTTACCTAGGTGGGATTATTGGTATCTTCATGACTAACACTAAATGGTCATTGATCCCCTACTTACCTGGTTAATCAAGATTGGGTTGCTGGTATACCCCATGGCATTGGGTGTGATCCCCATTTGTGTATCATTCTATTCGTATTTCCAACATGTACTTATTATGGTGAGACCTGACAAGAAAAAAATCTTAGATGAACACCATCAGTGCTATCTAACTTAGGGAGTTTGTTTTACAGGATGAGTGCTATATGGAACCTTTGAGAATGAATCGTAGACTTGAAATATAGTTGTGATCTTACATAAAACTTTGTGGATACTTTGAGTATATCTGGATATTTTTGACACATGTGATACTAATTTATACCTATGATGAGCTAGTTGTTATTCTTGGTGTTACATGATTAGTGATTTTAGGGTAACCTACTTGGTATTGTTTTACTCTCCAATGTATGAGTTTTTCCTGCTCATGTCATGTCTTTTGCAGATGGACGACCTTTTGCGGACTCCTAGAGGTACTATGACCAAGAATAGAAAAATGATCTGGACAAAGTGATGTGTATTTCTGTAGTTACTTTGATATAGATACTCACCTAATATATAGTTTTGACATGTTTTTCAGTTTATTTGTGTTGGGCTTGTATTTGGAACTTTTTATTTTCAGTACTTTCTATCGTACTCTAATAGTGGGATTTTAGATTTATACATGCATATTTATCAATTATTTCATATTTTAGAATTTTATGGGCTTGGATATGTGTGTGTTTGTATAGGTAAATTTGTATAAGGCCTCCCATGTGAGAGATATGCCTACTCAATTTTGGTCTCAATCCCTTGTCCAATTGGAGGCAGGTTTGGGGTAGTCACGGTTCAAGCCCCATTGGGTTGAGTCATGATATTAAATATATGGAGGTTGTGGAACCCTAACAATGTATTTGGACATCAACTATATAATCATTGAAAGTATCACTTTCGTATGTCTATTCATTAGTCAAAATTGAGATCTTATCTCTCCTCCTGAATCATAGAGGGAGAATCACTCAATCCAAGTGAATTATCCAGGAACTATTTCACAGATGAAAGGCAAGAGATCATGGTGATCATCATGGCATCAAAGAGATTATCGGAGCTCCGCACTAGTACTCGAAATCAGATGAATGAAATATGTGAAAATTATAGAAGTGTGTGTCGATGATCTTGGGGGGTTTAGTTTCAGATCCTTCAAGAAACTGTCAGTGACAACTTGTGATGGATGTGAACACTTCAAATCAGAATGTGGCATTATTTATTTTTATTTTATGTGCTTCAATTAAACCACGTGAGATCCTTAGAACATATTAGGGCTCATATAACTAGAGAAAATGATGTTTTATTACTCTAGTAATAAAAAATATTTAAATCTCTATCCTATCAGCTTCTACTATGCGTCCTAGTACAAGAAAATGGTATTGAAGTGATCACATGAATTTTATGAGTGAAGGAAAAAATATTTTTCTTTAAATTTAAGTATAGGGTATTAAAATGGTCCCAACTAATCCACCCATGCTTTAATCCAATCTCAAATGGCCAGGTTAAAGCAATCAAAAAAATATTTTATGGATCAAAAGTGGTGGTTTTTTTTGGATATTAAAATTTCGGATTTAAAATTTTGAAGAACGCGATATATATATATATATATATATATATATTTTATTGTTTTTATGAGTTATAGAAACCCCATATTTAGTATTCGACCACAAAAATAGTAATTTATTATGGAAACAAATTCCACATGGTTTTAGGAATTAAAAAACATTAAAATATAATATTATTTTAATTTTATATAATTTTTTGTTTTCCTACAATAAAACCAAAATGGGGGATTTGTTTTTCCATTGTTGGTGTGACTTTAATTGAAAATTTGGAGGAGTCTTTCTCCTCCCAATTTTCCACCCAAGGGACCCTAACAACATGACTTACTCAAAAAGAAACAAAAAAGAGACTATGACCCAACAGGTCTCCTCCCCCCTCTTCATCCTCCCTCCCTTGAGATTGAATAGCTCAGTAATTTCCCCTCCAACTCGTGACCACCATATGATTCACCCTCACACTCACCCGTGACAATGTATCCTTGGAATACTCAACCAGCCACCACACCTATTGACCCCTTATCATCACCTCCCTCTGAAGAAACTTGGTGCACCACCCTCTTCACTAGCGACCTCCCTCGTGAGCCCCAACCCACCATTCACTCAGATATCCTTCGAATGCTACCTCCTCTCACAAGGTCCGACTTCGATCATCACATAGATGTAATATGGACAAGGTCCTACTAAAAGATCCCAGTCACCGTACTACCCCTATAGCCATCCCATACTGACACATGACCGACCGCCACCGTCACCTACCATGGTCTGACTACCTGCCACTACCGCTAGCCTCCTGTGAGGCTCCTCATCCAGTCAACATCAACTTGGAAATATCCGAACGACCCCATACTTCCTTGATTCACTATCGTTCAAACAATAGGTTTTTGTTGTAGTTTTCCCCAGCCAAGATGATTGCCTCCTTGGCCATGAGGTACCCTAGTCACGACCTGTATGGGTCCACTTGGACTCGATCCACCACACAATGGTCCATGATGGGTCTGCCGAGCCCGGAACAGGTCTGGGAAAGCCTTCCTCACCAATAAATTAATATAATAAAAAATTACTTAATTTAACTAATTTAATTATATCATTAAATTGAATTATTTAAAATAAATTTTTGGTTTGAAAATAATAATTTTTAATATTTTGAAAAATTAAATTAATATTAATATAAATTTAAAGTAATTAATTAATTCTAGTTTTAGAATTAAAATTAAATTAATGTAGGGATCAGATAAACTAAGTTATTTTAATTTATATAATTCATTTAATTTATTTAAATACCTTCATACTTTAAATTTTTTGTAATTTAATTTTATCACACATTTATTTTTATACTACCTAGCCTTGATCTAGTGATCGTACCAATGTATATCATGGTTAACTTTTTTTAAATTATTTATTTTATGTATGTAATGATTGTAATAAGTAGATAATTGAATGATGGTTTGTGCATAAAATTGTTTTAATATATATAAGGGCCTGCATGTCCATTTTTTCTTTTGTATATAGCACTCTCTAGACCCCCTTGCAGGCATGTGAGTATACATGTATAGTTGATGTTGATGTCATAAGACGCATACCCCACTTAGATGAGGAAATACTCGAGACAATAAGAAAATACACTATACTAGGGGTGAGCTATAATGCAATTCAGGACTTGAATCAGGTATGAAACCCCCTTGGTCACGATTGATCCATTGATTTTAAAATTGATAATCCCAATTAGATGCTCAAGACTAGTCAGAAAAAATCATTTACTTTATGCATTGTTTATTGTTTTATGCATGTGCATGTTTATTGTGAGATCACATAAAGTAATAAATTAGAAATATGAATAAGTATTCGATGTATGTTTTTATATTAATGCATGTTCAATTATGAGAGAAACAACATAGTTTGAATATATTTAATAGAAATGGATTATATTCGTCAGGAAATAAAAAAATACCTCAAGGATATATTAAGTCATAATTCCATCCTTTACTCAAATTTTAACAAAAACGGGTGTTCGAGGTGCTCATCAGCCAACATTGAGGGTGCCTCCTACCACTGAGGAGTTCTTATGAGAGTTATGGGTTGACATGAATAAAGTTTGTAGGAATGAAGAATCCAAATCTAGATTTATATCACTTTAGAGGCAATATGTTTTTGGGAATCAAGCTTACAATTTCAATATGCTTAGACATTACTCAATCGTTCATGGATCCATAAGTTAATGTGGTTGTATAACCTAGATCCTACCTAGAAACACTCCAAGTTGTGGAGTATCCAAATTTTGTAGACTATAAAGATAGGTTTCTTGGATCCTTGCAACTAGAATACTCAAGCGACAAAGTATTCTGAATCTAATACTGAGGGATATTGAGGTTCGATAAAATAGTGGGAGACATAACAATTAATTAATAAAAATGTCTAAAAGTTAATCAAGATAAAGTACCTACTACAAAAATTTATTTATTGTAGATAAAAATAGAAATCACCAACATCAATGGAATATTATCACCACAATCCATATTGGATAATGAAAATATCCTGATTGACCATAACTTTCAGAAGTGGTATTAGAACTTGTGCGTAGTACTACAACAAGAGATGAAGCTTTATCTGCTGGAGTCCTCGCTTCATACCGATTATCCTTAGGAACAATAAAGATGGATAA
Organism: Viscum album; assembly: GCA_963277665.1. NCBI lineage: Eukaryota > Viridiplantae > Streptophyta > Magnoliopsida > Santalales > Viscaceae > Viscum > Viscum album. Next base: position 945,994,309 of record OY728162.1, read on the forward strand.
AGAAAAGTATAAGAAGCATATATATGATGAAATAGACACATAGTGTATCATGTTGTCATCTATGTCAAGTTAGTTATAGAAAATGTATGAGGGTGAGGATTCCTACAAGATGCTAACTCACTTCAACAAATTATATCAGGAAAGAGCAATGCAAGAAAGGTATGATATATCAAGCTCACTTTATAGGTGTAGGATAGTATAAGGGAATCATGTAGGATCTCATGTACACAAGATGAATGAGTACATTGAGAGACTTGAATCCCTTGGGTTCAAGCTGAACCAAGAACCATAGACAAATCTCATTATTGCCTCTTTACCATTTGACTTTCATTGTTAATTAAAACATGAATAACTTGAAAAGGTCACTCTTGGATCTTTTGACTTTAGTTTACCAAAATTAAAATTATATGAAGAATAATAATTCTTCATTCCTTATTGGGAATAATAGGATGAAGGGAAAGACTCAGGGGTCTAAGGCCAAGTCTAGGACAAAGACACTCAGACACTGTCCTTACAAGAATCCAAGGATACAGAGTAAGACCAATGATAAAGAGGTTTTCTACATTCTATGTTGCAAGAAAATCCACTAGAAGAAGAATTGTAGATCTAGGAAGAAGAATAAAGGAAACACTTTTAGTTCAGGTACATTTTCATTGAATGAAATCTATCATTATCTACAAGTTGGGTATTTGATATGGCATGTGGATAAAAAAAATATTATTCATATACAAGAACCAAGTAGATTTAAGAAGACTGTAAAAGGAAAAGTGGATATCCAAGATATAAATTGTGTGAATCGAGTAGCTTTGGCAGTATGAGATTATCATAATAATTTTCCTAGTGGTTTGGTTATTGTATTAAATTTATTATGTACCATAAGTAACGAGAAACATAATCCTAGTGTCAAGTATGGAAAGCTTCTTATTTTTGTTCCAGTTTTTAAATAAATGTTATCTCTTTTATAAAGATAATATGTATTATGGTATGAAAAATCTTAACAATGGGTTGAATATACTTGAACTCAAAAACATAGTAATGATAATCAATGATAAAAACATGACTCTTATAACACTAACTTATGGAACTTCAAGATTGTTCATATAAATGAGAAGCAATTATAGAAATTAAATCAAGCAGGTTATTTAGTCTTAGGTTGGAGAAAAACCTTGGATATATTTCATCCTTGTTTACAATGGAAAATGACCAAACCACCATTTTCTTGGAATGGAGAAAGAGACACTAAATTGCTGGAATTAATTCATATTAATGCATTTGGTCTATTACCAGTAAAGGCAAGGGGTGATTTTTTGAACTTCATCAATTTTTCCGATGAATTTAGTAGATATGACTATATCAACTTAATGAAGTATAAGTAATATTCCTTTAAAATGGTTAAGTAATATAAACATGAAGTAGAAAACTATATTGGTAATATGATTAAGGAACTCTTCTTAGACTGAGGTGAATAATATCTTAACAAGATTTTATGGATCATTTAATGAAGCATGGTATAGTATCCCAACACACTCATCCTTATACACCATAGTAGAATGGTGTTAGTGAAAGAATGAATATGACCTTTCTTGACATGGTCAAATTAATGATGAGTTATGAAACTCTCCCATTATCCATTTGGGGATACTCCTTGTAGAAAATGACATATACCCTTAATCAAGTACAAACTAAAGCTATATTTGGGATTACATATGAGTTAGGGTGTGGAAATAAACCCAATATATCACACATAAGTGTATGGATATGTGGTGATTTATTGAAGACTATACCTACTGACAAATTGTCATCCCAAAGAATGAAGTGCATATTTATAGGCTATCCTAAAGAAACTAATGGATATTACCTGTAGAACCCTATAGATAGAAAATTGATTATGGTAATAAAATCCATATTTCTATAGAGGGAACATATTTCTATTGGAAATAGTTGGAGAAATATTGAATTTGATGAAATTCATGCTCTAGATGCACATGAGTTGGTATAAGAACAATTTCGATAAGAGAAAAAGGAAGATAAAGAAGTACTAAAGACACAAGTTCTGCGTTGGTCAACTCAAGAGGTTAGAGAAACAAATCATTATAGTTTTCTTGTCCCCAATTCAAGTGACACATTAAACCTTGAGGATTATTAACCTCTAACCAACATGGAAGTAGTACAAGGAAAGGGTGATTCTAAACGGCAGGATTCCCTGCATTTTGAGATGGAATCCATGTGCTAGAATCATGTTTGGTTTTTGGTAGAACCTCTAGTTGATATAAAAACCATTTGGTGAAAATGGGTTTTTCAAGAAAAATATGGACATGGATAGTGAGTTCAATAGCTATAAAGAAATACTGGTAGAGAATGGTTTCAGATAATGTCAATGCATAAACTATGATGAAACCTTCTTACCAGTAGAAAAGATGGAATCCATCTGAAAATTGTTTGCTATAGTAGCCTTCCGTGATTATGAGATTTCAAAAATGGATATCAAAACTAATTTTCTGAATAAGGACTTGGTTGATGACATTTATATGACTCAATATTAAGGGTTTTTTAAGTAGAAGAATTATAACAAGGCGTGAAAGATGTAGATGTCCATTTATGTGTTGAATTAGGAACCATAATCAGGGAATGTTTATATTTATGAGGCCATAAGAGAATTTTGTTTTGTTAAGAATGAAATTGATCCAAGTGTCTATAATAAGGTTAATGATAATGCCATCAGTTTCCTAGTATTATATGTATATGACATATTAATTATGGGAAACAAAGTTCAAGTCTTACAGTTAGTTAAGACTTGATTAAATTAATGATTCTCTATGAAAGGCTTCACTGAAGCTACCTACATTCTAGGGATCAAGATATAATGAGATAAATATTAGTGGATGATTGGGCTAAGTGAATGTACATATACTGACATGTTACTTAAAAGGAATAGTATAAAATAATCCAAGAGAGGGTTGTGTGCAATGTTACATGGTATCGATATCTTTAAGAAAGTGTGTCCCTAAAAATTGTAGGAGATTGAATGAATTAATAGAATACCTATTCCTCAGTAGTGGGATCTATCATTCATGACATTATATGTAATATGTTTGATGTTGCCTTTTCTTTATTCATGGGGGAGAGATTTTATGATAATATAGGTAGTTTCATTAGGAACCTATCACAACTATCTTGAAGTAATAAAGGTGTATGGAGGATATGTTTCTAGTGTATGGAGTATATAAGGATCTAGTAGTGAGAGGATAACCTAATTCTAGTTTCCAAAATGATCATGATGATCTAAAAATCATATTCTAACTATGTATTTAGCCTAAATAGTTGTGTAGCGAGATAATGAATCTTGAGAAACCATTGGTAGCCAATTCTTTAATAGAATCTAAGTATATGGTGCCTTTAGATGTAGCTAAGGAGGTAGTCTAGATATCTAGTTTTGTATTAAATATTGGTGTTTTCCTAGTTGGGTAGATCCCATTACAGTTTATTTTGATAATGTCGCAGCAGTGGGGCTTTCCAAGGAGCCCAGGTCACACTAGAGGACAAAACATGTACTTCATAAGTTTATCTCTTGAGGTATTTTACCTAGATAAGTGAAATCAATGTTATTATAGTATTCATATAGGAAAACATGGAATACCCTTTTACTAAAGACATATCTTATCATAATCATGATTCTCATGTGAGATTAATCAGATTGAGACTTGTTAGCAGTTGGCTCAAGTGAAAGTGGGAGTGTTTAAAGTGGGTTCCCTAGACCCAGCTTTGGTATGTAATTTTATTACCATTACATGTATATAGTTTTATATATATGTATTTTTATCTTAAAATAATAGTGTTGATATATTTTCATCCAATAAATTTATGGTAATTTACATGGATAACATGTCATATCAAAGAGTTATACCAATTCCTAGGATATAATGAGAACCTAGAGATACAATGACAATAATCTTAATGTAATGTCATATGGTATAAATACATAACACTAATAGGATAAATAAAATGTGATACTATCATATTTTTGGGGGATCATAATCATTGATAATTGTTCTCATGAATTTCACACTTGGTTATCTCTAGTAGTTAAGATCATGTGGATATACCCACTAATAGAAACACAACATGTTTTGGGTGTCATTTATTATTCCTATATATGATGATGTGTTTTCATTTCCTAACTTGATATCATTATCAAAGTTTAACATTTTATCACGTAATTTGATGCAAGGTGAAAACCATGATAATGAATTCATGGCGAGGTATTTTTTGGGTACATCATTGGTGTTATGCCATTGATTGAATGATCAAGATAGAATTTGTTGCTTCTGAGTTATGGAAGTGATATCTCAAGCTTGGTTAATCAGGATGGTAGTACATTCATAAATCCGCGGACATGGTATTCAAAGGTAAATATATATATATATAGACTAATAAATAAAATATAAATAAATTATGATGAAACAAGTGTGTGTCTTGCTTTATGAGTTATTTTTTGACAAATAGATTACATTACATTGTGTGTGTTCGTAGGTTTTTTATCATTTCTATGACTATTAATTGTCTATTTAGGGGCCTTGATGGGTTTCTAGACTCTACTCCTAGCCTGTGAATATTATTCACTACTATCGAGATAAAGACCTAGAGGGTCACACACAATAGTTCATTCAAGAATATGCCCTATTCAGGTGAATAGGTATACAAGACATAGTGGACCCCACCTCAGGGTTCGAGAGTTGTCCAAATTTTATCAATAACCAATTAATTAATTAATTAATTATTACTCAATTAAATAATAATTGGGTTGAATTTATTTATAAATTTTTTTATGTGTTTAAGTAAATACAAATATTAATATTATACAAACGAATATTATTTTAATATTCTAGTTTCAATTAATATTATTGGGAATTATGAGTCTATTTAATGGATTGGGTTTATCATTTAATATATTTAATAGATATTAAAATTATGTGATAAAATATAAATAATATTTATGATGCATTTACTTCATTATAATTAATTATTTGTTACTGATTTAGTGGGAATTAAATACACAGGTGTTGGGGAACCCAAATCGGGTATTTGAACATCCACTATATAAGTGTAGAAAGAATGTATTTCCTATAACCATTCAATAGTAATAATTGAGAGCTTATCTATCCTCCAAAATCCTAGAGAGATAATCACTCAATCTGAGTGAATGATCCGAGAATTCATTCACAGATTGAAGGTAGGAGATCATGGTGATAATTGAAGTGTTGAAGAGATCGTTGGAGATCCATGCTAGCACACAAAATCTAAAAAAAACATACAAAAAGATTTAAAATCATTTTTGAATGATCTAGAGGGGTTTAGTGTCAGATCCTTTTATCAATATCCAATAATGACTTGCAACAAACATTCACGCTTCAAATTGGAATGTTATACTCAATCTTTTTATTTTCTATTCTCTGATTAAACCATGCGAGATCCTTAGATTATACTGGGGCTTGGATCACTGAAGATGAAAAAGTTTCACCACTCCTGTGAAGAAAAAAATTTAAATATCCAACCCACTAGCTTCTTCTACACACCCTTATAATAATAAATTTTGGCTGTCTATCATTTGGATGGAAAAGCATATCAATGGAAGAATCTCATCAAGAATACAAGGGAACATGATGAAATTGAATACATGGATTGGGTAAAGTTTTCGAAATTATTTTTCAAGAAGTGGAATACATGTATTCTTCATATAATGATGGAGAAGTAGTTCCTTAGGATAATGAAAAAGGATGATGAATTTTTTTGTACCTATGAGGAAAATTTTATTTGACTTTCAAGGTACACTTCTAGTGTTATCATCCAAACTAAATGTAAGTTTGAACAATTATTCAGTGGATTAAAAAAAGTATCCAAATGGTGTTATACATAAGATAATTTATTATTCACAAATATATTTTTTGATATGTTATCAAGTAGTAAATGTAGAGTAGTGTTATTTATCGATGTCATGGTTTTGATAAGAAGAGAAAATGGAATTCAAAAGAAAATATAAAAACCATGGAGTGAAGAAGATAAGATTTCCTCTCAGATCAAATTGTTGGATGAAACGTGGAGGAAATTTTATTAATGGGACTACTAAATGTTAAAAGTATGGAAGGGGAGGTCATTAGGTAATTGAATGTCGATGTGATGGGGATAATTTAGCTATTGATGAAAGTAGAGAGAAAGACCCATAAAATGCAACAATCACGCATCAAAGATTCAAATTGAAGGAGTATGTTTACTATGATAACTACTTTTCAATTCTAAAGGTTGATTATGGTGATTGATGTCAGCAACCTCTTAAGCTGAGAGACAACGGGAAATCTCAATCGATCACTACTTCTGAAAAGGGGTGTGATAAGAACACGGTGAAAGGTGCACATACCATCCAATCTAGAACTGCTAATGTCTTATTTTCCTATGGATATATTCATTATTTTACATCTATATAAATTTATAAGGGTATTAAGATTCCACCCAAACAATTAGATAAATAATTAGTAGTGAATTTCCTAATGGTATGATGATCACATCTCAATTCTATGATTCTTATCTGGATGAAGTTTGGGAGTATGTGCTTTGTACTAATATTTTCCATCTTCCTATGGATTAATTTGATGTTATCTTAGGCATGTATTGGACTTCTCTATATAAATATCACATCAATTTTCATTGAAGTAAAGTAAAATTAGATATTCCAAACTAACCTATGATCGCTGATCAAATAAATAATAAATATGAACTTTTTATGGAAATCAAATCCATTTTATGGGTTTTGATTCCTATTCAAGAGGGGTGATTGTCTCAGATGGTTGGAGAGAAACTCAACATCGATCATACTCCTATTGTGAGAGAGTCTTTTGATGTATTTCCAGAAGAGTTTCCTTGCCTTCCACAAAAATGTGAAGTTGATTTATTAGTAGATAATCATACATGGTATGACACCAATTTCAATGAAGCCCAATAGAATAACCCTAATTGAGTTATAGGAGTTGAAAATACAACTCCTGGAGAACCTTGAAAAGGGATTCATTCAGCCAAGTGTGTCACCCTGGGATACACCTATTCTTTAAAAAAATAATTATGGATCAATGAAACTATATATTAATTATTGGGAGATAAACAAGATCACAATCAAGAATAAGTATCCTCTACCTCGTATTGATAACCTATTTGATCTACAACATTGAGGATAAAACATTTCCAAGATTAAAAATCATTTTGGATATCATTAACTGAGGGTTAAGAAGAAGGAAATACCTAAGAAAACATTCCATACATGTTATGGATACTATAAATATACAATGATGCCATTCGGTCTTACTAATTCCCCCACTATCTTCATAGATTTAATGAATAAATTATACAGGGATTAGTTTGATTAGTTTGTTCTACTATTTATAAAAGATATTATTATATATTCAAAGAGTAAGTAAGATGAATAAGATCACAGGAGAATTGTACTAAATACCCTAAAGAAGGAGATACTATATTCAAAATTTACTAAGTGTTAGTTTTTGCTAAAAAAGGTTTCATTTTTGCGTCATATAATTTCATAATAGGGTATATTAGTAGATCCATTAAAGATAGAGTCTATTGAGTGTTGTCCTAGAAAAACCCTTGTGATTGATATCTATAGTTGTTTTAGCTTGATATTATCAATGGTTTTTAGAGAATTTATCATGACTATCTTATCCACTAACCAAGTTAACTCAGAGGGGAGCCAAATTTCTCTAGATAGATGAGTGTGAGTAAATTTACATGGAACTAAATAAAATATTAGTTAGTGAACCTACTATAGTGGATAACAGTTTATAATATATAGTGATGAATTTAATAGGGGATTGGGATTTGTTCTTATGCAGAATGACATGGTTATATCTTATACCTCGTGACAATTAATGGTTCATGAACAAAATTACCTAACTCAGGATTTTGATTTAGCTATAGTTTTTATCATTAAATATATTAAGGAATTATATTTATTGATAAAAGTGAGATATATATACTGATCACAAAATTTTAAAGCATAAATTCACACATAAATAGTTGAATATGTGCTAGAGAGGATAGTTATAGTTGATTAAATATTATGGTTGCTTAATACATTACCACACTAGAAAAGAGAATTAGGTGGATGATGCCTTTAGTTTAAAGTATCATTTTACATTATCTAGGATTAGGATCACAAAATATCCAATATTATAGATTTAAAAATGATGGATATAGAAATCCGGATGGAAGGGGAGTAATTTTATCTTTCTCAATTGAATGTTCAACCATCTATATAAGTAAAGATTAAAGAGGCACAAACGGAAGATGTAGAGATGAAAAACAGGGTTGGAAATGTTCCTAAGTTCAAACTTGATCATGATAGAATGATGAGGTTCTAGAACTGTGTATGTGTTCCATCCATACCATATTTAAGGAATGATTTTTTAGAGGAACCCCATAGTTCTTCATTCACTTTTAATATTAGAAGTTTAAAGATGTGTAGATATTTGAAAGAGTAATTCTGATGGGATGGAATGAAGAAATATAACATAGAGTTTGTATATCATAGATTGGAATGTTAGAAAGTTAAACTTGAGAGATAAAACTCTAAGGTTATGTTACATCTGTTACCCATACTAGAATGGAATTGGGAAAACCTCACAGGGGGTTTTGTCTTCCGACTCCCCAAAACAGCTAAAGGGCATAATGATATATGGGTTTTTGTCGATCACCTTAAAAAATAAACACACTTAATCAATATCAGAGATGTATTCTACCTTTATTATATTTCCATAATATACATTAAGGAAGAGGTAATGTTTTATTGAGTACCATAGTCCATTATGTCTGATCAGGATCCGAGGTTTACCTCAATGTTCTGGAGAAGTATTCAACAAGCAATTGGTATAGAGTTGAGTTTTTTCCCTATGTATCATCCCCAAATAGATGGTCAATCCAAGAGAAAAATTAAAAACCCTAGAGGATATTTTTAACAAATATTATATGGATTTCAAATGTGGTTGGAATCAAAAACATTATTTATTTTAGTTTTCATACAATAATAATTTTTACTCGGACATTCATGTGGCTCTTTATGAATAAATTTATAGAAAAATGTGTTGATATATGATGTGATAGAATTAAGTTTGAGAAATAAATATATTATTACATATGATAGGAAGATATGGTTAGATCCATTCAGTGAAACATCAAGGAATCTTAGAGTCAGTAGAAAACTTATGCTAACAATCGCTGGTGTGATCTAGAATTTAAAGTTGGTGACAATGTGTTTTTAAGAATTTTCTCATGGAATATGGTAATGATATTTGGAAATAATTTTTAATAGCCCAATATTTTATGGTATGTATCTTTTTAAATTTAATCTCTTTGATAGCTTACATTTCATGAAACAACGAGATTAAATAAACCACGATATACTATTAATATTATTATTTAAAATGAAATTATCTCATTGCTGTTAAATTGGTGGGATATAATAGTATCAACCATCTTATAAAATTTATATATTATATATTTAACAAAATGTTTTTAAATTCTTCCAAATGATTTTATAGGCATAATATATGAATGAATCTAATTTTATGCATTAAAGACTAATATTTTTTAAAGGTAGTTTTACCACCTTTTAATGGAGAATATTTTTTAAATCTAATTTTAAAACTTTTATATATTTTTTTTTGAAAAAATAAAATTATTTTAATGAGTAATATAAAAATTTACTTTGGTTGATTTTTTGGAATTTTTTGATAAGTTTCTTGTTTTGATGAATAGTAATAAAATTTTATATTTTAATTGAGAACCACTTTTGATCTAAATAATTTATAGTGTTATATTTTGTTTTTGATTGGTTTAAAAGTATAATTTGATCAATATTATATAATTTAATAAAATTTAGGTCATTTTAATAAATTTCACATTGAATAATGATATAAAACCATTTCAATCATTTGAACATTTTCACTTCAAAAACCCACTTTCACACCCCGTCTATGAGATTAACTTTAAATTAATTTTATCCACGTCTATGTTTTGAATTTCTTAAAATTTATCACATATTTGGAATCAAAATTAACAACTTTATTAATTAGTTCCATTTTATTTTTGGACAAATTATGAATAGTAAACATTGGTAATTTTTATTATCATAGTTAAGGGTAAATATGGAAATGAAGGGTAAAAATAATATTATAAAATTACCCTAAAACCTATACTAATTTAATTGGATGAGTGATTGTATAAAAATACAATACATGGGATTATTTTTTGAGATTTTGGATCTAGTTGGATGACTTTGATCCATTTATAGAATTTTATTCAAAGAAAAGTCAATTTTTTCATACTTTTGTTTTTAAGAAGATAAATATATTTAACATGGGGTTATATAGGGGATATATTTTACTATAAATATTAATTATAAATATAAAATATTTATCTTCAGCATGATAATTTTTTTTAAATTTTTATTGAATAAATAATTAAATTAAAGGCATTCACACTGATGATGTAGTAATTGTTTAATTAATGGTCATATCAAATAAATGCTGTTAATTTTTTTAAAATAAATAGAATTTGATATAATTAATGTCATACATGAATTCTATAGAATAATTATCCATATTATAGGTGTATTAAAGGTTTTGGTTTGAAGTTATCTTGTGTATTGATATTTTTTTAAAATCCAAAAATGAATAGTGTCAAAATTGATATTAATGATATTTTAAAATAAATAATATATTACTAAATGATATAATTTTCATAAAAATATAAAATTTGTTAATATTATTGGGACAGGGTTTAAAATTATATCTAAGACTCATTTATGGTTTGTTTTTTATTTTGTAGTAACTATATTAACCTTCAATGAGTAAAAACACGTGTTGGCATGGTAAGAGTTAAAGGGTATAAATAAGGGTTAAAACCAAAATATAAGGGTAATAATGTGACCTATACTTTTCTAAAAATTATTTGATGAAGATTATTTAACCATTATAACCATAGTATCTAATTTTAGTTTTTAATGGATACTTGTATGTCAAAATAAATTTTATATTATTTAAATAAAATATTATTACAAAATGTCACTCTCTTTGTATTTAATATCTTTTATGTGTCCAAATAGTGAAAAAAACAAGATATGAATGAACATAAATATATATTTTTATCCTAATGAAATTAATTACATTATATAAATTTATTTTTAATTTTTAGAAATTATATCATTACCTTAAAATCTTTTTCAATACTAATACAATATTTATTTAATTAATAGAAAAATAAAATAATTGAATTCAAATGTAATACTTTTGATATATTTGTGGTGATTTAATGTATATAATTTATTTTAATTATCTATAGGATATATGAATGATTTTTAGTATTTTAATTTCCATTTTTTCTTTGATGTATTTTAAGTCAAATTTAATGAATAGAATGAAATTTGACAATAATGATATTTTATTGAATTATTATTTTATAAAATTATTTAGAAATAATAAAAATATTAAATAATTAAAAATGGGATAATATATGGTATAAAATGTCTTAAAATATTCATTTATATTCTATTTTAAGTATTTATATCTACAATAACCTTATTATATTGTAAAATTTTGAGGGTTTCCAAAAGTACCCCTCAGCTCAAATATAAAAGGGAACATCCTCAATCACTTATTAACACAACATTGATCCATATTTCTCAAAAAAACTACCCATGTATGCTACCAAAATCCTTATTTATGTTATATAGGCTCTATTCCATCCAAAAGACCTACCCTATATTACCTAATAATAGATTAAAGGAAGTCCGCTGAAGAAGAGGTAATCATCTTTATCAACTCTTTCAAGTTTGTTTCTTATTCCACTTCCTCTTCAAGTGTTGTTTCCATGATAAATTAATAAATCCTGTATAATATATATGTTGAGATGGTTTTATGATTATTGTACAACCATATTCTATATTTTACCCACCCTTCGAAAAACAAAAACATTGTGCGTGCGTATGCACGACTTACTATCTACACACCGTGGTGTAAACTATTTTTCGTAACCACTTTACATGGATGGGTATAATGATAGAAATAATGGATATATATGATAATTATAACATTATATTTATTCTGAAAAAAATATTTTTACCGCACACTTCCTTACCCGTTTTTATAAATAAGGGAATGATATCATCATTCGTGTGTATTTACGGTCTACCGTCCCCACAACGTGGTGCGATTAATTTTCCATGTTCACCATTAATGAATGATTATAAAATTTTATATAATAAAATAATATGATATATATGAACTTAATATAATTATGTAGAACATAAAAACTATATCATGTTCATAATAACAAGGACTTACCCGATAAAATATGCATAGGAAAATGAAGTAGTTAACACCCAAAACAAGGGAATTAATGAAATTTTATTAACAAGATAGTGATAAATGATTTAATATAATCAAATAAGATATAATTCAATTGAAAATAATTTTTTATAAATTTATAACATGATTTAAACCATTATACACGAAGTTAAAGAATGTACAAACAAAAGGAAGTGTGAGGTTAGGGGTTTTCCCATCTCTCTTTTTACTTTTGTAAGATGTATGCCTTATTCACCAGTAATTTCCTTGTGCGTGGTGTATTTATACTACCCTTTGATATATAATATCATGAAACTCATTATCTTAATGGTATTAAATGTTTCATTGGATATTTATGACGTTATTGGGGTATACGATTTGACTGATCACAAGTGGTAAGGGATTTATTAACTCAATTTTCATTCATCAAGTTAAACTTATATTTAAATGATTATTTCATTATAAGGTTATGTGTGAAATTAATTTTGGGAATATCCTATTTTATTTCAACTTTATTTAAATGGATTTACATCTAATAAAAATAATTGATTCATTTTTTGAATTATATGATCTTTGTAAGTGACTATGTCTCAATATCCTTTCATCGAGGCATATTTTAATGTTTTACACCCACCTTATTTAATGAGATGTATATACATCACCTTAGAAATATCATATAATTATCATGTTATTTATTGGTTTTTTATATATTATTCCTTCATGGGTCTTATTATTTGAATGTTTTAAAGTGGCATGTGACACTATGATTTAATAATCTATTTTTAAATCAATTTTTTGATATATAATGAATGATTTGGATGTAAGAAGAGGTTGGGACCATATATAGAAAATCAACTTGATGCATCTATAGTCTCATGATATGAATAATGTGGAAAAATTAAATAAGCTTTTACCCATAAGGATTAATGTTTCTTATGGAAGGTATTGATGATAATTGTTTATGTACCAGATACACGACATCTAATAATTAATCATCTCATTAATAATTTAGTTATTATTATCGAGAGGATTTTCAATATGACATAATCTTTGGATTAATTTCATTTAAATCATTTTTTATTGACTAAATGGCATGTGTGTTTAGTTATCTACCTTTCCAAATTAATTATTATATTTCATTTAGTATAGGTACCACTGTATGTATCTCTTACTGGGCATCAAATATCACCCTTTTATTTGTTCTCTTTTCCCTAAGTGATGAAGATGAAATGTTTGAATGAGTTTAAGGATGCAAATTACTTTACTGTTTTTTTTGTGTTTTATTTTTAATTACCAATGTAATAAGGGTACCAAGTTGGTATCTAGTTCTTCAAGACCACTGAACTATTTATTCCATTTGTATTTGAATCATGTATCTATGCCAACGTAATAAAGCAATACACCATATCTGGGAATCTGGGATATGGTCATTACTGTTGGTATCATAAAAAGTTTAGTAGAAACCTTGTGAAATGGATTTATGAAAACATAGACTAGGTAACACAACCCATTGGTTTAGTATGTGTGAAAAATTTATTTAAGAAAAAAATACCTTTTTATTTAATGGATATATGGTTAATGGTAAGGATAACCATTAGTGTTTGTATGATCTTTTAATTTAAGTTAATTATGGGTATTTATATTATTAGGAATCTTAAATGAAACGTATGGGATAACCATTATGGTTTAAAAATTTCTTTAATGTCGAATATAGTTAAGTTATTTTGTGTATTCTTATCACTTTTTTTGTTAATATTGATATAGTTCTAAAAAAAGGACAACATGAAGGTCAAGTGACAACCTATCACATCCCACAAGGCCGCAGGGTTTAAACCCACAATCGAAGTGCGATAATGGTTCAACACCAACCACTAGCCTACATAAATTTCCAGTTGTCATGACATTTTTTTAGTTAATATATATAATGGATGAAGGTTTTTTTATTTTAGGAACACTTTTTTTATCAAATTATTATCCTAGGGATTGTAAAATGATTTGTTGATTAAGTGATTAATGTTAATAAGAAAGACATTCACTGTTCTGGGAATCCAATAAGATTTAGATGAATAGAATATTATGAGGAATAATGGCAGAATTTTACTTTCAATTAAAATATGATTTTATTTTGGAATTATAGTGATGAAAGTTATTTATGGAAATAGTTAGCAAATCTTGGATATTAAGTGATTTATGAAAATAAATTTTTGTTATGAGACATTAAGAGTGGTTGATGTTATTTAGAAGACTATATGATCAAATAATTCTGATTTTGGGGTTTCAATAGTAGTCTAGAATATTTTTTAGGAAGTAAAGTTATTTAATGAATGATATATGTTGAAATTTGGGAATTATTGTCTAATTTTGGAAATTAAAGTTGGTCTTTATTATATAATGGTTTATTCTTTTTGGGAATTTATCTTATCTTATCCTAACCATTTTGTTTTTGGTTAATTTATAGAGAATAGAGGAATAAATAATAATACTTTAATAGAATTTTTGATCGATAGAATTTAATTTAAATTCTTCATTCATAAAGAAACTCATATTAAGTAATCATCATTTGGATAAAATGATGAGTTTGTGGTGGATATTGATTAAAGGATGAAACTCTACATGTCATGTAATTATGTTTCCTTATATTCTTAGACTAGGATGTAAATGAATTCCCTAACTCTAGGAAAATTATTTTAGAATAAAAACATTGTTCATTTAATTTTCTTACTAGGAAATCGATGTCCTCTTTAACCCATCATAGATTTGTGGTTTTGTGATGGTAGACATTCAGATAATGATGTTCTCTATCACTCTCCATCAAAAATTGATAGTCATATTTATATTACATGTCCAATTTTTCACTTCACACTAGTTTTTTCCTATTAAAAATCCCACTTTTGTGGTGACCTTCGCATTTCCCCTTCCCTCTTATTAAGAAGATTTTTTTATTATTCTAATTTTTGATGTGGGTTTCCGACAAAAGAATTTTCAATTATCAACCTTTTATTTTTGATGTATAATTTTAAATTACCAAGAAAAAATTTATTGAAAGATGGGAGAATATAAAGCCCCAATATTTTATGGTATGTATCTTTTAAATTTAACCTATTCAATATCTTATATTTCATGACACACCAAGCTTAAACAAACCACAATATATTATTAATATTATTATTTAAAATGAAATTATCTCATAGCCATTAAATTTGAATGAATTAATAGTATTAACAAAATTATGAAATTTATATATTATATATTTAATCAAATGTTTTTAAATTCATTCAAATTATTTTTTTCATAAGATAAGAATTAATCCAATTTTAAGCATTAAAAAGCTATATTTTTCAAAACGTAGTTTTACCACCTTTTAATGTAGAACCTATTTTAAATAAATTTTTTTCACTTTTATATGTTTTATTTTAAAAAATATGTTTATTTTTTGAAATCAGAATATAAAAATTTACTTTGGTTGATTTTTTGGTATTTTTTTGATAAGTTTCATGTTTTGATGAATAATAATAAAATATCATGTTGTAATTGAAAAATCCTTTTCATATAAATAACTTATAGTTATAAATTATGTTTTTGATTATTTAAAAGTATAATTAGATAAATTTTATATCATTTAATCCAATTTAGGTCATTGGAATCAATTTCACATTGAGTAAGGATATAAAAACATTTCAATCTTTTGAACATTTTCACTATAAAAACCTACTTTCACACCCAGTCCATGGGATTAATTTTAAATTAATTTTAGCCACTTATATGTATTGAATTTTGTAAAATAGATTCTATATTTGGAATAAAAAGGTAAATATTTAAAAATTAGGTCCCTTTTATTTTTGGACAAATTATGAATAGTAAACATTGGTAATTTTTATTACCACAGTTAAGGGTAAATCATGTGATTTAGGGTAAAAATAATATTATAAAATTACCCTAAAAATTGTCCTAATTTAATTAGATGAGTGATTTTTCACCAAAACTGTACTGTGGAATATTTTATGAGATTTTGTATCCACTTTAATGAATTTCATTCATTTATAGTATTTTCTTCAAAGAAAAGCCAATTTTGTCATACTTTTGTTTTTAACAACTTAAATATTTTTAATATGTGGTTCTATAGGGGATATGTTTGAATATAAATATTATTTTAAAATCTAAAATATTTATATTCATTATGATATTTTTAGTTTTTAGGTAATAAATAATTAAACTAAAAGCTTTCAAAACAATGATGTTGTAATTGTTTAATTAATGGACATATAAAATAAATGTTATTAAAAATATTAAAATAAATATAATTTATATAATAAATGTTATCCACAAATTTTATATATGAAATATACATATTAGAGATTAATTAATGGTTTCATCTAAGTTATATTATGTATTGATATTTTTTAAAAAGTCAAGAAATGAATAGTATCAAAATTGTCATTAATGATATTTTAAAATAAATAATATTTTATAAAATAATAAAAAATTTAAAAAATATATAATTCAATAAAATGATTGGTATAATGTTTAAAATTATGTACATGCTTAATTTTTTGTTGTTTTTTTATTTCATTGTAACTTTATTAACCTTTATTTAGTAAAAACACATGTTGACATAGTAAGAGTTAAAGGGTTTGAATAAGGGTTAAAACCAAAATATAAGCGTAATAATCTGACCTAAAATTGTCTAAAAATTATTGGATGAGTTTTATTCTACCATGATATCTTTATAATAAAATTTTATTTGTTTAATAGATAATTTTCCATTAAAAGAAAATTTATATTATTTAAATGAAAGATAGTTACAAAAGGTCACTTTATTTGTATTTAATATAATATATGTTTCCAACTAGTGATAAAATCAAGATATTAATGAACCTAAATGTCTATTGTGATCCTAATGAAAATATTTTCATTTTAGAAATTTATTTTTAATTTTAGAAATTTTACAATAACCGTAAAATAGACTTTAATACTAAAACAATATTTATTTAATTAACATAAAAATAAAATAATTGATTTCAAAAGTACTATTTTTGATATATTTGGGATGATTTAATGTGTTTAATTAATTTTATAGATCTATAGGTTATATTTGAGATGTTTTAAAACATTAAATTCAAATACAAACTTTTCTTGATGTATTCTATGTCAAATTTAATGAATAGTTTAAAATTCAACAATAATGATATTTTATTGAATTATTATTTTATTAAATTATTTAAAAGTCATAAAATATTAAATAAAAACACATGGGAAAATATATGGGATATAATGTTTCACCCAATTAATTTATATTCCATTTTTATTTCTTTTAATCTAGAATAGCTGTATTAGATTTTAATATTTTGAGGGTTTCCAAACGTGCCCCTCACCATAATTATGAAAGGGAACCTCCACCCTCACTTATTAACACCACATTGAGCCTTATAGCTAGACCAAAACCAAAATATTTATCCAAAAAATATCCTTAGTAATGATCTGGTGGCTTTGTTCCTTCCAAAATACATACCCAATATCACTTAATAATAGATTAAAGAAAGTAAGCCGAAGAAGAGGCAATCTTTTTTATTTACTCTTTCAAATTTGTTTCTTCTTACAATTCTTATTAATGAGTTGTTTCCATTCTAAATTAATAAATAATGAATCATTTATATGTTGATATGTTAATAAAATTATGGGAAAACCATATTCCCCTTTTATCTGTCCTATGAAAAATGAAAACACCACATGTGCGTACGTACGACTTACCGTCTCGACACTGTGGTGTAATATATTCTTCATCACCACATTACTTGGATGGGTATAATGATTGTAATAATGGATTTATATTATAATTATGACATTATATTGATTATGAAAAATGTTAACATTACATACAACTCCTTACCCTTTCACCAATAAGGGAATGATATCGTCACTCGTGCGTATATATAACCTACCATCTCCACGATGCTATGCGATTAATTTTCCATGTTCACTATTCAAGATTGATTTTAAAAATGTAAATAACAAATAAATATTATATCCATGACCTTAATATCATTATTGAGATGATGGAATTATATCCTATACATAATAACAGGGGTGTAAATGAAAAAACATGCATCGGAAAACAAAGAAGTTAACACCCGAAACAAGGGTAATAATGAAATATTATTAACAAGAAGGTGATATAATAATATAATAAGATAATATAAGATATAATAAATATGAAAACGATTCTGTTATAAATTAATAACATTATTTAAACCATTATGAAGAATGTAAAAGCATGTACAACCAAAAGGAAGTGTGAGGTAAGGGGTTTCCTCATAACACTTTTTACTTCTATGAGATATATGACTTATTCACCACTAATTTCATTGTATGTGGTGTATTTATAATTCCATTTTATATATTATATCATGAAACTAATTATATTCATGATTTTAAATGTTTCATTTTATAATTATTACTTTTATGGGGAATATGATTCGACTGATTACAAGTGGTAAGGGATTTCTTAACTCTATTTTCATTCATTGGGTTAAACTTCTATTACATTGAACATGTCATGATTAGGTTGCATGTGAAATTAATTTTTATTATATCCTATTTTATTTCCACTTTATTTATGTGTATTTAAATTGAATACACATAATTGATTCATTTTATTAAAAAAATGATCTCTATAAGGTACTTTGTCTCAATCTCCTTTCACTAAGGCTTATTTTGATGTTTTACACCCACCTTATTTTATGAGATGTATATACAACAACTACATCATATTATATCATTATCATGTTATTTATTATTTTTTTCAAATGATATTATTTCATGGTTCAAATGATTCAAATTTTTCAAAGTGGTAGGTGACACTTTGATTTAATATTCTCTTTTTAAATCAATTGTTTTTTGAGATATAATGAATGCTTTAGACATAAGAACAGGTAGGGACCATATATAGAAAATTCCCTTGATGCATCATTAGTCTCATGTGATGAATAATGTGGGAAAATGAAATATTCTTTTATCTATAAATATTAAAATGTCTTGTGAAAGGTCTTGATGGTAGTTGTTCATGTGCTAGATATATGATGTCCAATAAATAAGCATTTAATTAAGAATTTAGTTATTGTTATCCTGAGAATTTTCACTATAAAAAATATATGGATCAATTTCATTTCATTATTAGTTTATTGATTAAATGGAATTTGTGTTTAGTTATCTACCTTTCCATGATGATTATTCTATTTAATACAAGATAAATTCTACTACATGTAACTATTACTGGGCATCTGATCTCACCCTTTAATTTGTTCTCTTTTCCCTAAGTGATGGAGGTGAAATCTTTGAATGAGTTTAAGGATGAAAATTACTTTCATTTGGTATGTTAAATTTTTAATTACAAATTTAATAATGGTACCATTTATGTATCTAGTTCTTCAAGACTACTAAACTATTTAGTTTTTTGGGATTTGAATCCTACATCTATTCCAATGTAATAATGTAATGTAGTCGCTTCGAGCTTATGGGGTTAGGGTATTAAAAAGGAAAAACTAAACCCTAGGTATACCAGTCCCTTTGAAATTATTGATCATATCAGGATGGTATTATATTAGTTTTAACTTCCACCAAACCTATCCCAATTCCACAACATGTTCCATGTATCTCTCCTAAGGAAGTACACACCTGATATGTCACATGTACTGAGGTTAGAGGTTAAATTTCTGGATCATGATATTTCTTACAAGGAAAAACCAATTGAGATTTTGGCTCATATAGAGAAATATATATGAAAAAAATATCACTCACCTATTCAATTATTTGGGGAGAAAACACCAGTTTTAGGAAGCTACATGGGAACTTTAGAATATGCTATGGTAGAAGTATCCTTAATTTTATATCGGAGTGACTAATTTTGTGGGATAAATTCATTTTAAGGGGGTAGAATGTAACACCATGAGTTCTCATAAATTATTATTATTTTCTAATAATGAAAATTTATTCAATAGATTTTATTATATGAAATAATTAGTTTCTTCAATAGTTTACGTTATACACAACACCAATTTTATCTTGCATTACACGCAACACCGAGTCTTATGCAACAATGATATATTATTAATATTATTATTTAAATATAACCTTTATAACCTAGAAATTAACCATAGTTGTTTGAATAGTAATACATACATTTAAAATATTAAATATATTTTTTATATAAATTAAAAATATTGATAAAAATTACTTAATTTTTGATAAAGTCTATATGTTTCGAAAATATTATTTTCTAAAAAAATGTTTTTTTATTTCTTTTTTTGAATGATAATATAATTATTTTTTTAAAATTTTAGAAAGTTAATTTTATTAAATAAAAAATAATTTTGGAATCATTTTATCAAAACTATCTTAGTATGAATTTTGGGGATTTTTTTAAAAAGATTAAATTTTCAGTGAATAGTGAAAAATACTAGTTTTTATTGAAAACCATTTTTCATTTAAAGAATTTATAAGGTTAAATTTTTTAAAAAATGGGTTTTGAAGTAAAATTAGTTCAATTATAAATAAAGTATTCTAATTTAGGTCATTTTATTCATTCTAATACAGAATTTTGATATAAAATCTTCTTACACTTTTAAAAGCTTTCTCATTGGAAAGCAACTCTCTCACAATGTTTTCAGGTTTAATTTTAAATTAAAATTTTCCTCTTTTGTGAATGAAATTTTGAAAAATATTTTCCATATTTTTAATTATAATAATTTTAATTATCTAATAAGTTCAACTTAATTTTTTTCCAGAATAAATAATTAAAATAGTAAAAATTATTTACCACAGTTAAGATAAAAATGTGTTTATAGGGGGTTAAACTAAAAATATAAGCATTAAAAATAACAATAAACTTGTAAATAACCCATTGGATGGAAATATTTAGACCTTATATCTTCTATTCTCAGTAATATTCAATTTTTATTCCTTTTTCATTATAAAAATGTGGGCACACATTTTTTTCCAAAAAATACAAGTTTCCCACTCACCTGACTTATAAAAGGCCACCCCTTCTCCTTTCTAGTTCACACTAATAAAACCCTTTGGTTAAATG
The DNA here is from genome assembly GCA_963277665.1 of Viscum album. NCBI lineage: Eukaryota > Viridiplantae > Streptophyta > Magnoliopsida > Santalales > Viscaceae > Viscum > Viscum album. Next base: position 946,015,792 of record OY728162.1, read on the forward strand.
TATATATATATAAATAACCTACTTAATTAACTAATCCACTACTATAATATTTATTTTGTTTATAAATCTAAGATAATAATCCTTTTGGTTTAAACCAAAAGAAGTTGTTGAGAGAAGAGGTGAAATCCTTAACTGAGTGTTTTATTTTATTTCTTCCACCAACTATTTTAATTATTATTAAACCATGATGTTATAATAAACTAAAATATTATACATACTAATATTCATTTATGTTATGGTAATTACCTACAACCATCTCTTCTTCCATCAAATGGGATACAAAATCATCATTCGTGGGTACGACATACTACCACCTTGCAAACTGATGTTATTTTTTTTTCATCACCACCTATCATGAATGGATATAATGATTAATTAAATATTTATATATTAAATTTGTGATATTATTATACCTTTTTAATTATTATATCATATATACCTTTATAATTTCAATTTCTTGGGAAAATGATAACGCTTCTCATGTGTACAACGGACTACAACCTCATAAAGCGATGTGATTCGATTATGATTTACATAAAAGGTAATAAGTATAGTTTTAATAAAAATATATGATATATATGAAATTAAAATGATTATGTAATTTTGATATATTACTTACCCTTATTTACTTTAATCTATCAAGAAAATAGAATCAATATTCATGCGTACATAAGACCTACGGTCTCCCCGAATGGTGTATTCTATTTATTATCTATAACTCTTATGGATTAGTCTAAAAAAATATAAAATGAATATATATATATATATATTATATTTATACCATTTTTAACATTTTGGATATTATGGAACCATGGTAAAATTAATATGACCAAAAGTAAAAAAAAATATAAATAAAAAACAATGCAATTATTGCCCAAAATGGGAATTTAACATGAAATTGTTCAAAAATGGGTAATAAAATGTCGTAAGTAAATTATATATGGTATGATTTATATATATATATATTTATATATATGATACTGTAATTGATTTATAATAAACGTTATTTATTATATAGGAGGTTTGAACGTGTAGAATGGAAGTCGAGACTTAAGGTAAGATATTTTTGTCTTAATTTTCCTTTCGTGAGATATATTTTATATTATGAACCTATCTTCCATTATTAGGTGTATATACATACCATTTGACATGTAATATAGTGAATTTATTTTTTTCATGATATTTTATGTCTCATTTAATGTTATTATTTCATGGGTCTTACAATTCGAAGTAACCAAAGTGGAAACGATTTTATTTTACACTCATCTTTTATCACGATTGTTTATGATTTTGTTTTTAATGATAAAATCTTATAATAAATATCTTAATAAACCAATGAATTTTCATATCCTATATTTTTTCATAAGAATACTTTTATTCCCATCATTTTATTCTCTTTTTGTACTCAATAGTTCAAAAGAATATTTTGAAGAAAAATAATTGTTATTTCTCTCTTCGATCAGAAACCCATTTTTCATCCAAAAAAATGTTTAATAAAAGTGTTTTAAAAAATATTTTTAACATTATATAAATGGTATATTAAATAATTTTTTATTCATGTTTTATGTTTTTACATTTTTTTTGAAAGTAATCATTATTTATTTTTCCAAACAATGTGATTTTGGATTTTACCAAAAATGAGAAAGGAATATTCATTTTAACATGTACAAAATGAATGGAATTAAATACCATCATAACCAATAATTTATTTGAAGATTAAATTATAATATTCCATAATTATTTTTAAAGAAAATTATTCGGAAAATGTTTTATGTTTTAAGAATTATTTTTCAAAGCGGAAAGTTATTTTCCTCAATAAATTTTCTAAGTGATATTTCAAAATAATTTTCCATATAAGATGACATCCATTGATCCTACTTATGTTTTAATGGGTATATGGTCCAATTATAAAATTATTATTTTTTCTATGAATGGTTTATGTTTTTTATTAAAAAAAATTTATGAAACCAATTTTCTTACATGGTTTATACCATGATTAAATGATTCTGATACTTGATTCCTTTCAAAGGATATGCTATAATGAAATGATGAAATAATTATGAAACCTTTATTTTTTCAGTAGGTTATGATATGATGAAATGTTTATTAATCCCATTTTATTCCATGGGTTATAATATGATGAATTATTTATGATCTTATTCCACACTTATGTATGATTTTAATTATGTGACTAGTGGGACCTATATCTTCATTCAATGCCTTGGGTAAATATTTATATCTCATGGGATACGCAGGAATAGAACAAGAAGTGAACCTGGTTTAGTAAGGGATTTTTTAGCTATGATAGTTTGGGGAGTGAACCTTGACTACTATGATGATTTGAGGAGAAAACACATTCCACTATGATATCCTTTGTAGTGATCCTTGATTACAATATAAATGATTTTATATGCTTATATGAATTCCAAAATTCTATGTCTCATGACAATGTTATGATCTCATGGATCATGTTATTTTATTACCCTATGATTCATGTCTTATGAACTACAAATATTTATTCCATGACTCAATATTATTATTTTTGATATATTGGGTATGGTTTTCAACTGTTATGCTCATGTTTACATAAACTTATGTACATTTAATGCTTACGTATATTCCTTGTTTACCCATACTAAGAATATAAGCTCACCCTTTCCTATGTTTCATTTCCCTATGTTATAAAGAAATTTATTTTTTATGATATTTCTAAGAAGTATTATAGTTATAAATAACATTGTGGGAGATTAAATATCTCACTTATGAAACCATTTTTTATGTATCTAAGTTTCCAAAGGCACTATACCATTATGATTCCCAAGAATGTGTTTTTGTAATGTAATAAATATTCATCTAAAAGATGTAATATCTATGTATGAACAGCTTGGGTCACTATATGTTCTATCCTAGTGGTGTATGTTGGGAATTCTTTAGGGAAATTATACTTTTCTTATTCTCACTGCTTTCTTGGAAAATTTTGAGTGTTTGTAGATGTCATACACCATGATATAGGGTGGGTAAATATATCATATTTTCCAAGGGCTTGGTAGGTGGTGTTGGATATTGGAGCTTATTTGGGTGGTTCTTAGGATTGTGACTTGATATATCAGAGTCATGTTTTTTTGGATTATTATTTCATTTTTAAATTGTCACTTTGATATTATAATTCTATTGGATTATATTTTTTTATATTTTCTTATTCATGAATAATATAGTGGTTTGATTGTTTATGTTGTATGTTTTTAGGTTAATTTCTTTTCCTTTTATAGGAAAAATCTTCCCATAACTATTCCTTAAGACCTTGAAATTTATTCCCATCCCTTAGTGAATTGGGGATGTCACTAAATATTAGTTACACATTCAAATATTCCCAAGACAATGGGTGAGGGGTGAGATGTTACAAAAGGAATCAGTCTTATTTGGAACATGAGTTGGGTTGGTAGAAAGGAGATCAAAATGTTAGAACTTGAAATGTATAGCTTAAAAATACTTTCTAACCTTTTTTTCATGAAATTCAAGTTACCAAGGTGGTTGGGTACACATGTGTTCTAATACACTTGTAGGAATGTTGTCATCTCATTGTCATAGGTTTAGATGATGAGTGTTATATATCATGCATTTATTGTGTGACTTCCCACTTTGATTGCATTTTTCATCTATTTTTAAATGATTTTTGAATTTTTTTTAAAATGGTATAATTTTGTATGGAATTATTATTACTTGTTTCATATGATATTTTGGCGTTTTTGTAATCTTTATGTTTCTAGAGAGAGTAAAATGAAGGATATTTTGTTCAAGTTATATAAAATAGCACCAGGTAGACATTATTGAAATTAACAGGAAGAGGCATTAAAGAATGTGGTTGCACCAGAGGCACATGTGATCCTAAAGCTTTTACAAAGTATCATAAAATATTTTTAGTCCATTGACAAAGGAAATTGAAATGATGAACCATGGAAAGTAGATCATTCGGTATAGTTTCATAAACACAATCCACATTTTTTCTAGTAGATTCCAAACCTAAAAATGTGTAAGTGTGTCTCAATCAAATGAAGATAATTTTTGATTTTCATGCTACACCAATAGAGTTAAAAGTGAATTTGGAAATGTATATATCAAATAATCTTGCTTGATAGTGGTGAGATTTAGTTTTCCAAGCTAAAACTGACCAAGGATGTCTATGAGAGGAGTTGGAGTAATTATTCAATAAAAAATTCCATCCTCAAATATTTAGGATAACAAGTACAACTAACTTTTTTAGCATGGACAAGGAAACTCTAACTATAATATAATATGAATCTATTTTTATGAACTTATTTATCTTTCATATGGAAGTTTCCATTAGTGAATCTGTGAAGGAAATAAAATTTAAATCTGGATAATGATTAAGGATTCTATCTATAATAGCTGTTCATTGTATTATAGAATATATAGAAATGGTGAATAGATAAATGGTAGAAAAAAGTGATATTTCTTGAAATTCCATTAGAGGAAGTATATTTATCTACACAAGAATAAGTAGGAAATCAAATTCTAGTAAGAAGATAAATAGAGACACCTACTAACAGGGTTATGGATCATCTTAGAATCAAAAAACGTGATAGGTAAAATGTCCTCTAAGACCCAATATAAATATTGGTTATTTTCAATGTGGTCCAACTTCTCATAAGAAATGAGATTATATGACACCACCTAGATCATTTTATAACTATAACCAGATGGTATATCTTCAATGTTATTGTGTAGTGATGCAAATTATAGTGTTGGTGATCCATATTATGTTCCTCAAACATCCAATGCTTTGACAGGGATATTTAAATACAATAATTCTCATCCTCAGAACCAAAAAAATGGTGATTTGAGGAACACTATGACTCCTCATGTTATGCAATCTCAACAAATAAGAAATGATCATGGAGGATCAATTAAGTAACTATATGATGATGAAAAAATGATTGTGGATAATCAATTTGGTCATTAGACAGTGCATGGTATGATTATTTTGAATACTACCACTATGAATTCTTTGTTTTATATGGATGTGTCACACTTTTTCATTACTTCTCATGTGGTTTATCCTCCTCCAATTGCCCGAAAGACTTCATTTTTTATTGATTTGTGATAATCCAAATTTCAAGGGGTGAAGTGGAACCATTACAAGGCCCTAAGGCATATGTATTACATGGATCATTGGCGTTAGAGGAATTCATTGCCCATAGGCTTCAAACATTACATACAACCCAAACTAACTACATAGAACTGCTGCTCCCCAGCATCTTAAACGTGAAATACTCTCTCCTACTCCTTCTAATGTTTTTCCCTTATAGTTTTTCTGGTTTATATCTTACCTTAAGGTGGCCCGAAGGCCATGAGGTGGCCTGAAGGCCTTACTAACACGTTGTCCTTTATGGCCTGAAGGCCTTAAAGGACTCAGGTAACAAATCAGTGGACCGAAGGCCTAGATGGGGGATTATTCTTGGCTACTACAGTGATTTCTATAGTGCTTGCTATAGTTCCCACTACAGTACCTACTAGAGTTCTTCACAGTTTCTAATACATTACCTACTATAGTACCTACTACCGTACTACTATTGTTCTTCTACAGTACTGCTATAGTACCCGGAAATTAGTCTCTGCATGGATTTGATCCCAGGTCTCTTGGATGAAATTAAAGAGTCCTCACCAACTGGCCTGAGGCTCGTGTGCCTCATGTGGTTGATCATATGGGTTTAAATGTTGACATTACGCTTTCTATTTTGAAGCTACAAACACCCCTTGGGGAACAAGATTGTCAAACCTTTAAGTGTGAAGTGTGTGTTATAACTATCAACAGGGTTGAGTCGGTTTGGGATTTATCTATTTTTTGGATGGATATATATCTATGATAAGATTTTGGGGAGGTATTGGTTGAAATAATTCAAGTCCGATATCAATTATTACTTCAGATAGATTAGTTTCATATCTTCTAAGGGCATTGAGTATCTCTATAAAAGATATTAGAATGTAATAGAAAGAAAGGAACTTTGGAGATAATTATTGGAACTATATCTTACTAGTTGGTAGCTGTTAATTTGGTATCTAGGGAAGAAATTAGAAATAATGATTTTATGACCATCCTTGACCAATTTTTTTACATCTTTCTTGATAATTTCTCTTGGTTTCCACTTGAAGAAGATGTAGAATTTATGATTGATCTCATACTAAGTAACAACCATAATTCACTTCCATCTTATAGGATAGAACCAATGGAATTTAGGGAATTGAATGTTTAGTTGGAAGACTTGGAAAGAAAATGGTTCATTCATCCTATTATATATCAATGTGCAACACTAGTTCTTTTTATGATAAAGGTAGATAAAACTTTTAGGCTTCGTGTGGATTATCATAAACATTACCACATTAAGACAATTAATTGGCATCCTATTCCATGAATTGATAATTTTTTGATCAAATTTTGGGAAAAACAAGGTTCTCTGTGATTTACATATGGTTAGGGTATCACCAACTCTGAGTTCGAAAGGACATTCCAAAAAATAGATCTCCAATGTCCTTATGGTCATCATGAATATATGGGTATGCCGTTGGGTTTACCGAATTCACTAGGGGTATTCAAGGAATTGATGAATTAGATATTTCAAAGGTATATTGATTCCTTCATAATGGTGTTCATTTATGATATTTTGGTGTATTATAGGACGAAAATTGATCATAAGAAATACTTGGATATAATGTTGGGTATCTTTAGGGATTATTGAATTTATGAAAAACATTCAATGTGTAACTTCTTGTTACAATAGCTATACATCCTTGGTCATTTTATTTCTTGAATGGGAGTTTCTATAGATCCAAAAAAGGTAAATTTTCTTATCTCTTATCAAACATTGAAGAATGTATTTTGAGATATGTAGTTTCATTGACTTAGAAAGATATTATCAATTCTTTGTTCTTGATTTTTCATGGCATACCTTACCAATAAAATATTTTACAATGAAATGCCTTACCTTCTAATGGAATATTGAATAGTTGAAATATTTGAATGAGTTAAAGATTCACCTCACATTTTCACATATCCTCACATTTACATAGTTAGGATAGTGGTATGTGGCTTATTACAATGCATCATGTTTTGGGTTGGGTTGTGTTCTCATGTAAGAAGAAAATGTTGTTCCATATATTTACAATAGTTACAAGTACATGATAAGAACTACCAAACACATTATCTGGAGTAGGTTGATGTAGTAAACTCCTTAAATAGTTGGAATCATTTTCTTTTTTTGTGGGAAATTTATAGTGTTTATAGATCATAAGATCATGAATTAAATTTTATCACAGAGGGACTTAAATCTAAGGCAACAAAGATGGATGGAGTATTTACAGATGTTTTAATTCGATAGTATGTATACACCAAGGATTCACAATTTTGTGGTAGATTCATTGAGTTGGAATTCATATAAAAAGTTGTCTAAAGAGACTTGAGATCAATTAAAACTAATGTACATTATAACTGATATTCATTTGGATTTTTCTGAGTTGGGTGTTGTGGAATTTTTCTTTCTAGTTTATGTTGTTCCTTATTTGGTTGACAAGGTTAGAGTTTCTCATACATCTAATCATTAATTTTTAGTCAGGAGATCAAAACTAATGGTTGGGGAAACCATTAATGGATATAAATTGGATGGGAGTTCAGTGTTATGTTTTAGAGATCATATCATAATTCCATTAGCATATTAGGTTCAACTTCTTTCTACCCACCATTATTCATGATGGGTTTCTTATCTTTCTATTTAGAAAATGTATAAGGTGAGGAGATCATAGTTTCGTTGTGATTATATGAAGAGTAAAGTGTTAGATTTTGTTTCAAGATGACTCACTTGTTAGTAGGTTAAGGAAGACCACAAATAACCAGCTGGTATATTGGATTATTTACCCATTACCCTGTAGAAATGGTAGCACATAGCTATAGATTTTGTCACTGGCCTACCAAGAAAGGTTAGGAAGCATGATTATATATGGGTGATTGTGGATTGGATCCTAAATTTGGATCACTTCATCCCTATTTTTGAATATAATATGGTGGAAGACTTGTCCAAAATCTATATTTGAGAATTGGTAAAGATGCATGGTATTCCCATATCAATTTCATTTGACTAGGACCCTAGGATTACATCATGATTTGCAAATACTTATAGCAAGAACGTAGAACAAAATTGACCTTGAGCACAAATTATCATCCTAAAATAGAGGGAAAATCTGAATGAACAATATATATGTTGGAAGAAATTCTAAGTGTATGAGTGATGGATTTTGGAGGCTCATGGGTGGTGCATATACTATTAGTGGAGTTTTCATAAAACCACAATTATCATACATTGATACATATGGATCTTTATGAAGTATTATATGATCTCCCATGTCATTCTCTACTTTATTCAATGGAAATAGGTTAGAATTCACATATCATACCTAGCCTACTATATGAGACAAAAGAGAATATTCAGATGATTAGGAAGAGAATGAAGGCAAATCAGTGTCATTAGAGATCTTATGTGGATCAATTTTGATGATCGTTATTGTTTGAGTAGGAGAATCATGTTTTCATGAGGATCTCTCAAAGGCTGGGGCCACATAATTTTAGTAAAGAAGTAAAATTGTCACCTCAATACATTGACCTTTTTGAGTTACTTGTAAAATTGGGTGATGAGGATCATTAGTTGTCTTTATCACCACGATTGAGTTTAGTGCATAGTTTGTTTCATTTATCATAATTGTAGAGGTACCAATATCATCCTAACAATGTTAATTGATGTGACGATATAGATATTGAACTAGATCCTACTTTCATTCATGTTCTAATACCGATTTGGAATAGGAAATTTAACACCTTTTGTGGTAAAAGAATCATTTTGATATGAGTTTTAGGGAAGCATGTAAGATTTTGGAAGAAAAATGGGAGCATGATGAAGAAATTCTAGAGAAATGGTCCAAGATCTTCCAAAGCAACATCAGTCTTCCAATTTTTGAGGACAAAAAGACCAATGATGGGGAGAATTTACCCCCACCCCTATTTGAGGTACACCATAATTTTTTGCTTTTCATTTATTGTTGGAGTGGTTGGGTTGTCCTCTAGAAGGTTTTGAAAGTGTAATAGGAAGAGTAAACAGAAGTTTGGCTGTTGGAGGCACGTTGAGGAAATATTTACACCATAAAAAAGTTTTATAGTTTAAATATGTTAGGGAATATGCCATTGAAATCCATTAGGACGTAAATCATCTTTAACCAATATTCTTACTTCATAAGAATGATTTATGCCATAAAACTGTTTTTTCGAAAGAAAATCAAGATGTTGGTTATTCAGCATAAGTGACACCTCAATGGAATCAAGACATAAATTTCCAATTTATGTCATCAGTTATTCTTAGACTGACCAAATTTAGTACATCTAGTGGTTTTAATTATATTTTAATGTCTATTTCATTCCTCTTGGCTTCCAAATCACCCCTAAGTGATTTTTAGAGACCTTCAACACCTAAACTATGTTTCCAATTGATCTTTGAGCTGGAGATTTTTTAAATCAAGGTTTTGGTCATATTATTCTTTCTCATCTTGGATATCTTTGTTTTGACTTGAATGAAACCATATATTGGTATTGGAATACTAGGATTCATGTATTGGGTTAAGTTATTATGATATATTTTTGATTTTTTTAGATTAATGGAATTGGGCAATGAGATGTTTAGTTTTATTGTATACCCATTATTCCATCAAATTTATTTGAGGTAGGTGTCTTCTCTATCACTCAATAGTTATAGAAATGGAAGGTTTAGATTTGTTAAAATTTTTTTACTTAGATTTTCATTGGTATTGCTATGTGATTTCATGAAGAACATTGTTTTGATTTTTTTTGGAAAATTAGAGGGCTATTTGGTAAATCCAATTGGAAGATGATTTTATAATATTGATTTTTAAATTATGAAATGATCTGGATACATAAAAATTGTTGAAGAAAATGTTTTTATTTGTGAAATTATTTTAGCATAGTAAATTCGAATAATTGAATTAGTGTCTATTCAAGGGAAAAAATTTGGTCGAAAGTACCACCATCTAGGTTGGATGGGTTACAGTCATGGAGTACCACAATCAATGGAAACACTAAGCTTGAGTGTATTGTGTGTATGGATTTGTGTGTTTGTTACACATAGAAATGGTTATAAAAAATGTTTAATGATTATTATAAACTTGATTTTGTTTTTTCTCAAATAAATTTCACTTATTGAATTGTATAAACTATTTTGTCCAAATGTGTTTTTTGAATTATGCTAACTATTTCAGTCCAAGTGTCATGATATGGGAAGTATTTGGGCATCTTATACCAAGTTTATTTGTATCCCTTTCTTAGGTAATTTGGTGCATTTGTAGATGTCATACACTAAGATATGGGGAAGGTAAGGCATCATATTTTTATAGTGATGTGTCTTGATACCTTGGGATTGGTGGGTGGTGTTAGAGCTTAGATATTGTTCGAGTGGTTCTTGAGATTGTAACCTAATGTCTCTAAGTAATGTATTATTTTCGATTATTATTTCTTGTTTTATTTCACTCTAAAATTGTTGTACTATTGGATTATATTTGTTTTTAGTTTTCTTATTCATGCATTATATAGTGGTTTGGTTGTTTTTTGTTTTATTTTATTAGATTATTTTCATTTACATGGAAAATTATCCCCCAATTGTTCCTCAAGACCTTTATATTTATTTCTATCCTTTGGTGTCTTGTGGATGTCACACAAGATCAAAAGAAACTCTTACTCTTCCCAAGATAATGGGTAAGAGTCATGATGTTACAAAAATCCCTATATAATAACCAAGATCTACTGATTAATTAGTGGCTTACGGATAGGATTAGATAAATTATTTTTATTAAAAAAATAAATGAAAAAATTATGGAATGATTAATATGGGGATATATCAAATAAAAAAGAAAAAAAGAAAAATATATAATCATGTAATGTGCTTCGGTATGTGTTGGATCTATGTGAATAGTTGGAACACCACCTCCTAACATTTTATTTACAAAAAGAAAATTCTTGAGATACAAGACTCAAAGGATATATAATACTTTGGAATATATATAATGAGATAAACCCATTCTAAACCAGGAAGAGACCCTCAAATACTTTATGTGGAGTTAATGATTCTTATAACACCCCATGTTTTAGGACATATATTTAATATTGAATGCATGAAACACTAATTCTATAATAAACACAACTTTGTTATAATATATCCAACAAACAATATTTTTTCACCTCTATGATTTGAATTTCAAAAAACTGACATGCACAGTTGCATTCAGTAAGATATCTAGAGTCTGATAAGACAACTATAATTTTTGGTAAATAGTAACATACCCTTATGAGTAGTAATATGACCATTATGAAGAGTAAATCATATTATTACTTTATTGTCTTAAGGTTATAAGATAATGAGATCTTGATTAATTTTTCAAGGTAATATAAAACGAAATGTAGATTTAAAATTGTTATTTTTTAAATAAATTATGATTTTATTTAAAAACAAAATTAGTAAAATTTAGAAAATTATTTACAAAAAAAAGAAGTTTATTTTTGAATTATACAAATCAAAAAATTGTTAAGCTGAGTTTTTGATATTTTTATGAAATACTCGAATTTTTGATGAATAGTAAAATACAATACTTTTCTATATATAAAATTATTTGTTAAATTCACTATTCCTAGAATCATGGATGATGTAATCACAATGGGTTAAAAATCACATGAAAATATTACTATTATTGGTCATAAGAATCAATACAATTGGTTGTCTTTGGAAAAATAATAAAATAATGAGTGAAATAATGGGAAAACCTTCCTCTCCTCTAGTATAACCCCCTCCCCCTCACTCCCTCTTCTCATCACTCTAATAAGACTTTAAAATCATAAAATTTATACCCAAATACCCTTCCCAAGTTACCCCCCACGTCCTAGAGCTCTTGGTCTTGCCAAAATACCAAAACCCTTTCCCGTAAAGAGATTCTCTAGGAGGTGGATTCAAGAGGTAAATTTACATTCTATTTCATTCAATTTAATTTCAAGTTCCTTTATATTGTTATCCTATCTTCACCTCCTCTATTCAAATGACCATGATAAATCTTGTATCATCGATATAATATAATTATATCATGTTAAGGGAAGAACCATCATCAATATCTTTACTCTCTTTCTTTTATTTTATAAATGAAATCATTGTCCGTGAGGCACCAATTTACATCCTTCATGGATGAAAAAGTTTATTTCATCATTTTACCCTTAAATAATGAGAATTAAACCATTTTTATGGTTGAAACATGATTTAATATATGTATTATAACATATTTAATATTCATAAACCAGTATATGTACTTAATATTAAATCATATGACCAAACTAGTTCTTAATAATAAAAATACCGCCTAAATAATATAAGGGTATGTCGTTAATAGTTCATTTAATGATTCATCATCATTACTTGTAAAAAAATGATATAAATGACCATTTACAACATTTTTTGTTCATAAATAACATTTAAATTTAATTCCAGATATTTACATCCATTCCACATGAACTCCATTACATAAAAACAAGTGAACCGATTATGAATATCAACAAAATGAACACACCAGAATGACGAAATTCAATATTATTACTTACCAATAAGGAAATAAATGAAATAAAACTAATTATGAAAAACTAAATACATTTCTAATAGGTTCTTAATTAATTTATTAGTGAGTCTAATTTCATATTTTGGGACCATGAGGTCATTAGCAGAACTTTCAGACTTAAGGTAAGGGTTTTCTACCAAAACCTCCACTTTCATTCAGGTTACTCTTATTCTCTACTTTACACAATTATATTCTTATTTATTCTGATTTACTCCTCATATATTCTGTGATATTGTTATATATATGTGTACAAACCATAATCCAACTTTTATTTAAGGGTAGTTTTATGTTCTAAAAGGATCTTTCAAATAATCTTCGCATAATACAAGACCGATTCAAGGGAATTTCTCAGATTCTTACCAATTTTCAAGGGTACTATATAATTTTTTTTTAAAAAAATTATCTTTATAAAATCTATCATTTTATTATGAAAATACTATCTTACTTCACTACAGGTTTTATACAAATATTTTTCCAAAATAACTCTTCTTTTTAAAGTAAAAGTGTATTTATCTAGAATTACTCGTTTATTTTATAAGAGTATCTTCATATATTTCGACCCTCATGCTGATTAATATGTATTATTGGGATTAATAATTTATTATATCACCTAAAATATTTAATTTAATGGTTTATTATTGTTTTTATTGGGGATGTGCTATCTTAAAACCATTCACCAATTTACTCTAAATAGTTAGTGTTTATGCATCATGTTCGGGGAAAGTTATTTATATTTCATATATTAGTTTAAATGTGAATATATATGGTATTTATGTTTATACACATTCATATAAGGAATGAATTTGACGTATTAAGTTTTACGTGGGGCCTACTATAGCCCCTCGGTGCATTGGTAGGCCTTATGAGACAAACTATGGTCTTGGGAGGAGGCCTTGAAAAAAATGGATATTTATGGTCCTAGAATGAGGCTTTGGCAGTATGGTTATGAAGTCCTGTATTATGAATTCCCCAATTATGAAAATAGTATTGGTTATTCACGAGTGTATTTTACTAGTAGAATACCCATGATCATCTTTTTTATGGAATTATTTATTCAACTCTTATTCCTACCATATTATGTTTATGTACTTTTTTTAATGGCATGTGTTTTTAATTTATTCCCCATGCCTAATGTTTATGTTTATGATATCTTCTTCTGTATTGCTAACCCTTACTGAGCATTTTATCTCACCCATTTTGTATGTTTCATTTTCCAAGGACACGAAGATGTATATTATGAATGACATGCTGAAATGACCTTGGAGTTATGGATGTTATCAAAGGAGTTTCATTGTTGTATTTATTTTCATGTTGTGCTTTCTAAATAATGTATTTATCTTGTTTCCAAATATAATGAACTACTTTGCCCATCGATATTCATATTCCTTTCTTGTATTCCAATGTAATAAAATAAGGCATGAACTTTGGGAAACTAGGACCGGGTCCTTATAGTTGGTATCAAAGGAATTTTACTAGAAAACATGGAAACTAGATTTAGAGATTGTAGATTAGGGAACAAACCACTAAAATAGTATATTATGATAAAACATACAAGAAAATCTTGAAAATTTTGGTATGGAATATATTATGTGGATAGTTTTTGTAAATACATTCGTATTTGGATACAACAAGTGGATGTGGTTCTAACACATATGTACCTAAGAGTGAAAACTCCAACATGGAGTTTCAGGCATGACCTGGGGTATCCTGGTACATGATAACAGGCCTTACTACGCACTTGGTTTGATACTCTTAGGGGACATGCTTATGATAATTCACATTTTCTTTACAATCCTTTATAAATGATTTAAATGTAAATTTTTCTTCAAAAAAACTAAGTTAATAATTATGAGATAAGCTATGTATAGAATTTCAATTTATGCTAATTATTTTTCTATGTTGAGATTATACATTATGATTCATAACCTAATCTAATGTATTCCATTATTTATAAAAGGAACCTAGTGAAAGTAATGTAAACCACAAGAACACACATATACCTTGTAAGGATTTCCATCTAATTCAAGATAATGATGTTGGCTTTGGATCTATGATTGGTGCTAAGAAACTTATAATTATACTAGGAAAATTCAACCAGGTAATGAATAATATCATTACATGTATAGTGTATCTTAATCCATAGTAGGGAGGAGCTATGTTGGATCACTTTATGCGACAACAACCTCCATCATTTAGTGGGTGTACAAACCCATTTGTAGCTGAGCAATGGATAAATTCCCTAGAGAAGATATTTCCCTCTTTGGGATGTAACAAAAGTGAGAAGGTTGTCATGGAAGTTTATTCTCAATTTTTAGATTAAAATCAGTAGTGGTATTTAATCCAAAACACAAAGGAGAAGGAAAAAAATAGAAGAGATGTAATGATGGGATTTTAAGGAATTATTCCGAGAAAAATATTTTCCCCATGAACAACAAGTGGATATAGAAAGGAAATTCTTGAATTTGAGGCAGAAGGAGGTTGAAAATGTTACAAAGTTTGAAGCTAACTTCGCAAGGTTAGTAAGACATTACGTATACTACATACATAATCTATTAAACAATATTGATTGATTCTTTAATGTTTTAAAACTATTCCACTGAAGGGCACAAGTCTCCCAAAGCTTTTAATCATATGAAGATATAGTATCAAGTGATATCAATATGAAAAAAAGAATTTTCTATGTTTTATGAATTTAAAGGAAAACAATATAATAATAGGGATGCAGAGAAATCTAGAAAATGAAATAAGGAAAATGGGAAGAATAAAAGAGTTGACCTTCCATCATGCAGTAATTGTGGGAAGAAACACCCTGGAACTTACCTGAGGGGAATTGAAGTATGTTACAAGTGTGGAGAAAAAGGCCACTCTTCTCAGGATTGTAAGGGGAATAAAAAATCTACCAATGTTCAATTGTACAATTTTATGGATATTATATATTATTCACATGAATATCCTAAGTGTTAGAGAATCATTCCCCAAATAAGGGAAAGGGAGCAAGACCAAGCTTATACAGTTACAACTACAGAGGTTGAAGTTTCTAATGATGTAGAGGCAAGTACTTTAATTATTTCCTTGAACTTCTCCAATTATTTATTTGATTCTGGATCATATAATTCTATCATATCTACCTTCTTTCCTAGGAATACTAAATATTTCCAATTAGATTTAAAATGGGATTTGTATGTCAAAATATCTAAGGGAAGTATCATTGAAACAAAGTTGTGTCCGGAAGACCCCATTAGGGTATATAAACATGCTTTATCTGCTGATTTTATTATCTTACCCATTATATAATTGGATATAATCCTTGTTATGGATTCTATTTCGAACCATGATGCAAAATTTTATTTCAACAAGGAGGAGGATACAATTTTTAGGATGATGTTGAATCCCTTATCTTTAGGGAAGAAACATCAAAATTTGATTCTCATCTAGATCCACCCCCAGTAGCTTTAATAAATTCAATTATCAGGGAGGAAAGGAATGAAATAAATATGGGTGAGGAAAATAATTTTCAAATATAGGGAGTACCTATTTTCCAAGAATATGTTGAAATCTTTCCAGAGGATTTACCTGGACATCCTCCAGAGTGGGAAATTGAGTTTTCCAATGACTTAATTCTTTATTAAAGGCCCATATCAAAGACCCCTTATAGAATGGACACTTTGGAATTAGTGGAACTAAAGAAACAACTAGAGGAATTGAGTGATAAAGGATTTATTCATCCTACTATTTCTCTTTAGGGAGCACCTGTTCTTTTCGTTAAGAAGAAAGATGGATCCATGAGGTTGTGCATTAACTACAGGGAGATTAATGCTATAAAAATAAAGAACAAGTATACCCTACCACACATTTATGATTCATTTGATTACCTTCATGGATATCAATATTTTTCGAAGAATGACCTTCGATCTGGATATCATCAGTTGCCTGTGAGGAAGGGAGACATTCCAAAAATATCATTTTGAACTAGGTATGGGCATTATGAGTTTACAATAATGCATTTTGGACTGACTAATTCACCCTCTATTTTCATGGATCTAAGGTATAGAGTTTTTAGGGAATATATTGATGAAATTTTGGTGGTATTTATTGATAATATCTTGTTATACTCCAAAATATTTGAAGATCATGAAAATCACTTTCACACTATTTGGAAGAATCTTAAAAGAAATGAATTATATGGGAAGTTTAGAATGTGTGAATTTTGGATTCAATCAGTTTACTTTCTTGGCCACATTTTCTCTAAGGATGTAATATCAATTGATCCTATGAAGACCATGGTTGTTCACGAATGGCCTACCCTAATGAATATAACTGAGGTACGTAGTTTTATTTCTTTAGCAGGTTATTATCAGTGTGTCATTCAAAACATCACCAGTTTAGCAAACCCAATGAACAATCTGACACGTAAAGGGGTTAAGTTTATATATAAAGAATGATGTGAGGACTTTTTCAAATATTTTAATGGAATATTAGTGAATTCTCCAATAATAACCCTACAATTGGGGAATAATGGGTTTGTGATCTATAGTGATTCATCAAAGAAAGGACTTGATTGTGTCCTTATACAGAATGATAGTGTTATTTTCTAAGCATCAAGGAAGCTAAAATTTCATGAAAAAATCTATCATACTCCTGATCTTGAGTTAGCATCTATAATCTTTTCTCTGAAGATATGGATACATTATCTCTATGGTGAAAAATGAGAGATATATATGGATCACAAGAGTCTGAAGTGTATCTTCTTAAAGAAAGAACTCAACATGAGAGAAAGGTGATGGATTGAACTACTGAAGGATTATGATTTTACCAAACACTACCACCCAGGAAAGGAAAATAAGGTAGTTGATGCATTGAGTAGGAAAGATCATGGCATTCTCAACAAAATGTGGATTGAGAAGGATCCTTTTTATGTGGATCTAGTGAGGATGGATATTGGGATCATCAAAGAGGGTAAAACATCAATAATATTTAATTTGGATACCCGACCATATTTATTAGAGAGGATTAAAATATCTTATCCTGATGTTGAGAACTTGAAAAAGATAATTAATATTGTGAAAGAGGGGAATTTGGATGACTTCGTATGTGAAGATGGAATTCTGAAATTTGGGAAGAGGTTGCGTGTTCCCTCTATACCCGAGATAAAAAGGGAGTTATTGGATGATTCCCATAGCTCGAATTTCTCTATAAACCGTGGTAGAAATAAAATGTATATATATTTTAAGGAGTATTTATGGTTGTACAACATGAAGAGGGAAATTTCAGTTTATATATCAAGAGGTTTAGTCTGTCAACAAGTGAAGGCTAAACAACAACATCCTATAGGATTCATGAAACCTGTACCTATTCCTACATTGAAA
Source organism: Viscum album (assembly GCA_963277665.1). Classification (NCBI taxonomy): domain Eukaryota; kingdom Viridiplantae; phylum Streptophyta; class Magnoliopsida; order Santalales; family Viscaceae; genus Viscum; species Viscum album. The sequence goes on from OY728162.1 coordinate 946,033,878, forward strand.
TGGTATGACATCACCATGTATTTATTCACTTTATTACCCAAAAATCTATGAAATAATGATATAATTTGAGCAATTGTTGATCGAATTACAAAATCTACTCATTTTCATGTTATAAGGGAGGATTTTCTAATAGAGCATCTTACACGACTCTATATTAATGAATTTGTAAGACTTCATGGAGCACCTCTTTCAATAGTTCCTAATCGTTATCCTCGATTTACATCAATATTATAGAAAATTCTTTAGAAAAATTTGGATATTGAGATTCATTTGAGTACTTCTTTTCATCCTCAAACTGATGGGTAATTAGAAAGAATGATCCAATGTGTAGAATTCATGTTGAGATCATGCTCGCTCGACTTTCAATGTATGTGAGACTAGTATTTACCTTTGGTGGAGTTTTCCTACAATAATATTTTCCATTACAGTATTGAAATGGAACCATATGAAGCATTGTATGGAAAGTGATTTCATACACTAACATGTTGGGATGATGTTGGTGAAAGGAAGCTAGTGGTCCTAGAGATTGTAGAGGAAACAAAAGAAAATGTACAGACTATTCAAGGTCATACCATAGAAGCTCAAAGTAGACAAAAAAGGTATTCTGATAATCAAAGGAAGGATTTGGTGTTTCAAGTGGGAGATCATGTTTTCTTGAATGTATCTCCATGGAAGGAAGTTATAATATTACGAATGAACGGGAAACTAAGTCCTAGGTACATAGCCCATTTTAAAAATATTGAGAGAATTGGAGCTGTTGCAAATCACTTGGCTATGCAACCTATCCTGTTTAAATAACACAATGTGTTATATGTCTCATTACTGAGAAAGTACTTTTCAGACCTAAAACATGTCCTTAATTCTAAATATATAGAATTTGAACCTGACCTATCTTACTGTGGATATCCTATCCGAATTATGGACACTAAAGAAAAAGTGTTAAGGAATCAGACAACTTGACAAGTAAAGATATTTTGGAAAACTCATTAAATCTAAGAGGTGATGTGGGATCCTGGGGAGCTTATTAGGAAGAACTACTCATATCATTTTGTGATGTAACATTTTGGTAATTTTGAGGATAGAATTTTTGTAAGGAAGGGATAATATAACACCCCAAGTTTCATCACATAAATTTAATATTGAATTCAGGACACAATAAGTTTTCAAAAAACACCTAATTATTATAACTTAGTCAGTAAACATATTTTTTCCACCTCTGTGATTTGAATTTCCAAAAACTGACATGCACAGTCACGTTCAGTATGATAAGACAAACTTAATTTTTGGTGAATAGTAACATGCCCATATTAATAGTAATATGAATAATAATATGAACCTTTTGAATAGTATATCATATTATTATTTTATTATCTTAAGGTTATAATATTATGATATCTTGATTAGTTTTTCAATGTGAAACAAAACGAAATGTAGATTTAAAATTTTTATTTTTCAAATAAATTATGATTTTATTTAAAAAAATAAATTAATAATATTTAGAAAATTATTTTCAAAAAATAGAGTTTATTTTTGAAATCTACACATCAAAAAATGGTTTGGGTGAATTTTTGGGGTTTTTATGAAATACTCGATTTTTTGATGAATAGTAAAATACGATAATTTACTGTATATATATATTATCAGTTAAATGAACTATTACAAGAATCATGGATTATGTAAGCATAGTTGTATCAAACTCACATGCACATATTAATATTCTTGGTCACAAGAATCAATACTATTGGTTGTCTTCGAAAAAATAATAAAATAATGAGTAAAATAATGGGAAACCCTCATCTCCTCCACTATAAACCTCCACCCCATCACTCCCTCTTCTCTTCATTCCTCTAATCCTGGAAGATCCCGACAGTTCTACCAAAATACCCAATCCCAGTCACTCCTCACTTCCTAGAGATCTTAGTAATTCGAAAAGACCAAACCCCCTTCCCTTAAAGCGATTCTCAAGGAGGTGGATTTAAGAGGTAAATTCACATTCTATTTCTTTTAATTTCATTTCAAGTTCCTTTCTATTGTTATTCTATCCTAACCTCATATGTACAAATGAACATGGTAACTAAAATATCATCTATATACCAGAATTATATCATGCGAATGGAATAACTATCATCAATATCCTTACACTTTCACTTTTATTTTGTAAACGAAATCATCGTCCGTGAGGTGCCAATTTACAACCTTTGTGTATAATGAAATTTTGTTATTCATTTTCCCATTAAATACTAGTCATGAAAATATTTTTATGATTAGAAAGGGATTTAATATATGTATTATAACCAATTTAATATTCATAAACCAGTATATATATGTAATATTAAATTATATGTCTAAACTAGTTCCTAATAATCAAAATACTACTAAAATAATCTTAGTGATTGTCATTAATATTTCATATAATTATTCATCCTCATTCTGTGTAACCAAATTATATAAATGAAAATTAACACATATGTATGTTCATAAAAAAATATGTAAATTCAATTCTGGAGATTTACATCCATCCCACATGAACTCTATTACTTAAAAACAAGTGAACTGATTATGAAAATCAAGAAAATGAACACTATGGAATGGTGAAATTCAAAATTATAACTTATCAATAAGGACATAAAGGAACTAAAAAAATTATAATGAACTAAAATAATGTATAATATGTTTTTAAATAAGTTATTAATGATCCTAATTTCATATTCCGGGACTATAAGTTTAAGAGCAGAACATTCAGATTTAAGGCAAGGGTTTTCTACCCGAACCTCAATTTTCATTCGTGTTACTCTTATTCTCTACATAACTCAATTAAATTATAATTTATTCATACTTACTCCTCATATATTCTTTGATAATTTTCCATATATGTGTACAAAACAAAATCCTACTTTTTTGTGGGGATTTATATTTTTTTAAAAGGATCTTTCAAATATTATTCACATAATACAAGCCCATTTCAAGGGAATTTATAAAATTCTTACCTATTTTCGATAGAAAAATTTAATATATTTTTTGAAACCATTATATATATAAAATATCTCATTTTATTATAAAAATACTATCTTACCTCACTTCTAGTTTTATACAATTTTTCTTCCAAAAGAACTATTTCTCTTAAAAGTAAAAGAGTATTTATCTCAAGAATTACTCAATGATTTTATAAGAGTATCTTCATATATTTCAACAATCATGTTGATTATTATGTATTATTGGTATTAATACATTTTGATATCATCTAAAATATTTAATTGAATGGTTTAGGATTATTTTGATTATGGATGTGCTATCTTAAAACCATTCACCAATTTACTATGAATGGTTAGTGTTTATGCTTAATGTTTGGGGTAAGTTATTTATATTTCATATGTTTGTTTCAATATGAATGTATATGTTGTTTATGTTTATCCCCATTAATATGAGAAAATCATTGGACAAGGGAAGTATTGGGTGGGGCCTGCTATAGCCCCCCGGGGCATCGGTAGGTCTCATGAGAAAAACTATGGTCTTAGCATGAGGCCTTGACAAAATGGATATTTAAGGTCTTGGAACAAGGTCTTAACAGTATGATTATGAAGTTCCTCATTATACATTCCATCCTTATGAAACTATTATTGATGATTCATGAGGTTATTTGACTATTATAATACCCATGATCATGTTATATTATAGAAATATTTATTCAACTCTTATTCCTTCAATATTATGTTCAAGTTCTTTTTTAAAGGCATGTGTTTTTATATTACTTACCATGCCTAATGTTTATTTTTCTGATATCTTCTACAGTATTACTTACCCTTACTGAGCATTTGAGCTCACCCCTTTCTTATGTTTCATTTTATCAGGACACAAAGATGTATATTATCAATTACATGTAAAAATAACATAGGATTTATGGATGTTGATGAAGTATTTTCTATGTTGTATTTCTTTTAAAGTTGTAATGTTGAGATTATGTGTGTATGTTGTTTCCAGATATACTAAACTACTCAGTCCATCAGGATGCATATTCCTTGTTTTTATGCCAATATAATAAAATAAGGAACTGACACCAGGAAACTGGGGTTGAGTCCTTACAATTATCCCTCCTAGAAGGATTCTTGTTATGCACAAAAATCATATAAGGGTACATCAAATTCAAGAACCCTAAATAAGAAATAAACCAAAAGAAACTTCTCATAGTGCTAGATCTCTACACCAAGAGCCTATAGTGGATAGAATCAAGTTATACACCTCTAAAACCTTCAAGTATGAACCATCCCATTCCAAAATATATAAAATCCTCCACCAATCCTGATCTCTACCATAACACTACATCAAGAACCAATGTAAAAGAACAAAACACACACTTTTAATGAATAAAAAGACTTCGGAACAAGACTTTCCCTCCAACATCTCTAAAGATCTCTCTCTCTCCATCTCTCAGTTAAAACCCTAAAAACAATAGTATTTCTCCCTTTAGGTAATAATACAAATGAATCTTATGATTTCAAAACCCAAGGGGTACGATATAGATAATATTAGGTGAAGCAACAACACTATAAGTGATCACGTGAGATGAGAAACACATAGATAACATAGATAAAACATGTTTCTCAGAATTATAACCAAGTAATATCTTACCAAGAAACGTAATGATAGTCAATAGGCCACCCTATATAAACATACACCAAACTAAAAAAGTGATAAATAAAATATACTGTGAAAGAACAGTCTAGGAACATAGGATCCATTAGATCAAAAGGATAAACAACACTAAAATCCCAACAATAAAATTAATTATCATCTAAGGAAAGTGATTTTATGAAATATTGAAAAAATTTCCCAGAATATTTGATAGAATTAATATTTTCTTTTTAAAATATACATAGATTCAAAAAAACATATTAAACCATTCCATTACAAACCAAAAACAATGCACCACACATGTGAATTATCAAATATCCACCATTGATATAAAATTAATTTTTTACAAATGGTTTTCTCATAAAATATTTAAAACAAATCAGTCTATATTCAATAAACCAAAATAGTTTCTAATTATTGATAAGATAATAATTTTATTTGAACTATTAACCAAGTTATTGGAAGTGTGAATCTTATGATCACATGTCGCCCTAGATTCTATGATTTCCCTAGAAAAATGCAACCTAATTACTATGTTCTTTGATCTAATATGATAAACATGATTCTCATATAAGTTTAGGGATGAATAACTATCATAGTGCACATATATATTATTAAAAGATAAATACAATTCATTTATCATTCCTTTTAACCAAATTTATTCTTTAGTTTCTTGAGCTAAAACAATGAATTCTGACTTAGTGGTGGACAATGAAAATATAGATTTTATATTATATTTCCATGAAAAAGGACCACTAAAAGTATAAAAGATATAATTCATAATATATTTCTAAGATTTTACATTAAAAATATAGTCAAAATAAAATATCATACTACATCAATATCATAAGTACTTGTTGAGCCAAATTTTTGTGTGTGGTATTTGTTTTCAATAACTATTAATGAATATACTCTATCATTTATTATTTATATTAATATGTTGAGGAATACTTGAAGAATAAGTTCGTATAATTTTTTTATGAACCCAAGCTTGTTAAACAAAAATAGGATCCTAATAAATGTACAAATAAATGATTGGATGTTTCGTTGATAAACCAAGGATTGTTGAAGAAGAAGAGAATCCTAATAAATTTGATATCTATTTTATGTGAATGAATTTATAGGATAGGTCTTGGATGTTTTTGAAAAGTTTCTTTTCATAATTTATTTGAAAAAATGAGTTTTATCTATATTGGAATTAGAAAACCATGGTATTATCATGTAATTTTTATAAAGGATCATAAAAATGGAAATATTATGAGTTGTATAAATGTATGTCCCTGAAGGAACTCATCTATGTAAATGAAACCTTACCCATGTTTCATAAAGTATAACATATCATAACATAAACAACCCACAATTACATGATTTATATCATGGGATTAACTTAATTACATTTCATGGATCTTTTTAGTTTAGAGATTTAGATAATTAGGAAAAAACTCTACATATCAAGCCAGTACAATACATATTGGACCCATCCACCCAATGCCCATTTTTCCCACAAAGCTTTTTTTAAAATTTTAACTCCCATTTAATTCAAAACATGTTCACTTCTTTTAAGATAGATCCCCATAGCGGAAATATATACCTTGATATATCTCATACTCATCTTTCATCCCAATTTAATACATTTTATAAATGTGGAACGAACACAAAAAATATTTGTAAGGGATATAAAAATGGAAACTTGTTAATCCATTTGAGATTCATAAAAACCAATAAGAAAGTTTAAATTTTTACACAATAAACTTTTGAACTATATATAATCATTTAACTACTAATGAAATAAACTTCAAATTCCAAAGTTTTCATAAATAATTTTTGAAAGAAATATTTAATTAAAATTCATCTTTACCATGAAAAAAAACTGGTCTTGCCCAAATTTACTCAAGTTTTAAGGGTCAAGCGGTCTCTTGTAGTACAACTTGGGTTGTCGAATCCTCAGAGACCTAAGAAGAACCTTATAAACTCAATAAAAAGAGATGGATATTTGGCTATGAAGTTACAAACATGGGTTGATTTTAGATGGTTTTGAAAGATCACTAAAAGATCTATGTGAATTCAAATTATGAGGAAATGAGTTGATCCCAGGTTATTGCTCTGGGTTGATTGAATGAATTCCTTTTTTTTACAATTTTAATTTCATTAACATAAGAAGGATTCATGCAATGAATTCAAACTAACATAATCAATTACAGATTAAACACCTTCACAACATATTCTAATCACCTATACACTTGTAAGATCATTTTCATGAGCATTCCAAGGTAAAGGATATAATTAGCACATCAAAGTGGGGTGTATAAATTCAATAAGGAAGAGGAAGAATAAAAATCATTGAATGAAAGAAACTCAATTAAAAGAAATTAATAACATTTTGAGGGTGAGAAATAACATTCAATACATCCCCTTTCTACTCCCTCAGATCAACCCATAAAATAGCTAGCCCTCCATTAATGACAAGTTCTCAACGGAAGCGGAAAGTAGACTTACGAGGGTGGAATTGAAGAAGTAAAAACAACAAAAATAACGATCACTCCACCGTTGTGTGAACAAAATCACAAGGTTTTGTGTGAAAATTTCACACCTTAAGGCAAAGATATCAAGGTTATATGAATAATAACATAATAATAGAATAAGAAGAACTTATATTGAAGACTAAGCTGATTCGAACAACTTACATGAGAAGGAAGAACATTACAAAGGCAAATTGGCATAATAACATTACAATGAAAAGAAAGCACCAATATCCTCAAATCCTCCATCCATACTACCTTAAATAGGAATTTTGGAAGCCTTTGGGTGATCTCCCATCATCCCATGTGCCTTTAATTAATTTTGTTGGAGAAAGGTGGGTGGACATTTAATGCCTAAGAGACTTTTCAACTCTTGCCTTGAAGTGGGAGCCAGCTTTCTACAATGAACAGAAGCGCCGAAAGAACCATATAGAAGGCCTAATTGGAGTGATACCTAGAAGACTTAAATTAAAACCCTGATGTCCCCTAATAGCCTGTAAAATGGCAGCCCAAAATAAAAATTCTCTCGCGAGATATGATATAAATTGTGGGCTTCTTTTCTGGGCTGCAGAATCTGGCTCAGAATTGCATCTTCAATTTGGGCCACCTTAATCACCTTCATGTAGGAAGAATTAGCACTGTCTCCTGAATAATTATTTGTTCCCCTATATGTCTTCAATCAATAAATAAATTTTGGATTTCATTGGGACTGTATTGTGGGCCCCACAGTCTGATCAGTGGGATGATATCCAATCTACCTTCTTCAGAATTATTTCCTTTCATCACCAAAAATTCTCATCATCCTTTATGAATCCTCCATTTACCCCTGAATGAAAAATGTTCATATTTAAGTTTATATCCATTTCCAAAAATATAAAATTAAAATATGGATAATTACATTCTTTTAAATTAGATGAAACATTGGGCCTAAATTGGTGCATATTAGGCACGAAGTGCACAAATGATGAGAATGGATGTTCAAAATTAAAATCCACTAACTCAGGCCCATATGATCAAAAATGAACATTTAATACCATTAAAATGTAATCAAAATATGTGTTTTTATTGGCTAATCACACCCCCCCCCAACTTGAGTTTTTCTAGTCCCGAGCAAAATATATCTCACAAAAATGAAATTCGAATGACCTTTTCCAAAATCATTTTAATACACATTTCTCACCCAAAGATCTCATACCAAACAAGTATAAAATCCATCAAAATCATTTAAAACAAGCTATGTCCATAGGAATATCTCAAGCCCAATCCCATTCCTTTGTTCAAATTAATCTCCATATTTCATCCAAATTCAATTAAGCATGATGAAGTGTTGTGCATCACAATAGATATGGGGCTTCATTTTCATTCAAGGGAGAAAATGTGGAATCGCTAGGAGAAATAAATTTTAATAATAAGATGTGTACTCATTTTTTTATTTTTATTTTTTTTTGTGGATTTTTGTGGATTTTGTTTTTGCAATCTTTCCATGGTAATTGAAATTGAACTCAATCGAGTCAACCCATGTAGCAAGACTTTTCCGATGACTCCCAGGCTTAAAGACCTTAGTGAACCAAATGAAGCTCACATACGCGAGCATCATCTCGAGTTAAATCAATAAAAAATATTTCAAATTACCACAAATAGAGATAAAATTCCCAACTATGGGCCAGAAAACTATGGAGTCACGATCCCCAAGTGCCGAAAGCCACACATTAGGTCAATTAATTGCTCTACGTGCAATTGATTTTTTTTTTGAATACTCATGTTAAAATTAAAATGGTCGCCAATACTATGCTATTTATTATGGGTCCCCAAGAACTCAAACTAAAACCCTACAATCTAGAGGATGTGCATTGTGTTTTTTTAAAAAATTTGATGAAAATATAAACGGTGAAAAATCACATCGGACATTCTCACTTTCCAATATCTATGCACATGAACATAAAATTGCATTAAAATCAGAATCAAGGCATGAAAAATTATTTGATATCCAATTTCAGAGTTTGGAATGTGTGTTATCATGTTCAAGGTTAATGGAACTTTTCCTTCCACACATTTTCATCTCCCTCCCAACTTAGAATAACATTTTCCCCAGTGTTTAAATAATTGAAACATAGAAGGGGTAAGATAGAAGTTCAATGAAGACATTGAAAATGAAAATTATGGAATGAAGTCACCTGGTGGTTGATGTTCAAAATGCATTTCCATGTCTCCCTTCAGTTCTGGTTTGTCTCCCAATGGCTTGGACGATTGTACCCAGCTTTTCCCAATGACCTATGACATGCCTTTAATTTTTTTTATATAAATATTTTTTTTGTATTTTTTCTAACCTAAAAAAACGTACAAATAACATAAACTGATGATACATTGCCTTCTCTTAAATTTTTGGGTAAGGTATTTCTCAGGGATCACACCACGTGACATGGATGAATATGATGCTCCCCTTTCATACCCACCCTCACTCATAAAAGAAGAACATGTCAACAATCTATTTTTTTTTAAATACCTATAAAAACATAAAATAAAAATAAACTGATGATACATTGTCTTCTTTATGTTTTCTGGGTATGGTATTACTCAGGGATCACACCACGTGACACAGATGAATACGGTGCTCCCCTTTCATACCCATCCTTACTCATAAAAGAAGAACAGGTCAACAGTCTATATTTTTTTTAAATAAAAAAATGAAGAAGAAGGAAAAAAAAGATGATTCACAATGATTAGAAACATGAAAACCACAGGTTTCCTCCTGTGCAGCGCTTTTGTTTAAAATTGTTATCCTGACATGGATCCTAAATCTATTAATTTTTTTCAGGTTCATAGGTTGGATCTGTTAACTCAACCTCTATTTAATATTTATTGAATTATTCAATGAATGGTTTTAACCTATGACCATTGACCTTAAAAATGTTACCACTTGTGGGATCTTGAATCTCTACTGCCCCATGGGGGTACACATGATGCCCTATGAATGGACCTGACCATCTAGACCTTAACTTTCCCTGGTGTAAATGAAGTTTTGAACTATACAAGAGCACAGGTTTTCCCAGGTCAAATTGTTTGACTTTGACATTCCTAGATTGGTAGGCTTGAACTCTAGCATAGTTTATCCTTGAATTTTTATAAGCCTCCATCCTAAGTTCTTCAAGTTCATTAAGATCTAATTTCCTCTTTTCTTTGGCTAAAGAAATGTCGAAATTCATTTTTTTGATTGCCCAAAATGCCTTATGCTCAATTTCAATAGGTAAATGGAATGATTTTCCATAAAACAACCTATATGGTGACATTCCTAAGATGGTTTTGAATGCTGTACGATATGCCCAAAGAGCATCCAAGAGTTTCTCAACCCAATCTTTCCTAGAGGGGTTGACAGTTTTTTCAAGAATTTGCTGAATCTCTCTATTTGCTAACTCAGATTGACCACTGGTTTGAGGATGGTACGCAGTAGAAACATTATGATAAATTACATACTTAGACATGAGTGAATAGAATGGGAGATTACAGAAATGGGTTCCTCGATCACTGATTATAGCCCTAGGAATTCCAAATCGAGAAAATATATGCTCTTTCAGAAATCGGATCACAACATGATGGTCATTGGACATGTTGGGAATGACTTCAACCCATTTTAAGACATAATCAATAGCTAAGAGGATGTAGAGGTATCCCTTAGAGATTGGAAAGGGTCCCATGAAATCAATTCCCCAACAATAAAAGATTTCGACAACCAGAATGGGAGTGAGGGGAATTTTATTCCTTTTGGAAATGGATCCTAATTGCTGACGCTGAGGACAAATTTTACAGAATTGGAAGGAATACTTATTGAGGTTCGTCCAGTAGAAACCACTTTTGAGGACCTTTTAAGTGGTTTTCCTTGTTGAAAAGTGGCATCCACATGCCTCTCCATGACAAAATTTTAGAATGTACTCTTGCTCAGACTCGGGAACACATCTCCTGATGATTTGATCAGGACATATCTTGAAGAGGTAAGGATCATCAAACACATAGTGTTTGACATCAGAAAGGAATTTCCTCTTAGCTTGGGTCCCCATGAATTTTGGAATGTCACCAGTCACCAAATGGTTTTCTATATTAGCATACCAAGGGCAATCACTCACTGAATAGAGGTGCGCATCAGGAAATAAATCAGACACAGAGAGGTGGTGTGAGTTGTCTTTGAATTCCACCCTAGAGAGGTGATCAACTACACCATTTTCAACACCCTTTTTATCCTTAATGGTTAAATCGAACTCTTGAAGAAGAAGGACCCACCTAATCAATCTAGCCCTGGAATCTTGTTTTTGAAAAAGGTATTTTAGAGCTGAATGGTCAGTGAAGACAATGATGGGTGATCCTAAGAGATAAGACCTGAATTTCTCTACAGAAAAGAAAACAGAAATCAACTCTTTCTCAGTGGTGGTGTAGTTTATTTGTGCATCATTTAAAGATTTTCTTTTATAAGTAATGACACATGGAGTTTTCTCACGCCGTTGTCCTAAGACTTCTCCTATAGTGAAGTCACTTGCAACACACATGAGCTCGAAAGGAAGTTTCCAATTTGGATATTTCATGATAGGTGGAGATATAAGAGTTGACTTTAGTGTAGAGAATGATTCCTCACAACTTTATGTCCATAAAAATGGAGCATCTTTTACCAATAGAGCACAAAGTGGTCAAGAAATAGACTTCAAATTCCTAATGAACCTTCTATAAAAACTAGCATGTCCTAATAAGGACCTCACTTCCTTAACAGTTTAGGAGAGGGAAGGTGACGAATGATGTCAACCTTATCTTTATCAAATTCAATCCCTCTACTAGATACTAGATGACCTAGAACATGTCCATCCATTACCATGAAATGGAATTTTTCCCAATTTAGTATGATATTCTTATCCTCACACCTTGACAAAACCTTTTCAACATTTAGAAGGCATCCCTCAAAAGTATCCCCAAACATGGGGAAATCATCCATGAAGACCTCAAAACAATCCCCCACCATGTCTAGGAAGATTCCCATCATGCACCGCTGGAAGGTACCAGGGGCATTACATAATCCAAAGGGCATGCGCTTGAAGGAAAAAGTGCCGAATGGACAAGTGAAGGTTGTTTTTCCTTGATGCTCTAAGGATAATTATATTTGATTATACCCTGAGAATCCATCTAGGATGTAGTATAATTGATGACCTTCCACTCGCTCAAGGACTTGATTAATAAAGGGTAAGGGGAAATGGTCTTTCTTGGTACAAGAGTTGAGTTTCCTATAGTCAATACATACTCTCCATCCACTACTGACCCTTGTTGGAAGCGTCTCTCCATCCTTATTGGTTATTACTGTGATTCTAGACTTCTTTGGAACCACATGAATTGGGCTAACCCACTCACTCTCAGCTATAGGATAGATGATACCAGCTTTTAACAATTTCAAAAGATATTTTCTCACTACTCCCATGATATTAGGATTGAGTCACTGCTGAGGTTGATGACATGGATTTGAATCGGATTCTAGAACAATTCTATGAGTCTCGATAAGTGGGCTAATCCCAAGAATATCAGATAGGGTCCATCCAATGGATTTTTTGTGTCTCCTAAGGAAATCTAGAAGCATCCTCTCATGATCAGCTTCAAGAGAGGAAGAAATGACAACAGTAAAGGATTGATTGTCCCCTAAGAATTCATACTTGAGTGATGAAGGTAAAACCTTAAATTCAAGATCAGAGTGGTTATCAATTTCCAAAAAAAGATGAGAATTTTTATTGAACTCAGTTTCGTTGTTCAGATTTCTTGACAAAATTTGTTCCTTGTGAAAAGAATTTTCATCCACTAAATTAGCTAGAGTAGTTTCATGAATGGGTATGGGCTCGATGTTATTGATTTCACCCATGTAATCATTGATTGGTGTTTCTAGAAAATCATAAATAGATCTATCTGAAAGATATTCAAGACAAGGAGAAAAATTTCCCTCATGTGAACAAAGAAAATCAATCTCTTCTTAACTTAAACATCCTTCAGTAATTCCTTGATGTTCCTTGAGTTCACTATCAAAACTACCTATCAAATTAACCTCATGGATCTCTTAAATATCCCCAATTTTAGAGTTTTCATTGTAGATGTTCAAGTCTAGAATCATGTTTCCAAATGTGATGGACATGTTCCCATTTCGAACTCAGATACCGGAGTTGATTGTTGCAAGAAAGGGATGACCAAGGATGATTGGGGTTTGCTCCCTAGGACCTAAGCTTGTGTGATTGTCAAGAACAATAAAGTCAGCGGGTAAATGAAATTTTCAACTTTCACCAAAACATCCTTTAAGATCCCCTTTGGAACCCTAATACTACGATCATCAAGTTGAAGTGTGAAAGATGTGGGTTGGATCTCTTCTAGGAAAAATTGGTAGTACACAGCATAGGGGATGAGATTGACACTATAACCTAGGTCACGTAAGTCCTTGATAGCTTTTCTCTCTCCTAGTTTAACATTGATGTAAGGGAAACCCGGGTCTTTCAACTTAGGAGGAATGGTCCCTTGAATGGTGGTACTCATATTAGCAGCCAAAAGGACTTGGTTTTTATGTGAAAATTTTCTTTTAAAAGTGCTCAAGTCCATAAGGTACTTTGAGTATGCAGTAATGGTTTGAATTGCATCTAGGAGTTGAATGTTCAACTTGACTTGTGAGAATATTTCCCTCAATGATTCACTCAATTCAGGCTTGGTTTTCCCCCTCATGCATTGAGGAAATGGTGCAGGTTGTGGGTATTTTTAAGGGTTGTTTCCTTGAAAATGTTATCGTGTTTTTTAGTTTGATCATGTGGTTCATTTGAATTTTCATTAGTGTTTGAAGCTTTATATGGTTTTTGATCTATTGGTTCAGGTTTCTCAATTTATTTCCCACTTCTCAAAAATGTCACAGCCTTTAGTTGTTCATCATTTGTTTGAGTGAAACTTGTCTCTCCCTTTGATGATTGTTGTGGATTGGCCTGTGTGGGCATGGGTGCCTTTCTAGTTTTGATGGTTTGAAGTTCTTGTTTAAGGTAAGATACTTCTGAGTTCATCCTTTCCATTTTTTTTTCACAGTTGTTGAAGGATTGGGAGAGGGACAGATTGGGAAGGGGCTTGTGTTGGTTGGGTAATCCTAGGGGGATACTTTGGTTATTGGATGGGATGTTGGTATTGGACTAGTTGTGGTAGGAATTAGTTATGGTTTTGAAAATTTTGTGTAGGGTAGAGGTTTGGTCCTTGTGGTTGGCTGGGTTGTTGGTTATCTTTCCATCGGAATCCTGGGTGGTCATTATACCTTAGGATGAATGTGTTTGGGTGTTGGGGATTTTGAAAGTTTAGTGCATTGACTTCAGTAGGTGGTCCTCCTAAAAGAACATCCTTGATGGATGGAATGGTTGGGCAGTTGTCTGTTTTGTGGTCATGTTTGTCACAGATTGTGTAAATAAGGTCTATAGTTTGGATTTCATGGATTTTCCTATGGTCTATCTCTTCAACCATCCTAGAGAGTGCTGAAAGTTTCTCCCTAAGGATTTCCTCTTCTCTAAGTTTATGCATTCCAGCAGTTCTTTGAGGCTTTTCAGAATAAGGTGATGTTCCCCATGTTTGGTTTTGTTCAGAAATGATTTCTAGGTACTCGTAAGCATCATTTGGGGATTTTTTTAAAGGTCCCATTACACATCATTTCAATGAATTGTTTATTCCCTAGGCCCAAACATTCATAAAAAATTCTTACTTGTTCAGGAATAGAAAAACCATGGTGTGGAACCATGTTTACGGTGTCTTTAAACCTCTCCCATGTTTCATAGAATGAGTCTCCCTCTTTTTCAAAAAAGTTTTGGATACTCTTTTTAAGTGAATTTTTTTTTGTGGTGGGGAAAGTATTTCTTGTAGAATTCTCTTTACAGTTGGTTCTAAGTGTGAATTGATGAAGGTCTCAGATTATTTAACCAGTTATTTTCTCGATCCTTAAGTGACAAAGGAAAGATCCTCATCTTAGTTGACTCATGTTGATGTCGTGAGTGCATGGTTTCAACAATGTCATTAAACTCCTTGACATGAAGGTAATGCATTTCTGACTCCATCCCATGGAAGGTTGGAAGGTGGTTTAGGACATGAGGTTTAAAGACATAGTGGGAATCTCCTAGGGTAGCATGCCTAATTCAAGAGGGTGCATTGGTCCATGTTGGTGTAAGGTAGTCCTTCATGGTTTGATTGACTACATTCCCCAAATTTGGGGCTACCTCATTTGGATTTCCATTTTGGTTCCCACCCAGGTTTATGAGTTGGTTTCTTTGAATACCCTCCATTGAAATTGACTCAATATTTAACTATAGGTTATTAGGAAGATTAGGATCTAATGGTGTACTTGAATCCCTTATCCTATGACTTTCCACCGTAACTAGTCTGTTTGAGTTATCACCGGTGAAGGCAGACATGTGCCAAAAGAAACAAAAGCAAGAAAGGTAAAAGATAAGAGATAATGGGTGAGAATAAAATAATGGGGGTGAGGAAAGAAGGTTTTTTGTCTAAGGAAATTACTTGGTCCCCAGAAATGGCGCCATTATTTGGTCTCGCCCAAATTTACCCAAGTTTTAAGGGTCAAGCGGTCGCTTGCAGAGCAGCTTGGGTTGTCGAATCCTCAGAGACCTAAGAAGAACCTTTAGACACTCAATAAAAAGATATGGATTTTTGTCTATGAAGTTGCCAACTTGGGTTGATTTTAGATAGTTTTGGAAGATCACTAAAAGATCAATGTGAATTAAAATTATGATTAAATGAGTTGATCCTGAGTTATTGCTTGGGGTGGATTGAATGAATTCCTTTTTTTATGATTTTAATTTCATTAACTCAAGAAGGATTCATGCAATGAATTAAAACTAACCTAAACACTTATTGATTAAACACCTTCACAACACATGATAATCACTTATACACTTGTAGGATCATTTTCATGAGCACTCCAAGGTAAAGGATATAATTAGCACATCAAAGTGGGGTGAATAAATTCAATAAGGAAGAGGAAGAATAAAAATCATTGAATGAAAGAAACTCAATTAAAAGAAATTAATAATATTTAGAGAGTGAGAAATAACATTAACTCCAGCCCCTTGCTACTCCCTTGGATCAACCCATAAAAGAGCTATCCCTCCATTGATGACAAGTTCTCAACAGAAGTGGAAAGTAGACTTATGAGGGTGGAGTTGAAGAAGTAAAAACAACAAATATAACGATCACTCCACCGTTGTGTGAACAAAATCACAAGGTTTGGTGTGAAAAATTTCACACCTTGAGGCAAAGGTATCAAGGTGATATGAATAAGAACAGAATAAGATAATAAGAAGAAATTTTATTGAATAGTAAGGTGATTCGAACAACTTACATGAGAAGGAAGATCATTACAAAGGAAAATTGGCATAATAACATAACAATGAAAAGAAATCACCAAGATCCTCAAATCCTATATCCCTACTGCCTTAAATAGGTATTTTGGAAGCCTTTGTCCGAGATCCCATCATACCATGTGCCTTTAATTAATTTTTTTGGAGAAAGGTGGGTGGAAATTTAATGCATAAGAGACTTTTCAACTCTTGCCTCGAAGTGGGAGCCATGTTTCTACACTGAACAGAAGCGCTGAAATCGCCATCTAGAAGGCCGAATTAGAGTGGTCCCTAGAGGACATAAATGAATCCTAGATGTCCCCTAAAATCCTGTAAAATTTCAGCCTGAAATAATAATCCGTTCGCGAGATATGATATAAATAGTGGGCTGTTTTTCTAGGACGTAGAATCTGGCTCAAAATTGCATCTTCAATTTGGGCCACCTTAATAACCACCGTGTAGGACGAATTAGCACTGGATCCAGATTAATGATTTGTTCCCCTATATGTCTCCTATCCTTCCATATATTTTTTTCTTTATTGGGCCTGTATTGTGGGCCACACAGTCCGATCAGTGGGATGATATCCAATCTTCCTTCTCCAGAATTGTTTCCTTTCTTCGCCAAAAATCATCATCATCCTTCATGAATCCTCCACTGATCCCTGAATGAAAAATGTTCATATTTAAATTTATATCCATTTCCAAAAATATCAAATTAAAATATGGATAATTACATTCTTTGAAATCAGATTAAACATTGGGCCTAAATTGGTGCATATTAGGCATGAAGTGCACAAATGATGAGAATGGATGTTCTAAATTAAAATCCACTAACTCAGGCCCATAAGTTCAAAAATGAACATTTAATACTCTTAAAATGTAATCAAAATATGTGTTTTTATTGAAAAATCACAAACCATTCAAATTTTGATGATCATAAACTTTCCTTTAAATCATTAACTCATTGTTTAATGTTTACAATAAATATATTTCCATGAAAACCCAATTTCAAGCAAAGAGAAAACATGTAAGAAACATGGGAATCATAATTTCATCATGGACAAATTTAACAAGACAATTTCAGCATTATTTTAAGAGTAACTCACATGGACTACCTCTATCACTTTATAAGAATAATTAACACTATCCATGTTTTCTTAGGATTAACTTACATAAGTTAACTTAGTAACTCTATAGGTGTAGTAAACTCCATCCACAATCTCTTAGGATTAACATACATCAGTTAACTCTATCACTTTACCCAATTCATTGGAGGGATTTAATGGATCCATCCATCATATAACATACATTTTCCTATAAGGGGTTGGGTTTACTCCCCAATCCCACTTTCATGAATAACTCACAAGTGTCATGTTTTAAAATGAAAATATTTAATAACCATCAATTTTCATCACATATATAAATAAAAACATTTTATAACTTTCAATTTTCATCATAAAAACCATAAAATTATAATTTCATCCCTTAATAAAATTCACATCCAATTATTTCATAAAATCAATAAAAATATTATTCTATTCTAAAACATTTAAAAATTAGAAATTTCCATAAAAATGAGAATTTTATCTTCTTTAAAAATCATGTAAAATTTTAAATAAATATTGATAATGAATAAATTACATGAAAATGGAAATATATGTTCATTTATTATTTGTTAAAAACTTTCTTTTTTCACATTGGTAAAGAGAGTCAAAAGTGACCCATTTTGAAAACATTTAAAATAATCATTTATTAGAACCCTTGTAAAAATTCAAAGATCATTAAAAATTTCCTTTAAAAATCATGGAAGTACAAAAAAGAAAATTCTTGAAATATTTCAAAGAACATTGACATGGAAGAGAAATATTTTGAAAAGATAACATAAATAAATGTTTTTAAAGAAAATATCTTACCACTTTGGTAACATTGGGATCAATAGTAAATTAAAAAAGAGACCTCTAAAATTTCATATAAATAACTTTAATCTCATTAAATTAAAATATAAAACATCCAAATGGCATTATATACACCACCAAAATAAAACATGTGGTGAAAATGGAATGAGTCACCAAAAAATAAAATTGAGATGAGAAATCTCTTACCTCAAGTCCGACTTACCATGTACATTTTTAAAATACTACATAATAAACTTATACTAAATATTTTATAGATTAATAACATTTTAAGGTTTATTCCCTTATCATAATCCCTTTTATTTAATTTATTTCCATGTCTTATATAGTTACTAAATCTATTAATTTCATGTCATACATTTTTCAAACATTCAATTCATAACCCCAAAATAACTTTAATAGGATGACCATAGTCAAAGAGGTTTTGGTTCAATCATATAAAGAATATTAATCATGAAATAATTATTATTTTAAACATTAAATACAATTTTAGAACCATCCATGAAATATGGTCCTGAAAAATTGACAACATCACCTTGTAAAGGTGGTAGTCCACAGGTACGCATGAACAACATTAATTTTTTCTAACAGATTGAAGGTAGAAATGTATGTATTGTCTAATATATGCATAATAATAATTATATCACAAATATAATATATATTAATTAAATCCATCATAATAATCATCATTGTGTGGTGGGGATGAGATATGAAACACAATGCTACGTGTATTTGGTAGTCCACACACACGCCCAAGCAAAACTTTCATTTACCATAGGATGGAAAATAAAATAAAAATTATTGTGGAATCAATATAATAGAAATAAATTATATGGAATATATTTATTTTATAATATAATCATCATTATATAATTTTTTTAAGGATTTGGAATGAAAATAAATATGAAGACACTCATTTTAGAGTTATACTTATTCCTTGGAAAACCTCCTTTGGCTTAAAACTTAAGCCTTCTAGGTTGTTTTTTTGAAACAAACCTTCAGGACATGATGAGTAAGGTATTTAAGGGATTTGAGAAGATATTTTTCAATATAAATGGCTTAATAGGTGTGTGTAAGAGAGTAGAGGAGGTTCCCTTTTATAAGTGAGGCGAGTGGAAAACATGTAAATATATGAAATATTAATATATAATATGTGTGTAACTCATATAAAATGGTTCCAAAGCTCCATATATTCAAATATAATAAATATATTTTCGAAAAAAATTTAATAAATAAAATTTAGACAAGTTTATGTATAATTTTGAACCTTATCTCTTAGTTTAACCCTCATTAACCCTTTTAACTTTAACCATGATATAAGATGTTTTTGTCTCTAAGGGAGATAAAAGTAATTTTAAAAGTGAAAGTGGAACATACATGAACTATTCATGATAGAATCACCAAATTTCCATCAAATTGAGTTATTATTTGGTTTTCATGATTTTATAATGATTTAAAAATAATTCATAAACATTAAATACCATTTTAATATTTAAATCATTACTTACCCTTCCTTGTGATCCATAAAATCTGTTCAAGACTCTAAATTATTGACAAGCCTATCATTGGATAGTACAAAAGTTAATTTATTTTCAAACTGTAGCATAGTAGCTGACCTGGTTGTCTCACTTGAGGAGATTTTCTCTGAGTTCAATCACTAATTCTAATTCACAAAATCATATTTTTTGTAATTTTATTATTTATGAAAAAAATTCAATTTTGTGTTTTGGTTTTGAATAAATAAATATAATGAAAAAATAAAACCAAAATATTGATGTGGATAGAATATAAGTAAGGAAGAAAGGTATTTTTCCTAGTGTTTGATTACACATGTCTTTTTATTATTTAATTTTTTAAATTTAATTTAATGATTCATTTTACAAAACCTCATAAATGAATTATTTTTATATAATTTTTCGAGTGTAAAATTTTATCATGCCTGGGAAACATCTTCAGCACACCAAATCCCACCCGATTAAAATACTAAATTGGATAACAGCTAGACTGAGAGTGAAATTCATAAAAGACCGCGCTTCACTATATATTGTTTCATCCCATCAGGAAACCTTAACACCATTGTATGAATAGTTTTAATTTGGAAAGGGAGATAAAATAATTAAATTAACAAAAAGGGATGAATTTGAGATCCATTATATGGTGAAGAATCACTACACCCGTACACTTCTCTCATGTTCACCATAAATAAAATTAAATCATTTAAGAATTTAAAGTGCAATAATTGAGAACACCACGAAACCTCATGTATGGACAAGACATGGGTCAATCACTTGTCATTGTAAAGTTAAAGAGATCAAAACAGAGTGAGGGAAGAGGGAAAGAGAGAGATTGAGATATATATATATATGAATATGGAAGAACAATTTAATTAAAAATATGTAATTGTTCTACATTGAAAAAGAAATTAAAACCTAAAATAAGAAAGGAAACCTAAAAAGAAGCATCATCCCACTTCCTCAACACAATGGTTAAATACCTCACTTATCTTATATTGATTCCAAACCCCATGGAATCATTTTATAAGGTACAATCAACACTAATGTTATCCTAAATGGAACATTAAATGTGTAAAAGTCATCTTGGCTCATAATGGTTTGTTCAAAAAGGTGTACAACTTTTATTTCATCAAAAATGATTATTTCTTGGTTTGTTTTATGGTTTCACATCATGAATAGTGTTTTCATTATATGAGTTTTTGAGGCCAAGAATTTCATGTATTCATTTACACTTTTAATTTTTCTATAGACCATATTTACATGTGTCCCGACGTGACCATATGTGTGTTATTGTGACATGTGATTTCATCTTCCTAGTTCCCTCTTTTTCTTTATGCTTTGGTTAACTTTTTATATTACATTAATATTCACATTTTAAATATCATTCATGTCATTAATTTTTATTTAGTATTTTTTTGTTTGTTTCAGCCTGGTTATTCACTTTCAAGTGTTGGACTTGATCCTTCACATGTTCTTCATCACGGGCCATCATTTTCATCATCAATTTATTTCCATTTAGCTCATTTCTTACATTTTCCTATATCATGCCTCAAATTATAAAAATAATTAAATACCAAAAATATTAATCAATTAAAGTGCATAAAAAAGTCTTTTGAATTAAAATATACATGAAAAATTTTGTTCTATCAATTCCCCCACACTAAGAACTTGTTTTTCCTCATGTATCTAATCTCAAAAACATTTTAAAGGAATTTTATTTTACAAACATATAGATTTCAAAAGTAAAAAAGACTAAATTTTTGGAATTGAAAAATATAATTTAAAATTTTTCACAAAAGATTTCATTCAATTTACCACACTTTAAAGAAAACAAAATCAATCATGCATTTTTGTTTTCCTTTTCTAAAAAAACAATGCCTCTCCTTACTTAATTTTTTATTTATTAATTGATCATTACTCTGCATTCCATTTTCCAATTTAACTTACATTAAATTTTTTACTCATATATTAGTGAAACAAATACAAATATAATTATTCCCATACCTTAAGTATGTGTCTCTTACCATAAGCATTCAATGCATCAAACATCTCCACTGCATAAAGATAGAAATTAAAATTAACCAAGTGGTATTTTTATTATAGATAAAATGTATCTAGGGCTTAGGGTAGGTATTTATTGAAAAAATATGGCTCAAAAAGTAGTTTTAACTTTTTACCATACTACATGATATCAATAGTTAAGGCTAGTGAAATACTCTAGAAAAAATTTCATCTCCCAATCCCAAATGGTGATGATAGGCACATGATTAACATTAGCATAATGAATGAATTTCAATCTATTACTTTTTTCTTTTTTCCCAAAAAATATTCTTAATCAAAATCTCACATCCACCACCTAACCCAAAATGATAAAAATATCATCAGTCTAAAAATAATGATTTTTTATCCTCAAAATACAAAACCCAATTGTTTTTCATTTTTTCATTTTTTATATTATTAATTTTTGTAGTAAGAGAGGTGAATAATAAAACACAAAAAATGATAACTTGAACTCTCCAAAAATCTCATGAAACCCCCTGAAAAATTAGGTACATACCCAACAACCTTGGATAACTAACTCCCCCACCCTTAGTATTTTGAATATCATGAAACATACTATGAGTAGGGTAGGAATAAAAATAATAGGATTTTAACACACCTCATTTCCTATCAATGTAATTCATATATTATATGAGAAAAGTGGGATTGATTTAATAGTGGGTCCAAGGATAAAAATGTTCAACAAAACAGTTCCTTAATCATATGAATTTTTTTTCTATTCACTCATAGTTTGATGAGACTCCAGGAAATTTCTAGAAGAGAACATGTTCGGGTCTCTCAAGAAATTTACTATTGAAAGAAATGAGAAATATTTGGTTAAAAAATTTTCTCAGGTATGGGAACATATTTTCTGAGAAAACAACTCATGGTAATGCAAAACAATAACAAAACAATCCATATCAATTTCATAAATTCAAAACATGCCAAATAAAAGTAAAATTTCATTCACTAAAACCATCACATTTCGAAAAATCATGATTTTTCAAATCTATCCCCTATTTCATAACCTTACTCATTAATTTTATCATTTCAATCATCTATTAATGTTAATATAAATAATTAAAAAATGTAATAATGATTATTCTAAGAATCTTATACCTCCTAGATCGGCACAAGAGTACAAGAGTTCAACTAGGGCATGCAATTTATCTTTTAAAGATAAAAAATTAAAATTTTGAGGGTAACATAAAATGAAGAAATAAATCTCATACTCCCCTTTCCTTGAAGTTTATATTGGGTAGTATAGGGTTCTATTCGTCCATGTTCTATTTTTCCCTATTTAATGATGTGATTCCTTTTCAAGACATGCTTTTTTGTTTCACAACTCAATTCTACAGCATTTCAAGGATGTGAATTCTTTTGACAATGTGAATTGAATTAATAACATGAATTCAATATAAAATTTATACGAGTAGACTCCATAATATCCTCATGCCTTGCACCATAATGGTCTTATAAAATAAAACTAATCATTAAAGAACAATTAATATTACATTTAAGTTAAAAAATATAGATGGATCATGGTTGCATCCTATTTTGTTGCTAAAACTAATAATTAAAATCTAATTTTATAAAAAGAAAGTAAAATTAAGGAATAATAATTCTTGGTTTTATCTCTCAAGTGGGCCCCTGGTTTTGACTAACTACAGATGGGTAGTACCATCTGTCTTCCCTAATATGATAGTAGGAGGAGTTTCTTGGATTTGAACCACCACATGTTGTTCATTACATCTTTCACTTCTTCTTCTTTTCAGAGAACTCCATAGATAGAGTGCACCATATCCACCCCCATCACAATTAGGTATAACTTGTGTGGTAGGGATAAGATGAATTGTGGGTGCTTTACCTTTTTGGTTTCTACTTGTGAAACCTCTTATTTGTTGTCTAGTGTCTACACAAGATGTTCTGCATTAATAAAATATTTAAAGGAATATTTAGATATTAATTTTATCTGAAAAAAATTTATTCTTGAAGAAGTAATAAAGAATTCTTCCTCTTCTGGGTACACAACTTATGTCTCTATTACTTTAGGCAGAGACATATGGATCTCATAATGAGCTTCTTCAAATAAGTGTTATGAGAGCTCCATGTGTTCCTCAACATGTGCATTTTCTTATTCATAATCCTTATTTTGGGTAAAATTAGAGAAACCCAATTATGTAACTTTTAAAAAATTATAGGTAATACTCAATTGTACTTTTATAAAATTAAAATAAATTGATTTTAGATAAGTATTATATAATTGACTTGGTTTTTATTAAATATTCAGTGGAAACTGCCTCTTGGAGTTATGTTTAGTGGTATGGTGATAGGTAGTCGGGCTCTCCCAAACTATCTTTGAGTTCCTCCACTTGGTTAGTTTATTCATCTTCTAATTCTATAGTAAAATTTAATTGTTATAGATATTCTACTTTATAGCATAAGGGTATATCATATTGCACTTCATGCCCATTCTAAAAATTATCCAGATCCTATTTTTCTCTCACACATAGCTCAACAAAAAAGTCTTGCTTATCATGAATCCTCTCTAACTCTTCATGGTCAGTTTGAATTTGGATCTCTAGATGGTTTGGTTGTGAATATTCTTCATGTAATGACTCAATCTTTTGGGTTTATTCAATGAAATTGGGAAGATCCAATTATGATTTAACTACTACCTTTGGTTCAAGATTGGGTTCCTCGAGAGATGTATTGACATATGATGTTAGTTATTCAATTTTTATTCCCAATTCATCCAGTGTGTCCCTTATCCTTTTCACCCGATCATTTAAATCATTTTCAACCACTTCCTCTTAGTGTTTCAGCTATGACTAATCATTCCATCTAGAATAAGGGTGGTATTGATACATCATGGAGTTTTTTTAATTATATATATATATATATATATTAAATAAACCACTGAAAATTATTCAAAATATTTTGAAAATAGAAAAAGTGAAATAATGACCAGTTAACTCCTTGAAAATGGT